>AP028280.1:945000-3445000 GCA_030269945.2 Trilocha varians
ACATTTACGAAGAAAACATCTAAAAGCCTAAATTATCTTCAATACAAGACGAAATACATTTTCCGAACGTTAATCTTATTCGTTAACAAGAATTATTCTTTGTAATTAATTACTTTTTTAATTAAAGTTATTTTACGGCGAGTTCGCCTAATTTGGATTTTATCGGCAATTATAAGGTTTTCTCCATTTGTGGTAAATCTATTGACGGTCTTTATGACGGTAATGACTATAAAGACCCGCGCATATAGCGAGGAGGCCATGACGGATATATGCGCCTTGATCTGTAATTTAATTTTACAAGCTTTGTATTAACTGCACTGGATGTAACTATGTACCTATTTAAGTTCGGGTAGAATCTTTTTTTTTTTTATTGCCATGTAGGCAGACGAGCCAACGGGCTACCTGATCGTAAGTGGTTACCGTCGCTCATGAACCTCTGCAATGTCAGAGGACATTGAGGGGTCGCTACCTACGACCTAACTTTAAGGACCCTCCTCAAGCCTCGTTTGAAGAAGGACAAGTCATAGCGCTCTGGGAATACCGAAGAGGGGAGCTCATTACATAGCCGGATGGTGCGTGGCAAAAAAGTGTTCCTGAAACGAACCGTGGATGACCGCGGTGGTTCCATATAGTAAGGTCTAGTGAGCTGAATTTGATCAACTTCCCGGTTTCCGATTGAGATATAACTTCGCCTGCACATGTAAATCGTAAATCGAGAGACAATGCAATGATATAGTACCATAGAGCTGACCTGATGATGGAGTCAGTAAGTACCGATATAAACTCTGGTACTAAACAAAATAGACCCAACCTGTTTAGGCTCGTGTTACTTAGCTAGGCACTTTACTGGGGCGGCGCGACGGGAAAGAGTGCCGATGGCGTAACGCGTCGCGTCGTCCCTCATAACCCCGTGCTGGGTGCTGGCCTCAGTCGGGGTTCGGACGCTGAGTGTGAGCGGTTGGAGGTTTTAGTGCGGTTCAACTCCCACATACGCGCGCGGGGATCCGGTGAGTTCCTCCAATTAAAAAAAAAAGGCACTTTACTGCTACATGATATCCATATTCTTAAAAGCGTGTATTTTTTAAAGCTTTACCTACTTTTATTTTTGTGAAATTACTCGAAAATAGGTGCTTATAAAATCTAGTTATTCTACAACGTTGGCTAGAAGGCATACCGTGATGAACTAAGAATGCAATTTCCGGCATCCGACGAGCGCTCAACCACGGATATTAGTTTAAAACATTTTAACCGTCCAGTTTTGCTTGCTTCAGTTATTAAATTGTAGGTTATTTTAGTTTGTAAATAATCATGTTTTTCAAGTAGTAAAAAAAACTAACATCGATATTTCGTCGGAAATAAGAATCATCCGAATGAGTCCAGCCAAACTTAAGTTATAAGGTACCAAACAAAAAAAATGCAGTCGAATTTATAGCCGCTATTTTTGGGAATCCGAAAAAAGAGAATAAAAATAACTTATCATACTATTGTTTCCCAAATAAACTAAAACAAAATAATAACAAGACCTATATCACATACCTATTAAGTACCTATAGCACCACCATTTTTCACATAAAACAAAGTATAAAGTAATCAGGATAAGAGGGAAAAAACCGGTAACTCGGTCCCATAATGAGCGCTACAAAGTCGCGATCGTTTACCGGTTTTTATCCGGATAAAACCGGTACAGCCGGCTGAGACCGGTTTGCGTTACGGATTTGTAAAAATAATTGAGTAAGACTTAATTTGAACGGATGGGACTTTAACTTTAAAGCTTGATATTAATTACTTGTCATAGTTTTAAATGAATTTAGAGATGAAGTTAAGTTTATAGTTTTTGTTATACATGTTAACGGAAATGTATGAAATCCGTCATTGTATACAATTCCTAGGAAATGTATATAATTCTTAAAATCGCACGGGGATTTGTGAAATAAATTATATTATACACTTTTCCTAGGAAATTTATACATTTATATCTATGAATTAAATAGTTTTTCAAACAATATTTTATACATTTCCTAAACAGTATCGGAATTGTACACATTTCCTAGGATTTGTATACAATTTCTTGATTTCATACGTACTATAACTGAACTAGAACTGGCGCTAATTTTTACAAGCTTTAGATTAACTTGCACTGGATGTAACAATGTAAGTTCGGGTGGAATCTTGCAAGATCAACTTCCCGGTTCCTGATTGAGCTGACATTTAACACGCAGATCGCGTGATAATGCAATAATATGACAAAACGGCGCTGATCTGTTGATGGATTCGGAAGGTGGTGATAGGGACTCCTGTACTAAATAAGATAGACCAGTCGTGTTTGGGCTCATTTTAATTGCCTTGGCTAGCACTCTACTGATACATCATATTTTGGATCTTAAAAGCTTGTATTTAAAGTATTCTTTAAAATGAATTATTGGGTAGATTTGAGGCAAGCTGAAAACTTGGTCCATAGTTCTCCTGATATACCCCGACTCAGAACCGCAGACCTGGCTGCTGAGTAGCGAGGCTAAATGAATACCTACATTTTTGAAAAAGTTACTTTTGTTAAATTTTCTGTCTGCAAAAATTTTAAAAGATTTATATGGTTACGAAGTTCCTTATCGCGCGTTGTGAAAGGGGGCTAGACGGAAAAAAATCTTGCGAAAAGTAGTCACGACACTTTTTTTGTTTTAGATGATTATCGCTAGATGGCGCTGTGATCAAAATCTTTTAAAACACGTTCCTTATCGCGCGTAAAAATAATTAGAAAAAAAAAAAAGATATCTTTTAATCGAAAGGAACTTCGTTTCATCCGGGTGCCCCTTGACACCTCTCAAGTTTTTTTTTCCTTAAAATTATATTACATAATAGTTTATTAGATATACGAATTATTCTAAGCATGTAAGTTTCTATATTCCAGCAATATTTTAACGAAAAATATACAAAATTATATTAATCTCGAATCTGAAATACCTAGTTAATTTATTAAAGCTACTATTAATATTTATCGGGTGGATTTCAAAGCCACCCTTCAGGCGTTTCGGGGTGCTTATAAATTATTTAGACTATGCGAGATGGGATCACTGCTTTGTCAATTCGAAACATCTTAAAATACCTATCATATTCCGTTTTTGAATTTGGAAAGTATTTTTTTGTTTAGTTACAGTTGATTTGCAAATGACTTTATGTTAATTAAGCTCTGTTTTGTATTTTACATAGGTACATTTATTTATGAGATAGAAGGGAGTAGGTTTTGGAACGAAGTTCCTAATTGTGCGTTATCGAAAGGGGGCTAGACGGAAATTCTTATGGAAAAGTTGTCACGACACTTTTTTTGTTTTAGATGATTATCGCTAGATGGCGCTGTGATTAAAATATTTTATTTAAGTTATAATAATTAGTTAGTTTAAAACGTCTTACTCTCTCTCTTTTTTATTACAATTCCCTCACTAATTAATCGAAAGGAACTTCGTTCCATCCGGGTGTCCCTTGACATCTCTCAAGTTTTTTTTTATATAAGTGGATTTATGACGTTCTTCAAGCCAAAACTTTTCTCTGGCTTACAATAAAGTATTAAAATAAATGAATGTGTATGTGAGTAAATGTAATGAAAAAAAGCTTAAAGATGGTACAATAGGTATCCAAATTTATTTACGGTATTAAAATTGCAACTACATCGGATTTACAAGTTTAAATGTATTATTATGTTAAATTATTTCATCGATACACAAAAACTTAACGTTAGACCGCCAAAATTTCTTCTTTCCAATAAAAAAACAACATCAAATTCGGTTCACAATTGCCTGAGTTATCCATAGATGAACATAAAACAAAATTTCAACGGTCGAATTGAGAAACCTTCTTTGTAAGTCGATTAAAATCTTATTATAATATTATAATTGAATTTACATTGAATGTAATAAGATAGATCTTCGATGCCCTAGATTTTAGTATTCATTACTGAAGATCTTAACAGCGAAGGTCTCGCCTTTCTTAAATAATTCAGTCTAAGGGCAGATAGGATTGTATATTTAGTGGGATTGGGGACAGGATTATTTACCGTCTTTAACATTATAATATTTAGTACTAGCCGACCCGCGCAACTTCGTCTGCGTTACAAAGGGGTTCAAACAGTACTCTCAATGTCGTCGCGTTATTATTTGCGCTGCCCGCAGTGCACCTACATATTCATTATACTCGTGATAACTTCTAAACGAAAAGTCCGATTGGAATAAAACAGTAAGTAATTTACTTCTACATTAATACTCTTGATAACATAATACTTAATTTGGATAATATAACGATACCCATTTAACGTTAAATTCAATCTTGGGACGAAATATTATTTTTATAAACATAAAAGCGGTTATTGTGACTAAACTATGATAGTTAGATATATGTTGTCCGGAACTTTTTTGTTTGTCTTACTAGGACCTAAAAACCCGTAGTACATCATTTTGTTCTACTGTCAATAGTTTTCGCAGCGCACGCGACGTAAGGAACTTTTCAGGTAATTTTTTTACACCTTATGTTACATTATTGAAGTTTTAGTAAGGATCCCTAATTTTTTAAAATATAATATATTACTCGGGGATAATATTGCTTTCTAAAGGTGAAAGAATTTTTGAAATCGGTCCCGTAGTTTCGGAGCCTATTCATTACAAACAAACAAACAAATCTTTCCTTTTTATAATATTAGTATAGATACCTACTTTGTATTTTAAGACAAGTATTTTATTTACATAAATTAAAACGATCGGCTTAAATTTTTTAGAGAATAGCACAAAAACTACGAGTCAGATCTTTATCAAAATATGAGATCCAAAGGATCTCCTTTCTGACAAAAACAATGATTGAAATCGGTTCACTAAGAAAATAAATATACGCAAACACGCACAAAGAATCGTGTTATTTTTCTCGTTGAAGTTACATTTTAAAACGCTGCTGTAAAAGTACTAGTTTGATATTGAAAAAAAGTTAACATCAACTTCCATACAATGATTACCTTATATCATAGAATTATCGTTAACCAGACTCGTGAGGTGTGGACTTTCAGTGGTATTAGGCCAAAGGGAGATCTCCAACCGGGCGAGGTAGTGTATGCCCGGTCAGACCGAAACCCCTGTATTACACAGAAGACGTCCCTTGGACCTCATAATGGCGGTCTATGGCGGATGGCCTGTTTCGGTAGTTGCTACGCCGCCTGCTACTACAGGCGGGTCGCTTGGTAGGGCCAGAAGACCTGTGGATAAGTCAGGTAGTGCGATCGAACCTTTGTCGACAAGGACACGCAGATCGGCGAACTACGGTAATCGGCGAACTACTTCAGATGTCGTATATTTGCGAATGCTGCAAATATTGATACCGCGATTCAGGATCTCGCACGCTATTATTGGTCGCAACATGAGGGGTTAACTAAACAAATAGCAAGCTAAAACAATTTATAAATCACTCAAAAAGTTTGATTTACGATAAAGCTTCCCGAAGCTTCTCGCGAAGTTTACACACGATTGAGCTTTCCTTAAACTTTGTTGAAATTAACTTTTTAATGTATTCCCGTTTACGTAGCTAATGACCTGAATTATGTATTGTTCTGATGAAGTTTTGACTGTTCTATAATTAACTTTTGGTGGTTACTGTTCATCGTGCACCTCAGATTAGAGGTATTTGTAAGTCTTTAATGTATTGTGGTGAGAAATAAAAGATGATTTGATTTGATTTGTATTTTTTTTTTTTTTTTTCTTTCAAGTGGCTCTTGTCTCAACTTTGTGGAAGGACTCTGCCAGTGTAAGGTAGTGGAGGTATCAACATATTATAAGATAATAGCGATGAGATATATTAAAAAAGATAAAATAATTCTAATGTTGCTTTACATTTTTTACCCATAGCCCATAGAAATATTGTCACAGTTTATGTTATTAGTGGTAATAAAGTAGTTAAGGACGTTCACAACTTTTTTAGTAGGAATGGTTAGCAAGTAGTTTATGTTCAGAGGAAACGGGATTTTTGATTTTTTTAGTAAGGTATAGATTTATTTTTTGATATGATGATATGTGCCTCTGAACTGATAACAAACCGATTTCCCAAAAAAAGATGCTTCTCAGTACGTCTGTTTTTTTATGTTTGTTACTTTATAACTTTAGATTGGGTGGACAGATTCGAATGATTTTTGTTTCAGATCAGAATTGGTCGTCTTTGTCGTCCGATTTTTTTTAATTGACCAAGTAAGGTTTTGGATCCGTATTCAAAAGTCTATATTCTTATCGAACAAGTTTTCATGAAGATTTACGGACATTATAGAAGAAAGAAAGAAAGGAAAAGCCCTTATTGAACACGCACATAGAGGATATTCATATTATTATAACATTTAAACAGTATAATACCTATTTAAACAAGGACAAACAAGTTAAAATAAAACCGAACAAGATAGAGGCTTGTCCTCAGTGGCGTGCGAATAGGTTTCAGCTCAGCAAAAGCTTATGGTCTCAAAGAAAACCAAAAGCACTGATTTTCAGCTGAAACCTAAAAATTATTATATTGTATCAAATATTATATTGTAAACAGTTTATTTAAATATTTCTTACAAACACGAAAACGTCATGTATAATAGTACATCAACAGAGTTACCTACGTTAAACATTGTTTGTTGTATGCCATTTTACCTTTTTTTGAGTTGGAGGAAATCACCGGGATATGTGGGAGTTGAATCGCACTAAAACCCTTTATGCTCACACTTAGCGTCCGAACCCCGGCTGAGGCCAGAACACAGGACGAGGTTATGAGGGACGGCGCGCTCTTTCCCGTCGCGACGCCCCCGGCCATTTTACCTAGCAAAATTGCTTCTCCTTTCAGAATCGACTAAATTATCCCCTGTTGCTGATAGAAGCTTAAATGATTTAATTATAACATCGTTAAATGAAACTTAGTAAAGTGACTTAAAGTTTGTTTTCGCTCAAAAGTATTGTTGTGCAGCTCGAGCTAAGTTGTGCTTTTGTTGCGAGGAGTTTACGTGTGTACAGAGTCGTATTCGGTTGATATACAGGGTGTAAAATATGTCGGTAAATACAGGATGTTTAAGGAAATTTGATGAGAGAAGATTAGAGAAAATTTAATTGTGGTTTTTCTTCAGTTGAGATTTGGAAATGAACTTTAAGGATTAAATGTAGTTAAAGCTCAGTTTTTCCTGAGATTACACAAGTCAAAGAGAGAGAACTTCTTGCTTCGGTCTGTTGTCTATGATTTATTTGTAAGCAACAAAATGTAAACAATGTAACAATTAAAACTTCTCCTTTAAAGTAAGTTCAAAAGTACTCTATGTGAGCCATTATAATTACTTTTTGAAGTTTCAAAAAAGGACATGCTTTACCTACAATGATGAAGACAAATGAATCGACAAAAATTAAGTAAAAAACTAGTTTTAATGCACAATGTATGTAAAAGTCGTGGTGGCCGAGTGGTTGAAGCGCTTGCCTTCCGAACGGGAGGTCGCGGGTTCAAAACCGGCCGGCTTGTATGTCTAAAAATCTTAACATGAAAAAGATTTATGTGCAATTTTTCACAACACCACTGGCTAAAAACAGTGAAGGAAAACATCGTGAAGAAACCTGCATATCGGAAAAGGGTTCTAAAAATTCTTTGAAGATATGTGAAGTCCCCAATCCGCATTCGGTAAGCGTGGTGGACTATGCCTAACCCCTCTTTGGAGGAGACCTGAGCTCAGCAGTGGGCAGTAATGGGTTGTTACAGTACAGTATAGTATTTAAAACAAATCAACAGAAACAAATGAATGTATGTTTTTTTCTACAACTGATGCTTAAAACACAAAAAATCTAGTATTAGTTCTAAATCCGGCCCTGTAGAGCCGTGTCGAAAACGGTGAAGTTTCCTAGTTGCACTAGATCCGTTATTAATTACTTCCGACTTTGTTATACGTTAAACTAGTGTGTACTAGGTATTGCAAAATGTATTATTCAGTGTTTAGTAAAATGCAGAAAAGAGTGAAGAAGGACTTAATGTCGTAGGCATTCTCTGCCAGTTTACATTTATGAGATGGAGAGATGAATGAATACGCAGAAAAAAGTTGTGAGAAAAGTATAAATGAAAAATAAAGTTAAAAACATATTAAAACTAAAAATGTATAGTGGTTAAATTAAATTGGAAATCATAATATATAGGCATGTATTATGATTTCCAATATGTGGGTTTCGGCCTGACCGGGCATACACTACCTCGCCCGGTCGGAGATCTCCCTTTGGTCTAATATCACTAACACCCACATAGGTATTCCTTAAATATTCGATTTATAAAAATGAATCATTGCTACCAACGTTTAGGAAATAACATTATTTGTAACAAAACAAATTGAAGCACCATTTCAATGTTGCCAACCGTTGTTAAATGGCGCGAAAGGGACAAAGTGGCTTATTTATTTACCATTCGGCCATTTGTAGATGTTTCAGAGATTTTAATGTTTTCATTTAGAATGGTGAATTATTTGATTAAACAATAAAGCGGTTTTGTAACTTTTCAAGATTTTCTTACAAAATACTTAGCTAGTATTTTTTTGATTGATTTCCCAAAAAGAGCATTTTGTAACATCCAGCGCAAATTTCCGTGCATTCAAACGCCATAACTATTATTGGCATCCTAAATAGTACAACAGCTCACCGCATAGGTCCAATAAATTTAATAAAATCAATGTCCGTGGTGCTTTTCTCAATTCTGGCGTATGCTTTTTCAATCTTATTTTATTGTCTCCCGCTTTTGCGAGAAGGGAAGTCGAAACTCATGTTTTCCTACTTCTTCTATCATCTTCTGATTAAATTCGTTGCGGGGTCCAAGACAAGTTAGCTTTCCCTCGGGTTTTCCGGGGGCTTCACTACTCAGAGTCATTACGATGGTCGCCGCTGTGGATCCTGGCTACACAGGAGTTACAGTGGTGGGAGTGAGAGGTGGGCCAATACCCGATTCCCAAAAAGAGACTATAGTTCGGACGTTCTGAGAATGCGTTCCTGACACGTCGCGATTGAACGTGAGTGCGAATGACGTTGCAGTTACGATAAAAAAATATTTTTGCTGGTTGTTTACCGTTTTAACAATTGAACAATATTATTATATCAGTGATCTATAAAATGAATGTTATAATTTTGTGCCAAACTCAGTGTCCAATAACTTGGTAAACAATATTTTTCTGATAGGTGTAAGGAACTATAGGTTCAGCCGTTCAGAGAATGCGTTCATACATTTACCTTTTATGACAAGATTTCAGCGTATCATTTGGATGTATGGATTCGACGAAAAAGAGATATTTTTTGGGGTATACAATTCTCTAGATCTAGATAGATACGTAACAAAAATAATAGTATAAGTTAGGTAACTAAAAACTGAAGCAAATCATATTTAATAGTTTTTTCCACGTAATATAAATAAACTAATTACTTTAACCTTTAAACCTACTACAAGTTACAACAATTTATCAAACATTTCTGTCGTTTTTCCGCCAATTACCTCAGCACACAGAATATTTACGTACCTACGCACTGTTGACACAAAAATCTATTCACATATTTACATGTTTCTTGTGCGAGAAATCTTTGATAAATATTATAGTGCCACGTTTGACTTCAAAGAACACATAAATATAAAAACCTGGGACATAAGAGTGCTTCCGTAGGATGAGGAAAATGCCTTAGACATTTCGTAAGCCGACAGATGACCGGTTGTACAATTTTAACTATTCGTTGAAATAGTTGGGCGTTAGTGTGAGGTTTAGTGTTAGATTAAGGATTATAGCAATTAATTGAATATAATATATTCGTATTTTTTTCAAATGATTTAAGAATCCTTTTTCCGAAATGCAGATTTCCTCGCGATGTTTTACTTCACCATTTTTAGCCAGTGGTGTTGTGAAATTGCACATAAATCTTTTTCACATTAATGATACAAATTAGAGGTACAAGCCGGTCGAAAGGCAAGCGCTTTAACTAATTACGTAAAAAGACAATTTTTTGATGTGCCACGTAGGCCGACAAGCCAATGGGTCACCTGATTGTAAGTGGTTACCGTCGCGCATGGAGTGTCAGGGGACACTGAAGGGTCGCTACCTACGACCTAACTTTAAGGACCCTTCTCGTTTGAAGAAGGACAAGTAACTAACCTTACATTTTAATCAAGTAACCAGTTAATATTAAAACATAGTAGAACCAGCCCTGACAGGTGACACCGGTTTCCACGACAGTACCCACGCTTAAACACGGATCGTCTCGCCAGGACGAAGCAGGAAGTGGCAGCCTACGATAATTGTACCCTACGTTATATTACAAGGATTATGTGGCACATAATGAGAGGTAAGATAAGATCAAAGAGGTATGTGATGAAGATGAAGTATGATGTTTTTACAAGCTTTATATTAACTTGCACTGGATGTAATTATTCGGGTAGAATCTTGCAAGATAAATTTGACAAACTTCCCAGTTTCCGATTGAGCTGACATTTTGCACGCAGATATATCATAACAATACAATAATATGATAAAATGGCGATGATCTGATGATGGATTCGGAAGGTCGAACTCTTCTGCTGAACAAGATAGACCCGTCGTGTTTGGGCTCGTTTTATTTGTATTAGCTAACACTCTACTGCTACATTATAAATACGATCATAAAAGCTTGTATTTAAAAAAGTTTTCTTTAAAGTAAATTATCTTGTGTATGAATGAGAATCGTAGTGAATAATACAAGTTGTAACACATTTGAAATTAAAGCATAAATGTTAAAATGCTAAAAGTCGTGGTGGCCGAGTGGTCGAAGCGCTTCCTTCCGAACGGGAGGTCGCGGGTTCAAATCCGGCCGGCTTGTACCTCTAAATCTAAATGTGAAAAAGATTTATGTGCAATTTTTCACAACACCACGGGCTAAAAACGGTGAAGGAAAACATCGTGAGGAAACCTGCATGTCGGAAAAGGGTTCTAAAAATCCTTTGAAGATGTGTGAAGTCCCCAATCCGCACTGTGCAAGCGTGGTGGACTATGCCTAATCCCTCTTCTGAGGAGACCTGTGCCCAACAGTAGGCAGTAATGGGTTGGTACAGTACAGTACAGTACAATACTACTCTCTATTTTATACACTCTCCTAACCTTATTAGGTTGACGGTTTAGGGACCTTACCTTACTCCCTAATCCATTCATCGTAGGTAATAAAATAAGTAAATTAACGTTAATAATTGTATCTCTAACGTATTTAGTTTCTCAAGTAATTCGTATCTAGTTACGGGTAATAATATTAGGTAAAGCAATTTATATAAGACTGAATTATATTTAACAAGATAAATAATAAAAAATATTTTGTTAATTATTTTAACAAATTTACTGTTAATTTTAATTTAAATAAGAGCCAATGTGGAAACGCGACAAAATATTTAGGTTTTGTTCATAATGTTGATTCCAGATATAATCAAAGACAAGTCAAATAGTCTATGGTCCAGCGCCTTTTTTTCATAATGATTACTAACAATCTGAATATTTGTGAGTAGCTTCATTTTGACGAGACGCCCAACTTTTTCCTCTATGAAAATTCTCGATAGTGAGGGCTAATTCAGTATGGAAGCGACAAAGGTGTTGAATGGGTGGAGGTTCAAACTTTGTTACTAACAGCTATTTTATTAATTAAATCTTGAAACATGGGCGCTGGCCCATAGACTAAAAGTCTAATCATTTATATCAAAGTAGATGTGGACATCAAAACACACCACATACATTTTGTAAAAAAGTACTACCATCAGTTCGCTAAAGATACGCTTCCGTCTTGAGAAGAAGCGGCGCGAGAAACTCAGCGGGTATGTTTTTTTATTTTTCAATTTACTTTGTTTTTTTTTTAATTATTGATTTACAAAACTATTTACATAACAAATGACTTTCTTTAGCTCAACCTTATCCCATTCAAATGGGGTCGGCGCAATATGTTATATCTCTCCATTCATTCCTAATCTGGCATAAGTCCAATATCATGCCGCATATTTTCATATTATATTCTTTCACATAAACCAATCATCTCTTCTAAGACCTTCCTCTCCTGTAACATTCATCCACTTTCAAATTCGCTTTGTAACGTGGTCCTCTCTGATCACATGTCCAAACCACGTCAACCTTTAACTCCTCAGTTTGTCAAAGATAAGTGCTACTTTCCAACTTCCTCTAATAGACATAGACATCGTTTATCTGTGATGAAAACAGGTTTACAATTACAGAAATGAAATATAAAAAAAAAAACAAACAATATAATAGAATAAATAAGTTTTCATCACAAACCAGTCGGAACTCAGCTTAATGTTATATGTCACCCCCAACCGACATATAACGCTGGTTTTTAGTTTCAACTTGCAGTGACGTCACAAATGTTAGTGAAAATAAAAATAAGAAATAAAAGAAAATAACAATGAGAAAAACAGAAAAAAAACAAAAATTAAATCAACACCAAGAACAATAATTATAAGTTAAAATTACAAAAAATAAATGAATAATATTTATATTCTTAAAAAATTGCTACACATGATATAGTGTTTTCGGATCGTGTGTACGTCTCACTTGACATTGGAGAAAAGTTCCGAGTCTATGGGACGAGGTTTATGTTTAATATACTCATTCCTTATCTGATACAGCCTTGTAACACCACAAATCCATCGCAACATTCGCATTCGATTAGAATGGTCCGAAGCGAGCACCTCATTCCCATTTTGTCCAATTAAATAATAATCCTATACATCGCAAGTCCCCAGACAGTACCAGTTATTAACAACCTTTGAAAGCCTCTTTGGGGCTTCCCTTGAGATGTGTACTTTAAATACTGTAGCTATCGGAAGTAACAATTTGAAGATAGGTTATTTTTAATTTAGTTATGACATAAGGTCATAAATAAATTAAAAATAAGGTTATTGTTTGGTTTCTGTAACTTTAAATTAATTTATATTGCTTATTAATAATTATTATAGGTTTAAAAATTTGATGAATTTTACAATATCTTGTACGCTTTTTTTTTAATATCTAGCTTGCTTAATAGTAAATAGTTAACGTCAGTGATTTTTTAAATAATGATAACTTGCAGCCCAGGCGGTGGTAGGTGGTCACCATCTATCATGAAGTTTTAGAACGGCAAACTTTGAAAATGAAAGCAAATAGTTTTTTCATTGTTCCAGGTTATCTTAACAGGATTCACCCCACTTCAGTAAGTTATATATAAATCCATCACGTATAAAGTTAATTTTTTAAACGATTTTAATCTAATATATAAAATTGTCGTGTCACGGTGTTCGAACTTGAACTCCTCCGAAACGGCTCGACCGATTTTGATGACATTTTTTGTGCTTATCCGGTACCTATGAGAATCGGCCAACATCTATTTTTCATCCCCTAAATGTTAGGGGTAGTCCACCCCTAATTTTTTTTTTCGGCGCAGACGAAGTTGCGCGAAACAGCTAGTAAACTATAAAAATGAAACAACTTATTTTTTTTGTATTGTAATTTAGTGGTAATGCTTAGACTGCTAATCTGTATGTAATTGTATAGTTTATTTAGTACACTTCACTACCTCTCTGTACGATGTCATATCTGTTTTTTTTTCTTAGGTTTGCTGTAAGAAAACTCATTTTTGAGTAAAGCTCGCCTTTGCTTATTTTTTAATTACTATAAGTCACTGTAATTTTCTTTACCTGGTGTACAATAAAGTATTAAAATAAATAAAATAAAATAGAAAAATAAAACAACCGTTTGAAATACAAAATAAAAACGTTTTATTTGAGAGAACAAATTAAATCAACTTCACTAAATTGTTCCACTAAATACATTTATATAATATTAAAAAATGTCATTAAACACGTAGTTTTACATCTATAATCTACTTATATTAATGCAAAGAAATTTACAATTTTCTACAGGCGTAAAGATGCGTCCACACAGACGCGATATATGAAAACCACGAATTGACTACTTAGTTTAATGAGAGTAGTCAATTCGTGGTCAACCAACTTTTTAGTCATAAAATGTTAGTATTCTTTTTTAATAACTGATTTTATGTGTTTGGTGAAATAAAAGCATCAGCATTCTAAAATTACAAAATTAAAAACTCGCTTTAAAGATGTAGTAGCATTGTTCATAAAATCTAAGTCTAATTTAGAAACTGTTTGCTTACTTATATTTAATGGTAACAGACCACAGCGTGACTAGAAATACCAGATTGAAAAATTCAAGTTGGTCATATTTACTAAATGACTAGAATTGTGAACTTAAGTCACAAACATTAAATGCGAGAAGTAAAATTATATTAATATATGACGGGGTGATAACAAGGGAAACCAACCTATTCACCGTGCGGGTAGTTGGAAGTGGAGACTTACTATAAATACAGGCTGGTCGCTGTTATTATTCATTCGTGTTTGAATTGTCGAGGCGAACGGACCTCTTGATGTTAAAGTAATAAACTGTTAAAACTCGTTATTTTCAAGTTTTTGTTCAAAAGTATTGATCATCAAGTGTTCAAGTGGAGATTGTGACGTCATTCCTGACAAAACAAAACGAAGATCGACTATTTACAACGTCATTACACCTCAACACACTATTTACGCCGTCATATATTATAACATTAGTTTTCACCATTATCGATTTACGTCAATTAGTGGCTAAGTTTTATTTTATAATTATTTAATAGAGCATGATTACGGATTAGTTTCAATAACTTCAAATTTAAGTTTAAATGAATTTCTAACTTAATTTTAATTTAAAATAAATTACTTACACAAAAGACGAATACATAAAAGTTTCAATAGTTGACCATCTTATTGAATCGGAGGAAAATTAAATTGAAAGAAGAATTTCTCTCAGCTCTATTTAGATTGAAATTACTTTCATAAAGACATTTTATCAATTAGTTTTTAGTGGCTTTTTGGGAGATAGTCAATAATTTCAACTAAAATCTTTAATAATAATAAAATAATATTACAAATTTTATTGCACTGCCCAAAATGTCAGTCTTACAATTTTTTCCGAATGAAATAATAGAACACTTTTTTAAAACAAATAATCTTTAAACCATTGTTGGTTCCAAACATCATAATATATTTCCACGCAGAATAACAAATTTTTCATGAATTTTTCTTTAATTTTCTTAAAGTATTTGTTATGCAGATTGATTCAAAATTTTACGAGTATTGTTTAATTCATAAAGGTCATTTTTGGCATCAAATCATTTAGAGACAAGCAAGCGTTTATAATTTACAATAATATATTTTAAAATAGTCAACATTTGAAATTGACTAACACAAAAACTTCCATACACATTATTTTGGTTTTGTTTAGTCATAGTTTTGTATTAAAAAAATCTAAAGCTTCGTACTAAATAGCCTTAAATTATCTTCGACAAAAATGATATTTCACAATGAGATCATGAATTTTTAAAATTAGTGATGATTGATTTTCTATACCATTCTTATTTTATACTTTTACTTTACGGAAGAAACAACTATTTCATTGATTATAAAATGTACTCACTAGATGTATTATCTTATTATTTTATACAAAATACTAATTTAAAAAACAAGGTTTAATTATAATTCTAATTTATGAAGAGTTATTGAAAAGTAAACTCATGACGAAAGAAAACATATTTTGTGTTAACTCCTTTAAAAAGGAAAAAATAGTAATCATGTAAATTAAGAAACTTATTCAAATTCAGTATAAATAATTATTTTCAACGGGTTCTTATCACGATATTTAATTAATTGAGTTGTCTCGATATTTCAACGTTGTTGCAAACGTCATGATTAACTCAGTGTGTGAGTGTGGTGTGTCGTGATGTGAGTTCGAGTTCCAGTGGTACTACCCAAAAGCGAACGAGAAAGAGGGTAGACGGATTTGTTTGCTCTTAAATCGACCCGCAGTATCCAGTCGAGACAACTCAATTAATTAAATATCGCGGTAAGAACCCGTTGAAAATGCATGAAAGTATTATAGAAAACCGCGAGTGTCTGAATAAGTTTATAAAGAAGTATATCTGTTATATTATTTATATATTTTAATACTTTATTCAACTACTGATAATGTGATAAAATCTGAATTGGTGCGATGATATGAATATTTGTGTCTAATATTTGGTCCTTAAATTCAACTAATGACGATTATAATACTATATTTTTATTTAATATTAATTTCTGGCCGTATCAATTGAAATTTGTTGTATTTTGCACAGATTATACATTTTTTTCTCGTTTAAGAGATATATACCGCAATATAGATATGCCATATAAATACATATATCTGTTACTATTTCTACTTCATTATACACTTTAAAAACAAAAACAGGGTGGATCTGTAACTTTGGACAATCTGACGTGGGGTGAATGACCTGTTGAAATACAACTTGGCACCATTTTGTATTGTATGTTGTATGGAAAACGTACGACTATCGTTGCGGACTTCCATACTATGATGAAATTTTTTTTAACCAATTCCTAAAATAAAAGTGGTTCTAAGTTGTATTTCGACAGGTCATTCACCCCACTTCAGCTTGTCCAAAGTTCCAGATCCACCCTGTATTTTGTGATCTACTATAATGATCTGACTAGAAAACTTGACTTTGGCTTTTACAAAGATTTCCTTGAGTAGTAAAATTTATCAAATTGCTTTTTTAAGCCCTCACATTATATTTTTCAACAAATCTATTGCTATCAGGAGAATCGTCAGCAAAAGTAATTTCATTCGACGAATCAGAGTTCTCATCAGCGAATTTTATATCAGCAAAATCGGTTCGTTTTAAAGTATCAGCGTTCGTTTCGCGTACTGTATCGTTGACTCTTTTTAAAGTAGATGAATTATCATTGTTTTCTTTTCTGTGTACTTTAACAGGAGATCGAGTTAATGTTAAATCTTTCATTGGTATTATCACGGGATTTTCGACCTTCTTCTTTTTGCCTTTCCTAGATGATTTGGGTGATTTTTGCAAATCACTGATGCTGAAATTTAGTGGATGGATGATACCTTTCTCCATTTTACGTGATCTGATGGATTCGTTGGATCTGTTGGATTTGTCTGATCTCTTGAGGGTGCTGGATGAAGGTCTATCTTCAGGTGATTCGGTATTGCTGCCTGGATTCGGACGTAGGTTAGTTGGAAGTATTTCCTGTGTGAGAATGTTAGTGTTATTCAGAATTGCGTTATTTTAGATTGGATAAGTTCTTAGGCAAATTTTTGTTACAAGGTTTCTTGTTATCAAAAAAAAAGGGACACAAAGGAATTATTAAAAAAGTAATTCAAGATTAGGATACCATACCATATATGACTCAAAAGAATAAAAATCTTGAAAATCACAATGATATTAATGAAAAGATGAACCTTAATTTCGGTCAAAACTAAATATTATTAACATAATATTTACCTCATAAATCGGTTGTGTTTTATCATCGATTTCCTTCAATATATCGCCTTCTTCGAGCGGTGGAATCCAAACTAAGAAAGCTGGATCCATTCCCAAATACGAGCCTGGGACCGAACCTGTGACAACGTCCAGATCAATCATTCCAAATAATATATTATTAGAATTATATTCTTGTTTTTTTATTAGTAATTTATTTTGCTTAGACAAAGTTTAGCTTAGTAGAAAAAAGAATTAGGTGAAGGGAGTTTAGCTATTTACTTATTTAAGTGTTAATCAGTATAACAATCAATTTTGTTTGTATTTGGTTTTAATATTTTTTCTTTTTTTTTATTGAATACTGTATTGTACATCACAGAGAAAGCAAATTATATATAAAAATGTTCATAAAAGGCGAGATTAACTCAATGGTAGCCTATAATTTAATATAGTAATAATATAATAAGGAACCTCTAGGTCTAGATTTATCTTAATTTTATTTTATACTTAAGTTCATAATGACTGTATGTGTTCTGAACAATAAAAAAAAATTAAATCAATACTGAGTCTTCTTACAGCAAAGCCAATTAATGTACAATTATATTAAAATATCTTCTGATTTAAGCCAATCAAAAAATAGTTAGTATCCTATTAAACAATACAGGTTAAAGTATTGAAAAAGTAGTGATAATAAAAAAAAAACATGACTAGGTAATATGAACACCTGTTTCTAAAAATAAAATGGGTTCTTTGACAGGTCATTCACTCCACTTCAGCTGACTCAAAGTTACAGATCCACCCTGTATAAAAGTAATACTATTGAAATAAACCTCACCAGCATTATTAACTTCATAATCGTAATAATCGATCTCCATCTCAGGATGCGAAGTGAGACTCAGGTCTGACTTCAGGAGTCTTCTGTTGCAGCTCTCTTTGGTGTGTTTAGGGTTGTCGCGGATCCTGGCAGCCGACACGCCGCTCAGGGCGGGCGAGTACCAACCCTGGGGACGAAATGTATATTTCAGTTATTTTTTTTTAATTTTATTTATGGCTTTATTGCCACCGCTTTTGTGGGCGGCCCAGCCAATGTCAGGTTTAATAGCGTAGGCAACGTTTTGTAAGAATTATTTATCGCGGATTGATTAAAATGTCGCAAATAACACTACTTAAAACTGTATTTAAGAAAGAAAATATTTATTTATTTATTTTTAATACTTTATTGTACACGGCAGAAAAAAAGTTATATTAAAAAAAATGTTTACAAAAGGCGAACTTAACTCAATACTGAGTTACATTATATATGTTACATACAAATATACATATACTAGCTGACTCGCGCAACTTCGTCTGCGCCGAAAAAAAAAATTAGGGGTGGACTACCCCTAACATTTAGGGGATGAAAAATAGATGTTGGCCGATTCTCATAGGTACCGGATAAGCACAAAAAATTTCATCAAAATCGGTCGAGCCGTTTCGGAGGAGTTCAAGTTCGAACACCGTGACACGAGAATTTTATATATTAGATAATACAAATTAAGCGTTACGATTTAAAAATTCGAAATTAATATTGTTGTTAAAATTATTATATTATAGGTGGATGTTATTGACACTAATAAATTTTGCTAATTTATAAATGACTTCTTTATTGGGAAGTGTAAGCAAGTAGGCCATGTTTGATTCAGTTATAATAGTGTTATGAATTCTTTGATGATAGGTAAAATTCTTGCAGATTATCAAATTTCTTAAAGTTTAATAGTATATTAAATATCTATATATCCATTTATTAACTTATTTTTTAAATTATGTTCAAAAATAAGAGAGCCACTGTGGGCAGAGAATATGACCCAAGCCACTAGTTGACCATCGTATAAATTATAGTCTACAAAATAGATGAATGTAACCTAATTTCCATTTGTAGAAGAATACCAACCTTGATTAAATACGTCGTGGAAATACGTCGTTGCTAAATGAGGCAAATATATGAAACAATAATATTTTCACTATACTTACATTGGTCAGAGTAGCGGCAGAAGTAGAAGAAGACGCCCGACTCTCGCTGTCCTTCTCCCACGCGCTGTCTCTGTCCTTCTCGCTGCAGATATCTTCCCTCTCGCTCGCACTACTGGCGCTAGTGCTCAGAGTGTTCAGTTCTACGACTGTTGTGTTGGTTTGAGGTGAAGTTACTAGAGAAGGTTTTTCTAATAAAACCTGGATAACAACAAAAGCTAGTAAAAAAAAAAAATTGAGAGATGTCAAGGGACACCCGGATGGAACGAAATTCTTTTCGATTAAAAGATATCTTATTTTTTTCCCAATTTTTTTTTTCGCGCGATAAGGAACGTTTCTTAAAAGATTTTGATCACAGCGCCATCTAGCGATAATCATCTAAAATAAAAAAAGTGTCGTGACAAGTTTTCGTAAGAATTTTTTCCGTCTAGCCCCCTTTCACAACGCGCGATAAGGAACTTCGTTCCAAAAATGTGATCACAGGACGCCTGGATGATGTGAAACATGGAAATTATTATGGAAATGTAATAATAATATGTCAAAATAAATATTTATTTTCTTTAAATACAAATTTCGTAAAATTGTGTTTGTAAAATAATACTAATTAACTACCATTTGCCTTTGGAAAAATTGTTTTGATGTTCGGTGTCAAATTTGTTTTGATGCTAGTTTTTTATTTTTAGTTGGAGGAAATCACCGGATCTCCACCCGCGGGGCGGTATGTGGGAGTTGAACCGCACTAAAACCTCCAACCGCTCACAATCAGCGTCCGAACCCCGGCTGAGGCCAAAACCCAGCGCGGGGTTATGAGGGACGACGCGACGCGTTACGCCATCGGCACTCTTTCCCGTCGCGCCGCCCCCGTTTGATACTAGTTAAGAGAATTATTTGTTAAGACTTGTCCTTGTGCAGAGGCACTGCTCAATATTTCTATGTCATAAAATTTAGTTTAATAAATATTTAATTTACATAAATACCTTAGTAGCAACATTACTAGCCGACACAGTCCTGCACCGCGGTAACGGAGACGGCGCCCTGGTCCCGGCGGCGGGCGCGCTGCTCGCGGACACGGTCTCGGGGGTGAGCGTGTGACGCGAGGCGACGCTGTCTGCGCTCACCACGCTCATGTTGTCCACTGTGTCCTGTTCCTGGTCTGAACCCTGGTCTTCGTCTCTGTTTGGAAGGTGTTTTGATGATGGAAATTATGAAAGAGGGTAAGGAAACTAAAGTGACTTTATATTAAAAAACACCGAAAATATCTAAAAACTAGGTGACCCGCGCAACTTCGTCTGCGTTACAAAGGGGTTCAAAAATTGTAGCCTATGTGTTATTCTGATGTATAAGCTATATTGTGGTAAAGTTTCATTCAAATCCATTCAGTAGTTTTTACGTGAAAGAGTAACAAACATACATCCAAACATTCATACATCCATACATACAAACTTTCGCCTTTATAATATTATCATAATTATGATAGATACAAACGAATATATTGATAAATTTTGCTTCTAATATACAATCGTGTTTTAGCGCTTAAATCTTTGCTGTTACTGTTCCAATGCCGATAAATTTATTCACCACTAAAGACACCGTTAAAATAGCACACCTAGTCATCACGCATCGATAACGGCCTTCAATGCCTTATTATTGCAGAATCTCACGAGAGGTGAAAACCACTTACTATTAGGTAGGACGTAGTTTCGTTTTAGGTCGTATATAAAAAATATAAAGAGTCCATCAGACTTGTTTATAGGTTACGGAGTATGCAGTGTCTTTTGGTATTGCAATTATGATGGACAGTAACCACTTACAATCAGGTGGCCCGTGGTACTATAATAATAACACAGCCCAGGCAATAAAAATAACACACCTGAATATGAAAAAATATGGTTTACGTTATAGTCAATTTTTGGTGTACAATGTAGTGGTCAACTTATGAAACTAAGTAGTCAAGGAATGGTCATTGCTTGGGCAACTAATTTAATCGTGTGGCCAACGCGGAAATGTATTGTGGTGTAATAATGGAATTCGTTAGTTTAAAAAAATATATGTGCCTAAATAAAATTAAATATAGTAGCGCATTTAACTTATTTTCTGTTTAAATAGTTTAATTTACCATTATTGTCTCTGGCTGTACGAAACATTTGTAATATTTTGTAAGGTCTCCCGCGATACAGGTCTGACCTAGTGCGGGGACCATTGTTGAAGTTGTATCAGTTTGTACAAAATTTCTGATAATAAACTATTTTGTATTTGTATTTAAATATCGTAAACATTTATGCGTAAGTTAAAAAAATCACAACTGCCCATTTTGATTTATTATAAACATCCAAATCTCACATTATGCTTTAAATATCTCACCCTTTCTAGATTTTAAAATAAGGGTTGTTTTTGACTCTAATTATTCTAACGAATGTTGGTACTTTGAATTCCTAATACTAAATGACTAGGGCATGTTCAGACAATAGCGAGGGTGAACTACCCCTACACCCACCCTGTGAGGGAGCGCTAATTAACAAATGCCTTTATGAAGCTGTCAAGTACTTGCAATGAATGAGTTACTTCAAAGCAATATTGACTGAAATCTATGCTTTATTTATTTTAAAGAAAAAAAATTAAATAAGGGGTGGGCCATATAAAGTTTGCATTTTCCAAAAGTTTGACTGTCATGTTGGCTGTGTGGCATGTTCTTACAGTTTGGACTGAAGACTCACCACTTTGGAAATAACTTTTCAATATTTCCGAATTTTGTTCAAGCGTATAGCGTCCCATTTCGTAAATGTCAAACCTTTAACTAAATTATGAACACAAATTGAATGACATTTGAGCTGTCATTCTCTAAATAAACAGTAGTTCAAAATGCAAACGTTAGATTGCCCACCCTATACAAGCGTTTAATATTCTGAATATTATATAGCAGTAGAGCGCTATATAATATTTAAAGTAAAACGAGCCCTAACATGACGGGTCTAACTTGTTTTGTACAAGAGTTCCTATGACCATCTTACAAATCCATCATCGGATCAGCGCCATTTTGTCATATTATGGCATTGGCACGCGATATACATCTGCGTGCAATATGTCAACTCAATCGGAAACAGGGAAGTTTGTCAAATTTAGCTTACAACCACCCGAACTTACATAGTTACATCCAATATCACTAACCTCTGTTCGATATGTTCCGATGCTCTATCCGAGTCCCGCAGTCTCGTGTGTCGAGTCTTCCCGGACGGCAGGAGTCTCCGGAGCGAGACTCCGCCCCCCACCACTTCGGAGAGGAGGGTGCTCCTCGAACCGGCCGTAGCCCTACCTAGTTCTAGCGATGCTGAGCATGCTGGAATTAAAGTTTTTTTTTATTTACGTCCTTAATAAAAAGCTTGGATTACACCACTACTATGAAAGCAGGCGAGCGACAGGGCCACCTGATCGAAGGAGGATTACCACCTGTTGAGGTGATGGGCATCAATAGTCCTCATTAAGTGTGAAGCATACACCACTACAGTTTGGGGAACGGACTTTAACTAACTTGTTTATGTACTCAGGATATGAATAAAGACCCCACGGGACACACGTCTGCAACGGAGCTGACCGATCTGGGTAAGGGCACCTAGTGAGGAACTATACATCACCTGGTCGAGCGACTGATACATTGTGGTTTTTTTTTTTCTTTTTTTTTTTTCAGTTTGAGGAAATCACTGTGGGAGTTGAACCGCACTAAAACCTCCAACCGCTCACACTCAGCGTCCGAACCCCGGCTGAGGCCAGAACCCAGCACGGGGTTTGGAGGGACGGCACGACGCGTTACGCACTCGGCACTCTTTCCCGTCGCTCCGTCCCCGGACGCCGAACCGGTAGCCGCCGGCGAATACGGCCACCGGCTCTCTCGGTCGGCGGGCTTTCCGAAGCCCGCCAAGATGGGACCGCGTGTCACCCTCCCACGGAATACCCCGCTGGGTCAGAACCAGCGTGGGTCGGGGAGCGCGGTCTACCATCCCCCGATACATTGTGGTTAAGGTAAGTCTGACTATACGGTGAATTGGGACCTTGGTAAGCTCAGGTGGCGTGCGTTCTCATACATACCGTCGCTGTCAGTGAGAGACTCCTTGTCGGCGGCCCGTTGGTAAGCCCTGGTGCGGTGCGCTGAGTGCAGCGCTAAGCAGAGAGCCGCGAGCGCTGCAGCGGCTGCGAGCGCCACGGCGGCACCCCTCGCCCCTCCCCCGCCCCGCCACCACTCTCCTCCCCGCATCGAGGCCCAGGCTGCTGAGGCGTTACGGATAGGCTCTGCACAAGAGGAATTCTTATTATGCCCATAATTCAACTTTGGAAGGTCTTTAATAATTAAATTGGTATTTGTGTTTGTACGTAGTCCCTCACCGACTTGACTAGCGTGTGCCAAGAACCCCCCTGAACAGTGTTCGCTTGTATCACCGGATCTGAGTTCCACCAGTATGTGCCGTCCCCCTGCGATCTCCATCACTCCACTGCTGTCAGTTGTCGTTTCTACGTCACCGATCTATAAAGAAATTGGTTTTGTTGGCACGCAATATAGATGAAATCACCCTACTAGTCTTACCCATACAAAATACTTACCATAGCAGATGTATCAGGTCCATCCCAAGACGCCAAGAGCGGAGATCCCAATGAATCGCCATCGCGAGCCCTCAGAGCCTGACCGGCGCACGGCAACCGAACTGCTTCCATACGAAGACGTACTTCTAAGCCTTCTTCAGCCTGTTAATGTAAAGAAAAATGCTGACTGGATTAAGGATAATGGACATCATCATCAGCCTATATACGTCTCCTGCTTGACATAGGCCTCCCCCAAACCTCGCCACAATGATAAGTCCTGAGCAGTCTGTATCTAGTGATTTCCTGCGATCCTGACCAAGTCGTCGGTCCATCTTGTGGGAGGTCTGGACACGCTGCGTTTACCGTTTAGTGACTGCCACTCTAGAACTTTTGTTTAAAATAGACTTAAAATTTGTCACGTATATTTAACAAGACTGGCAACTTTAGGTGGGTCAGTACAAGTAAATTTTTCCACAAAGTTTTCATTCTGCAACAAATCGCATCAAATTACGTCAGAATGTCCTGGATCTTCATGCGTAAGACCGTTTACTGGTTCAAGGAAGAGAGACAGTGATTTACTACATGATGAACCAATACAGTTAGGATAAAACCTGCCATTTTCTTGTCTAACAAATTGATCTGTCCATTTCCACAATAGTTCATTAAGGATCATAACAAAGCTATTACTAAATTAAAGTTAACTTAAATCAATTTAATCAAAAATTTAAAGTATATTTAGCCAAACTAAAATATCAATCATGAATTTACAGTTTCCGATACTTCATAAAACAGTTTAAAGTTTCGTCTAGTTTCAGTTTTGTTATGTTTCGAACCGAGCACGGTTTTCAAACCTGTTGTGGAGTTGTCTCAAGTTTTAATTGAAATATAACTGGTAACTAGCTACTTTGAGGCTGGGATGGACTCAGAGAATGATTTGGGGGTCTGGCTTTCCTTTCTTTTTTTTTCTTTACAACAGAGTTTAGTTTAGTTTATTTTTTTATTTTTTTTTTTAGTTGGAGGAAATCACCGGGCCTCCAACCGCTCACACTCAGCGTCCGAACCCCGGCTGAGGCCAGAACCCAGCACGGGGTTATGAGGGACGGCGCGACGCGTTACGCCCAAGGCACTCTTTCCCGTCGCGCCGCCCCCTAACAGAGTTTATTAATATTAAATAATTTATTTTAAAGAAAACTTTTTAAATTTCAAGAGCTCAAATTATCAATTAACTATTAAACTTTTTTTCTCAAGATGCATCATATACGAGGAGAAAGCTTTCTCAATACAGGATATAAATAATAAAACAAAAAATACTTTCTACCCAATAATAATAAAAACAGATGACCAATAAATTGCCCATCCACAAATCCCAGAGCCATAGCAACAAATCTGTTGGCTCCAACTTTTGATTGTACCCAGTTACGTAGAAGGTTTATGATAATTGTTTCATGAGAAACTTCCACAAATTAATATGGGTCTATGTGTCTCCATCTGTAATTCCCTAGAGGATGTTGGAGTTATAACTGTTTTGGAATTGGTTAAAGTTTGGCCAATCTCGAAGGTAATGTGATTTTAAATGGGTGTTGTGTTGGCCAATGTTAGTTGGCTCTTGGGACCCAACTGAGTGGTTCAATGCGTATTTCTGTGTCGATCTATGAAGCCAAATTATAGTAGAGAGTAGTATTATATTGAGTTATACTCTTATATACAGATGACTGCTGAAATTAGATTAGATCAGTAGACTGAGTCGTCTTGCCTAATACGGACACAATATTTTTTTAAGAATTTACAACCTTTTGAGTAATATACAAGTTCCACTACCATGTCTTATTCATAGTTTTTTTTGGAACGAAGTTCCTTATCGCGCGTTATGGAAAGGGGGCTAGACGGAAATTCTTATGAAAAAGTTGTCACGACACTTTTTTTGTTTTAGATGATTATCGCCAGATGGTGCTGTGATGAAAATATTTTAAAACAATTCCCTATTTTGTTTTATATGATTAATGCTAGATGGCGCTGTGATCAAAATATTTTATAAAACAATTTCTTTCTGTAGGAAAGGAACAGAAAGGAATTGTACTATAAGAGAGAGAGACAGACGTTTTAAACTAATTATTATAACCGACTAATTAAACTAATTAATCGAAAGGAACTTCGTTCCATCCGTTTTTATTGTAACTATAGATGAACGAGCAAAACTCACCTGATGGGGAACGGTGATCATTTCGTTACAAAATTTAAAAGTACAATTTTAGAATCTTTTATATTGTCGGTAGTTTTGCCATTCTTCAGTTACCTTACAGTATAAGTACAATATATTGGAGTGCATTCGTTTCACTCCATCGAATGCAGGTTGATTTCACGGTTCGACTACCGTGAAGTGCACTATATATTTTCCTTTGTTACATCCGATTCAACTATCTCATTATTCTTGCTTTAAAAGAGAAGAGATTGGAATTTATTTGCTGTTTCAAATAAAACAAGTTTTCTTGAAATTTTGTTTACGTAGTGTTCTCAGTTGTGTGATGAGTTTTACGTGTCTTTTTTTTTTTTGGCTGACGAGCCAACGGCCCACTTGATAGGAAGTGGTTACCGTCGTTCATGAACCTCTGCAATGTCAGGGGACACTGAGGGGTCGCTACCTACGACCTAACTTTAAGGACCCTCCTCAAGCCTCGTCGAGGAGGGGAGCTCATTCCATTGCCGAATGCCACATCACTTATACAATTACTAAACGGGTTCTTACCACGATTTTTACGTGTTTGTTAACGGGGTGATACCTCCTAACTAGCGATGTAACTAAAATGAGACCATTTTGCGACAGTAACTACCTCGGTTAGTTCGCCCCAAAAATATCGCCCTGTTAGATTTTTTTTTTTTTCAGTTGGAGGAAATCACCGTACGGGGTTATGGGAGACGGCGCGACGCGTTACGCTCTCGGCACCCTTTCCCGTCGCGCCGCCCCCCCCTGTATAATACATTGATTCTTATTAACAACTTCGATCTTAATTAAGTATGTTATATTATGTGAAAACAATAAGGGATATACAGGGTGTTAAAATCCGACGAAACAATACAATCACAGCAAACAGTATACTTGATGTAGAAGCCATCCACCAAGTCTGGGTTTTCTAGGCATAATATATCATAAGTTATCACTAATCAAAACCACGTCTTAATTTGTGCATGATCAACCCTACCGTACTGACCTACACCAACAGCTAAAGACTTAAGCCGGTTAGTCACCTCCTGTATCATAGAACATGGTAATAATAAACGGGACAAAAATCACATTCTAAACAGGATACATGCGCCTGTGTACGTGAAAATAGGTATAGCACGCTAAATGTAGATCAGGGTAGGGTTGTCAAAAATAATACAAAAAAATAATTTTTCAATTTTGTATGGGAAAATAAAGTAACTATCTCCGTTTCAAAAGTATGTGTATATAATTTGAAATGTGATATAGATTAAGCCCTTAACGTATTGTTTCACCGGGCACCAACACCCTGTATAAATTACCAAAGAAAAATCATCTTTTAAATACAATATTGAGTAAAGGACAACAATCTCTACAAAGACCTACGATCGCTTACAACCAACGTCTCTGGCACTTAAACAAGTTGAAACAAAGTTTGTAATGGACGGAATGAATAGTTAAAACTTTTGTTTTTATCTTCGCAATGAAATATGTTACAATTTTTATCTTTTCCTGACGTTTTTACTGTTCTACAAATACTTTTGTGGAACATCTGCTGTTTGAAAAGGTTTTATAAGCGCTTTATTTAAGTTAAGTTTACTTTATTTATTTTATATAAATACTAGCTGCCCCGTGCAACTTAGTCTGCATCGAAAAAAATATAAAAAAATTAGGGGTGGACTAACATTTAGGGGGGTAAAAAATAGGTGTTGGCCGATTCTCATAGATAAGCACAAAAAAAAATCATCAAAATCGACCAAGCCGTTTCGGAGGAGTATGGCAACGAAAACTGTGACACGAGAATTTTATATATTAGATTGATTCTCACCACGATTTTTATATTAAAATGATCGATCCCTATTGCAAACGCCATGATCACGGGAAGACTGAGTAGGCTCTGATTAGTGAAGCCCAGGAACCCGAGGGAAACCTAACTTGTCTTGAACCTCGCAACGAACTTATTCAGAAATGATAATGACGTCTCAATTCCACTTTAGAACTAATTCATATCTAATTATCTTTCAACATCTCAAACCTATTTTACAGACTAAAATTAAATTTATTAATAACAGCCCAAGGCTCCTCTATTCATAGAATCAAAACTTTGGAAACAGTATATCAAATAATTAATTTTAGTATTGGACTAAACACCGCTAGTTATTGTAGAGAATCAGTAAATAACAAGGATAATAGATATGAAGAAGTTTTAATAACTCGAGCGGATCACTAATTCAATTGTGGACCGTTTACATTTACTGGATAGTAACTAAACAGTAAGAGACTTGCCTCAAAATATGTTTGACGATTTGACTACCTATGTAAACAGTCTATATCGGCTCTGAAGATTCATATATGACACAAGACACACATATAAATGACTGCACAAAATGGGAATGACGTGCTCGTCCCGGGCCATTTCAATTGATACATTTGTTAAAAACAAAAACATTGTAAAACAATTTTAAAAAAATATAAATATATAAAATTAAAAAAAGACATGCCCGCTGAGTTTCTTGCGCCGGTTCTTCTCAGGACAGAGGCGTAATTTTAGCGAACTGGTGGTAGAACTTTTGATTTTATTTTTGACATTCAAAATGTATGTGTGTCCACATCTAATTTGAAATCAATGATTTGACTTTGACTATGACATAGAAAAATGTTCATAACTTGTTTTTTTTACATTTTTAATATTTATGTACTAACAAAGTGTTAGGTCAATAATGTAACTTATTTTTATAGGTCATTGATAGCCAAAAATTTATAAACAATTTAATTTAATTTAGTCTTCTAACATATATTCGGTTACTGTGTTTTGGATAAATATTGGAAATAGCTGTTGTCAGTAAAATCATTTTTCCAAAAATGCAGAAATGGGGCCTGTAATGTCTAAATTTAGTTACATTTTCAAAATTGCTGAACACTATTATTTATATACAGTTTTATCAGTAAGGTTTTAGCAACTGTTCGAAAGATATAAAAAAATATTAAATAGATACTCTTATTCAGACACAGATTATCGAGTATGTGGAATCCAGTGCTAAACACAACAGTCACTCGCGGGTTCATGCTCAGAGAGTTTTGTAGATACAGTGAGTGTGGTGTGTCGTGATGTGAGTTCGAGTTCCAGTGGCACTACCCAAAAGCAAACGAGAAAGAGGGTAGACAGATTTGTTTGCTCTTAAATCGACTCGCAGTATCCAGTCTTCTCGTGATCATGACGTTTGCAACAACAACGAAATATTCAGACAAGTCAATTAATTAAATATCGTGGTAAGAACCCGTTGAAATGCGTGAAAGAAGACTTATGTTAAGACTTTTTTACTAAGCAATAGGTACTCCCAAAATATTACACATAGTACTTGAGTACACTAATAATTACACTACAACAAGCAAGAATTCTTTTTGGGAACACAACCATGATCAAGATAAGTGTTAATTTCACTCAGATTATCTTTTTTTTAGTTTTTTGGAGAATTAGTTTTATACGTCTTCAAGTTAAGTAATTGGCGCAAGTAGCTAGCTCCACACAAACACTCCTCGACTGAAATGTGATGGTTTCTATCAAACAGTATACGAAGTAGACAGTATTACTTTACAAACTTGTTTGGCCTCGATCGCTTCGGGCGGTTAACTGACATCCGATAACTTTACTATCTTGAGAAATATTGGATTTACTAGCTAACCTTACAATTTCGTCATATAAGATTCATATTGTTTTTATTGGTGGGACTTTTTGGCTAATGAGTTTAAAGAAATTCGTCCTGATCATGTTTCTAAAAATTCTGTATTCTGTACCAACCCATTACTGCCCACTGTTAGGCTCAGGTCTCCTCAGCAGAGAGATTAGGCATAGTCCACCATGCTTGGGGACTTCACATATCTTCAAAGGATTTTTAAAACCCTTTTCCGACATGCAGATTTCCTCACGATGTTTTCCTTCACCGTTTTTAGTCAGTGGTGTTGTGAAAAATTGCACATAAATCTTTTTCACATTTAGATTTAGAGGTACAAGCTGGCCGGATTTGAACCCGCGACCTCCCGTTCGGAAGGAAGCGCTTCGACCACACGGCCACCACGACTACCAAAAATGTTCACCCTTAAATTTTCCATAAAACAAGTAAACAAGTAAGTTTCATCCAATGTGCATAAAATATAGATTATAATCATCATCAGCCTATAGACGTCCACTACTGGACATAGAGCTCCTTCAAAATTTTACCATAACGACGAGTCTTACAATATTGTTTTACATCCAGTTATTATAACGTCAGTTCACCCTTGAGAGACCAGAAATCCAGAATGTAACAAGCGAATGATGAATTTAAAAGTGGATGGTTGTAAGAGAACGGGAAGGCCGAAGAAAAGATGGTCTGACTGTGTGAAGGATGATATGATGATCTGTGGTGTGACTGATGATGTATGTATAGATAGAAAGGAGTGGAGAGAAAAGTCATTTTGCACCTACCCCATCTAAATGGGATAAGGTGAAGCGAAAGAAAGATCTGTGTCAACTCCAGAATCTCATATATAGCCACAAGATGTCCAATACTTAACATCTTCGCGACCTCTTGTACCACTCGGCCACCTCGAGTTACGTACTCACTGAAAACCTATAATCTGAGGTACCTAAATAGTACAAACCTGTAACAACCAGAAGGACCTCGTCTTGCAAGCCCGCGCGGACCCGGCCAACAGTCTTGCGGCAGGTGCTAAATGCAGTACACAGCCACATCGACACCTCGGACCTACTTCCGCTACCACAGTAGAGGAATCCCCAGCCCACGGTTTTATTGCACATTCACAGGCTGCCAGCTCGACTGCCTGACCCTACGAATAGGTAGTATAAAACATATTGTATGAATAAGAGCGCTATATTTTGAACATCGTTATGGTAGGTAGGAAATTGTTAATTATAGTCTACAATTATGTGACACAGCATTAAAATACATCCATATCTTAAAAACTGTTAAAATATAGTATAATAATCTAAGTATATTTAACCTAAGAATTTGATTATAAAGTTATCAATATCTTATTAAAAAATATCAAAATATTAATTGATGTAAATAAAATTACATTTTCACGCCTGAACACTTTATTACTAAAATAAATACTGTAGTTTTATGAAAATTATCCTTCAGCTTCATCCTTCAAAGTCTCTGCTCCTTCCGACGTTTGTTCCGTTTCCGACTTTACTGTATCTTCTTCTGGGATCGTCTCTGCAGCGTCTTGTTTCTCTTCTGCTGTAGTTTCTTCAGCTTTCGACTCATCTTCAATAGTCTCCATAATAACAACAGATTTTGAAGACCGTCTCTCTTTTTCTTCAGCGAATTTGGCTTGAGATTTTAAAGCCAACTGCGAATAAGCCAGATCTTTCATAATAGACTTCTGTATTTCTAGTTTACTCGCTGCCAATTTCTTCTCTATATCTGTAGTTTCTTCTTCTTCTTCTACTGTACTTTCAGTTTCAGTCTCAGATTTCGTTGACGTCACGAATGATACTGCACTTTCTTTGGCAGCTAACTCTGGTTCGGAAGCATGCGCCACTAGTTTCATGCTAGGTATGGTTTTAATACTTCCAAGTGACGAAGATGATAAAGATAAGAACGATGAGCTTTTCTTGTCCGATTGCAAAGTATCTTTTGAAGCGGACGCAGCGATGTGTGCAACTGATTTCTTTGACGCTGGTTTAGGTATGAATCCTAAATCACCTTCTTCATACACTTTGCCCATCGATGCTAGAGTGTCCATGGAATCAGCCCTTTCAACGTCACGGTATTGAGTCACAATGTCAAGTAAACTAGATAGTAAGACTTGGCGATTCATCATCTTACGTGTAGGGTCGGTTGATACCCATTTATCTAGCTTCAAGGCTGCGTTAATAGCAGACGCTGCTTCTTTAAGTATCTTCTTTAATTTAGTTCCTTCTTTGGCAGTTCTTGATGCTTCTACAGCAGATTTGTTTTGATCACTCATACGAGCATGTAGGTTTTGTTCAAGTATTCGAACTTGTAAAGATAAGTTCTCATTTTCTTTCGTGAGCAGTTCCATTTTACCTTGTAGATTTTCTACATCCGTATTGCGTTTTTCATATAATGCTTTTTCTTTTTTAATTTCTTGGAAGGCTGTTGTTAGTTGATCGATTACTTTTAGTTGCACGACGTTTTTATTAATTGCTTTGTCTCTTTCTTCTTCTGCTAATTCCATTGCAAGACGAGATGCTTTCTCACTCTCTTTGTATCTTTCATTCTGTTCAGATAGTTTAGCTTGAGTTGAGAGAATGCTGTCCAGTTCATTATTGATAGCGATATTTTCTCTTATAACCCGGTGAGTTGAAGCTGCAATTCGTAACTCGGTGGCATCTTGAAAGTCTTGAGCTAACTGCAATAACCTCGCTTCCATTTCTTTCTTTAGTTTATCTTTTCCTATGATAAACTTTTTCTCGGCATCATAGATTATTCGTTTGTACTTCATCTCTTGATCTTTAAATTCCTTTTCTTGTTTTTCGAATTTCCTCATCAAGTCATCTCTTATAGCTCTGAATTCTTCTAGTGTATTTAGTTTTCCAGCTAACAGTTTATTTTCAGAAGTAAGTTGATCCTTCATTATGGTAAAATTTCTTTCTAATTCTGTGACCGTTTCTTTGAACTGGGCAGTTTCAATTTCTCTTGTTTCTTCAAGACCTTTAACTTTATCTTTAAGTTCGTTATTTTCTTCATTTTTCAGGTTCAAAGTCTTTTTCAAATAGGCTATAATATCAGCCCTGTCTTCGTCTAGTTTATCATAAGCTTTCTGTAGTTCTTCGTTCCGTATTTCATATTCGTCGACTGCAGTTCTGAGCCTTGCTATTTTTCTATTACATTCAGCTACTTGTAGTTCCAAAAATGTCCTCTCCACTTCAGTGAACGTTCCACCTTTTGGTTGTTCTTCATCTTTTTTCCCTTTGTCTTTCTTTGGAGCCATGATTTAACAAAATATACAAAAAATACGAGCTTGTATAGAAGGTATTGTTTACGATTATTTCAATGAAATGAAAATATTGACAAAACTGTTGCTTGGTTACGCGTTGCCTAGCAACATAATTAGAAGCAAAGAGGTAATCGTAACAAGGTCAATACTAAGTAACATGTGTAGTATTTGACTACACGAAATAAGCTGCATTTTCAAAAACAATCTTTCACATTATTGAAGAAAATCAAGTACACACTGAACAAAAAATATACAATCATTACTAATATACAGAAAGAACTATATCAAACGAAAAGTTGCCATAAGCAATGTTACCTCACAATACTTGGCTCCGTAAGCTGGTGGTGGTGAGTCACAGAACCTGTGTCGACTCCTCGTCCGGGTGGAGCAGTGCGCTGGAGACGGACAGGCTGACCAGGGAGACCATTCCCCCCACCCACCAGCACCACCATCTACCACACAAATGAACATTCTAGACTCTAAACTCCAGAACTAGGCTCTAGAGTTTTAGTGGTTGCTTTGTTTGGATAAAGACGAAACATATCTTTGTGTCAATAATTATGTACTTTACAAAAAAAAAATAGTAGTTAAGATCCTTGATATCTATATATATAAAAATGAATTGCTGTTCGTTAGTCTCGCTAAAACTCGAGAACGGCTGAACCGATTCGGCTAATTTTAGTCTTAAAATATTCGTGGAAGTTCAGGGAAGGTTTAAAAGGCGAGAAAAAATCGAATAATTTCTGGGAAAACCCTAAAAACAGCCCTTTTCTATTTCCCATACAAACGTTTTCTAAATAATATGTAGAGTTAATTTGAACTTTATTGCTATTCAATAAAGATCATATTAAATTATAATCACTCACTGTTGTCTAAGCAATTTAGGTGTGTTCCTAACGTCAACGAGTCAATTTGCAATTTGACAATTGACAACCAACTAATATGTCAATCATTCTGTCGCACTTCAGAATACGGAGATTTATGGCTTAAAGGTAAACTCCAAAAAAATGATATTTTTTATTTTAAAGACGATTTTAAAGCAATGCCATCTATGAGAATTATATCGAATTACGTCTAGAAGCACTTTTTCGATATAAATAATTTGATTATGTTATTGCATTATGGGCGACGTGGTGTTTTTCGATTGTAATAGATGGCGTTAGGCATTTTGTTCTTAAAAATTGTATAGTTAATTCGTTTCAGAGATTAGCAAGACAAATAAATAAATGTATTTATTAAACTTAAGTGGGATGTAGGAACTGGCTAATTTTTATACTCACACATAGCCCTGTTTTATAAAAAAATCGAAGTTCAAATGTGGATGTGTTATAACATAAGAGCTCGGACCAGCGGTAATACAAGTACACAAGAATACTCCGTTCTCTTTCTAAATCTTGGCGAGGAGAGAGGTGGACAGGTGGTTCTTCTGAGTCTGTCGGTAGAGTTGTATCCAGCTTAAACAAACTCACTGTGTGTACTTTTTTTTTAAACGCTGGAAATCGTGGCGCTGCGCTTGGGATATGTGGTACTTAAACCGCACTAAAAGCTCCAATCGCTCACACTCAGCGTTTGAATCCTGGCTGAATCAGACCCTAGCACGGGGTAATGCGGGACGGCACGACGCATTATGCACTACGGCATAAATTTTCCTTCGCACCGCCCCCGAACACCGAACCGGCAGCCACCGGCGATACAGCTACCGGCTCTCAGGGTCAGCGGGCTTTCCGAAGCTCGCCAAGAAATATGGGACCGCGTCTCACACTCCCACGGGATACCCTGCTGGGTCATACCAGTGTGGATCGGAGAGTGCGGTCTGCCAACCCACGGTTGCCTTAACGCAAGGTGCGTGCTAAGCGAGACACGACACCTTCTTGGAACCCCGCACGCTGGGTAGCGTTGAGAACCCGAATCTCTTAGGGAGGCAAATTCCGAGCGAAATTGCAGTTCCAGCGCCCTGATCGATGACGGCGGATTCCTGCGTGGAGAAAAGAACTCAGTTTCTCACGCCCTGCCGCTCTCTTCCGAGATGTGGACTCGCAGAAGTCGAGCCGGTCGAGGTACTTAAGCACCCCGACCCCGATCCGAATAACTCCAACTATAATGTAGGCATCGACCGGTGGCGACGCCCCAGACCCGTGGAACCATAGGGCCTGGGGTTTATTTAGCGCCACAACGAGGCCCAACCTCCAAATTATACCACACCCGCTGTGGCAAGACGTGCACTCTCTGTAGTCATCCCCCTGGGCTACAACCAACGTGTCGTCTGCGTAACAAATAACGCTAAGTTCCGAGAGGAGAGTGCCTCTCAGTACTTAGTCGTACCCGATATTCCAGAGGAGAGGTCGCGGACCGTCCCATATGGAACACCGCGGACGACTTGAAACCGGTGCAAGGTCCCACCGTACCTGGCACTGTGTGTAATACAACATCAGCAGAATTCTTGGGGGTGCGAGCGGGCATTTTGACGCCCAAAAGTGATAAGGATGTATAACAATTAACGAATGCATTCTCTCCGAAATTGAGAGGAATGAAGTGCACTTCACTTCTATAAACACTGCCGGTATGCAAGACATGGTATATGACACATTATTCTGTGAAATTTCTGAACTCTCTATCAGCAAGCGTACTTCCAGTGCATACCATCGAGCTGAACGTCGGTGTCCCAATTATGCTTCTTCTGCTTCTCCGAAGTTGTGTAACTGCTGCCTTAAAGTCATCTGAACAGGCACACCATTGAGGCGGATATTCTTTCGGGTTGAGCCTTTCACGACAGGAAACGCGTCGCCTCTCTTCGCATAATCCCGTGCTGGGTGCTGTCTTCAGCCGGGGCTAAGGTCCTGAGTGTAAGCGGTTGGAGGTTTTAGTGCGGTTCAACTTCCACATATTCTTCAACTAAAAAAAATGGGATGAGGCATCGGTGAGGCTGTATTTATATCATGCATTCTTCTCATCTATACTAATATTATAAAGAGTTTGTTTGTTTGTTTGAACGCGCTAATCTCAGGATCTACGTGTCCGATTTCAAAAATTCTTTCACTGTTGGAAAGTTCATTTATCGAGGAAGGTTATAGGCTATATTTTATTTAAAAAAAAAACATGTAACACAAGGCGAATAATCGAAAACCTATTTATGCGTACGCTGCAAAAACTACTGAAAATAGAACTAAATGATGTACTACGGGTTTTTAGGTCTTTGTAAGACCAACAAAAAAGTCCGCAACAGCATATATCTACCTATCATAATTTAGTCACAATAACCGCTTTTATGTTTAGCAAAATAATATTTCGTCCCAAGTTTGAATTTAACATTAAATGAGTATCGTTACATTAACCCTTATCCAAATTAAGTATTATGTTATCAAGAGTATTAATGTAGAAGTAAATTACTTTTTGTTTTATTCCAATCGGACTTTTCGTTTAGAAGTTATTACGAGTATAAAAACACAATGAATATGTGGGTGCAACAGCGAGCCACGAAAATAATAACTCGACGGCGTTGCGAGTACTGTTCGAACCCCTTTGTAACGCAGACGAAGTTGCGCGGGTCAGCTAGTCATAATATAGAAATATAATGCTAAACGAGCCCAAACACGATCCTAATAAATACAGAACTTCTTATAACTTCCGACTCCATCATCAGATTAGCTTCATCGTACCATGACACGTAACGTGTGCAAAATTTTAACTCACTCTGAAACCGGGAATTTGGGGAAATTCCAAAATTAAATTTGAGTAAATTTGTCTTTCTTCAAACAAGGCTTGAGGAGGGTTTTTAAAGTTAGGTCGTAGGTAGCGTCTCCTCAGTGTCCCCCGACATTGCAGAGGTTCACGAGCGACGGTAACCACTTACGATCAGGTGGCCCGTTGGCTCGTCTGCATACTGTACTGTACTATACTGTACTGTACTGTACCAGCCCATTACTGCCCACTGTTGGGCTCAGGTCTCCTCAGAACAGGGATTAGGCATAGTCCACCACGCTTGCCCAGTGCGGATTGGGGACTTCACATATCTTCAAAGGTCATATCGTCTGCATACATGGCAATAAAAACAAAAATTAAACTCGCAAGATTCCACCCGAACTTACCTTCATGTACATAGTTACATCCAGTGTAAGTTAAATCAAGCTTTCAAAATAACTATGATTAACACTAAGTACTCATTTACCTGATAGTGGTAATGTCGGGAGGCAGTCCATCCTGACATCAGTGACTGCTCCAGTCACAGCTTGAGACACGTAGACGAAGCAGTACTCTGGATACCGCTCCGTGAACAGTCGGCAGTCGAAGGTGGCTGTGTGCTGACCTCTGATAAACAAAGTTGAATATTATGAAATTACTGTATTATATGGGATAAATAAAGATGTTAATTGGAACGAAGTTCCTTATCGCGGGGGCTAGACGGAAAATAATCTTACGAAAAGTTGTCACGACACTTTTTTTTGTTTTAGATGATTATCGCTAGATAGCGCTGTGATCAAAATCTTTTAAAACACGTTCATTTTAAATTATAAGATATCTTTTAATCGAAAGGAACTTCGTTCTATTCGGGTGTCCCATTACACCTCTCAAGTTTTTTTTTCAAATTTATCGCTGGAAAATAACTGAAAAATCTAAGAGCAAGTTATCATTTCTAATCTTTATTGATAATTCATAATATTGAATGGAGTTTCATGAATTTAATGTTTGTTTTTCGTAAAGCTATTAAATTTCAAAATTATATTACAAACAAAAACATATACTTTTGAGACTTTTTGTATCTTGATTCATATTAAATGTAAATTGTATTGTAGTGACTAAAACTTTTTAATGGATTTCGATGGTTTGTCTCTCTCTCTGTACCAACCCATTACTACCCACTGTTGGGCTCAGGTCTCCTCAGAAGAGGGATTAGGCATAGTCCACCACGCTTGCCCAGTGCGGATTGGGGACTTCAAAGGATTTTTAGAACCTTTTTCCGACATGCAGGTTTCCTCACGATGTTTTCCTTCACCGTTTTTAGCCAGTGGTGTTGTGAAAAAATGCATATAAATCTTTTTTCACATTTAGATTTAGAGGTACAAGCCGGCCAGATTTGAACCCGCGACTCCCGTTCAGAAGGAAGCGCTTCGACCACTCGGCCACCACGACTTCGATGGTTTGTATGTGTGTAAAACAAGACTTGAAAAGTTCAGACATTGCAGAGGTTCATAAGCGATGGTCCGTTAGCAAGTTTGCCTACAAGGCAATAAAAAGAAGTACCTACCTACAATTATTATATCTTAAGATAGTAACCACTTAAGATCAAATAGTCATACTTATCACACACAACCAAAATGAAAAACAAACACCATCGTTTAGTTAAATTTTAACCTCCAATTAGGGAAATGTTAAATCAATCCCCAGTTACCACATTAGTTAAATCAATTGCGTGCTCCATAATTAACCAGCCAATTAGCGGTCAATTTTAACAGATAATTAACCGAATGAGTTAATGTTGACCGATGTCTGATATAATTATGGGATATTAAATGTTCTATGTACTAATCGAGTTAAATAAGTTAGAATTTTTTACTTTACAATTTTGTTTAAAGCATTATTTCACTTTGTTCTTGGATTCTTAGTTCTACATTTTCACATTTCATTTATGTCGAAAAACTTACACATCCAAATTTGTTTTGATTCATGAAATTTGAATTTAATTAATGAGACTTTGTTTTTTTTTTCAGTTGGAGGAAATCACCGGATCCGCCCCGCGGGTGCGTAAAACCTCCAACCACTCACACTCAGCGTCCGAACCCCGGCTGAGGCCAGAACCCAGCACGGGGTTATGAGGGACGGCGCGACGCGTTACGCGCTCGGCACTCATTCCCGTCGCTCCGTCCCCGGTTAATGAGACTAATTAAAATTTTGGAATTGAAATTTAAAATAAATATTTGATAATTAAAAAGTAATCAGCTCAGCGCCAAAATTTTTTAAATTTTTTTTTATCCAATTCCTAAAATAAGGGTGGTTCTAAGTTTTATTTCAACAGGTCATTCACCCAACGTCAGATTGTCCAAAGTTACAGATCCACTCTGTATTTCTTATTTGACTCAATAAAAATCATAATAGGTAATAACAAAATATTATAGTTCTGACTCCAGAAGTTGAGAAAATTAGTACAAACTCGATTTCACATTAATATCACAAAAAGTCTCGTGCGTCTCTCAATTTTCATAAAAAAAATCCGTTGCGTTGCGGCCTAACAACATACCTGCGCACTCTCCTTTCCACAATATATCGTAGTTTATCAAAGTCCTTCCCGAACACTCGGATCCTGTCTACTCCTTCTATAGCACATTCAGGGTATTGGAACAGGACTCGAACTCCATCACCGCAAGGAAACACTGATCCACCAGGCACATTCAGCACAAATTGATCTGACCAATCCGCCTGCGAAACATTATATAATTAAAAGATAATTTATGTTGAAGAAAACTTTAATTACAAGCTTTTAACCACTCAACTGGGATCGGCAACCAAATTGGTTTGTTTACTTTTGCCAAGTCTGTGGCAGGAACTAAAATTGAGCACAGTTCTAAAACTTGTTTTGTTTACATTTTTTAACCGTCTCATATTTAACGGAGATGATATATTTTCGCTGAAAATGCATTACAACGTCGTTTAGTAATAAAGATTTACAAAAATATAAGGTTTAATTAAAAATAAAACTAAAAATAGGTATATTGGAAAAAATGTTTTTAAAACGGGGCTCAAACACGGTATTGATTCCGAACGAAGTCCTCAGTTTCGCTATCTAGCGAATAGTGACGTTCCCAGTTGAGTGGTTAAGATCCTGGATATCATGGAGCAGTTGTGTGCTAGCTAATACAAGTAAAAAGAACCCCAACACGACAGATCTATCTTGTTTAGCACTAGAGTTCCTATTACCACTTTTCGAATCCATCATCAGATCAGCGCCATTTTTTCATTTTATTGCATTGTCACGCGATATGCATATGCGTGCAAAATGTCAGCTCAATCGGAAACCAGGAAGTTTGTCAAATTGGACTCGCAAGATTCCACCCGAACTTACATAGTTACATACAGTGCATTTAATATAAAGCTTGTAAAAATACTCGCTAAGTATTTAATTTTAAAACATCATTAAAATTGATTTGAAAATAACCTATAAAAATATTTGTGTTCTTCATTTAAAAAATTCGCGCCAATTTTACGTTTTGTTTTTTTTTAATTTTGTTACATCACAGGTTTATGTCATTGTTATGCCAAAAAGTTTTGTACAACAATTTTATAATTTCTTTTTTCTTTCTTAGTCCACAAAAAAATTGTAATAAGTTGAAAAGTTCTAATTTCAGTTAATGACTGACTGTATTTACAGTGTAGTAAAACACTATTGTGTACTATTTTGTTCGGTAGACTGTATCTAATAACATTAGATCGATTCTTTACCATAAATGGAAAAAAAAAACAATTTAAAAAACCGCTAACAGCTTCATAAAAAAACTTACACCATTTCAAGACGCAATCTTTTAAAAGAAACTCATTCAACAAACTTTTTGTTTCTTTATCTTTTCATATTTCATCATTTCAAGTACCCGACACAATGATTGTACTTTACAGCGGCCATTATGAATTCTGCGGCGAAAGTAATTTACGTTAAATTTTATTTACAATAAATGGAGATTTCGTTTGTTATGAGACTTTTTGTTTTGTAATTCTAGGTGCGGGTGGTTTAAAATAATTTTAATGATCTGTAAGATGCTGAAGTTCTGTAATAAGTAGGTGATGTATGTAGGAACGGCCCCGCTTGTCAGGTAGGTCGTAAGTTCGATTATTTGTCCCTTTTAATAAAAAAAATAAACAGGAATAATGTTGTAAGCCTGTTTATGATTGTCCCGTGAATGTATAATTTAACTTTGTTAATTTAATATCACTATCCAGGCGGAATTTTTTGCGTAATTCGTCTACTGTTACTGTAATTATCATTTACTGTCTTTATATTAGTTATGGACCAGTTTGTCAACTAGTGTATAAGGTTTAGATATAACTTACTTAAAAGTCTGTTTTGAGATCTGAATTAAAAAAAAAAAAAATGTGGATGTGAAAAATGTGAGTGATTGTTCGCATGCTGTACTAAACAAAGGTTTATTATGAGGTTTATTATGATAAAACCTATTACAAACTTAAAATATAAATTTACTACTAAAATGTAGTCCACTAGGAATTCCACTAACAAAACCTAAAAGGCCCGGTCTATACCAATTTAAATTTATTCCAATCCATTCTTATTATGAAAATGGATCACATTATCATTTCAGGTACATAAATGTGTAAAGGTTCCAATAAAATATGTATCGAAATGTTCATACACGTTTAATTCCGTTTCGGTTTACGAGAATTCAGTTTACGATTTAGGATTTACAACGGTTCAGTTTTATTTGAAAAATTTAGAAGCCTCTAATACCTTTTGGTCGTGTTGGGAATGTCAAATCTCTGAGGTAAAGTCGAAAGTTGGAACGGATTAGATTTCAACAATTTGGATCAAATCTTTTGGGAGGTGATTTGGAGAATATTGTTGTCAATGTATTTTGGTTCATTAATTTTGTGAAATTAGTTCTGGATGTAAGGGATAGGATAGCTTAACATCGTCAAAAAGAAAATGCTGATATAAATGACAAACATTCAAATTCGATTATTTTATAAAGGGTGGGCAATCTAACGTTTGCATTTTGAACTACTGTTTATTTAGAGAATGACTGCTCAAATGTCATTCAATTTGTGTTCATAATTTAGGTAAAGGTTTGACATTTACGAAATGGGACGTTTTCGGTTCGCCCAATGGGCAGAAGATCGTTTGACCGAAGATGAGCATTTTTACCGAAAAATCGTATTTTCAGATGAAGCCCATTTTCACCTCGGAGGCTATGTCAATAAGCAAAATTGTCGCATCTGGGGATCGGAAAATCCACACGTCACCATTGAGAAGCCAATGCACCCACAAAGAGTTACGGTTTGGTGTGGGTTTTGGTCCGGCGGCATCATTCGAAAATGAGCCGGCGTTACGGTCAATGGCGAGCGTCACCGTGCCATGCTCAACGAATTTTTGTTTCCAAAAGTTGAAGAGTATGACATGGACGACATTTGGTTTCACCAGGATGGCGCAACATGCCACACAGCCAACATGACAGTCGAACTTTTGGAAAATGCAAACTTTATATGGCCCATCCCTTATTCAAAAGTGTTTTGTTGTTAAAAGTATGTCTTCCACCAGTTCCAAGCAACGCCTCTGTCCTCAGAAGAACTAGCAAAACAAACTTGGCGTGCTCCGCTTTCTTTATTGAATTATTGTATAATCTCCTAAAGAGAAGTTAATACCTTAATAAATGCTATAGCTGAATCTTGAGGACCTGCAGCGGCAGCTGGTCTTAGCGTCAAAGCATAATCTCCTGCTTGACCAAAGAACTCACATCGAAGTGTCAGTGTACGCCGTCCTGGGAAACCGTGCATCTGAAACAGAAAATAGAAAAACAATGCAGCATTAATTTCTCTTTATGTTAGGTATCTATGTAGGAGATAATAATTACAATTCGTATCATCCAATCTAAACTCAAAAATATATTATATCAATAGCTGTGTAGTAATCAAAAATACTTGTAACTATTACATGAAAATATACGACATAAAATCTGAACCAGATTTTTAAACGAATTAACAAAAACGACGAAGGGCTAAATGAATAAACAAAATTACCTCTTCAGAATACAAGGCATGTGTATGTGAACTGCTATTCTTCCCATCACACAGCATCGCTTTACCTCTAGAGTGGCCACAATACAATAACTCCAGAAAGAAATCCGCACTCGACTCAATTGGTGCACAAACTACCCTTGGGAACTCTATTATAGCCATTACTTGTCGTTCTGGGTATGTTTGTATATGCTCTGGTGTCACATCAAGGTTGGCTGTTGGCCATTGGACGTCAAACTTCCACGATTTGACCACACTATCACCAACATCCATAATACTGCCTTCATTAGCAACATCTCTCTTCACTCTTGATTCTGTTGGACTTTTATCAGTTCCACCAACAGTTAATATATTACTATCATCTTCACTAAATTTACTATTTACATACTTTTTAGTTATACTATCAGGATTTTGACTAGATTCAATTACATCGACACGCTTTGTATAACTATCTAAATTAGAATCACTTGTAACTATACCATCGTCAACATCTATATTATCAGCATTGCGCTTCGAAAAACCATTATCTTCATCTTGTTTTTCATTTTCATCGATTTCATTTGTGAAATTTTCGGTGGTATAATCTTCGTTTAGGAAGTCTTTTTCTGCCATTAGCTCTAGGTAGTAAGTTCCTCCTCTGGATATGTAGCCGCAAGGTATGGTCATCCGACTCTCAGCGTCGAGGGCTAACGGCATTGTCGCGAGAAGGGTCCGCCCTTCGTCGTCTTCTCTGGCGAGGCGAACCTTCAAGCAGGTACCGGTGGCACCATGGACCTGGATTCGGACATCGCCTCCTAAAGCCACGACCGTTGTAGGGATCTCCACCCATACTTGCTTGAGGTCTATGTTATCACTGGTCGGATTCACGAAACTTGTGCTACCTGTGAACAAAACAATATTTTTAGTGATTCAAACATTGTAATATATCGTTGAGAAGAGGACTCAAAGGTAAAACTCTTTATCAGTCTAAGCAATACAGAAATGAATAAGTTGTTATTGCTTTTTTTGACCAAGCATACAAAATACTAAGTTCTTCCAATTTCAAAATTGAAAACAACACAATTCAAATGAACCGACATGTATGAAGGCAATTTAAATTCAAATAAAACAGTTAAAAGTAACACGAAGCAAGAATATTTCACTTCGTTTTCAAACCGGGCGTTTTATTGAGGAAAATTCATTGAAAAACTCGAAAATTGTCATATAAGCTATTTTCAGAGAGTTTTTGCAATGGAAATTATTTCCAGTGAAAGCTTAACTCTTTTTGGTAAAAAGTTTTTAGCACGTAACGGTTTAGTTTGAATAAGCTCATAAAATTGAATATTTTAAGTAATCTTTTGAGTTGAGAGTTTTTATAAAGGTTTTTGAAGTATACTTTAAATTTAGTATAAGATGGTTGTTAATGGACTTTCTAGTTATTGCTTTTTATATAAGAATTATTAGAGATATTGTTTTGATATAATATGTACCGTGTACAGTATTTACTACTGTGGGTAGGTATTCATACAATCGAACCCACTTGTCTTATAATTGGTTTGCAGCTTCAAAATTGTAAAATCTGTCGCGTAGCGTATTCAAGTGAGCTGACATTTGGAACGTAGATGTATATCACTTGACAATGCAATAAATAATATGACAAAATGGCGCTAACTTGATGATGGATTCGGAAGGTGTTCACAAGAACTCTTGTGCTAAAGAAGATAGACCCGACGTGTTTGGGCTTGTTTTAATTAGCACTCTACTACACCATCAGGATCTTAAAACATCGTATTTAAAAAGTTTTCTGTAAAACAATTATTGTTTTCAAAGTCTTTTAATATTGCAATTACAACTTTTCAAACGTAAACCAACTCTTCTTCAGGCAATTAAAGCGAATCGTTCCAAACAAACTCGTTTTGGACGAAATTGTTAACGTAACACAAAAGGGTGATAATTTTCTCGCCGAGTTTTTTCTCGTCCGAGAGCAGAAAATTAAAATGCACCGTTTTACGCTCGTGAATAACACAAAAGCGAGTAATTAGAGGTTCTTACAAACATGGACGGAACGAAAATTCATTTTTTGAGCATTTATGTTTACTTAATTATAATATTCCGGGTGTTTTAGATTTAAAGTCATTTTTGCGAAGAATTTACTGTTTTTTTCGTGTTGGCTTATACATTTTAAACAAAGGTGAAAAAAATATTTTTATTTATAAGCTGGGCATACTATTAGAATGTAATCTTAAATTTAGAAATCTTTGCTAAAAATAAAATACTAATGACAGTGAATGTACAGCACAGTATTTTTACTAGTTTGGGTTTGCCCTAATACTCATTGTAAAATGGCTTCGAATAAAATATATTTCATCTTTCATAGTTTTAAACCATTGCATTGATAATATAATCTAAGGCAGTTTTGTTTCGTTAAGGCCTAAAACATATTACAACCTAACCTAACCTGCAACGAAATAAATTCTGACAGCATTGATATCTTTCATGATTCACCTAACGAATTTAGACAAAATCTGATAAAATTGCTGAAATAAGCTATTTTATTTTTACTTTTTCTTGTTTTGTGATTTAACTTTTAGATTTTTTTTTTACTTTGATTTAATACTAGTTTTGTGAAAGCTGTATGCACCTCTATTTTACATTCCACTCGGGCCAAGAGTCAACTATGTAGTTGGTGCTTCTGATATAAATAAATAAATAAACCCTCAATAAAAATGGTTGATAAATTAATGATTAGTACACTAAAAAAGAACATTTCTTACATTTACCATAATTACTGAAACAAACAAGGAAAATATAGAACAATGAGACTTTCTGTCGACCGCCACTGATATTATCTACTTAATACGTTAGGTTATGGTTTTATAGTAGCGGAAACAGAACAAAATATTTCTTGTAGTTTTACATTACAACGCAGAAAATCTGAAGATTCATGTGCAATTGAAGAAATATTTATTTATTTCAGAACCACTAACAAGAGTACACTAATAATGCATACTTATCTAAATCAAAGGTTTAGACTATATGTACCCTTAATTAAAAGTGATTACAGCATGCATAATATAAATTAGATACAATTAAAACATCACATATTAAAAACAGTAAATATTATAAAATAAAAATTTATGATAGGATTAAAATTATTAAATATCTTGAAAATAACACAATTCATATAGTAAATTAAAATTACAATTCTTAAATCAGTTAAAAGAAAAAAAAATTTAAAGAAAAATAATAATATGTCATTAAAACCCAAATTAAAATACTACCTCAATACATTGCTCACCTTTAATTTAAAAGTCTGCAGACTATCACTAAATATGTCCATCGATTGATCCTTGCGAACCAAGTCATTATATAATCTAGCCACTCTAGGTATCAGAGAGAAGTGGCCGAGGTTGGTTCGAGAGGACTTATGACTAACTGGATGTCGCAAACTCTTATTCGGTGGAACTTTGCAATGAAATTTGGCTCAACAAGTCTGGGTTGTCAAGAATACCATTTAAAAGTTTATATAAGAATATCATATCAGTTACTATCCTTCTGTTTGAATATAAAGAAAATTATCGTAAGGAAACCTGCATATTGAAGAAGGGTTTAAACACCCCTTGAAATCTGTGAAGTTCCAAACCCACGTTGGGCAAGCGTGGTGTACTATGCCTGATGGGTCTATTAAGGAGTCTACTAGCCAGCAATGGGTATAAGGTACCTATACTGCTAATTACTGAGCTCAGGACACTCAGATCGTCACAATAGAAGGATCAGTGGATAGAACAGGAATGCGGTTTGTAGAAATATGCTACTTTCCTCACGATGTTTTCTTTCACTGTTTTTTGTCAGTGGTGTTGTGATATATGGCAGATATATATTTTTTTAAAGATGCCTGGATTTGTAATATGTCTTCTATCATCATGAATATTCGAGTGTAATAATACAAGTAATGTTTGTATTAAGCTTACTATTATTATCACTATATTGATAAACTTTTCTTAATCGCTACTCTGAAACCTAACCTCCATAGAATCCAGGCAGGGTGTGGCAGATCCATTAATTCTAGTTATGGATGTAGGCACAGTCTAGGCTTGTTACTAATCATTAAGACCTAGATTTATTTAGGTCATTCATAGTTTCGTATGAAGACTGTGTATTTTATGTATTTTTTTTGGATTTGATAAATGTTTATATGAAGGTCTATAATAATTAAACTTTCACGATTGGCTGTGTTGCATATATTTATGTTCTGGATGAACCGATTTTGACGCTTTAAAAAAATTAAAGTACATTTGATATAACCTCGTATAAATTTAATAAAGATCCGACTGCATATTTTTGTGCAATCATTAATTTTTGATCGAAATCCCAGAAGGAGAAAAACTAAATTAAATTTTAGTAAAAGTAATGCTTGTTTTAAATCCAATTCATCTTGTAAAATATTACTGAAAAAAAAGTCCATATGTACTGGTTTCCATTTTTATTATAACGGGTATTACTAGTTTTTTTTTTTTAGTTGAAGGAAATCACCGGATCACACTCAGCGTCCGAACCCCGGCTGAGGCCAGAACCCAGCACGGGGTTATGAGGGACGGCGCGACGCGTTACGCCCACGGCACTCTTTCCCGTCGCGCCGCCCTCTGGATATCACTAATACTACCACCAGTTTTCGTCCTTTTTTACACCCTGTATCTCTGCAATGTTAAGAGATAATGTTATCTCTATGATCTACCGTTAAGTTTCTAGTTGTTTTTTTATTTAATCTTTACTTCTACCTATGCTACTAATTTTAGTTAGAGGAAATGTTTGTTTGTCTCGAATAGGCTCCAAAACCACTGGACCGATTTCAACAATTCTTTCAGTTCTTGAAAGTTAATTTATCGAGGAAGGCTCAGTGACGCAGACGAAGTTCGCTAGTTGGATAATTGTTACGAACCAAGTATGAGAATCAGCCGCAGTACCGCGGCGAAATGCCCCCGGTGCATGCTGCGTCACCGCCCCATCAATTCTTCAACCTTGCAGCCATGGGAATACCTGGAACAACAAACATTACTTTTAGATATAGATTATAAAAACATATGTGGACCGTTTCAGATGATTCTTCAAGGACAAGATTTCACGATTTGCTGTGTGCGTGTTTGCGTGTATTTCTATACTAGAATAACCGATTTCGATAATTATTTTTTTGTTAGAAAGCAGACACTTTGGACAATATCTCCAATAAGTTTCATAAAGATCTGACCAATAGGTAGTTTTAGTCTTGAAAAATGGACGTCTTTCGTTTTCATATCTTCTTCTGATATTTAAAAATGAATCGCAAAATGTGTTGTAAGCGCATAACTCAACAACGCCTGGACCAATTTGGCCAAATCTTTTTTTAAAATGTTCGTTGAAGTTCAAGGATGGTTTTTACGGCGAGAAAAAATCGAATAGTTGCCGGGAAAAATGAAAAAAACGGGTCATAGGGTTCACGCGGACGACGTCGCGGGCAGCAGCTAGTTTCTAATAAAATTGTACTAATCTTATCAATATGCGCGTACCTCTGCGAACTAAAGTACTCAAATTACAATGACAAGACTTACAAGAAAACAACTCAAAATCTCATAAAACGTACTTTATGGTGTATAAAATGTGAAATGCATTACGTTCCCCTATAAAAAAGGTCTTTAAATATAACAAAACAAAGTTGTTTGATGGCCCGTTAAAAGTTCACCGTGTTCTGTCGTAATCACCTCTTGTTACTTTAATTATATAGCAATGGTAAGTAACTATAATACGCTTTTAAAGTTTTAAATCTAGAATTCTATATTTAGAATGGTAAATAAAATTGTAATGTTTAGAACTGAGTTCAACTAAAAAAAATGCAATTTTTTCTATAATGGTTAAAAACTGTTTCAAATCTAGGAAAAATATATTGTACCTACGGTTTGCTGTAAAAAATCAGTGTAAAACTTTTTTTGTAAGCATATCTTTAAATATACTTGTTTCATCTCGACTTAATAAAAATCTTTTATTCAGAAAATGAATTTTCGAATTTAGCTTAAATTGCTAACTACAAACTCTTAATAAAATAAAGTTATATAGCTGTCAATTTCACAATTATTGACGTACAGCTGCAGCGTCGATGCTTTGTTGCACGGTACAACAACAGTGCGACATCGGTACTGCAAAAGATTGAGAAACCTGTCGTCCATCCATACAAAGTGTACCAAAACATATTATGACAATCGTGTTCAGCGGTACGACACAAAAGCTTATAAAATATAGTAAGCATCATAATCAGCACAAATTGCATCATTTCTATTTATCTGTAATGGTTCACTGACTCCAAAAAGAATCAATTGGACAACTTCTGAAAACCCCTAAATCAGTATCATTACATATTTACATCAAAACCATCGTCTTTTGTGATTTAATAAGGTATCAATGATGGTCCCTTTGTGCAACTTTGTTGATTGCGAGAATCTTAACAAAGGGACTAAGGATTTGACAATAATGAGCGACAAAGTTTTAAGATATGGGCTTATTTATGATTATTGAGTGTTCTTTAAGTTTTCTTTTAAAACAATATAACTTGAAGAATGTATTTAAGAGTAACGTCTTTCGTCTTTTTCAATTAACATAATCAGCACAACTTGCTTCATCATTTAAATTTATATGTCATTCTTCACTGATTCCAAACAGATCAATTGAATAACTTCTGAAGACCCCTAAAACAGTATCAATACATATTTAATAAGGTACCAATGATAGTCCCTTTGTGAAACTTTGTTGATTGCGTGAATCTTAACAAGGGGACTAAGGATTTGACAATAATGAGCGCCAAGTTTTTAGATATAGTCTTATGTATGAATGTTGAGTGTTTATTAAGTTTTCTTTTAATGTTGATGTGGACACTGCACGCATATTGAACGTCAAGACAAAACAAAAAAATACTATGTACCACCATTTCGCTAAAATTACGCCTCCGTCCTGAGAAGAACCGGCGCAAGTAACTCAGCGGTCATGTCATTTTATGTCATTTAAGTATTATTTATTTTTTAAGTATTGTTTTACAATTTTTTTTAAATAATTTGACTAAAAAAGTGTGCTTAAAAGTATAACATTTTGTTGTCTTTGAAGTCGTGGTAGCCGAGTGGTGGAAGCGCTTCCTTCGGCAGGTCGCGGGTTCAAATCCGGCCGGCTTGTACCTCTAAATCTAAATGTGAAAAAGATTTATGTGAAATTTTTCACAACACCATTGGCGTGGTGGACTATGTCTTATCCCTCTTCTAAGGAGACCTGAGCCCAACAGTGGGCAGTAATGGTAGTACAGTACATGAAAACATTTGAGAAACATCCCGTATGATATATTTATACTCAAGAGAAAGAGATTATCACAGGTGGTCTAATCTAGCTCTTGTACTTATCTTGTTAAAACATAGAATATTATTTTAGTAGACCAAGCTTGGGGGTAACTGGGCGATACGTAAGCCTTGGCGTGCAACGCGTCGTGTCACCCCGCCCAATCTCGTGCTGGGTTCTATCTTTAGTCGGGGTTCGGACGCGTGAGCGGCAGAAGGTTTTAGTGCGGTTCAACTCTCCTATACGATGCGTCCTATAAGCTGCGGGAAGTCAAGCTAAAATGTTTTTTTTTTTGACGGGAGGAAATCGCCTGACTTCCACTCGCCCCGCGAGTGGGATATGTGGGGGTTGAACTGCACCAAAACCTCCCGCCAATAGCGCTCGACATCCGATGTAGTAGGGGTGACAGGACGCGTTCGCGATTGTCGCTCACGTATCGCCCCGAAGCTTAAATGTTAAGAAAATTATACTTGTCTACCAAAACGCAACTTTATTACAGTAAAAAAATTGTCTCTTCCTTACATACAGCTAATTTAGATCCAAGAAAACCCAAATAAAAAAACAGGAAAAACTTCGCAAGAAATCTGCGCAAGTTTTTCCTCCAGTCATTAAGCTAAGACCCGCAACTCTCGGAGTCAGAATTCATTAACCTTACACAAGAAAATACAAAAAATCCGTCTTCACTTCAGCGCCGTTTAATTTATCTTGTTATTAAAACTATTATTAACAGTAAACTGGGGATACTCAGTTCGAGAAATTCCTTCAAAATTAACGTTTTAAGTTGACTTGCGACGAACAAATATGAATATACTTGAATTTCTACATTCTTGTCGTATCACTTAAACTATTACTAAACGGGTTCTTACCACGATTATTTTTATTTGAGAGGTCCCGATATTTCAGCACTGTTTCAAGCGCCATGATCACGGGAAGACTGAAGAACCGCGAGTAGGTCATTTAAGAGCAGACAAATCTGTCTACCCTCTTTCTCGTTCGTTTACCGGTACCACTAGAACTCGAACTCACATTTCGACATACCACACTGACAGTATCGGCTGCCGTCTCAAAACTAGATTTTTTGGCTTTATTTTCGTCTAACACTGGATCCCACATACAGGATAGTTTGAAGCCGTCACCCCGATTAAAAGTGCTATTCCTCGAAATTTCAATAGCTTCCTTAACTAGTCTTGGTATGTAACAGCGTTCAGATGACAATATCGGGACCTCTCAAATAAAAATAATCGTGGTAAGAACCCGTTTAGTAATAGTTTAAGTGATGTAGATAACCGCGAGTGTTTAAAGAAATTTATTCTTGTCGTATTTAGTTCTTGTAAGTATGAGAGACATACGAAAGGAAATAAAGACAGTATAGTACTTTGGAGACATACGAGATCTCAAAAACTAACATATTTCTTGATGCGTTTGAGACTTAATTGATCTCCTAAAAATATTTTTTTGAAACTCGTTTTTTGTGATGAAAAAGTACATGTTAAAAAGATTTTTAGTCCTATTAGAAGCTGTTGTTTAAATTGCACCGAAAACCAAAACATACATAGTTGCACTGTATGTAACTATGTAAGTTCGCTGGAATCTTGCAAGTTAAAATGGACCAACTGAACAACCAACCGTCCGCGGTGTTCCCGGAGCGCTATGACATGTCCCTCTTTAAACGAGGTTTAAGAAAAGTCTTGTATGGGTAGGCGGTAGATAACGGCCCCTCTTTGCCCTGGAATTGCAGAGGTTCATGAGCGACGATGACCGCTTACCATCAGGTGGGCCGTATGCTCGTTTATCTGCCTTGCAATAAAAAAAAAAACTTCCTAGTTTCCAATTGACCTGAAATCTTGCAAACAAATGTACCTATATGGTATGACATTGAATTTTTTTTATTTGGAGTACGCAGGACGCAGGTTGGGTATGTGTGGAAGTTGATTCGCACTAAAATTTTCAACCGCTCACACTCAGCGTCTGAACCCCTAGTCTAGTAGTCATAAGAACTATGTAGTAAAAAAGATAGACGTATATCTGAAAACTTATATGTGGAACATGTCGTTGAATTGTATGAAACTTTTTTTTTTTTTTTATTGCCACGTAGTCAGACGAGCTAACGGCCCACCCGATCGTAAGCGGTTACCGTCGCTCATGGACCTCTGCAATGCCAGAAGACATTGCGAGGCCGCTACCTACGGCCTACCCTTAAGGACTCTCTTCAAGCCTCGTTTAATCTTAAATTTAGTTTGTTAAAAAAACTTGTACAATTTGTTTGTGTTTTTCTTATTGTAAATAAATAAATAAATAGACCCGTTGTTTTGCCTCATTATACTTGTCTTTTACAAAACATCCTGGATCTTAAAATCTTGTATAGTTTGTCGTCAGTCAACCTTCAAAACTTGTAAGAGCATATCATTCCACTAGATCAACGTCTGTTCACCGACGCATACCATTTTGAATCAGTGGTTCGTAACTAGATCGTAATTACCTACTGTTAACTTGCGTCAGCTTCATAGTTTAATTTGTGTTGTTGTTGATAATTTGAAGAAATCTTAATTGTGTTACTGTACTTAGTGTATTAAATAGTGTTATGTACACTAATATTATTACTATCAATAGTAAAGTTTGTGAGTGTGTATGTAGAGGTCGCGGGTTCAAAACCGGCCGGCTTGTACCTCTAAATCTTAATTTGAAAAAGATTTATGTGCAATTTTTCACAACACCACTGGCTAAAAACGGTGAAGGAAAACATCGTGAGGAAACCTGCATATCGGAAAAGGGTTCTAAAACTCCTTTGAAAATATGTGAAGTCCCCAATCCGCATTAGGCAAGCGTGGTGGACTATGCCTAACCCCTCTTCGGAGGAGACCTGAGCTGAGCCTGAGCAGTGGGCAGTAATGGGTTGTTACAGTTACTTAGTGTAATAAATAGTATTATGTACACTAATATTATTACTATCAATAGTAAAGTTTGTGAGTGTGTATGTAGATTTTAAAGTTAAAGTTCGGGTGTGTCTCTTTTACTAGAAAAATAAAAACTTGAGAGGTGTCATGGGACACCCGAATAGAACGAAGTTTCTTTCGATTAAAAGATATCTTCTAAAAAATATTTCCTTTCGTAACGCGCGATAAGGAACATGTTTCAAAAGATTTTGATCACTTCGCCATCTAGCGATACTCATCTAAAACAAAAGCAAGGAACATGTTTCAAAAGGTTTGATGACAGCGCCATCTAGCGATAATCATCTAAAACAAAAAAAGTGTCGTGACAACTTTTCGTAAGATTTTTTTCCGTCTAGCCCCCTTTCGATGACGCGCGATAAAGAGCTTCGTTCCAATATATTAAGAAAATTTTTAACTTAAAATCCTGGATATCATGTAGCAGTAGATGATATCTTTTAACTTATGTTTTGACTGTATTCCTTTTTGTGTAATAATAGTAAATAAATAAGTAGTGCTAGCTCAGACTGGTAAAACGAACCCAAATAGGGTATGTTTTATTTAGTACCGAAATTCGTAAGGACACCTTCCGAATCCATCAGATCAGCTCCATATTATTGTATTGTCATACGATATCATCATAATAATATTATAAAGGCGAAAGTTTGTATGTATGGATGTATGGATGTATGTTTGTTACTCTTTCACGTAAAAACTACTGAATGGATTTGAATGAAACTTTACCACAATATAGCTTATACATCAGAATAACACATAGGCTTTTTGAACCAATTCGTAACGCAGACGAAGTTGCGCGGGTCACCTAGTAGGTACATAAGGATATAAAGTTTTAGCTCAATCGGAAACGGGGAGGTTGTTCAATTTCAACTCGCAAGATTCTACCCGGACTTACATAGTTGTGAACATAGTTACATTGTTACATCCAGTAGAAGTTGAATAAAAGTTTTTAATAAGTATACTTTTCACATTATCAATGTAATTCTGAAGTCTGAAGTAGTCTACTTCTTGTTATTATTATTTGTTTTTGTTTTATTTGTGTGATTCATCTATTTATTATTGTATTTTTTTTTGTTCTATTTGATTTATTTTTGTTTTTGTCTATCACATATTTTTGTTCTTATTTTTTTGATTTTGCATGTACTTTGATGCAACCCTTTGTGACGTCACTGCCAACTGAGGCTGAAAACCAGCGCTTGGTGTTGGTTGTTGTTAATCTTCAATTAACACCTAGCATTTAGCTGAGTCTCGTCTGGTTTGTGGTAGAATCTATATTATTATATTTTCTTATTTATCACGTGTTCAATTTGTATTTTATTTTTTTACTTAATTTACTTAAATGTACTACAAAATGTGTGTGTGTTTCCGCCGCAAATAAAGCAATGTCTATGTCTTCTCTGTCGGTACACTCATGTCAGAGCCGTCGTGGTTAGTATTCCTCTTGCTCGTAATAATCACGCGACTCACGGTTTCCCGCCACTTTCTCCGATTGCAGCCTTTCCCATTACAGCACTACAGCGCATTGTGCGGCATAATGCTTAACGTTGATTGTTTCAACTTCAGCAACGCTTCGCACAATCAAGTACTCTTAAAAGTAGTGTGTTCGCTTGATGCGTGCAATGGATACCAACTCAGTGAAAATTAACAAGTATTTTTTCTTTAAGTTGATATTGATCGAAACGTTTTATTGGAACGAAGTTCCTTATTCCGCGTTATCGAAAGAGGGCTAGACGGAAATTCTTATGAAAAAGTTGTCACGACACTTTTTTTGTTTTAGATGATTATCGCTAGATGGCGCTGTGATTAAATTATATTATAAAACTATTCCTTATTTTGTTTTATATGATTAATGCTAGATGGCGCTGTGATCAAAATATTTTATTAAAAACAGTCCGTTAGTCAGTTAAACTAACTAATTATTGTAATTTAAAAAAATAAAATTTTATTACAATTCCCTCCCTAATTAATCGAAAGTAACTTCGTTCCGGGTGTCCCTTGACACCTCTCAAGTTTTTTTTATACTACCTTTAGTAATATCATTCATTATTGAAAAAAAAAATACGTTCCAATTAGATTCAACATAATTCGGCATTGTGCGCCACTGAATCGCTATGCTCTGCAATTGGAAAACTACCGTACTCTACTACCAATCACAAAATCGATGTTCAAATCAATCATGAAAACACTCAGCGGAATGTGACACATTATCATGTGACAGTGACCTATGACAGCTGTCACTGTGACACAACACCCGCGTTTATCTGTCACTGGCGACGGACAGCCGGACATGTCACGACGGAAACAATTCAGCGGACGTCGCGCAAGTTAGGCGGAATTTAGTTTAGGGCTGACACCTATCTGTATTAATATTTTAATAAAAAATATTTCTAATTTATATTGTTAAAGACCTTTTTTATTTGAATAGTATTGAATAGGCTTTTTAAAATTTTGAGATGCGTAATAAAAGTTCAAATTACCCAAGATATAAAATGACCTGAAAAATCCTGTCTTGTTAAATAAAAGTATAAAAATTAAATGAGTAGTTGCTAAATGTAATGTGTGCTTGGTCAGTTAATGTGTAATAAACTAAAACAAATACTAGGTAATTAAAATGTTTACGTAAACGTTTATGTATTAAAATGTTTATGTAATTTTTATTGTGCCTCTACGATTTTTTTAATTAATCAACTATATTATTGCTTGGAGGAGATTCCAATACCAAAGTGGACAATAGTTTTACTTACTGTCATGCACAATTAACGGGTTCTTACCAGGATATTTAATTAATTGAGTGGTCTCGATATTTCAACGTTGTTGCAAAAGTCATGATCACGAGAAGACTGGATACTGCGGGTCGGTTTAATTTTATACTTTATCGTTGTTGCGCAGTAATGTAATAGTAGAATTAGAATTAGAATATGCTTTATTGTACCAAAAAACACCAATTGATTTAAAAAATTGATACAGTTAATAGTAGTTGTACAATATAGGCAATATAGTAAATAGTGTGTAGTAAAATAAAGTAGAAAACCACAAGTATTTCAATAATGGTTTACAGCAATTGTATAGAATTTTATTATATATTTTTTTTTTAAATTAAACGTGACAACCCTAGTCAAAGGGACAGTATGAAATGCTTTGTGTAATACCAAAAGACTCAAACAAAAGAGTGAAAAGAAATTTTGTGATTCTTAACCCGTCATTGCTGTCCGCACATGTTTTAGGAATTACAATATATTACAAGTTTTTACAACAAACCCGCTTGTTTGTGCTCTTTTAAAAGGTTTATATAAGTCATTATTATTCTAAGCATGGAACTCTGATATGATAAGTAGGAGATTTGGTAAAGGGTTTATAGTTTGCACGAGTCGATCTTCTCTCTAACATTATTACTAAACGGGTTCTTACCACGATTATTTTAATTGAGAGGTCCCGATATTTCAGCACTGTTTCAAGCGTCATGATCACGGGAAGACTAAAGAACTGCGGGTAGGTCATTTAAGAGCAGACAAATCTGTCTACCCTCTTTCTCGTTTGTTTGCGGGTACCACTTGAACTCGAACTCACATTTCTTCTCTTCCATGAAGAGATCTGAGTTCAGCAATTGGCAGTAATGATACAAAGACAAAGACAGGAGTCAAAGATTTATTTTATTTCAAAGCAAACAAACGAGCGCACGGCCCCCCTGATGGGAAACAGTAGCGACGCTCGTGAACCTCTGCTATGCCAGGGTATTGAGAGGCCGTTGTCTATCACCTACTTATACAGGACTTTTCTTAAAACTCGTTTAAATAAAAGTAAAGAAAATAGGAGTTTTTAGTGCCGTCTGACTTCCACATATCCCACCCATGGGAAGGTTAAAAGTCCAGCAATTTCCTTACAAAAAACCATCATGATGAACCAGAGATTCGTTTATCTGTCATGCAATTAAAAAACATCAAAATATTGGAACGAAGTTCCTTATCGTGCGTTGTAAAAAGGGGCTAGACGGAAAAAAATCTTACGAAAAGTTGTCACGACACTTTTTTTGTTTTAGATGATTATCGCTAGATGGCGCTGTAATCAAAATCTTTTAAAACACGTTCCTTATTTGTTTTAGATGATTATCGCTAGATGGCGCTGTGATCTAAATCTTTTAAAACACGTTCCTTATTTGTTTTAGGTGATTATCGCTAGATGGCGCTGTGATCTAAATCTTTTAAAACACGTTCCTTATTTGTTTTAGATGATTATCGCTAGATGGCGCTGTGATCTAAATCTTTTAAAACACGTTCCTTATTTGTTTTAGATGATTATCGCTAGATGGCGCTGTGATCAAAATCTTTTAAAATACGTTCCTTATTTGTTTTAGATGATTATCGCTAGATGGCGTTGTGATCAAAATCTTTTAAAACACGTTCCTTATCGCGCGTAAAACAAAATTAGAAAAAAAAAATTATAAGATATCTTTTAATCGAAAGGAACTTCGTTCCATCCTGGTGTCCCTTGACACCTCTCAAGTTTTTTATATCTACTTTATAACCTAAAAGCTTTCATAAAATTTCCGATAGCTTTAATTGCAGTAATGTCAGGACTTAGTAACTTAGTTGACCGATTGCTACGTAACCACTAAGTCCACCAGAGACTCAAATTTAGTGCGGAAACCTCGTCGAAGTCACATTTCACATTTCACTAGAAGTGAGACAAGTTATAGGAGAAAATACAAAGTCGGTCTATGTTGCAAATTTTTGTATTATTAATGAAGATCGTTCGGATAGAATAAGGAGATGGATCAATTTTGGTTTGCATGAATTTGATAACTGTTCTTATTCCGGATCCTGATCCTGGCTACACAGGAGTTACAGTGGTGGGAGTGAGAGGTGGGCCAATACCCGAAACTGTTCTTATTCAAACAATACGTTCTGTAAAAATGTTTTATGTACCCAAAACGCTAAAAAATAATGCATTTTCTTAATCTTGCATATTTTTTTTTTTTCAGTTTGAGGAAATCACCTTATCCCCGTATGTGGGAGTTGAACCGCACTAAAACCTCCAACTGCTCACACTCAGCGTCCGAACCCCGGCTGAGGCCAGAACCCAGCACGGGGTTTGGAGGGACGGCGCGACGCGTTACACGCTCGGCACTTTTTCCCGTCGCTCCGTCCCCGAATCTGCATACTTAGAGAAAAAATGATGATAAAATTTTATTTTAACGAAATTTTTAAATGTCCAAATATAGGTACAAACTAAAAGTAATGGTTAAAGAAAAAAATCATCAAAAATCTCATCTTTTTCACAGAAACAATATTTCAATTATTTTCACATAAAATAGTTTGTATATTTTACAATTCCTCAACTCACTGTAAGTTTATCATTTGTACCACACATAGAAATCGACCAACAGTTATTAGAGTAGTCAAAGTTCAAATATTAGGTTGTCGAGTCATCTGTTCCCGACTTTACTCTATTAGTTCTGAAACTAAATGTCGAGAGGGATACATTAACTGTGTCCATAGTTACTGTGGTACTAATCTGTGATATTAACTTTGTTGTACTGTACTGTACTAACCCATTACTGCCTACTGTTGGGCTCAGGTCTCCTCAGAAGAGGGATAAGGCACTATCCACCACGCTTGCCTAGTGCGGTTTGGGGACTTCACTAATCTTCAAAGGATTTTTTTAGAATCCTTCTCCGACATGCAGGTTTCCTCACGATGTTTTCCTTCACCGTTTTTAGCCAGTGGTGTTGTGAAGAATTGCACATAAATCTTTTTCACATTTAGATTTAGAGGTACAAGCCGGCCGGATTTGAATCCGTGACATCCCGTTCGGAAGGAAGCGCTTCGACCACTACCCCACCACGACTAACTTTGTTGTGATAAGAAGAATTGCGTTTTTGTAGTGGCAATAGGCAGGATATTTTGTACGGATGGCAGATGGGGCAAAAAGATTTTGGAGTGGCAGCCACGAACTGCATGGTCAGACCTCCTACAATGTGGACTGACGACCTGATCAAAGCTGATGGTGGTGATGTTGGGGGAAGGCCTATGTCTAACAGTGGACGTCGACTGACTGTTGAGGGTGATGATAATTTATAATAAGCACTATAATAAGAAGCCTATAATCTTAAATAAATTGATTTTATTGCTCTCTTACTAGCATTAAACAACTATACAGGGTGATTTTTTAAAGAAGGTACATATTGCAGGAGGGTGATGAGTACTCTGTTCTAATACGGAATATTACAAAAAATAGGTAAAACTACAATTTCTTTTTTTTTTAAATCTAATTTCAACAAAACTACCTCAAACATAAACAATTTCGGCTAAAAGAGTGTTGACTAACGACCTCTAGTGATCTCGCGCACCCCACACCTCCGCCACACCCATCAGCTGCCGAAAAATCATCATTTTGCAAGAATTTTAGGTATTTTTAAGTTGCGATTACTAAGGCATTAAGCCATATTCTTTGGTAATAATATTTTTACTGGTCTTATAAAACCATCAGCTACCATGACCTTCAATATGTACCCTCACTAGGAAATCACCCTGTATATCTGTCTATATCTCCGTACCGTACCTTAGATCAGTAATCCCAACAGATGATGCTGGATTGTTTGGTTGTCCTGCTTTGAATGCAGTACGCAATAGTATGCATGGCCGAACACTATCCAGGAGTACGGAGTTTCCTGTTGTCTAAAGCTGCTTTGATTTCTAATCAGTATGTCTGATAGTCATTAGTATGGATTGGTAACTGTGCACAGAAACTGTAGTTTAACGGTTGTAAGTAGTAACGCCATGTTGGCTACACAACGTGGATCCAAAGTGGAGTTGTCCCGGATGGAACGAAGTTCCTTTCGATTAATAAGTGAGGGATACTTTATATTACTAATACTATATACGAATAATACTAATAATGAAACTTATTATATTATATTACTTATTATATAATATTAAAGTAACTAATTATTATAACTTAAATAAAATATTTTAATATAGCATGTCGCGAAACTCCAACTTTTTCCAGTAGTCTTCCTTACATTCTAAAACATATTGTAACTGGAAGCCTCTTGTGTCAGCTATAGATCTGTCAACATACAACATAGAATCTTTTTTTTTAGTTTTTTTATGTCTTGTTCGACTATCATTTCGGGTTTCTATGCAATTAAAAAAAAAGTTTTGTTGATTTCAAAAATAAAGGCGGTTCTAAGTTTTATTTCGACATTTACCACACTCACACAAAGTAACGCTACTGGTATTGACTGGTACGATAATAAAATAATATTTGAAGTGATTGAACAGATAATCCAACTCGTTTGATGTTATGTGAGGACAAATATGCCATTTACGAAATCCCTGTGGTATCCCAAGTCGAAGGAAATGGTACTATTGAGAGTATCTATAACCATCTGATTCCTATGTGTACAATATGCTTTTCAGATTTGATGACATGACGATTTTTCAGTAAACTAAAACTTCAGCAATAGTATTTTTATACTTTAGACTGTAAGTCATCGTTTTATTTTATTGGAAAGCACTTGGGAATTTCTTTTTGGAACGAAGTTCCTTATCGCGCGTTATCGAAAGGGGGCTAAACGGCAATTCTTATGGAAAAGTTGTCACGACGCTTTTTTTGTTTTAGATGATTATCGCTAGATGGCACTCTGATTAAAATCTTTTAAAACAATTCCTTATTTTGTTTTATATGATTAATGCTAGATGGCGCTGTGATCAAAATATTTAAGTCTCTCTTATAGAAACAGAAAGAGAGACAGACGTTTTAAACTAACCTATTATTATAACTTAAAAATATAAAATTTTATTACAATTCCCTCACTAATTAATCGAAAGGAACTTCATTCCATCCGGGTGTCCCTTGACACCTCTCAAGTTTTTTTATCAGTGAAATGTATGTAAAGATTGTTTATATTTTTGATTGCCTTACCAATGTTGGTTTTTTAGCTGTTAAGAGTAACGAGAAACAACGCTTTAAACTTTGTTTGAGCGTTCTAATCTCAAAAACAACTGGTTCTATTTAAAAAATCCTTTAAGTAATGCTTAGTTCATTTATCGAAAAAACTGTATGCTATAGTATATTTTCAAAAAGTCCAATAAATAATGTACCACAAGTAAAACTATCCTTTACGACGTAGGAAAAGTTGTTCGGGTCAGTATAAAAGCAAAAACAATAACACGATAACCCTTTTCATTATAATTCCGTAGCGAAACCATACTCCCAAGGCGAAATACAGAGAAAGATCAATACGTATAACAATACAATAAACTAATACAAGAAACAGTGGAATATGTTAACAAACATTACAATTCTATGGGCAAAGGAACTCTGAATTGTACTGTGTATATAAATAGGGTTTGCAATTTGGAGCCTTAAAGGTCTTAGTATTTTTTAGGCTTAAGAGTTGAGATGTTTCTTCGTGTTTTAAACTACAAAATTTCAATTTGGTATTTCTTTTCATAACCTGTTTATTGTTTATATTCTATGCACCGTGTTCCTAGACATAGACATTCTTTATTTGTGATGAAAAAAAAGAAACATACAAAGATAAAAAAAAATAATACACAAAAAATAAGAGACAATTGTGAGTAATTTCTCTTTCACCACAAATCAGCTGTGACTCAGCATAAATCTGACTATTGACACATACCAGCAGGACAACTGCCAATATCCAGCGCTTTTTTTTTTTTTTTTAGTTGGAGGAAATCACCGGATCCTCGCCCGCCCCGCGGTCGGGGTATGTGGGAGTTGAACCGCACTAAAACCTCCAACCGCTCACACTCAGCGCCCGAACCCCGGCTGAGGCCAGAACCCAGAACGGGGTTATGAGGGACGGCGCGACGCGTTACGCCATCGGCACTCTTTCCCGTCGCTCCGTCGCCAATGTCCAGCGCTAGTGTTCAGTCCCAAAGTCCCGAAGTCCGCCAGCAAATCTTTGCATACTTTGGCCATATAGCTAGCTAGTCTTAAGATGTTCAAGTCATTCTTGCTAGCCAAGTGCAAGATAAACTTCAACATGGTTGACCGACCAAACTTGGTAGCTATTGGCAATATTTCTGACCAACACACCTAACACTCTAAACATAATGGAAACAGCTAGATAAATACGACATCCCGTAGTCTGAAAATCAATAGCTAGTTATATTTTATCTACAGTTATGATTATAATACTTTTTAGTGAAGTAGGTAAAGTCACATTTGTCAATCCGAAATCCAAGAACAATACTTGTTATCCGCCTGCAAAATCTTTTTTTTTATTCCACCTGATAGGAAGTGGTTACCGTTGCTCATGAACCTCTGCAATGTCAGGGGACACTGAGGGGTCGCTACCTACGACCTAACTTTAAGGACCCTCCTCATGCCTCGTTTGTAGAAGGACAAGTCATAGCGCTCAGGGAATACCGAGGAGGGGAGCTCATTTATAGCCGAATGGAGATCTACAGTTATCTCGGTATTATGACGCTTACAACACCATCAAAATATCGGAATCACTTATTAAATATAGCAAAAAATCTTAACCAGGTGTTAGCAATACAGCATGTTCTATTGCGAAACTCACACTTTTTCCAAAAGTCTTTCCTAGATTCTAAAACATACTGTAAGTGAAATGAAATGAAATTAAATACTTTGAAATGTTATACTTTATTTTCAACTTTGATGACGTGCTCATTTTTGTTGACGTCAAAAGTTAAAAGCTACCACCAGTTCGGACACAAAAAAATAATAATTGTAGCCACCGTCCTGAGAAGAACTGGCAAGAAACTCAGCGGGCATGTCTTTTTTTCTTTTATGACAATATTTTTTTTTAAGTATTACAGCATGTTGTTCTATTGCGAAACTCCCACTAAAAAGTCTTTCCTAGATTCTAAAACATATTGTAAGTGTAAACCCTGTTCTCGTCCAGACCCCAGAGGGTGCTTACAGCCCTTAGCAGAACCCGAGCCAAGTTTACTAAGGGTTAAGTACAGTATTTACATAACCGTATAAACCGTTAGCACAAGGAATTAGGATTTTGTCAACTTCGATCCCTTGAGGAGTACAATTGAGACATTGGGTCTGTTGTTCCTATAACTTTTGTCAAGTGGAATAGTTTTCACTTTTCACACTTGATTTGATGTATGTTTAAAAATTTCATTTCATATCCACTGGATGTAACCTTGCCATTTTATTGGAACGAAGTTCCTTATCGCGCGTTGTGAAAGGAGACTAGACGGAAAAAATTCTTACGAAAAGTTGTCACGACACTTTTTTGTTTTAGATGATTATCGCTGGTGCTGTGATCAAAATCTTTTAAAACACGTTCCTTATCGCGCTTTACGAAAGGAAATAATTTTTATGAGATACGTTTTAATCGAAAGGAACTTCGTTCTATCCGGATGTCCCGTGACCTCTCAAGTTTTTTATGTAGGTACATAGTTAAATCCAGTGCAAGTTAAAAAGCCTTTAAAATACTTAAACTACATATTTTATAATATTTATAGTGATGTTTATAGTGCTAAATTAACCGGTCCTATTCTCTGACAGTGCAGAGGTCCATGAGCGACGGTAACCACTTACGATCAGGTGGCCCGTTAGCTCGTCTACCCACAAAGCTATAAAAAAAACTTGAGAGGTGTCAAGGGACACCCGGATGGAACGAAGTTCCTTTCGATTAATTAGTGATGGAATTGTAATATATGTTTTTTTTTTATTGTAATATAGTTTAAAATGTCTGATATAACGTAAATAAAATATTTTAATCACAGCGCCATCTAGTATTAATCATATGAAACAAAATAAGAAATTGTTTTAAAAGATTTTAATCACAGCGCCATCTAACGATAATCATCTAAAAAAAAAAGTGTCGTGACAACTTTTCGTAAGATTTTTTTCCCGTCTAGCCCCCATTCACAACGCGCGATAAGGAACTTCGTTCCAAAACTGAATCATGAATATACTCAGAAAACCGACAAAAAAATTCAAAAATTGCACCCACACTAAACGTCGAGAATTAACTTGAAATTTATGAAATTGGAGTAAAAAAGTGTATTTAGTTAAGACCGCCCACAGAACCCGCTGACTAATCAACATTCCAATTAAAATAGCGGAAACGCGTCTGTTTGTCTTTCTCCGTTTAAATTCCATTTTACTAACTAGCTCTCCAACTGTTGTGTAAAATATTTTGTACTGTCTGGCCCACGTAACTTCGTCTGCGTCACATAAGAATGTTCTCGTCAATTTTCTCACCGTAAAAAGCTTTCCTGGTTTTCTGAATTTTTATATATGAGACTAGCTGGCCCACACAACTTCGTCTGCGTCACATAAGGAAATTTTCTCACCGTTTAAACCTTCCCTGGACTTCTACGAATTTTTTAAGATTAAAATAAGCCAAATCGGTTCAGTCGTTCTCGAGTTTTAGCGAGACTAACGAACGGCAATTCATTTTTATATATATAAGAAGATAAAGAGGTACCTAGAGTCGTGATGATTTTTTGGATCTACTGAACCAATTTCGAAAATTCGTTTAATAAAAGGAAACTTCGTTATCAGTGAGACATAAGCTGCTGTTTTAAATAAAACAAAGTTAAAATTGGTAAATCATTGACCCCTTTGTGGGACAGGCAAAGTTGTGCGTGCTAGTGTATGTATATCTTTTTTGATTAAAATTCAATTATAAATATACTCATTATTACGTAAAAGATTTATTTGTTATACCTGACAGGTATAATCTATACTAATATTATAAAGCTGCAGAGTTTGTTTGTGTGTTTGTTTGTTTGAACGCGCTAATCTCGGGAACTACTGGTCCGATTTGAAAAATTTCTATCACTGTTGAAAAGTCCCTTTATCGAGGAAGGCTATAGGCTGTATCTCTCTGTGACGCAAACGAAGTTGCGCGGGTCACCTAATAGAGTATATAAGCACTTGGCGACTCCATGTTTTACATACTCACATAAACACAGAGAATTGAAACGTATAGCACCCGCTGTTTTTAGCGAGGCACCTAATATACACTTACGCGCTCAAACTCTATCAATCAATTTACTTTCTTTCATCAAACAATACGAGACAAATAATAATTTTCAGTCAAACAATATTAATTAACAAAGACAGACAGACAATAAAATTTTACAGTTCGATCGTTTCATGAAACTTGGTGTTTGGGGTCTGGCCCCCTTCTACCCAGACGACGTTTTCATTTGTTTTATAGGTATTTTTACCGTAACCGAGGGGAGAACGGAGCGTCTGATGGTTCCTTGCTGTGATGAGTTGAGTAAAGATGCAGTTTTGAAGGTAGCGTTTTATTTTTAAATTGTATATTCTACTTTTTAACATTTATGCATTTTTTAAATGATTGAGTTGCTTCGATATGTCGATGTAGCGTCATGATCACGAAAGGACGGTACTGCGGGTTAAGAGCAAACAAATCTGTCTACCCTCTTTCTTGTTCGCTTTTGGGTAGTAGTACAGTAGAGTTGATGAAGTAGGTAAGTAACAGAAGAGGAAGACCTAAGAAGAGAAGGTTGGAGTTTGTGTAAAAAATTTGCGGCGTTACAGAAAATGGAGCGCCTACCCTATTTGAATGGCATAAGGCTGAAATAATAATCGAACTAAAAAAGTCGCAGTCGCATACCTCGGTACTGTAACTTAACATTGGACTGGGTCTCGCCGAGGTGGGTACGAATTGCGCAGTTAAGAAGCGGGTGCAACTGCAATTTGTCTGAAATCATTTTGTACATTTATTTGCCGAAGCTCAAACAACTTTCGAAGTTAATTGGATATTGGTTTGGAAATAACATTTTGTTAACGGTATAAGCTGTAGAAATGTAGGTATACTTTATTTATTTTGAAAGTTGTACTATAACGTGGAATTATTGCCAAAATTTAGAAATCATACATCTAAAACATAGATTCTCTCTCGCTTAAGATATTTTAGAGTTATTTAAAACTGACGTCTCTAAGACGATTTGTAATTTGTATAAAGAGTGATATTTTTGAAGACACTATTTTCCACGATACATAGTATCTATAACCAGATCAATTACCAAAACACTAATCATTTCCAAACCGATTAACAACTAATACAAACAAAATTAACCGTCTAAATAATCCCAAATGACCTATTAAAAGTCCCCCAAAACGAGGCAAAGACCTCAGCCATTACACTTATTAAAATACCAACAATTTTCCTGTTTCATTCACTAATTGGAACGCCATGTTTTGATGTATGAAAGTCATAATTTGGAGCGTCATTGAGTGATAGGTTTAGGGAGAAATAGTTCTAGTAAAATGTTAATAACTATGAGGTTGTCATGTATAGCGATCACCGCACATTATATATTGTAAGGTAGTTGAAAAATAAAGCCAGTCTGCATTGGAACTCCGACTTTCATTGTACGTACGTAACAGAGGTGAATACTAGTCTTATGTTCAGGTATTTCAGTACTACTTTTCAGATATTTGTCCACCTTTCACTCCACCATTATAACTCCTGTGTAGCCAGAATTCATAGCGGTGATTACTACTAGCAGTGAAGCCCAGGAATACGAGGGAAAGCTGAGTCAGTACTTCAGATTACAGTATTTAACATAAAATTTTACTGTACTGTACTGTAACAACCCATTACTGCCCACTGCTGAGCTCAGGTCTCCTCCGAAGAGGGGTTAGGCATAGTCCACCACGCTTGCCTAATGCGGATTGGGGACTTCACATATCTTCAAAGGATTTTTTAGAACCCTTTTCCGACATGCAGGTTTCCTCACGATGTTTTCCTTCACCGTTTTCAGCCAGTGGTGTTGTGAAAAATTGCACATAAATCTTTTTCATATTTATATTTAGAGGTACAAGCCCGCCGGATTTGAACCCGCGACCTCCCGTACGGAAGGACGCGATTCGACCACTCGGCCACCACGAGTATAAATGTTAATAACTATAGGCAAATACTTGTCTGACCTTTAGTAACTACTTACGATCACCTCCGTCTGCCTACATGGCAATAAAAATATAGGTACTTCAATACCAATTTTCGGATATGTGCTCACCTTTCACTCCACCATTATAACTCCTGTGTAGCCAGGATTCATAGCGGTGATTACTACTAGCAGGGAAGCCCAGGAACACGAGGGAAAGCTGAGTCAGTAAGTAGTTCAGATTACAGAATTTAACATAAAATTTATTTATAGCCATATAGGCAAACGATCTAACGGACCACCTAATCATAAGTAGTTACTGTCGCTCATAGATCTCAGCAATGTCGTAGAACACTGCGGGGTCGCTACATAGGACCTATCTTTAAGTACTTTCTTTAAGCCTGGTTTGAAGAAGGACAAGTCATAGCGCTCGGGAAACATCGAAGAACTTATTACATAGCCGGATGATGCAAGCCCAAAAATTTTACAAAAGACAAATTTACAAATCATAAATGAAAGATAAAAGCGTGTAAAAAACTAAACTTCAGTTAAATAATTAAAACAACATGTTGAAATGCAGTAAATCAGTTACTGACGTGTAAAATATACAATCTGGATTTAAAATTTACATTTTCATTTAAAATCCTGAATCACGAGAATTGCAAAATCCAAACTGTACTGAATTCCGGGACTTTCAATTAATATGCTACGATTTTTGCTTCAAATGGAATTTACAGAAACATGTTTCGAATATTTTTTTGTATTTCTGGTTTGACCTCCATGGCCTACTAGGACTTACAAATGACAAAACTTTGTAAAAATCTAGCTAAGTCAGAGATAACTGAAGAACGAATCAATAAAAATTATCGAACCTAATCGGAGTTATGCGGGACGGCACGACGCGTTACGCACTATGGCACTCTGTCCCATCACACCACCATATGGTAACCTACCATTAGGCCATAGACTTATTTATCTTCCCTTTTAACAAAAACACATAATTCCTACAAACAAGTTACGAAACGAAATACATTTTCCGCCCTTATCTAAGTGAATTTAGTTAAATGTCACCCCCTGGGGTCGTTGCACTGTAAACACCTGTGGTAGACATGTTTTTTAGAAGGTAAACAATACTGAGTATTATGTGGGTAGAGTGACCAGTTTTTGGGTCGGAACCGGACCTTATTTCATAATAATGACGGTTTTTGTATTTTTTGTTCTATAATCATACGTTTATGGTTAATTTTGTATTGAAACAAGCGAAGAAAACAGATAAAATCATGCCTAATCAACTGCAAAATCAATTAGTAAAAAAATTAAATTTTAAGGTCGACTATGAAATGGAGCCCATATTAAAAAAAACTTAATATTTATTTATTTATTTATTTAAGAGTTTTCTACAAAGAATACACTAATTCACACATTGATTATATAAGCATTAATAAAAAGGAACATGTGCATCTTTACTTACAGAAAACCACTGCATGCAATTATAAAAATAAAATTTAAAATACAATGTTCTAAATGAAATCAAAATTAGAAATATTAATTAATATTATCATATTCATGTCATTAGGTACGTTATAATTTAACATCAAATAGTATTAAAAAATTAAAAACAATAATTTATCAGTAAATTAAGATTTAAGATTGACACATGCAAACTAAAAGTCCTTAAAAAGTTTGTTAAATTAAAAACACTAAAACATTGTATAAATAAAACATTAAAATTGAAAACAATTATTAAAATAGCAGTGTACTCCACATTATCACTAAAACATTCCAAGTTTTCTTTCAAACATCAAATATATTTTTTTTTACTACAGAAAATATTATTTATTGCGAACTTATGAGAACTAATCAACAGTATATCATGAACTGAAAATGAATGAAGAAAATAAACGTGAAGAAAGAGGGTAGACAGATTTATCTGCTCTTACATGATCTGCCCACAGTACTCAGTCTTCCCGTGATCATGGCGCTTGCAACACTTATAATTTGTTTAACTATTGCGAGAATAATCTTAAGAATCACAAATGTAAAGGAATTTATGTCCAAGCATTTCTTGCCATGGTCACAATGTTATGAGTCAATGGAAACACCGGCCATGAATTTTTAACGACGATCGATGCCGTCTGCACGCTAGCAACTGAAGACAAAGAAAGATAAGAGTGATACTCTATGGTCTTTCTTACTAATCAATCTTGCATCAGACTAGGTGATGGTTAAGATATCACTTACACTCTTACTAAACGGGTTCTTACCACGATTATTTTTGATTGAGCGGTCTCGATATTTCGGCACTGTTTCAAGTGCCATGATCACGGGAAGACTGAAGAACTGCGGGTAGGTCATTTAAGAGCAAACAAATCTGTCTACCTTTTTTCTCGTTCGTTTGTTTAATTAAAAGTGTAAGTGATGTAGATAACCGCGAGTGTTTAAAGAAATAGTTAAGATATATTTAAACTAGGTACAAGAAAATCATTTGTAAATTTCTTTACACTACACGGTCTTCAGGGCTCGGTAGTTAGGGAGATGACTTGCTAGAGCGACTTTCTAACTCTTATTACAACACTCTTATTTAGGGTTAAGGTCCCTAAAAATTAGGTAGTGTAAATGGCCCCTTAGTGGGTAATAGATTGCCTTAATGCCCTGGCATTGCAGAGGTTCACGAGCGATGGTAACCCAGGTCAGTAAAATGTTTAGCTGTCTTGCAATAAAAAAATCTTTCTGTATGGTAAATTATGATTTCGGTATACCTTGGCATTACCTTGTATTACCTGCCTGATGGTAAAAAAATCTGTAATGTCAGGACACCACACAGCACTAAACTTTACTAGCATACAATACCTCATATCTCTCTGAAATAACTGAGTAAGGGTTTCATTCCAGAGCTGGATTGATAAGTAGGGGTGTGCGAATATCGTTCGAATCGAATCGCTTTAAATATTCGAAGATAAGATATTATCTAAAAAATACAAATTCTTGTCCTATTTCCGATGCATCGTCGTAGTCAAATTCGATACAATTCGAAATTTCAGATTACTCGAAACTTTTCGAATTAATCAAAATTTTTCGAATATTCGTCGAATTCCGAATAATTATAATTAATCTCACACCCCTATTGATAAGGTTTACTGACTGAATTTTTTAATTTTCCTTTATCGCTTTAACTGTACAAATAAATCCATAAAATCAAGACTAAGAAGTCCAACTTTCTAGTACCTATTTTGACCCAAAAGCCGCCGGTCATCTTACTCAAACCACAACCTTCAGGATTAATTTAAAGTGAAGAGACCTTCCCTAATTATTTAAGGGTTTACAAAACGTTGGCTCATTTCCACCGGTTGTGGTGACGGTTGCCTCATTGCGGAGAAAACGTTTTAAAATATTAGCAGAGTAATTTCTGGTAATGGAGTGTGGGAGAGAAATCTTTGTAGTTTTAATTCTTTGGAGAACGCAGACTTGTTATTGGAGCATGTTTATTTTATATACAGCCTATTTAGTTTTGTTTGGCATAACGGGTGTGTTGCCGTTGCCATGAAAAAGGAAGAACAAGGATTGCCGCCAAAATTGAAAAATATAAAAAAGGAAAGTTGTAAAATAAAAATATTAATCGCAATCCGAATTTAATTACATATCAATCTTGATAGTTTGAATCCACAACACTTGTGACCAGAAGTATAGTTAGAGTGTCTGTCTCTCACTTTTAAGAACCACTGGAACGCCAAACTTACATCGCGACACCACACTCAATATCGACTAAACTCCACACAATCCCAGTTCATAATAATAAAGAGAAAACAGAAAGCATTCACCACAATTTAATAAAACTTCACGAAGACCCATAAACCAAACAAATTAAAGAGTCCGGAAGAAAACTTGAAAAACAGAAGTTGTGAGAGATTTTTTTATTTGTATCATTTCGTTTCCGCGTTATTGCGTCGAGAAAAGTTTTCCCAACAAATTATATGCGGTTGTCTCAGAACTTTACTTGGGGAGGATTTGAGACGCCTTTGTTGTGTAGAGGAAGATGTAGAGGTTTTTAAGACGATAATAATAACCTTTTAGAAGAACAATGGTACTTAAGGATACGATATTCTCTGCATTATGATAAATAGAATGCTTACTTTAGATTGTGGATAGATAAACGAGCCTACGGCCCACCTGATTGTAAGCAGTCACTGTCGCTCATGAACCTCTGCAATGCCAGGGCAATGAAGGGCTGTTATCTATCGCCTACCGATACAGGACTTTTCTTAAACCTTGTTTAAAGAGGGACATGTCATAGCGCTCCGGGAACACCGCGGATGGGAGTCCATTCCAAATTGGAATGGTACGGGGCAAAAATGATCTTCTGAAGCGAACCGTGGAAGATCGCAGCGGTTCCAAGAAAAGGTGGTGAACCTTGCCCCTGCGGCGTGTGATACGATGGTAAAAGGGAGTTTATGTCTATATTTCATAAGTAGTGATATGACATGTCTCTCTTCAAACTCTGGGTTCAAGAAAAGTCCTGTATAACCTGATCGCCCTAGCTTTGCAGAGGTTCATGGGCAACGGTAATCGCATACTGTCAGATAATAAAAATAGTAATTTTATTTCTATCCTATTGCACCATCAAGATAATACTCGTAAATTATCATCATTTATAGCATTCGATCCAAACGAGTGGTTAATTTAGATCATATAACAAATAAGATGAAGGTTTGGTGCAAACCGCGAAAATTGAGCACTGTGGAAGCCTTCTGTCGCTACAAGGGGGCGTGATTAATGACATGTGACCTAGTTGAGATGCCTACAAAGTTGTGGACCCGTTTTTTATGACACAATTTTAATGTGGTTTGCCAAAGATTGGTAAATAAAAAGTAGATCCATTATGATATTAAAAGAAATGAAATGAAATTATCGTGCTTGTTGATGTCAAAAGGCTACCAGCAGTTCGGAAAGAATAAATAGCCACCGGTCCTGAGAAGAACTGGCAAGAAACTGCGGGCATATCTTTTTTGTATTATTTTTTCTTTTTAACTCAATATTATAATTTTTGTTACAATTTTGACCTAAAACAAAAGCTTCATTCCGACTTAGTGCAGTAATTTAGAAAATCACTAAATGTAGCACACTTAAATGTATGCGTATTTAGACTTTGAACGATGCATCCACTGCGACCAGGTGATAACAGTAGACCAGTCTTAATACGGTAACCGCTTACCATCAAGTGAATCGTAAGCTTGTTTACCTAGCAATAAAATAAATCGAAATAATCGCTGAAAATATAAACGAGTGTATAATAAAAATAAAATTCTACTTGATTATCTCCTCTTTCATCAGTAAATACCAATTCGGCTGTAAATGGCACACTATGCCGAGCCCATGTCATACTTCAGTAATATACGTCGTGTATAGCATTGTTTATATCCTTCTGACAATGAAATGCACTCACACAAATTGGATCATCCCCTTTTCATGAAACCATTTTCAACTCATAAACCTCATATTCACGTTTTATTTATCAAAATGATAATGAAATAAAATGATTTAACGATAAAATGAGAACAGCCCATTTCGTGGTATTATTGTCGAGCAAAAGTTTGCAGATCATTTTGAGAGTAGTTGTTATCATTGGTGAAGAATCTTTGCAATTTCAGGGATATTAAGCCTGCTACTTACTGTTTGCAAAGTGCAAAAATCGCAAAATTTTATCGACAATAATAATTCTTAATGTATCGTAAATTGTAACAATATACTCCGCGCAATTCCGCGGTACCGCACACGCCCAGCATGCGAACCCCGACTGAGGTCAGTACCCAATACGTTATGTGAGGCGGGACGACGCATTACTTGCTACGTCATTCTCTCGGTTAGCTGTTTGAAGCCTTGGTCGGTTGATGAATCTGCGAAGTACTCTCCCACGAAGTCAGGTATATCCTAGCGTCTATGGCCATTAATATACATATCAGGAGATTGAAGTATAACATTGATAAATAACGGCTCCTCCTTGCCCTGGCAATGCAGAGGTTCATGAGCGACGGTAACCGCTTACCATCAAGTGGGCCGTTAGTTTATCTGTCCTAAAATAAAAAAAGCCGAAAGATCAACACTTCTCTTGCCCTAGATTCTAAAGTATTATTTAACATTTTAATGAGGTTCTCAGCAAATGCATTAGGTTTTAGTAAATTTTTTATCACTCTCTCAACTGAAAACCGGTAATATTCAACGAAAACATAAATATTCAGATAAGGCGAATATTATACAGAATACTACAATAATATCTAAGGATAGAGAGTATAATGCATACATTTCCGTTTGGCTTTCCTCCAAACGACTAGCATTTTCACACCTATATTTTCTTTCTTTGACAATATTGTAGCTTTTAAAACTAAAAAATATGTAAATTGATCATTTAACAGCTGAATTTTGTAGTTTAATTTTCGTAATGGTGATACTATTCAAAGTTTTGATGTTGGTTTCAAAATTAACCATAAAAGCGTGCACGGAAATGTACTGTGGATATTTTTACGAGAATGTTATAGAAAAGTGTGTGAGTGAGACAGATATATATATATATATAGTGTTTGTTATATTCAAATTTGATGTAAATCTAATTAGTTGTTACTTAATGATTAAATCCGTGGATTTACTGACCACAACTAATGTTAAAAAACTTGAGAGGTGTCATGGGACACCCGAATTGAACGAAGTTCCTTTCGATCAAAAGATATCTTTTTTTTTTCCTAACGTAACGCGCGATAAGGAACTTGAAGAATTTGATCACAGCGCCATCTAGCGATAATCATCTAAAACAAAAAAAGTGTCGAAACAACTTTTTCAAAAGAATTTCCGTCTAGCCCCCTTTCGATAACGCGCAATAAGGAACTTCGTTCCAATATGTCATTTACCTAACAAAATCATTAGGAGTTTACTCTCCTAATTACTCCTAAAATCAAGTCGATGAAAGAATATATTACCTAAAAATCTATCTTTTGTTTAAGTTAGGTACTTTCCAAATAATACAACTACTCTGAATTCTCCTATATAATATCTATAGCGAATATTTCGACTGTATAAACCACCCCACAGTTCCGATAGTATCTGTCTAGACGTCGTAGGTATTTATGATTATGGAGAATAAAATACATAGTTACATTTGGAAATAGGCGACTGTACTTTTCTGTTTTATTAAGAGTATTTACTATACAATTAATTTTAGGATGTTTTAGTGTTAGATTCCGATCTGAGATATTACAACAAAATCTCTTAATTTACCAGTGTTACTCCACTATATTACATGTATTATACACATGCCTTGTTTTTATATTTTTCTACCACAAATATTATATCAATAATATATAGCCTCAATATCCGTCAACAATCAGCGGTCAACTACTTTGTATTATATGATGTATCAAAATCACTAAATTTAAAAAAGAGGCTTTCTCTGTCCCTATGTATGCCTATGTCATTAAAACTACGCAACGGATTATCATGCGGTTTTTTAAATAGATAGAGGATTTAAGAGGAAGGTGTTTACGTATTTAGTCCATAGTAGATAAATAACGTGATAGGTATAGTAGTGTGCGACGTCTACCGAAAGATAGGAATTTAAAATTAAAGATATAGATGTTACAATTCAAAATATATAAAAAAACGGTAGAACAAACACACAAATTTATTAATTGTGGGTGTCGTGAGACACGAGCCGTTCTGGTCCTGTCTTTAAAAGGTATTCCCCTGTTTGCCGTGAGCCGCAGAATGAGGACGGGGCACGAGGATGGATGTAAGCAGTAGAAGGAGCACAGGAAAGCAGCAGGATTGTCAAGCAGGAAAAATGAAGGAAGGGAACACAATTTTAACGGTTTTTGATGTTATGTCGTAAATAAGCACATAGCTCTATACTGTACTATACTCCGCGGGTCTGCTAGTTAATCATAAAACATAATAATTAATTTAATATTTAATTTAATGTCTAAGTACTCATAACGTCTTCTTGGTTTTAACTGTAATGATGTTATGATAGTGTTTGTAAAATAAATAAATAAATAATTATTAGACTGAAAAAATATTTTTAGTCTTAACTTAATTCTTTTTAAAAGTCGTAGAATCAATTAATCCAACCACATCATGTAACAACCTATTAACATAATATCTCCACATCCAGACCTCTGATCCGGACAGTAGATTAGAAGCCAGTTCTTGCCCGACCCTGGTTCGAACCTTGAGACCATTAACCGCAGCGGAGTTGGAACCGAGCCAGCGTCTTGTAGTATAATTATGTGCATACGGTAGTTGAGATATTGCTATTGGTTGTCGAAGAATTGAAGTGTAGTCTTTAATATTTCAATGGCTAGAAGAACAAGTATTTTTGACAAAAATATTTTTTTTATTGCCATGTAGGCAGACGAGCCAACGGGCCAACTGATCGTAAGTGGTTACCGTCGCTCCTGAACCACTGCAATGTCAGGGGACACTGAGGGGTCGCTACTTACGACCTAACTTTAAGGACCCTCCTCAAGCCTCGTTTGAAGAAGGACAACAATACGACTGACTTGACTTGAAAGAAGTTCAAAAAGTAATCCAGTATTGTGCTTGTTTCTATTTTGTTATTTAGCAGATCCTTAGAATATATTCACAAATCAATTTGATAAAAATCTGATAGGTAGTTTTTGTACTGTTCTTGTAAAATAAAAATCGATCGTTTCTTGGTCGTATTTAATTTTGTAAAAAAATTACTAGTTATTAGACACTTAGACTAGAATGACCTATCCTAAAGGCGCGAACAATGGACTGAACCCAGGGTCTGGATTCGATCCTGACCATTGAGCTCGCTTTTTATGGGACGGAGCGACGGGAAAGAGTACCGAGCGCGTAACGCGTCGCGCCGTCTCTTTAATCCCCGTGCTGGGTTCTGGCCTCAGCCAGGGTTTGGAGGTTTTAGTGCGGTTCAACTCCCACATACCGCGGGACGGGCGGGGATCCGGTGAATTCCTCCAAGTGAAAAAAAAACAGTTATTAGACACTATTACAATATTAAAAAATTGGCATAGTCTTTGTAAAATACTGACAACTCTAATAAGGAATTACTTTTAAAATACTAAGTACGTATTTACGATGGAGTTTTGATAAAGATCTGAATTACGAATACATTTTCCGATTTCGTGTACAACTCTCAAATTACTAGACAAAACACAACATGTAAAATTTAATTAATTAAGATTAATTTTCAAACTGATTCGACGTGTTTGTTTAGGACGAGTCAAATTTGTCTGCAAATAAGGAAAAATCATTATATTCTAGGTAATTAACTCGCATTGTAACGTTCAATCAAGATGTAATGTTATATATATTTATTTTTTTAAATTTCAAGACTGATATTACTTTAGCAGCAGCTTAAACAAGATTTAAGAACAGTCTTGTATAGAAGTAGTCATTATTATCAGGTGGACTGTAAGCTCATTTATCTGTCATGCAATAAAAAGTAGGTAGTATACAGGGTGTTGGTGCCCGGTGAAACAATACTTTAAGGGCTTAATCTATATCACATTTCAAATCATATACACATACTTTTGAAACGGAGATAGTTACTTTATTTTCCCATACAAAGTTGAAAAATTATTATTTTGTATTATTTTTGACAACCCAACCCTGACCTACATTTAGCGTGCTATATCTATTATCACGTACACAGGCGCATGTATCCTGTTTAGAATGTGATTTTTGTCCCGTGTATTATTACAATGTTCTATGATACAGGAGGTGGTGTTGGTGTAGATCAGTACAGTAGGATTGATCCTGCACAAATTAACACGTAGTTTGATTAGTTATAACTTATGATATATTATGCCTAGAAAACCCAGACTTGGTGGATGGCTTCTACATCAAGTATACTATTTGCTGTGAAAGTATTGTTTCATCGGATTTTAACACCCTGTATAAAGTATGTGGGCAGTGCGACGGGAAAGAGTGCCGTAGTGCGTAACGCGTCGCGCCGTCCTGCATTACCGTGCTGGGTTCGGACGCTGAGCATGCATGAGTGAAGGTTTAACCCTTAATCAAATATTGGGAAATTATTTCCCACTTGACGCTACCGTAAAATTTTTGTTTTATTTTTTTAATGGTGACTCTAATCAGTACCAACGTAGGAACAAAATAATCCTACAGATATTTTAAATCTAATATAATGGACAAATTTTGTACGAAGCCGCGAATTGTCATCGTATGTCAATGTCAAAAACACACTTTGATATATTTTGTAAAAAAACCGGGTCGGATGCGAGTTTTGAAAGTTTTTCAAGAAAAAAAAATCTGATAAGTGCTTATACACAATATTTTTGTAAACTAGACATGTTTTCTGAATGCCTTTTTCGGTTTTTGGCTTCGTAGCATTGATATTTCTTGGAGTTTCTTAGGTTTAATAAAGTGGGAAATAATTTCCCATTGTTTGTTCCTGCATTGAAAAAATACCAGTTTCTATATATACAAAAAATAATTTGTCTGTTGCACTAAGTCTTACATAACTAATACAAAGTTGTCAGCGAGTAAGTCGGCTAAGGAGCATTCTTAAGATTGATCATTTGATTTTTATAACCGACACTAACAATTTTTAGGAACTTTTGTATCTATTTGTGCTGCTGAAAAAAAACAAGCAAAGTAAGAGCAACTAACATGTATAGAATTTGTAATCAAAATGTATCAAAAGTTGAAAGCTCTTCCGGATAATGGGAAATAATTTCCCACTTAATTATATTTTGCTTTGTCATACCGGATAATGGGAAATAGTTTCCCACCGCAAAACCCCCATTTCCCCTCTTTTTATAGAAAAGGGGGTCTTTTTTTCGGAATCTCCATAACCCACTTACCTATAAACTGTGACCAATTTTCAATTTCCTCAAAAAAAAATTTTTATTTGATTAAGGGTTAAGTGCGGTTCAAGTCCCACACGTCACCGGAAATCGCCGAAAATGTATCAAAAAATGCTTGTTAGAAGAGCACAAACAATCAGCATAGTATCTTGGTTATCATAACTCATCCGAGGCAAAAAATCACATTGTCATACTTCATTAGTGTAACCAATCAAAAAATATACAATCCTTTTTTTTTTTTTTAGTTGGAGGAAATCACCGGATCCTCGCCCGTGGGGGGCGGGGTATGTGGGAGTTGAACCGTACTAAAACCTCCAACCGCTCACACTCACCGTCCGAACCCCGGCTGAGGCCAGAACCCAGCACGGGGTTATGAGGGACGACGCGACGCGTTACGCCATCGGCACTCTTTCCCGTCGCGCAATCCCTTAATATAATAATATTTTTCCCTTTCGGATTCCAACCATTACTTTAATATCAGAACACAAAGGCTAAGAGCTACTCATGGCAAGACAGAAAGATTTAAAATCAAATAATTCAATTTGACAGCGGAATTTCGGGATAAAACGTTACATCTCTAAAGAAAGAAAGATGATTTCATATGCTTTGATATCTTATATACATTATCTGGTTTCTTTTGATGTGATTTTTGTTTCTTTTATGTATACTCTGTACTGTACTGTACCAAATAAGACTTAGTCCACCACGCTTGCCCAGTGCGGATTGAGGACTTCACATATCTTCAAAGGATTTTTAGAATCCTTTTCCGACATGCAGGTTTCCTTACGATGTTTTCCTTCACCGTTTTAGCCAGTGGTATTGTGAAAAATTGCACATAAACCTTTCTCACATTTAGATTTAAAGGTACCATCCGGCCGGTTTTGAACCCGCGACCTCCCGTTCGGAAGGAAGCGCTTCGACCACTCGGCCACCATGCCTTCGTATACTCGTTATTAGATAATTGATCTATATTCATATTATCGTATGTTTTTTATTGCCTTGTAGGCAGAGGAGCTAAGGGGCCACCTGATCGTAAACGGTTACCGTTGCTCATGGACCTCTGCAATGTCAGGGGACACTGTCCCACTACCTACGTCTTATCCTTAAGGACTTTTTGCAGAGGTCTATAAGCGACGGTAATTACTAGAGATAAAGATTTTGTGTTTGTCATGTTACAGGTTATTTAATTATTTATTGCACCGATTTTGATAATAACAATACAAAGTCAAGTTATCACCACATGTATGCTAAAATCTTTAAAACTACGCTGTTATAGAGAAAACGGATAGTTTAAGACGTAATTTACCCCATTTTTCTACAACTAAAGTGAACACTCTGAAACCTGCTTTTTGTGACACAGACGAAGTTGCACTAATCAGCTATTTACATTGTGGCGACGGAATCGCGGTTACGACATTTGCAGAAAACTTCGCATATATACGACATCTGAAATCTACTACAGTGGGCTTCGGCCTGACCGGGCATACACTACCTCGCCCGATCGGAGATCTCCCTTTGGCCTAATATCACTGAACCCACAACTCAGGATGTCGCGCGTTATTATTGGTCGCCACATACATATAAATACTTTCAATACAATATATGTAGTTTAGTGTGCATTTTCTACAAGTTTTCTATTTGTTATTATATTAGCAAAATTGAACTTACCCGATTGTCTTCAATGATTGGAATGAAGATCTGAAACAAAAATAAAATATAAAAATTCTGACCTTAAAAACTTTTACTTGTATTAATAGACCTTTAGTAAAGGTCAGCTCAATATTATTTTGTAATTAATCGATTTTATTAAACTCACGAAGAGTTTTAGTCTTTATCAATTATTTTTAGGATAATACTTTCATTAAATTCGGGAGTAAATATATAAGAAAATTTTAATTACAACAAAAGGTAAGGGTTCAAGAGTGAGGAACCTCCTCTAAATACGCATCGTGTCAAGAACAACCGCCTTCCGAATCAGACCTTTTACCCAGCTAGAAATCTCCTCAAGTCGTGACGACGGTCGAAAAAGTACGCATTCTTTTATATCTTTGGTTTTTAGGATTCCTAGGTAATACGGCTCAATTGTTTGTCTTCATTGCAAAGGATAATCCGATTAGGTAGGTCGTAAGTAGTAGAACCCCAGTGTTCCTTTACATTGATGATGTCCGAAAATTGAAGTAATAAACTTGTATTCATATTTTTTTTTATTGCCAGGTAGGTAGACGAGCCAACGGGCCACCTGATCGTAAGTGGTTACCGTCGCTCATGAACCTCTGCAATGTCAGGGGACATTGAGGGGTCGCTACCAACGATCTAACTTTAAGGACCCCATAATATTACCCTTTTTATTGTATATTTTAGAGTTTATCCCTACTTTAAGGAACCGTCCATCCACGCTATGGAACGAACTCCACTCTTCGATATCCCTAAGTGCTATGACTCGGTCTTGTTGTTCATCAGAAGTAGCTTAAAGAAAATCTTTAAAGGTCGATGGCTTGGTAATATTACTAGTCAATCTGTACCAACCCATACTGCCCACTGTTGGGCTCAGGTCTCCTCAGAAGACGGATTAGGCATAGTCCACCACGCTTTCCCAATGCGGATTGGGGACATCACATATCTTCAAAGGATTTTTAGAACCCTTTTCCGACATGCAGGTTTCCTCACGATGTTTTCCTTCCCCGTTTTTAGCCAGTGGTGTTGTGAAAAATTGCACATAAATCTTTCCAAATTTATATTTAGAGGTACAAACCGGCTGGATTTGAACCCGCGACCTCCCGTTCAGAAGGAAGCGCTTCGACCACTCAGCCACCACGACTTATATTTACTAGTCAATACTTAAATATATTATAGATTAGTGTAAACAAAGGCAAAGGAACAAGGCGACCCAATAAACAAATTCCTGTCCAGAAATTTCGATAAACGAATATCTCTCCCGTAAGGGTTGAAGATGTCTTCACAAATATTCGGGGTAGTAGATTAATGGGGTTGCGTAGACGATTATTATCTTGGGATTCTTTGCGATATCAATATTAGGTGATAGTTAAGTACGACTGTTAAAATATTATTATGGTAATCGAGAAATGGTACTGTTATGCGGCTGTGGGAAATGGTCTATAGGCTTTCCCAACTTGTAGAAATTGAAACACAGTGATGACAGTAAGATATTGTATTCGTGAATAAGAAAAACAATAAAATTATCATTAATAAAATCTTACGTCACTTAATATTGACTTGAAGTATGTTGCAAAAGTTTACAAACATTTAACTAGTTATAATTAAATTTTATTTTAGACACTCTGTCTTGTGTCTATTCAAAATCCCGCTAACCGCTTTCTCTTTTATTTCTTAACGCCTTCGTTCGGAAATCAAAAACTGATTTGAACTCTTTCGTTCGAAAACTGACGCCACACCGCTAATCCCAAAGTCTTTTTAAAAAAAAACGCGAATCACAATTCACACCTTTATTTTAGTTTTACTACACTTTTACTAATTTGTATGACTCCTTAGACTTCCAGGTTATGACTGACTTATTGTCCAGTGAATTAGCATTTATATACCGTGTTACGAATTCACTGGAAATTCAGTTACAACGAAATTTGTATACTTTGCAATTTAACCTTTGTTTATAAGGTTTGTTTGTAATATTGGTCGAATTTCGAATAATTCGAAGATTCGAATTATTCGTTTCGGAGCAAATAATTCGAAAGTTCGAATTATTCGCACACCCCTAATGCTCTCTTTGTGACAAAGACGAAGTTGTGCGGGTCAGCTAGTCTAAAAACGCATCAAATCAATCACTCAGTTTTAAAGATTTAAGCGTACCTATCGTGACAGACTGCATGAAACATATACATAAATATCTGAATTTTATATAGACTTTTCTTTGAAAAATAGAAGAGTCCAAAAAACACAACAATTCAACTAACGTTAATCTAAACATAAATTGTGAATGTCGCTTACACGAAACGGGTCAAGAGCTACAGTACGACTGTTTAGTCTTCATAAAGTGCGTCCCTCGTTCATTACTGGCCTCTCGAGGGTCCTTCGAGACCTTTTGTGTACCCTGAGACGCGATGAGAGCCATTATGGATGCCTAGACATAATTTAAGCTTGCTTAGGATAGTGTTCGTTTAATTATATTCAACGTTTAAAGGATTAAGAAGGGTTTTGTTGCTTTAGAAGTTTTAGTTAGGTTAGGTTTTGAATAATTTAAAGAAAACATTAAACACGAACTTTTAAGAACCTGAATATCATGTATCGAAGATGCAGTTTCACAAAGCCAGGGTTTTGTCATCTGAACGCAGTTACATACCAAGACTGGTTAAGGAAGCTATTGAAATTTCGAGGAATAGCACTTTTAATCGGGGTGACGGCTTCAAACTATCCTGTATGTAGAATCCATCAAAATATCTAGTTTTGAGGCGGCAGCCGATACTGTCAGTGTAGTATGTCGAAATGTGAGTTCGAGTTCCAGTGGTACCGGCAAACGAACGAGAAAGAGGGTAGACAGATTTGTCTGCTCTTAAATGATCTACCCGCAGTTCTTCAGTCTTCCCGTGATCATGGCGCTTGAAACAGTGCCGAAATATCGGGATCGCTCAATTGAAAATAATCGTGGAAAGAACCCGTTTAGTAATAGTGTAAGTGATGTAGATAACCGCGAGTGTTTAAATAAATTTACAACAAGCATAATTCATTTAAATGACGTCTGAGAAACGTATTTCCTTGTAAAGTTAATTGTCTTCACCAACAACGCTATAAATCCAGTCTCACCTAGCTTCAGACACCTGACATGGGTACTGGCGCTATTTCGACGTTACTGACGGTATCTTATAGTATTACAATTAGAAATCTTGATAGCTATATAACGTTAAAGTATTTGTATTAAGCAGATATTTATTTATATTTACTGGAAAATAAACATGAAATGAAATGATTTATCCTCAACGTTAATGAAATTATCATGCTTGTTGATGTCAAAAGGCTACCACCAGTTCGGAAAAAGAAATAGCCGTCCTGAGAAGAACTGGCAAGAAACTCAGCGGGCAGTCATTTAAGGTACTGTAACAACCCATCACAGCACTGCTTGGTCAAGTCTCCTCAGGAGAGGGATCAAGCATAGTCCACCAGGCTTGCATATATCTTCGAAGGATTTCTAGAATCATTATTGAATATGCATGTTTCCTCAAGATGTTTTTCGTTTTGTCGCACCAGTGGTGTTTTGAAAAATTACACATAAATCTTTGTTACATTAAGATTTAGAGGTACAAGCGTAGGTTTTGTGCCCGGGACCTCTCGCACGGAAGGCCAGCTCTTTAACCACTCGGTCACCACGATTTGCGCATTAAAGGTAAAAAATAATATATATATAAGAAAAATAGACAATTAAGACAGTTTCCACAAATTACAGTGATTAATAAATTATTACGACGCTAGGGTGGTTCTTATCAGTTAATTAATCACGAGAAGACTGGACACTGCTTGTAGATTTAAGTTTAAATGTCGTGATAAGAACCCGTTTATAATGCATAAAAGTACCTAATTCACAAGCTTCTCATATTTGCATTTTTTACTAGTTGCTAGTTTTCTAAAGTCGTGGTGGCCGAGTGGTCGAAGCGCTTCCTTCCGAACGGGAGGTCGCGGGTTCAAATCCGGCCGGATTGTACCTCTAAATCTAAATGTGAAAAAGATTTATGTGCAATTTTTCATAACACCACTGGCTAAAAACGGTGAAGGAAAACATCGTGAAACCTGCATGTCGGAAAAGGATTCTAAAAAATCCTTTTAAGATATATGAAGTCCCCATTCCGCACTGGGCAAGGGTGGTGGACTATGCCTAATCCCTCTTCTGAGGAGACCTGAGCCCAACATTGGGCAGTAATAGGTTGTTACAGTACAGTACAGTACAGCTAGTTTTCTTAAATAAAGTCGTTCTTAAATAAAGCATTACTTCTTTTTGAAACTATCACAAACTTATCCTATAATCTACGTAACCGATATCACATCCTAGTACAAACATATTCGTTACTCATAGCGTAAAAATTCCACGTAACGCGTTTCCAGGTCAATCCAAGATTGAAATAAGGTTTTATTCGCGTTCCCGCACACAATCTGTGTGTCGTATTAGACCATATGTGAAATGAAAGTATGTTAGACTCGTCAAGGAAGCTTTACTTTTGGAACTGGTAGGATTTTTATACTTATACTAGCTGCCCCGCGCAACTTCGTAAAAAAAAAACTTAGGGACTACCCCTAACATTTATGGGGATGAAAAATAGATGTTGGCCGATTCTCATAGATACCGGATAAGCACAAACAATTTCATCAAAATCGGTCAAGCCGTTTCAGAGGAGTATGGCAACGAAAACTGTGACACGAGAATTTTATATATATATATATATATATATATATATATATATAGATATCTAATATATATTATAAAGGCGAAAGTTTGTATGTATGGATGTATGGATGTATGTTTGTTACTCTTTCACGTAAAAACTACTGGATGGATTTGAATGAAACTTTACCACAATATAGCTTATACATCAGAATAACACATAGGCTACAATTTTTGAACCCCTTTGTAACGCAGACGAAGTTGTGCGGGTCACCTAGTATATATATATTTTATTGCTTAATATATATTAGATATATACCACTTGATAAACTATTACCGTCGCTCATGAACGTCTGCAATGCCAGGGTATTGAGGGGTTTTATCCATCTCTGGACTATTCTTAAACCTCGTTTAAAGAGGGACATAGGAGGTTGGTATAAGGATACCTTCGTTATGATATTTAAGATATTCGATCACTTTTTATTTGGACAAGAGGAAATCGCCAGCATTGTCCCGTGGATGAGGTATGTGGGAGTCGAAGTGCACTAAAAATTCCCGACGCGTCTAAGGCAAAAGTCAAAACCCAGCACAAGTTTTCGCGGGATGACGTGTTACACTTTGAAGTTTACGTATTGTCCCACCACGCCCGACCACTTTGGTTTGAAAATTATAGAAAAACTTAATTGATAACTTAATAATCGAGAGTTTAAAAATATTTATGATTGCTTTAAAATGATATCAAAAGGTTTAAAAGAACCCCTGCGAATATCGCATCCTAATTCCACGAAAATTATTAAACTTCAGTGTTTCAGCCAAATGATTAAAATCTATCTAGTTTTCACCTACCTAGCTTACATAGCCACTCAACTGGGAACGTCACTATTCGCTAGAAGGCGAAACTGGGGACTTCGTTCGGAATTAATACCATGTTTGAGCACCTTTTTAAAAACATTTTTTTCCAATAATTTTCAATTTAGATTTTTTATTAAACCTTATATTTTTGTAAATCTTTATTACTAAACGACCCTGTATTTCATTTTCTGCGAAAATATATCATCTCCGTAAAATATGAGACGATTAAAATATGTAAACAAAACAAGTTTTAGAACTGTGCTCAATTTTGGCTCATGCCACAGACTTGGCAAAAGTAAACAAACCAGGTGGCCGATCCCAGTTGAGTGGATATCTACCTACTTTCCCGTTTTCCGCTAAGTAAATATCAAAGAAACCCAACAGTGACAGATTAATCTCGTAACATCCAGTTCTCGTCGGCGTTACAAAGAGCAAAAGTCATAGCACCACGAGACACTCAAATTACTTTAAAAGGTTACTTGCTTTGAGCTTTACGAAGTGAACAGAACAGACATGCATTTGTAAATGAAATTATGTCTGATGTATGCGAGCGTGTCGAGGATTGGGTGAGTTACCCTACCTTTTTTTTTTGCTTAGCTCTTGAGGACTCTCTTCGAGTTTCGTTTGCAGGTTGACAAATCATAGCCACATGTCATAGGCCAGAAATACCGAGGTGGAACGCTGAAATATGGTTAATAATATGGCGTGTATGAGTAGCCTATCAGCTAATACTTGTCAGATTATTACAAGTTTTATATTAACTTGCAGTGAACGAAGCTATGTAAGTTCGGGTGGAATCTTGCAAGCTAAATTTGACAAACTTTCCGATTGAGCTGACATTTTGCACGCAGCTGTATAGGTATAGCGTGACAATGCAACAAAATGGCACTGAACTGATGGATTCGGAAGGTGGTCATAGGAACTTTTGTACTAAACAAGATAGACCCGTCGTGTTTGGGCTCGTTTTACTTATATTAGCTAGTACTCTACTGCTACATGATATCCAGTAGGTATCTTATGTATTTAAAAAGTTTTCTTCAAAATAAATTATCATAATCTAATACTATTACTTTAATTACCAAAAAAACAAAACTGAACCATACTTAAAACAAATAAACTTCGTGACTTTGTAAACCTAAAGTGAACCTTGACCTTTGATAGCAGCAGTCACGGAATTCAGCTAGTCAGGCGATCACAAACTCGTTTAAGTTCTAGTTATGGCCAGTTGGTGGTAAGTCGTAATCGTTTGTAGATAAAGCTAGAAATTATTATTAACTACCTCCGTACCCCTTAAAAATAAAACAAACTATAGGAAATAATTTATTTAAAGAAAACTTTTTAAATGCAAGCTTAGATTTTGAACATCGTGTAGGTGTAGTACTGCTCAAAACAAGTGAAACGAGCCTAAATGAGTCTAACTTATTTAGTATAGGAGTTTGTATGGTTGGCTTTTGACTCCAACATAACATAAGATCTGCTCTATGATACTTTTTTACATATTATAACAATAATGAGGATATCTTGGGTCGTAGACGGTCCTCAGTTTCAGTTCAGTGGCCCTCTGTTTTTTGTGTTGTATTTTTATATTTTGGTTTACTTGTAATTTTTTTTTTTAATATAATGTAAAAATAAGATAATAAATGAATATATAGGAAATGAGGATAAGTCTTTCTTGACCTTTACATTTTCTAAAGATGACCCGTAGGTAAGTGGTAAATGGGTGGAGGTGACGCGGCAAGACGTAAGTCATGGTGTGCAAGGCGTCACCTCACCCAACCTCGTGCTGGGTTCTGTCGGCAGCTGGGGTTCGGACGCTGAGCATGAGCGGCAGGAGGTCTTAGTGCGGTGAGACTCTTACAAACCCCACCCGTGGGGCGGGTGGAAGTCCGTTGATTACTTTCTGTCCAAAAAAAGTGATGTGAAGATGTGATGTGAGATGAAGTGAAAGTGACCTTTGTTGAACCTAACAATGTTGGGAGACATCCAACCGCCAACTTCAGTTAATCTCAAAACTTGAAACAAGTGATAATAAACAAATTACATTATCAAAACGAACATAATTAATCAAGACAACCGCAAATTAATCCGAAAGACAAATTCGAACAGAACGATAAAATCAGAACATTTCAGAAAGTTCCCGAACAACTGACAAAGTTGAGATCTCTGGTAATATTGGATAACAATTACGGTGGAAAAAAATCTCCTTTTTCAAAGCTACAGTAAAAGCTCAATTACGAAACGATAAGGTGTCTGACTGACAATACGATCTGGGAGATAAAGGTGTTCTATCACAGAATAAGTTGTGGCAGAAGTCAAGGTCATTTACAATCAGCTTTACACTAATGATATACCATACAAAGGTAATTAGTAGATAGGAAAATGAGTTGCTGTCTGTAAAATGTATAGTATTAAAGATGGTAAAAAAGTAACATGAACCGAAAAAAAACATACTATAAAACACAAAAAACTAACTATTCATTACATTGGAATAAGGTTAGTGTAGTGGAATAAAGTTGCTTTCTTTCTTTCTTTCATTGAATTTCTAATATTTTATTTCGCACTTCTTGATCTTTTATGTTTTTCTGACGTCCATCAGAGTTAGTAGTAGCAGTTATAAAACAGAAGAGTTTGTTTGTTTAAACTCGCTAATCTCAAGAACCGCTAGTCTCATTTGAAAAATTATTACAGTGTTGGATAGATCCGCGCAATTTCGTCTGCGTCATAGAGGGGTATAATATAGCCTATAGCCTTCCTCGATAGTTGGACTATCCAACACTGAAAAATTTTTCAAATCAGACCAGTAGTTCCTGAGGTCAACAAACAAACAAATTCGTCAGCTTTATAATATTAATAAACAAAGCATAAGTAGATCTACGCTCTCTGAAACAACATGGTGTTACATATCGGTAATACCTATATTACGTGAGTTTGAACAGAAAGCGAGTTTTACTTCTGTTTAATTATTGTGTAATGAAGTGTCCTAAGTGAGAATAAGATTCGTAAGATGGAGTGTCTGAAATTGTCAGGTTACTGTGGAGTCACAGTGACAGCGAGGTTTGTCATAATTTCATTAAATACTCACGGTTCATCATTCATCATCATCATTATCATCATTCGATTAAAGAAAATCATTTCGATTGACTCAGCCAACATACATGAGTTGTTGAAATAACATACATAAAAATCGCATTGAAGATCACCAATTTGATTTTTGAAAGATGACCTGTCATGATGTGACCAGACGAATTATGGTCTGTTTCTCATTTAAATAAGATAATAAATAATAAGTTTATCCTTCCTTCAACTTCATGTCCAATTTGGAAAGGACTCCCGTCCACGATGTTCCCGGAGCGCTATGACATGTCTCTCTTTAAACGAGGATTAAGAAATATTATGTATTAGTAGGTGATATAAAATGGTTCCTCATTACCCTGGCAGTGCAAAAGTTCATGAGCGACAGTTACTGTTTTTCTATGATGTAGTAAAAAAGTGCTGGATTTTAGCCTGAGCCGGGTTCGGACGCTGAGTGTGAGGCTGTAGTTTTGACTAAAACAGTCGCATGTAAGTAGGTACTTTCTTCATAATATAATCACTCAACTGGGATCGGCAACCAAATTGGTTTGTTTACTTTTGCCAAGTCTGTGGCAGGAGCCAAAATTGAGCACAGTTCTAAATTTGTTTTGTTTAAATTTTTTAATCGTCTCATATTTTACGGAAATGATATATTTTCGGTGAAAATGCAATACAGCGTCGTTTAATAATAAAGATTTACTAAAATATAAGGTTAAATTAAAAACCAAAATTAAAAATTATTGGAAAAAAATGTTTTTAATAAGGGGCTCAAACACGGTGTTGATTCCGAACGAAGCCATCTAGCGAATAGTTGAGTGGTTATAAGAAAGAATGACACGTACTAACTTATTATTATATTTAAGTTATTCAATACCGCCGACACAGGCACCACACCTTTCCCTATCAAAATACACGGGTAAGAACATCCACGAGTTCTAGCTGTAATCCTTGTATGAAGTTTATCTCGACATTAATTATTGAGGCTGCGGCTTCTGTGTACGAGGTACCTCATAATTACACGTTTGTTTACATATTACTTGAATAAACCTTGTATTTTAACGTGACGGATTATCTTTAACACTTTGGTAGTGGCAAATGAATATTTTATAGAAATTTATGTTTAGAGAAATCACGCTAGGTAAATTTAAACCTATCGACGGCAGCAAAGAACAAACAGATATCTACAAAATCGTTAGTTTCCAGGAGAGCGTTTTTTGTGAGAAAGTTTGATAACTTTTACTATCAGAATGCCAGGTTTTTCAAATTTGGAATGTGTAAATAAAATAATGTTTCGCAGCAGATAGCGACATATTTTAAATAAATTATTGTTTTTTTTTCGTATTACTGCAGATGTCTTTTTCTACATCGCATAGAAAAATAAATAAGATGAGTCAACTGCCATGTATTCGTTTCTACGTAAGACTTTTTCCTTAGAAAAGAAGTAAAAAGTGAAGAACGTATCCAGATCGCGAAATATAATTTCACACTATTTCCATCAACATCATACCAATCGAATAAAGAAGGTAAAGAACCTACAGCAAACGTTTTTTCTAACTGATATATTTGTTTATACTAAGTGGCTTGCTAAATTGTACGACGCACACACGGTTATCCGGTAGATGTGCGGGTGTACTTCGTTTTTTTTCAAAAAAATAGTGTATATGTCTTTATTTACGCAACAAAAAACACATAAAAAAACACTTTTTGTTTGAAAAAAAAATTTTACCAGATAAAATAAAGAATTCTGGATTCAAATATCCATAAAAGTTAAATTCGGCAAAATGCAGATGTCTTCTTGTTCTTTGCTGCCGTCGCTATACACCTATAAACTTATTCAGACACTCGCGGTTTTCTATAATACTTTCATGCATTTTCAACAGATTATTTCATTTCAGACGGCTTCAGATTATCGAGTATGTGGAATCCAGTGCTAAATACAACAGTCACTAAGGGTTCATGCTCAGAGAGTCTTGTAGATACAGTGAGTGTGGTGTGTCGAGAAGTGAGTTCGAGTTCCAGTGGTACTACCCAAAAGCGAACGAGAAAGAGGGTAGACAGATTTGTTTGTCCTTAAATCGACCCGCAGTATCCAGTCTTCTGGTGATCATGACGTTTGCAACAACGTTGAAATATCGAGACAACTCAATTAATTAAATATCGTGGTAAGAACCCGTTGAAAATGCATGAAAGTACTATACACCTATCTCTGCCACGAAGTATTTTGTTTCTTATTTAAAGCATTTATTTAATTTTTACGGGAAGTAACTATAGAATGTAAGTTCGGGTGGAACCTTGCGAGTGGCATTTGACCATCATCCCAGTTTCCGATCGGGTTGAAATTTTGCAGACATGTCATGTTATGATGCAATAACATGGTGGCATGAAGCTGATCTGATGATTGAGTTGAAGGTAGCCGTAGGAATTTAGTATTATGTAACCTTCAACTTTGTAAATATTTTTACTTATAGACACAAAATACTCCATAAACCCACTCTTGTAGTTCTAGAAACACAGAAACGTTCTACAAACTAAGAATAGTTTCAATTTCAAAAACCAAATTAATCAAGACAAACTGTAGCCCCAAAGTTTAAAGTCCATAATCTAAAAATTAGTGTTTTCCCGGCCAAGTTACTAAACTATTAACTCGACAACTTAAATGCTTCCGACACTACACAGAATCTTAAGTTTAAGTTTCGAAACTTGAAACTTAGTCTGTAACTTAGCTGTTTGGAACCAAATGGCATTTTGAAGGGACCGCTTTTCAAAATTTCATGAACTACGTTAAACTGTAGTTTGAATTTAATTTAACTGGCCTGGTTACTAGAGTAGGCAAAGTTAGCTCTGGATTTAATGGAGAAGAGGAGAAGATGGGGTTTTGCAGGACGGCGCGACGCGTTACGCACTACAACAGTCTTTCCCGTCGCGCCGTCCCCGGACGCCGAAACGTCTGCCGCTTATCATACGGCTACTGACTCTCTCAATCGACGGGTTTTCCGAAGCCCGCCAAGATGGGACCGTGTGTTACCCTCCCACGGAATACCCTGCTGGGTCAGAACTAGTGTGGGTCGGGGAGCGCGGTCTACCATGCTCCGGTTGCTCTGACGCAATGTGCGTGCTGAGGGAGATACGACACCTTCTTGGGCTCTGGCAGGGTAGCGTTGGGGCTCTTAGGGGGCCAAATTCCGGGCAAAATCTCGGTTCCGGCTCCCTGTTGCTACGCCCTACGACGCGTACGGTAGCATAAAGAAGCTCGTATATCTATCATGCAATAAAAAGCTGTAGACGTGAATTTCACTCCGAAATTAAGTGTCAAACGGTTTAATTTTGTCGTTCTTAAGTGACGGTAATATTCTCTATCATAAACCTACGGGGCGGCGCGACGGGAAAGAGTGCCGATGGCGTAACGCGTCGCGTCGTCCCTCATAACCACGTGCTGGGTTCTGGCCTCAACCGGGGTTCGGACGCTGAGTGTGAGCGGTTGGAGGTTTTAGTGCGGTTCAACTCCCACATATCCCGGAACCCGGTAATTTCCTCCAACTAAAAAAAAACATAAACCTACCACAAAAATCGAACTGAAACTCAGTACGAACATTGTACAAACATCGCTTGCACCGCCCGCGGCTCTGTACAAAATTACTATTTTATTAATTAAGCTTTGTGTGCACATTTCCAACGAGACCAACGTTTTCAGCATAAAACTAACTTTGTTCAAGTTTTTGAATCACTTTAGATATTGCTATTTTTATATTATGCAAATTGAAAAGCATGAAGTTTGTGTACAAGTGCATTGAATGTACAATTTAGAGCAATGTAGTCAATGGCAAACAGTTTGTTTTTTAGTTCAAAAGAATTTTATATACATACTAGCTGACTCGCGCAACTTCGTCTGCGCCGAAAAAAAAAATTAGGGGTGGACTACCCCTAACATTTAGGGGATGAAAAATAGATGTTGGCCGATTCTCATAGGTACCGGATAAGCACAAAAAATTTCATCAAAATCGGTCGAGCCGTTTCGGAGGAGTTCAAGTTCGAACACCGTGACACGACAATTTTATATATTAGATTTTCTTTTTTACCATCTTATTTTCATTAGTAACAGATAGTGCCCGACCGAAAGTTTCGGTTTCGGTTTCGGTTTCGGCCAGTTTCGGCGAAAATTCGAGTTTCGGCTTTAGTTTCGGTTTCGGCCAAAAATCGGCCGAAAGTTTCGGCTAAACCGAAACTTTTGATAACAGATTGATAACGGATAAATATGGTTCTGAAATGAAGATTTTAAGCATCTAATATTCTAAAATAAGAGTCGTGTACAATTTATTACTACAGAATTAAATGTTGCTCAGGGTTATTCACAAACTACGTCGACACATTTCATGATTTTTGACCCCTTCTTCCTTATCACAACTGGTTATATATTTTGGGCAGTCGTTGCAGACCGATACCATGAATATTAACACTGGCGTTCCATAAGGCATGGTGCTCCCCTTTCGCTTGAGCTTGCTTGATCAATGACAACCATTGCATGGTATGCATAGTTATGAAAACAGCACTGGGGATGCGTCATATATCGGCCACCACTCTTCGCAATTGGGTTCAGTAAAGTCCATTAAAACTTATGTCCAAATTGGAAAAACTCTAGAGCAGGTCTCCGTTTGGAAAGAATTTAGTTTGACTCTCAGGCTCAGGTGTGACGTGGAGTCCTGTTTCCACCTAAGAGTGATCTCGGTTACTTCCATTTGATTTCATACAATGGTGAGTTGCTTGGAATGTCGATGAACCCAATCTCAAGAATTCAAGGTCTATGCTATGATTTGACCTTTTTAAACGAGATTTAATAAAAATCTTTTAAATTATGGTATATAATAACTTCTACTTTTTTTAAGTGCGAGTACGAGTCCACCATCTCGCAGAAGGAAGCGTGCAAGTAGGACATGTAAGCGAGAGCTCTTCTCTTCGCGCATGAACGCGCCGCCGTCGGGAGAGGGAACAGGTTCGGGATCTGCTCCGAGATCTGGTCCCCTAAGAATACCGGGGTGTACTAAGACGCGAGAGGGTGTTGTATCAGAGCTCAACGCACACTTCGTAAGAGCAACTGGGGAATGGTAAACCGCACTACCTTACCTAGGTTGGTTCTGACCCAGTGGGTATTCAGCGTGAGGGTGTCACGTCCCCCTCGCGACACTCTCACGATACTTCGGATACCCCGCTAAACAAGCAGACTGCCGTCGTTAGGTATTGTATTCTTTAGATATCACTCCCTCCCTTTTGTCATAATTGGTCATATTTTTGACACACCCTTTCCAAACCTTTGTCACACTAGGTTACATTTTGAGAATCCCTCTCTCTCCCTCTCGTCATACTTGATCACATTTTTGAAAACCTCTTTCCTCGCTATTGTTACAACTTGTCATGTTTTGAAAAACTCAGGTGGTGCTAAAAATATTCTACCCCTTGACAGACTTAGTCACATTTTCAAATACCCTCCCCCTCCCCCTTTCCCTTACGTGACATAATTTTTTGATGACCTCATTTTTGAATGAAGAATACATTTTGGCAAGAAATGATAATATGCACTTAAGTCAAGAACGTCTTCAAAATAAAACTATTTCTTTGAAATTTGCGAGTTTCGGTTTCGGTTTCGGCCGAAACTAAGAGCAAAGCCGAAGGTTCGGTTTCGGTTTCGGTTTTGGCCAAAAAACCAGTTTCGGTAGGACACTAGTAACAGAACAGTACGAAATAAAATAAAAACAAAAACTTGAGAGGTGTCAAGGGACACCCGGATGGAGTGAAGTTCAGAAGAGACAAAGATACAGACGTTTTAAACTAACTACTTATTATAACTTAAATAAAATATTTTGATCACAGCGCCATCTAGCATTAATCATATAAAACAAAATAAGGACTTGTTTTAAAAGATTTTAATCACAGCGCCATCTAGCGATAATCATCTAAAACAAAAAAGTGTCGTGACAACTTTTTCATAAGAATTTCCGTCTAGCCCCCTTTCGATAACGCGCGATATTTTATTATTAATACTATTCATTTGCCTATATAGTCCGGTCATTTTAGACAATTGAAATAAAGAAAATTCCGACAAAGCCAAATCTTCGTAGAGACCTTAGATTTACCACAAGGAATAAAGTGTCAAAAGTCCCCATCAGTCCCATGTGAGCTTAGGGACTTATTGGGGGCCCAAGGTAAAAATTTTAGGTTTTTGGATTTTTCTCGAAAACGGTAAGTTTTATCGAAAAAGTATCTCAGAGCAAAGTTGTAGATCTTAAAATTCTCCATAAAAATGGTCCCTATGATTATTTCTCTAAGACCCACTATTTCCCAGATATTACGCTTGTAAGAATCACGTTCTACATAATATGCACACATATGCCACGTATATACATATTTAGGTACTCAATGAAATGAAATGAAATACTTTATTTTCAACATTGATGACGTACTCATTCTTGTTGACGTCAAAAGTTACAAGCTACCACCAGTTCGGACACAAAAAATAATAATTGTAGCCACCGTCCTGAGAAGAACTGGCAAGAAACTCAGCGGGCATGTCTTTTTTGTATAATGAGCATTTTTTTTTTTTTAATATTTGTACAGTATTACACAAATTTACATAAAATATACAAAAAAAAAAAACAATAACGATAATGAAATGACCTTGGCGAGCAACTCATTCCCACTTTGTGCAATCGTCCAAGTAATCATTGACCTTATAGTAGGCTTTCTTGCACAGACGTTCTTTAATAATTTTCTTAAACCTATGTATAGGTAGGTTTTGAACATCTTGTGGGATTTTGTTGTACAAGCATACAGACAAACACCTGAAGGAATTTCTTATTTTATGCAATCGACTCATCGGTAAATCAAGTTTATGTATGTTCCTGGTGTTTCTACTATGTAGGTCAGACTTTTTAGGAAATTCCTCAATATACTTTCTAACATACATTAAATTTTCAAAAATGTATTGGGATGGTAGAGTGAGAACTTTAATTTCTTTAAATTTTTCCCTCAGGGATTCCCTTGAGTGCATATTATAAATAGCGCGTATAGCTCTTTTCTGCAAGATAAAGATCGTTTCTACTATGTTCTAATATGTTCAGTATTTACGTAGACATTATGGTCATACAGTTACGGTAGTACTAACATAAAAGCTGCAGAACAACGTCGTCGTGCTACAAAAACATCCTCAGGTACCGACATAATGTTTGACGAATTTATGACAGTTCCAGTTAATCAACAACATTTTTTTGCGAACATTAATAATAAATCTCGTTTTATTTCTATGTTGAGTAACAAATTAACAGCTGAAAATATTGCCGTGAAACAAGCTCCGAATGACGCCGATGTCCTCATAATTGAAACAGCAATAGAACAATTTAATGCAAGAAATACAACTATTGTAGTAGGTGAAGATGTTGATTTATTAGTACTACTCATTGCAAGGACTCCATCTGATAAAATTATTTACTTTTTAAAACCTGGGAAGGCGCAGCAACGGACAGAAATATATTCTTCTAAAAGTTTATCAGCTTATCCAAAATGCCAAAACTTTATTTTATTTTTACATGCGATAACAGCAGTCAGCAATGTTTAGAAGGGGCAGTATTAAAATTATTTGAAAAAAATGAATGGAATGACTGCGCAAAAGTATTTATAGAGATTAATTCTTCACCTCAAATACTAATTACTAAAGGAATTTGGTTTCTTCTTGCGGTTTATGGAGCTCCAAAAAAAATTGATTGCATATATACGTACAGATATTTAAAATTTGTAAAAAATACACGAAACAAAAAGCAAGTACAACTATCTTGTCTTCCTCCAACATCGGCATCTGCTACTCAACATTTGTTTCGAGTATACTATCAAGTTCAGACATGGCAAGGCAATGAACTGAACCCTGAAGACTGGGGTTGGAAATTGATAAATAATACTTTGGAACCGATTCGAACTTTACTGCCCCCTGCTCCAGAAAAACTTCTTAACACTATTTTTTGCAATTGCAAGAAAGGTTGTAGTGCCAAATGTGGCTGTAAAAAAGTAGGGTTGCTGTGTTCTCCAGCGTGTACCAATTGCCAAGGTGTCTCTTGCTCAAATGTTCAATTAAATACAAGAGAGGAAAATTCATGTGATTTTGATGAAGAGACAACTGATTCATCTTCATTTGAACAATTTCTAAGCATTCATCAACAGGAAGGAGAAGAAGAAGAACAAGAAGAAATTGAAGAAAACATGATTGTTGAAGTTGAATATGAAGAGTATGAGTCAGATTAAAGTAATAAAAAAAAGTTAGAACGACAGTTAAACTCAGTAACCCATATCAATAATCTTCATACTATTAAATAATTATTGTTCCTGAAAATAACGTCATAAAGGTTCATGGAATAGGCCTACTGGGGATACCACGTTAAAAAAAACGCGCCGAGTACACTACCTCACAGGTGGTGTGGAAATGTGTGCATATTATGTAGAACGTGATTCTTACAAGCGTAATATCTGGGAAATAGTGGGTCTTAGAGAAAAAATCATAGGGACCATTTTATGGAGAATTTTGAAGATCTACAACTTCGCTCTGAGGTACTTTTTCGATAAAACTTACCGTTTTCGAGAAAAATCCAAAAACCTACAATTTTTACCTTGGGCCCCCAATAAGTCCCTAAGCTCACATGGGACTGATGGGGACTTTTGACACTTTATTCCTTGTGATAAACCTAAGGTCTCTACGAAGATTTGGCTTTGTCGGAATTTTCTTTATTTGATCACTATTTTTATGTCTAAAATGACCGGACTAATAAATTAATAAAAAGATTGTCATTCTAATTTTCATAATTCCGTCGAAGACTTTAACACAAATTTAAAAGACCATCTTTAAAACGAGAACACAAGATGGCGTCGCACCAGATTTTTAAATAAAACTTGCATCTTCCGTGGCACATATTTTAAGGAAAAGTTTTCCTTAGTGCACTGAAAGTACACACAGTTGAACAAGCTGCAAGCCAGGTCGTGCTTTCATGACGCTTTCAGAAAAACAAAGAAGTCACCGCGAGCTTAATAGCTTTCTTTCAACTTTGAAAGTGAACACTTCGAAGGACTTTAAGCTTGAAGTTTCATTGGCTTAGTTTGTGTGTTTTTTCTCTTTTAAATTGGAAAACTATTAGTGTTTTAAACTGTAGATGTGATTTTAAAGATACGTCTATTCTTAATTTTAGAAACCTGGGCACTAACAAGAAACCATGGAGACCAATTTTCGAAGTGCCAAAAAGCTATGGAACGGAGCCTACTAGGATTGAAGCTAAATGACAGGGTTAGAATCATAGATATCAGAAGAAGAACAAAACTAACGGATGTTTTAAAACGTATCGATCAGCAAAAATGGAGGTGGACTGGTCACATGCTTCGATGCAGTACCAATAAGTAGAGTAAGCAGGTAACTCTCTGGTATCCCAGAGATGGAAACCGAAACAGAGGACGCCAAACTTTAAGATGGGTTGAAGCTCACTCTGGGACCGTACTGGACCAGGGTCTGTATACTGGAAGGAGTTGGAGGAGGCCTATGCCAAACGGCACACCGAGCTGCGAGATATATTATAGTTTTAAGTTAAATTGATGAACTTTGTTGCATAAACTCGGAAAGAAAATCCATTTTACATTTTATTTTATTTATTTATTTATTTTATTAATCTTAATTTTATTTTAGTGTTTTTTTTTAGTGTAGCATAGTCTATTTGTTGATGAAGGCTATACTAGTTTCCTCTAAATTAACTTATTTGTTATCTAATTTCATAACGTATGTAAAAGTTATACTGCAGATAATTGTCACTTATTCTTATCTAAACAATTGGCATGATTGTTAATTAATAATTAGTGTCGTCGTCTTGTTTTTTTTTTTTTAGTTGGAGGAAATCACCGGTATGTGGGAGTTGAACCGCACTAAAACCTCCAACCCTCACACTCAGCGTCCGAACCCCGGCTGAGGCCAGAACCCAGCACGGGGTTATGAGGGACGGCGCGACGCGTTACGCCCAAGGCACTCTTTCCCGTCGCGCCGTCCCCGTCGTCGTCTTGTAATAAAATTGTTATATCCACCTAAATAGTTCCCGCTTATGAGTTAGTACTGAAACCACACCTAAAGCCCAGTTTACATTAGAAGGCTAGTATTTTAGTCAAGTAGCGAGTTATCTATGTCTACACATTCGTGTGTGTCTACATCTAAACCGCTTGCACTGGCACCATGCTCTATGCCGCATAAAATTTTGCAAACATGTGTAAATGACAGAACAGTTGTTAAAAGATGCACCTTTCAGCTAAGTAGCTGTCTTTACCTATATTAAAATGCGTGTGTGTAAATTTTAAATGCACTAGCGCCCTACACCACGCTATATGTAATAAACAACTTGAATACTCGATTTAGCCGGTACGCGCAACGTTGGTAGACCTCCCACGAGATGGACCGACGATCTGGTCAAGATCGTGGGAGGTCACTGGATGCAGAGGGCGCAGGACCGGTCGATGTGGCGAGGTTTGGGGGAGGCCTATGTCCAGCAGTGGACGTCTATAGGCTGATGATGATGATGACTCGATTTATAGTTTTTAAAAGATTCACCTTTCAGCTTGCAGTCTTTTTCCATGTGTCTACATGTAATATTATATACGTGTGTCTACATCTAGATCGCTTGCACAGGCACCACACCCTACCTAACGCTATGGGTAATTAAACAACTTGAATAGTTGATTTACAGGTGTAAAAGGAATTTCATTCCGTCTCTCTGAATGAGGCGATTCTTTATTCGGACTTTTTACTGAGTTTTGTGTTTAATGTTGTAGCAGTTTTGTGCGGAAAACCTGTGAATAGGTATGCTTTGTTATTTTAGCGTGAAAATGTCGGATTTTAAAATCTAATTTATTGGAACGAAGTTCCTTATCGCGCGTTGTGAACGGGGGCTAGACGGAAAAAAATATTACGAAAAAGTTGTCACGAGACTTTTTTGTTTTAGATGATTATCGCGAGATGGCGCTGTGATCAATTTTTTTTTTAAACGATTTCTTATTTTGTTTATATGATTAATGCTAGATGGCGCTGTGATCAAAATATTTTAAAACACGTTCCTTATGGCGCGTTACGAAAGGAAATAATTTTTATGAGATACGTTTTAATCGAAAGGAACTTCGTTCCATTCGGGTGTCCCATGACACCTGTCAAGTTTTTATATTTTTAGTTCTTAGTAAATATGCACTAGGATGTTACTATGGGATAAAGGGTCGGAGGTGATTCGGTGTTCGTGATTTTGAAATTCGTGTGGTTGGTCGTTTTAGTGCGGTTTGACTCTCTCCGTTTACAATCGGTCCATTAGCTCGCCTGCCTCCAAGGCTGTACAAAAACATCCCACTTACAGCGCAAAATCTATATGTTTATATTTTTCTAGATCTTCTCATAAATCAGATCTAGTTCCAATCAATTACAGCTGGCTATGTCGCAGTCGTACTAGTTTCTGTTAATAAAGTGTCCTTTATTGGCGTCTTTCAGTTCGGAGGAGGGACACTTCATTAGTAGAAGCTTCCGGACGCTGTGACAAATTAAACTAGACTCTGTTTTTACTTAGATTAAGGTTTATAGCACAATGAGCTGTGTAGTTTTACCGACTGAAGACTAACATTAATAAACTTTCATTTTAAAAAGATAAAGTATGTATGATTTGGTACTGATTTTTTTTGGGTATGTCTTCCTCAGCTATTATGTGTATTTGTATGTGAGAGTTATCATTATAATTGATTTCGACTTTGCATATCATCATCAGCCTGTCGACGTCCACTGCTGGACATAGGCATCTAATTTTCTGTTGGTTTCCCAAATAAATAAAACTAACCCCTCAGTATCCCCTGACATTGCAGAGGTTCATGAGCGACGATAACCACTTACTATCAGGTGGGCCGTTGGCTCGTCTGCCTACATGGCAATAGAAAAAAATAAAAAAATAATGTGACCAGTTGGTAGCTGCTTGCATCTAGAGTGTTCCAGCCAGTTAACAAGCTCATCCGTCCACTGCGCTTGCCTTGACGTGATCGCCACTCCAGTGCCCCAACAGCCATAAAAAAATAATTTCTCCTACCACTCAATACAATCCCTTCACATTTATTTATATTATCTATCGTCCAAAAAAGGTCCTATAAAATAAAGTGTCCGCTATTGGCAATCTCATTGTTCGCAACCGGGACACTTCATTAGTGGACTCCGCTTCCGGAAGCTGTGACAAATTAAACTCCCAAATTACTCCGGATAAGGTTTTGTACAGTTTCAGTGAATATTACCAAGTTACTATGTTTTACAGAAACGTTCTCAGCTTCAAATATCATCGTAGGAATAATTCTTTAATTTGTAAATCTGTTAAACTATGTTTTACTAGTCGGTTAGATCGAACCTTCCGCACAAAAGACTAAAACCCAAAGCTCTTTAAACTTTGTATTCCTACGGCCACATTGCCTACTTACGTAGTTTTCAGAGGTACATACTTATGGAGTCAACCGATTTTGATGGTTCATTTTTCATTTAAAACATGCATTTTGTCAAGACGCCATTAGTAGTGAAGTTGACATTTCATTTTGCTACCGCTTTCATCTGCCGAGTTGGATTTGGCTTTCGTGATTTGAAGATGACTTATTTAGCCCAAAAATACTATCGGTACATTTATTTATTTTAATAACAGATCATATTTATTAATTTCTAAATTGTATTACATTTAACTTATAATATTAATCATTAAATTATTAATTAACGCGGGACACGCATCAGTTTTTGTTTGTAAGTATTTATTTATTAATTTAAGGAAACAACGGTACATTTTAAAACTTATAAGGACATGATTAAATGGGTTATACATAGACCACAAACGTTTCCTTCGTTAAATAATACACAAATAGGAGACAGTGCAGTTGGTATTTGAACAGAATATAACAAGATAGAAACAATACAATATTCAATTAAATTAAAAATTTACAAATTAAACAAATCACGAAATTAAATCATTGGATAAAATTATGAAATCATAATTAATTAATTATACTATAGTATATGGATCCTATCACTATGATTCATATACCGACAGACGACAGTCAAACCTCTCTGCGAATACTCTCAGGATGATGTTATACCTATCAGAAACATGTTCAGCTGTGTAGGTAAAGGTTTGAATGGTAAGCCTATCACACAAAACCATAGGTGTGCAATAAAATATCTTTCAATTGATGCCCATCGGCCCAATTTAAAACCATTAAAAATATATCCTCATGAAACTCCAACGAAAGATTAAAGCATCGTATCGTTCATCGTGAATAATGAAACGGTACAAAAAACGTTAAATCGGAACGAAAACGCTCGTGGTTGAGTGCACAAACAGACACAATTATTTATTTAATACATTCGCGTACTAAAAAGAACTCATTTTAAACTGTGCTCTTAATCTGTTTGTCTTTTTTACGTTATTAAACTTGAATGTTGTGAAGGATGTATACAAAGAATAAAAAAAACTTGAGAGGTGTCATGAGACACCCGAATAGAACGAAGTTCCTTTCGATTAAAAGATGTCTCATATTTTTTTTCCTAACGTAACGCACGATAAGGAACGTGTTTTGAAAGATTTTGACCACAGCGCCATCTTGCGAAAATCATCTAAACCAAAATAAGGAACGTGTTTTAAAATATTTTGATCACAGCGCCATCTAGCGATAATCATCTAAAACAAAAAAAGTGTCGTGACAACTTTTCCTAAGATTTTTTTCCGTCTAGCCCCCTTTCACAACGCGCGATAAGGAACTGCGTTCCAAAATGTGTGTGCCGTCATTTTGTTACAGTCGCCATTTTGGATTATTTGTTCAATCATCAAAATTGTCCCAGCCGTTTAAGAGAACTATAGTAACAACCAAAAACAACAACCGACTATGGTGACACAAGAATTTTATATATAAGATAGAAATATACATTTTTATTAGGTGTTTGTCTGTGTGCTTGTACAACAAAATCCCACAAGATGTTCAAAACCTACCTATACATAGGTTTAAGAAAACTATCAAAGAACGTCTGTGCAAGGAAGCTGTGCTATAAGGTCATTGATTACCTGGCCGATTGCACAAAGTGGGAATGTGTTACTCGCCAAGGTCATTTCATTATCGTAATTGTTTTTTTTGTGTATTTAATGTAAAATTGTATAATACTGTACAAATACTTTAAAAAATGCTCATTATACAAAAAAAGACATGCCCGCTGAGTTTCTTGCCAGTTCTTCTCAGGACGGTGGCTATTTAATTATTATTTTTTGCGTCCGAACTGGTGGTAGCTTTTAACTTTTGACGTCAACAAGAATGAGTACGTCATCAATGTTGAAAATAAAGTATTTCATTTCATATATGCCAATTGAATAACACAATTTTAGACGAGATAAAAAAACATCCCCTTTCCAATATGTCGCGATAACTAACTTAACCGTTTAGAGATTTTATTCTAAAAGGGATTTTATTTAGTAAAAGGTCGTCTCCCTTCGTCGATACGGTAGAATTGATTTTGTTTAACCCCATTACACAGAGTAGAGACATTTGAGTCATCTCACTTTTGATTTCATGTGATACATTATTTATTTTGTTTATTTATTTAATAAAAGGAAAACCAAAAACTAGTAAATCACATTACTAAAATAAACTAACAAAAAAAACTTGAGAGGTGTCAAGGGACACCCGGATGGAACGCAGTTCCTTTCGATTAATTAGTGAGGGAATTGTAATAAAATTTTAAATATTTTGATCACCGCGCCATCTAGCGATATACATCTAAAACAAAAAAAGTGTCGTGACAACTTTTTCATAAGAATTTCCGTCTAGTCCCCTTTCGATAACGCGCGATAAGGAATTTCGTTCCAAAAGTAACAGTAGAAGATATACCTTGGGTTTTTGCTTGTAGTTACTGTGTTACGTATACACTGTGTATTAAGAGCGATTCTCAATTCATTTGAAAGTCAGAAAGGTCGGAATTATTTTCGTCGGAGCGCCAATATGTTTGCAAATCGTTTGGGAACCGATCTTAGTGCCATTACAAGATCTTAAACACGATTACAGCTCAATAACAGCACCTTTTTACAGCTCAATCACTTCAAGTTTTACTCTTATGATATTGTCACACCTATTCTTTTATTATACTTTCATGCATTTTCAACGGGTTCTTACCACGATAATTAATTAATTGAGTTGTCTCGATATTTCAACGTTGTTGCAAACGTCATGATCACGAGAAGACTGGATACTGCGGGTCGATTTAAGAGCAAACAAATCTGTCTAACCTCTTTCTCGTTCGCTTTTGGGTAGTACCGCTGGCACTCGAACTCACTTCTCGACACACCACACTCCCACCTATTGGTAAGCGGTCACCGTCGCTCATGAACCTCTGCAATGCCAGGGCAATGAGAGGCCGTTCTCTATCACATACTTATACAGAACTATACAGAGTGTGTGTGAATCAAACCGCACTCCTGCCGCTCACTCTTCGTCTGAAACTAAGCCGAGGCCAAAACACAGCACAGGATTATGCTGGGTGACTTATGAGTACTTGCCGCCCCGTCATGTCCTTTCCACTTGTCCTTCTTTAAACGAGATTTGAGTAGAGTTTTATAGGGTAGGTACGTAGTTGGTGGTTGGTGTTCCCACATTTCAGGAGTCTTAAAAAGTTCATCAATGATTGCACTAAATGGAAATGAGGTTTGTAGTACTTTTTAGACCATTGAAATTCATATTTAAGCGCTTAAAAACAAAACCAACAGTTGCTAAATTTTAAAATTTAATTAGACACTCTTATCCAAATCGAATAAGTCATAAAATGTAATGATACGTTGTAATTGATAATTATCGTAGTCGGCCCTTTACACCGCTAGAGCTATAACTCAAACGAAAGGTTGATTTACGATTTGATATCTTATTTCCTTCGTGTTATAAATTATTTTGGTATAGCAACAAAGGAGATGAGCGGTTTGGTTCGCTCCAGGAATTTTGACATTTAATTAAAATCATTACGATAATGAATACTGGGATCGCAGTTTTGATTGCTGAACGAATTTAAGTTCATGGAAAGGTAAATTATGGTTTAATATCTTTTGTATTGGTATGGGTCAAGGAAAGGTTAATTTTTCTATAGACAAGAGCTGTTTTTGTAAATTTTTCATATTTATTCATTTCGTTTTTTTTTTTGGTAGTAGTGTTTAAAAGCGCAGAAGGGCTTTTATCTAAATCCATGCTTATGGCGTGGGTAGTCCAGTAAAGATGATTTGAATGAAACGGATGGTCTTCAAAACTTAAACCGTTTATCTTCGAAATAACTTTACAGTTGAATAATCTTTTACAAACATTATTCTAATTAACGTTAATCAGTTTAAAATAATTAAAGATTGAGGCGACAGATAGCGATTCGTGGACAGAGTGGTGCTCCGACGACCGCTCTCAAATAAGTGAGTTTTTAAAATGGCCGCCACGCTACCACAGACTCGACGCTCCGCTAGAGTGACCATAACAACTGTCACTCTTGTCAATGTCATTTTTCATACGCGCCGACATGTTTTTTGCTTTCAAAGTGTATTTGTATTTGTGTATTTATTTGTTTGTGTTTTTATTATACAAGTGTATTTTTGTGATTAATAAGGGTAAAAGATGATGTTCACAACATTTTCCCTTCTTGAACGAGGTTTAAAAACCGTATTTAAGGATTCATTTCAACAGCGTAAGCCCTAAAAAGATCTAACGCAAAAATCATGACCCAATGCTTCTACCCTCATGACTTAAATAACAGAATTAATGAAGAGCAGTAAACGTAGGTGCTATATGTCAGGTGTGACACACGATGACGTCACGTGACACGGATCACGGTGCGCACGTGATGCTATTTGAGAATGTCATACTAATATGCAGAAGTAAAATAAAATCTTCAGTTTTATAAATTTTGAAACGAAGTTCCTTATCGCGCGTTGTGAAAGGAAGCTAGACGGAAAAAATTCTTACGAAAAGTTGTCACGACACTTTTTTTGTTTTAGATGATTATCGCTAGATGGCGCTGTGATCAAAATCTTTTGAAACACGTTCTTTATCGCGCGTTACGTTAGGAAAAAAAAATAAGATATGTTTTAATCGAAAGGAACTTCTTTCTATTCGGGTGTCCCATGACACATCTCAAGTTTTTTTTTTCGATCGAGCTAAAACTGTGTACACGTACGTGCACATAAATGTGTCGGGTGACATTTCAATAATATGGTTCCATAGAATTAATCAGATGATAGAGTCTTTAGATAGCCATTGGAAATCCTGTACTAAAAATGATATAGTTATACTCGTCTCTCACTTTACTTCTTAAAAGCCAGTGAAACGTGTAAATATCTTAACTTCTGTACTATAGGTGTTCTGTATAGAGCTCGGGACAATATGGGATGATTTGACGTTACACAAATTCATTTTGGCATGCGTAATGACGTGTTGACGGTTAACTAGCTTTTGAATAGAGAACATTAACTGGGAATTTGAAATTGGAATTAGGATGTGTGTATGTGTACGGATAAAAAATCACTAAATAGATCTTACGAGCCAAATTGTTAACTTTTAAATCATATTATTTTTCACTTTTTAATTGTACTTAAATTTATTTTTGGAATTTTTTTTTAATGTCTGGTCTTTGACCGCTAATTTAAAATAGGCATGCAGTCGGCACCTATAATTGTGTTAGCATTAAGTTTTATACTAGTAGTCTCTTAATATACCTGTATTGCATGTTCGGGTGTATAACATGTTGGTGCCCTTCATAAATAAATAAATAAATCATCGTAAGAAGTTATTTTGCCCACATCTCACTCCCACCACAGTAACTCGTGTTATGAAACACTGCTTAGAGGGCGAGAGAAGAGAGAGAGTAATATCATAAAAAAAACTTGAGAGGTCACGGGACATCTGGATAGAACGAAGTTCCTTTCGATTAAAACGTATCTCATAAAAATTATTTCCTTTCGTAAAACGCGATAAGGAACGTGTTTTAAAATATTTTGATCACAGCGCCATCTAGCATTAATCATATAAAACAAAATAAGGAATTGTTTTAAAAGATTTTGATCCCAGCGCCATCTAGCGATAATTATCTAAAACAAAAAAAAGTGTCGTGACAACTTTTCGTAAGAAGTTTTTCCGTCTAGCCCGCTTTCACAACGCGCGATAAGGAACTTCGTTCCAAAAATTGTTCGCTTACATCACAAATGCTGTCTGATGTCCTCTCTCTGTGACGCAGACGAAGTTGCGCAGGTCTGTATTAAATAAAACAAGCTCTATAGACAACAAGAACATTTGTTTTGAATTCTCTGCACGTATAACCAAGGCGCATATAAATAGTTTTGAAGGTTCTAAACTTCCTCTTAAGACGGAAAGGTTAACAAATATCTCATCATTATTCTGTTTTTAATGTATTTAAAATTATTAAACTTGGAGGAAAACTTATTTACAACATAAATGAGAAATAGGTGTCAAAGTTTAGACAAAATGATGGCCAAAGTCATCAGCAGATTCATCAAGGAAATTATGAAGTTGTTTGAGAGGAAAATAGATGTTAAAAATCATCATACCAATTCTTACCACGAAGTTCTTGCAGTCTTCTCGTGATCATGACGTTTGCAACAACGTTGAAATATCGAGACAACTCAATTAATTAAATATCGTGGTAAGAACCCGTTAAAATGCATGAAAGTAGACTGCACTATCTCACTATTCAGATTCCACATGTTGCATGAAAGCAATTAATTCGTTGAAGACCACCCGTTGATGCAATTAATATAGTGGTTTCAGAATACCGGTCAGAATCTATACTATACGGATTTTCATTCAATTTCAATTTAGCGGTTATGGTGGGATGGATTGACAAACATGTATAATTTTTTATACGTACATAAAACCTTATACACTTAACTTTTTTGCTTCTTTTATTATATAGGGTGGGCCATGAATTAGTTAACATTTGAAAAAATCGTATAAAGAAAACCATTTGACATATTTTTAAAATTGTTTATTTACAAGAAAGTTAATTATTTGGAATTTATTTTTGTAAAAATAACATCATATAAATGACAACCGTTGTTTTATGTGGGTTGTGTAAACATGGGGTCATTTGAAGAGTCGTGTTTGCATCCATAAACCAAAAACACTACTTGAACTAAAGGAAAAATTAGCGAAGAAATGTCGGCGATCTCGCAGTCTCTTTGTCGACGAGTATTCGAAAATTTCGGTGTTCGCTTAGAAGAGTGCAAAAATCGAAACGGTTGTCATTTAGATGATGTTATTTTTACAAAAATAAATTCCAAATAATTAACTTTCTTGTAAATAAACAATTTTAAAAATATGTCAAATGGTTTTCTTTATAGGATTTTTTCAAATGTTAACTAATTCATGGCCCACCCTATATAAAGGAAAAATAATGGTGCGTTAAAAACATTGTAAATACGTTATTATATACCAACTGGTACTTCGTTTGTGTGAAGAGAAATAAACTTAAATTAAAAAAAAACTTTTTCAATATTTAAAAACTTTTAAGATCCAAAATATGACGTAGAAGTAAGCTAGCTAGCCAAAACGTACCCAAACACTACGAGTCTATTTTCTTTAGTACCAGAGTTCCATCATCATATCAACTCCATGGCTAACAATATCATTATAATATAAGTATAACTTAAATCACATTAGATTTAATATATTTTACAACACTTAAATCTAATTTACGTCAAATCCAATTTAATACCGAACCAATCCTAAAAGTTTCGCAAAAACTCTTTCACGCAATGAAATATTCCATCAATAGAATTCTAAATCCCTCAGGAAATATAAAAACAGTCATGTGTAAAATCATGAAGGGAATTCCCATTTTCCTGAAAAAGTTATTGAAATTTTTATTATGGTAAAAAGTTGGTAATAAATGTTTTAACTTTTTCATCTCAATTTGAGATTGATTTATATTCTGTGTTTGATGTTGCCTTTTTAGTTTTTTCTTTACTGAGGTTATTTTATTAAATTAAATAAATAAATCGTAGATAGACGGTGGAGGATGGACAACATCACTGGCTAAAAACGGTGAAGGAAAACATCGTGAGGAAACCTGCATGTCGGAAAAGGATTCTAAAAATCCTTTGAAGATATGTGAAGTCCCCAATTCGCACTGGGCAAGCGTGGTGGACTATGCCTAATCCCTCTTCTGAGGAGACCTGTGACATCAGCATGGAGCGCTATGACATGTCCCTCTTTTGACGAGGTTTAAGAATGTCTCGTATGGGTAGGTGATAGATAGCGGCCCCTCATTGCCCTGGCATTGCAGAAGTTCACAAGTGACAGTAACAGCCTACCATCTGGTTGGCCGTAAGCCCGTTTATCTATAATAAAATTTAAAAAAAAAGACAAATTAATCGCTATTTCTTCTAACTTTCTTGTAGTTTTATTATTGACTTTTGAACTCAATAATAGACTTCTGATTCATAAAATTCGACTTCTATTTTTGACGAATAGCACAAAACTACCAGTTAGATCATTATCAAATATATGAGTTTACGTCCAAAGTATCTGCTTAATCACAAGAAAAGAAATATCGAAATTGGTTCACCCAAACTTAAGTTATACAAAAACAAACTCAATTTGATAATCTTATATTGGGAAGTCGGTCAAAAAGTATTTTCCTGTCTATAAAAATACTTTTATATTTTACTCATTAACCTTTCCATTTCCGATTGAGTCGAATTTGCTTTGATCTTCAAATTATTTTTTCTTCGATGTAAAGTAATCACAATATTTTGCTCTCAGAGTTTTTTTCAATCAAACAGTAACTTAAAAGAAAATGCACGATATTCGGGTAATTTTTTCCAAAGGAATTTATTTTAGTAATTCGATTTTAATACAATAAATTGTTAGATTTAGGAATGTATTTTTAGGTAAAGTTAAAATAATTATAGAAATAGTTTTTTTTTTTGCTTATTTGATGATAATATTAAGAGCATATAGTAAAGGGCGTTTTTTGTTGATTTTTCAGAAGTCCCACGAACGAATACACTTACAATCAGAGGGCCTTTAGATTAACTGACAGTTGATAAAAAAATGGTTGAATATAGTATTTCCATAGGTGGGAATAAAAAAAATACTTAAAATTCTTTTAAAAGTATGCCAACAGCGTTCTAAGTTTAGGGCTATTCTAGATGACGGTCGAAGCTTTTCGCTATTAGACCGTGCACAGATACAACGATCGGAACAATGATGGTCGATTCAACACGCCACATGTCGGTCACCTCGTGGGCCAGGTCCAAATGTTTAGGTCTATTATTATTACAATAATCGAACTGGCGAGGTTTGGAGGCCTATGTCCAGCAGTGGACGTCTATAGGCTGATGATGATGATGAATCAAATCTATTATTATAATGTTTGAAGTTTTGGAAATATAATATCAATTAAGATATTTAACGATAAATTTTGAGTTACGGTAACTTTATTATTTCGATATAATTTACATATTATTTTGTAACGTCTTCTCTATTAAATTAAGACGTAATTTTCTATAGAAAAAAACCCACGCATTTCCTCCTCATTAAGTAAATAAATATAAATGAACAAGGATGATAACATCCTTCGATCAAATATACCAGATACACGACCGAACTTACATACATGTGCATTAGTACATAGTTACATCCAGTGCAGGTTAATATTAAGCCTGTAAAATAAATAGCAAAATGTGTTGGGAAGCGCATAACTCAAGAACGCCTGGACTAATTCGGCCAATTCTTTTTTTAAATGTACAAGTAACTGACATAGCCCAAAGCAAGTTGAAGTGACAGTGGGCGGGCTACATAGCACGTAGAACCGATGCCCGTTGGAGCACGAAGGTTCTGGAGTGGCGCCCGCGTCAAGGCAAGCGCAGTGTGGGACGACCAGCTGCAAGGTGGACGAATGATCTTGTTAAGATCGCACTGGTCGGGGACCCGATCTGTCGGCGGAGCAGTACGGCTTCCGGGAGGGTCGTTCGACCGTAGATGCTATTCTGCGCGTCCGGGCCCTCTCGGAGGAGGCCGTCTCCCAGGGTGGGGTGGCCTTGGCGGTGTCGCTCGACATCGCCAATGCCTTCAACACCCTGCCCTGGTCCGTGATTGGGGGGGCACTGGAGAGGCACGGAGTGCCCCTCTATCTCCGCCGGCTGATCGGCTCCTACCTGGAGGCCAGGTCGGTCGAATGTACCGGGTACGGTGGGACCTTGCACCGGTTCCAGGTCGTGCGCGGTGTTCCGCAGGGGTCCGTTCTTGAACCCCTCCTGTGGAATATCGGGTACGACTGGGTGCTGAGGGGCGCCCTCCTCCCGGGCCTAAGCGTCGTTTGTTACGCAGACGACACGTTGGTCGTGGCCCGGGGGGACGACCACAGAGAGTCTGCCCGTCTTGCCACAGCGGGGGTGGCCCTCGTCGTCGGCAGAATCAGGAGACTGGGCCTCGACGTGGCGCTGCATAAGTCCCAGGCCCTGTGGTTTCACAGGGCAAGGGCGGTGCCGCCCGTCGACGCCCACGTCATAGTTGGAGGCGTCCGAATCGAGGTCGGGGTGCATCTCAGGTACCTCGGCCTCGTGCTGGACAGCCGTTGGACCTTCCGGACCCATTTCGAGGCGCTGGTTCCCCGTCTTGTGAGGACGGCCGGCCATCTCGGTCGGCTGCTTCCGAACATCGGGGGACCCAGCTACGCCGTGCGCCGCCTCTACGCGGGGGTAGTGCGCTCGATGGCCCTGTACGGTGCGCCCGTTTGGGCCGAGCCTCGCACTCGGGCAACTGTTGCCCGGTGCCTGCGTCGGCCACAGCGCATCGTAGCCATCAGGGTTATCCGCGGGTACCGCACCGTCGCGTTTGAGGCGGCGTGCGTGCTGGCGGGGACGCCGCCCTGGGAGTTGGAGGCGGAGGCGCTCGCTGACGATTACCGTTGGCGATGCGACCTTCGCGCCCGGGGCGTGGTGCGTATTCTGCCGGAAGCGGTCCGGGACCGGAGGGTCCAATCTCGGCGGTCCGTAATGGAGTCGTGGGAGCGGCGACTCGCTAACCCCACTTGGGGTCTGCGGACCGTCGAGGCGATCCGCCCCGTCCTCAAGGATTGGGTGGGTCGTGGCAAACGTGGACGCCTCACCTTCTGGATGGTGCAGATGCTGACCGGGCACGGGTGCTTCGGAAGGTATCTGCACCTGATACAGGCAGAGCCGACGACGAGGTGCCATCACTGTGTGAGATGTGACCGGGACACACCAGAGCATACGCTCGCGCTCTGCCCCGCGTGGGAGCAGCAGCGGTGTGTCCTGGTCCAAAAATAGGACCGGACTTGTCGCTCCCGGGCGTCGTGGCGTCGATGCTCGAGAGCGACGAGTCCTGGAAGGCGATGCTCGAATTCTGCGAGTCCACCATCTCGCAGAAGCAGGCGGCGTCATGGGCCAGGGAGAGGGTATATTCCTCCCTCCGCCCAGCGGCTACCCGCCGACGACGCCGCCGTCGAGCAAGGGGTCAGAACCGGGATCTCGCCCGGACTCTGGCCCCTTAAAGGTTCGGGTCCCCAACGCATGCGAGTGCGAGCGGGGACCCAAGAAGGTGTCGTGTCTCGCTCAGCACGCCCTTAGCGTCAGAGCATCCGGGGGATGGCGGACCGTGCTCCCCGACCCACGCTGGTTCTGACCCAGCGGGGTATTCCGTGGGAGGGTGACACGCGGTCCAGCCATCTTGGCGGGCTTCGGATAGCCCGTCGACCGAGAGAGCCGGTGGCCGTATCGCCGGCGGCTGCCGGTTCGGCGTCCGGAGGGGGCGGCGCGACGGGAAAGAATGCCTCGGGCGTAACGCGTCGCGCCGTCCCTCATAACCCCGTGCTGGGTTCTGGCCTCAGCCGGGGTTCGGACGCTGAGTGTGAGCGGTTGGAGGTTTTAGTGCGGTTCAACTCCCACATACCCCGCCCGCGGGGCGGGCGGGGATCCGGTGATTTCCTCCAACTAAAAAAAAAAAAAAAAAAAAAAATGTTAAGATCGCAGGAACACGCTGGATGCAGGCCGCTACGAACCGGTCGCATTGGAAATCCTTGGGGGAGGCCTATGTCCAGCAGTGGACGTCTACGAGCTGATAATGATGATGATGAATGTACATTGAAAAATTCTAATAATTGAAATTGACGTAGACAAAATTGTGCGGGTTAGCTAGTAGAGTATAAATTTTTAAGAGGTATTATTTTGTACTGTTTTATTCATTACATTATATCTAGTTATATCAGATCTATGGTAACATCCATTAACGTTACTATTTATATATTTTTCCTTTCATATCAGCGACCGCAGACAGGCGTCGTATTTTCCCGCCAGACGCCATTTGCGCGCGTAATTAAACGTCAGTCCGCCATTTTGTGCGTGATATAAACAAGCACGGTCATGTGGATATGGTTTAGCGGTTTTCATAGACAATCATTCAGCAATTAAAGAATTCGAGGTGGCCAAATGGTTGAAGCGCTTGCCTTCCGTACGGGAGGTCGCAGGTTCAAAACCGGCCAGCTTGTGTCTCTAAATATTTTTTATTTTTGTTGTAGTTTTGAATAAAGTTATTTCTACTTTGTTTCTTTTAAATCTTAATGTAAAGAGATTTATGTGTACTGGCTAAAAACGTTGAAAGAAAACATCGTGAAGAAATCTGAATGTAGAAAAAGGATTCTAAAAATCCTTCGAAGTTATGAGAAGTCCCCAATCCGCATTTAGCAAGCGTGGTGGACTATGCCTAATCCCTCTTTGGAGAAGACCTGAGCGAAGCAGTGGGCAGCAACGGGTTGTTACAGTAGGCACAGTGTACAGTATATTAAAGTACAAGTAAAGTACAGTACAGTGGAAGTCGTGGTGGCCGAGTGGTCGAAGCGCTTTCTTCCCAACGGGAGGTCGCGGGTTCAAATCTGGCCGGCTTGTACCTCTAAATCTAAATATAAAAAAGATTTATGTGCAATTTTTCACAACACCACTGGCTAAAAACGGTGAAGGAAAACATCGTGAGGAAACCTGCATGTCGGAAAAGGATTCTAAAAATCCTTTGAAGATATGTGAAGTCCCCAATCCGCACTGGGCAAGCGTGGTGGACTATGCCTAATTCCTCTTCTGATGTGACCTGAGCCCAACAGTGGGCAGTAATGGGTTGGTACATGTCATAGCGCTCCGGGAACACTGTCTACGTCAATTTCAAGCTTGTGTCTCTAAATATTTTTTATTTTTGTTGTAGTTTTGAAAAAAGTTATTTCTACTTTGTTTCTTTTAAATCTTAATGTAAAGAGATTTATGTGTACTGGCTAAGAACGTTGAAAGAACATATCGGAAAAGGATTCTAAAAATCGAAGTTATGTGAAGTGCCCAATCCGCATTTGGCAAGCGTGGTGGACTATGCCTAATCCCTCTTCGGAGAAAACCTGAGCCCAGCATTAGGCAGTAATGGGTTATTACAGTAAGTACAGTGGATTAAAAATAAAAATATCCAATACATAATCCGATCATAGTCACCGTATCGTAACTCAATCCACCCACATGACATATACACGAGAAAATATGAATATTTAAAAAAGTTTTGTGCTTTTCGCCGTCGGTATAACCAGCATGTTATGTTGACAAATTGAAGTAACTGTAATTACTTCGGCTCGGATGAATCTGGGGGGTACAATTTCATTTATTCGTGTTATACAGGACTTTTTTTGTACCGTAAGTGGATTTTGATTTTTTTTATCTTTTAATGCGACGAGGTGTTATGTTTTGATGTGTCTGTTTTGTGTTGTGGAATATGAACCGATTTTGGTATTGTTTTTGTTCTTTTCATTGGTTGTTTGGTGTTGATGAAAGTGGTCCAAAATGGTGTCTGCTTCAAAATATGATATTGTACTTTTAACGTTTTTTAGCTTAGTGCATTAAGACAATACCTAAATTTGGTAAATATTAAAAAAAAACTAAAGTAGGTATTTCCAAATATTATTCAGGCCAGTAATTGAAAAGAATATGGTCGATGATGCTCCGTTTCTATGCAATAATACAACGCACCTGATTCTTTACAAAATTAAAAAAAAAATCTTAAACCATCCAATTTAAGTTTTTGACCGCAACAAAATATAATAAAACTCCCTTCTATAAGCGAAATGACTGCAAATTTCGTACTGAAAATCGCAATAAACACATCACACGTGACGTATTCACACGTATGCAATTACGTCAGCGCTCCGGCAGTAAATTGTAATGATTCACGCCATCAAACTATGTCACACGTCGCGAATAACATTGGCGGTATATGTCCAACATGCGCTATAATGGACCAAGGAAATGAAATATGCATTTAATCAAGGCCAATCAAACTTCAAATAACATTTCCAATACATGGTGCAACATTTTTAATAATAGACCAAGGATTTATGCCTCTTTGCGACTTGTATAAGGCATTTTCAGCAACTTTGAAGCCAACCAGTAATTTCCCAAGCAATACTGGCAGTGCACGGTCTTATTATAGCCCATTCTGGCATTAAAACTACCTGGTATTTTCATCAATTCCGAGACCAATCAAACACTTACTAATTACGAGAGAAAGATTTCTCCATTCATGAATATTTAAAGAGCAATTTTGTAAGGACACCTTCGGGTCATCCGTAGCCAAATCACGTGCGCTAAAACAATGACACTGCCCAAGAAACTAATCGGTCGTATTATGCAACCCGCGATCCTCACTTAAGAGGCCAATGTCGCCTTCCACTCAATCAGAATATAGATTATGAAGGAGAAACGTCCGGTGCGGAAACAGATGCACGGAAAGAACTATAAAAGACAAAGGTTTTTTACATACAGCATCATTCGTTGACAAACAGTCATAGCAACATGAAGTCGTTCGCTTGTGTCGTCCTTCTCGCAGCTGTGGTGGTGGCTGAGCCTCCAAGCTTCAGGCAGAACTACAGGTTCCAGAGGCAGGAAGTAGAATCACAAGAGCCACTTGACGCGCCCTACCCAGCTGCAGGATTCCGACCAGCTAAGGCATTCAACCTGCCTAGTCGTCAAACAGCACCTCCTTCTACCTCCTACGGTGTTCCTGACGACAGCTACCAAGCTCCTGTCAACACATACGGTGCACCACCAGCTCCTGACACTGAATATGGTGTCCCAGAAGAAACTACGACAGAAGCTGTGGAAACACTGAAAACTGAAGGTACGAATGAGAAGCTTGAAGAAGCGCCAAAGAATGATGCTGAAGTGGTAGCGTCAGAGGGTTCTTACTACGTTCTCCTGCCAGGATCTCAGCTGCAACGAGTGCAGTTCCAGACCCAGAATGATTTGAGAAATATGGCGTACACAGCCCGTCTTCAGTACAAGAATGAAGACCGTGCTCCGTTGTACGTGTACACAGCTGTTCCACAATACCAGCCCTCAGCCGCCTACGTCCAGCTCTACTAGATGAACAGACCAATTTCAACTCTATGCTCTGGAGAATAGACTTGAAATTTGGCCACTCCAGTGTACGATAATGGATTTTGAATAGGATTAAGTGGGACTATTAGTGTGCTTGGATAGTCACGCGACCCGCCCGAGTTGCGACTGTTTAAACAAATATTTATGTAAATTATTCAGGTAGATAATAAAATCCATGTTTAACATAATTTTCGGTGTTTTGATGTCATTTTGTTTACAGAACGTGACCTAATTGGGAAATTCATGTTTATGAAAACAAATTTATTAACGGATCTCAGTTAAAAATATTTATCAGGAACGTTAAGGGATCAATTACAGAGCTGTTGTATGAATGTAAATTTTCAATTATCTTGTAGTAAATCTTTACCACTTTGTACCTGACAAATTTCAAAAAATATTTGAAGCAAAGAATCTCAAGAAAAACAAACATATGCATATTTAAAAAAAAAAAAAAACTTGAGAGGTGTCATGGGACACCCGAATAGAACGAAGTTCCTTTCGATTAAAATATATCTTATATTTTTTTTCCTAACGTAACGCGCGATAAGGAACGTGTTTTAAATGATTTTGATCACAGCGCCATCTAGCGATAATCATCTAATACAAAAAAAGTGTCGTGACAACTTTTCGTAAGAATTTTTTCCTTCTAGCCCCTTTTCACAACGCGCCATAAGGAACTTCGTTCCAACAAAACAACAGATGAATTTAACCACCTCCTCTCTAGATATTGGTTAATATTTAGCTATAAATAACCATGAAATATCAATCAAATCGCTCTGCTTCACAAATACATTGCTTACAGAACAAAATCAATACTTTATGGTCTATACTTTTTATCTAAATATTGGTTAAATTCCTTACAACATTCTTCAGTCTCATGCAACAGTAAGTCATATCCAAAAGCATACCCACAATAGTAGGTAGCGGGGCAACTGACAGTGCAGAGGTCCATGAGCGACGGTAACCACTTACGATCTGATGGGCCGTTAGCTCGTCTGCGTACGAGACAATAAAAAAAATACCAATAACAATAAATTAGAAGTAAATTTATTTATTTACTAGCTTTTGCCCGCGACTTCGTTCGCGTGGACTTCAGGTTCGTCCCGTCTAGATTATTATCAAAAATTGTAGCCTATGTGTTATTCTGATGTATAAGGTATATTGTGGTAAAGTTTCATTCAAATCCATTCAGTAGTTTTTACGTGAAAGAGTAACAAACATCCATACATCCATACTTACAAACTTTCGCCTTTATAATAGTATATTATGATTACATAAAACACTTAGCCTAATACAAGAATTTGTTTTAAGAATGAACAAGAATAAAGGTATATTAAGATTACAATATTGGTATGCCTAGTTGTATAGATAGGGTAGTGCGACATGAAACAATAGTATAAAACTGAGCTGTTCACGTCTAATAACAATAGCATTTCCAAACGAATATGAACAAACACACATTTCAATAATAATGTAATGGTTACGTACTAAAATCCATTGTTTGTTTTACAAACAAATTACGAGAGACATGGCCCTAAATTGTTAATATATTCTCTGTATTCATATTATTATGGTTGTCAATTTTATTTGCGTGTAGAAAGAACTCTTTGGAAATTTGGTTGTTCATATTTTCTCTTTTTAAAGTTTGACGTAGGCATAATTTGTGACCACACACAGTTTCAAAATGGTTATATAATAATACTAGCTGACTCGCGCAACTTCGTCTGCGCCGAAAATAAAAATTAGGGGTGGACTACCTATAACATTTAGGGGACGAAAAATAGATGTTGGCCGATTCTCATAGGTACCGGATAAGCACAAAAAATTTCATCAAAATCGGTCGAGCCGTTTCGGAGGAGTTCAAGTTCGAACACCGTGACACGACAATTTTATATATTAGAAGAGATTAGATGGGACTATGAAGCTACTCTGATAATGGAGTCGGAAGGTAGCTATAGGAACTCCTGTACTAATCAAAATAGATTCATCGTTTTTGGATTCGTTTTACTTGTCTTGGCTAGCATTCTTCTGCTACTATATCTATAATATAATATATATTGATAGCTTCGATTTTATTATTTTACTTGGATGTTCAGACTCAGTGTGTTACGTCATACCGACTAGTATAAAAACCGTCGTGTAGCGGACGTGGGGATCAGCTGTCGGTTGTCGCTCGTATGGAAAGGACCTTTGTGTCTTCTCTGCTTATTTTAATTTGATTTAATTCCTTCATCTTTACTTCAAAAACTTATTTTGTACAAAATTTCAAGATTATAAGTTAGCGAAAAAAATTCTGTGGGTAATATTAAATTTCAGCTTGAAACTATCACATGTTTCTATGAAAACGAGTCCTAATAGACACACTAAGTGATGTTTTTTTTTTATTATTGCCTTGTAGGCAGACGAGCCAACGGTTCCGATTTTTTTCTTTAGAACCCTACAAGGACTACGTTTAATCGTAAGTCCAGTTCTATAACTGAATAACTAAAATACAAGATTAATGTAGAGTTCATTAAATAGTAAATACAGTATCAAACCATTTCGAAGACAAAATTAATGAGGCAAAATTACAGTACCGCGTACAATGCGGGCTCCAAAACAAAAGGTAACAGAACCCGAGTTGTTCAGTCACCGATGAATAGTGAACACCGCGAGATCATTAGTAAGTTTACGCGACTGTGATTTAAAGTGCTATTGTTGAGAATTCGAAGGCTGTATTTTGATTTCTTGGTAAATATAGTTGTACAATTATGTAGGTAGATAGATGTAAGTCGTGGTGGCCGAGGGGTCGAAGCGCTTCCTTCCGAACGGGAGGTCGCAGGTTCAAATCCGGCTTGTACCTCTAAATGTGAAAAAAAATTATGTGAAATTTTTTACAACACCACTGGCTAAAAACGGTGAAGGAAAACAACGTGAGGAAAAGGATTCTAAAAAAATACTTTGAAGATATGTGAAGTCCCCAATCCGCACTAGGCAAGCGTGGTGGACTATGCCTAATCCCTCTTCTGAGGAGACCTGAGCCCAGCAGTGGGCAATAATGAGTTGGTACAGTACAGTAGATAGATAACAATTATAGTATGCTTGTACAACAAAATCCCACAAGATGTTCAAAACCTTATACTTATACATAGGTGTACAAAGTGGTAATGAGTTGCTCAACAAGGTCATTTCCATAATCAATTTTTTTTTGTATATTTAATGTAAAATTGTATAACACTGAAAAATACTTTAAAAAATATGCTCATAATACAAAAAAGACATCCCCTTTTTTGCCAGTTCTTCTCAGGACGTGTGTTCGAACTGGTGGTAGCTTGTAACTTTTGACGTCAACAAGAATGAGCACGTCATCTGTGTTGAAAATAAAGTATTTCATTTCAAAGTATTTCATTACAAAACGAATATAATATAATACAAATATAACGAAAACAGAGTCCACTAATAATTTATTTTTTTGTATATTCATTTATTCACTTATTTTTTACATTCTATTTTTAAAATAAATTTACAAAGCAAACAAATTTAAAAATACAATATAAAAAACAGAGAGCCACTGCAGGCGGAGTCTACGACCCAAGCCATCAGTGGTCAGGACTCAAGAGAAAGGAACCTCCTCACAATACGCGCCGTGTCAAGAACGACCGCCTTTTGAATCAGGCCCCTTACCCAGCCGGGGAACGAAAGCTTCTCTAGATGACGGTCGAAGCTTTTCGCTATTAGACCGTGCACAGATACAACGATCGGAACAATGATGGTCGATTCAACACGCCACATGTCGGTCACCTCGTGGGCCAGGTCCAAATATTTTAGGACTTTTTCTGCCTTCACAAGGTTCTCGTCATGTGGAATGGTGACATCGATCAACACTTCCCGATGCGCATCCCGATCTATTATCACTATATCAGGCTTATTGGCAGCAATAGTCCTGTCAGTGATAATAGATCGGTCCCAGTAGAGCGTTACATGACCATTATCGAGAACCGGCTGAGGCCAATACTGGTAATAAGGTACGGCGGCTTCAACAAGGTCGTATTTCAGAGCAAGTTGTTGATGGATAATTTTAGCTACCTGATTATGCCTGTGCAAGTACTCGCCGTTAGCAAGACGAGAACAACCGGAAACGATATGTCTAATAGACTCTCCCGGACGGTGACATGCCCGACAAATGTCGACCGTCCCATCCTTTAGAATATATTTTATTATTAATACTACAAGTCTGTGTTATATTCCTAAATAACAACCTACATAGCTTCCGAAATCAAATTTACATCTAGACTACATCCAATCTGAACGTATTTACATACTCATATACCTAATGGGTTCCTGTGTACACATTCAGTAGGTACACATATACAAACAATGCAGGTATTGGATAAATAGACACAATACATGTGTGTACTTATGTGTAGACGTATGTTGTGTGCTTGAACAATGCATTAGAGACTATTTAGTATAGAGTATGGATATATAAAGGCAAATTAAGGTACTTGTAGAATTTGAAAGTGATGATACATATAATGAATACCTATATATCGGCTATCTTCTTTCTTCTCATTTTATTTAAAACTGGCCAGCGCAACTTCGTCTGCGTCACTTTCAATTAAATGTCAATTATTCAAATTTTCTTGCCGTGAAATTCTAAATGTAAAAAAAGCATGGGCTAAGATGGTTCAGTCGTTGTTGATTTATGCGCTTACCAACGCATTTTGCGATTCATTTTTAATTATAAGAAGATATAAGATTAATTGCTTTTCTTTGGTCTCGTTGTAGCACGAGATCGGCTGAACCGATTCGGATAATTTTAGTCTATTACAACTATTACGTACATAAGATTAGGGAAAGAAAGACATTCCATCTAAATATTCTCGACGGAAATCAAATCTATAGTCATAATAACCATCCTAAATTTTAAACGCAAGCTGGAACCGCAAGCCAATAACTCAAAAAATACAAAAGCCCTTCTGTTACGTTTATTTTTAATCTTTCACTTTTCGACCTCGCCCTGGGTCCTTCACAATATTTACACGACAATGTTCGGATAGAATTACAAGCTGTTACCGAGACCTCGTTTTAAATGGTTTTAAAAATATTAAGATTTCACTGGATTACAATTACGACGTGCTGGCTTTTTTACTGGTTTTCTTTTGTTGATTTTGGAACATCATAATGATTGAACTTTTGGTATAATACTAGTATATTTTTCAATGTATTCATATCGGGTAATATAAGAGTAGAGGTAAAATGACCGTCTGTAAAACATTACAGGCATAACATCTATATTTATGTTTCTTATCCACTCAACTGGGATCGGCAACAAAATTGGTTTGTTTACTTTTGCCAAGTCTGTGGCAGGAACCAAAATTGAGTACTGTTCAAAAACTTGTTTTGTTTACATTTTATAGTCGTCTCATATTTTACGAAGAAAATATATTTTCGCTGAAAATGCAATACAGCGTCGTTTAATAATAAAGATTTACAAAAATATAAGGTTTAAAAAAATTAAAAATTAAAATTTATTGGATTTTTTTTTCTAAAAAGAGCCTCTTTTGAAACTTTGTAGTGCTTCCGAACGAAGTCCCCAGTTTCGTCATCCAGCAAAAAGTGACATTCCCAGTTGAGTGGTTAACTTTGCAAAAAAAATGTTGTCACTGTACATACACCTTTTTTATTGCAAGACGCTCGTGAACACCTGCAATGCCTGTCGTCGTTATCCATCACCCAGCACTTTACTTAAACTACGTTTAAAGAGGGACATGTCACTTTTCTCGCAATGTTCTAACGTGGCTCTAGAAGGAAAACTAAATGTTAAATCTTTGTTTTAAAGTATCTTCAATGAACTGCATAGTCACATAAGCAACGAAAGACCCAACTACTTGAAAACACCCAAGACGATTGCTAGAGAACAGTTTGAATTGGACAAAGTGTCTTGCTACAATGATGCTTTATTCTTATGATTGCTCTGATGAACTGGAATTCTGATGGTTGCGTATCATATTCTTAGTTTTTAAAACTTCCTACAATTTTATTATTTTTACTAAATAACTTTAATCTTTGTAGTCTGAGACGATGTTTGAATTTGAAGTATATTTTTCTTGAACAGAGAATTTGATTTCAGATTGAATTATCGGATCTTCTATTTATTATTATATTTAAAAATACGCTGATCAATTTTGTGGCAAGAAAATATAGCAACAAGTTTTTCTAAAATTATTATATTTTTGTGGTTAAATATTTAGTTATTAAGGTTAGGCATACCACGACATTCCTGTTTGGTTCAGTTGAGGATTGCAGCCAAAATATACCTTATACGATTGTAGCGATTAAATTCTCTTTTCTCAAATGTTTTCATAAATCATAAACTTTTAACACTTAGCAAGACGTTAGGTACTGTCAAAAATATTTGGTCATTGGTGCATGGCACAGATGAGAAAATAACTAGCTTAGTGGTGTGTTAATTGGTGTTAGTGCTAAGCTAAACAATGCTACAGGATTTAGTTTCATTGTAGCTTCAAAAGAAAATCTAAAGAAGGTTCTAAAACATTCCAGGACTTTCTGTAGGCTCTGGATTAAATCGTTCTCTTAAAGTGAATTTACTCATTATTGCACTCTTGTAGTGAACTTATTCGAACATGATACGACACACATTAATAAGTCGAACACCTATTACGTTATTTTCAAAGGACAGAAGCACATGTTCGTGGATTTCAGTCGCAGTTACCATTCAATGTAAATACCTACAGATACCTACTGTTCCTATTTTAAAAGAAAAATTAATGATCATGGAAAATGCGGTTCTATTATCATCAACTATACTATCTATACTTCTGTACTATATTATATTTTTTATATTTTATTTTAGCTTTATATATATTTTTTTAATTGTATCTTTAAATTTATTTATTTGTGATTGCTTTTTTTTAAATATTATAATTTAAAAAATGAGCAAATAGATGAGTATGATGTACTTTAAGGCAAGAGCAGGAGAATCTCCGAAGACTAAAACGAGCAGAGGAGCAGATTACCCTTTTTCCCGTGGGTTATGACGGGGTATTCTTAAAAAAACCCGACCTAAGAGGTCGAGAACGCGAGCCGTTACACCCATAACTATGTTAAAATTTGGGAGTAATAATAATTCAAGCCATATCAAATCTCATTACTTTTAAATGGTGAAGACCATTGGACATACAACACAATCACCCCCTTCGTTTTATCTTTATAAACAAAAAATACAAAATAATTTGATCTACCAACAACATCCTCAGGTATTTTAATCTACTTTGGAGCTGTAACAATTCTCAATTGCCTCTGGTCCCCCGACACCGCCACTTGGGATTTCGACAAGCTCGCTCGCATTATGTACCTTTACGACGCTGAAACTTGCGGATATAATCTCCGGGAGTCCAAGGGCTTCGCTAATCTCCAGCTAAGTAACGATACGAGAGGCTTCAACGTCAGACCTATTAGATGTGAACCTGCTATTGTTACTGTTACTACAAGATTATCGGCGAAGACTAGGAAGTAAGTATGTTTTGTTTTGGTATACATACCTAGGCTGTTATATAAGACTTCAAAAAACTTAAATACTAAAATTAAGCTTTCATGTATAGGTAATGGTGGTAAGGTTATAGTCGTGGTGGCCGAGTGGTCAAAGCGCGTCCTTCCGAACGGGAGGTCGCGGGTTCAAATCCGGCCGGGTTGTACCTCTAAATCTAAATGTGAAAAAGATTTATGTGCAATATTTCACAACACTACTGGCTAAAAACGGTGAAGGAAAACATCGTGAGGAAACCTGCATGTCGGAAAAGGGTTCTAAAAATCCTTTGAAGATATGTGAAGTCCCCAATCCGCACTGGACAAGCGTGGTGGACTATGCCTAATCCCTCTGAGGAGACCTGAGCCCAACAGTGGGCAGTAATGGGTTGGTACAGGTATGGTTAGGTAGTAGTTACCTCCATGATCAACGGTAATCACTATCAGGCGGGGTGGTAAATTTAAGCTGAAAACTGAAAAGATTTTATTAAGACAGAATCTGTTTACGGAATAAAGCTGTTACATTATTCTAGAATTATTTGTGCGTCAACCATTGGGTATATAAAGGATTAAAAACTGTTAATTTATTTCCGAGTTTATTATGTATTTGGGAACAACAATGTTTTCAATCCACTCATGTTTTATTAAGTAATTAAAATTAACAAGAACAACAATTTTAACTTGACTTTTGTCTTCACTTTCAGATACATTAACTTAAGCTTCGGAGTTCACATAATTTGGAACATTTCAGCGTTAGCTCTTATCATCTTTACCAGACATGGTACAACAATAAAATATACGAAATATGCTTTAGCTATATTCTTCTACATCTCAACTTTCGTCGTACTCTTCGATATATCAATGGCTATTGTGTACATTGCTGATATCCAACAAAGTCTTACCAAAGGCATGATAATAAGATACAGTGGGTGGAGCCTTGAAATTAAACTCAGGAATAACGACGATTTCGGTGGTTGGCTGCCCATAACAGCTTCCATATGTTGGCTCAGAGGCATCTTCATTCTAGCTCTAAATATCTACATGTGCAAGATAATCAAATCCATCCGCAACAAAATAAGAATCAAAGAGATAGGAAAAAGAATGAAGTTCAGAAGCAATTTCCCAATTCCCGAAGCTAAAGCCAACTTTCCAACGGATTCGAACACTTTGTACTTCAGGCGAGGCGAAGAAACACCGTTTGTCAAAAGAGACACAATTCAAAACGTATTCTATTAAAATTATTGCAGCAATATTTCTCTTTTATTTAAATATCTTTAACAAAACGTTTCTGAGTTTCGTAAGGAAATTGAATTCGGATCGTCCGACATTGCTATTAAATTTTTGATAATCATTTCGTCTGGGGGCAGAGGCCATTAATTTTAGACTTTAACCTGTAATCGAAACAGGGACAGGCCAATCTCGGGACGGCAAATTAGTTCACGGCCCACTTGAAATTGTTTAGTCCCGGCAGATTGTCATTCGAACGTATTTGATGGGATCGAGTGAATTTTCTGAAGCGATTTATATTTGATAAAATGAGTAGCACCCTCGCTTTTTGGAGCATGGTGGCCATTTTGGGGCAGAGTTAGTAAATTATTTATACTTTTAATTAGTTTTGGGTTATTTATTATGTTATAAACTTATTCAGACACTCGCGGTTTTCTATAATACTTTCATGCATTTTCAACGGGTTCTTACCAAGATATTTAATTAATTGAGTTGTCTCGATATTTCAACGTTGTTGCAAACGTCATGATCACGAGAAGACTGGATACTGCGGGTCGATTTAAGAGCAAACAAATCTGTCTACCCTCTTTCTCGTTCGCTTTTGGGTCGTACCACTGGAACTAAACACAACAGTCACTAAGGGTTCATGCTCAGAGAGTCTTGTAGATACAGTGAGTGTGGTTTGTCGAGAAGTGAGTTCGAGTTCCAGTGGTAAGAACCCGTTGAAAATGCATGAAAGTATTTATTATGTTGTTGAAAAATAAACTTAAGAACACGGAAATCTAAATTAATTCTTGGAATTCTACCAATAACTCTTTATCCTTATAAAATATAACTCTTTAACAGACTTTTTCCTTATAATTATAATCAATACATAGTATAAAACAAAGTCGCTTTCGCTGTATGTCTGTATGTATGCTTAGATCTTTAAAACTACGCAACGGATTTTGATGCGGTTTTTTTTAATAGATAGAGTGATTCTTAAGGAAGGTTTGTATGTATAATAAATGCATAATATAGTAGAGAAACACTGATAAATTTAAAGGTTTCTAATGTGATGTCGTAAATAAGCACGTTTTTTGCGCTTATATTGCAAACGCTGGCTGAACCCTACGAGATAGACCAAAATAATGTACTACAGTATTGTTCACCTTAAAAAGTTCAACAAAAAAGTCCGCGATGGTATATGTCTATCTCTTAGGGATAACCCAGCATAACCATTTTTATTCTTTACTAAAAAATGGTTATTTACGAAGTGATTTTAAACAATACAGCATTAATCCTTATCCAATTAAGTACCTTAAATAAATTGTGCATTTATTATAGATCAATATGCTTTTTACAGCATGTAATTTAAGTGAATATTACCGAAGATATTACAAATTTAAAATGCAGGGTCGTAGTTGTTTGCGCCGGGCGGCGCGTGCCTATATAGGCTAAAATTTTTGAACCCCTTTGTAACGCAGACGAAGTTGCGCGGGTCATCTAGTACTCCTATAAACTTAATGTACTTTTATTGTACCGTATTTCAATCAAGTATTTTAGAGTCTCAATTTGCCACTGTACACATATGGTGGCGGCGCGACGGGAAAGTGTGCCGAGAGCGTAACGCGTCGCGTCGTCCCTCAATACCCCATGCTGGGTTCTGGCCTCAGCCGGGGTTCGGACGCTGAGTGTGAGCGGTTGGAGGTTTAAGTGTTCAACTCCCACATACCCCGGATTCGGTGATTTCCTTCAAATAAAAAAAAAAACTGTACTCATATAACTACTTCTTCTAGCACTAGTCAGCCTGTTGATGAGTTGGCTAACGCTTGACTGCTCATTCGAACCAAAGAAAACTGATCTCAAAGAAGTGACTCTCATGAAGATTCTATATCTATATGACCCTGTCGCGTGCGATACTGTTTTCTTTTACAATTTTACTATGAGCGAGAGCGGGCTTCATTATCACACTATTTTTAATATAAAGAAGAATCAAGTTGCTGCTGATTTTAGAAGGTTATTCAGATTGTATTAAATTGTTTTGGAACGAAGTTCCTTATCGCGCGTTATCGAAAGTGGGCTAGACGGAAAAAAATCTTACGAAAAGTTGTCACGACACTTAATTTGTTTTAGATGATTATCGCTAGATTGCGCTGTGATCAAAATATTTTAAAACACGTTCCTTATCGCGCGTTACGTTAGGAAAAAAATATATAAGATATCTTTTAATCGAAAGGAACTTCGTTCTATTCGGGTGTCCCATGACACCTCTCAAGTTTTTTTTAGATTAATAAACGGATGATGGCCTAAATTATAAGTACCGTAAGTACAGTGATCGTTATTATTGACACTAGATTGTCCAGAGTGAGGAATTTTATTTAAGATAAATCTTGTTTATATAAATTATGTTGTTAAGCTTTTTGTAAAAAAAATCGCCTGAATGAACCAATTTTATGACTTATCATTTTCGGGAGTGGTCTGTTTACACCCTGTATAAATTTTAATCTCATTTAAATATCGACAATCCTAAGTCTTATATGTAAAATTAATTGCTATTCGTTAGTCTCTGCTAAAACTCGAGAGTTGATTTGGTTAATTTTAGTTTTAATATAGCCCAGGGAAGGTTAATAGTGAGAAAATTCACAGGAACAATCTTATTTATTCCGTTTTAAATGACGCAAACGAGATCCAGCTGATCATCGTATTTTATTTATATTATTTGTATTGATCCACTGGTTGTATTGTTATTTTTTATTGTTTTATTTTGTATTATAACTTATATTAGGTACCTGTATTGTTTAAAGAATGTTAATCTTCAATGACTGTGATGTAACATATGTTTGAGATAGAATTTAATCTCAGAATGTTATATACCTTAGATTGAGTTCATTATTTTTAGAAATCGTATAGGTTTCCCGCGATACATGTTCGACCTAGTGCGGGGACCAATGAAATAGTGTAAGATACTGTTATGCTGTTTGAGATAAATAAATTATTCTTATTCTTTTTTCTTTTCCAGTAAAATCAAAGTTTGGTTAACCCTCCACATAATATGGTGTATCCTTAGCGTAGTGAACCTCGTTGAGAACACCCGACCAAGGGTGTCATTTATCTCCGTGCTACCCTTTGCTGTAGTCGGAATAGCAACTATAATAGTGGATATCATCTACGCTACTTTGTTTGTGGTTGAGTCTACTCTTACATCGAATCAAGGTATCAATACTATTTAGTTGAAAAATTTAGATATACGAGCCACTTTAAGTCGTGGTGGCCGAGTGGTCGAAGCGCTTCCTTCCGAACGGGAGGTCGCGGGTTCTAATCCGGCCGGCTTGTACCTCTAAATCTAAAAGTGTAAAAGATTTATGTGCAATTTTTCACAACACCACTGGCTATAAACGGTGAAGGAAAACATCGTGAGGAAACCTGCATGTCGGAAAAGGATTCTACAAATCCTTTGAAGATATGGGAAGTCCCCAATCCGCATTGGGCAAGCGTGGTGGAATATGCCTAACCCCTCTTCTGAGGAGACCTGAGCCCAACAGTGGGCAGTAATGAGTTTGTACAGAGCCACTTTATGTTAAGTGATTACCGTCGCTCATGAACCTCTCCAATGCCTCCTATGCATTGGGGGGCCGTGACTCTGGACGAGAGTTCATTTCAAATCGGTCTGTTATATACATACCTCTCCAATGTCAAGGAACACTGTGGGTTTACCTATTCTTAAAAACACAAGATTAACAATTTTATAATGAAAAATTAAAAAACAAATTAACTAAAAACCGTTCTGAACCCCACTTCTTAATGGTCCTATAATCTCTCTCGTTACCCTTAAAATATACGATATTTTAAGCATACCGTATACCTCTTTGGTGAGCTCGCATCAGTCATCCGACTAATCCTCAGTGGACAGGCCATCAGAAGCCGCAGTAATTGGCACTGCCTTTGATACCTTTGACAGCCCGTTCTCATCCGCTCCTACATAAATGCTGCCTTATGCTCAGTGAACAATAGAATAGACTGTATTGGAAATTAATGCAATGTGAAATATCGAGAAATAAATTTTTTTGTGTAGAAATTTTATATCCCAATGAGGTGAAGATCTCTTTTGAATATTCAAATACAACAGAGGTGTAAAAACTTTTTTTTTTCGTATTTTTGGTTTGGTAAGTAAACCTCAATGTGTAAGGAGTCGCGTCACACAGCTCTGTGCTCTGTTTTGACCTCAGCCGGGGGAGGTCTTATTGAAGTTCAACACCTGTAGGGTAGATAGAAGTCCGATGATTTCCTCTGAGTAAAACAAAAAGTAGTGGACGTTTATAAGCTGATGATGATGATGAATAAATAATAAAGTCGTGGTGGCCGAGTGGTCGAAGCGCTTCCTTCCGTACGGGAGGTCGCGGGTTCAAATCCGGCTTGTACCTCTAAATCTAAATGTGAAACAGATTTATGTGCAATTTTTCACAACACCACTGGCTAAAAACGGTGAAGGAAAACATCGTGAGGAAATCTGCATATCGAAAAAGGGTTCTAAAAATCCTTTGAAGATATGTGAAGTCCCCAATTCGCACTGGGCAAGCGTGGTGGACTATGCCTAATCCTTCTCCTGAGGAGACCTGAGCCCAACAGTGGGCAGTAATAGGTTGGTACAAATGATGAATAACACCTTACCCTTAAAATGGCTTAATTTAAACAGTAGGAAAATTTTATTTTCTATAATTTCAGCATCAATATTACTATACATCGGTGAAGATGAGCATCACGTACAGACCTTCAACCAAGTGCGGCATTCTAGAGAAATGGACACAAGCGACACTAGTTGGATTTCATTGGTGATGGCCTACATCAGCATACGAGGAGTTGTTCTAGAAATATTCAATTTCTGGATCGTGCAGGACAATTATTTAGCTGCACTGAATATGAGTCGGATCCGTTAGTATTTATTTTTAAAAAGCTTTATATCACACTTGCACTATACGTAACTAAGTTCGGGTGGAATCTTGCAAACTAAATTTGACTAATTTCCCGTTTTCCGCTTGATCTGACATTTTGCATGCAGATGTATATCGCGTGATCATGCAATCTTAAGATAAAATGGCGCTGATCTGATGATGGATTCGGACATCTCTTGTGCTAAAAATGTAACTTATCTAGCACTCTACTTCTACATGATATCCAAGATCTTAAAAGCTTATATTTAAAAAAAATACCTTAAAATAAAATATTGATTTTTACATTTATTTTGTCTTTTTTTTTCAGGTAAACCTATACCGAAATCAGTCAGTGGAATGTCAGCTAAAAACTCAAAAAGTATATCCAGCTACCCTTGACCGTGACGTGACGGTAGCACGCGTATGATGATGATACATTATGTATTCATTTATTTTCACTTATTTTTTACATTATATTTAAAAAAAAAATTAACAAAGAAATAAAATTTAAAAATACAATATAAAAACAGAGGGCCACTGAAGGCGGAGTCTACGACCCAAGCCATCAGTGGTCAGGGCTCAAGAGAGAGGAACCTCGTCGCAATACGTGTCGTGTCAAGAACGACCGCCCTCTGAATCAAGCCCTTTACCCAGCTGGGGAGCGAAAGCTTCTCAAGATGACGGTCGAAGCTTTTCGCTATTACACCGTGCACAGATACAACGATTATTAGAATTATAATATTATGATCTTTGCTTCTGTAAGCATTCTGTACGTCTACGAAATAGGGTTTCAATTAAATCGTGATGTAACCCAAGCGGCACTATTAAACACAGATGCCTGCAGTTTCATTTGCGGAATATTATATTCTCTAGCACTTTAGATAGTTTCATCTGATGTTAAATTAATGTATTTCAAACTATTGTAGGTTTAATTAAAAACAGTCAAAGACAGTTTTGGAAAATCTTGGATTATTCGGCGCTCTATGTATGTTATATTCTTTAAATTATTTTATTTTGTTTTGACCCACCATGTATAAAGTATGGCTATATATCTATAAAGTATGGCTATATATCAAGGAAAACTAATCAAGAGAATAAGACAAGAAGAAATTAATCATTAAAATCAGTTCACTTAGCCGAACATTTCAGATAGCAAAATGGAAATCAAAACATTTTTTTTGTTAAACAAAAACAATTGAAAGCTTTGTTTACAAGGAAATTAACAGAAACATGTACCTAATATTGAAGAGCTTTTGTCTTCCAAATGAAGCTTCCGCAATGCTTGAAAGCTCACATTGAAGCTCAATCGAGCAGTAATTACATAAACAAATACCCATTGTGTTTAAATATGTCTGTGTTTTTGTAATTTTGTCTTGTCTAAGTAAAATTATAAAATTAACACTACAAATAGCTTACGAGAAACGTATAAAATATTATTTTTAAGAAAAAACAAATTGCGTCAATAGGCGAAAAAAATCATAATTTTTAAATATTTAACTTTATATTGTTGTAATCAACTGTAAATCTATATTCTTCGTTGAATATAATTATTATTGGAATACAACTTTCTCGTCAAACTGATAAGTCAAATGTTTCAGCGCTCAAAAAGTTAACACAATTAGTAGTTGTAATACACAGGAAGTAAGAAGTAAAATAAAATAACGTTTTATAGTATTTATTGAGTATCAGTAATCAGTTTACATGCATATAAATCAAATGAAATTTAAGGTCTGAACACAATCAATGGCGCCGGATTTCTGAATTGCAATTTAGCAGAATACTTCATGTTCTTAATGTCATTCTCTGTCATAAACTCCACTCTCTGCAGCTGCCCATTCGGTAACAACACGAAGTATACTCCATCGCTTTTCTGAACTTCCACTGGGCCTTCTAACCTCTCAGCCTGAGGGTTGTCAGTCGTAGGAGCATCAGTAGATGGAGCTCCATATGTGTTATCCTGGACTCCATAGCTGGTGGCAGGAGGGGACTGTTGCTTCGGTAACACAAAGGCAGGTCCATCAGGCTTCCAACCAGAAGGCGGGTAAGGTCCACTTTGGTCGGCACTTTCAGGAGGCCCATAAGTATCAGTTGGGGTCTCGTTGGGTAAAGTAAAAGGTGCACCAGCAGGCTTCCACCCCGAGGCTGGGTACGGTCCTGACGGCTCCGTGGTGGCTTCAGTGGGTGAGTCCGTCGTCGTCGGCGCTAATTCCTGTCGCTGGGGCCTGAACCTCGCCGCTCTGAAGCGAGGCAGCTCAGCAGAAGCACCAATGATGAACAACACTATTAGAACCTTCATTGTTGCACGAAGACTGATGCTGTATCATCAGCAGCCACGTATTTTATACTCTGATGGATGTTTTATGAGTCTTTGTTCATCATAAATGGTATCAATTGATGGTTGGTACGGTGCTCACGTAGGCCGGTGACATTCGTCTAATTAGGAACGAAGCCGTGAATGAACGGTCAATGTCGCGTGTAGACGATGCATTTTTAATTGATTCATTAGATTAAATTATATTGTTGTTAAGTGTATTTTTATTGTAATAAGGGTTTTTGAAAGTAGGTTAACGTGAAATACGAATTCGAAGTGAATCATTGTACCTATTACATGAGTTTCGAATTATAATAAGAAAAAGTATGGTTTGATATAAGCAAGTTGAAGTGGCAAAATTGAAAGGGCGGGCCACATAGCACATAGAACCGATGCCCGTTGGAGCACGAAGGTTCTGGAGTGGCGCCCACGTCAAGGCAAGCGCAGTGTGGGACGACCAGCTGCAAGGTGGACGGATGATCTTGTTAAGATCGCAGGAACACGCTGGATGCAGGCCGCTACCAACCGGTCGCATTGGGGGAGGCCTATGTCCAGCAGTGGACGTCTACAGGCTGAGAATGATGATGATGATGGTTTGATCTTAGTCAACAATTAATGGTAAAATGGTTTTTTTTATATGTTATTAGTTTATATTTTTGTGTCCTCTTTGTGTGTGTGGAATAAAGTTGCTTTCTTTCTTATTCTAAAAGGAACATAAAATAAGAAATATACTATAACGAAACTAAGTAAATTACAAAGGTATTTGAATATAACTCACCACTATTTTGGAAACCTCTCGAGTGATCTGAAAAAAAGAAAAAAGTTATAAATGAGTTCTAGTTTTAGTGTTAACATTTCTAGTCAATAATGAACAAGTAAACAGTCACTATATCACAAAACAATGATTTGGTTATTTTACCCTATAGTTCTTATATTTTGAGATAAGTACTATGTTCTAATACAGTATTTAAAAAAAAAGAGCAAAATCTTTGAAGATACATTAAGTAAAAAAACTTGAGAGGTGTCAAGGGACACCCGGATGGAACGAAGTTCCTTTCGATTAATTAGTGAGGTAATAAAATTTAATTTTTTAAGTTAAATTTATTAGTTAGTTTAAAACGTCTGTCTCTCTCTCTCTTTCTAAAAGAAATATTTTGATCACAGCGCCATCTAGCATTAATCATCTAAAACAAAAAAAATGTCGTGACAACTTTTTCATAAGAATTTATTAAAAGGGGGCGCTTTATCGAAAGTCTAGCCCCTTTTCGAAAACGCGAGATAAGGAACTTCGTTCCAAAATCTAAATTCGACAAAACTGTCTCTAACAAAAATAATTTCAGACAGCATAGTGTTAATTCACAACCTCTAGTGATCTCGCGTACCCTACACCTCCGTCACATCCATCAGCTCTCAAGCGACAATCATTTTGCAGGAATTTTAGATATTTTCAAGTTGTGTATACTAAGTAGTGTTGCCCAAATTCAGTCTTGGTCTTGCAGTCTTGGTCTTGTTCTTGCGTTTTTGCAAGACCAAGACCAAGAACGAGACCGCGTATTTTTAGCAAGACGCAAGACCAAGACTGACCGTGCAAGACTTGAGCAAGAACAAGACTAAGCCTGCAAGACTCTTGCGTCTTGCGGCTAGGACTTTTTTTTTTTTTTTTTTTTTTTAGTTGGAGGAAATCACCGGATCCCCGCGGGGCGGGCGGGGTATGTGGGAGTTGAACCTCACTAAAACCTCCAACCGCTCACACTCAGCGTCCGAACCCCGGCTGAGGCCAGAACCCAGCACGGGGTTTGGAGGGACGGCGCGACGCGTTACGCCATCGGCATGCTTTCCCGTCGCTCCGTCCCCGGACGCCGAACCGGTAGCCGCCGGCGAATACGGCCACCGGCTCTCTCGGTCGGCGGGCTCTCCGAAGCCCGCCAAGATGGGACCGCGTGTCACCCTCCCGCGGAATACCCCGCTGGGTCAGAACCAGCGTGGGTCGGGGAGCGCGGTCTACCATCCCCAGGATGCTCTAACGCTAAGGGCGTGTTGAGCGAGACACGGCACCTTCTTAGGTCCCCGCTCGCACTCGCATGCGTTGGGGACCCGAAACTCTTAGGGGGCCAGAATCCGGGCGAGATCCCGGTTCCGGCCCCCTGCTCGACGGCGGCGGGTTGGTAAGTTGAGAGCGGCATATAGCCTCTCTCTCTCAGCCCCCGCCACCTGCTTCTGCGAGATGGTGGACTCGCAGAAGTCGAGCATCGCCTTCCAAGACTCGTCGCTCTCGAGCATCGACGCCGCGACGCCCGGGAGCGACAAGTCCGGACCTATTTGTTGGACCAGGACACAACGCTGCCTCTCCCATGCGGGGCAGCGCGCGAGCGTATGCTCCGCCGTGTCCTGGTCACATTCCACGCAATGGTGGCACCTCGCCGTCGGCTCGGCCTTGATCCGGTGCAGATACCGACCGAAGCACCCGTGCCCGGTCAGCATCTGCACCATCCAGAAGGTGAGGCGTCCTCTGCCACGACCCACCCAATCATCTAGGATCGGGCGGATCGCCTCGACGGTCCGTAGACCCCATGTGGGGTTAGCGAGACGTCGTTTCCACGCTTCTACTACGGACCGCCGAGATTGGACCCTCCTGTCGCGAACCGCTTCCCGCAGGGGACGTATCACGCCCCGGGCGCGGAGGTCGCATCGCCAGCGATAATCGCCAGCTAGCGCCTCCGCCTCCAGCTCCCAGGGCGGCGTCCCCGCCAGCACGCACGCCGCCTCAAAGGCGACGGTGCGGTAACCGCGGATGGTGCGGCTAGGACTTAACGCTATTTCACGGAGTAGTTAGGCGTAACAGTTCGGTGTATAGGTACGCTTAGGAATTCTATGAGACGCAAAAAACTGTATCAAAGTATATGAAACACTGGACCTATGCGCATTACGACTAATACCATAAACATACCTACATAACGAATAAAAAAATATCCATTAAAATCAAACCAAGTGCATGCATAGTTATGTTTTAACCATTGGTACTTTGATAATGCGGCATCAAAGGTTTTGTACTTACTTCTCAAAGAAATTTGCCGCTTTTCGGAAGTACATGGTTATGATACACGCGCCGGTGGCTTCTTTTGAAATCATATACAACAATCGTTGCCGCCGCGCCGAAATCACAACATTTGACACTATTTGATTGCCGCCACAGGGCGTAGGTAAACTCATGCAAAATAATTTCGAATTTTAAGAGTACCTACAGGTGTTCCAAAGAATGAATAAGTTTCAGAGTGCTTAGAATGAAAATGAATACATTATACTGATCACGCAAGTAGTATTATGACAGGATAAAATGTTAAAGATAGGTAGTAGATGTCATAATAATTTATTCTAGTAAGTATACAGGGTGATTTTTTAAAGAAGGTACATATTGCAGGAGGATGATGAGTACTCTGTTCTAAAACGGAATATTACAAAAAATAGGTAAAATAACAATTTTTTTTTTTTTAAATATCAATTCGACAAAACTACCTCAAATATAAACAATTTCGGGTAAAAGAGTGTTGACTAACGACCTCTAGTGATCTCGCGCACCCCACACCTCCGCCACACCCATCAGCTGTCGAAAAACCATCATTTTGCAAAAATTTTAGATATTTTTAAGTTGCGATTACTAAGGCATTAAGCCATATTCTTTGGTAATAATATTTTTACTGGTCGTATATAACCATCAGCTACCATGACCTTCAATATGTACCCTCACTAACAAATCACCCTGTATATTATAATATTGATTATATGGTTTTAAACTAATTACTTAGGTACTATTATTGTACATTTAGTCATTATATTTCTTAAGTTTTTACAAGAAAAAATAGCAAAAAAGTGTTCAAATATCACTCGTTTCATAAATATTGTAGCCACTTTTAACTATACTTGAAACGTGTAAAAAAATCTACAAAACTAATAAAATAATATAAAAAGCACTAGTAACATAACCTAATGATAAAGCTGTTGTGTACTGTTTGTTATGTTTGATTTGTGTTGTATTTTATTTTTTATTGAAATAAATGATAAATCGTAAAACTTTTTTATTAAATTTCATATAAGTTGAGGGTTCAATCTCTTTCTAGACAGATATTGTTCTTTAAAATACAGTCAAGTTATTGTAATTTTCAGTTATTTATTAATCTGCTTGATCTTTACTATGGCTATGTTAATTCAAGCTCACAGTGTTTCAATTCTAATACGTTTTTCTAAGATTTCAACTAAACTTTAATAAACAGTAATAGACTAATAGGTAATTGCAAGACTTGCAAGACTCTTGCTGCAAGACCAAGACCAAGACCAAGACTGGGAGCGCAAGACCAAGACCAAGACCAAGACCAGGTGTATTGGCGCAAGACCAAGACCAAGACTGACTAAGTCTCGTCTTGGTCTTGCATTTGGGCAACACTAATACTAAGGCTTTACACCATATTTGGTTATAATATTGTAATAGGTCGTATATGACCATCAACTATCACGACCTTCAATATGTACCACAAATCACCTTATCCACAGGGTGTTCCAAAACTATGCGAAATAAACGGGAAGTATCTTAAATATTAGATATAGGATGTTTTGCTGAAACGAAACATTTTTTTTATGTTTAATAATACTGCATTCACAGATTTTTCGTGATTTGCTTTGTTTGTCGGGAAATCGAACTAACAAAATCGGGAAAAATCAACACCCTCTATTTTTATGATGCCAATCGAAAGAACAGTTAATTACGAATAATGTTTGCTAACAAACATAGTACTGTACTGTACCAACCCATTACTGCCCACTGTTGGGCTCAGGTCTCTTCAGAAGAGGGATTAGGCATAGTCCACCACGCTTGCCCAGTGCGGATTGGGGACTTCACACATCTTCAAATTTTTTTTTTGGATTTTTACAAACATAGTATCTTAAACAAAAGGAATATTTTCACTGTATATTTTCACCAAATTAGAAGCAATATATTAAAAGGAAGACGAAATAAAACAATTAAACCGGTCCCGATATACTATTGGTGACGGAAGAGTGAATATTTTAAGGACAGCCAATCATTTTAATTAAAATGATACCGGCTCGATGGAGACGAGATCAAAAGATGCTACAAAATGTCCCTTTATTAAGATGAAAGTTATATTTAATATTGTTTGTAATTGAGATTTTCGAGGGGACTGTATTTTGTGATGACCGGCTGAGACTTTGCTTCCGAGCAGGTCTAAAAATGTTTTAGAAAGTGAATGAATGAATATAACGGCACTTTGCCATTATCACCATTTTCTGCATTCATTTTTTGGCCACCGAGCGAATGTGGGTAGGCGGGCGAGGAGAATAAAACCACGTCTTGTTCAGCAATTCACCACACAATAATTATTCTCAGAAAATAAAGGCGTTATTACAATCAGCACTTTTAATTTTACAATAAAGTAGTGTCACTTTAATAAATGTCACTGTCATTATTACTTTTAATGTTTCTTGACACTCTCAAAACACGGAAGCGCCGTCAAATATATATTGCAATATAAATACAATAAACACATACATAAAAAAATCTTATCTCTACTACTGGTCTTATCATAGCGATCTCTTGTCTTCTTCCAATATAACTTGATATAAAAACATATACCTACATTGGAGAATGATTAGAACCTATAAGTCCCATTAACAAACATGTATTTCGACTAGAAATAAATTTATTTCAAAGAAAACACTTCGAATACAAGTTTTTATCCTTGATATCACATAGTAGTTAAGTGCTGACTAAGACAAATAAAACTAACCCAAACACCACGAGTCTATCTTGTTTAGTCATGTTCCTATGACTACCTTCCGAATATATTATCAGATAAGCTCCATCGTACCAAATTATTGCACTTTCACAAAATATAAGCTCAATCGGTAATCAAGAAGTTGGTCAAATTTAGCTCGTAAGATTTCACCCGAATATACATAGCTACATTCAGTGCAAGTTAACATAAAGCTTGTAATAAAATAAAGTGTTTTAACCTTCCAATCTGTATACACATAGATATCAAGGATCTTAGAAGTCTTTCAACTATAAGTAATTTAAAGCTAATTTGTACCAATTAACCGCATAGCTGAACAAGTATTTGAACAAGATGTCGCTTACAATAAAACATTGAAGTGAAAATGTACGATTTTCCTGAATCCTTCTATTAATTAGGATTCCAGGGTGTAGCGCTCATTATAGTCGTAACAAAGTAGGTATAGCCTTCCACTGGATATTCCCATTAGTATGCTAAAACTGAGTCCGGTCAGTATTGGGCGGGTTTACGTTCATAGGCGAAGCGGGAATCGAAAAAAAATCGAAAAAAACTTGAGAGGTGTCAAGGGACACCCGGTTGGAACGAAGTTCCTTTCGATTAATTAGTGAGGGAATTGTAATAAAATTTTATTTTTTTAAGTTTTAATAATTAGTTAGTTTAAAACGTCTGTCTCTCTCTCTCTTTCTATAACTAATTATTATAACTTAAATAAAATATTTTGTTCACAGCGCCATCTAGTATTAATCATATAAAACAAAATAAGGAATTGTTTTAAAAGATTTTAATCACAGCGCCATCTAGCGATAATCATCTAAAACAAAAAAAGTGTCGCGACAACTTTTTCATAAGAATTTCCGTCTAGCCCCCTTCGATAACGCGCGATAAAGAACTTCGTTCCAATAACAGTGACTTTTGTACTATTTTTAAAGCTGAAGCTGCTTCAAGCAAGCAATTAGCAAGGTAAGATCAAATTACATTTTTATATTTTTACCGTCTCGCATCTGATGTTAAGCGATCACAGCCTGGGCTAGCATTGCCAGGGCGATTGCAATATCGCCACGGTCTACCATTCAAAATTAAGGTCTTTTGTATTCATTGACTTCCTTTGGTCATCTCGTCATCATCATCCACTAGTAATCGTCCACTGCTAGACATAAACCTCTGCTATCTAGCTACAATAATGTCTCAAAAACAGTAAAGTATTGCTAGGCGGCTTCGCTGTGCATTGCGGAGATCCAAGGACAACGGTATCCACTCCCCACCAGTTGAGCCATTGGGATATAGGAATTTCCTAGTGTGGCGACCAACAGCGCGCGAGGTCCTAACTCGCGGTTACGACATTTACAAGAATCTTCGCATATATACGACATCTCAAATCTACTACAGTGGGCTTCGGCCTGACCGGGCATACACTACCTCGCCCGGTCGGAGATCTCCCTTTGGCCACAAGTCCACTGTACCCACACCTAGAGTAATGTTTAATAACTTGGCATATTTTTTTTCTAGATATTTTATTTTTCAATTCACCGCTGCCGCTCCTGAATAAGTCACAACCAAAGACAAAAGGACGAACCGGTGTTGCCAGCAATTATACTTGCTACTAATGGAACGCGCCGAGATTGGTCGAATAAACGGAAACTTCACCTGATCATTTGTTTTTATTGTTCCTCTGTTCAATTTTTAATGATACCTGATATTGTTGTTGGAAGTTTTAGTATAGTGTTATATTATACCTAATATTCAGGATGGAATTACTTTACTTATAGAAGGTTGTGAAGTTGATTGAAATGTTTTATGTTTGTTCATGCATAACTTTAGGTGAACCGATTCGGATGATTTTACAATATGATAGTGATAGTCATGTTAAACTCACTTTTTTCCTTATTTCATAATTTCCTTTTATCCTTACATAGGACTCTTACAATATCCATTCTATTATACAGGGTGATTTCTTAGTGGGGGTACATATTGAAGGTCATGGTAGCTGATGGTTATATACGACCAGTAAAGATATTATTACCAAAGAATATGTCTTAATGCCTTAGTAATCGCAACTTAAAAATATCTAAAATTCTTGCAAAATGATGGTTTTTCGACAGCTGATGGGTGTGGCGGAGGTGTGGGGTACGCGAGATCACTAGAGGTCGTTAGTCAACACTCTTTTAGCCGAAATTGTTTATGTTTGAGGCAGTTTTGTCGAATTTAGATTTAAAAAAAAAATTGTAATTTTACCTATTTTTTGTAATATTCCATTTTAGAACAGAGTACTCATCACCCTCCTGCAATATGTACCTTCTTTAAAAAATTACCCTGTAGATTATATCATCGTCAGGGTTTCGTAAATCCCAACAAAGTTACATTTTTAATTAAACTAATAACAGTTTAAAATATCATGGCTATAGTTACTAACACTAACCATAACAGTATAGTTTATCAGTACAAAAAACGTCTACAATCCAATATTACCTACCATTCGAAGATTACAATCACTAAGAACCATTGCAAACAGCGTGTGTATCCCAAAGGAAAACAACATCCCTTGGTACCATTGTATCCACAAGATAAGGATTCCTTCACATATGTGTATGACAGCTCAATAATGGAGACCCATATGAATTCATATAAGATAATGATGCTTTAGAATCTTAAGTCCTCCTGTGACGGTTGAGGAAACTCATTTTGTGTGTTAGAGTAAACAATTATATGAAAAGTTCGGTGTATTCAAGATATTTGATATTTGGGCTTTCATTTCTATCTTTGCCACTCAAGATTTTCTATTTGTGCTAAATAATGTCGTCTATCTATACCTTCCTTTCTTACCAGATATTTGTATATTTTATCGTATATTCCAGTTTATAGTTTAAGTTGCCTTAGTATGACATGTCCCAACGAGGTTTAAGAAAAGTCCTGTATCGCTAGGCGATAGATAACAACCCTTCATTGCCCTGGCATTGCAGGGGTTCATGAGCGACGGTGACCGCTTACGCATGCAATAAAAAAAATGTATATCACAAAAAAAAGTGAAACTTTAGAATATTCATCTAAAGTGAATGCCTATCTGTTACAAATTATTTGGCTGGTTGATATCTACATTATTTAAATAAGAAACTCTAAGAAACCAACTAAATCCCCTTCATTTATTTCGCATAACCCTTTATTATATTTCTTAAAAGCTTCAAAATTCAATTCCACCTCTTTCTAAAATACCCTTCCAGAAAGATAAGGAACTATTCTCAAACATGATTCTTCTGTTTGTAAGTTTTTTGTTAATATCCAGGTAACTTTCTGTGTCAAATTGTGGCCAAATTACACCCAAAGAATTGTCTGGAGTTGGGTTCCTAGAAAAAAAATAGTTGTAGAATATAAGAAAATTAGCACAACCTAGGATCTAGGTCAAGACTTATTTTCGACCAGCGGACCATATTTATTTCGGTGATATCTTATTACGCCGAGTATGTAGTTATCTAAGTAGTAAGAAATCGAATAACAAAAATAATCCACATATAAATAGAGCCAATATTATAATTAACGAATATGCCATTTCCTACCAAACATATGTGGATTTGTATCCCAACGACAGGTCCCAAGGAGGAAGTTGATTTCAACACACATTAAATCAACATTAACATCTCGTTTATATGCTTCTGTAATAAATTTCTTTAAACACTCGCGGTTATCTACATCACTTACACTATTACTAAACGGGTTCTTTCCGCGATTATTTTCAATTGAGCGATCCCGATATTTCGGCACTGTTTCAAGCGCCATGATCACGGGAAGACTAAACCCGTTTAGTAATAGAGTAAGTGATGCTTCTATAATACTTTATGCAACACGAACTTGAACAATTTGCAGATTTTGTGAAAAACTTGGCACTAGTAAACTTTTGATATTTGCCCACCTCTCACTCCCACCACTGTAACGCCTATGTAGTCAGGACCTACAGCGACGACCACAGTAATGTCTCTGAACAGTGAACTTAACTTATCAACAGGTAGTTCATTTGTAAATCTTAAACTGACGACCGGCTATATGGTATGATACCAAAAATAAACTACTTTTGGTCGGTGCCATATTTTTTTTTTATTGCCACGCAGGCAGACGAGCTAACGGCCCACCTGATCGTAAGCGGTTATCGTCGCTCATGGACCTCTGCATTGCCAGAAGACATTGCGGGGCCGCTACCTACGGCCTACTCTTAAGGACTATCTTCAAGCCTCGTTTGAAGAAGGACAAGTCATAGCGCTAGGGAAACACCGAAGAGGGGAGCTCATTCCATAGCATATATCTTTAAAAAGGATTATATCATAAGAGGGAAAGCTTTAGTTTCTAAAATCAAAATAAAGAAAACATCTTACCCAGTCTTAGCGAAGTTCGTTAAAAGTGTACAAAAGTTTTCTATAATCTCAAAAGACTCGCTGTCTTTGTCGACTGTTAAATTAAATCGTTTACCATCAAACATATACATGAGATCATCTCTATGTGCTGAACCATATATTCCATATCGTTCAGCTCCAAGCATTGAATAATAATTTCGCTCCGTATACGGCGAAAATATGTAGTAATATCGACCCTTGTTTACACTCTTAGGAAACTTATTTATAAATCTATACACGTCATATGAATAGTGGGCATCGGTGTAATAGTAGACGAACTCTTTTATAGTTTCTAAAGCAATAGGTTCATTTCCGAAATAGTATTGATAAATTAATCTAGAGAGAGACAAAACTTCAGGAGGGGATCGTATGTCGCTGATTTTACGTGGCGTTAACAACTGTTGATATAATGGATAGTATTTAAGCATTTTGTCTTGTAGTTCAGCAACGTTGTATATTCCTTCTATATTAGTATGACCTACTATTAGGTCAATGTCTTGTTGGATTCTACCTTGAGCTAGTAGCTTTTCTGGATCTTCTGTCAAAAAGTGTTCATCTCCAAAATCTTTTTCAACAACTGGTGTGAAATAAAACAGTTTAATTACCATATTGGCTATGCTTTCCGTTATTATTACATTAGGGTGTTCTACAAATAGCTTTTCTGCTGGTACATTCCTCAGATATTCGACAACTTCAGTCATATTTGCTGAATCAAGTCCCAATCGTTTTGCTAATACCAAAGTCCGCATCTCAGGTTCAAAAGATCTTAGCGGATCATTGTAAAACGAATCGCTCATGACAATACCACGTTTGAATAAGCCTTGAGATAAGGGTGATAGTGTATGCAAAGCTACAGAAGCACCGCCTGCACTTTGTCCAAAGATTGTTACTTGATCTGGATCGCCCCCAAAACAAGCGATATTGCTCTGAACCCAACGCATGGCAGCTACTTGGTCTTTCATTCCAGCATTTCCAGGCACATCTCTGGTTGCCGTCGCCAAGAAACCTAGTGGTCCTAATCTATAGTTGAAGGTCACGAGCACCACATCAAATCGAACCAGAAAGTCTGGTCCATAGTCATCTACATCACCAGATCCAGATTTATAACCTCCTCCGTATATGAAAAACATGACTGGCATTAAAGTCTTTGGTTTGAGATCTGGGCTGTAAACGTTGATGAAAAGACAGTCTTCGCTGCCTGGGACCAGTTTTGTCGTTAAAGTCTCTGTTTGAATACATTTTGGTCCGTGACGTGTTGCATCTCTTGTGTTTTTCCAGGGTAGTGGAGGTTGGGGAGCCTAAAATGATCAACAAAGTGAATTAAGTACTCAAATTTAGAAGAAATTGGAAAGGCATTTTTGGACTATGCCTAATCCCTTTTCTAAGGAGACCTGAGCTGTAACAGGCAGTAACGTGTTGATATAGTACAGTAAAATGTAGTCATTTGTAATATTAAATACTTTAAAAATACTTTCTTTTTTTTGGGACGGGAGGAAATTGCCGGACTTCCACTCGCCCCGCGAGTGGGGTATATGGGAGTTGAACCGCACCGAAACCTCCCGCCGCTCACGCTCGACGTCCCAACCCCGGCCGGGGATAGTCACCCCCAAATATTAAATACTTGGATTAAGCATGTTAATGTAGAAACTGTGTGTGATAAACTTTTTACATAAATGTCATTTCATTAATGTCACGTTTTGCTAATTAAAACCTAAAGCTAGGTTTGTCTTATTATTTCAATTTAATTAGCAAAACTATCGCTCCTACTTATGGACAAATATCTTAGACCGGATCGGTTCGATGGGGACCCTTCACAAAATTCCTCGACCGCGGAATGGGAACATTGGAAGAAAACTTTCAGCAACTTCCTCGCGGTGCAGGACCCGCCCGCCACCGATCAGGTCAAGCTTACTTTACTTATTAATCACGTGTCTCCGAATGTATACACGCACATAAGTGAATGCGCGGCATACGAGCAGGCATTAAGCCTCTTAAATCGGATTTTCATAAAACCTAACAATATTCTTTATGCCAGGCATGCTCTTGCAACTCGGAAACAAAACAGCCATGAAACTATTGACACGTACGTTCAAGCCCTAAAACAATTATCGAAAGACTGTGAATTTACCGATGTCGACAGCAAAAGAAACCGAGATGACAATATTCGTGATGCCTTCATAGCGGGCATCACTTCATCTAAAATAAGGGAAAGACTCCTGGAAAACTTTTCTTTGACGCTAGATGAGGCTCACAACCAGGCTCGGTCGCTGGAGATGGCTGAACACACTACATTATAATAACGTACCCCTGAACGCAACACTTGAAAATACATCTGATAACATCAATAATGCGTCTGTTTCCAGCGGTAACGCCTCCGCCGCAACACGTTCTTTCTCGAACCGAAAATGTTTCTTCTGTGGGGGGCGCGTTCACCCACGCCTTAGTTGCCCGGCTCGCGACGCAACGTGCCAGCTTTGTGCCAAGAAAGGTCATCTAGCCAACGTCTGTCGAAGCAAACATTCAACCAGCGCTGCTGCTTCCACGACTGATTCAGACAATATCGGCGCCTGCATCATCGCTGCTTCACCATCGTCATTACGTAAGGCAACTGTTCCTGCATATATTAAAGGTATACGAGCCGAAGCGCTGCTGGATACAGGGAGCTCCAAAAGCTTCATTAATTTCGAATTTTCGAAACTATGTTCGTTGAAAACGAAACCTAGTCAACAGACAATATCTATGGCTTCTCTTAACCATACTTCGTCAGTTAAGGGAGAAACTTGCGTCTCACTTACTTTGGGAAAACATATATACGAAAACGTGCAGCTACTTATTGTGGAAAACTTATGCTCTGATATGATTATAGGACATGACGTTCTAGAAAAACATTCTTCTCTTGAATTCGCTTTTGATGGACCCAAGGACCCACTTATTGTTTGTAATGTTGCCGCAGCTTCCGTTCCAGCGATCTCCTTATTCTCCAACTTAACTCCTGGATGCAAACCAATAGCTATCAAGTCACGAAGGTATAGCGATGACGATAGAAGTTTCATCGAAGAGGAGGTAAGGAATCTTCTAAATGAAGGCATCATCGAAGAAAGTCGATCACCATGGCGGGCGCAAGTGCTGATTACTAAAAACGCAAAACACAAAAAGCGTCTCGTGATTGACTACTCGCGAACCATAAATCAGTTTACAGAACTGGACGCATATCCACTTCCAAGTATAGAGGAACTCATATCTAAAGTATCCAAATACTCCGTGTTCAGCGCCATAGACCTCAAAAGCGCCTATCACCAAGTTCCGATACTGCCAGAAGAGAAACCGTACACTGCGTTCGAAGCTGCAGGAAATCTTTACCAATTTCGCCGGATCCCGTTTGGCGTAACAAATGGAGTTTCCAGTTTTCAGAGGACCATCGACTGGCTTATTCGAACAGAAAATTTAGAAGGTACGTTCGCTTATCTCGATGACATAACTATCTGTGGCAAGTCGCAAGAAGAACACAACAAAAATCTACAAGCATTTATCACGGCTCCGAAAAAGTATGGATTAACATTGAACGAATCAAAATCCATATTTAATCAGACCTCTATCAACATTCTTGGCTATACGATTTCTAACAACATGATCAAACCAGACAATGACAGATTAAAACCTCTACTCAATTTACCCCCGCCGCGCCGCACGATTTGTCCAGTATGCGAAGAGCCCTGGGCATGTTCGCCCACTACTCAAAATGGATACCGCATTTCTCTGAAAAAGTACATGAACTAACTACAGCCAAGGTTTTTCCATTGAGCAATGAAATAATCAAAAAATTCGATGAGCTTAAGAACTACATAGTCAAATCTTGTGTTCATGCTATTGACGATAACGTTCCATTTACCGTGGAAACTGATGCATCTGAACACTCTATCGCGGCGACACTTTCTCAGGCAGGCAGACCTGTAGCTTTCTATTCAATAACACTAAACCGCAGTGAGCAAAATCATTCGGCAATCGAAAAAGAGGCATACGCAATCGTGGAATCCTTAAAGAAATGGCGGCACTTTCTCATTGGAAAACCGTTTCTTCTAGTCACCGACCAACGATCAGTCTCTTTCATGTTTGACGCTAAGCATCCGAGCAAAATAAAAAATGAGAAGATTCAACGCTGGCGATTAGAATTATCTCCGTACAAATACGAAATCTTATATAGGCCTGGCTCACAGAACTACGCAGCGGATGCCCTCTCGCGTGTCTGCGCAAGCGTTGAAGCTCGCCCGGCAAAGCTGCGATCTCTCCATGAGGCCCTTTGTCATCCCGGCGTGACGAGAATGGCGCATTGGGTTCGTTCGAAAAACCTGGCCTATTCGATAGACATCAGAACCATGACAAATGAATGTCGTACTTGTTCAGAAGTTAAGCCGAAGTTTATCAAAGCTGACCCTCAAAATAAATTAATCAAGGCCATAGCGCCCCTAGAAAGACTAAGCATGGATTTCAAAGGTCCATTACCATCGAAATCAAGTAACAAATACATCCTGACTGTGATAGATGAATACTCCCGTTTTCCTTTTGCTTTTCCATGCTCTGACATAAGCGCTAAGACTGTCATTCGACACTTAGAGAGTATTTTTAATATGTTTGGCATGCCAGCATATATACACTCTGACCGTGGAACATCATTTTTATCGGCCGAGGTAAAAGAGTATCTTCACTCTCGTCAAATCGCGACAAGTCGTACGACCCCATATAATCCTCAAGGCAATGGCCAAGTTGAAAGGCTCAACTCTACACTCTGGAAAACAATACAATTAGCGCTGAAAACTAAAAGTTTACCGATAGAATGTTGGGAAGATGTTTTATCTCAAGCACTGCACTCTATACGTTCGCTTCTATGTACTAGTACGAATTGTACTCCCCACGAGCGAATGTTTCGTCACTCTCGACGATCAGCAAATGGAGACTCGATTCCAACATGGCTAACAGGTTCAACTAAAGTTCTCATGCGTCGCTTTGACCGTAGATCAAAGTATCAGCCCTTAGCCGAAGAGGTGGAAGTCATAGAAACTAATCCTGCCTATTCGTATGTTCGGCTGATGGATGGACGCGAAACTACGGTTTCCAACCGACACTTAGCTCCATTGGGATGCAACGGTGAAGAAATCCCCGAAGTCAACGAGTGTAAGGACGCTGAACCCGGAAGACCCGAATCTCCGTCACCATTATTCACACCATTGCAATCATCACAGACATTCCAATCACCCCTTATCTCGCCACCATCGTCATCACCATCATCACCATCACCTGAAGTTCTACAACCGACATTCCAATCACCCCTTATCTCGCCACCATCGTCATCACCATCATCACCTGAAGCTCTACAAGAGGCGCCCGAACGAGAAGATCAAGTTGACCTGTACCTAAATGAGCCCGTAATCGAAGAGCGAACCCGGAGATCAACAAGAATACACAACCCTCCGAAGTACCTACGGAACTTTATCTGGCCGGGGTGAATGTGATAAACTTTTTACATAAATTTTAATGTCATTTCATTAATGTCACGTTTTGCTAATTAAAACCTAAAGCTAGGTTTGTCTTATTATTTCACTGTGCTTTAAAAGGTACTCATAATCCTAATAGATAGTTTAATTTCTAACCACAAATCTTAATTTTCCGATTGGTGGTGCAGCATAAGGTATTCCTTTGAAGCTATAGTATTTCTTGTCTCCTGTCGAAGCCTCCAGCAATTTTCCTCTCAGTCGCCCTTGTTTTATTTTAATTGTCACTAACTCCGCACTACTTAACTAAAACAATTAAATTTTGTTAAATTTTACTAAATAACCTTTTCTTTTTCAAGTGTACGAGTATTACTACATAGTCAGATTACTTTGGTTACAATGCTATTCAAGTTTAATAAAATAATTGTAATGGAACTTACTTTATTGTTTGAAAACTATTATTTATTGTGAAAACAAAACAACTATACTATAAATACCTACACATACCTACAAACAAACAGATGAAAAGGAACAACAAATCATCTATATAAATTGATAAAACTTACCATACCGAAAAATAAATAAAGCGGTAACATTTTTATGTGAAAATAATTGAACAATTCAGTAAATTAAAGTTAATTTAAAACATGTCGCACATTATAGAAGATTCTAGAAAGAATGGCACTGCTCTGCACATAAAAATACATTGTAATTAATCCAAGGTTACAGCTGATAAGACAATGTACAATGTTTTCAAAGTCTATAAATAAAATATAGTCTATTTTTCAGACTTTAAATAAAATCAATTTAGTTTGGTGGGTGCTATAAAATAAAAGTAATTTTAACTGAGCAAATCCTACAAATTCCTCTGATTTTAATGGTCTAAAACCGTATCTTATTATGAAATACTAGCTTTTGCCCGCGACTTCGTTCGCGTTGACTCCTAGTTCGTCCCGTCTAGCCCGTCTAGTTCGCGACGTCTATAATATAGTACTATTATACCGCAAAAAATGTGTTTTTTACGACCTCACATTAGAAACCTCAAAAATTGTAGCGTATGTGTTATTTTGATGTATAAGCTATATTGTGGTAAAGTTTCATTCAAATCCATTCAGTAGTTTTTACGTGAAAGAGTAACAAACATCCATACATCCATACTTACAAACTTTCGCCTTTATAATATATATTAGATTACAATAATATACAACGTATAGATGTGAGCAATTTTATATTTCCTTATTAAAATTCAATTCCAGCTCGTTCTAAAATATCTTTCCAAAAAGACAGTGAACTTCCCTCGAAATCGATTTTGGTTCTTGTCAGAGTTTTTCCAATGTCCAAATATAGTTGTTTTTTGTCGTATTTCGGCCAAATTGCACCCAGACAGTTATTCGGAGTTGGGTTCCTACGATGGAAATTATTTTTTAAAACACTTAAAGTAATTATATTTTTAGTGGTTTTATTTCGATTTGAATCACTGCAAAAACGAGTAAGCCATGATTAATAATGGGTCCGGCATCATCATCAAACCATTATAATATGTAAGAGACAGTCACGTCTCATTTCTGGCATGTAGCGTCTGAGTCAATGTACAGTTTTAGTAATCCTATTCCATAGCTATACTTAAAATTAAGTTACAGTTCTGTTTAAAAAGCAATAAATCTTTTCTTATGTTAGGTCCTATAGCATCCACCATTAGAAAGTGGTCCTTCGAGCCGGATATGAACCAGCGACCTATGGATGCTATAGGATCTAACATAAGAAAATATTTATTACTTTTTGAACATTATATTTCATTGAAACATGAAAAATTTATAAAATTACAAAAACATGACCACTCTCCTATATGGCTAGAAAAGAAGTGAGAAAAAAGTGAAGAATGAAATTTGACATAGAATTATAAATTTGAATTTATAAGAAAATTTAAAAATTAATAAAATAGTTTCCATGCAGATACAAAAAGTTTATGTTCTGAACAAGTTCCAACACTAAAGAAGAGGGAACAACAATCTTACCCGAATTTAGCAAAGTTGGTGAACAAGGTGCACATGTATTCTATAACCCTGAACGAGGTACTATCCTTGTCGACAGTTAAATTGAACTTTTTCCCGTCGAACAAATACATCAAATCATCTTTGTGCGCTGCTCCGTACAAGCTGTAACGTTTGGCACCTAATTTTGCATAATAATTTCTCTCGGTATATGCTGAAAATATGTAGAAAAACCTATTCTTGTTAGCGCTTGCCGGAAACTTGTTTATAAAACGAAAAGTATCAATAGTATACACTGTATCACTGAAATAATATAACAACTGTTTGATGTTATTAATAATAGATTCATCACCGAAAAAGTATCTACGAATTCGATTGGAAAGTGATAACACTTCTGGTGGTGCTCTAATGTTAGTTATTTTATTTGGCACTAAAAGTTCCTGATACAAATTCAAATTTTTGACTAACGTATCCTGAATCATCGCAACCCTGTTTAAACCCTCTATGTTTGTATGACCAACTATAAGATCAACATCTTGTTCAATGATACCTTGAGCTAGTAGCTTTTCGGGATCTTTTGTCAAGAAATGTTGCTCACCAAAATCTTTTTCTACGACTGGTGAGAAGTAATAAAATTTGTTAACTTTGTCAGCTTTGTCTTCTGATACAAGTACGTTAGGATGTTGAGTAATTAGTTTCTCAACTGGCACAGTCCTAAGAAATGAAACAGCTTCAGTAATATTTGCACTGTCAAGTCCTAGTCGATTTGCCAACACAAAAGTCCTCATCTTTGGTTCAAAGGATATCAATGCATCAGAGTAGAACGAACCACTCATTACGATAGCTCTTTTAAATAATCCTTTAGATAATGGAGACATTATATGCAAGGATACTGAAGAACCACCAACACTTTGTCCAAAAATCGTAACTTGATGTGGATCTCCTCCGAAACAAGCTATATTATCTTGAACCCAATGCATTGCAGCGACTTGGTCTTTCAAACCAGCATTGCCTGGAACATCTTGTGTTTCTGCACACAGAAAACCTAAAGGCCCCAATCTGTAGTTTAATGTTACAAGGACAACATCATTTCTCATCAAAAAGTCTGGTCCATATTCGTCTACGTCACCTGAACCAGATTTATAAGCTCCGCCATGAATATAAATCATTACTGTCATAGGATCTTTAGGTTTAAGATCTGGGCTATACACGTTGAGGAAAAGGCAGTCTTCGCTTCCAGGGACTAATTTGGTGGACAAAAGTTCTGTTTGGATACATTTTGGTCCATGATGTGTTGCGTCTCTAACATTTTTCCAAGGTATTGGTGGTTGGGGAGCCTACAAATTTAAAAAAATCTGTATTCTCGCTTGCAACAAAGAAAATGAATACTTATTTTGATCATAATCCCGACAATAATGACCAAAACAAGACAACAAATTACTTATAGTAACAACACTTAGATTATATTTATATGCTTATATTTAAGACTGATTGTTCTTGACGGAGAAAATTAATTTCTAGTATACAGGGTGGATCTGTAACTTTGGACAATCTAACGTGGGGTGAATGACCTGTCGAAATACAACATAACGCCATTTTTATTTTTTGGATCGGTTAAACTTTTTTTTCTGACATTGTATGGAAAACTTACTATCGTTGCGGACTTTCATACTATGATGAAAATTTTTTTTTATCCAATTCCTAAAATAACAGTGGTTCTAAGTTTTATTTCAACAGGTCATTCACCCCACTTCAGATTGTCCAAAGTTACAGGTCCACCCTGTATACTTACCTTTCAATATCAATATTGAAATTCTGATTCATTAAAAAACAAATTGTTAATAGTTTCTTGTTTTCTCTTTCCTTTCCGTATTGAATATCAAAATATAAATTCTAGTCAATTAAAAAACAACTTATTCAAACCATAAAACGTAATTTTCCTAGCGGTGGTGCAGCATAAGGTATTCCCTTGAAGCTATAGTATTTCTTGTCTCTTGACGAAGCCTCCAGCATTTCGCCTCTCAGCCAACCTTGCTTCACTTTGACTTTTACTAACTCCACACTAGTCACCTTAATATATTGTTATTACTATTTTATTTGAAAGTGTCACATACTTAAAACTATTTGTTATTATTTTTTTATTGAAACTAAGGTTTTAAAATTTGTTAATATCGACACTAAGTCTACTTATTGTGTGATAGTCCTTTTATTATTTTTATTCATATTCATTTATTAGCTTGTTTTTTACATTATATTTAAAAAAAAATATTTACAAGAAAATAAAATTTAAAAATACAATATAAAAAACAGAAAAAAAATGCAGGCGGAGTCTACGACCCAAGTCACCAGTGGTCAGGGCCCAAGAGAGAGGAACCTCCTCACAATACGCGCCGTGTCAAGAACGACCGCCTTCTGAATCAGGCCCTTCACCCAGCCGTGAGCGAAAGCTTCTCTAGATGACGGTCGAAGCTATTTTATTAATAATTATCATGCTCTATAACTTGTATTACATTCTTGTCAGTATTCAACACTTAAAAAAGAAAATGTAACTATCGCAAAAATATAAACTTACCATTACAAAAAGCCAATAGAGCATCAACATTTTTGAGTAAAGTAATGAATAATCCAACTACAAATATTTTCGCCCACGATCTACACACACGAAATATCTAAACAAGAGACGACTGTTTTGATATGTGCCGATAGAAATATAACTTTAACTCGATATTTAAAACGAGGACAAGTCGTGATAAGACTATTAAAACTGCACTTGAGGGTTTTTTGGATAACGTTGTTTTAATTATATTTTTGCCTTTAAATATCGACTGTAATGAAATGACATTATTTATTCTCAACGTTAATGAAAATTATCTTGTTGTCCGGAAAATGAAATAACGGGCATGTTTTCTTTTGTATTTTATTAAACTTAAAGTAACAAGATCTGTAATCAATTTCTTTAAACACTCGCGGTTATCTACATCTTCTTACCACGTTCTTACCACAATTATTTTTAATTGAGCTGATACTGATACTGTCAGTGTGGTATGTCGCAATGTGAATTCGAGTTCCAGTGGTACCGGTAAACGAACGAGAAAAAGGGTAGACAGATTTGTCTGCTCTTAAATGACCTACCCGTAGTTCCTCAGTCTTCCCGTGATCATGGCGCTTGAAACAGTGCTGAAATATCGGGACCGCTCAATTAAAAACAATCGTGGTAAGAACCCGTTTAGTGATAGTGTAAGTGATGAACAAGATCTGTCACAGAAAATACAGTTTTATTATTTATAAGGTATGTAACTACACCATTTTCCTGGAAATTTACAATATATTATGGTGGTATTATAATATTATGTACAAATATAAGAAAAATAAAACTTGTTCAATTTTTTCCACAAAATCAGCACAACTCTTCAAAAAACATTGTCTCTTACAACCAGATTTTTGGTTTAATATTTATAAAAAAAAATCTTTGAAATTTAAGTTTTATTCCTTGTTATAATAATATCATCTTTACTTAAGTAATTAAACAACTGAAATTAAGGTTTCAAACCACGAAAGGTAATTTTCCAACAGGTGGTGTCGCGTAAGATATCCCTTTGAAACTGTAATCAGTCTTGTCTCCTGTTGAAGATTCCAACAGTTCACCTCTTATCCAGCCTTGTCTTATTCTTACTTTAGCTAATTCAACACAGCCAAATTGTAATATAACTCTTTAAGAATTTTATGAAGAAGAATAAGTATGAGTAATGAGTATCCATGTGAAACTCGAGAGATATTGTACTGTACCAAACCATTTCTTTAGGTGTACTCCACCACGAGTGCCCAATGCGGATTGGGGACTTCATATCTTCGAAGGATTTTTAGAATCTATTTCAAACATGCAGGTTACCTCACGATGTTTTCCTTCACCGTTTTTAACTGCTAGTGTTGTGGAAAAATTGCACATAAATATTTTTTCATATAAAGATTTAGTTTTACAAGCCGGTCGGTTTTGAACTCGACCTCCCGTACGGAAGGCTAGTACTTCAACCACTGGGCCACGACTTGATGAGATATATTGATATGATTATATTATTATGCAATAAAAATATTAAAGCATAATTATTTCGCTTACCTTCCAAAAAGTAGGTACATTATTTTTTTTTTAATTGAAGGAAATCACCGATCCCCGGGGTATGTGGGAGTTGAACCGCACTAAAACCTCCAACCGCACACACTCAGCGTCCGAACCCCGGCTGAGGCCAGAATCCAGCAAGGGGTTATGAGGGACGACGCGACGCGTTACGCCATCAGCACTCTTTCCCGTCCCCAAGTAGGTACATAAGCAAATAACATCGTTTACCAACGTTATATAAATCTAGCTATTCTTCTGTTGATAAAAATGAATTGTATATACAATAGTTTCATTTAATTATACTATTCCACAAGTAATATAAGAAAGTAAATAATAAAAGAAGATGGGTTTTCATTAAACCGTATCGACGTAGAGACATTAAAATTTAGTTATAAAAACGTTATGGTTTTTTAACGACCGAACAGTCTGATAAGATTTAAAATAACGTTTTAAATGGTGAAAAATAGCTAGTTTTAGATGTTAAAATAAATGAATCCAGATCCAGGAATCTGGGAAAAATTTAAATCTTTTAAAATAGCTAGTTTGACACTATTAGATAAATAGATTTCGTGGATAGGGTAAATGTTAATCAGCACATTTATTAAATTACTTCAAAGTAAACTTATTCAGACACTCGCGGTTTTCTATAATACTTTCATGCTTTTTCAACGGGTTCTTACCACTCGGATTCCAATCACTGGATACAATTACATAATCATCAGGTACTATCTTCTGAACGTCGTTACGTATGGTTAAAGAAGCTATCGAGATTTCAAGACATAGCATTTTTAACAGGAGTGACGGCTTCAGATTATCGAGTATGTGGAATTCAGTGCTAAACACAACAGTCACTCGTAGGTTCATGCTCAGAGAGTATTGTAGATACAGTGAGTGTGGTGTGTCGTGATGTGAGTTTGAGTTCCAGTGGTACTACCGAAAAGCGAACGAGAAAGAGGGTAGACAGATTGTATTTATGTAATTTTCTTGGTTCCGCTTATGAAGATTGTCTTTTCTTTTTACTTTAAAATCATTGAAAATCGTGTTACAACACAACGGTTTATTAGTTTTTTATTGAACAAAGACCATGAAATATACATTAATTATTTAGACTAATTATAAAACGGGCCGTTTGCTCGACAATTTCATTATAATCAGTACACATATTTAACATGACATTGGTATTGCTTATATTCACATTATGGTATGTATGTGTGTTTTTTTAAATATTTATTATAACTAGCAACACTAGTTTTTCTTGGATAAATGTTTACATCTTCAGTGTTTACCAAAATGTTTTTATTGATTACTAGCTGGTCCACGCAAGTCGTCTGCGTCATATAAGGAAATTTTCTCACCGTTTAAACCTTCCCTGGACTTCTACGAATATTTCAAGATTAATATAAGCCAAATCGGTTCAGTCGTTCTCGAGTTTTAGCGAGACTAACGAACAGCAATTCATTTTTATATATAAGAAGACTAGCTGGCTCACACAACTTCGTCTGCGTCACATAAGTAAATTTTCTCACCGTTTAAACCTTCCCTGGACTTCTACGAATATTTCAAGATTAATATAAGCCAAATCGGTTCAGTCGTTCTCGAGTTTTAGCGAGACTAACGAACAGCAATTCATTTTTATATATAAGAAGATTTTTTCAGCATTCCCTTCAATAATGCTATTCTTGTGAAAGTACAACAAGGGTTGTTGAAAGGCGAAGTCGTTGCAAATGAAGTCGACGGTAGCAAAATCTACAGTTTTAAGGGTGTTCCTTATGCCCAGCCTCCCGTGGGTCATTTGAGGTTCAAGGTATTTTATTTGTATATTTTGATATTTCTATAAGGCAGTGGCATGAAAACAAAGTATTTTAAAACCAGTAACAAAAGACGTATTATAAAATTTAACATTGTATGGTTTTGTTAATCAACTAAAAGTTGATTTTTTTGTTTCTATTATTCTATCTTTCTATGTGGTCTGGCAAAAATGTCGACTAAATCTAAAAGACCTATTAATTTTGTAAGAACTTCAAACAAAAATACTTATTTTACAATCTATTTTTTTCAGGCTCCCCGACCTGTATCATCTTGGAAAGGGGTGAAAGATGCAAAAAAACATGGCGCTGTCTGCCCCCAGTTCGATTTTTTAACCGGCGAAATTATTCCAGGAAATGAAAATTGTTTATTTCTCAATATATACACTCCCAACCTCAATTGTAATGCCTCTCTAGCAGTCATGTTCTTTATTCACGGTGGAGGCTACGTCAGTGGATCCGGCAATGATGATTTCTATGGACCTGATTTTATAGTGCGAAAAGATGTGATATTAGTAACCATAAACTATAGACTTGGTGCTCTGGGATTCTTGAAGCTTGACATAACAGAAGTCCCAGGAAACGCTGGTATGAGAGATCAAGTTATGGCTTTGAAATGGGTCAATGAAAATATTAGAAGTTTTGGAGGAGATCCGAATAAGATAACAATTATTGGCCAAAGCGCTGGTGCTGCAGCGGTAATGTATCATCTAGCATCTCCTTTGACAAAAGGACTTTTTAGTAGAGCTATTGCTGTAAGTGGAACACCGACATGTGATTTCAACTTTTCTTATGAGCTTACAAGGAGATCGTATATTTTAACGAAAATTCTTGGTAAAGAAACATCGAACCCTCATACGGCATTGCAGTTTCTTCAGAGTGTTGATGCTGTACGTCTTCTTCGGCCTCCAGTATTTTTCTTATCTACTGAAGCAGTATCTGCAAACAACAGGTTACGTTTCTACTATTTTAAGCCAGATGTCGAAAAAAACTTTGGAACAATACCATATCTTGAAAAAAAATATTTAGATTCCGTAAAAGATGGTGATTTGCACAACGTTGACTTATTCTTCGGTACAACAAATCTGGAAACCATTTATACAATAACTAAAATTAACAATACACTTAGAGAATTAAACACATATCCAGAATCATTTGTTCCAGTTGAAATTTTAGACCAAGTGACACCTGCTGTTAGCTTGAAAATCTCAGATTTACTTCGTCGGTATTACTTTGGTAATAAATCATTGACTATTGAACATATCAAAGAGTACTTAATTTACAGTTCTGAAACTTATACAACTGGGGCTGTGAGGCGGTTTGCGGATTTGGTATCAAAAAAATTGTCTAACGTATATCTTTATAAATTTGCTAGTTTTTCAAAAAGAAACTACTATGGGAGGCTTGCTGTTCCATACGGAATATATGCTGCGAGCCATATCGATGACTTATTGTACATTATGTATCCGAAGTCTTTGAACCTAACTGCTGATATTAACAGCATTGAATTCAAGATGGTTGAATTGACTACCAACGTGTTCACTAATTTTGTGAAGTATGGGTGAGTTCTAGAGATCAGATATTAGTTTTTGATTATTCAATTTCGAGTTTAACAGCATTTTGTGGATCCATTCAGGATCTATTACTATAGAACGTAAAAACCATAAAAGCATTATAAGGGGTGGGCCATATAAAGTTTGCATTTTCCAAAAGTTCGACTGTCATGTTGGCTGTGTGGCATGTTGCGCCATCCTGTTGAAACCAAATGTCGTCTTACTCTTCAACTTTTGGAAACAAAAATTCGTTGAGCATGGCACGGTAACGCTCGCCATTGACCGTAACGGCGGCTCCTTGCTCATCTTCGGCCAAACGATCTTCTGCCCATTGGGCGAACCGAAAACGTCCCATTTCGTAAATTTCAAACCTGTAACTAAATTATGAACAGAAATTGAATGACATTTGCGATGTCATTCTCTAAATAAATAGTAGTTCAAAATGCAAACGTTAGATTGGCCCACCCACCTCTTTGTCACCTTTTCTTAGAATACTTCTTTGATACTAAATAGAAAATGGGAGATTCTTCAATTCCATATCCTGGTTATTATTTTGTTAAGGCACCAACCAGGGTTTTGACCACATCATATTTCTACTTTAGCTTTTATTGGTCTAATATCACGGTGTGTTGTGTGCTCAATAAATATACTTTCTTTTTTCTTTTGAATGTTCATTGTAATTTACTTTCTAGGACTCCAACTCCTGACAACAGCTTGGGTTTGATTTGGCCAACCTATAATACGACTAATAAAAACTACGTGACAATCTCCAATGTCACCTTGAGATGTGGTCGCAACCCGGACAGCTCGGCTACAATACTCCGAAATAGTATTTTCAAGAAACTTGGCATTGACTACTAGACTACAGGCTCATGAAGAAAAATTATGGGTCATTTGAACCACCAGGTGACCTATCTAAAACGAAATTCTAGTATAAAATAATAAGATTCAGTACTATGCCGTCACTTGTAAGCTGTCCAACTGAGTGTAGGTGAGCATTCAGGGGATTGCAACCATCGTTTTTTCCCTTTGTCGCATGATTTTTGTACGGCGTTGAGGAATAATGGATTAGAAGCAGTATTTAAATAGTATGATACAGATGCCGTACAAAAGAAAGAATTTCGTTTAAGATAGGTCACCAGGTGGTTCAAATGACCCATAATTTTTCTTCATGGGCCTGTAGTCTATACTAGGTTAATTTGATTTTCATATATCAAATTATTTTTGTTAACAAATAAAACATTATGAAAGCAAATATTAACTTAAATTATTTACGGGAAGTTGCAGTTAAAGTAGTTTTAATATTGTTGGAGCATCTTTAATAATGTCCAGTCTATTTAATTCAGTTAGGCATAATGGGCGTGTAACCCGTTGCCTCGAAAAAGAAGAACGAAGATTGCCGCCAAAATTGTATAAGGGAAAAATGTAAAAGTTGGATAATAAAATTTATATTAATCGCAATCTGATTTTAATTGAGTATCAATCTTTATTGTTTGAAACCGCAATAAATATGGGTTTTGTTTTTTTTGAAACTTTTTTGTTATTGCCATGTAGGCAGATGAGCCAAAGGGCCATTTTATCGTGGTTACCGTCGCTCTTAAACCTCTGCAATGTCAGGGGACACTGAGGGGTCGCTACTTACTTTATATTTTATTACGTTTTATTTTATTTTTAAAGTAAAAATTCTAATATACCTATTTCACGTTTACATTACGGGTTTAGTTTGCATAAATAAAAACTTTATTGGCTTTTCCACAACCTATGGAGATTAATGGTATTAATTACTTATTGAAACGATCATAAATACTAGACCATAAACATTATTTCGGTAAAAGATAATCTTCAGTAGAATACCGTTAGTTGTTACTAAAAACCTTTTTTTTTTGCTAGATAGATAAACGAGTCTACGGCCCACCTGATGGTAAGCGGTCATCGTCGCTCATGAACCTCTGCAATGCCAGGGCAAAGAAGGGCCGTTATCTATCACCTACCCATACAGGACTTTCCTTAAACCTCGTTTAAAGAGGGACATGTCATAGCGCTCCGGGAACATCGCGGATAGGAGTCCATTCTAAATAAGATTAAAACTTTGCTTTTGTGATCGCCTCGGTATGATTGCTTTTCCTTCCCGATGCTATGATTTCTCCTTCTTCAAGTTAGGTTTAAGAAATTCGATCATAATAAAAATTAAGTAATAGCTGAGCTGTGACTAGCATTACTAAGATCTAAGAGATATGTGACGCTCTTTCGTCATGAGGACAGATGATTTTACCTGCCTTGTTCATCATCATCATCAGTCTATAGACGTTCACTTCTGGATATAGGCCTCCCCCAAACCTTGCCACATCGACGGTCCATCTTGGGGGGGGTCTACCAATATTACGCTTACTGGTTCTCACAATATGTCCTGGCCATTGCCACTTCAAAGCCTCGTTACGAGTATTAAAACATTTGTAATTTTTAATTAATATTATATTATAATATTCTGATGCAGACTTCTCAGTCTTAGTTTAATTATTAAATTATTTATTATATCACGTGCGCCACTTCGTCTGCGTCACAAAGGGGTTCAAACTGTACTCGCAATGCTGTCGTGATATTATTTGCGCAACCCGCGTTGGGTGTATTCATTGCGTTTTATACTCGTGATAACTTCTCAATGAAAAGTCTGACTGGAATAAAAAAAATCCTTCTACATTAATACTTTTGGTAACATAATACTTAATTTGGATAAGGATTAATATAAAGATACTCATTTAAAATTAAATTCATTCTTCGGACGATTTAGTATTTTTCATGAACATAAAAGCGATTATTGTGACGAAACTGTGATAGTTAGATATATGCTCTCCAGGATTTTTTTGTAGGTCTAACTTAGACTTAAACACTCGTAGTACATCATTTTGTTCTATTGTCAATAGTTTTTGCATCGTACGCATAAAAATGTTTTCGATTTTACACTTTGAGTTACAAATTCGATGTCTTCATATGGATTACTATTATTTTTTTCAAAATAAAATATACACATAAATCTTCCTCAAGAATCACTTTCTCTATTTAAAAAAAAACGCATCAAAATCCGTTGCGTAGTTTTGAAGATCTAAGCATAATAATATACAGGACAGACAGACGGATATCGACTTTGTTTTATACCATGTAGTGATGATAAGCGTCATCTTGATTGGTATGCAATCACAGTTATGTGCTATAACATAACTTCTTCTCTATAAGGTTTCCACAGGACCCAGAGTTTAAGATTATAAAGTTTATAGAAATTGTATTTTTAACGATTCCTTTGCCAATATAACGGCTTTAAATAGTTTTTGGTATAATAAATTAATTACTACAGAACCAAGACACCTTGGATAAAGGCCCAAAGTGAATTATAACATACTAGCTGACCCGCGCCAATTTTTCTTTTTTTATTGCCATGTAGGCAGACGAGTCAACGGGCCACCTGATCGTAAGTGGTTACCGGCGTTGAAGAAGCTAGATTTTGAGATTTTTTTTTTCTTTTTTTACTATAAAGTATCCTATGTTAATGTTAATACTTCCAAGAATATACGTTCAAAATTTCATGATGATCGGTTGAGTGATTTTTTCGTGAAAGTGTAACAAACAAACTTATATTCACATTAATATGTTAGTGGAGATACTAATCATGCATAAAAGTAAATTCCAGTTCTTTAAACATTTCATAACAAAAAAGTGAAGAACAAGCAACATGTTATATTGTTTATCAGCTATATTATTCTGGTGTGTATTTTTTTATTGCTTTGTTTGTAGTTTGTATTCTAGAAAATTTTCATTTATGTTTTATTTTTGAAAATATTACCTACTTCTACTCTACTACTACTAGGTACTACTGTGCTGTACTGTACCAATCCATTACTGCCCACTGTTGGGCTCAGGTCTCCTCAGAAGAGGGGTTAGGCATAGTCCACCACGCTAGTCCAATGCGGATTGGGGATTTCACATATCTTCAAAGGATTTTGAAAACCCTTTTTCCGATATGCAGATTTCCTCACGATGTTTTCCTTCACCGTTTTTAGCCCTACCACTACTACTTTCCATTAATCTCTATATACTGATATATTTATTTATTTATTATACTTTATATACAATGGAAAGTACAATGGCGGATTAATGCCTAATGCATTCTCTCAAAACACACGATATACACATTTTGAAAAAAAATCTGACTTTATCGACCGTTAGTTCAGAGTTTCTTGGTTTTGTGATTAAATATTTAATTTAAATTCAGCATTTCTCCCCACCAAGCTGTAAAAGTGAGAGTAACACAAGGAGTGTTGAAAGGTGAAGTGGTAGCAAATGAAGTCGATGGCAGTCCAATATACAGCTTCAAAGGAGTTCCATATGCTGAACCCCCTGTGGGCAACTTGAGATTCAAGGTAATTTGAACTAATTCGATTATGACATTATAATATTATGATAATTAATCACTACACAGTAAAAACAAAGTCGCTATCCGCCGTCTGTCAGTCCCGTATGCTTAGAATTTAGATCTTTAAAACTACGCAAAGGATTTTGATGCGGTTTTTTTAATAAAAAGAAAATAGGGATCCGTATGAAAACATCGAATTTGTAACGAGGTATAAGCGTACGCTGCAAAATTATTGGCAATAGACAATAGAACAAAATGATGTACTACGGGTTTGTAGATCTTAGTAAAATCTGAAAAAAAGTCCGCGAGAGCATATATCTAACTATCATAGTTTAGGCACAATAACCACAATAACAATGTCCATGAAAAATATTAAATGAGTATCGCTGTAATCCTTATCCAAATTTAGTATTATGTTACCAATAGTACTCACGTAGAAGCAAATTACTTTTTGTTTTATTCCAATCGGACTTTTCGTTGAGAAGTTATCACGAGTATCAAACGCAATGAATACACCCAACGCGGGCCGCGCAAATAATATCGCGACAGCATTGCGAGTACTATTTGAACCCCCTTGTGACGCAGACGAAGTTGCGCAGGCCATTTAGTTCTTAACATACCTACTCTTTTTTCTACAGGCTCCCAAACCGATTGCCTCATGGAAAGGTGTGAAGATAGCCAAACGACACGGAGCCGTTTGTCCCCAATTCAACAGCGAGACGAATGAAATTGTTCCAGGGAATGAAAACTGTCTTTTTTTAAATATCTACTCACCCAATTTAAACTCAAATGCTTCTTTATCAGTCATGTTCTTTATCCACGGTGGAGGTTTTCTCACCGGTTCTGGCAACGATGATTTTTACGGACCCGATTTTATAGTCCGGAAGAACGTCATATTAGTAACAATTAATTATAGACTTGCTTCCCTGGGATTTTTGGATTTGAACATAAAAGATGTTCCAGGAAACGCTGGATTGAAAGACCAAGAAATGGCCTTAAAATGGGTTCATGATAATATTCTAAGCTTTGGGGGAGATCCTAATCAAATTACAGTTATTGGTCAAAGTGCTGGAGGAGTATCAGCATTTTACCAGCTAGCGTCACCTTCAACTAAAGGTCTTTTTAAAAGGCTAATTGCTTTGAGTGGAGCTCCAACTTGCGATTTTGCGTTTCCATATCAACCTGCAAGACGACCATATATTTTAGCCAAACGTCTGGGCTTTAACTCAACTGATCCTCGATTAGTATTGAAGTTTCTTCAGAGTGTAAATGTTGAAAATTTTTACCGACCGGATGTAACTTTGTTGGCTAATGAAGCTGTTCGTTTTGAGAATAATGATATTCTACGTCACTTCTATTTTCCTCCAGTTGTTTCCAATTACTTAGCCTCAGTAAAAGCGGGTGCTTTGCGTGATATTGACGTATTTTTAGGAAGCACCAATTTGGAAGCTGCATTTACAGTGTACAATGTAAGCACTGCTTTAAAAGATTTAAGCAAATACCCAGAAATGCTTGTCGTACGTGAAATTTTAGATCAAGTAAAACCTAACATCGCTTTAGTGATATCAGATATGACGATTGGGCATTACTTTAACAACAAAACAATAACCACAAAAGATACCGTTGAGTATTTTAAATACAGTTCCGATACTTATTTCTCAGCTCCCATAAGACGATTTACAGATTTGATTTCCAAAAGATTATCTAAAGTTTACTTTTATAAGTTCACTAGTTTCTCGAGAAGGAACTATTATGGAAAAGCTGTTGTTCCATATGGTCTATACGCTGCCAGTCATGAAGATGACTTGATGTACATCTTCAATGCTAAATCTCTCAACCTCACCGTCGATACAAACAGCGTTGAATTCGAAATGATTGAGTTGACTACAAACATTTTCACAAACTTCGCGAAATATGGGTGAGTTTTTGTAATACAAGGTGTCTCAAAAGAAATTTCATATTTAGTGGATTGATTTAAAAAAAAAGGAAGCGGTATATAGAAAAAATGTTTATTTATTGTTAAAATACACTTTTTGGGAATTCATTTCTTAAAAAGAATATCGTCTAAATGTAAACCCTCACGTTGTTGGCACTCATTTAATCGAACAGTAAAATTATTTATGACTGCTCGACAGGTCAAATGCGCCAGTGAAGTTGGTTTATTGGCGTAAACGCAGCGTTCACGCAGTAAGCTAAACAAATATAAAATTTCTTTTGAGACACCTTGTATAAGCTTTATGTTGTTCGCTATTATAACATTTGGCTTATTGCAACTAAGTTTTATAGTAAGCGTCCTCTTCATTTCAATTCTATCACAACTTAGTATCACAGATTTGTATTTTCCAAATAACATTCTCGAAAACCTTTATAGTATCTAGCCCTTAAATTATATTCACTTTTTCCACAGAACTCCTACACCAGACAACAGCTTGGGTTTGATCTGGCCAAAATATGATCCAATCAAGAAGAACTACGTGACCATCTCCAACGTTACTTTAATACGAGGCTGCAACCCGGACAGTTCAGCCACAGCATTTCGGAACAGAATCTACAAGAAAGCTGGCATTGACCACTAGTTTTTCTCATAATATTTTACTTCAAAATCATCATCAACCCGGAAACGTCTACTGTTAGATATAAACCTCCCCTAAAGCCACAACGACCGATCCTGCATTGCTTCCATTCAGCGTCTTCCCGCGACCCTGATCAGATGGTCGGGTCATCTCGTATTTTAATTGTATGACTTCCAAAAAGGATGTACTCAATTCGTTTGTATGCCTCTTTTTCTTTTTTATGTTTGAATAAAGAATAAAGATGTTTATTGTGAGTTAAATCCATTACACATTTGACAGAAAACTTATACTAAATACACATAGGATTCAACTTACAGATGTGCCAGAACCAATGATCCTCACACTAGGCAAAGCCTGTATCGTGAGGACCCCGCTAAATTAAGTGTTACATAGTGGAAGCTGGGCACAGTTAATCACTAGCAGAGTGATAGTGATTGTTCCTCGATAACTTTAGTTTGAGTGGGGCGATTTGAATGATTCTGGTGTCAGATGAAAGGTGATGGTCGAACTTAGATCCCATACTTTTTTAAAGATCGAACAATTACTTTTGGATCTGTGTTTAAAAATGTGTATTTTTAATGGACAAAATTTTACAATTTCCTATGCGTTCTTGCGTATTTTCTTTTTTATAACTGATTTCGATGATTCATTTTTGTTATTAAGCAGACGTTTTGAGCATTATGAGATGTATATGAGATACATTTGATAAAGATCTGACTGGGAGTTTTTGTGCTATGATTGAGAAACGGAAGTCGATCGTTTTCATTTTTGTAATAAAAATATACTACCTCTAAATAAATAACTCCATTATCTTTTTATTTATTTTTATTTCAGAATAGAAATTATGTTTTTTGTACCAGTAGTTAATGGGATAATACTTTTCTCAAAAACTAAATCAGTAACTAAATAACAAAATAGAATCCTGAAGTTCTCAGTAAGCGCTTCTGTTAAGTTCAACCCATTATAATTAAAGAACAGTAACATTTGAAAGAATAAATGCTGAACTAATCGGTCTTAGCAACAGCTCGTTTGAAAAAATCTTCAGACATTGGAGTCATTCCATTTAAAATCGTCTAAAATCAGTAAAAAACACTCATTTTTAGTTTGCTCTCACTAATGGTAGGTCGCCATAAACAAAATTATCATTCAGTTTTATCAAACTATAGTCTGTCCCCCTAAGGATCCCGCTTTAATAATGAAAAAAAAATTAAACAGACAAAACTTTGAGGAAATTTCAAATAAAAAAAGGTGATTTTTGAAAGTTTTTATTTAAATGCTCGGAAACAGGTCCTCATAAAAATCGAATATGTGTAAATTTCATTCTTAGGGACCCTAGAGATGAATCCCTCAAAATTTCACCTAAATCTAAAACGGTGCAGCTTTATTGATTAGACGATTTTAAATGGAATGACCCATTGGCGAAATTATTGGTAAGGCTACTGAAAAACCACTAGCATTTTGTCCATAAATAGTAACTTCATCTGGGTGTCCTCCAAAAAAATCTATATTATCTCGAATCCAATGCATTGCAGCCACTAAGTCTTTTGAAACAACCTTGCCTGGAATGCCATCAGTTTTCACCCTCATAAAACCTAAAGATTGTGGTCTGTAGTTGATTGTTACCATGACAACATTATTTATCACCATAAAGTCTGGTCCATATCTGTCTATGTCACCTGAACTAGATTTAAAAATACCGCCATTGATAAAAATTATGACGGGCATAGGTTCCCCAGGTTTGAGATCTGGACTGTATACGTTTAAAGATGGACAGTCTTCGCATTCAGGTAATTTTGTTGAAAAAGATCCCTTCTGGATACATTTTGGTCTATGACGTGTTGCATCCTTTATATTTTTCAAAGATATTGGTGGTTGGTTAGTCTGTAATTGTAATTGTTTTATCAAAACTTATAAGGCAAACATTTCAAAAAGCTCATTAGGTGCATCCTAATAAATTGAACACTAATTATTTGATTGGATAACATGAATATCGTAAATTTGGTAAATATAATTATTAAATTTTATTCTGTCTTCTTCTATGTCGGTACACTCTTGTGAGAGCGGTTGTGAAATATTCGAATTGAGAAACTACTGTACTGTGCTATACCAACTGACCTACTACTCGCTGAACTCAGGTCTCCTCAGGAGTGGGATTAGGCATAGTCCACCACGCTTTCCGAATACGGATTGGGACTTCGCATAATATCTTCGAAAGAGTTTTAGTATCCTTTTCCAAAACTACTAACTACTACAATCCTTACGGCCTCCCGCGATACAGGCCTAACCTAGTGCGGGGCCATTGTTGAACCCCTTATGTAATTAGTTCTATGTTTGAAATAAATTATTTGTATTTGTATTTTGTATCAACTTCTTACAATTGTTTGGTTGGTTTAAAAATTGAATAAAAAAAAATCTAAAAAAACACTATGTTGATCAAAAATAAAGTTGCTGTCATACAAACCTTAAATCGTGATTTTCTAAGAGTTGGTGCAGCATAAGGTATTCTTTTGAAGCTATAGTACTTGTGGTCTCCCGATGAAGTCGTCAGCAATTCACCTCTCAGCCAACCTTGTTTCACTTTGACTGTCACTAGCTCCACACTAGTTACCTGAATTGTTTGGATTTGTAGTGAATAATTTATTTTAATACAAAAAGAAGATTACCTTCGTAAAAGTTTTCTATAAAAGAATATGAAATTCCTGTAAAATCTTCTTTTACAAAGAACAAGAAACTGAGACAATGTTGCAGTCAGAAACAATGGTCCGACAGCTCTAGGCAAATTTTGCGTAGGTATTTGAGACCAGTTGAAAATTTGGTACATAGTTCTATTGATATACCCCAACTCGGTAATACAAACCTGGCTGCTGAGTGGCTTAACGGACCCCTTCATTTTTTTAAATAATGGTAGAAAGCCCCTAAACACTGACTTGTCTTATTTATTTATAAATGGACTATCAACATCTTACATATTCACTACTGTTGTACTTATATCACATAATTTAACTTCTAATATGATAGCCAATTATAGATACACACAGCATTCTGGGCTAACATAATTAGATTTACAAGTATAATAGTGTTATGATGAATAGAATTACAATTACAAAAATTACAAAATCAATGAAAATTACAGAAAAAACTTAAGCAATTAAAATTTTAAAAAAATATATTATTATAAGAATTTCAACAAATTAAACAGGATACAAACTGAGAAAAATTTAGAAACTATTAATTGGACTCATTACGAGATAGAAACACATTTCTTTTTTTTTTTTTTATTGCGTGACAGATAAACGAGCCTACGGCCCGCCTGATGGTAAGCGGTCACCGTCGCTCATAAACCTCTGCAAGAGAAATCAGTGACATGTGGTTTATATCGACTTTTGGAACTGCTTTACACAGTTCGTTGTATTCTTGACAACATCTATCAATTCGATCCCAGGTTTATACTGTATCGTGTGTCTTTTTGGAAATACTATTTATTTGTCGTAAACAATGTCCTATAGACAACATAAGATTTCAAGTTGCCTAAAACACATTTTTTACATTTAAAAAAAATGCAAATGTACAAAAGCCCCGACTACATGTTCTGGCTTTATTTTCTTATATTTTCTTAATATAAAACTACAACATATTTAATAGAAAGTTACCTCAAACACTTTTCTTGAATAAAAAAAAATCAAATATTTTAAAAACGTAGGGATTCGTTATGCCCCGTTACTCAGCAGCCAGGTTTGCAGTTCTGAGTTGAGATATATCAGGAGTTCCAGCTTGCCTCTAAACCCTACTCAAAATTTGCCACGAGCTCTCGGACCATAACGATAGTCATCACACATTCAAAATTCAGAACAATCCATACTAATAACTTAAGTACGACTTATAACTTAACTGAACTCGTGGTGGCTGAGTGGTCGAAGCGCTTCCTTCCGAACGGAAGGTCGCGGGTTCAAATCCGGCCGGCTTGTACCTCTAAATCTAAATGTGAAAAGATTTATGTGCAATTTTTCACAACACCACTGGCTAAAATCGGTGAAGGAAAACATCATGAGGAAACCTGCAAGTCGGAAAAGGATTCTAAAAATCCTTTGAAGATATGTGAAGTCCCCAATCCGCACTGGGCAAGCGTGGTGGACTATGCCTAATCCCTCTTCTGAGGAGACCTGAGCCCAGCAGTGGGCAGTAATGGGTTGGTACAGAAATACTAATAACTTACCATTCCAAATAACCAATAGAGCATCAACATTATGCAGTAAACTAAAAATAATCAAACCTATAGGCAATAAAGATACCCCACTTAACTCAAACCAAACCAAACAATAAAAAAACGACAACTCGATACTGAAGGCAGAAGACCGGTTTTGATCTGATAGACATAATAACAATTAAACTAGTCAATTGTACTCGATATTTAAAAAGAGGGCAAGTCACGACGATATTATTAAAAACTGTATCGAAAGTTATTGTTTTTCAACAATAAGATCAATCATCATCCTATCCATGTCTACCTATTCCACCAATACCTGGTTTGCTTGAAGAAAACTCAAATATGAGTTAAGCTCGCCATTGTACCTGCTCTTTTCATGTTATTTGTGTTATCTGTTATGTTGCTTTTGTGTACAATAAAGAATAAGAATAAGAATCATCTTAATTTTTTGAATAACTTTAAAACAAGAACGTCTGTCGCTTAAAAAAACTGTCCTTTAGCCCTTACTAGATATTAAATACTTAACAAAATTAATCAACAAAATTAATATTTGCAATTATTATTTTCTCTAAAACACACGCTCATATCCAAGAGGTGTGAAGAATGTCACACGACACGGTTCCGGATCCCCAAGGCGACAACCAGGTTCCATACTTCGTAATATGTATAATATATATTACATATACAGGGTGTATGAAGACCACTCCCGAAAACGAAGGCTGGGTTAGTACTAGTGATACTTTTTTTTTTTTTTTTGTTTTAGTTGGAGGAAATCGCCGGATCCCTTCCCACCCCGCGGGTAGAAGAGAGATGTTGGTATCATCTCAAACAATTGCTCCGAGCACTCCCCGTGGAACAGCCGGTACAATATGCAAAGGGGTATGTGGGAGTTGAACCTCACTAAAACCTCCAACCGCTCACACTCAGCGTCCGAAACCCGGCTGCGGCCAGAACCCAATACGGGGTTATGCGGGGTGGCGCGACGCGTTACGCACTGCGGCACACTTTCCCGTCGCGATACCCCCACTAGTGATACTTGGGACGTTAAGCTTTTTGCAAAGTAAATCGGCTGAATGAACCGGTCTCCTAGCTTATCATCACAGGTATACTAGTACTACCACCAGTCTTCGTTTTCGGGAGTACTCTGTTTACACCCTGTATATCCGAAGAATGTTTGACACTAATTTAAGAGCATTTATGTGGATAATGTTTCCTCTTGTACAGCTTCTGAATAGAAAGAAAAAACTCGAACATTAACTGATAATATAATGTAAAACAGGTTAATTAAGTAAATTAAATGGCTGAAATTCGGTTAATAGCTATAAAAAAACCATTATTTTAAAAGATTCAGTACAATTAGTTTCAGTAGCAGTTAATATGTTATTGCTTTTAGTTGCCATTTCGGTATAGTATGTTTTATTTTTATAAATCAATGAGTCTTACATGTTTCTCAAAATAATAAATTATCATTTAAACCTAAAACCATTTACAGTGTTCTTTGACTAGCAATGGGGGGCGGCGCGACGGGAAAGAGTGCCGTGGGCGTAACGCGTCGCGCCGTCCCTCATAACCCCGTGCTGGGTTCTGGCCTCAGCCGGGGTTCGGACGCTGAGTGTAAGCGGTTGGAGGTTTTAGTGCGGTTCAACTCCCACATATCACATCCGGTGATTACCTCAAACTAAAAAAAATTGACTAGTAATGTTCTAGAAACTTTTCGACGGGCCTGGAATGTTGTTCTAGAAACGTCTAGAATAGTCTCCAAATTTCACCTACAGTCCCGAATCTAGTTCTAGAAGAATACGTAATACCAAGTAAACTTTTGATTAACTTTGGATTAAATTGTTTCAGTGTTTCTTACGCCCACGCTGTTTTAGTGAGAGTAAAACAAGGAGCGTTGAAAGGTGAAGTTGTAGCAAATGAAGTCGATGGCAGTCCAATATACAGCTTCAAAGGAGTTCCATATGCTCAACCCCCTGTGGGCAACTTGAGATTCAAGGTAATCTGACAATATTTTGCAGTACAGACAGTACTGCAAAATATTGTCTTAGAAAATCACGATTTAAGGTTTGAATGACAGCAACTTTATTTTTGATCAACATAGTAGTTAGTAATAAGTTTCTTTAAACACTCGCGATTATCTACATCACTTACACTATTACTAAACGGGTTCTTACCCTATTTCGAAATGTGAGTTCGAGTTCCAGTGGTACCGGCAAACGAACGAGAAAGAGGTTAGACAGATTTTTCTGCTCTTAAATGACCTATCCGCAGTTCCTCAGTCTTCCCGTGATCATGGCACTTGCAACAGTGTTGAAATATCGGGATCGCTCATTGAATAAAAATCGGGGTAAGAACCTGTTTAGTGATTGTGTAAGTCATGAAATTTCTTTAACTGAAATTACTGCGGTTTCACATACACTGAATAGTACAATTGCACACATTGCATGGAACAGTATCATTCTTATTTGATGGTCGACATCTTAGGTTGTAATATACAGGGTGTTGGTGCCTGGTGAAACAATACTTTGAGGGCTTAATCTATCACATTTCAAATCATATACACATACTTTTGAAACGGAGATGATCACTTTATTTTCCCATACAAAGTTGAACAATTATTATTTTGTATTATTTTTGACAACCCTATCCTGACCTACATTCAGCGTGCTATATCTATTTTCACGAACACTAGCGCATGTATCCTGTATAGAACGTGATTTTTGTCCCTTGTATTATTACAATGTTCTATGATACAGGAGGTGACTAGCCGGCTTAAGTATTTAGCTGTTGGTGCACGTCAGTACGGTAGGGTTGATCACGCACTAATTAACACGTAGTTTTGATTAGTTATAACTTATGATATATTATGCCTAGAAAACTCAGACTTGGTGGATGGCTTCTACATCAAATATACTATTTGCTGTGAAAGTATTGTTTCATCGGATTTTAACACCCTGTATATCTAAAATTATTTGACTAATGGACTCTAATTAATCTTAATATACGTGCGACCAGAAAAAATCACATGTTCATTGATACAAACTCGCTTAATTCGATGAAGAAGAAACTAGACTCAATTAAAGTGAATATAGTCAAGATTAATATTATTACAATAATGGAACCATGTCGCCTATGTACTAATCTATCGGTAGCGAAAGTCGATGAATTCGTTGGTAAATTAACAGGTACCTACTCAAAAATATGATAATTCTTTCTCAAATATTGATTATTTTTTGACAGGCTCCCCAACCTATAACTTCATGGAGAGATGTGAAGAATGCCACACGACACGGTGCTGTCTGTCCTCAATACGACATCTTAATGGATAAAATTATTCCTGGAAATGAGAACTGCCTTTTCCTGAATATCTATTCACCGAAAATAGACCCAGGTACTTCTATGCCCGTCATGTTCTTTATTCACGGTGGAGGATTCCTCAGTGGATCTGGAAATGATGATTTTTATGGACCTGATTTTATAGTGCGAAAGAATGTGGTTTTAGTGACAATAAATTATAGACTTGGTTTATTTGGATTTCTGGATCTGAATATAGAAGAAGTTCCTGGAAACGCTGGACTGAAAGATCAAATCATGGCCATGAAATGGGTCCAAGAAAATATTAAAAGTTTTGGAGGAGACCCTAATCAGGTTACGATTATTGGCCAAAGTGCTGGTGCAGCATCTGCATTCTTACATTTAGTGTCTCCTTCAACAAAAGGTCTTTTTAATAGAATAATTGCATTAAGTGGAGCTCCAACTTGCGATTTTTTGTTTGCCTACCAGCCCACGAAACGACCGTACTTGCTAGCGAAGCATCTTGGCAATAATTCAACCAACCCAATACAAGTATTGGAGTTTCTTCAAAGGGTAGAATCAAAAGAGTTAATTCCCTTAAATATTGATGCAACTTTATTGGCTACTGAAGCAGTATCGAATGACAATTTATTTCGATATTACTATTTTCCTCCAGTCGTCGAAAATACAAATTCATCTAAGAAATATATTACTAAAAATTACTTAAGATCAGTAAAAAATGGAAATTTGCGAGATATTGACCTACTTTTAGGGACCACAAATTTAGAAGCAGTATTTACTGCATACAATGTTGAAACTGCGCTAAAAGAAGTTAATAAATATCCAGAATTGCTAGTCGTGCGTGAGATATTAAACCAAGTTACACCTGATACAAGTTTGGAAATCGCTGATTTAATAAATAAACACTACTTTGGTGATAAATCAATATCAGTAGAAAACATTGCAGAATACTATCAATACAGTTCCGATATGTATTTATCAGCTGTAGTGAGGCGAAATGCAGATTTAATATCCGAGAAATTATCCAAAGTATACTTTTACAAATTTGAAAGTTTCTCAAACAGAAACTACTTTGGAAAAGCTGCAGTTCCACATGGATTGTACATTGCTAGTCATTTAGACGACTTGATGTACATCTTCAATCCTAAATCTCTTAACCTCACCGTCGACATCAACAGCATTGAATTTGAAATGATTGAATTAACTACGAAAATTTTCACTAACTTTGCGAAGTATGGGTGAGTTACTAGATAATTTATTTTTATTTTTCAGTGTTTGTAGAATGCTTATTTTCATTTAAGTTGGTAAATCATTTAATCAGTAGACGAATCATAATCTTCTTATATAAAAATGAATTGCTGTTCGTTAGTCTCGCTAAAACTCGAAAACGACTGAACCGATTTGGCTTATTTTAATCTTGAAATATTCGTAGAAGTCCAGGGAAGGTTTAAACGGTGAGAAAATTTCCTTATGTGACGCAGATGAAGTTGTGTGGGCCAGCTAGTTATTAGAATAAAAAAGATGATAGAATATAAAATAAAGTCTAGACCTAGCTTGCTAGATTGCCTTCTAAAACTGATGCAAATCATCACCATTCATCCAATCTTTTCGGTAGAATAACTTCTAAATTGGAATCATATAACACTCTACTTTTCCTTCAGTACTCCTACTCCCGACGAGAGCTTGGGTTTGATCTGGCCAAAATACGACCCAATCAACAAGAACTACGTGACTATCTCCAACGTTACTTTAATACGAGGCTGCAACCCGGACAGTTCAGCCACAGCATTCAGGAACTACATCTTCGAGAAAGCCGGCATCGACTACTAGTTTAAGCTATTTTCGGAATTCACTAGCTGTTTTAAATACATCTCAGTCTGAAATCATAGTTTTTCTTGATTTATTTAAAACCGTTATTTTCAATACATTTAGTATCAAACAAAATTGCTTAACACTATCTGTTTACAAGTATACTGTAACAACCCATTACTGCCCACTGCTCAGCTCAGGTTTACTCCGAAGAGGGGTTAGGCATAGTCCACCACGCTTGCCTAATGCGGATTGGGAACTTCACATATCTTCAAAGGATTTTTAGAACCCTTTTCCGATGTGCAGGTTTCCTCACGATGTTTTTCTTCATAGTTTTTAGCCAGTGGTGTTGTGAAAAATGGCACATAAATCTTTTTCATATTAAGATTTAGAGGTACAAGCCGGCCGGTTTTGAACCCGCGACCTCCCGTACGGAAGGCAAGCGCTTCAACCACTCGGCCACCACGACTACTGTACAACTGTTACAAGTATACGCAAATGTTATAATACTGAAGGCTGTTTGTTAAAATTGTGAGTGATTCAAAAATAAGCATATATAGGGTGTTAAAATCCGATGAAACAATACTTTCACAGCAAATAGTATACTTGATGTAGAAGCCATCCACCAAGTCTGAGTTTTCTAGGCATAATATATCATAAGTTATAAGTAATCAAAACTACGTGTTAATTAGTGCGTGATCAACCCTACCGTACTGACGTACACCAACAGCTAAATACTTAAACCGGCTAGTCACCTCCTGTATCATAGAACATTGTTATAATACACGGGACAAAAATCACATTCTAAACAGGATACATGCGCCTGTGTTCGTGAGATTAGATATAGCACGCTGAATGTAGGTCAGGTTAGGGTTGTCAAAAATAATAAAAAATAATATTTTTTCAACTTTGTATGGGAAAATAAAGTGATCATCTCCGTTTCAAAAGTATGTGTATATGACTTGAAATGTGATATAGATTAAGCCCTCAAAGTATTGTTTCACCGGGCACCAACACCCTGTATAATTGTAGATGTTTTAAATATGTGAAATCATAATGAAAAACATTTTTCTGAACATTGAAATCAACTTTCTTTCTAATGTAGACAAAGCTTTATAGCTAGTAAGATATAATTGACAGGCAAGAATGAACATTGATCAATATGCACGGAAAGTGGATGGGAGAATATTATTTTAGTAGGGGTGTGCGAATAATTCGAACTCACGAATTATTCGAATCGAATTAATATTTCCCTATATACGACTACGACTATTTTGTAGACATCTAGCCCATTAAAGATATTATCTACAAAATACAAATACTTGTACCATTTTCCGATGCATCGTCGTAGTCAAATTCGATACTATTCGAAATTCGACAAATATTCGAAACTTTTCGAATTATTCGAAATTCTTCGAATATTCGTCGAATTTCGAATAATTCGATTCGAGCGATATTCGCACACCCCTATATTTTAGTGATTAAATAAAAATCCTGCACTATGAAGATAGTCGGCATTAAGTGTACGAGAAACCCTCCAGAGAGAAGTTACTCCCAAAATCTTATTAATCATGTTTTCGTTATCTCAACTCAATTTTATCTCGATCCCAGTTCGAGGAAGTAAATCTAGTTTACATTACTATGAAATTTATATTTCTGTGAGGTATACTGTAAAACTGGCACCATTAGAAACGCAAGAGAATTTAGTTACATCAGAATTTATTAACCTAAAAAGTAACATTTAATGATAAATTTTATAGTCTAACTAATAAAGTGGCAGGGAATCTTACGAGGTGGTTCAATTATTTTATTACTATGATAAGTAATTTTATGTCAAGAGTAACTTTTATTTGGTATAAAATATAAATAGGCATTTTAATCGTTGTCACACTTAGTAGGCAAAAAAGTTGAAATGATATCGTTTATTTTAACATTGTTTCTATGGTATATTTCGTATTTTACTTAAAATTTTAGCTTTGCAACTATTAAATTGAAGTATTAAGGTACAGTTATACATGCTAGTTAATAACACGAAAGCATGCGTGTCGAAACATTGCCAATAATGAGCACAGACAAGACAGACATGAGACAAGTGATTGAAACAAGTGTCTACTACTAACTAGCATGTCTAACTGTACCGTACAAGTTTTAATAATATTAATTAGGTACTAATATTTAGAATGACCGTGTAAAGAATATTGACACAAGTCCTTTTTGGTTTCCAGTATAGTTCACAGCTTCGCTATACAAGTAAAAGTAAAGCAAGGACTCTTGGAAGGTAAGGTTGTGGCAAATGAAGTTGATGGCACCCCCATATATAGTTTCAAAGGAATCCCTTACGCTCAACCTCCAGTGGGTAACAGATTCAAGGTATTTTTTTTTGATAAGTTTATTATATTAGAACAAAGATAAAAATGTATAATTATTGCAATAGTAACATGATATTGTGTTCTATTAATGTTATTACGTCCTCGCAGGCTCCTCGGCCATTTTATTCGTGGGAAGGAGTAAGAAATGCCACTGAACATGGTCCTATATGCCCTCAGTTCGACTATATAACGAAAGAAATCCGAAGGGGAGACGAAAATTGTCTTTTCTTAAACATATACACTCCAAGTCTAAATCCAACTAATCCTCTGTCAGTCATGTTCTTCATTCACGGTGGAGCCTATGTTTCGGGTTCCGGAAATGACGATCTCTATGGACCTGACTTCATAGTCCGAAAACAGGTGATATTAGTAACTATTAACTATCGACTTGGTGATCTCGGATTCTTAACTCTTGACATAGAAGAAGTACCAGGAAACGCTGCTATGAAAGACCAAGTCATGGCATTAAAATGGGTTAATGAGAATATTCGGGGGCCCCCCGTTGCTGACGTCCGTGGGCTCGACCACCTTCTCTGAAGGCTGACCCCGCACGTGGTCCCCGGGTGGTGCCAAAGCAGCAACGGGAGAGCGGCCGTGAGGTTGGGTGCCTGGGAGTAATCGCACTGGTGCGGTTACTCCCCCCAACCTCGTGGTGTGATGGACGTTGAGTCCATCACCGAAGCCCGCACAGGGGTAGGCGACCAGGCCCCTGTGTCGGAGAATGCCTCTGGCGTAGGGTCAGGGTGGGCATCGTGCGCGAGTGTCGTCGCGAGCGATGCCTGCTCTGAAGACCAAAGTGGGAAAGTCCGGCGCAAGCGGAAGACCGCAGCGCGCCGGACCTCGGAAAGTAGTGGGCCTTCGTCCGCCTCCTCGGAAGAGGAGATGACACGAGGACCCACGAAGCGAGGTTCCCACAGCACCGGAGGGACAAGGGGAGGGCCGCGGGAGAACCCCGCCTTACCCATTGCCTCGATCCAAACGACCGACGGGGAGCTCTCAGAGAGCCCCGTCGCCGTTCTCGAGGCAATAAAGCGACGGGCCACTAACGCCACGTATAGGTACAATACCTTGCGCCCGACCTACGCGCTGGCGTGGCGACGAGTGGCCAAAGAGACCGGCAGGATCATGCCTGCCGTCGCGGCGGCCATCAGTCGCGACGCAGCTCTTCAAACCGAGCTGGAGAGGTCGAGGGCCGAGGTGGCTCTCCTCAGGGAGAGGCTGACGACCCTCGAGACTCAGAGGCCTGGACCTGGCGTAGCGGCGAGCAGTTCGCAGAGGGCGCGGCCCCCGCCGCCGCCTGCACAACCGGACGGCGCCAGGGCGCCGCGGGCCAAAAAGTCGCAGACCAGCGACGAGAGGCTGCCACCGCGGCGACTTGCGTCGCCACGGGCCAGAGCACAGCAGACAGAAACCCGGAGGAACTGGTTGCACGCATCAGGCGGGAGTTGGCGGAGGAGTTCGGGAAACAAATCGCCGAACTCAAGGGGATCGTCGCGGCACTGAGTGGTGCTGCCCCGTCCGCGCCGCCTCCTCCTCCCCCCGTTGCTCCTGCCCCCCCGGTTAAACCTCCGGGTCGGGATACGGCTCCGACCCGGAAAAACAAGAAGAAGAGTGGCGGCGGGACACCGGCTCCGGTGCCAGCGCCTCAGCCCCGCCCGCTTCCTCCGCCCCCATCCAATATGGATGAGGGATGGACTGAGGTGGTTAAGCGGGGCGCAAAGAGGGCCAGGGTTGTGGCCACTCCGACCCATACAACACCGAACGAGACGAGGGCAGCGGCCAAGACGACTCCTCAGCTGGGGAGAACGCCGACCGTTGCCCAAAACACGAACGTGACTCCGGCGGCCGTGGTTGCTCCCCAACAGAGTCGAGCACCCGCCGCCGGAAAGAAGAAGAAAAAGAAGAGCCAGAAGGCCAAGAAGAAGCCGCGCGCGCCGCGGCAGGCTGCAGTGGTTGTCACCCTACTGCCTGCCGGCCAGGCGAAGGGGTTGACATACCCCGACGTCATGGCCAAGGCGCGTGCGGCCGTGGACCTCAGAGAGATCGGGGCGGAGGATGGCCTCCGCATCCGGCATACGGCCAATGGGGCCCGACTGCTGGAGTGTCCCGGCGCTGACAGTGACAGCGTCGCGGACCGTCTGGTGTCGGGTCTGCGGGTAGTATGGCCGGAGGAGGAGGTCAAGGTGCACAGGCCGGTCAAGATGGCTGAGCTGCGTGTGACCGGCCTGGATGACTGCACCACCAGGGAGGAGGTGGTGGCGGCCATCGCCACCCAGGGCAAGTGCGCCCCGGAAAATGTAACCGTAGGCGAGCTTCGCCAAGGTTACACCGGGGCCAGCTCAGTGTGGGTAAGGTGCCCGGTCGGGGCCGCCAACTCCCTGGCCACTCCTCCGCCCGGAAGGCCGGCTGGGGACCCTGGCAGGCTGCGCGTGGGCTGGGTTGCAGCCCACGTGCGGCTGCTGGAGTCACGCGCCTGGCGATGCCTCAAGTGCTTCGGCACGGGGCACAGCGTCGCCAGGTGCACCAGCACAGTAGACCGCAGCGGATTGTGCTTCCGCTGCGGTCAAACCGGACACAAAGCGGCCGTGTGCTCGGCCGCGCCGCACTGCGCGTTGTGCGCCGCGGCCGGACGCAGGGATGATCACCGGGCGGGGGGCAAGGCTTGCTCCCCATCCGGTGGTAACACCGAACGAAACAGGCGCCGCAAGATGAAGCGGCGCCAACAGAAGAAGTCGGCCGGGGGAGTACCGGCCGACGTTTCAGACCCCGCCGTGGCACCTAGTGCGCCCGATGGCGGGGGCGATAGAGGAGGGGAGGGAGCGATGGATGTGGTTCAACAGTAATGGACTACACCCGTCGCTTCCTCCAAGGTAATTTGAACCGCTCCGTCAGGGCTCAGGACATGTTAGTCCAGAGCATGGCGGAGTGGTCCATCGACGTGGCTGTGGTCGCCGAGCCGTATTTTGTCCCCCCAGCGGACGACTGCTGGTTCGGGGATGAGTGCGGCTTGGCGGCCATTCACATCAGGAGGACCGCGGCGATCCCCCCCCTGGAAATGGTGGCCAGGGGACCCGGGTTCGTCGCGGTGAAGATAGAAGATACCGTCGTGATCGGGGTGTACTTCTCTCCAAATCGGCCTACTCGCGAGTTTGAGCAGTTCCTGGACGGGATCGGAGCGATTACTCAGCGCTCCGCCCCCCGTCCAGTGATACTTGCGGGGGACCTCAACGCGAAATCTGTCGCTTGGGGTTCCCCCCGCTCGGACGCTCGGGGTAGGCTGTTGGAAGAGTGGGCGGTCGCGGCCGGACTCTGTATCATGAACAGAGGGTCGGTCGCGACTTGCGTGCGATGGCAGGGCGAGTCCATCGTGGACGTAACGTTCGCGAGCTCTGCCATCGCACAACGCATCCGCGGTTGGGAAGTGCTGGTGGAGGCGGAATCTCTATCAGATCACCGGTACATCCGGTTTGATCTGTCCGCCTCCACGCCAACCGCGGTCGCCCAGGGAACTGCACCTCGGTACATTCCCCAGGTGGGCATTGAAGCTCCTGGACAAGGAGCGCTTGATGGAAGCCTCCACTGTGGCGGCGTGGACGCCCATGCGTCCACACCCTGTGGATGTGGAGGTCGAGGCGCTATGGCTCCGGGACACGATGCATCGCATTAGCGATGCTTCGATGCCTCGGGTCGGCCCTCGGCCTCCGAGCAAGTCGGCGTACTGGTGGTCGCCCGAGATAGCGCAGCTTCGTGCTGTATGCGTCCGGGCGAGGCGCCGGTGCGCCCGACATCGCCGCCGCATCCTCGCGCGTCGCGACGATCCCGTCGCGTTCGCGGAGGAGGAGGACCGGCTGTATGGCGAGTACGCGGAAGCGAGGAGCGCCATGCGGCTGGCCATCAAGCAGGCCAAGGAGAGGAACATGGAGGCTCTCGTGGAGACGCTCGACGGGGACCCGTGGGGGCGCCCGTACAAGTTGGTGCGTGGAAAGTTGCGTCCGTGGGCGCCTCCCCTGACCGAGCGTCTCCCACCTCAGCAGCTGCGGGACATCGTCTTGACGCTGTTCCCGCAGGAGCAGGCCGGATTTACGCCGCCTGCTATGGGTGAGCCGCCGGATAACACCGGCGGTGAAGCCACTGCTGAGGTGCCTCATATCACCAGAGATGAGCTCCATGTGGCCGTGACACGGATGAGTGTGAAGGACACGGCCCCCGGCCCGGACGGCATCCACGGCCGGGTCCTGGCCTTGGCCATCAATGCCCTAGGGGACCGACTCCTAAGGCTTTTCAATTCTTGCTTGGAGTCGGGACGGTTTCCCTCGCTCTGGAGGACGGGCAGATTGGTCCTCTTGCGGAAAGAGGGGCGCCCGGCGGACTCAGCCGCCGGTTACCGTCCCATCGTGCTGCTGGACGAGGTGGGCAAATTGCTGGAACGCGTTCTGGCCGCCCGCATCGTCCAGCACCTGGTCGGGGTTGGACCCGATCTGTCGGCGGAGCAGTACGGCTTCCGGGAGGGTCGTTCGACCGTAGACGCAATTCTACGTGTCCGGGCCCTCTCGGAGGAGGCCGTCTCCCAGGGTGGGGTGGCCTTGGCGGTGTCGCTCGACATCGCCAATGCCTTTAACACCCTGCCCTGGTCCGTGATTGGGGGGGCACTGGAGAGGCATGGAGTGCCCCTCTATCTCCGCCGGCTGATCGGCTCCTACTTGGAGGCCAGGTCGGTCATGTGTACCGGGTACGGTGGGACCTTGCACCGGTTCCAGGTCGTGCGCGGTGTTCCACAGGGGTCCGTTCTTGGACCTCTGCTGTGGAATATCGGGTACGACTGGGTGCTGAGGGGCGCCCTCCTCCCGGGCCTTAGCGTTATCTGCTACGCGGACGACAGTTTGGTCGTGGCCCGGGGGGATGACTTCCGAGAGTCTGCCCGTCTTGCCACAGCGGGGGTGGCCCTCGTCGTCGGCAAAATAAGGAGGTTGGGCCTCGACGTGGCGCTGCACAAATCCCAGGCCCTGTGGTTCCACAGGGCTGGGGCTGTGCCGCCGGTCGACGCCCAAATAATGGTTGGAGGCGTCCAGATTGAGGTCGGGGTGCAGCTGAAGTACCTCGGCCTCGTGTTGGATAGCCGTTGGACCTTCCAGGCCCATTTCGCGAACCTGGTCCCCCGACTGATGAGGACGGCCGGCCAACTCGGTCGGTTGCTCCCGAATGTCGGGGGGCCCAGCCACGCAGTGCGCCGCCTCTATGCGGGGGTGGTGCGATCGATGGCCCTATACGGTGCGCCCGTCTGGGCCGACGCACGGGTGCGAAAATATATCGCCCGATTCCTGCGTCGGCCACAGCGCATCGTAGCTATTAGGGCCATCCGCGGGTACCGCACCGTCGCTTTTGAGGCGGCGTGCGTGCTGGCGGGGACGCCGCCCTGGGAGCTGGAGGCGGAGGCGCTCGCTGGCGATTATCGCTGGCGATGTGACCTCTGCGCCCGGGGCGTGGTGCGTCCCCTGCGGGAAGCTGTTCGCGATAGGAAGGTCCAATCTCGGCGGTCCGTGACGGAAGCGTGGAAGAGACGTCTCGCTAACCCCACATGGGGTCTACGGACCGTCGAGGCGATCCGCCCGATCCTGGATGATTGGGTGGGTCGTGGCGCAGGACGCCTCACCTTCTGGATGGTGCAGATGCTAACCGGGCACGGATGCTTCGGTCGGTATCTGCACCGGATCAAGGCCGAGCCGACGGCGAGGTGCCACCATTGCGTGGGATGTGACCAGGACACGCCGGAGCATACGCTCGCACGCTGCCCCGCATGGGAGAGGCAGCGCTGTGTCCTGGTCCAACAAATAGGTCCGGACTTGTCGCTCCCGGGCGTCGCGGCGTCGATGCTCGAGAGCGACGAGTCCTGGAAGGCGATGCTCGACTTCTGCGAGTCCACCATCTCGCAGAAGCAGGTGGCGGGGGCTGAGAGAGAGAGGCTATATGCCACTCTCAACTTACCAACCCGCCGCCGTCGAGCAGGGGGCCGGAACCGGGATCTCGCCCGGATTCTGGCCCCCTAAGAGTTTCGGGTCCCCAACGCATGTGAGTGCGAGCGGGGACCCAAGAAGGTGCCGTGTCTCGCTCAGCACGCCCTTAGCGTAAGAGCATCCGGGGGATGGTAGACCGCGCTCCCCGACCCACGCTGGTTCTGACCCAGCGGGGTATTCCGCGGGAGGCTGACACGCGGTCCCATCTTGGCGGGCTTCGGAAAGCCCGCCGACCGAGAGAGCCGGTGGCCGTATTCGCCAGCGGCTACCGGTTCGGCGTCCGGGGACGGAGCGACGGGAAAGAATGCCGATGGCGTAACGCGTCGCGCCGTCCCTCCAAACCCCGTGCTGGGTTCTGGCCTCAGCCGGGGTTCGGACGCTGAGTGTGAGCGGTTGGAGGTTTTAGTGCGGTTCAACTCCCACATATCAGATCCGGTGATTTCCTCCAACTGAAGAAAAAAAAAAAAAAAAAAATGAGAATATTCGACAATTTGGCGGAGACTCAAAAAAAATCACTATTGTTGGGCAAAGTGCTGGCTCAGCTTCAGTGCTCTTTCATCTAGCCTCTCCTCTAACCAAAGGACTTTTCCAAAGAGTAATTGCATTGAGCGGATCACCAACTGCGGATTTTAACTTTGCATATATGCCAACAAGACGACCGTACATTTTAGCAAAGAATCTTGGTTATGACACAACTGATCCCAAAGCTGTATTAGAATTTCTACAAAGCGTTGAATTCGAAAAGTTAATTCGACCTGATTTGGCTTTGCTTGCCACAGAAGCTATATCCGCAGACAATATCATTCGTGTGTTCTATTTTCAACCAGTCGTTGAGAAATATTTTAACGGAGAAGAATATCTAACTGAAAAATATTTAGAATCAGTGAATAAAGGAGCCTTACATACTGCAGAATTATTTATAGGAAGCACGAATTTAGAAGCGGCGTTTTCTGTAGTCGATATAAACGAAACTCTAAGAGATCTGAATAAATATCCACAAGCGTTTGTACCGTATGAAATTTTGGATCAAGTTACACCTGATGTTAGTTTAGAAATTGCGGATCTAACAGTTAAACACTATTTTGGCAGCAACAAAACACTGACCATGAAGAACATTGAAGAATACTTAATATACAGTTCAGATACTTATTTGGCTACACCTGTTAGGAGACTGGCTGATTTAATAGCAGATAAATTATCTAAGGTTTATTTCTACAAATTTGCAAGTTTTTCAAGTAGGAATTACTATGGGAAGATTGTAGTTCCCTATGGGCTGTATGTCGCTAGTCATATGGATGATTTAAATTACTTCATGTATCCAAAGGCTCTGAATTTAACCGTGGATACCGATAGCATTGAATTCAAAATGATTGAACTAACAACGAACGTTTTCACCAACTTTGTCAAATTTGGGTGAGCTCTTTAGCATATTTTGTAACATTACACTGGGACCTCTGCCAGAAGTTATGTCATTTAGAATATTTTTTAACATAGCACAAGGAACTTTGTTTGGACTTATATCTTTAAGAGGATGTTGATTGGTACATGATTATTATAGACTAACTAAACTAAAACCTCCTATCGCTCATTCACCTTCGAGACAAACTCTAGATTAATTAACTCTAGATTTTTTCAATTAACACCTAGCATTTAGCTGAGTCTCGACTGGTTTGTGGTGGAAACTATATTTTATATATTTTTTTATCAAGTGTTCAATTATTTTGTATTTTGTTTTTATTTTTAATTTTTTTGATTTTATTACAATATGTGTGTGTGTTTCCGCCATAAATAAAGATGTCTTTGTCTACGTCTACTAGTGTTAGCTGCTTTTTGAGTTTTCAGCACTTTGAAGAAATGTTAACGATATTTTTTTTACTTCAGAACCCCGACTCCTGATGACAGCTCAGGTTTAATCTGGCCAACCTACGATGCTGTCAATAAGAAATATGTAACTATCTCCAACGTCACTCTTAAATGCGGCTGCGACCCGGACAGCTCTGGTACAACATTTAGAAACAGCATCTTCAAGAAAGCTGGCATTGCCTACTAGTGTAAATAAATAAAGATCACGACAAAAAGCTTTATTTGTTAAACCTATACTTAAATATTAAGCCGTAGAGTTTGTTTGTTTGGTCTGATTTTGAAAAATTGTTTCACTTTAGGGTACTCCATTTATTGAGGAGGGCTATAGTCTATATTATATTCCTTTGTAGTGCAAGCGACGTGGTGCGGGTCAGTTAGTATATTTATAGGTGAAGCAGACATTTATTTAACTTAGTCTCTTTCTTTAATATTAATCTTCAAATAGAGGAGAAACTGTGTTCAAGATAAAATGTAGGCCGAAATATATTGTCATCAAAGAAATGACTACACAGATATATGTTGCAATATACAATAAGTTGATACTGAAGTCATCAAACGTACTATGCTATATATTGTACTGATAGCTTCGATTTTATTATTTTAGTTGATTGTTCAGACTGAGTGTGTTACGTCATACCGACTAGTATAAAAACCGTCGTGTAGCGGACGTGGGGATGAGTTGTCGGTTGTCGCTCGTACGGAAAGGACCTCTGTGTCTTTATATTTCTTTTTTTTAATTCACTTGTGATTCCTAAAAGTACTATAAAATTTTTCACTCCTCATAACATAATTTCTAATTTGTTCTAACTTCCATATGTGCCAAAAAACCTGTGTAAATTATAACGTCACAATAACATACCATGAAAATATTTTCCATCACGATATAGCGGACAAGTGTGAGTAGCTAATTTACGAGTAGGGTTCTATTTTTACAATATTCCATATTATTATCGCATAGAGTCATATTTTCTTGCTATGTGGGCAGACGAATCAAAGAGTCATCTGATCGTAAGTAAATAGTCTCCATATTTGAAAAATAAACAAGTAAAGTTGATTCAAGACTGGTTCATAAAGACTAGCGTGTACGATACTTTGTACAGAGATTGATCGCTTACGTGATGAGAACTTTTAGACATAGATATATAAATTGAGTTGTCTGAAATAGATATTTCTGCATAATATGCCTTTTAATTTATAAGGTAACTTTACAGTTAATAAAAGTCTGATCAAATGTGTAAGATAAACAATTTAAATATATATTTATATAGATTAAAGAAAACTATAAATATAAGCTTTTAACATTCTTAACATCACGTATCAGTAGAGTGCTAGCTCAAACAAGTATAATAAGCCTTTGGGGAATCGGGGAATCTCTTTATATTTTACTTGATAATAAATAAATCTAATTAGTAGATACCATTGAATTAAAATGAACAACTGATTGTAGTGATATTATTTATTGTCACTCTTTACAATATACATATAATGAATATGATTACAATAATGTGGACGCGAGTGTACGCTATGCTCTTAACGGAACGACTGGCGAGTCGCGCTACGCACTGCACTTATATATATATTACTGCTTGTATCAAAAGTGCAAGCATGCAATTGCGTCCCTACAAGCTTTGGGCACGGCGGGTCTATCTTATTTAGTACAGAAATTCCTTCCGAATCCATCATCAGATAAGTCATTTTCCATTTTGTCATATTATTGCATTGTCACGCGATATACATCTGCGTGCAAAATTTCAGTTCAGTCGAAAACCGGGAAGGTTGTCAAATGTAGCTTGCAAGATTCCACTCGAAATTACATAGTTACATCCAGTGCAAGTTAATATAAAGTTTGTTGGCTTGGTTTTAATGTACCATTCAATTCAGACTTAGCACTAAAGCTATGCGTGTTTCGATTTAAGACATATTCATAAATTTTTGATTGAGAACCCTAATGCAAACATATATAATATGTGTCAATAAAATGAAAATTTCGTAAATTTGAATTGCTGATGAAAACAATTTTCATAAGTACATAAGAAAAACGATATTTAAGAGGGGAACCAATTAGATATGTTCCACACTAGCGTTCAACTGAAGAGGAAGTCACAATGGACTTCATTTTACTCACATTGCTACTTTGGTATGTACTAACGTTGTATCTTATACCGGTTGTTCCACGGAGAGTGCTCCGAGGAATTATTTGAGATGATTCCAACATCTCCCTTTTATCATCGTACCACTCGTCGTCGAGGTGGAGTTCATCCCTACTATATGGAACCACCACAGTCATTCACGGTTCGTTTCAGGAACCCTTTTTTGCCACGCACCATCCGGCTATGGAATGAGCTCCCCTACTCGGTATTCCCTGAGCCCTATGACTTGTCCTTCTTCAAACGAGGCTTGAGGAGGGTCCTTAAAGTTAGGTCGTAGGTAGCGACCCCGCAGTGTCCTCTGACATTGCTGAGGTTCATGAGCGACGGTAACCACTTCCTACCAGGTGGGCCGTTGGCTCGTCTGCCTACATGGCAATAAAAAAAAAATCTCGACAAATAATTCAAATTTCAACTCTTCGGATCAATCATTGGACCATCAATGAAATCAGAATAAGATTTGGCCGCAAGTCGGTGCCTATTGTTGTGTAGGTTTTTGAGGCTTATTTTCGGCTTGTCCCGTTTACTCAGCAGTCAGGTCTGCAGTTCCTAGTTAAGGTAATGCTGGGCGCAGCAGATCAGGAGCTGTGTTTTTTTTTTATTCCCTTGTAGGCAGACGACGTTGTGTTTTCAGCTTGTTGTCAATTTTCATTTGCGATCACTTATTACAAACGCGTTATATTGCTTAGTATATTATAGTTTCAGGAATTCTTTTTTTCCACGCACCTCCCGACTATGGAATGAGCTCCCTTCTTCGGATTCCCAGAGACCTATTACTTGTTGTTTTTAAAACGAGGCTAAAGAACAAATCTTAAAGGTAGGTCGTAGGTAGTGGCCCTTCTGTGTCCCTTGACATTGACTTATAGGCGACAGCCTATTATTGGCGAGCTGTAAGCTCATTAAGCTATCATGCAAGCATCAAGCAATCATAAAGTTTTAACAAAAATACAGTGGTGCTAATTATGTAACCACTTTCTTATCTTTGTGTATAAGACCCTTTTTTGAAATTTCCAGTGTCACACAAAACTACGCTGTTCAAGTACAAGTGAGTCAAGGGTTGTTGCAAGGTGAAGAGGTATCAAATGAAGTCGATGCAACCACAATATATACCTTCAAAGGTATTCCTTACGCTCAACCCCCCGTTGGCAGTTTGAGGTTCAAGGTGAGTTGATTACTTCTTACTATTAGCAGACCACTCACTTTCAGGTGGGCTGTTCGTCGTAGGTAACATGACAAAAAAATGTGTATTTAATACTTATACATATTTGTAATTGTTATAAAATTAAAACCGTTTAAATTGTTTCTTCACGGTAGGAAATCGACTGGTATTGGTTTTACACACCTGTAATTTCAGCTTGATACGAATAAATAAATGCAGCAGTATTTATATAATATACCTATTGTAATAAACGTGTTATTTTTCTTTTAATTTGGTACTCAAAACACGTTACAAGTAGTGGAATACGCAGTGTAAAAGTTGCAAGCAAGTGACCCTTCATTTCCCAAGCTAGGCTAGCTTGTAATAGAAAAAAATCACAACATCCAGCCAGCCCTTCAAATAAATTCACATACTGACAATTCTCTCCCACGCGTGATAAGAATATAATATGGAAATAATGTACTTTGGTAAAGTTCTAAAAAATACACTGACCATACATATCGCATAGGTGCAGATAAATCGTCTGCCTACGAGGCAATAAAACAATGCCCTACAACGCGTATCAATACCAAGTAAAACATTAAGGATTCTTTTTAAATAATAATTAATTTGTAACTCTACAGGCACCTCAACCTATAACAGCGTGGGAAGGTGTGAAGAATGCCACGCAACACGGCGCCACGTGTCCCCAGTTTGACATCCTGACAAGCACGACCATCCCGGGAGATGAAGACTGTCTCTTTCTTAATATCTATACTCCAAACCTGGACTCAAATGCCTCTCTAGCAGTCATGTTCTTTATTCACGGTGGAGGCTACGTCAGTGGATCCGGCAATGACGATTTCTTTGGACCTGATTTCATAGTTCGAAAGAATGTGATATTAGTTACAATAAATTACAGGCTTGGTGATCTTGGATTTTTGACGCTTGACACGGTAGATGTACCTGGAAACGCTGGTATGAAGGATCAAGTCATGGCCCTTAGATGGGTGCATGATAATATTAGAAGCTTTGGAGGAGATCCAGATCAAATCACAATAATCGGACAGAGTGCTGGTGCTGCATCTGTGCTATACCACTTGGCGTCTCTGCTGACGAAGGGACTATTTAAAAGAGCAATCGCTTTAAGCGGAACTCCAACTTGTGATTTCAACTATTCTTACAAGCCCACAAGGAGACCCTACATTTTAGCCAAACTCCTCGGTAACGAGACGAAGGATGCAGAAACGACTTTAGAGTTTCTTCAAAGTGTGAACTCTAGCTCTTTAATTCAACCTGATGTATCCATGTTGGCAACTGAAGCAGTCTCGTCTAATAACATCATGCGATACTATTATTTTCACCCAGTTATAGAAAAATACTTCGGGAATGAGCAATATCTTACAGAAAATTATTTGGAATCTGTAAAAAATGGATCATTGCATGATGTAGAACTATTCATGGGCAGTACCAATCTCGAAACAGCGGTAACTGCGTCTGGTATTGATTCTATACTGCAAGAATTAAATAAATACCCAGAGTCACTTGTTCCTCGCGAGATATTAAATCAAGTTTCTCCTGATGTTAGTTTAGATATTGCTGATTTAACAGTTGAGCATTACTACGGTAACAAATCTCTGTCAGTGGAGAATATTGAAGAATACTTAATATACAGTTCAGAGACATACTTCACTGCTGCAATCAGGCGCTTCGCAGATTTATTATCTGATAAATTATCTAAGATTTTCTTCTATAAATTCGAAAGTTTCTCAAGTAGGAACTACTATGGCCAAGCTGCTGTTCCGTTCGGTCTATACGTTGCTAGTCATTTGGATGATTTGATGTATCTAATGTATCCTAAGTCTGTGAATCTGACTGCTGACACTAATAGTACTGAATTTCAAATGGTAGAACTGACGACCAACGTTTTTACAAACTTTGTTAAGTATGGGTGAGTACCACATAAATGGATACTATTTTGTTGTTCTAGAGCCATGGTTATTTTATGTGACACTAATCCTCGCAATTTCGTCTGTGTCGAAAGAAGTCAAGCAGGACCGTTAGATTTTAATAAGACCTACAAACCCGTAGCACATCATTTTGTTCTATATAATCACTAGTTTTCGCAACGTACGCAATGTAAGAAAGTTTTGAGTATTTTCACACCTTGGGTTACATTATCGGAGTTTTGGAAAGAAACCCTATTTTTTTTTTAACTAAATATAGCCTATGTTAATGTGGGGATAGAATTTAAAAACCGAGGACTGGTACGGAAACTTTATTTCTCAACTTAGCAAATCATGTAACACATAAAAATAAAAACCTCTTAACACAACGTTCGTCTTTCGCGTCTATCGTCCATCTTTCTTTTTATCTCTCTCTTACATCTGTCATCTCTTTCACTCTGAGCTTCGTTCAAAAACATCTTTCACAACATCGTTCGTTCAGAAACTACCATTCCCACATTCGGCCGTCCTGCAATTAGTCTGTCCTCAGACTTGTACAACTTACAACTTAACAACTAATTTTACAACTTAACATCATACATCATAGATAAAACTTATACAGCATAAATAAAAGTTACAAAATTCTTACAATTACGTTAACATAACACATCTTAATTATTAATACAAATTGTAAAATAAACATAACAAAACATATCTTCTTAACGTAAAATATCAGGGCATCTTAAACAACTTTAATTCTAAATAATAAAAACATCCATCCTTTCATACCATCAATCTTAAACTTATATTTACCATTTGCTCAATCATCTATGTAGTCAGGCCACTTTTTCATATAATCTGCAGATGTGGTAGTCTTGTTAGGGCCTTCAACTTGTGAGTCAGCTTTCTCAACATCATACCTATTCATTCTTTTAACTTTTACTATTCTATATGGTCCTAAAAACTTTGGTTTCAATTTAAGTCCTGCACCAAATTGAGTTCTTTTTATAGCTACTAAATTACCTTCTTTATATACACTGCATTCTTTCCTTTTCTTATTGTAATTTCTTCGATTTTCTTCTTGTACCTTAAATATTTGCTTTTTTGCTTCTAGTTCATAACTTGTATATTTACTTTCTGCATCAGTGGTTCGTCTGCTCATGTAACATACTGGATGCAACTCATTTTTATCATCTTTCTGTAATAATATGGCTGCATATGCTATACCTGAAGCATCTGTATGAAGTTCTGTTTCTGCTTTTGGTTCATAAATCTTTAATACAGGTTTACTGGCTAACTTTTCTTTGAGCTGATTGAAAATTAAACGACATTCATTATTAAATTCAAACTTATTACCTTTTCTCAACATATCAGTTAGTGGTCATGCTATAAATGCAAAATTTGGGATATATTTTCTGAAATATGAACAAAGTCCTAAGAAACTTTGTAATTGCTTTTCATTCTTAGGTTCAGGAAATTTTACAACAGCATCTGTTTTCCCCGGTGAAGGAATTATTGTTCCTCCCTCAATGACATGTCCTAAATATTCTACTTTTCTTACTAATAATTGACACTTCTTCCAATTTATTTGTAATCCATAATCCATAGCAACCTTTAATACCTCTTTCAATCTTATAACAGCTTGAACCTCATCTATAGCTGGAATCAGCAGATCATCAATAAAAATTATAACAATACCTCTTGTTATCAAATCTCTAAATATTATTGATATGAACCTTGTAAAAACTTTGGGACAAATCGATAATCCAAAAGGCGCTTTCAAGAATTCATACTGAGAATTCATTGTGACAAAAGATGTATACTTAATTGAATCTTCGCTGACTTTCAAATGAAAAAATCCATTCTTAAGATCAAGTGCACTAAATACTCTTGCCGAAGCCAACTTATCAATGTGCTCATCAATGATAGGTAATGGGTACTCATCTTTTACCATTTTCCTATTAATTAATCTATAATCAACACATATTCTTAAATCTCCATTCTTCTTTCTGACAAGAACCAACGGACTAGCATATTCTGAAAAACTTACCCGAATTACTCCTTGTTCCAACCACTCTTTGATTTGTTTATCCACCTCTTCTTGTTCCCGCGGTGAGATACGACGGGGTCGTTGAGCTATTGGGATGTCATCTTTAAGTGTGATTTTCAACTCAATAGGAGCTTCTTTTGTTTGGCACGGCCTGTAGTTGTCTACTAAACTAGTAACCTCATTTCTTATACCCTCATCCAATACATGACCTACAATATCAACACAACATGGAAAACAACTCAAACTATCCAACCAATTGTTTGGCTTCATCCATACCAAACCATTTTTCATTACAGTTATTACAGTTTTTAAAAACTCATGCCCCAATATTATCTTAAAAGGAATACAATCTTTAGGAATTACATGGAACTTGACATCTTGATACATAATACCATCTATTTCAATACACGTTATAAATTGCTTATTCGAAATCACTTTTGACAAACCTAAACCAGTTAAAACTATATTCTCGTTAGAATAACACTTCGGAGAACCCATTTGCACATAACAGTCCATTGTTATTAAATTCACTTCACTGCCACTGTCAATCAATGCGTTAATTTCATTATCACCAAACATTTTAATTAATTTTAAAGGTTTTTCCATATTTTTACAATTTTTGTTTACATCGAAAACACTAGTCGCCCCTATGACACCTGTCAAACGCCATGTTGTCCGATTGACCAATCACACCCTTTGCATTGCTGCCAACATTGTCGTGTGTTGCGTTCGCGCCGTCTTGATTGGTGGTGATGTTCACGTGTTTTGGTTGCCGTTCCGTAGCCGATGAATTTCTGAACTTCGCCGGGCAATTTGAAGAAATATGACCATACTCATTACAACGAAAACATTTTCTCCCTTGCGACTTTTTCGGGCAATCATCGCTAATATGACACCTTTCTCCACAATTGTAGCATCTAGACTTCGTAGGATTTTTCAGTTTTTCTTTTCCGTGAACTTCTGGTTCCTTCTGCATTTTTCTTTGACAGTCTCGTAAATTTTAAGTTTTTCTTTCAGCTCCGAGTACGTCGTTATTCCGTAAAGCATGATTTTATTCACTTCGTTGTCGTGGATCCCGATGTATTTAATTGCAACGTAGTCTGCCATCTTACCTCGACGTCCTAGCTCCTTCATTGCAAACATGTAATCAATACACGATTCATTTTTTTTCTTGATTCTTGCGCTCATCATCTCGTGGATTGTTTTAGCATCGATGGTATCCGGAAATTCTTTGGAAATTGCTAATTTTAATGACTCCCAGCTGGTAAATGTTTTTTCAGAGTTCAGCCACAACGCTGCTGTGCCCGTCAATGAACGCCGCGCCACCAACAATTTTTGTTTAGGCGTCCATTCGAATATTTCTCCGTTCTCGTCGATATCCCGTATCCATTTCGTCACCGCATATGTTTGATCACTCCCGTTGAACCTTTTAATCACATTTTCTGTGAGGTGGAACATGCCTCGCGACGATTGCTCATAGATACCGTCGTCTTCAAAAGAATGGCTTCTGGTACGTCGTCTTGCCATCCTTCTGTTTACCGCTTTTGTAGCCGTCGTAATACAAAAGTAGTGTACCTCGTGTGTATCTTGAACTTAGCGTCCGCGATCTTCTTTTTTTTCTCCACGTGTCGGCGTTTTTCCCGTACTATTTTATCCTGACGTTTTTTTTTTTCCTATCCCGGACGAGCCCCCAAAATTTGTGGGGATAGAATTTAAAAACCGAGGACTGGTACGGAAACTTTATTTCTCAACTTAGCAAATCATGTAACACATAAAAATAAAAACCTCTTAACACAACGTTCGTCTTTCGCGTCTATCGTCCATCTTTCTTTTTATCTCTCTCTTACATCTGTCATCTCTTTCACTCTGAGCTTCGTTCAAAAACATCTTTCACAACATCGTTCGTTCAGAAACTACCATTACCACATTAATCAGGGATAGTGTAGCTTTCCAGCGGTGAAAGAATTCCTAAAGCGATCACATTCTGTGCTTCCAATGTGAAAATGAAAATAGATATTATTTTATTTTAAGGAACTATGATATATTTAATGAAAATTCTACTATATATTCAGCTGGTCACCTTAGTTTTGATCCTATAATTATAATTATACTAAATAGTAATATCCCCCTAAACATGCTATTTAGTTTTGAAATGAGGAAATGAAATGAAATACTTTGAAATTTGCCAATTTTGGTCAATAAATTTTGGGCAATAAGAGATTATCCATTGCCCATACTCATCATACTCCATTTCTAGGACTCCAACTCCTGACGACAGCTTGGGTTTGATCTGGCCAACCTACGATACGAGCAACAAGAGTTATGTGACCATCTCCAACGTGACGCTCATTCCTGGCTGCGACCCTGATAGCTCCTCCACAGCATTCAGGAACAGTCTCTTTGAGAAAGCCGGCATTAATTACTAACACTGCCATTTTACTATCCTCTAACACTCAGTGTGTTGTGGGCACCTTGAGTATAGTATATTGGTTATTACTTATCATTGTGTTTGTCACACAACGATTTATATGTAGCTTTACTTCTAATCTTATCTTTATTATCTTTGAAAGATTTATCAACAGTTTGTATAATAATATTCTCGTTAATTATTGTTCAGAACATAAACTTTTTTGTATTCGCATGAAAACTATTTTATTATTTTTTAAATCTTCTTATAAATTTTGTTCATTGTTCTATGTCAAATTTAATTCTTCACTTTTTTCTCACTTCTGTTCTAGCCATATAGGAGAGTAGTCATGTTGTATAATTTATATTTTTTTCATTTTTTCAATGAAATACAAAGTTTAATAAGCAATAATTCTTTTCTTTGTTAGATCTTATAGCATCCAACAATTATTATTTTCATAGCTTAAGCAAAGGCCTAATATGGAAGTAAATAAAATAAATACACAACATACTAAGTTTGACTTAATTTTAAATTAATATGAAATCGAGATATTATGTTATATTCTACGTTATTGTCACGAATTTCACTCATGTTTCTCAATCACATATTTGAGCGACGATACACGAAACTTATTCAAATTAATACTTTATGCAAATGCATGTTTGCTATCAAATAAAAACAGACAATTACATATATGTAACTGCTGTAACGAGAGGAGGGTTTCAGCCTGTTTCAACGTAGTGATAATGAACGCTTACAATAGGCATGACGACAGATACATATTAAAATAATTTAAAACACTGATTTGATTGTAAGTATTTAAAAATTTGAAATTAAGGCCTGATTTAGACAGAGACATTTTCTCGAACGTTCGAGGCAAGGAGAGTAATAAAAATATTATTTTATACAAATCCAATTTTCCATATCATTGATACTCACTTTGATATAATTGAGATGATCAAGACACCAAAGAAGAAAAAGGTTTTCTTTACTATACGGAACTCTACAGGGTGATTTGTTAGACAGGGTACATATTGCAGGAGGGTGATGAGTACTCTGTTCTAATACGGAATATTACAAAAAATAAGTAAAATTACAAAATATTTTTTTTTTTAAATCTAAATTCGACAAAACTACCTCAAACATGAGCAATTTCGGCTTAAAGAGTGTTGACTAATAACCTCTAGTGATTTCGCGCACCCCACACCTCCGCCACACCCATCAGCTGTCGAAAAACCATCATTTTGCAAGAATTTTAGATATTTTTAAGTTGCGATTACTAAGGCATTAAGCCATATTCTTTGGTAATAATATTTTTACTGGTCGTATATAACCATCAGCTACCATTACCTTCAATATGTACCCTCACTAGGAAATCACCCTGTATAAATAAAAGAATGCGGAAACATGTGTTAAAATAAAAATGACGTTAATTTAGAATTTCCATAAACACACATTGATATAAGTATTTAAGAGACAAACCAAATCATTTACAAAGTCTGTACAGCTTCACTTGGAAGCAAGTTAAAATGTATTTCACTCTGTTAACACTATTATTTTGGTATGTATCTTGTTTATATTATTATGCTTTTTAAGACTGTTTTCATTGACCAGGTAGGGTTATGTGAGCGTTACGGAGGAGAGCACATCAAACTGCTACCGAAGAGGGTTTTAGAATAGAAATCTTATGTACAATTTCTTCCCAATTATTTTGGTCATAACGCCTACGTTTCACGGAGATGTATATCGCGTGAAAATACAATAATATGACAAAATGGCTCAGATCTGATGATGGATTCGGATAGTAGTCATAGGAACTCTTGTGCTAAACGAGATAGACCCGTCGTGTTTGGGCTCGTTTTACTTGTATTAGCTAGCACTCTACTGCTACATGATATACACGATCTTAAAAGCTTATAGTAGTATTTAAAGGTTTCTTTGAAATAAATTACTTTTCTTTCAGTGTCACGATCACACCTAACTATGCCATTCAAATTCGAGTAAGTGAAGGGTTGTTGGAAGGTGAAGTGACGGCTAATGAAGTCGATAGCAGTACGATATATAGCTTCAAAGGAATTCCTTATGCTCAACCCCCTATCGGTACTCTGAGATTTAAGGTAATTTGTTAGGCAATACTAACTTAACTTTAAAAGAATCATCTTATTAATTTTTATAAAAAAAATCATATTTCTTATACTTAATGAAATACGGAGCAAGAAAGTAATAATTTCATCACGGCTACTAAACCAGCCATGAATAAGTTCTCATACATTTATCATTCTGTAGGCACCTGAACCGATAACTCCGTGGGAAGGTGTGAAAAACGCCACGCAACACGGCGCCACGTGTCCCCAGTTTGACATCCTGACAAGCACGACCATCCCAGGAGATGAAGACTGTCTCTTTCTTAATATCTATACTCCAAACCTGCACTCGAATGCCTCTCTAGCAGTCATGTTCTTTATTCACGGTGGAGGCTACGTCAGTGGATCCGGCAATGATGATTTCTATGGACCTGATTTCATAGTTCGAAAGAATGTGATATTAGTAACAATAAATTACAGGCTTGGTGATTTTGGATTTTTGACGCTTGACACGGAAGATGTACCTGGAAACGCTGGTATGAAGGATCAAGTAATGGCTCTAAAATGGGTGCATGATAATATTAGAAGCTTTGGAGGTGATCCAGACCAGATCACAATAATGGGGCAGAGTGCTGGTGCTGCATCTGTGCTATACCACTTGGCGTCTCCGCTGACGAAGGGACTTTTTAAAAGAGCAATTGCCTTAAGCGGAACTCCAACTTGTGATTTCAACTATTCTTACAAGGCCACAAGGAGACCCTACATTTTAGCCAAACTCCTCGGTAACGAGACGAAGGATGCAGAAACGACTTTAGAGTTTCTTCAAAGTGTGAACTCTAGTTCTTTAATTCAGCCTGATGTATCCATGTTGGCAACTGAAGCAGTCTCGTCTAATAACCTCATGCGAAATTATTATTTTCTTCCAGTTATAGAAAAATGCTTTGGGAATGAGCAATTTCTTACAGAAAATTATTTGGAAACTGTTAAAAGCGGATCATTGCATGATGTAGAAGTTTTCATGGGTAGTGCTAGATTGGAAACAGGATTAACTGCATCAAGTATTGATTCTATACTGCAAGAATTAAATAAATACCCAGAGTCGCTCGTTCCTCGCGAGATATTAAATCAAGTTTCTCCTGATGTTAGTTTAGATATTGCTGATTTAACAGTTGAGCATTACTACGGTAACAAATCTCTGTCAGTGGAGAATATTGAAGAATACTTAATATACAGTTCAGAGACATACTTCACTGGTGCAATCAGGCGCTTCGCAGATTTATTATCTGACAAATTATCTAAGATTTTCTTCTACAAATTCGAAAGTTTCTCAAGTAGGAACTACTATGGTCAAGCTGCTGTTCCGTACGGTCTGTATTATCCAAGTCATTTTGATGACTTGATGTACTTGATGTATCCTAAGTCCTTGAATCTAACTGCTGATACAAACAGTACCGAATTCCAAATGGTAGAACTAATGACCAACGTCTTCACTAACTTTGTAAAGTATGGGTGAGTATTGTGACTTTCATTTGACAATAAGGACATTCACAATTATTCTTGTTCATTATGTATTTTTTATTGTGTAGTACACAACTTCGCTGGCCCGCGCAACTTCGTCTGCGTCACAAAAAAATCCCGGGTATTTTCTCACCGTTTAAACCTTCCCTGGACTACGACAAACATTTTAAAACCAAAATCATCTCAATCAGCCCAGCCGTTCTATCGAACAACAATTCGTTTTTATTTATATAGATTTATTAGTTTTCTTTAAACTCTACTTAATAAAGAAATAGAAAAGGAATAAGTAATGGAGAAATCAGACAATCTTGTGTGTTTCCTTAGTGAAATAACAGCTGTTAGTTAATTAAAAGGCACTTTTGTGAAATGCTCTCATAACACTTTCTGCGTCACAACCCACATAATAATACTATAATACTAGCTGCCACCCACGACGTCGTCTGAACACTATACAGCAACTAAGATTATCCCTTTGTTCCCGGCAATTAATTATTCGAATTTTACTCGCCGTAAAAACCAGCCTTGAACTTCAACGAACATTTTAAAAGCGAATTGGCCAATATGGTTTAGGCGTTTTTGAGTTATGTGCTTCTCTTTCATCTCAAGTTATTTATATATGACAGAGTCTTGTGACTCAAAACTTAATCAGGATCTGTTCAGATACAAATTGGGATTATCCGAGACACTTTTTCAGAGGAGCCCGTGAAACTGTCTGTGTGTTTTAGAATCCAACCAAACTACATTATGCGGATACACTAATTCTCTTTTTGCGTTTTTGAAAAGTCGGTCGAAAAGGAGTTTTTTATTATTGCCAAGTATGTAGATGAACGAACGGATTACTTGATCATATGTAGTTACCATCGCTTATACCTCAGCAATGTGGACACTGCACATTCGCTACTACGACCTAGCTTCAAGGACTCTTCAAGCCTCGCGCTTGGAACTCATGTTTTCTTCTCCTCCTATCATCTTCTAATTAATGAATTGTTGCGAGGTCTAAGAGCTTTCCTTCGTGTTCCTGGGCTTCACTGCTCAGAGTCATGACGGTGGTCGCCGCTGTGGATCCTGGCTACACAGGAGTTACTGCGGTGGGAGTCCAGAGTCACCACGTTCCAGAAACACGGGATCACTTTATAGTAATTATTGGAACGAAGTTCCTTATCGCGCATTATCGAAAGAGGGCTAGACGGAAAAAAATCTTACGAAAAGTTGTCATAACACTTTTTTTGTTTTAGATGATTATCGCTAGATGGCGCTGTGATCAAAATCTTTTGAAACATTTTCCTTATTGCGCGTTATTGAAATGGGGCTAGATGGAAAAAAATCTTACGAAAAGTTGTCACGACACTTTTTTGTTTTAGATGATTATCGCTAGATGGCGCTGTGATCAAAATCTTTTGAAACATGTTCCTTATCGCGCGTTATCGAAAGAAGACTAGACGGAAAAAAATCTTACGATAAGTTGTCATAACACTTTTTTGTTTTAGATGATTATCGCTAGATGGCGCTGTGATCAAAATCTTTTGAAACATGTTCCTTATCGCGCGTTACGAAAGGAAATATGTTTTATAAGATATCTTTTAATCGAAAGGAACTTCGTTCTATCCGGTTGACCCATGACACCTCTCAAGTTTTTTTATATTTAAATTTACAGGACACCAACTCCTGACGACAGCTTGGGTTTGATCTGGCCAGCGTACGATACGAGCAACAAGAGTTACGTGACCATCTCCAACGTGACGCTCATTCCTGGCTGCGACCCTGATAGCTCCTCCACAGCATTTAGGAACAGTATCTTCGAGAAAACCGGCATTAATTATTAGTTATCTACAGACTATTGTCTCAGTATTTAGTGATGTCAAATACGCTACGTATACAAATAAATTACGTATATTTGAATTTATTTCATTTGGTTTTTACTGTTTTTTTTATATAGACGAATATTTTTACGATATATTAGTAACTTCTATACATTTCCATAATATTTTATATTCTACTAGCTAGCCCACACAACTTCGTCTGCGTCACATAAGGAAATTTTCTCACCGTTTAAACCTTCCCTGGACTTCTACGAATATTTCAAGATTAATATAAGCCAAATCGGTTTAGTCGTTATCGAGTTTTAGCGAGACTAACGAACAACAATTCATTTTTATATATATAAGAAGATTAATCGTCTTCGAGTCATTGTAAATATTTATTCATCACGATTAATGTATAATTTAACATTTAAAATTAATTTAATTTTCCAATTTCAACTGTTCGATATAACTATATCATGTATTATCATAGTAACTTTATTTTTACTATCATCGATTAATCGTATAATATAAATATATCACTCATTTTGTCAATTCATGGTAATAAGTAATGATAAAATAAAAACTAGTTTTGCCCTTAGCTTCATTGATTTTAATTTAAAAAACAGACAAAAGAAATCGTGAAATAACGATGCAAGATCAGCTGTTAATATATTCAAACTAGCTGACCCGCGCAAATAATTTTGCTAAACATAAAAGCGGTTATTGTGACTAAACTATGATAGTTAGATACATGCTGTCGTGGACTTTATTGTTTGTCTTAAAAAGACCTAAAAACTCTTAGTACATCATTTTGTTCTATTGTCAATAGATTTTGCAGCGTACGCATAAATAGGTTTTCGATATTTCACCTCGTCTTACAAATTCGATATTTTCATACGGATCCATATTTTGTTTCAAAATAAAATATAGCTTATAACCTTCCTCGATAAATGGACATTCCAACAGTGAAAGAATTTTTTGAAATCGGACCGGTAGTTTCTGAGATTAGCGCGTTCAAACAAACAAACAATCATACAAACAAACTCTGCAGCTTTATAATATTAGTATAGATAGCTTTGTTAATTTAGAGTACACCAAAAATATTCTCACAATTCCGCTCAAATCAGTTTATAGTTTCAGAGATTAAACATAAAATGAATTAACTTCAAATAACTTACTGACGAACTGAAAACGCATTTTTTTTTTTTTTAATTAATTTACATAAATAATGGAGACATGTTTCTTTTGATATAAATAACGATTTTGAAACCGACTGAATCAACAGCAGCATGAAACGGCTATGGAATTAAAGAAAGAATAAAGATAACTAATAACACAAAAAACGTACAACATACTATACGTATCTAACAACATATAACATTAAAAGTGTCCGGTGGGTGTGGCGCGACTGGAAAGAGTTCCGAGAGCGTAACGCGTCGCGCCGTCCCTCATAACCCCGTGCCTCTGGCCCCAGCCAGGGTTCGGACGCTGAGTGTGAGCGTGAGGTTTTAGTGCGGTTCAACTCCCACATACAACAAATATAATAATGAGCGCTCTACCTCGACGTTTACCAAGCGCTATAGATTATCCTTCTTCAAACGTGGCTTATATAGTACTTATTAGTCATAAGAACCAGATGGGTGAAGTACATAAGCATAGGTTGTGGCTCCCAAGGCTAAAAAAACAAACAAACTGTTCAATTCGTTAATAGTATAGATGGTAAACATAACACTAGACATAATTTTTATGCAATGTACTCGTTTAGTTTTATAAGTATCAGTCGTCGCTACCATTTGTATCGTGGCGCTCGTTTCCTACGCTATAAAATAGGTTTTTATTCAAACAATATTCAAATTCACGGCCAGTTTTAAATTAATATACATAATTTTAAATTATTTTTGATTTAATTTGTGTATGTGAAATATCTTGAGATAGTTTTATATTAAAAAATATACCGAAAGTTAATAATTATTTGGAAGATTACGAACTGTAAGTAATTTTATGTTGTAACGTTATATTTTGTTTTGACTTCGAAAATTTAACTCCTTTCTTTAATTAGTTTATATCTTTGTGTCCTCTTTGTGTGTGTGGAATAAAGTTGTTTTCTTTTTTTCTTTCTAACGACAATACGGGTTTACGAATGCCGTCGTATACTTGTGTGGACCGATCATACGATGATTCGGTTTTTGACCGACTTCCAAAAAGGAGGAGGTACTCAATTCCTCTATATTTTTTTTATTATTATTATATTTTTATGTTTGTTCCTCGATAACTCCAGTTTGGGTGGACCGATTTGATTCTGGTGTCAGATGAAAGGTGATGGTTGATTGGTCCCATTAATTTTGAGATCGAACAAGTAATTTTGGATCTGTGTTTAATGATTGATTGATTTTCATTTTTGTAATAAAAATATAGTTAAATAATGAATTTCAATTGCATGTTGAGACGTTCTAATTTTACAAGCTTTATCTTAACTTGCACTGGATGTAACTATGTACTAATGTACCTATGTAAGTTCGGGTTGCAAGCTATTTGGTAAACTTCCCGATTTCCGATTGATTGACATTTTGCACGCAGATGTATATCGCGTGACAATGCATTAATGTAACAGCTGATCTGATAATGGATTCGGTGATCATAAGAACTCTTGTGCTAAATAAGATAGACTCGTCGCGTTTGGATTCGTTTCACTTGTATTATAGTACAGCTACATGATACAGGATCTTTAAAGCTTGTATTTAAATTATTTTTAGACAATTGACGTGCCCAACGATTTTATAATTCCCACGACTGTATCCATTTTATTATTTTTTGGTTTTTAGTACATTTATCTTAAACATTGCAATGTATGTTTAACATAAAATCGTTTAACTTAAAAAGTTTTTTACCTATTTTTATTTTATGTTATTACGGTAAATACAGTTTTAGTTTTGATTTCGAAAATTGAACTCGTTTTCTGCTTCAATTCAACTAGTTTTTTACGTATGTTGCCATCGTACATGAGTGGACATGATGCGTATGATTATTTTTTTAAATTGCATGTCTAGACGGTCTATTTAACTTTAATTAAAATCTGACATGTAGATTTTGAACCTATTGGTTGGTAAGTAGACGTTTAGTTGCAATAAAAAATGCATAATGCACAGACCTCCTGCGACACAGGCTCCTAGTGCAGGGGTCATTGCTTAATATTGTATGTCCTAAATTTTGTTAAAAATAAATATTTCATTTCATTTCAAGGAAATTAGTCGTGAAACAATAAACTGACAAAAATAAATATTAAATGCAGTTGCATGAAGTCATGACGCAAATGTAAATTTGGAAATTATAATTTATAATGAACATGGCCCTAATCTATTTTGATCTACAAACGCAAGCTATAGTTTTTGTTAGCGAAATATACTAATTAACAATAAAATTATGATGAATAATTCGTAATGAATAATTATAATCTAATTAAATCATCTCGTTATTCATCTTCTTATATGTATAAAAAATAATCGCCAAATGTGTTGTTAAGCACATAATTCCGTTATTTAATTTGTATTATTTTTTAAAATATTCGTTGAAGTTAAAGGATAGTTTTTACGGCAAGAAAAAAATCTAATAATTGACATTTAATTGAGAGTGACGCAGACGGCGCAGTACCGGTCGATGTGGCGAGGTTTGGAGGGGGCCTATGTCCAGCAGTGGACGTCTATAGGCTGATGACGATGATGATGATGACACAGACGAAGTTGCGCGGTTTTGAACCCGCTACCTCTCATACAGAATGCAAGCGCTTCAACCATACGACCACATGACTTTAGAGTAATTCACTTGTTTAAGACTGTTGTTTCATTTGTTCCAGCGTTCATGAGAATGAAAGTGAAAGTCAGACAAGGTTGGTTGGAGGGAGAGATCTTGGAAGCGGTGACTGGTGATGGGAAGTACTACAGCTTTAAAGGTATCCCATATGCTGAACCACCGGTTGGACCTCTGAGATTTAAGGTAAGATATTACAAGAAATATTGTCGTGGTGGCCGAGTGGTCGAAGCGCTTCCCTCCGTAGGCGAGGTCGCGGGTTCAAGTCCGGCCGGCTTGTACCTCTAAATCTAAATGTGAAAAAGATTTATGTGCAATTTTTCACAACACCACTGGCTATAAACAGTGAAGGAAAACATCGTGAAAAAACCTGTATGTTGGAAAAGGATTCTAAATATCCTTCGAAGATATGTGAATTCCTCGATCCGCATTGAGTAAGCGTGGTGGACTATGCTTAATCCCTCTTCTGAGGAGACCTGAGCCCAATAGTGGGCAGTAATGGGTTGCTACAGTATTACAAGAAACATCTGAGAATTATAAAAGAAGAGTGTATTATAGATATAGTCTACTGTGAATGATCAAAAAAACGATGAGTCAGAATTTATTTAAAATTACAAAATGTAAGTACGAAATATAGGTATTGGGTTTGATTAACATTAACTTAACATTTTTTTGTTATTTTACAAATTTCAACTAATGCTACTTTAAATATTTCACATTAAAGAAGAAACAGGAACGATATGTTATTAAACCTAACAAAGAACTAACTTTGATTGTTTTCAATTATTTCAGGCACCACGTCCTGCTTTGCCTTGGGAAGGAGTTAGAAAAGCAACAGAGCATGGACCAGTCTGCCCTCAAATAGACATCTTTACACATGAATACATCGAAGGGAGCGAAGACTGTCTCTTCTTAAATGTTTACACACCAAATATTGATCCTAATACTCTACTGCCTGTTATGTTTTTTATCCACGGCGGAGGGTACAAAAGTGGTTCTGGAAATATAGACAATTATGGACCAGATTTTCTCGTCAATCATGGTGTTGTGTTAATCACCATTAATTACCGACTGGATGCTCTAGGGTTCCTATGTCTAGATACTGAAGAAGTACCTGGTAATGCTGGGTTAAAAGACCAAGCTATGGCATTGACTTGGGTTAAAGAAAACATTGCTAATTTTGGTGGAGATCCAGAAAATATTACTATATTTGGTGAAAGTGCTGGAGGAGCATCCGTGGCTTATCATATTTTGTCTCCAATGTCAAAAGGATTATTTAACAGAGCTATTCTAATGAGTGGAGTACCAAACTGCTATTGGTCGCTTGCTTTTGAACCGAAGAAACGAGCATTCAAACTTGGACAGCTTTTAGGAATTGAAACAAAAAACCCCAGTGAACTACTTCAGTATCTACAGTCGGTTCCAGTCGAGAAATTAGTTGGCACCAGGCCCTATGTCATAACTACAGAAGTGTTGCACGATAACATTCTGAAAATGTATCACTTCTCACCGGTCGTTGAAAAAGATCTAGGACAAGCATATATCTTGAAACAAGAACCAACAGATATTCTTAAAAGTGGAAAGATTAATGGTGTAGATGTTATGCTGGGTTTTACAAGCGAAGAAGTAGTAATAGGAATACCAGTATTGGAGAAAGAAATGATCGATTCCTACAGTAAATATACTGATTTGTTTGCACCAAGGGCTATAATGTTTAAGGCGACTCCAGATAAAGTTTTAAGAGCATCAGAAGACATACGTGACTACTACTTTAAAGACAAAAAAGTGAATGTAGAAGCGATGAGAGAATTTGTAACATTTAGCAATGATTCTTTTAAGTATAACATTTTTAGGTTTGCAGACAAAATACCTAAATTACCAAATGTCAAAAAATTCATGTATAAGTTTTCTATGATATCTAGTAGGAATATTTTTAAAGTATTTGGAGATAAGTATGGTATAGAAGGAACTGCACATACGGAAGACCTTATCTATTTGTTTGACCCAAAAAGACATAACTTGAGTGTAGATAAGTCGAGTAAAGAGTATGGTTTGGTTCAACTGGCGTGCACAGTTTTTACTAATTTCGCTAAATATGGGTGAGTATTCATATAATTTTTAGGGGTGTACGAATAATTTGAACTTACGAATTATACGTTCCGAATCGAATAATTGAAGAAGATATTAAGCTCGGATTTGGGAGATTCTTGATGCCAAATGATGATTCTCAAGAACTTAATGTTTTGACCAGAGAACGTAAGGTTTAACAATCACACAAACAAAAAACACAAAATATGACATCAAGCCCATTGAAGATATTATCTACAAAATACAAATTCTTGTCCTATTTCCGATGCATCGTCGTCGTCAAATTCGATACTATTCGAAATTTTGGATTATTCGAAACTTTTCGAATATTCGTCGAATTTCGAATAATTCGAATATTCGAACGATATTCGCACAACCCTAATAATTTTATCACAAATTGACATTCAAAAAGAGGGAATTACTTTACTGTACAGTTCAAGTGATTATTTTGCTCATATGAAGGGAGACCCATTTAAATTTTATTACGATCCAACTCGTACAATTACTTGTGTTCATTGCATATACTTATTTCTCATTTTTGGTGATACTAATATAATTTTATAAAGATCTTAATGGAACCTTTGTTTTATAAATGTTTCAATATTTATAGTATATTTTGGTAAAAATATCAATAAACTTATTACGACTAATGCAGCATGTACACTTTTAATAAAAGCCAAATTAAACAACATAACTGACAATTTATGGCACAAAGTTCAAAAGTTCCATTTTTTTCAGTACACCAACACCAGATACCTCTTTAGGACTTTTATGGCCTGAATATAATGAAAACACAAGAAAGTACTGTGATATTGGAGACACACTTGCCATCGGAGAAGACGACAACACAGCAATGGTGGAGTTTTATAAGAAAGTATATGAAGATGCTGGTGTCGAGTTTTGAAATTTGTTAATTTTTTTTTTTGTTTTTGGTACGAAGTTCCTTATCGCGCGTTATTGAAAGGGGGCTAGACGGAAAAAATCTTACGAAAAGTTGTCACACTTTTTTTGTTTTAAATGATTATCGCTAGATCAAAATCTTTCTCTCTCTTAAAACACGTTCGTTATCGCGCATTACGTTAGGAAAAAAAAATATAAGATATCTTTTAATCGAAAGGAACTTCGTTCTATTCGGGTGTCCCATGACACCTCTCAAGTTTTTTTCTTCTTAAATTGGATGATGGATACTCTTCAGGTGTTTTATAAATTTACTCAAAATAATGTAGCTTTAATACTTATTTTTCATGACACTGAATAATGCAATGGTAATGGATACACACAATTACACCTTTTGATGAATTTAATTGACTTTCATTTCTCTTTTACAAAATTCTAGCTGCCCCGCGCAACTTCGTCTGCGTAGGAATTACTCCCGGGAATTTTCTAAAAGTATTCATCAGAACGCTTCATTGGAGCCTAAACACGATGAGGTTATCTTGCTTATTGACGGAGTTCCTGTGGCCACCTTCCAGCTCCATCATCAGACCTTGATCTAAGATATCCTATCTCTCAAGTTGGATCGAACTGCACATGGTGTGAAAATTTTATTATAATCGGTTAAGTGGTTTAGGAGTCCATTGAGGACAAACATTGTGACACGAGATTTATACAGGGTGTTAAAATCCGATGAAACAATACATTCACAGCAAATAGTATACTTGATGTAGAAGCCATCCACCAAATCTGGGTTTTCTAGGCATAATATATCATAAGTTATAACTAATCAAAACTACGTCTTAATTTGTGCAAGATCAACCCTACCATACTAACCTACACTAACAGCTAAAGACTTAAGCCCGCTAGTCACCTCCTGTATCATAGAACATTGTAATAATACACGGGACAAAAATCACATTCTAAACAGGATACATGCGCCTGTGTGTTTGAAAATAGATTTAGCACGTTAGATGTAGGGCAGGGTAGGGTTGTCAAAAATAATACAAAATAATAATTTTTCAACTTTGTATGGGAAAATAAAGTAACTATCTCCGTTTCAAAAGTATGTGTATATGATTTGAAATGTGATATAGATTAAGCCCTGAAAGTATTGTTTCACCGGGCACCAACACCCTGTATATATTAAGATAAGATATGCACAGAAAACATGACAATTATTGTTATGTAGACGAAGCATAACTGAACGTACCAAACGTTAGTAGCTCACTTGTTTCTAACACTTAGATACCGATAAAATTAAAATCGATAAAATTTCGTTTAGTACAATACAAACTTACTTTACAATATGTATATTACACAACTAATAAGTACTGAAGCATTTGAATACACAATATACGTCCATAGACAAAGATGCAGACAGGACAAATCTGATCTAGTTGTGAAACATAGTAATATGTATTATATTTTGTCTCTCAGAGATCTGTTGGTTTTTTTTTTATTGCGAGATAGATAAACAAGCCTACGGCCCACCTGATGGTAAGCGGTCACCGTCGCTCATGAACCTCTGCAATGCCAGGGCAATGAGCGGCTGTTATCTATCGCCTTCCGATACAGGACTTTTTTTAAACCTTTTGTTTTTTTTTATTTTTATTTTTTTTATTGTTTGCTAACAAGATAGTATTTTATTAAGTTAGACAACTTTTACCTTTGCTTAAGTCTCCTTAAATCACAAAATTAACTGATCCTGGTCCCATCTTATGATTTCGTACTGATTCTTCTTTAACTCAACCTTATCTCATTCAGAGGGGGTTAGCGAAGTTTTTTCTCCAACTAAGAGAAGTGGAGTGGCCACTTCTCTTAGTTCTCTTCTAATCTTACATCCATTTACTTTCAAATTCAACATTCACTTTGTAACGTGACCCTGATCCCCACGTTCATAAATAATTCTCAATTACAGTACACATTTGAATGATAATTGTATAACCTATCGACTCTAGAACGTAATCTTTGTAAATTACCTAAACTAATTGGCCGAAACAAACGTAACGTGTAATCAGTTGCCATCAGTATATTCATTCGGCCACACGTGCCGTGGAAATCATGGTTGTAGTCTCCGTAAACGAAGGTCAACTCGAAGGAGAGTTAGTCGAAAATGACTATGGAGGAACATTCTACAGCTTCAATGGAATACCTTATGCTGAACCTCCGCTCGGTAATTTGAGGTTTAAGGTAAGTTACAAAAAAAATCGAAAAATATTACTTACATTAATACGTGTGGAGAGTTATCTGATTGTAACTTTATAATTCTAATATTTCGGTGGATTGGTCAATATGTTTCGTCGATAATATTATAACAGGTCTAACTTATTTGTTATACCTACTTTACGGGGGTGACGGGGCGATACGTGAGCGACAATCGCGAACGTGTCCTGTCGATCGGATGTCGAGCGTGATTGGCGGGAGGTTTTAGTGCGGTTCAACCCCCACATACCCCACTCGCGAGGCGAGTGGAAGTCCGGCGATATCCTACCATCAAAAAAAAAGAAAAAAAAATACCTACTTTACTCATCCTAGTATTTTATTTTGGAGACCAACATTTTTACTTTTTTGTTGACGTGAATTTAGTTTACCATCAAATCTGGCAACCGGTTGTATGACCTTGTAAAAACTATTCACATTATATTTGTGTATACATTTAAAACACGTATTTATTGTTCGCTAGCGAGATAACTTCTATTAAAATTATTGATATATTACAAAAATTAGGTAGATAACAAGTGAGATATTTGTAATCTAAATATTATATCTTTCTAATTGTATAACGTATCAATTACAATTATGTTAATTCAGAATCGTGTTTCGATAATAAAGTTTTTTTTGTTTTAATTTTTTTCCTCGATTTCAGAATATTTCCGTGAGTTTTCACCCATTACACGGATGTTTAATTCGTCTCGTGTATATTTTTATTTTAAGCTCAACGCCGCTCACATAAGGTTCAAAATACAACTCTTGATAAACAAGTGCCAACGACAAAAAAGTGATCAGCATTAATTGTTGTACAAAACACCTAAGCTAGGAATTATAATATTGTTTTAGCAATTACTCCAATATCTCATTTATTACAGGCTCCGCAACCAGCTAAGCCTTGGAATGGCGTTCGTCAAGCAAAAGAATTTGGACCAATCTCTTGTCAAATAAACATATTAGTATCACAAGAGGCTAGAGGCAGCGAAGACTGTCTTTACCTGAATGTATACACTCCTAAAATCAAACCTACTAAACCACTACCTGTTATGTTTTGGATCCATGGTGGAGCTTTTAAATGGGGAAGTGGCAATGACGATTTTTACGGACCAGAATTCCTTGTAAGACAAGATGTTGTACTCGTCACGATAAATTACAGGTTGGAAGTACTTGGTTTCTTATGTTTGGACACCGAAGATATACCAGGCAATGCAGGAATGAAGGACCAAGTCGCAGCCCTACGCTGGGTTAAAAAGAACATCAGCAACTTCGGTGGGGACCCTGAGAATGTCACGATATTTGGTGAGAGTGCCGGAGGAGCCAGTGTCAGCTTTCATTTGGTATCTCCAATGTCGAAAGGCCTCTTTAAGAAAGCGATTATACAAAGTGGAGCTGTTACGTGTGACTGGGCACATAGTTTTGAACCTCGACAAAGAGCTTTGATTTTGGCGAAGAAACTTGGTTTTGAATCAGAAGATGATAAAGAACTATATGATTTTTTCAAAAATCAACCCATAGAGTCATTAGTAAATGTATCTATGCCCGTTATTCACTCCGAAAAACAGAATGACATAGTTTTAAATGTTACTGACGAAAAACAGTTTGGAGACAATGAAAGATTTTTCTATGGCGATCTAATCGATGCACTAAAAAACAGAATGCATAACGTAGATGTTATGATAGGATATACCGCAGATGAGGGCTTGATATACTTATTTGACAGTGACAACGATGTCACCAAAGCTGTAAATTCAGCAAAACTGTACCTAGAAACATTCGTACCCAAGCCAATCGCATTAAACATTCCCATCAAACAACAACTAGAAATAGGAAGAAAATTCAAAGAGTTTTACTTCAAAAATAAAGCTATCAGTGATGATATAGAGAGTTTTGTGAAATACGATGGCTTCGACGGATTTGTTTATCATATTTTAAATCAAGGAAAGATTATCTCCAAATCCAAAAACAACGTGTACCTGTACAAGTTCTCATGTAAATCTGAGAGAAACATACTGAGTTATTTGTTGAAAGTGAACGATATTCTCAATAGGCCTGTTACGTGTCACGCTGATGATATTTTCTACATATTCCCGGCAAAGCCTCTTTCTCCAAAAGTCGATGTGAACTCGGCTACGTTCAAAATGATTGAGAATGTAACGAAATTATGGACGAACTTCGCGAAGCACGGGTGAGGCTGTTGTTCTTTCATTTTGTGTGTAAACATGTTCGCTCCTCACACAGAGCTGTTTGACTTTCGATACGGGAGCGAAATTTAGTGAAATATGACAATATTTTTCGCCATTAACGATATCCTGGACGTTCTTCCATTATCCTACCTCTGGTTGTTTTTATTTCGAGTATTTCTATTTCCTGATAGTAACCTCTTGAGCTCATCGTTTTTTTTTAAATTATGCATTGAAAATATATCATCCTCAAAGGCGACCCGTAGTCGTAGGGTGCTGCAAATGATGATGATGATGATTTAGATGAAGATGGGAATCTCTTACTATCTAGTAAGTAGCTCGTTAGTTCTTACCGGACAATAAAAAAACTAACACGACGTATTACTTTATTTCAGGAACCCTACACCCGATAACAGCTTAGGTGTAAAATGGCCAGCATTCACAACTGATAAAGAAGAATATTTGGACATTGGCAATGAGTTAGTGAACGCCACAAAGCCTGAGTCGGAAGAATTGGAATTCTGGAACGGCATATTTAAAGAGTACTTGCCGCATTGGACTGCGTAAATGTACATTGTTTTTGTTATATGATTAAATAATGAGAATTTTTTATGAGTTTATTAATATATAACTACTTTATCATATAACACATTTTCGTAATATCGAAATGGTTTGAGTTTTGTAACGTTTGAAAGAAAACTTAAGAGATATTTTTAGATCCTGATTAAAGAATAGAATAGAAGGGTAGCTTTTGAATCGCAATTCGTATTGGGCAAGAATTAACTCAGTAATGGGTTATTACCCACTACATTGTTGGTTTGCTTAATAATAAATAAATAGTATTGTGAGTAGGTTCCTTTCTCTTGAGCCCTGCCCACAGATGGCTTGGGTCGTAGACTCCGCCTGCAGTCGCTCTCTGTTTTTTATATTGTATTTTTAAATTTGATTGTTTTGTAAATTTATTTTAAAAATCGAATGTAAAAAATAAGTTAATAAATGAATATACAAATAAATAAATAAAGTAATAATTAAAACTTAACCCAAATGAAACCAACTCAGCACCTGCTGTTTTATATCATTCAAAACAAATAAGGAAGTATTTCGAGGTTCAAGAGATGTTACTCGCATTATGACATTTCCATTACCTAATATCACATGAATTGGTATTAATGAAACTGCAGCCTTGTTCCAACGGGATACAGCCCATATTTCTAAATCACCCTTCATCCCCTTCCTATGTAAACAGAGTGACTTTAAACTGTGTGATACAGGAATGATATTACTACAGAATATTTGCTAAACAAAAGTAAAGTCGAAAATGCAAGCTAAATTTGTTAGACTTCCCGGTTTCCGATTGCACGGAGATGTATATAACTTGACAATGCAATAATATGACAAAATAGCGCTGATCTGATGATGGATTCGCAAGGTGGTCATAGAAACTCTTGTGCTAAACAAGATAGACCCGTCGTGTTTAGGATCGTTTTACTTGTCTTAGGTAGCTGTAACTGTAGCAACCCATTACTGCCCACTGTTGGGCTCAGGTCTCCTCAGAAGAGGGATTAGGCATAGTCCACCACGCTTGCCCAGTGCGTATTGGGGACTTCACATATCTTCAAAGGATTTTTAGAACCCTTTTCCGACATGCAGGTTTCCTCACGATGTTTTCCTTCACCGTTTTTAGTCAGTGCTGTTGTGAAAAAATGCACATAAATCTTTTTCACATTTAGATTTAGAGCCGGCCGGATTTGAACCCGCGACCTCCGGTTCGGAAGGACGCGCTTCGACCACTCGGCCACCACGACTTCAAGTCAAGTCTTAGGTAGCACTCTACATGATATCCAAGATATTAAAAGCTTGTATTTAAACAGTTTTCTTTAAACTAAATTATGTTATTTTGTATTTCTGTCTTATGCTATAATATTACCCGGTTTTACGACAAATGGCGTACATCACGGGAACGCTTCACTAAAATTTTAATTAAATACCTACGAGACTTAGTTCGAGCTAGATATTTCTATGTTAATAACATACTGTTAAGTTCACCTAATATTAGTTTTGTTTGTTTGTTAGGGTCCTAAGATACTAATGAAACTTTAATAGTTAAATTGATATACCGAAACACAAATATTAAAACGAAGTTCCTTATCGCGCGTTGTGAAAGGGGGCTAGACGGGAAAAAGTCTTACGAAAAGTTGTCACGACACTTTTTTTGTTTTAGATGATTATCGCTGGATGGCGCTGTGATCAAAATGTTTTAAAACACGTTCCTTATCAGGAAAAAAAACATAAGATATATTTTAATCGAAAGGAACTTCGTTCTATTCGGGTGTCCCATGACACCTCTCAAGTTTTTTTTTTAATAGTGATACAATTTAAAGTAAAGACTTTCATGCTGATCACAATTCCGTCGCGCGTACAAATTGCTTTATTCAATGTAATGCTTAATACCCTGCACTTAAGACTCAAAATGCAACTTAATATTGTAATGACATTTTTTTATCGGGTTTGAGTAGCATTTTGAGTTTTATAATGATTGGTGTTAAGCATTGAATAGAATGAAGCAAAAATTTTACGTTTCTTGAACTCAGCTTTGGAATGTTCTAGCTGTATTTTCAATCTTTTTGAGGATGTTTTTAATGTATATTCTTATAGTATTTCGAATTTTTGTTTATTTTTGAAAATGATTTGTCATAAAAACAAGATGACTTTTATATGTTTTAGTTTGGTTTTTATTGTAATAGAAGAAACATGGAATATACGAATATATTTATTTGACCAAGCTCCATAGTAATATTGATTAAAGTGCACATTGAGGGATTTCCAACAATAGTGTCACACATTTATTTATTTATTTATTCTTCATGTACAAAAAAAATAAGTACAATGGCGGACTTAATGCCTGAGGCATTATCTACCAGTCAACCACGGGTGGAGCAGAGAGAACAATAAGTAGGTGTACAAGAGAAGTGCACACATCGCCATTTTGAAATTATTTTTAACTGTTGAACATATTTTATTGTCATTTAGGTAGTTAGTCAGTTAGGTAGGGTTTAATATTCACGATTCACAATATAGACACTTAAAAAAAAATTATGATTTATTAGCAGCACAAATGCACTAAGATATTGTTGAAACTATAGTAAAAATCACGATGAACACGCACTTTGATAAGTAGATTGGTGTAAATGATAAGTTGACTTACCTGATAACGACAGGTCCCAACGTTACAAATCTGAAACAAAACAATAAAATATTAGAAGCTATAATATTAAACATTCAATAGAATCTAACTAAGTAATGTAATTTGCAAAAAATAGAAACGACTGAATTCCATTCTTCAAGAATAACGGGATTACGTGTAAAATATCTAATTATTCGAGATGATTTCAACATCTCCGTTCTATCATCGCACCACCCGTCGTCGAGGTGGAGTTCACCCTTACTATTTAGAACGACCGCGGTCATCCACGGTCCGTTTCAAAAATTCTTTTCTGCCACGCACCATCCGGCTGTGGAATGAGCTCCCCTGCGAGCGCTATGACTTGTCCTTCTTCAAACGAGGCTTAAAGAAAGTCCTTAAAAGGTAGGCCGTAGGTAGCAGTCCCGCAGTGTCCGCTGACATTGCAGAGGTCCATGAGCTACGGTAACCGCTTACGATCAGGTAGCCCGTTAGCTCGTCTGCCTAAAAGGCAATTAAAAAAAAAATACCTAACCAAAATCAATTATCGAAATCGGTTCATCTAGAAAACAAATACAGACAAATATGAACAGCAAATCCCGATAATTCATCCGTCGCAAAACGACAAACAATGAAATATTTTCAAACTCAAAATATCATGATTTTTACCTTAAAAAAATGGGTGATCCTTCCATCATCACAATAGTCAAACAGTTCTACCTAAAGGGTCTAGATACTGGTAAAATTACAAACATAAACAACTGTCATTCTAAAGATTTTGAAATTCGATATCAAAGTTTCTCATACAAATTAATTTACCTAGCAGAGCCTCACACAGTAATAAAGTTGCAACATTTAAAATTTAGTTATTACTGTCAATGTTAGTAGAATTTTAATCCTTATTGTTTTGTGGTAAAGTTGTTTTTTCTCTGTGCTATGTACGCACTTAAGCTGTTTGTATGATGTTGAGATAATTACAGCTGGTTTGTCGATTGTGTTTTATCTCGCAAAGGCAAAACAACTACATAATACAAAGTGTATACATTGTTAACATTTCAATTACATATTTTATAGTTTTCTTGAACTTTAACCTTTCTTCAAACTTAATTACACATTATTACTCTCGACAAAATGTGTTTTTCAAGAGACCTTTATGATACATGCAAAAAAAAAACTTGAGAGGTGTCAAGGGACACCAGGATGGAACGAAGTTCCTTTCTATCAATAAGTGGGGGAATTGTAATAAAATTTTATTTTTTTAAGTTATAATAATTAGTTAGTTTAAAACGTTTTAAAATAGTTTAATCACAGCGCCATCTAGCATTAATCAAATAAAACAAAATAAGGAATTGTTTTAAAAGATTTTAATTACAGCGCCATCTAGCGATGATCATCTAAAACAAAAAATGTGTCGTGACAACTTTTTCACAAGAATTTCCGTCTAGCCCCCTTTCGATAACGCGCGATAAGGAACTTCGGTCCAAAATTATATTACAACAAAAATCTCAAAAAAGTATAACAATAAAAGTAATATGAAACAATAACAGTTTAGATAGAATTGAAAGTTAAGGTATAGTTACACATGCTAGTTAGTAGCATGAAAGCATGCTACTATTGAGCAATTGCTACTTAGTAGTACGTGTATCGGAACATTGCTAATAATGAGCATGCCTGTTTCGAGTTTGCTCAAAAATCGACGATCGTGCGATTTTTGGTTCACAATTAAGTATCGTAATCGATTTATCTTAAAAACCGTCATTACATTTTTCACTGCGTTCACATAGCCCTGAGAATATCGAAAAAAAAAACAATTTAAAAATACTGCGAGATAACTCGACCCTCTATGGTTCGAACCATAGATAACATTTAATGGCCGATTTCATATTTTATTGTACGCCATTTTGTCACATTTGGCGGGAAATTACGGGCCCAGTCGAAAATCGCAAGGCATACATTTTGGTGTCATTAAAATGTTGTTATGAGATAAAAATATGCAGTGTAAATATGCGAATAAAGCAATAAAAATTAATGAGTTCGATAAAACACTGATTTACATTGCTTTACGATATCACTTATCTCAACGGTTATCTAAACTGTATTTTTTATTATTCTTTAGGATAAGGATATTATGCGATTAAAATTTGTAATGCTTGAGATAACATAGCAATTATATGACTAATGTTAGTGGACGAACATTCGTGTCACGTTGATGCGCTAAAAACATCGTGTTCGGATAGAGACGAAGTAAACACTAGTAAACAGCACAGATACAGAGCTTCAAACATAGACATAGACATTGCTTTATTTGCGGCGGAAACACACATATTGTAATACATTTAAGAAAATTAAGTAAAAAACAAAATACAAATTGAACACGTGATTAATAACAAAATATAATAATACTAGCTTTTGCCCGCGACTTCGTTCGCGTGGACTTCAGGTTCGTCCCGTCTAGTTGTATAGCCTATGTGTTATTCTGATGTATAAACTATATTGTGGTAAAGTTTCATTCAAATCCATTCAGTAGTTTTTACGTGAAAGAGTAACAAACATCCATACATACAAACTTTCGCCTTTATAATATTATTAGGATAGGTTCCACCACAAACCAGACGAGACTCAGCTAAATGCTAGGTGTTAATTGAAGATTAACAACAACCAACACCAAGCGCTGGTTTTCAGCCTCAACTGGCAGTGACGTGACAACGATGTGTTTTCGCCTTCTTAGTCTAGTTAGTTTGTATTACTAACAATGCAACGTAGATATAGACATACACATCGGTCATTCGGCATTCGGCCACACTCAAAAATGTTCCTCGTCATCCGCTAATATAGCCGAGATTTGACAAATAACTTTCTTTACCTTCGAAAAGTTTAATCTCTAAAACTATTAGTATAGTATTCGTGCCAAATTTAACCATAACTTCTAACAATATAGCTCAAAATTGCGAAGTAGTCATCACTCCGAAGTAGAATCTCTCCTAATCTTATGAAAACTCCAAAAATACACGCAACTTTTTAGAAGTTTGTCCTAAAATGATATATTATAGCGTTTGGGAGGCGATCATAGCGCCCCGCTACCAATCTTCATAAAACTAACACAAAAACAACCGAAGAATGCCACACTGTATGAGCTGCCATAGTTTTAGTAGGGTTGGCAGTGGCCAGAATAGAAGTCTTTGATAAGTCCTGTATAAATGGATAATGGCTCCTCAATGCCCTGACATTGCAGTTCATGAGCGACGGTAACCGTTTGCCGGGGAAATGGAAAAGAAATCAAAACATTACGGGACGAGACGTAAGCGTTTGTGTATCACATCGCCCAATCTCGTGCTGGGTTCTGTCCTCAGCCAGGGTTCAGTCGCTGAGCGTGAGCGGTAGGAGTTTTAAGTTTAAGTGATTCAAGTCCCACATACTCCGCCTGCGGGGCAAGTGGAAGTCCGGCAATTTCCTCCTGTCAACAAATATAAGAACTCAAACAGTACCATCAAAAAAATTACGCATTCCTAATTGCAAACACACCGCTTGAATTGAAAAACAATAAGTACCCGATCCAGTGAATACTTCCATGTGAACATTTTAATGAAAAAAATATACATTAAAAATATTGTCAGAATAGTAATACATTTTTAAAACTATCGTCTTTATGTTGTGGAAGCAAAAAAACAAACTCTTATTTCTTTTAAATGAAGTGGCATCCCTAACAACATAGTTTAGTTTGGGTGCTCGCAAAATGCACGCAAAGGCGAGTCGATATCACAGGGGGGCGCAATGTAGCGTGAAATATTGAGAGGGTCATCCTCCACTGATTCTCAAACTTTCACCACGCACCTAATTCAATTTTAGAAACATCGAAGTAATTGAAGAGAAAACACGCCTCCAATTTTTATGGTAACTGTAAAAATACAAAGAAAAATAGGATTATTTTTTAGTACTAGCACATTTCAAGTGAACATAATCTTAATAAAAATTCTAGTTAACCCGCGCAACGCCGCGCGTCACAGACAGACAATATAACCTTTCTAGATAAATGGACTATCCAACACTGAAAGAATTTTTCAAATCGGACGAGTGGTTCCTGAGATTAGCGTGTTCAAACAAAGAAACTTTTCAGCTTTATAATATTATAAGTATAGATTTTTAGTGTTACAATTTTTAAAACGTAGTAATTAAAGGCGGACCTCATGGTATACTTACCACCCTTAACGAAAATAAAGACTTAAAAATACTGAAAAAGGGTCAAAAAGAGACTAATTAATAAAGTTCCTACTGTACATTTGGTTTTCTTCGTCCCAAAATAATATTATTGCAAGTGACAACTCTTGGACCCAAGATATACAGGCCTCATCCAAATGGGGTCACTTTATACAAATATTCCTTTAGGGATAAATTCAGAAGAGTTATTTTAACTTCATGTTGTTCCTGTGGGAAGAATTAGACAGAAATTATATGTTTTTTCTTTGTAACTTCGGTTTAAGACGTTCGAATGTCAAGTTTGGCTATTTAAATCCAATAGAGGTTTTAAAGAAAGATTTTGCTGGGCCTGAGTTGAATAATGACTTTTGTAAACTAATAACGAAGTATTACGTAGCCCAAAAGCTAACCAGTAGTTTGATACTATTAAACTTAGACGATGATTTGATATTTTTAACTTGACAATCATATCACTATCACTATATTCTTCAATGTAATATTCTGAATTGATTGAATTTTTCTACAAAAAATCTACCAATTTAACAAATTAATAAGTAAAACTATAAAAAGTTTATCAGTCTGTCGATTCAACTTAATCATTACTTATTTATATATTGTACTCAAAAAGGACCTCAAACATGTGATTCCTATTGATCTATTATATGCGGAGGTGTATACTTCACCATAATCATGACTTCAGCATTTCAGATCTTTGCAAAGGTTTTACAGTATAAAGCAATAATAATAAATCAAGTATGAAAATAGGTAATTTATAAACAAGCGTGGAATGGGAAGCGTGCGCGAAGGTCGCGTCATAATTCTCTGTCTGCAAGGGTTGTTTATTCATTATTCTGAAGACTTACTGAAATAATAATGAAGCTGGACATTTTATCGTAACTTTTGAGTTTATAAATGTTTATTATAAAAAAAATATTATCATCGTATAACTTTACATATAACTTGAAATACATACAGATAAGAGCGATAAATAAGAAACGAAATAAGGGTCTGAATACAACATGGTCATAACTTATAGTGACTACTAAAACAAAATGCCCCTTTTTTAATTATTATATTACGATAAAAATAAGTATAATTTTTCGAATTGCAGAACACCCGAAACCCCGTTTCAAACAAGGTTTGTCGACGAGGAAAACAAATAAAACTTTTCGTAATTCACCAAACATCGGTTTCAATTCATCCTAAACATACACAAAAAGCTGACTTATTATTTAGCCGGACTTCGAACAATTTATCCTCAAACAGACTCATTTGCTCAATGTTCAAGATAAAAAAACTAAACGTGGTAACTATCAATATAATTAACTGGACTATTTAACGCCCCAATTGTATAATCATCGTGTTATTAAAGTGTTGTTATTCAAGAGTACAACTAATTTATGTAATATTTACGGACACGTTTATCTTCTGTTTTGCACGATTTCAGACCCCCACTGGAATACTAGATCCACCTGGATCTTATATACACGAGGTTTTTACCTTGCTTTGTAACTTGCTTACCACCTTCTTTTGAGAAGTAGTTCGAAAAACTCTGAGTAAATTTATATTAATGTCTAAGAAATAATATTATATAAGAAAAAAACATCACATTTTAAGAATTACGTTTGTAACATTTGACTCTAAAACAACAAAGTATACATCTCGACAGCGATACTCTGCCAATTAATATTCAGTCCAATTTGCGAGACTACGAGTACCTTTTTTGATCAAAGTCGACTGAAGTGAAGAGATACCTACATAATAAAGATGACACAATATAGTCTATCAAGAAATCTGAAGATGTACTTCAGGGCACTTGGGAAGGCGGAACACCGTGGTTTAAAAGCCTGTCACACGATAAGGTCAAAAGGTAAAAATATCCTGTTGTCAATCAAGTTCATATTATTTTTTATTTTTTCCTTTGTAGGTAAGTACTTTACATTCAGCTGACATTTTAGAGGTCCATGAGCGACGGTAAACACTTACGATCAAGTGATCCGTTAGACCGTCTACCTACATAGCAAAATACATGCTTTCTAATATTCTTACCACCTCATAACAATATTAAGTATAACTTTTAAACTCTATTAAATTAAACCGAAGATACCACAATTATTAATTGAACTAGTATTTTGTGAAGTATCGAATGAAAAAATAAACTTGAGAGGTGTCAAGGCATACCCGAATGGAACGAAGTTCCTTTCGATTAATTAGTGAGGGAATTATAATAAAATTGTATTCTTATATAACAGATAGAGAGAGACAGACGTTTTAAACTAACTAATTATTATAACTTAAAAAATAAAATTTTGATCACAGCGCCATCTAGCATTAATCATATAAAACAAAATAAGGAATTGTTTTATAAAATATTTTAATCACAGCGCCATCTAGCGATAATCATCTAAAACAAAAAAAGTGTCGTGACCCTTTCGATAAGGCGCAATAAGGAACTTCGTTCCAAAAATAGAAATTAATATTAATAAGAATCTGTACAACTAATATCATAATTAAAAGCAAACAATAGCTAGAACATTTCTCAAAGTAAAAATTAGAATTAAGTTCTCAAGCGGAGTGCTATCGTAATTAAATTTTAATCCCCGAAGTGAATCTGACAAAACCAACAGTGGGAAGAGGAAACTTACGAACTAATTGTTTGAGAAAACCAACGAATAGTCTTTGGGCTGTTAATGGAAACAGATAAGAAAGTAATGAGAAATATCAATGATAAAGAAATGGTCGAGATAATTTTGAGGTTATCCTGATATTTGGGAATATATTTCATATTTGGATTGATCATTATTGGTGTGTTGTCTTCTCTTAATAACATAGTAATAACAATTTTCTATACAAGTAATTCTCAGTATTGATGTGGTAGTACCAATAAGTCAGTAATAAATAATAAATTTGTTATACCTACTATAACTTGTCATAAATAGAGAAGACAATTGTATTAAAATGACGCAAAGGAAGAAAATCTAAAATCTTCGTACAACTTATATATCAGGATAAAAAAAAACTTGAGAGGTGTGGGACACCCGAATAGAACAAAGTTCCTTTCGATTGAAAGATATCTTATTTTTTTTTCCTAACGTAACGCGCGATAAGGAACGTTAAAAGATTTTGATCACAGCGCCATCTAGCGATAATCTCTAAAACAAAAATAAGGAACGTGTTTTAAAAGCGCCATCTAGCGATAATCATCTAAAACAAAAAAAATGTCGTGAAAACTTGTCGTAAGATTTTTTTCCGTTTCACAACGCGCGATAAGGAACTTCGTTTCAAAAAACAATAATAAATTGATTTAACAAAAGTTTGAGAACCACGTTTTATTGTCCAACATGGCTATCCCATAGCCATTTTGCAATACATTGTTTGTTCAATTTACAACCAAACCCCGAGAGATGCATTTCCTTCCACACTCTCAAACAAAAAACTTTAGCTTTTATTTTTTAGAACACAGAGTATAAAACCCAATGGCAAATATTTTAGTCATTTAGACATCTTGAAATAATGTTACGTTGTCAGCACGTAAGTTCAACAACCTTCGTTCGTTATGTTGGCACAACTGTTTATTTATTTAGGTTATTAGGTGTTTTACAGAGGCCTAAATAAAATTTATTATGCCTTCGAAAAAGGCTTTTTTGGAATGGAATAGCTGATGAACTTGGGGCTGGTAATACGATTGTCCCTCGCATTTCGGAGGTTAATTTGTTACGTCGAAACGCATTAGTGTTACTGGCCACATATTCGACAAACAGAATATATATTATCTATGGTAAAACGAAGTAGATTTTTTTCCCGTTAAGATGTAATTTTCTTATATTTTAATTTTGTTTTCAGCTCAGATCTCCAGCACTTAGTCATAATCTGTATTGTGTGTGTGTAGTTGTACTATACCTACACGGAAACATTATATTTAATTATATTATATTGGTTCTGTACCAACCCACTACTCCATGACCGCCTACCCAACAGTGGGCTCAGGTCTCCTCAGAAGAGGGATTAGGCATAGTCCACCACGCTTGCCCAGTGCGAATTGGGGACTTCACATATCTTCAAAGGATTTTTAGTAACCCTTTTCCGACATGCAGGTTTCTTCACGATGTTTTTTTTTCACCGTTTCTAGCCAGTGGTGTTGTGAAAAATTGCACAATAATCGTACATATTATATACAATTGCACATATGCTGAGCTGTGGCCTTATGGGCACACTGCACTGTTTGTTAGCATTGTTTTTGTCTTTCTTAAAATGTATAGTTGTAAACGTTTATTGTGTGTTCATTAAATGTTTTTCTTTCTTTCTTTCTTTTTTCAACAAATACAATAAGTACTACAAGAACATATTATATTATCATAATCATTATTTTTTTACGTTGTGCTATGCAGCACATCATCGGATACCAATAATAGGCGAAAGCCATTCCATTTCCACTTCTATAATGCATTTTGAATTCACAGTAACCTCTTTTCCAAGATTCTTTCGTACAGTATTGAATACAACATTGACATATTAATTTATTCACGGCTGCGAAAAACTACTATGAAAACATACGAGCAAAGAAAAGTTGTTTGAACGCTTCGAACTGAGTATTTTTTTAAAGTAAATTCGAGAGATTTCTATCTCTTGTTTTCAACTTTATTTCGAGCTAATTTCATAATTGTGTTCATTAACAGAAGTTTAATACATAGCTTTTCTTATTACTGTGACAAGAACAGTATATTGACGTGACAACGTCTTATAAAGTGGTTTGCCGGGTGACACTTCAAGAAACTGCGTTACGCTCCGCTCACGTTATGCGCTCACAATGAGAGCGAGTGAGAGGCACGCGTGCCTTTCACTTTTTATGTCTGTCTCTCTCGCTCTTAGGCGGGCTAACCATGCCCGAGTCGTTGTCACGTAAAACTTCGCCCATATACCGACTTTACAGGCAATCAATTTTTTTGCTATGAAATTAACAGTAGGTACAGCTTCATGGTTCATCGATAATAGGTAAGGCACTGATTGCAAGGTAATGTTTTTGATTTCACTTAAAGCAAATACAATAAGTAAGATAAGGTAAATTCAAACATTCTTTAAACTCGGTTTGAGAAGCGTCCTTTGCCGTTGGTAAAGTCAGTTCCTCTAAACACTGACAAGTGACAATGCAAATATTCACATAGCGACTTACCATCAAGTCTTGTAACCTTGTATCTAACATGAAAAAAACAGTTATTTTTATTTGGCATTTTTTATGACTCCCTCCCTCTTCTGAGGAGACCTGAGCCCAACAGTGGGTAGTAATTGGTACGGAACTTACGGCCAACCTGATGGTAAATGGTTAGAATTTTTAGAACGAAGTTCCTTTTCGCGCGTTATCGAAAGGGGGCTAGACGGAAATTCTTATGAAAAAGTTTTCAAGACATTTTTTTTGTTTTAGATGATTATCGCTAGATGGCGCTGTGATTAAAATATTTTATAAAACAATCCCTTATTTTGTTTTATATGATTAATGCTAGATGGTGCTGTGATCAAAATATTTTATTCTTAGAAAGAGAGAGAGAGACAGACATTTTAAACTAACTAATTATTATTACTTAAAAAAACAAAATTTTATTACGATTCCCTCACTAATTAATCGAAAGGAACTTCGTTCCATCCGGGTGTCCCCTGACACCTCTCAAGTTTTTATTAAACCTTGTAATGTACAGCCGAGTTTATCGTTAGGTAAGGCGTTGTTTACACAGCGTTTGTAGTTGTTATTTCCACCCGTATATCCAGAGCTTAATTTGTAGACTACCGAGTAACATTGTACAGCCATCGCTGAGAGCTCTAAATAAATTGCTCTGCTGTTTTCGATTATCTTTTATGACATTGCTTTAAAGTAGACTTCAGTTTCAGCAATAGTTATTACGATTTTAAGTCTTTTACCTTTTGATTCGTAGATTTAACTATATCCTCTTTCTATGTTTTTTATTTTACTTTTTAAAAAGCTTTTAGTTTCATTCTTTCCAGTGAGTCTTACCTATACGTGCGATACGTGAGCGACAATCGCGAACGCATCCTGTCACCCCTACCAGCCTCGTGCCGGGTTCTATCCGGGCCGGGGATCGGACTTCGACCGTGAGCGGCGGGAGGTTTTAGTGCGGTTCAACCCCCACATACCCCACTCGAGGGGCGAGTGGAAGTCCGGCGATTTCCGCCCGACCAAAAAAAAAATAGTCTTACCTATATTATTTTAATCTTGAATTTAACGATTTTTTTGTAATAATATTTTAATGTTCATATTGCTTCAATGCTGCATAGCTTTCTCCCTTGAAGGAGCCTACTAAGTTGAAATTAAAAAGCAGTGATTTTTCTAAGTAACAAATTTATTATAAGGCTTATAGTAGAAAATTAGTGTAGCTTTATACTTTGCTCGTTACCCCTTATTTGTTTCTTTCCATCAAAAGATACAGGAATATAACCAAAAATATACCATACAATCCACAATGACTAAACAAAGCTGGTTTTAATTCGCGCCATGCCGTTTCACCACACGAATCCATCAATATCGCAAATCTCCTGGGCGTGGCTGGACCCACATAAATTCTATAGGTTTGACCCTCCTATTGTGATGAAGGTTCACCTGATGTTCTGGCCCGGATGAATCGAAAGTTTAATGCGTTGTTAAATCAGAGGTTGTGTTTGAAGTTCGAAGGATTGGTTTCGATGGCCTTTTGTGGTCAGATGATGTGGGTTTTGGTTTTAGAATGTGCGACATCACGATGAATGGTTTTTACTGTGTTTTTTTGTTATGTAAGGAGGCGAGGTAACGGGCCACCCGATCGTGAGTAGTTACCGTCGTACGACTCTCAGAAGATCATTTTTACCCCGTACCATTCCGATTTGGAATGGACTCCCGTCCGCGGTGTTCCCGGAGCGCTATGTTCCCTCTTTAAACGAGGTTTAAGAAAAGTCCTGTATGGGTAGGTGATAGATAACGGCCCCTCTTTGCCCTGGCGTTGCAAAGGTTCATGAGCGACGGTGACCGCTTACCATCGGGTGGGCCGTTGGCTCGTTTATCTATCTTGCAATAATAAAAAAAAAACATGGACCTCTGCAATGTCAGCCCTACCAACGACCTATCTTATTTATAGTACAACTAGGGGAATGCATATACCTTCTGCTTACAATAAGCAATTAGTATAAGCTGCTATAATAAAAGAGACACTTTGAGTCCGCAACTTACTGCCTTCTAAGATATATTTATATTCGTTTAAAAGAGGAAGATTTGTACCTACTCGAGATTCACTGAAGCCGCATAGTTTTATTTAATTATTTATAAACAGAGTTTCAACAGCTTACATATTCACTACAGTTGTACTTATATTAAATAACTTAACTTCTAATTAAAGATGAAAGACAACATGCTTGGTGTGTAGTTTTAGATATTTTTAAAATTCTCATTCTGAACGGGTCGAAATAAACAAATCCTTTTGTAAAACAAATTACAAGGTAACTACAGTTAAACTAACTGATAATAATTTAACGAGTATTTTAACTGCTTTAACCTACACAAAACGCATTAAATTTTCCTTTACATGACTTATATACTAGTCTAAGACATCCCTAATGCTAAGTAGTAAGCGGTTACATTCCGCCACCTCGTTTCTCTCAAACAAATACACACAACAAAGCAAGCAACTTATTAAACTGCCTCCAACCGAACCAATAAGAAGAAACCTCAACAAATCTAACAGGTAGGGGTCCAGTAGTTGTCGTAAATTACTACGGTGGTCATTCGGTGACCCTCCGTCTCCAGGTAGACCAGCAATATGGATAACAACACCGCTGGGGATAAAGTGTTTAATAAGAATGCTGTAACAAGTATTTATTGACAAGGTGTTATAAAGTATTGCTTGATACTGTGATGCTGTGTTTATTAGAGAAGATACCTAAAAAAAACATATCATCGAGGCATGCACACAAGGAGTTGAAGACCTTACGATTTGTGTTGTTTTTTGTGACTGAACATTTTTTTTTATTGCCACGTATGCAGACGAGCTAACGGCCCACCTAATCGTAAGCGGTTACCGTCGCTCATGGACCTCTGCATTGCCAGAAGACATTGCGGGGCCGCTACCTACGGCCTACCCTTAAGGACTCATTTCAAGCCTCGTTTGGAGAAGGACAAGTCATAGCGCTCATTTTTAAAGCTTGGGTCTTAATATTTTAATACTTGAGACTATTTTCTTAAATTTCGTTTTGATTTAAAGATCACAGAAAATATCACCTTTCGTCATCCTACACTTAGTAATTATATTAGATCAATTAAATTACATCCAAAAACACGCATTTTACCACAACAATTAAAATTCAAAAAGCCCAACTTCTTTACCCTCTGAACACAAAAATGAGGCGTCAAAAATATATTTCTTCTCGGAATTAAGTATGTTTCCAAGCAAATGTTGATATTAGACTTTGGAGAGCACTTTTCTGAACAGACCCTCGTGTTTCCGGCTCGAATTATTTAAACTCAAGCGAGGGGCTCCCGTGCTATGTGCTTAGGAAACTCAGCAAACAATATTATGTATTGCTCAAATGAGTCAGACGAAATTATGTAAAGTTCGTATATATTATTGGTACTGGTAGCCTTTGCTGATTGATTCTGTTCGATATAATTGCTAATACAGATGCTTTGTAAATTGCAAGGAATTGAAGATCATTAAAACAAACTGTCTACTATTTTTAGCAGCAGAGAAAAATTTTATCATCATCATCAACCTATAGATTCATGTAGTAATGTAATGTAATGCAATGTTGGTAGGGACTTCACGTATCTTCAAAAAAATTAGAGATTTCTCCAGGATGCCTAATCTTGATCAGACTAATCATAAGTATATGAGAGATCTTTCTAGTCAAAATGTAATTTTAAACTGAAACTATTGATTTTGACCAAATCAATCTTTCATAAATATTCCATTCAATAAGTCAATTCCCAATTCTACTACTTTTAATAACTTTTCAACATTTACACAATTATAACTGTTAAATCTTATTTGTTTAAAAATATTTTAAAATGAAACTCTAGGTACCAATGATTTTGATCAAACCAATCTTTCATGAATATTCCATTCATTAAGTCAATTCTCAATTATTACTAAACTATTAAGAACTAATAAGAACGTTTCAAAAACAGAACTTGAACTGTTTGGAAGTTATTCGTTTTAAATAAACCAATCTCTAGTTGTACCGTCTGAAACCATGTTACCGCACTCCTGATTAGGTTTCCGACCAGTCGAGCTCTCTCTCGAATAAAAAACAAAACAGACCGCTTTTTCCTGATTCTACGAACAGTTTTATTTTAATAAAAACAACTTTAGGATTAAAGTAATTAGCTGAGTAAACAGTGTAATTGTAATTTGTATGATAAATTTTTAAAATGTTACCACGTTTGCAGGCAAGTTGATCTTTGATATTGTTGAATCTAAAAAGGTATGTAATTAGGTAGATACTTATTTGAGCAAATTGATGTTTCCTAAATCGCATAATTTACGCTTTAAATTACGCGTGAAATGGAACAGTAATTATTCTATTTATGCAATAAATAATACTTATATCGACTAGAACATATCGTTATAAATCAACGATATATCAATTTCAGTCCAAATCAAAGACCTAAAATATTATCATTACATTCATTACTCACTCGAAACTCTAATGACAAGCAAACCTAACAAAAAATATACATTTATCAACTGAAAATTCATCCCTTATTGGAATAAATCAAACATCCCCCGGCCATACAAAGCTCCAAATCATCGTATTCAGACTCCGTCGAGTTCCAATTGTATGATATCTCGATATGTCGTTATTAACTATACATTTTCTATTCAAAATGTTATATTCGCTGTAAGAAGGGACGGGAGCCTAATTTTCCTTTGAGGATGTAGTTATAATGGGATTATGTGAAGGTATTTCTTGTAAAAATACCTGTGTAGTTGTGTGGGATGAACTTGTATAGGTACCTAAAGGAAAAATCGGGGTTATTGTTGTTATCTAATCTAATATATATATATATATATATATATATATATATATATATATATATATATATATATATCTCTCGTGTCACGATGTTTGTCCGCGATGGATTCCTAAACTACTGAACCGATTTTAATATAAATTGGCACACCATGAACAGTCTGGTCTAACTCGAGAGATAGGATAGCTTAGATCAAGGTCTGATGATGGAGCTGGAAGGTGGCCACAGGAACTCCGTCAATAAGTCAGGTAACCTCATCGTGTTTAGGCTCTAATGAAGCGTCCTGATGCGTACTTTTAGAAAATTCCCAGGAACAACTCCTATGCGACGAAGTTGCACTGGGCAGCTAGTATTTGATATATATGACGGGGCAAATAGTGTGTTGAGGTGTAGTAACGTTGTAATTAGTCGATCTTCCTTTGGTTTTGTCAGGAATGTCGTCACAATGTCCACTTGAGCACTTGATGATCAATACTTTTGAATAAAAACTTCAAAATAACGAGTTTTAACAGTTTATTACTTTTACATCAAGAGGTCCGTTCGCCTCGACAATTCAAACACGAATGAATGATATCAGCGGCCAACGCCTGTATTTATAGCGAGTCTCCACTTCTAACTACCCGCATGGTGAATAGGTTGGTTTCCCTTGTTATCACCCCGTTATATATTTTTAATATTGTAATGTAAATATTAGCTACAGATTAGATTAGAATAAAACTTTCTGTTGACTATCATGAAAACTGATAGATAGTTAAGTAGCCATAATAGATAAATATCCTATCAGCAAAGAACAAATTGGAAATAAATGTGTGTTAATAATATATTTCACAATCGTAAGAGCACAGTGAATCTCCTTTACAAGAGCTACAATGTAAATGCCTTAAACGAAACAGAATATATTAAAAAACTTGAGAGGTGTCAAGGGACACCCGGATGGAACGAAGTTCCTTTCGATTAATTAGTGAGGGAATTGTAATATATTTTTTTTATTTTTTAACTTCAATAAAATATTTTGATCACAGCGCCATCTAGCATTAATCATATAAAACAAAATAAGGAATTGTTTTAAAAGATTTTAATCACAGCGCCATCAAGCGATGATCATCTAAAACAAAAAAAGTGTCGTGACAACTTTTTCATAAGAATTTCCGTCTAGCCCCCTTTCGATAACGCGCGATAAGGAACTTCGTTCCAAAAAGCACTTGTAAAGTCAAAAAAAATGAAAAGAAAAATCACTGTAGAAAAAGTATGAACGAAATGTACTAAAGCTTTTGTGCGTGCATGTGTGTGTGTGTGTCGTGTATATGTTCTAAAACTCATGTTTCAGTTTCCAAAAAATCTTATATCACTTTATTACACAGTTCTCATTTCCAGGCTCTAAAAACTAGTGAAAAACTTGTGACATTTGCCGCATCATCGTCAACTAATAAAAACGAGAGTTTTTACGTGAAAATACAGAGCTTACACCAAAATATATAATATGTAAATATGAGAAGGTCAACTCGTGATAAACGACGTCCCCGGACCGTGATTAATGATATCTATCATTGGTAAACGTGGAAAAATAATAACAACATTTTACGCACAGTATTAAATGTTAAGAGTTTAGTTTCATTTACAAATAGACGTTTTAGCGGCATTACGTACAAATAGGGGAATACTAGGAAAGTGCAATCGATTATATTTGATTCTTCTACTGAGAAGACTAGAGCTACGTAATGGGTTGTGATAGGTTGCATGTTTTTTTTGGTAACGCACAGTCAGGTAACGAAATGAGGTCTCTCTTCTGAGTTTCCTGAAGTCTAAGACTTATCTTTCTTCAGGCTTGAGGAGAAAGAATACTTAAAGGTAGTCGTAGGTCGGTAGCACCACTTAGAAGAGAAGTAAACGAGGTTTAAGAAAAGTCCTGTATCGGTAGGCGATAGATAACAGCCCCTCATTGCCCTGGCATTGCAGAATTTCATGAGCGACGGTGACCGCTTACCATCAGGTGGGCCGTAGGCTCGTTTATCTATCACGCAATAAAACAAATAAAAAAAAGTAAACAATTTATTAGAATTTCCACCTTTTCAATAAAATTGCGACCCTGGCTTAAACTCATTTCCTCACTTTGAAGCTAGACCATTGAAATGGATTTAAAGAAAGATTTTAAATTTCGTATTGTAATTTTTACTATCATTAAAACCGATATTGCTTTCTTCATCTCAAATATAACTTCATTAAAAGTTTTGTTAAAAATCTTTTCGAACCTTAAACTAAACGCAATAAAGTTAAAAGTTTTTTTCGGGGTTGCATTTATAAAACGTTCTAAATGTCTTTGAAATAACCCGACTATCGATTTCGTTAGTACGAATTCCCCAAGAAACCGCAAGGTAGGCGTCACGTTTGACAAAGAAAAAGTTACTGCCTAAAGTTCAATGCTCTGAATGACTCATCGGTAAGTCTAAGCTGAAACCTTACTAGACCTCGAGTCGCCGAGGGGAGCTGACTATTGATTGGCAATTCATATAAACAACCAAACAATTGTAAGCTTTGAGACTTTAGAAGCTTTAAAAAGACTTTTGGACGTAGTTTCCCCATACAGTTCAGGAGCGACTTACTATTAGGATTTATTACTAGTTTTTTTTATGATCTTTGCATTATTATTACATAGTACAAAATTTGTTTACACTGTCCACTAGTGTCTATGTACTTAAACTATGTATCAATGAGTGAAAGAGCCCTGGCACCCATAACACAAGTTAAATCTTATCATTGCCAGTGTTCAACTTCGTATTGTGATCATGTTAAATAGGTTTAAGAATAATGTGTTAATAATAATGTTCATTTTTGTGTGTTGTAAATAAACAAATCAAAAAATAAAATAGGATAACGTTTGAAAAAAATACATTTACTATTTCTGTTTTCAAAGAGAATGCTCGGAAGTCAGAACTATTAAAACTAATCTCCGTTTCATTACCACTACACGTCATAAGAATGCAGATTATACTTTCTATCTAAACTGCGTTCATCCACGATTTTTTGTTTGTAATGGTAGGTACCAGTCGAGTACTTTCTGCGGAAGTATAGAGGTTCATGAGTGAGGGAGACCGTCGACCACTAACCACTAGTTGAACCATATTACTAAGGTCGGTCGAAGTCGTGGTGGCCGAGTGGTCGAAGATCTTCCTTCCGAACGGGAGGTCGCGGGTTCAAATCATGGCTTGTACCTCTAAATCTAAATGTGAAAAAGATTTATGTGCAATTTTTCACAACACCACTGGCTAAAAACGGTGAAGGAAAACATCGTGAAGAAACCTGCTTCTGAGCCCAACAGTGGGCAGTAATGGGTTGGTACAGTACAGTACAGTACTAAGGTTGTACCTTAAAATTTTCTAGTTCGATCACTTCACGCATCACAACATCAATCAACAACTAATTTCTGCCCACAGCTGAGCTCAGGTCTCAGTATAATAGGATTCAGGTATAGGCACTCACGCTTGCCACGCTAAACACAACAGTCACTAAGGGTTCATGCTCAGAGAGTCTTGTAGATACAGTGAATGTGGTGTGTCGAGAAGTGAGTTCGAGTTCCAGTGGTACTTCCCAAAAGCGAACGAGAAAGAGGGTAGACTGATTTGTTTGCTCTTAAATTCACCCGCAGTATCCAGTCTTCTCGTGATCATGACGTTTGCAACAACGTTGAAATATCGAGACAACTCAATTAATTAAATATCGTGGTAAAAACCCGTTTAAAATGCATGAAAGCCAGCTTAATTCTAAGAAATGTTCCTAATCGTTGCATGTCTTATCTCGAGAACTGTTTTTCGTAACCGATGGTAGTTTCACGTTATTTATAGTGCTTCGTGTGAACAAAGAGCTGAACGTATTGAGCTTGCCCAAGACTGGGCTGTGGGCAGTCACGCGACGTCAACGATTAAACATTTCCTTGGAAGAAATGCTTTTTCGACATAAAATTACATAAACATTTGCCTAGTTCATTTATTATGGTTAATATTAATCTTCGAGCAATTAATCTTAGGTAGAGGAAACTATCATTTCTTTCAATCAAGCTTACGTAATATTAGCCCATGATGAATGGGATTCTGGCTAGAACATTCGTGAAATATTGAGAAACTTTCATGTAACCTACTTGACAAAACAAATAAGAACAAGTTTATTGTCGAAGAATCAGTAGTTATAAGTTTCAAATTATTGCTATGAAATATTTAGAAGTTTATGTCTACATCGCAATGAAATTGGATCGATGTTTTTCTACTTTAATTGAATAATTTACGGTTAAAAGTTTTAGCACTGGCAGTAGCTCTTAATATTTTAAAATAAAAAACTTTCGTGGCATGCAGTAGTTGACTATTGTAACTTTTTGTTTCGAGTTACTTCTGAAACGGGAATACGAGTACTGACGCGAATTTTGACGAGAATTTCAACGGAGTTAGGTTATGTAAAAGCACCTAGAGCTACTTTTAACAAATACGTCTCACTATAATTCCTAAGGAGGACGCATAGTTTATTTATTGTAACGCAGACGATATCGCCTGGTCAGCTAGTAAGGAAAATATCTAGATTGAGTGTACATTTGGCACGAAACCAGGGCGTTGTCAGGTCACGGCTATTCAAGCCACTGCAGTCTACACTGAATCGATCTTAATCTGGGCCACGTTTAGTTTTTACTGCCTCTAAATGCTTCAGAAGTATCTTAAATGGTAAGTAAGCTGGAAAATCGTAGTATTTATTTTTTAACCTAAATTTTTATCTACTTTTTGTTGATTGACAAAAGCAACAAACTCTTGAAGAGAAAATTGAAAGACAACGTAATGACACTATGCAAAGAGCTACTTTGCGAAATAAAATGCACGACTTTGCTTGATGAAAAAGTAAAAACACATTTGTTACAAAGCAACCATTCTTTACACGTCCTTTGTCTACGCACCTTCTAAGAATAAATCATTTATCAGACGTGCATTCAAAAGACAAATCAGTTACCCACTCCGGATCCCCTGACATCCGCAAACACGGAAGTCATTACTCCTGATCACATCTTCCATCAAATATGTACGCTCGGATTTCGTTGCTATTTTCGACTTCAGGCGTTTCAAACGAACTAACAGAACGTGAAGCGATAAATTGTCTGACAAAAGGTTTTTCAGTCGAGTTCATCGGTTTGAAGTCGTAATGTGTTGAGAGCAACTGACGGTCCCATTTACTTTGTGCTCGGTTCGAGCATTCCGTATGACATCTGTGAATAGTCTTGCGTTCAGCTTTGAAAGATGCAATTTACATCTTGACTAAGATCAAACCAAATTCAAATATGTTGAACATTTGAGACTTGGAATACAAATAATATTTGAATTTCGGTTAGATAATCGTTTCATAGTTATAAAGCAGAAGTTTCTCAGCGATGGTCATCATTTAACAACAAATTATTCGTTCTCGACTGCCTTTCTAAATAATAACGTGCATAAAAAATAGAACAAGGTTGGACAGGTCTCCTTTTTGTGTGTCATAGTCAATATTTAAACAGCACAAAAGTGCTAATTTGATATTTTGAAATTTTCAAAGTTTCTGATGTAGATATTTAATGTTGGGAAACATTTTATACCAAAACAAAACAAGAATTTAATTAATACGTGCACCATAAACATTTTATTTCGTTTATATTTGCGGAGTAATAAATTCTCTATAAAGACTGAGTGGTGTGCCCTTAAAAGCCCCTTACAGATTCGCAACGGCAAATGTTGTTATAAGAAATTTATGATATTTTTACGAGGAAAATACTGAGTTTGATGCAAGCTACGAGTGTTAAATTATACGCATTCGTCTGTTAGCGACAGAATAATGATTTCGCTTTGTATTCTTTATTGGTTATTGTCGATAGATATTTTTCGTATTGGTTTATGTCCTTTCAATTGCAGATATCGACTTGTAGTTGCAATGCGAGTGCTTTGAACATACCATTTTGACAGAAGTTAGAGGTATTACTTATTGGCTAGACTTAGTCTATAGTTATTACCTTAAATCACTTTACAGAGGAAAAAAACTTCTTTTAGGGTCATATTCTTACCGACGACTATCGTCTACACGAACTTTTTGAATTTCTTATTTTTTTATTTATAAGTAAAATTTTAATAAATCCTTCATGTGATATAACTTGATATAAGACACACTTGTTATGAAGTTCATATTGAAACTGACATCGTCATCGTCTGTGTCGACGGGTGACGTCATTGATGTTGCACAAAAGCATTTCTAGGGTTGCCAGTGCACATTTTTCGGAAAATTAAATTGAAGGCTCTTTGTGATGATTAAAGAAGATTTATGCCGAATAAATTATTTGATAAGTTCTTTTTTATTACTGCTTCTAAATATTTCTAATTATTCTAGTTTTTCGACTATTTTTTTTTCTCCACCATCGTTTATCATCACTATTCTATTTCGTTAAAATGCAATTATAACACGTTATTATTGAAATTAATAGATCATGTTTTATTTTTCTAGACATTTTGTAATAGGATAGGTACTTGTTACTGATTATATTCTTTTAGGTAATACTTTTAATCAAAATTCATGGACAATGACGGCCCCTCATAATCCTAATCCCTCTTCTGAGGAGACCTGAGCCCAACAGTGGGCAGTAATGGGTTGGTACAGGACGGCCCCTCATTGTCCTGACAATGCAGAGTTTCATGAGTGACCGTGACAGCTTACCATCAGATGAGCCGTAAGCTCATTTATCTATCTTGTAATAAAAAAGAAAAAGAACAAAGCTCTGAATAAAGTACAGTAACTAAAGAACAATTTAAATAAATTAACAAAAGTCATAATTTTAATACAAAATTCTCGGTATTAGTTAACAACGTTTTCCCATTAAAGAACACGCATCTTTTATGTTTTTCTTCGCACCAAGAGACCAAAACTGCAATTGAACACGCTCATTCCAATATACCACAGGGAAAGTATAAAATATTTACTTTTAACTGCGTAAGTCACGCGAGACAACCCTAGCGGTAGGGTCGAGCCCTTGACATACGAGTTTTTGTATCATAATTAAATACAAAAAGTAGTTTTTACATAGGTTTAATCGTTGTGATGCATGCTGTCATGATATGTGTGATTTACACGAATACATATAACAAAATACTTTTTTTGATTAAATTTTAACCCTTGTTTACCTTTGTGATTTTATTCTCACACACTACACATGACTGACTGTGTTCACTATACACACGAGTACGCGCCTTTCAATTGTTTTTAGAACGAAGTTCCTTATCGCGCGTTATCGAAAGGAGGCTAGACGGAAATTGTTATGAAAAAGTTGTCACGACACTTTTTTTTTTGTTTTAGATGATTATCGCTAGATGGCGCTGATCAAAATATTTTATTTAAGTTATAATAATTAGTAAAATAATTTTTTATTACAATTCCCTCACTAAATAATCGAAAGGAACTTCGTTCCATCCGGGTGTCCCTTGACACCTCTCAAGTTTTTTTTTTTATTGACATGTAGGCAGACGAGCTGATTGGCTACCTGATCGGACGTGGTTACCGTTGCTCATGGACCTCTTTAATGTCAGGGGACACTGCCTACGACCTACCTTTGAGGTACCTTTGACCTACCTTTTTTTAACAACTGAAATATCGAGACAACTCAATTAATTAAATATCGTGTTAAGAACCCGTTGAAACTGCATGATTTTTTAAAAGTATTTTCAACTCTCGTTTTGATTTTAAAGGTAATCGTTTTTTAGATTAATTTAAATACAGTATAGCATCCTGTATCAACCCATTACTGCCCACTGTTGGGCTCAGGTCTCCTCAGAAGAGGGATTAGGCATAGTCCACCACGCTTGCCCAGTGCGGATTGGGGACTTCACATACATTCAAAGGATTTTTAGAACCCTTTTCCGACATGCAGGTTTCCTCACGATACCTATAGCATATTTGGACGTAATTATATAAATTGTAATTATATAACATTTGCATTTGGAATAAAATTCATACATAATAATTTTATAGACACTTGATGTGTGATTCTCTTCTTTCGTATAAAGTTAAATAACATTTAAATATTAATGCGCATCGAATCAGCCCTATTGCTTAGGGTCGCTCCCTTCGGAGATGTCTGGCGATTTGTGATTTTATTACAAAGACGATAGATAGATACTTCCATAGTATCTCGAACTATGAGACAATTTACATTCACACTTTAGACAGAAAAGTGTTTTTCCAACGTTTCAGTTATTAAAAACATAGGTATTAGTTGAGAAACGCATCTAAAAAGTTTCTTGTTTCTTCTCTCTTTACCATTTTTTACATTTTCGTAAAGATAACGATTCCAATTGGCTGGACTTCAATAACAGTAATTTTACACATTATAGGGAACCTAGCATCCTTCCAACCAAAAACAAGTAATAGAATGAAATCTATTTACGAACCAAACTTATCATTTCCTAAACTCATCCATAAATCACTAAACTGACCACCCTCAATAAAAACCCAAAAAAATACATTATGTTAATTACGTCACACCCCTGGACTAACCCCACTAAAAGATACAACGTGATTACACACTTATTTACTACGCATTAAAGCTCATTTCCGCTTAAAATCAGTTCGAGTACAGTCGAAAATTAACTGTTTTTGGTGATGCACTTTAATTTAAGGTCATAAGGCTTATAATTGCATGAAGAATTAGTGAAACGGGAGCGGCGCCAATGTATGGCGTCTATAATAAAGTTGAATGTGGGGCTGGATATTGATTCATAGTTGTATAAGCTCCGTCACGGTAGGATGCAATCGAAATAAGATGATAAAACTGTAACAGTAGCAATAAATATGTAGGTAAGTTATCTAAAAATGGGGACAAGACTTTTTTCTGAGACTAAATTACAATGGCAAGCGGTCACCATCGCTCATGTACCTCTGCAATACCAAGGCAAAGAGGGGCCGCTATCTATCGCCTACCCATACAAGACTTTTCTTAAACCTCGTTTAAAGAGGGACATGTCATATCCCTCCGGGAACACCGCGAACGGGAGTCCATTCCAAATCGGAATGGTACGGGGCAAAAATGATCTTCTGAACCGAACTGTAGAAGAGCGCAGCCTAAGGGATATTTCAGATATCTGCCCACCTCTCACTCCCACCACTGTAACTCCTGTATATGTAGGATTCACAGCGGCGACCATCGTAATGACTCTGAGCAGTGAAGCCCAGGAAAACCCGAGGGAAAGCTAACTTGTCTTGGACCCCGCAACGAATTTAATCAGATGATGATAGAAGGAGTAGGTAACATCAGTTCCGACTTCTCTTGTCGCATAGTGGGAAATAAAAGAAGAGGAATTTCAACAGAACTGAGACAAGCAAAACGGATTAAATAACTGCTTTTATTTTATGAAACATTACGTTCATCTATAATGATGTTGAGAGAGGATTGAAAACGAGAAGAAATAAGAACAGTCCTCTTTTGGAATCTAATGACTTAATTATAATATCCAAACCAAACCAAAATTCATCTCTATGTTTACTTTAATTTATAATCCATTAGTTTCATTTGCAAACACGCAACATCCCACATCATCTAAATTTCCCCAAATTGAGGGAAAACCATTTTCCCACGTTTCAAAAATATATCAGCCGTATTAATGTATTTGCCACTGAAATATTTTTGCACGCACGCTCTCAATTCGGAGTGTATCGCCTGAACGTGCTTTTGAATAAATTTTTCGATTTTACGCTGAGTTAAAAGGAGCACCGCATTATATAATTTCCTGGGTTTTATTATTTAGGATTTAGGCTTGTTTGGTTTGGACTTGGTCACAGTGTTGCCAGATTAGTACCTAATTTACGACAAATACAGAATAATTTGTGTCTAATGTATCTAGTGTTACTGAGATAATCCGATGGATTAAAAAATTCAAATGTGTCCAAATGTCCTATCATATTATATTTATGTAAGATCTGTAATGGCTATTGTCACTCTTAGATTTTGGAAAGGACGACCGCAAATAATAAACTTTGAATTACAGTTACGCAGCACTTAAATAAATATATTGAAAGTTTTATAGGTGTATTAACTTAGAACACCTTTAATTCTTCACTAAATCTGAACTCCACAATACCGCAGTGTCTCAAGACGAAAGTCTTTGACCAGTGTGTATTGCCAGTGATGACCTACGGATCAGAGACTTGGCCGCTTACGATGGGTCTTCTTATTAGACGACTCAGAGTCACTCAAAGAGCAATGGAAAGGGCTATGCTGGGTGTTTCTCTGCGTGATCAAATCAGAAATGAGGAGAACCGCAGAAGGACTAAAGTAACCGACATAGCCCAAAGAATTGCATCTTTGAAGTGGCAATGGGCAGAACACATTGTGCGAAGAACAGATGGCCGATGGGGCCGAAATTTTCTGGAGTGGCGGCCACGAACCGGTAGGCGCAACGTTGGTAGACCCCCCACAAGATGGACCGACGATCTGGTCAAGATCGCGGGAGGTCACTGGATGCAGATGGCGCAGGACCGGTCGATGTGGCGAGGTTTGGGGGAGGCCTATGTCCAGCAGTGGACGTCTATAGGCTGATGATGATGAAATCTGAACTTATCGTCCTCTATTTCCGTGACAAACGTGCATAATATCACCGAAAGGTTAGGTACATAACCTAACATCTTAAAAACTCCTTTGAACTGTCCTTCCTTCCCCAACACAATGACATACAACCTTACTTCTTCATCAAAGGATTACTTGCAAGTACTGTGCCCTAGTTTAGTGTTCTAGATTTTACTAAACGGCAACCCGTCTCCGTATAATGAAGCCGCATAAAAATGTAATCAAATATCTCGGAACGTACATAGGTACTAGGGGTGTATTCGCATATATTCGCAATATTCGCATCCGCAAAAAATCATGCTTTTTTTTTTTAGTTGGTGTATGTGGGAGTTGAACCGCACTAAAACCTCCAACCGCTCACACTCAGCGTCCGAACCCCGGCTGAGGCCAGAACCCAGCACGGGGTTATGAGGGACGGCGCGACGCGTTACGCCCAAGGCACTCTTTCCCGTCGCGCCGCCCACAACATGCAAAGGTTATACAGGAATGTTTTAACAATAGTCGCGTTTAAGGATGTAGAGAGATTCTGACTAAGCCAATGTAGGCCTCTATCTGTCCTTTTAAATAAGCCCAAACTCGATATATCTACGACCTTGCGTTCTCAAGATAATTTGCGATTTGCTTTTGGATAAGTGACCCGTCCTAGTAGATCTTATTAAAGTAAAATAATGTTACCCATATTGTAGTACTACTAGTATTATAGGAACGAAGTTCCTTATCGCGCGTTACGGTATAGACGGAAAAAAATCTTACGAAAAGTTGTCACGACACTTTTTTAGTTTTAGATGATTATCGCTAGATGGCGCTGTGATCAAAATCTTTTAAAACACGTTCCTTATCGCGCGTTACGTTAGGAAAAATAATATAAGATATCTTTTAATCGAAAGGAACTTCGTTCTATTCGGGTGTCTCATGACACCTCTCAAGTTTTTCTATTTTGTGTACATACAAAATACTTGCGTCACGTTCAACTAAAAGGTAGCCTATGTTCTTTCTCAGGATCTAAAGATAATCTGTGCCTAATTTCATCAAAATCAATTGAAGGGTTTAACAGGGAAAGCGTAACAGACAGAGTTACTTTCGCATTTATACTATTAAAAGGGACAATGCCTTCTAGAATAGTCAGTTGACTTCACTCTATACCTACACTTCAGTTGATCCACATATTCAGTCGCAGTGTTGATTAAAAGATATTATTCGCACTCGCAATATCCAATAACCGACATTCGTAACATCCCTAGTACGGCTACCTACCAACTCAATTTAGCCGGCTACCTCCGTAATACCATAAGCTATTTTTAATGTCCATATTACTTTGTGTTCTCCATTGTTGAGGATTTATTCCTTAGTATTATAGCGAGATTTAAACTCATATAAGTTTCAATTTGAAATTAGATTTGATATTGTCATGCTAAGTTTGTCATTTGTTTCATTTAAATTTTGATTTTCACGATTAGAAACTTCATTTTTAATTATTGACGCTTTTCTCGTGCGATATGAAGCATAGAGCCTTAAAATAGAGTTTGTAAAAGGAACGGGAAACGATTTCGTTCAGTCAAATCTAACAAAGTAAAAATACCAGTTATACCTACCTTTGTTAACCAAAAAAACCCTTACAAAACTATTTCACGAAACAACGAAAAATAAAAACATATAAAAAACGTTTATAATCCGACACGGAGCACTCCAATTTCGACCGCACGCTGAAAATTGGAAGCCATAACTAAAAATAAATGAAAAACGCCCTAAACCAGGTGTCCAGTGGAAAGGAAACACTAGTTTTTAATTGAAAATCCGTCCAAAGTGACGTGAACTAGAACCACGGACAGACAAATTGATTAAGTTCACTTTTCTGCCCTCGTTATGCTTGAAAAGCATTTCGTTCTCAAATTCATTTGGGACTAATGAAACATAAATGATTTGCTTTATTCTTTAGCTTTTAATTGTAAATTAATGCTCATAGAATGGAGGATTTAGGTTTTTTTTTGCCATGTTTGCAGACAATCCTACACAAGACTAGCCTGATCGAGCGTAATTACTGCTCATGGACCTCTGCAAGGTCAGGGGACACTACGAAGCTGCTACCTACGATCTACCTTTAAGGGCTCTCTTCAAGCTTCGTTTGAAGAAGGACAATACATAGCGGTCAGAAAACACAGATAACGGGGTCATTCCGTAGCTGGAAATTATTGAAAATTATCAAAAATAATCACAACCCTTTGCCTTGGAAATCACCAAGTTGGGCAACACTCAGCATGTCTGTCTGTACCAACCCATTACTGCCGACTGTTGGGTTCAGGTCTCCTCAGAAGAGGGATTAGGCATAGTCCACCACGCTTGCCCAGTGCGGATTGGGGACTTCACATATTTTCAAAGGATTTTTAGAACCCTTTTCCGACATGCAGGTTTCCTCACGATGTTTTCCTTCACCGTTTTCTCAGCATGTGATCGGATGTAAAGGCTGAACCCTGAATTATCTTTGGTTGGCTGAAAATGTAATCAAATTACATCTCTTCTGTAGTAGGGTACATTTTTCAGGATTTTTTGTGATAAATGATACTAAAAATCCTCATCATCTAAATTCTTTCCCGAGGTATCCCGGTCTCTTGTGAATTGTAATAATAATATTAGCACTTAAGGGCGTGATATTAAATTTTAAAGTATATTAAGTTTTAACGTAATTCATCTTCTGAAATTCATCTCTATTTTAACGATGATTATAATGTATCTAATAGTGTAATGGATTTAAAAAATGAATAGTGTATCGTTTATGAGAAAGGAGATGTAAAACATAGGTCCCAAATAAATTCCTTTTTCAAAAGATTTTTTTTTTTGCATCGTAAGTAGACAGCTTATAGTCCAAATAATGGTTAGTGGCTACCGTTGTTCATTTAGGAACATCGTAGAACCGCCACCAATGATTTACTTTTAACGACTCTCCTCAAACCTCGTTCAAAGAAGAACAGTAGTGCTCGGGGAATGGGAAAACTTATCTCCAATCTCAAAACTAATACTAAAATCCATAGATACCCTTCTCCACAATATTCTAAGGTTACACCTGTCGAGTATAATATACTACTGACCTAATAATAATAATGGTACACTAGTAAGATGTTAAATTGTCCGTGCCACACCGACCCTTGTGAAAACGACATGTTTTTCCTTCCACTCTTGTACACGCCAGATGTGTTCGACTGGTTTCCATATTGTGTACATTTGACTAAGTACACTGTACAATTACAAATGTAGCAAAACTAGGAGGAAAACGTAGAACGTAGAAAATATTTGACAATTCGAGAAATCGCTAAATTCAAAAAGTGTGTGGCGACCAATAATAACGCGCGAGATCCTGAATCGCGGTTACGACATTTGCAGAACTCTTCGCATATATATACGATATCTGAAATCTACTACAGTGGGCTTCCGCCTGACCGGGCATACACACTACCTCGCCCGGTCGGAGATCTCCCTTTGGCCTAATACCACTGATAGCCCACAAGTGACTTGACTGAGACAGTGCTATTAATATTATCTGGATGTCTGAATACAACTGCTAAGAGTTGTTTTGTTTTAGTTAAAAATGTTGAATCCTCGAAACCTGGTAATTTGTAATTTAGTACAAAGGAATTTGTTTAGAGTAAAGTGTTTTTTTCTCAAAAATGTCACTCAAAACGTTTTCCAAACAAAGCTCTTGCCAAATGCTCGACCACAAGCATTTTCAGCACAATGTCGAATGTCGACCAAATAAAAGAAGTAAGTAACATATAAAGTTAAGTTAAAAAGTAACGTATTCCGCCACACGCAATATAAAGCAATTTATTAATTTTAAGTCGACAGTGTCACCGGTTTTAAAAGATGGCGGCCGCGTTCTCGAGTGTGCCTCGAGTATTTCATTATTTTTTATTCATTTTCAGAGTTTTTCTCGGCGTTTGATTAATGAATACTCACCTGAAAGCAGAATAAAATGGAAGGTTTTTGCTAAAATCAACGTTCCGTTTCGCATCCGGTGGAGTTATTGCTGTTTTGGCGCGAACATTTCAATCTTCCATGTTTTTCTATTTGCCTCTCGTTCGAAATGCGTGTTAACGTTCTGTGTTGTTTGAACGTTTGAATTTGTTATTCAAAGTCGTAAGGATTTACGTATTATTTGCTTACTTTCGTTTTCCTTAAGTGATTAATTATTAATGAGATAAGGTGGAAATTAGATTAGATCTAACGTAACTTACCTACCTAAATATTGAATCTAAACAAGGCTTGGACAGTTTGGAGATTACTGGAATTTAAGAAATCTGCGAGACTGTGACCACTTACCAACGAAGTTTTACAAGATCAACAAAAAATACTTTTGATAATCGTGAGTTTAAAAAAAAAATATTGGTAATCTTGCTTTTGCTACTCGAAATACTACTGGACACTTTTTTCAAAACACCATTCCATCCGAACTTCCTTCAAAAAAGCCAAACAAACAACCATTACAAATATTTGTTGTTAACAAGATTAACCCGCCCTAATTCTCAACACACCTATATCTCAAGATACACCAGTCGCCCGCATGTGAACTGTTTTCACGTGGAAAATTCTGTTAACAAAAAAACCTTTACGACGAGCCCTTTCACGGAGTCGGTCTTGTGGAAATTGCCCGCCACAAAATAAAGAATTCTCATAAGATCTAAAGATGTGGTAAATGTTTAATATGTGTTATGAAATCACTCGGGTATTATGAGCACTTTATCCGGCTTCTTTCATGTTTTATTAGCTGGATTAAGGTGTAGTTTTAATGGACTCATTTATGTATTATAATACCGTAAAGACCAGAGACCTTTATTTATGTATGAATGTCGAGAACATGGTGTTTCTTTGCTACCGTTTTGCTTGTAACTTCCATCAAGATTATTTTCAGTTCCGAATGAAAACTAATCGATGCAATGTAGATAGAGCAATTCAAAAGGAAAGTTTATATGTAGGTATAATCCACCCACTAGGTGTAGGTACACTTTTCTGAGCGACGGGAAAGAATACCGATGGCGTAACGCGTCGCGTCGTCCCTCCAAACCCCGTGCTGGGTTTTGGCCTCAGCCGGGGTTCGGACGCTGAGTGTGAGCGGTTGGAGGTTTTAGTGCGGTTCAACTCCCACACACCCTGCGGGCGGGGATCCGGTGATTTCCTCCAACAGAAAAAAAAAAAAGGTACACTTTTCTGAAAAAAAGGAAAAAAATATTCTTCCTTCTGTGACACAGACGAAATTTAGAGGATCAGCTAGCTCTTTAACAGATTATCCATATATCAAACTTAACTACCTATATATAGCGGTTTTAGTTGACTTACAAAGAATATTATGCGACTGACCTTTTTGAATGAGGTTTAAGAAGGGTTGTGTTGGGGCTGAAGGTATCAGTCCTACTTAGTCTTGTTATAAGATTCATTATAAATATGTATTTACATATGAACAAAAATATACAAAAGGATATTGTTGTTACACACATTTTAAAGCTCTCCCACAAACAGTTTAACTTGTGAACAACATAACACCATGTCAACTGTCATGTAAGAGTTTGTACAACCTTTGTAATTTATCTATAAATAACCGACGGTGGATAGCTGGAATCCGATATCTGTGAAGGGAAGCACTTAAGTTAATGCAGGCTATACAGAGGTATACGTAGAGCATTCACAAACGTATCTATACAAATGCTTTGTAACTGTACTTTGACATAGCAGGTTATATTTTCTACTCCTTCTATACTCCTACAAGTCAAGTTAGCTTTCTCTCGAGGTCCTGAGTTTCACTGCTCAGAGTGAGGATCTTGGCTACATACAGTGGTGGGAGTGAGAGGTGGCTAATACCCGTTGACATTGCTAAGATCCATAAGTGACGGTAACCACTTACGATTATGTGTGTGAGATGTTAGCTGGTGAACCTGCGTAACCATTAAAAACAATATTTTCATGCATTTTCAACGGGTTCTTACCACGATATTTAATTAGTTGAGTTGTCTTCAGATTATCGAGTATGTGGAATCCAGTGCTAAACACAACAGTCACTAAGGGTTCATGCTCAGAGAGTCTTGTAGATACAGTGAGTGTGGTGTGTCGTGATGTGAGTTCGAGTTCCAGTGGTACTACCCAAAAGCAAACGAGAAAGAGGGTAGACAGATTTGTTTGCTCTTAAATCGACCCGCAGTATCCAGTCTTCTCGTGATCATGACGTTTGCAACAACGTTGAAATATCGAGACAATTCAATTAATTAAATATCGTGGTAAGAACCCGTCGAAAATGCATGAAAGTATTATAGAAAGCCGCGAGTGTCTGAATAAGTTCATTAAAAACAAACTGAAAATACAAGTAGTGTAGAATAGGTGTAGGTATGATAGGCGGTGACTTTTCTCGCTTTTCCGAAAACAAAACCTGTATACAAAATTGATGATAAATAAAAGTTTTTCCAAATAGTTCTTGAGTCTTTTGTCTCATAGTTTAACGAGCTAACGGCCTTCTGATGGCACCTGATAATTAGTAGTTAACTAGTCGCTCATGGACCCCTGCAAGAGACAGTAAAACCTCACCATCTACAGATCGCTCGTCTGAAATAATTTAAAGAAAGACTAATAATAACTAGCTAAAAATAATAACAAACAGCTTAGAAAAATGAATGTCTCTGCGATATTGAAATTGGTAAACCAACTAACTTACACACATGGCGTTTGAAGCCTACATTATTATAATTAAATGATTACAAGTAAAAGAGGAAATGAAAACGTAACGCAACATACATAACGTGCTTAATTAAAACCGTACAAGTTTATGAGGACGCCGACCTTCGTATTACTACTCACAAATACCTACCACATGACTTAGCCCTTTCTTATAAAGAAAGCCGTGGTTTTATCCTATAGACCAGGTACTTTTTTGAGTTGGAGGAAACCGCACTAAAACCTCTATTACCGGTCACACTTGGTGTCCGTACCTCGGCTGAAGACAGAACGCGTTTTCGCGGGGCAGCATGATGCGTTCCCCACTACTGCTTTCTTTACCATCACGACGCTCGTCGAAAGGACTAAGGATAAAGACCTATCAACCTGTCACCTACCTAGACAGTCCAGTTAACAATGGTATACCATTGACAGACAAAATAACTGACCACATGATCGTAAATTGTCGCAAATTTGCCACTATAAAGACGGACACTGCGATGCAGATACCTACGACACAATATTAGGACTCTTTTTTTTCTAATAAATCTTCAAATTATTAATTCTGCTTCAGAGTATTTATTATTAAATATGCTTAGAGGCTTTACCTTGTGCTCAGAGATTCCAAATGACTCGTGAGCTTACTATTATTGACACAATATCATAATTGTTAGTGATGCCGGCTCTCACATCTCATGCGGAAATAAAAGTACTTTTTCTGCTAACAACCTGAAACCGCATACCTACTTTTAGAATCTGAAAACCAGATGTACTTACAGACGAAATTTTACGACATTTGATTACTATTCTATACTATAAATTAAAACTAAATAACGCAATGCAGTAAGTACTTACGTAAGAAACAAATGACGGCACAAAACAACAACACTAGTTAGAAACTTAACAAAAACTATAAAATGAATAACTTTTACAAACAGTTGTAAAGGTAAATGCTGAAATTCGTATGGATATTGCACTGCGTATGAAGATCGCGTGTTTTGCACAAGGAGAGGCGATAGGTGCCACCTCTGTGCGGTTCTGACGCGAACTGACGATTTCCACGACGCCGGTTGGGGTGGAAATAGGGTGAAACGGGGGCGATGTTCAGGGTTGTCTTATTACGTTTTTAAATTACCGGAAAAATCTTTTTATTGTGCTACGTAAAAGAATTTTCGAAGTCGGTTCAATAGCGATTACTTACACACACAGTAGGTTTTTTTTTTTTCAGTTGGACGAAATCACCGGATCCGGATCCGAATCGGGGTATGTGGGAGTTAAACCGCACTCAAACCTCCAACCGCTCACACTCAGCGTCCGAACCCCGGCTGAGGCCAGAACCCAGCACGGGGTTTGGAGGGACGGCGCGACGCGTTACGCACTCGGCACTCTTTCCCGTCGCTCCGTCACACACAGTAGGTACGACATTACCTCTTTGTATTCGTTTACATACATTTTCAGACTTTTTTATTGATTAATACTGAATTTACTAAAGCGCCTAGGATTTTGAAGAAATATAAGAAGAAGCAGTAGTCGTAAGACCCATGTTGTTACGAAATATTGATTATTTAAGTTATTTCCCAAGCTCATTGAAAGTTTAAAACAAGAACCAGTACCTATCTAATCTCAAATCTCAATAATGTAGAACGGATATTGCATAGTTTAATCACGTTTAAAAACTTATTATTATTGATTGCTTGTAATAATAACTATCATGGGATTGCATATCTTTTGAAAATTAAAATCTTCGATTAGACAAATGTTTCATAAATGGTAACCGTTCTAAGAAAATACCAATTATTTTAGTCATATTTTTTCTCCACTAAAAATACACGGTACAAATACACTCGTATGCAGTTTACTTCATAATATTGTGTAAAGGATAGAAATATTTGCATTCAATTTAAATAATAATTGTCATGAATTTGACTAGACTTACCAACTTTAGCTACCAAAATCCAGAAAGGAACCTCTACAAAGTCACGAAAACAACTAAATAGATTATTTATTAATAACTGACTCAAAATATAAACATAACACTTCTAATTTTCCAAGAATCATAGAATTATTTTCAGTCTTGCAACCCCGTGTTTGTAGGAGACGTGAATGGACACGCAACATGCCTTACCGTCTGTAGATCACAAACTCACCCCTATTCGCAACGAAATTCACCCTAATTATTTTTTGTTTTGTTTTTAGCGTTTTGTTTTAAGATCGTAATGAATGGAAGCCCAGATAATTCTTCTTAATTTGGTTTGAGAACTTTTGAATTTTCTTAAGGGTGTCTTACTGACCTTTTAAATTGTTGATTACTTACCTAATTTTATATTAAGGAAGGTTGTATTTTCCTAAAACAAAACTTCTAGATTTTTTTATTAAACTGTCTGACTTGTTCCTCATGTAGTCCGAGAGATAGTTTTGGATAGGTATTTGAAGCAAGTTGAAAACTTGGTCCATGGTTCTTACTGATATACCCCAAATCGGAACTCCAGACCTGGCTGCTAAGTAGCGGAGCTGAAAGCGCATGATCGTACCTACTTAAGTGATTAGAGCGGGTGGGGTATGTGGTAGTTGACCCGTACTAAAACCTCCAACCGCTCACACTCAGCATCCGAACCCCGGCTGAGGCCAGAACCCAGCACGGGGTTATGAGGGACGGCGCGACGCGTTACGCTCTAGCCACTCTTTCCCGTCGCGCCGCCCCTTAAGTGGTTGACTGACGCTCATAGAACTCTGAAAAGTAGTCTTTCGACATGTCGAGAAGAAACCATATTTAATTAATTTAGAAATGCCTAATTTATCGACATCTCTTTACACAAAGTCAGAAGCAGAACTTCAAAGTATTTTTAGGAAACTGACAATATTGTTAGAACACGAACTGAATACAATGAAGGTATAAATTTCTTTAAACACTGAGTGAAATGTGAGTTCGAGTTCCAGTGGTACCGGCAAACGAACGAGAAAGAGGGTAGACAGATTTGTCTGCTCTTAAATGGCGCATGACACAGTACCGAAATATCGGGATCGCTCAATTGAAAATAATCGTGGAAAGAACCCGTTTAGTAATAGTGTAAGTGACAATGAAGGTATGCTTGCCTAGTGTGAATATCATAGTAAAGCTTTACCTATCGTTATGTGACAATTTTGCTCATATTACAAGCTTTGTATTAACTTGCACTGGATGTAACTTATAGTGAAATCTTGAGAGCTAAATTTAACAGACTCCTCGGTTTCCGATTAAGCCGATATTTTGCACGCAGATGTATATCGCGTGATAATGCAATAATATGACAAAATGACTCTGATCTGATGATGGATTTGGTGGGTGGTAATAGGAACGCTTGTGCATAACAAGCTCGTTTTACTTGCATTAGCTAGCACTCTACTGCTACATGATATCCAAAATCTTAAATGCTTCAAATTCTTGTAATTAAAAAGTTATTCTTTAAAATAAATTTGGTCATAGTACCTACCTAATCATCTTCGAAAACCGCGTACCTTCAAAATCGTCGCAAACTTGATGAACAAATTCATAGACAGTGTAGCCATCCCCTCGATATGCATATTTTAAAATCGATAATGAATACTTCGCTAAATCCTAAACAGGGTGACAGTCTGCGAGGGTGGAATACACCCCTATGCGACCCTTACCGCATCGAGTGCTTTGTTTCCCGCGTTCAAAACTATACAAGTGACGTAATTATACAACATAGGCTATTTGTTTGTCTGCAATAAAGTGTTCGTAGAGCAATAGAGAAGCCCTACAATGTGATACTGGTTTAATTTGAATATTAGTTTTTTCTGGTGATTTACAGGAACAATTAATTTCTTACTTTATCTTGTTTGCTTACGTATAAAAACTGATGGGCACTGAATACCTTCCTAACCTAACCTAAACCTATCTTTGATGACCAACAATTTGATTAGACTCTGTTAAGTGATTATAGCTGACCAATTCGAACCATCATTTTTTTTTAATTATGGGTCATACTAATATATTAATTTCACTGCTATCTTTATAATCAGACGTAAACTCAGCCACTGCACTGTTAAGCGGCGCAACTCAACACATCATAGAATAGTCTGAAATAGTCTGAATACATAAGAATTCACCTTCTTCAAACAACCGACAGGTCACAGTCCATACATAAATTGCGACATACGGAAGAGGATTTGGGATGAGCTTCGTTACGACCTGCCTTTATTTCCTTTCACTCCAAATACCTACTAAATAGACCAAATTTTTAATAGGTATTATACAAAAAAAAAAAAACTTTTATTCTTAATCAACAAATCGATTTTATTTCCAAGTTACGATTATTCAAAATATATTTTAATTTTTGGTTACTATTTGGATTGTATAACGGTTCTACAAAAAAATAAAAGAAGTACATTTGGTTTTACGTACTTGGATATCTGTGCCATATCGAAGCCGTTCCTAAAATTGCGTTTTGTTATTGCAAAGCCACAACCAGAACAAAATTTAGAAAAGTAATAAAAAACATGTTTTACACCCAGAATTTGTATTTTTGATTAATTATTTCATCATTTTGGTTTCATTTTAAAGTACTGTACTTCTCATTTTACTTTAATCATTTTTTTACTTATACTTATAATCACTACTAGAACGTCCTATGCAACATCAAAACGTCGACATAGATTTGATTTGAGTTTTCTCAGCCGCTGTGTCCGCTGTTTGGTTTTTTACAATTTTGCATAAATTATTGTAATTTGCTTTAAGTATTTGTTATTTTATTCTTTTACTGTACAAACCCACAGTTTCATTGGGTCTCATAACTAAAAAAAAAGGTGAGGCTCTAGTCGTCAGTTAGTCAAAAAGTCACATCTTCCATCAGATTTTTTGCAATATTTTATTGATCTTTGCAAAACAATGGTTATAACGCATAGTAGTCCTAAGTCTGTAATCAGCTCACACCGTTACACACGACTTTGGTCCACATTGATTTTTTTTCATATTTCAGGTTAATATCGACCTGTCAGTTGAAGGGGACATTTTTTCTGCAAATTGCAAATATAAATTTGCAAAATAGGAGACGAAAACCCATTTAAGTTTTCTAGTTTTATATCGAATCTACCACCAATCGTAAGTTTGCACAGGTTATTATATCTATTGATTAACAATTTATTCAAATATAGGTTGGAGATCGTTTAGAAAGTCGTTTCAGTTACTCTTACTTTACTTGTTTTTCTAAATAAACTACTGAAATAGTGTTCCATTTAAAAATAGCTATTAAATGACCTCGACTTTTGTGTATATTTTTTGTCAATAACATCAGTATAACCTAAAAACTTGCACCAAATACAATACTGTTTTAATTTCTTGACTATGATCTCTTCATGTTAATTTTAATATCATTTCACTAAGATAATAGTCTTCACACTTTGATCTTTAACCTCTACAAAAGTTGTGAGAAAAGTGTTATTATGACAATAACAGTAAAGGTAAATATAAATTGACTGAAATGTTTACTTTGAAATATGTTAATTTGAAAGTATGATCATAATTAATAGTGATTTTTACAACAAATAATCATCAACTCCATTTTAATTTTATGATTAAATAACAAAACAATAAACAATGTAGAAATCATCATTTACATAACATGAAATTCGGAAAATTCACAAGACTTGCGATTGATAGCTAGTATGATTTTGAAATTTGATGTAAACTAATTATTTCAATCATTTCAAAAATTTCATGTAAATGTTTGAAGTGTCCATTGAAGATAATTTGTAATAATACTAACTTTTCTACTGCTTCCTCTCATCCCATACAAATGAGGTTGGCGCTAAGTAATAATATTATTTTTCACTGTAACTATATATATAGTAAACTTATTCAAACACTCATGGTTTTTTATAATAATTTTATGCATGAAATAGAGAATATATTGAGACCACTCAATTAAATATTGTAGTAAGAATCTGTTTACAATTCATGAAAGTATTATGTATACGAGTGATTCTATGATAAGTTATTTAAAAATAATTGCTGATAACCTTTGTAGCTAGAATAAGTTTTAAAATATATTTTATTCATATTAAATACAGAAAGAAGAAAAAAATTGATATTATGGAACACACACTTAAAATAAAAATAGCATAGAGTGATATTGTAATTTTACTAGTGAAAAAAAAATCAGACTAAAACATATACATAACCAGTGATTATAAATGTCATGTATTTTAAAACTTTATTATTAATAATATTCATATTGAATACAAAAAAAACGTCATTTTTTTTTCAATTAATTATAAACCATTTCAATTTGATTAAAAATCACGTGACTTTAAACGCCCCGCAATTGACTGTGACTTCAAAATGTTAACTTCTGAGTAGTTCTGAGGTTTGAACTTTGAATTTAGTATAAATACTAATGACAAGTGAAGAGTGAAAACTAACATTATAACGTCACACACATTCGGGATCTGTCTGTGTATTCTCGGTACTGAATTCAAAAATTTGAATTTGACTTTAATATTACTATCTTTTGTAAATATGCACAAACAAAAAACATGTAGTACAACCAATTTTTATATGATTTTTCCATTTATTATTTTAAAAAAATTCAAGTACCCAATTACACATGATGTAACAGATATTTCTTCTTTTTCACCACAAACCTGTTGAAACGAAACTACTATATTTCTCATTTTAAAAAATAGGAACTATAGTCCTTTACTGGTATTGTGACCTAGACACTCATCTAGTCAGTTAAACACAAAACTTATAACAAATGACAAGATGACCTCCACAATGAGTCCAGAAGTGCAACTGTCTCTAATACAAGGAACTGACTAAAATTGATAATCACATACTTTAGGTTTTGTATATTAGACTAGCGGGCCTGCATAACTTCGTCTGCGTCACTTTCAAAGGTGCCAAATTTCATCAAAATTGGGTGAGAGGTTTAAGTTCGAAAGAGTAACAGACAGACAGAGTTACTTTCGCATTTATAATATTACTAGGAATGATTGTGCTAAAAAGCAAATCATCCATTATTTTAATATTACAAATATTCTTGAATTTTATTTGTATATGAATAAGTGCTGTTGTCCCCAGGGTGGTGGAACGATGCCTCGCAGCAGCAAGCGAACGCGGAGCGGCGCGACCAACACTGGGAGCGACGTTCTACCCGGAGCCACCTCCATAGACGAACACCATCACCACAAGAGATCACGGAATAGCAGGTAACTGTAGCATGAACATAATAATATACTAGTGTGGGAGCAGTTCTAATCTTTTTATTTTTAAGAACACTAAAATATGAGTAATTGTTAAGTAGATAGACTAGCAAGCTTATAAGCTGTAGTTTGGATTCTACAACTCAAGTCTGGTCAGAAATCGGGATGAAGAAACTTTAAATCGGATGTTTGTTGTGATGGAAACGGATGAATTTTTTGTTTTGTTATCATCACAAATAAAGTAACTATATCTTCAATAATTGAATGTATTGTTTCAGCTCTCGTCGACATTACAAAGCTGAAGACACAAGTTTCAGTGTAAAGAAATGCTTATCATGGTTCAAAGAGTACACTTCAGTATCAGAGCCAGACGTTTTAGGTATTTATGTTAAAAGTACTTTATACATCTATCATAAGTCAGACTAGATTTAAAGGATTTAACTCAAAAAATAGATGATATGAAATGCGAAACACCATCCCATTTCCAAATTGATGTTAATTTATCTTCCAATAAAATGTAGTTAAAAATATTTCTGATACTTGATCAATCATAATTTCTAATCAGAACACCACTACAGACAGTTTTTCGCGTTTTCTGAAAATGTATATTTCTCCTTTTAATGTAAATTGGTATTTAACTATTCACAGTAACATAAAAGTTAACAAATCAAAACAAAATTATAGTGAAGGGATAAAGACGATAGTTGAGCAAATGGCGCTATATCATTTACATCAATATTTATAACCATTTTCATTAACTATAAAGAATAACTATTACATTAAGGTCCGGAAGGAATGGAGAAGTTTTGTGCAGATCTTGGTGTAGATCCCGAAAACGTAGTAATGTTGGTAATAGCATACAAAATGGGAGCAAAACAAATGGGATATTTCACACAAGAAGAATGGCTTAAAGGTATTTATTAAAACAAATGTTTTAGAGGCAAATCTCTTTGCTTGTGACTTCTTAAACTTGTGATTAATAATGTATTCATGGTGTATTGTTTGGTTTCAGGTTTAACAGAGTTACAATGCGATAATATACACAAATTACAAAACAAACTAGATTATTTACGGAGTTTACTTAATGATCCACACATATTTAAGGCCATTTATCGATATTCATATGATTTTGCAAGGGTAAGTTAAAGTTATTAAAATCAAATTTCTTGAAGTCTCATCCATCACTTTGTGTCCAATGTCTGTCCCTCACTAGTTAAACACTTTGTGTTCCTGTCCCTCACTAACTCTACACTTTGTGACTCTGTCCCTCACTAGCTCAACACTTTGTGACCTTGTCTCTCACTAGCTCAACACTTTGTGACCCTGTCTCTCACTAGCTCAACACTTTGTGACCCTGTCCCTCACTAGTTCAACACTTTGTGACCTTGTCTCTCACTAGCTCAACACTTTGTGACCCTGTCTCTCACTAGCTCAACACTTTGTGACCCTGTCTCTCACTAGCTCAACACTTTGTGACCTTGTCTCTCACTAGCTCAACACTTTGTGACCCTGTCCCTCACTAGTTCAACACTTTGTGACCTTGTCTCTCACTAGCTCAACACTTTGTGACCCTGTCTCTCACTAGCTCAACACTTTGTGACTCTGTCTCTCACTAGCTCAACACTTTGTGACCTTGTCTCTCACTAGCTCAACACTTTGTGACCCTGTCTCTCACTAGCTCAACACTTTGTGACCCTGTCTCTCACTAGCTCAACACTTTGTGAACCTGTCCCTCACTAGTTCAACACTTTGTGATCCTGTCTCTCACCAGCTCAATACTTTGTGAACCTGTCCCTCATTAGCTCAACACTTTGTGACCCTGTCCCTCATTAATTCATTTCTTTGTGACCCTTCACTCACTAGCTCAACACTTTGTGTCTGTGTGCTTCAACATGCTTTGTGATCTTGTCCCCTTGTCTATTGTTGTGTGACTCAGTTCTCGACTAGACTATATGTGCTAGTGTACGGATGTAACAGAGTTGTGTGTATGACAGGACAAGGAGCAGCGTTCCCTGGACACGGAGGTGGCCCGCGAGCTGCTGGGCGTGCTGCTCCCGCGCTGGTCGCTGCGGCCCGCCCTCGCCGAGTTCATGTCGCGCGAGCGCCGGTACCGCGTCGTCAACCGCGACCAGTGGTGCAACATACTGGAGTTCAGCCGCACTGTCGACGCGCATCTACACTCGTACGACGCGGACGGGGCTTGTGAGTACTAGCACTGAGTAGTAGTAGTAGTAGTACACACACTACAGGGAGTCATGTCGGTACCGCGTCGTCAACCGCGACCAGTGCTCACGAATATTCACATGTATATTCGCATTCGCAAAAAATGATGCGCATGTTTTGACCAAATTTGCACAGAGGTAATAGGATTCTGATCGATCGAAAATAAAAGCCACCTCATGTCCTTTCAAATGAGTCCAAACACGATGGGTATGACCACGACACTACGACCTTCCGTTCTGGGGGCTAGATACCTTTAAAACTTGTTCAACCCTTTTTTATTGTTTTCACTTACCAATATGTAACCAGTAAAATACCCTCATTTCCTCTTTCAGGGCCAGTAATGTTAGACGAATTTGTGGAATGGATGAGAGCAAACGATTCATCGATGCACCCGGCCAGCTGAGACTTCTAGAATATTCCGGACAAACAACTCCACTTCATTTGCAGGTAACCGGTTCAAATAACCTTGTTGATACCTCGTACTGGCTTTTGCCAAATGCTGAAAGCTTCCGAATAACTTTTTTAAGATAATGATTAGTTTGATGGTCCGACTACAATACCATAGTAAAATTTTCAAATGGTTGACTTTTGTATGAAACAGGTTTGAAAAATAGCACTTATGTGGATTCCACTAGGTCGAATTTGGAATGACACAAGAAAGAAAAATAGACCATGACCAATGTTTACGCGGTATTGTAGTTCCACCAATGATTTAAATCCATTCGGTTTGTCATTTTAATTTTAAATGTTAGCAGAAATGTTGATTTGTTTCAAAATGTGAACATTCACTATGTCCATTGCCCATTTCTACCACCAAGAATTCTACAATGATCTTTACTAACAATAAAATTCAACTAAAACAGTGAAAAGTTCAAGACACTGTGCCAAAGTATTTATACTAATGCAAAATATAGTGGAAAAAGTATAACTTGACATGTCAGTGCCATTACTTTTTACTTTTAAACAATACAGGGTGGATCTGTAACTTTGGACAATCTGACGTGGGGTGAATGACCGGTCGAAGTACAAAATAGCACCATTTTTATTTTTTGGATCGGTTAAACTTTTTTTTCTGACATTGTATGGAAAACGTACGACTATCGTTGCGGATTTCTAAAATAAAATTGGTTCTAAATTTTATTTGAACAGGTCATTCACTTCACGTCAGATTGTCCAAAGTTACAGATCCACCCTGTATATTATGTTTAACAGTATTTTTGTAATAAATTGTTTTGTTATACAGTGTCCTACAATTTACTTAGAAAAAATTCTTTGTAAGTAAAATTTGAGATGAATGAATTGAAAATTGGTAGGACATCTCTTTCCATTTGATTTGTAAATGTATAACAAATCTATTGTTCTGTTAAAATTCATACTGAGTTTTACCTGTATCTGATGTATGTAATAGGCAGCTACAGAGTTCTGACGGTAGACTACCGTAGCGAATGTTCACATCCGAGAGATTGTGTTACTGAATCCTATCGAATATTTATGTGTTTGGATGAATCGGAATTATAATTATATGATTGCTTATTATCAAAACTCTTGGGTATTCCTAATTTAGTTTGTAATTGTAAACATTTCATTTTAGTTAATTGTAAATTATTTAATTTTAATTACGAAGTAAATTCATTGATTTTTTTTTGTTTGAATGTATCTATTATTTTCCAATATTTCTTATTTATTTAGTAATAATATTTGTATCTAATCAAAAAAAAAATATGTCACAAAATTCAGATTTCTAAACCTATAATTTTGATCTAATTTAACTATGGGTAAATAAAAAAAATATTTTGTAATAAATTTCTTTTTAATTAAATTTGAATAGAACTGGATTTTTTCTATATAATTTAATATCAATCTATTGCACTTTATTTGCACTAATGTCTATGTATAATATTTTATGTTTTTATCAATTTAGTTTATAAGATCATGTGTATATTATAGCATTTATAATTTAGTATATAATATGTATATTGTGACCTACAATTGGTGTTTCATTATATTTAGGTGATTTCTCAAAAATTGTGAATAAAATTCAATTTTTTTGTTTCTCGAGTATTAGTGAATTTTGCTTTGAATATACAGAATAATATTTATTTGAATAACCCCACCGAGTATGAACTCTCAATTATAAATATGCAATAACTAGAATAACTATGATGGTGGGAGTGATTTATAATAAAAACTACAACACTAAGCTTCAAAAGCCTCAGACTGATATAATTTTTTGATAAATATATTTATGATACAATACTGATATTAATAACGAATACAATAGTCGCTTAGGATTTTTTAAATTGTATGAAATGTTAGGGATCATTGTTGGACGATTGTTATAATCTTAATAAGCAAATATATCAAAAACGGAATTAATACATTTTGATTCTGAACAGAGTTCCTATTAGGGAGTTAGATCTTTCGTTTTGTATATATTAATCAATATCATCTTGATTCTGGAAACAACAAAATGGAAAGTTTAAATACTGTGTTTGTTGAATTTGTAGCTTAAACACCCTACACAGCATGCTTAAAAAATATGTGAATATTTTGAAAAAAATTGAGTTCAGATAGAGGAAATCTTACAGCCAAAATTAAAGCTGCCTCATTCTCTTTCAAATAAGCACAAACACGATCGCTTTATGACCTCCCCTTCTCACGATTATAGTGAGCCGATTGGTGGGAGGGGCAAGTACGACTCCTCCAGTAGTAAACATAGATGCAGCTGACATATCAGATCTCGATTTATTGAGTCGCATTTTCGATTAATAAAATTCTACATTCACAACATACCTAATAATATGTGGATCATTCTAAATTCACCATAGTAATGAAAACTACATTCAGTACATTTTAAATTTGTTCAGTCACGATTTTTTATTGTTTGTTCAAGGTTTATACAATCGTCCAATCGAATGAAAATGCTCTGTTAGACTGTTGAGGCCACTTTTATATTGAAAGGAAGATGCTGAGTGTATGAAGTTCTCATAATATTACAATGAAGTTAGTGAGTCTTGTGTTTTCATTTCTTTCACTTGAACGCGAAGAAAACTATCTTTGCAAAAGAAGTGATATTTTTGTGTTTTTTAGATACAATTGTGGTTGCTAAATGTCACCAATAGATGGCGCTAAAGACAAATGCCAAATTTGGTCAGTTCACAGTTGAGTAGATAAAATAAACGACCATGTGTTGTCACACATCTTCATTAGAATATTATGAGAATGAAACATGTTCCAATAGACGAGACTAGGTTTTTATCTAGTCTATACTAGGTATAGGTGTAGATACCTTTTATAAGACTTGTGTAGTTAGCATATTCAAATTCTGATTTGTATTAAAAGATGGCTCGCGAGAACGGATTGATTTACCTATTACTAACTTATACATCACTTTTCATTGCGCTATTACAGATTGTACTTTTCATGAAATGTCTTAATAGATTCAAAAATTACTATTTTTTTTTGTAATTCATAAAAACTCAGCAGTTAATATGTCTAATAATGTTTGTTAGTTTGAGATCCACGACTGTATTTTAAACATTAGTGCGAAAATGAAATTGAACAATCTGTAATGGTTTCTTATCTCTTACCAGTCTAATTCTTATGCACCTAATATGTTGAAAAAGTAAATGGCTAACTTCTTCAAACATATTTAATAATTTCTACGCCTATAATCTATTCAATTTGAACTCGCGAGTCTTGAACAAAATCATTGTAAACGGCGTATACTGAACGATTGAATACCGTTAGATTGTCATCATACCGAATGTTATGTAAAGGATATAAATAAATACTTTTCGAAATTAATTATGACTTTTATTTAATTGTCTTATAATTAACATTATATCTTTAAAACATTGATAACAAAAATACTAAGATGCCGATGGCGTAACGCGTCGCATCGTCCATCATAACCCCGTGCTGGGTTCTGGCCTCAGTCGGGGTTCGGACGCTGAGTGTGAGCGGTTGGAGGTTTTAGTGTGGTTCAACTCCCACATACCCCGCCGGGCGGGCGGGGATCAGGTGATTTCCTCGAACTAAAAAAAGATCAGAAGCCTTCATTTGATATCTGTAATGATAAGCCAGGAAATCATTCCATTCAGACGATTTTATTTGCAAATGCTTAACATCCCAAGTATCACTAGTACTAACCCGGAGTGGTCAGCAAACACCCTGTATGTTTGTTTTTACTTTTCAATATTAAAGAAGAAACTGTTTACGAAACTCTTTTCTATAACTTATACTATCCTTTTTTTAAATGACAATAAGTCTTTGTAAAGTAAAGAAAACGTTAATTGATTTGATATAATTTATTACTATTTACAATATCTATCTGCCTTCATTTTACTCCGTCTGTCCAGTAAAGTCTCGTGAAGGTTTCCCTCTACTTTGGCTCGCTTCAACTCCGAAACGCTTCCATCGTTCAACCGCAACTTCTTGTCTTGAAACTTTTGGAACTTTCTCCTGTGAAATACAGATTAAAATTGTAACTATGAACAAACAAACAATATGGAAAATAATTATGTTTGTTTCATAGAAATATTACATCTAGAATCAACATCATGAACAACAAAATGAAGCCAATTTAAAGTGCACCTATCGCGCGTTACAACACGATGTTTTGAATCAACATCATGAATAACAAAGTGAAATTTTAGAGAACTTATGTGTATGTAATACTTTATTTGTGTGTTAAACGAATTGAGTGTCATCAGTACACTAACGCCAGAATATCGTGTTGTTATGCGCGATCGGTGTACTTGAAATTAGCTTCATTCTGTTGTTCATGATGTTGATTCCAGATGTAATAATTCTATGGTTTGTTTGTAGTAGTTTAAAGTTAAGTATGGCTGCATAGATTATCCTGTACCAAACCATTACTGCCCACTGTTGGGCTCAGGTCTCGTCAGAAGAGGGATTAGGCATAGTCCACCACGCTTGCTCAGTGCGGATTGGGGACTTCACATATCTTCAAAGGATTTTTAGAATCCTTTTCCGACATGCAGGTTTCCTCACGATGTTTTCCTTCACCGTTTTTAGCCAGTGGTGTTGTGAAAAATTGCACATAAATCTTTTTCACATTTAGATTTAGAGGTACAAGCCGGCCGGATTTGAACCCGTGGTCCTCCCGTTCGGAAGGACGCGCTTCGACCACTCGGCCACCACGACTATGATAGATTATCACAGGTATTTAATTGCCAGATTGAAGAGGGTAACACCTCATTCTGTTAAAAGTAGCCAAAAAGAACTTCTGTCCTCGATGTGCAGATGATATGAAACATTTGCAGAGGTTCAGGTAGGGCGATAGCTGTGTGCCGATCTTCACAACGTAAAAGTAAACTCTATTAGAGTTTACGTAAACGTAGCGGGCAGTGAAAGAATACTCGGAATAGGCAAACTGGTTGAAAAGACTATAAAATACAATTTGAAAGGATGTAGAAAAATGTGTGTGTGAAGTCATCAAATATGCAATTAAAAGTCTAGTCTTTAAATTAGCGCGACGGGAAAGTGTGCCGAGAGCGTAACGCGTCGCCTCGTCCCTCATAACCCCGTGCTGAGTTCTGGCCTCAGCCGGGGTTCGGACGCTGAGTGTGAGCGGTTGGAGGTTTTAGTGCGGTTCAACTCCCACATACGAATCCAGTGATTTCCTGCAACTAAAAAAAAAAAAGTGTTTAGATTAAGACTTACACATAATTAACTTCAACTTCATTCAAGTTTCCTTCCTCCTCAGCCGGCAGTACTACTTTGTTCACCTCCTTAGTTTTGTTGCTGCGAATAATGCAAAACTCGTGGTTACCAGCACTGGTGCTTTTAGCTATAACACTGTCGTCATCGGGTGTTACCGACATGAATTTGTTGAGAGAACTAAGAATTGCTGTTTTACCTGAGAAAGGAAATGCAACATGTTTTATGTTTGAACATTTTGGTTGTATTAAAAAATATGTGAAGTGTCAAGTGTAAAGTTTGAGTTTTAAGAGGTAGTAATAATTTAAATAACTTGAATAAAATATACTTTTACCATTTCCTTTAGCAAAATAATCTATCTTAAAGTAATAATAATATGATAAATTATAGCTTGTCTCTTGACAAAAGTCTTGAAGGACTTTCAAGTCAATCCAATTAACAAGATAGACAAAGCAATGACTAAGATTTATATCTAGAATATTCTAGAAGTAAGATGTTTCTTGTATATTAGGATTAAACATTGAATTCAACAAACAATTAATTTGCTTTAAGAGGCTGGCTTATTTCTGCCTAAAATCAAGTTTACGATTTTCAAGAGGTTATTTTGTTAATTTAGTAAATTTTAGTACATGTACATATTTTATCTATAATATTTGATACCAACCATCTTGCCACACAGGTTCCCATTGTTCCATAGGCCCTACAGCATCAGATCTGCCCACAACTACTCCCTCTTTAGAAACCCCTAGGTACTTCCCATACCCTGACTTTAATGCAAACTTGTTTTCACCGGCCGGGAAAGCGGTAAATATTTCCTCGGGAGAAGGACCCTCTCCATCACCGTGAGGACTCCCGATTGTGAATAAACCATTATCTAAAGCCGATATGTAACAGTTGTTTCCGAACTCAATTGAAACGGATCCTGTAATGTCCTCAATTTTGTCAATACGCCACCAGCCTCCATGGTTAATGAGATCCTCGTCAACTTTGGAATCATCAGCTTTGTCCTTCTTCTTGTGCTTACGTTTTTTGGCTCTGGAATTTTAAAGAGTGGCAGTGAATTATTTTTTAAGTTTAAAAATTATTTTGATTTTTAAATCTAATCCCACTCCTTCCATAGGAGGCGCATGCCCAGCAGTGGGCAGTAATGGATTGGATACATAGCAACATTTAAGTTTTTCTGTGGTGTTTACTTACTTAGGTTTGTCTCCTTTGAGAATCAATTTCCCGCGTTTTACAGCAGAATACTCATCTGCCATTGCTAAAGTTGGAAAATTTACTTTCACTTCTTAACAATTTATATGGGAATACCTTATTAACTTTGCCAAAATGCACAAATCACAAAACCTATGCAGTATGCACCAAATTCACCATTGCACAAAGTAACAAAAGTAATAAATCAATTAAGCTAAATTATTTATAACAGAATTCGAAAATCTCCAGATAAATAAATTTTTGTTTAGGATATTTCATTCAATGGATTTTTGTTTTTGCCGATTTGATTTTTCCGAAAATATTTCTCTTTCCTCTAAATCACATTATATATTCTAATCTGTGATTTCAATCTGAGCTAGTGATGTCAAAAATAATAGATTTTTTCGTAGTTCGATTTGTCCAAACCGGTTTATTTAGAATTTTTAAGATTTATTGTTAGTAGACGGAGGATGTAAATAGCCAATAAGTTACTCAATTATTAGCCAAATTGTTAGTAAATCTATTTCATAATATCAATAGACAGATGTTTCATAAATTTATATCATGGCATTGATTGCAGATTATGAACATATATTAATATGCTAATTTGTATGTGTAGCGTGCGATTCCTGTTTCAGATTTTCAATTACTAGTTATTCTAGCATTATTATTTCGAGTTTCAGTTTTTTTTCTTATGGAATTTAAAATTGTCTTCATTATTTATTTTTATAATTTTTACCAAAATTCATGATTTTGATTTGTCTTAGTAATATGATCAATCAAATCAAGGATTTGAAAACTTAACCCAGAAAAGAATAATATGCTTTTTAATAATAAAAATATGCCTACATCACTAAATGTTTAGATTCATTTTCCTTAATCTGTGGTAAAAATGCTGCCAGTTTTTCGTGTCTCCTAAATCGTAGTTATTTAAATTTTTAAAATAGAGCAATCGAAACAATTACTTAGAGATTTATAAAAACGAATACCTTGAAAAAAAGAACATAATTTTTAATTTAATTAATAATATTTTATTAATTATCCATCAGCTTAAATGAACTACATGAAAAAAAATTCAAAATTTCAATTTTAGTAGAATTCTCAAAATATAGTAGAAACTTTTCTCATTTGCTGACAACACCGTTACTAACGCCATTTTGTAATTTTGAGCATGTTGACTCGCTACGAAAATGATTGTAATTTTGTATTCAATTAATTATCGCGATGTAATACCGTAATTATTATTGATCACAAATGGGTACAGTAACAAAAATGGACATGCCAGAAGTAAAAGCGTTCAACTCGGAGGTATCTAGCAATGGATTTTCGTTGTCCTGTTACAATTTCCGTGGCATCGTTTTGATCATTATTTTTCGTTGCAGTTATCCGGGTTGTACGACAACAAGCCGCCTATATCGAAGGCGAAGATGAGTGCTATCACTAAAGGTGCTATAAAGGCCATAAAATTCTACAAACACGTCGTGCACAGTGTTGAAAAGTTTATTCAGAAATGCAAGCCCGAGTACAAAGTGCCTGGGTTATATGTGATCGATTCGATAGTCAGGCAGTCCAGGCACCAGTTCGGACAAGACAAGGATGTCTTCGCTCCAAGATTCGCGAAGAACATGCAACAGACTTTCGCTAACTTGTTTCGGTGCCCTCCTGAAGATAAGGTTAGTTATATAAAATTCCCCATTTTAGGTTATAACCCGTTCATTTCTTATCAGTGTTTGTAGTTAAAGTTGTGTGCGAAACACTCACACATTAAAACAACATCATGTCACTATGATATGGAATTTTAGCACCTCTTAAAAGTATCTAATCCTCCTCTTTTCAGTTACTACAACTCATAAATAAATCGTGGTGCATTCCTTCTTAACATCTAAGTAACTATAACATAATTTTAATGTGAAAATACATAACATAATTACTACAATAATTATTGTCTTTAAAATAAATTTCAGCGTAACATAATCAGAGTGTTAAATCTATGGCAGAAGAATAATGTGTTCAGTTCTCAAGTTATTCAACCATTACTAGACATGGCCGACCCAAATCATCCGCTACATCAAGAAATACAACAGAACAACACTGCAAATGGTGAGGAAACATGCATGTTATTGAAATCAATTAATTATAGTACAGTATTTTTTCAGTTAGGGCCCTCAATATGACTGATTAATGATATAAGGTGAAACTTAGAATGTCTAATAAAAATTTAATGTAAAAACATATCAAAATTGTGTGGGTGTAATAACATTGCTGAATAACTTTGTAACAGACTTGAACAAACTGATAATTTGTCTCCTAATTTGACTGAATCATCATTATCTGTGCTGACAAAATGAAAAAAAAACTGTGTTTGAAGATAGAACAAAATCAATGAACTTGATGCAAGCCTAATATTTAAAAGGATTTTAATACAACATAAAAACACAGTAGTTTTGTATAAAAGTGCATTAATAACTTATTAACACACTTGTATAAATTTCAGGAAGCTCACTAAACATAAGTCACAACACGTCTGATAAACTATCTCCGATACCAGCACAGCACACACCAAGGTCTGCTTCACCCATGGGCGATCAGGTATAAATAATCTATACAACTGTATCAACACATTACTGCCCACTGCTGGGATCTAGTCTCAGTAAAGAGAGCTGATAATGGTCTTTAGGCTTAAGTCCTACCATTTGGGGACTTCACATTTTTTAAAGGATCTTTAAATCCTCCAATTTGCCATCCAACTCAAACTCGAAACCTATAACACACATAATGACTTGAAACATAGATCTCGACTGTGAATAATTAGCTTTGAAACAGGTGTACCACCCACTTGTTACCCAAAGGAATATGATCACCTGTTACCTTATACCCTGTCGCCATAATTGTAAATCTATACTTATAATACTCATCGACCCCGTGCATACCTGTTGTTCATTGATGGTAGACCTAAAGTTTTCAAACCTTCGTAATGGTAAAGACTATCTGAAAATAAACTCATTTTTTTTTAAATCAAATCAATTGAAATAATAATTTAAGAATTATAATGAAAGTTTCAGAACATTTTTTATTTTGATTAATGTTTGTTCATAAAGATAAGTCAAGTTTTATAAAGCTGAGTAAACTCCTGATATTTTAACATTCAACAATTAAGCAAGCATACTAAACAAATACTTTCAGTTTCAGGATGAGCCATCCGGTCCTCCGCCCGGTGTGAAATTCAACAGGAAGTTGCTCAATGATTTTGAGTATGAGAGTGAAGATGAGCCCGCCCAAGAACAACAGAGCACTCAGCCCGCACACACACATTCACACGGCACTCACACGCAGCATAATGCTAACAACTCTTCAGGGAACCAACAAAACCCTGCTGATGCTCTTGGAAGGTAAATTATGTTACCTAATACTTACTCTGGGGTTTTGTAAGAAAAGATTTACTACTTCAGTCAGCTTTACCCCCAGGAAATCCACCAGTCCCAAGACATCCTAGAGACATTTGGATGTTGCAGGGTACTTGATGCAATACATAGCAACTTTCATTCACTGCAGTAGAATGTAGGCTGTTGTTTTGACGTGACAACATCTTACAAATTAGTTTGCCGGGTGACACTTCACTTCACTGCGTTACGCTCCGCTCACGTTATGCGCTCACAATGAGAGCGAGTGAGAGGCACGCGTCCCTTCCACTTTTTATGTCTGTCTCTCTCGCTCTTAGGCGGGCTAACCATGCCGTTGCATGCATGTCGTTTGTCACGTAAAACTTTCGCCCGTATACCGACTTTACAGGCAATCAATTTTTTAGTATTAAGTTTATTTTCTTAAATAATGAAAATCGAATGAGATGTTTGATTTACCTATTTAATTTACAAAGAAAACAAGATCTTTTTTATTTAAAACCAACTTCACTGCAATTTGAAATACTGTAAGTTGTTTTCAATTAACGTTAGTCTGTCTCAGGTCATTGAGCTTGATTTATTTGACCTCAAATAATGATGAATTGAACTGTTTCCAATGCAGTTATATTAGAAGTGACCAAATGCAGTTCAAAGTACTATACACGCTAATGAGTTGATCTAGTTGTCTGATAAATTTAAAGAGAGCTTTATTCATTAATTTTGTTATACTTGCCTGTAAATCTAATATATAAAATTGTCGTGTCACGGTGTTCGAACTTGAACTCCTCCGAAACGGCTCGACCGATTTTGATGAAATTTTTTGTGCTTATCCGGTACCTATGAGAATCGGCCAACATCTATTTTTCATCTCCTAAATGTTAGGGGTAGTCCACCCCTAATTTTTTTTTTCGGCGCAGACGAAGTTGCGCGAGTCAGCTAGTCTTAATATATATCTTTATGAATCATTATAATTAAATCATAATTCTTATATTTCAGTATACTAACAAATCCTGAAATAATGAGGCAACTTCAAAGTCTTCAGGCACAGATGCAAATGATGACCGGAATGCAGATACCTGTAAGTTATATTGACTTTATTAAATTAATTAAAGAAGGAAAGAAAATAACTTTACCAAACACTATAACAATAATTGTTAGCTTCTGCTTGTTTTCTATGAGAATAAAATTTTATGGACGTATGCGGTTCGTATAGGTAATTTTGCCTGTTAAGTTCTAACAATTGCAATAAAAACCCCATTAACTAGTAACTATAAATATAATTTGGCAGATGGCTTCTGACGCTTGATTACGATTGTACTAAATCAATTTTGACTATCCCTAAATAACTTATTGTGTATTGTATGTAATGCTAAGTTTAATTTCATTGTAACATCATTTTTATATTATTGTTTTATGCTTGTTAGCGGTCCGCTGTTTTCTCTTCATCTGGAACCTATAATTGCAAAATCCTTACGGCCTCCCGCGATACAGGCCTAGCCTAGTGCGGGGGCCATTGTTGAACCCCTTATGTAATTAGTTCTATGTTTGAAAATAAATTATTTGTATTTGGAATTATCTAAGAAAATTAAAACCTAATCTGCAAAGGTGCAATTGATAGAAATTTGGAATTTCATGGTCAGCATTGGAATGGTTATTAATGTCAAGTCTTTTTTTTTTTCAGAACTTAATGCCTATGATGTCGGAGATCCAAATGCAACAAAATCAAGGACAAAACTTATTTATGGTGAGTATTTTGCATTCGTTTCAGAAAATTCAAGTGAAACTGTTAGTTAAAAATAGTGGAGTTCTCACTATTGGGCAAACATTGAGGATAGCTGATAGATAGATAGATTTTTCCCACAGAGCACCTTAGCCCAGTATTAGGGACGGCGTGACTGGAAAGAGTGCCGTTGGCGTCTTACACCTACACCTCCGCTCAGAGAAGCGGTGAGAATGAGCCCGGGCAGCGGGATTTTCCCAAGGCCCGTCCGTGTCCTTCCTTCGGGGGACACGACGACCCCCATGGCCGTTGGCGTAACGCGTCGCGGCGTCCCTCATAACCCCGTGCTGGGTTCTGGCCTCAGCCGGGGTTCAGACGCTGAGTGTGAGCGGTTGGAGGTTTTAGTGCGGTTCAACTCTCACATACCCCTTCCGCGGGGCGGGCGGGGATCCGGTGATTTCCTCCAACTAAAAAAAAAAAAGCCCAGCACTAGCCCATACTTTTAACAATAAATTATACTTCAGAAATAAATGTATTTATTTTTGTTTACAGAATTCTCAACAAGACCAACAGAAACAATCTGAGTCTAAAGATGACGTCGCGAATGAATCCGATATAGAGTTCGTTGACACCGGCCCTCAGGTTATAGAAATCAACGACGCTAATGACTCCAGGTAATGTTTGAGCTAAGTTTTATTTTTAAAATAAAGTTGAGTAATTAATAGGTGTGCTTCCAAATCAAATCCAATGTCTTGCTTGGTTCTACAACTGTTTTAAATTAGTCTGCCTTAGTGATTTAACTTCGCGGTCGTGGTGGCCGAGTGGTCGAAGCGCTTCCTTCCGAACGGGAGGTCGCGGGTTCAAATCCGGCCGGCTTGTACCTCTAATTTGAATGTGAAAGAGATTTATGTGCAATTTTTCACAACACCACTGGCCAAAAACGGTGAAGGAAAACATCGTGAGGAAACCTGCATGTCGGAAAAGGGTTCTAAAAATCCTTTGAAGATATGTGAAGTCCTCAATCCGCACTGGGCAAGTGTGGTGGACTATGCCTAATCCCTCTTCGGAGGAGACCTGAGCCCAACAGTGGGCAGTAATGGGTTGGTACAGTGATTTAACTTATACCGAATTGTATGAAATCTGACATCGCTTATTAATTATACCTAGTCCATACAACCAATCAATGGTGGCTTTTAGTTGACTTAGTTTAGCTCGTTTGCCTACAAGGCAATATAATAGTAATATATTTATGCAGGAGTCCCTCCCCCCGCGGCCGGCGGCACCGCTCCCGCTCCCCGCGACGCCGGCGACGCTCGCGCTCCCCGCGCAGGCGACGAGACAGGTACATACTGCTAACTAGGAATATAACAGATGTAGAGGGAATCTAGTACCAGAGTTTTTTTGTAATTTGGGTGGTGATCCTGGTGTCCTGATATACGACGATACAGGTACGATAATACAGGCTACCCGCCTAGTTTAGGCATCAGTCTCCTACAATATGTATGTTATAATAATCTGTATGTAAAATCTGATAATTGTTAAGTCATTGTGGTGAGAAAAATAAAGATATATTATTATTATTATAGAGTAGGTCCTATACCCGCTCTTTTTTATGAGCCCAAAGTAGATAATTTGCGGGAAGAGGCAAGTACCTCCTCCCTTTCGGGTAGATCTAGTAACATTAGCCTTTCAGTTGAAACGGTCAACATTCGCGTTAGCTAATGCTGAATAGATTTAAATAAAAAAAAAATACAGTAAGTGAAGGCTCACTTTTGACAGTAAAAACTGGAGAAGCCTGTCCTATTATTAACTGCCATTCGATTTTTTCTAAAACAGAAAAGATTTATAATCACAAATAAAATCTAAAAGAGATTTCTTCTGAATTTTTTCAGGGATAGAGATAAAGACAGGGAAAAAGAAAGAGAGAAATCAACTAAAGAGAAGGAAGCGGAGAAGGAGAAACAACGGGAGAGGGAGAAGAAAGGACTACCGCCCATCAAGAAGGAACATCTTAGTGGTCAGATATATTGTTTCTTGAAAATAATAATGGTGCAGTTATTATTATTTGGTTAATTGAGTCTTCAAATATTTGTCCAGAGAAAGTTTATACAGTGAGAAAATTCACGGCAACAATCCTATTTATTTCGTGTCTTGTGACGCGCACGAACTTGCACAGGCCAACTAGTAACATATCAGATTGTTCCTTTAAATTGTAAGTAAACATTAATTCCAGTGTGCAGCACAACATTATGGGTGGGTCACCTATCAAAGCTAGCCACCGCCGAGGAACTGTCCGATCTGTTCGGAGCCATCGGGGGCGTCGCCTCCATCGACGTGGTGGGGCCGCGGGGCTGCGCCTTCGTCGTCATGGAGCGACGCCGCGACGCCGCCCGCGCGCTGCAGAAACTACACAAGCACAAGCTGCACTCCAAGGAGATCACCGTGGCCTGGGCGCCGGGGAGAGGGGTTAAAGGTGGGTCATTTGTTGCTATTGTGTTATATTAGTGCATATTTGGAATTGTTTCTTTAGTTTAAGACAGTATGTTAGTAAAGACTATTTGAAATTATCTGTTCTTTTGACGTTGTAACACTAGAAATTAAATGTTTTGTTTTTTTCAGTAAAATATCTTCAATACTAAAAGTACACTTAGCCTCATAAGTGCATGCTCCCTATAAAAGCCAAATTTGCGTGCACTTTAACGACAACACACACACACGGAATAATTTAAATGATTTTAATTGCGTGATGTCGTATTAAACGAAAGAAATAGAAAACTATACATTTGTTTCATTATTAGTCTTTTTAGAAGCAAAGTAAACATTCAATAGAAATTAAAAAAAAAGGTAACAAGTACAACTTGTCTTCATGCGACATGGATATGGAAATGTGCATGCACTTTTGAGGTCTACTGTACTTCCCATTCACGTCGCATAGTTCTACTCTATAGACCTACCCTAAAGTGTTACCGGTTGTGGTCGGTCAGGTCGCGAGTGGCGCGACTACTGGGAGGCGGAGCTGGGCGCGTCGTACCTGCCGTGGGACGCGCTGCACGAGCGCTGGACGCACGCCGCGCTCGCCCTGCACGCGCTCGAGGACGGCGGACACGTCGACGAGGACACGCTGCCGCCCTGGCTGCCTCCGCCCGTATGTACACACACACACACACACACACACACACACACAGACTCATAGACACGGACTTACAGACTGACACAGACTCATAGACACGGACTTACAGACTGACACAGACTCATAGACACGGACTTACAGACTGACACAGACTCATAGACACGGACTTACAGACTGACACAGACTCATAGACACGGACTTACAGACTGACACAGACTCATAGACACGGACTTACAGACTGACACAGACTCATAGACACGGACTTACAGACTGACACAGACTCATAGACACGGACTTACAGACTGACACAGACTCATAGACACGGACTTACAGACTGACACAGACTCATAGACACGGACTTACAGGCTGACACAGATTCATAGACACGGGCTTACAGACTGACACAGACTCATAGACACGGACTTACAGACTGACACAGACTCATAGACACGGACTTACAGGCTGACACAGACTCATAGACACGGACTTACAGACTGACACAGACTCATAGACACGGACTTACAGACTGACACAGACTCATAGACACGGACTTACAGGCTGACACAGATTCATAGACACGGGCTTACAGACTGACACAGACTCATAGACACGGACTTACAGACTGACACAGACTCATAGACACGGACTTACAGGCTGACACAGACTCATAGACACGGACTTACAGGCTGACACAGACTCATAGACACGGAAATTTTGTCCGTTAAAAATACACATTTTTAAACACAGATTGTAGCGGCTTCATGTACCGCTTTCATTTTGACGATGACTTTGATTAACACTCGGGTTTCGAAATAAAATAAAAATGCGGAATTTGTTGAAAGCCAAGTTGACGCGTCTAATTCTCAGTCAGCAGTGGTACAAATTTCTTAGGATAGTGGGGTTGGGGAACAATGAAAAGTTAATAGCAAAAGGCCAATTGCGACTGCACACGTTCCCTGCGTCACAAAACGTCACACGGTGTCGTACGATGTTCATTGGCTGCAGAAATCTTGCTTCAGAGAAGTGCGTTTTGCAGGAACTGACATTTTGAGCATAGGATGTGATTTGAAATAGCGTATGCGTGAACACAGATCCAAAAATACTTGTTCGATCTTTAAAAAAAAAAAACAATGGGACCTAAGATCAGCCATTATCTTTCATCTGACACCAGAATCATTTGATGATTCACCCAAACTAAAGTTATCGAGGAACAAACATAAAAAAAAAACAGACGATTTGAGTGCCTCCTCCTTTTTGGAAGTCTGACCGACTTAACCCGAAATATTGTCAATAATAAACGCGCTAACGTAATTCGTTCAAGAAACATGAATCTAAGCTTCAGTTATGTATATCAGATGATGCCGAAGTCGATGCTGGAGATGCCGATGATGCCGGTGATGGCGGGCGCGCCCGTGCTGCCCGCGCTCCCGTCCGCACTCAACCCCGCCATGCCCGCCATACCGCCCGGTGAGTACTACATAGCTTCTTATTTTTTTTTTTTTTTTTTTTTGTTTTATAAAGAAAGTAAGGAATATGGTCTAGACAATTTAAGGTAGTTACCGTCGCTTATGAACTAAATAAATTTTTCTTTAATAAAAGTGGAAAGCAATTATAGCATTGCCCACAGATTGTTGTAATGCCAGAACCTAGTCTATATTGACAGTGAACGACTTAGGCCCTCCGCACATGGAGCTACTCAAATGTGACGGAATTAGTTAGTGATTAGTATTACAAACTAGTTATAAACTGTATTTCGCAAACGACGCTACTCAAATTACAAGATTTCAGTCACTCTTGTCACAGATCAGAAACTAGTACAGATGCGACAGCGAAAGCGATTGAAGTTGTGTAATGTTTTTTTTAATGTTTGTTTTAATTTAAATAAATTTAATTTGCAGTCTAGATGTTTTCATGGGTTGTAGACTAGGTTTATTTCAAGGCCTTTTACTGTAGGACTTACTTGCCAAATTAGAAGGGTTTTTTGAGATTCCTGTAATAATTTCGTTCTCTGTAAAGAGAGATGGGTAAGCATTACTTTTCCTTCTACTTTTAATGAGGAACTTTTTTTCAAAGTTTTATACAAATATTTCCATTCTCGAGCTGTTTTTTTTTGTTAATTACAGTAGTTGAGGCCTAAAATACCTAGACTGCAAATTAAATTCATTTCAATTAAAACAAACATTAAAAAAAACATTACACAACTTCAATCGCTTTCGCTGTCGCATCTGTACTTTCTGATCTGTGCAGTAAACTCAGGTAACCTAGTAGCTTGGCGACTGACACGACGCGTCGCGCGCGATTAGTTGCCAATGCGTTAGTAACTGGTTAGTGACTAGTAGCGTCGTGTGCGAAGCTGTATGACAATGTATGGGCGGTGACGCTAGAGAAACTCGTTAGTAATTTGAGTTTGTGATTAGTTACTTTTGAGTAGCTCCGTGTGCGGAGGGGCTTAATGTCTTAGTAAAATGCATTGGAAATATAATTTGAAAGATGTATTGTTTTTTTTAGACATTTTATTTTTTTATGTTCTACTTCGATCAAATATACAAAGATATACTAGTTTTAAGGCGATTGTATTTTTCATACACTCTTGTTTCATTTTTTATCTAAGTTTTACGTGTCAAAGTCAATTATTGAGACACTGTTTTTTAACGTTTTTAATCGTTTTATTTGTTTTTTATTTGATCGGAGTACATTTTTGATTTTATTTGCTGTGTTTTTGTTCAGTAGACGGTTTTATAAAGAGTGACATAGAATTCCTTGCAGGAGCGATGTCCCTCGGAGGCCCGCTCAACGTGGGCGTGCCGCGCGGACCGCCGCCGGGGTATGTACTATGTCTACTTATATTATAAATGCGAAAGCAACTCTGTCTGTCTGTTACGCTTTCTCGCTTAAACTTCTTAAGATGAAATTTGGCACAGACAATCTTTTGACCCTGAGAAAGGACATAGACTACCTTTTGTTGCGAAAAAAGGAGTTCACGCAGACAACTTCGCGGTAGTTAGTTTAATTATATAGATAACTTCGTTTGTGTCACATTCACATGAGCACAGAGTGCTGGAGATTTATTTGTTTTGTATGGAGTACTGGACCTCGCGGGAAAGCAATGGAGCAATGGATACAAAACAGATTGATTGGTTGGTTTGGGGAGAACTATGTCCAACAGTGGATGTCTTGTGATGGAGTACATTGGCCATGATGAGACACTGAAACAGCTGTCTGCGTGTTTGGGGTAGTGGGGTGCGTAGAATCAATATGACGTCACTGAAAGTTACCTTTAGTATTTCCAGCTGGTCATTTATTCAAATTACAAAGTTATTGGTACTGTGGCGACCAATAATAGCGCGCGAGATCCTGAATCGCGGTATCGACATTTGCAGAAATCTTCGCGTATATACGACATCTGAAATCTAGTACAGTGGGCTACCTCGCCCGCAACGAGATCTTCCTTTGGCCTAATACCACTGAAAGCCCACAGTACCAAAAAAAACAATTTGATAATATAACTAATTTTGTTTTCCAGTATAACAGCAGCGATGCCCGGCATGGCCCCGGGTATGCCGTCCGGGATGAGGCCGCCCGCCATGCCCACCGGTGTCCCTGGTAATATAACACACTGATTAAACTAAAAATAAATTAATGGGGTAGAGAAACATTTCTTAATACTGATTGGAGTAAAAATTGTAGATATTATTACTGTGTTTCCTAACATTACATACGTCCATGAGCAACGGTTACCATTTACGATCAGGTGGCCGGTTGGCTTGTATGCCTACATTGCAAAAAAAAAAAATATAAATGAAAAACTCGCTTGTTCCATTTCTATTATTTGCTTCTGTAGTGCTTGCGTAATAGTAATTAGTTAAAAAGTGATCAACGGGGTTATGCGGATTGGCGCGACGCGTTACGCACTACGGCACTCTTTTTTATCGCGCCGCCCCGAATATGATTGTTATTAGAATATTTTAAAAAATAAATAAACTGCTTCAAGCGAATGAGCACTTCCAATAATGTATAATATGTGTCCAGGCATGCAACCAGACGCCACCATGACGTCCACGGGTCCGCTGCTCCGGTTCCCGGGCGCCATGCCGCCACAGTCTATGGGACAACCAGGTTTGTTATAATAATAATAAGCTTTTTTTATTTCAGTATAAAGTGTGTAACATTTCAAAGTGTTAGTAGATTACTTAAACTAGATTAGTTTATAATTATCTTAAAAAGTTATGTTTATTGTAAACATTTTAGTTCGAACCCCTTTCGGGTAAAAGCCTCCTCTAATTCCTTTCACTTGTCCCTATTTTGGGAAAAAGTAATCCAGTCTTTGCCTACAAAGTCTTTTATATCATCAGTGCAACGTTTGACATCTGAAAGATCTACACTATTACTAAACGGGTTCTTACCACGATTATTTAAAAAAAAATCTAGTTTTGAGACGGCAGCCGATATTGTCAGTGTGGTATGTCGAAATGTGAGTTCGAGTTCCAGTGGTACCGAAAACGAATGAGAAAGAGTGTAGACAGATTTGTCTGCTCTTAAATGACCCGCAGTTCCTCAGTCTTCCCGTGATCATGGCGCTTGAAGCAGTGCTGAAATATCGGGACCGCTCAATTAAAAATAATCGTGCTAAGAACCAGTTTAGTAATAGTGTAAGTGAAAGATCTCCGTTTGACCTTATATCATCAATACCCACAAACTAAATGATATAACAAAAATAATGCATTTGAATGAATAATCGTTATGTGTTTGTGTCTCCCAGGAATGGTGGGCGGGTTCCTGATGGGCGGCTTGTTGCCGGGCGTCATGCCGATGCCGCTCCCTGCGCTACACCACATGCATCAGGTAACTTAGTGTGAACTTGATTTTAATACAATACAAAAAAAAAGTTAAGGTCATCAGTACGTTAATTAGCGGCTCGATATAGTATGCTGATTATGTTAGTGAAATATAATGAAAAGCTTTTCATAGTATTGTAGTTCGGCCGTTCAGAGAATGCGTTCCTGACACCTATCAGTTAGATTTAGAAAAATATTTTTTACCAAGTTATTTTACATTCAGTTTGGCACAAAATTATAACATTCATTGATCATTGATATAATAATGTTGTTTTAATGCTCATCAATTGTTAAAATGGTAAACCGGCAGCAAAAATATTTTTATTGTAATTGCAACGCCATTACAAAGTTACGTCGTCAGTTCAATCGCGACTTCTAAATTTTTGCTTCTCTGACGCAGACGAAGTTGAGGGAATTATCTAGCGTAATAATATTATTGTTTTTTAGCAACAACAACAGCAGCAGCAACAACAACAACAGCAGCAACAACAACAGCAACAGCAATCACAACAACAGCAACAAAACGAGGCGAGCGAAGCGGAGGACGCCATGGAACTGGACACGGAAGACAATGATGGCGGACACACTTTAATGTTACCCGAACAGGTATAATTACATTCATAACTACGTATTTTAGGAATCAGTGGACTGGAGACAAAGACATCTCGCGTTATTGGTCACACACATACCTGTGAGAGGACGAGGGTGAGGAGTTCTAGAGGCCATGGTCAGACTGATGACTCGGGCAAGGTAACGGTAAAGGTTGTGGCTTTGGGGAAGATCTATGTCCAGCAGGTGATGAAATTCGCTTGCACGACAATGCATTGTTTTGTGAATGTTTGTTAGTGCAATAAGTAAAATAATAATAGCAACTTGCGTGTTGAATATGAGCATGTATCAAAATATAGTTATTCTGCTAGGAACTAACCGAAATTGCCGTTTGTCTAAGTGCCATTTGACAGCCAGATATAATTAAAGTGGATTTTGTTGAAAATTAGATACGCCAAAACGAACAATATTGGCAGTTTGAAATTATCTTGTCTTTTTTTTAAACTAAGCTTGAAGAAAGTCCTTCAAGGTGCAGCGGCCCCGCAGTGTTTCCTGACATTGCAAACATCCATGAGCAACAGTAACCACTTACAACCAGAGAACATTCTTATTCATATCTTAATTAATACATAACTAATTAACTATCCAACAGATCCAAGCCTTACTATCGAAACCACCTCCGAACTTCAACTCGGAACCGCCATTCAATTCCTCACAGCCGCCGCCATTCAACTCACAAGAAGAGAAACAAGACGACGATAATAAAGATAAAGACAGAGACAGGAAGGACAGGGAGAGAGATAGAAGAGACAGGGACAGGGATAGGAGGGATAGGGATAGAGATAGAAGGGACAGGGGCGGAGGACGGGATAGGGATAGGTGAGTTGATTTTCTGTTTTGATTTTTTGTATAAAGTTGCCGGACTGTGTGTCCTGTAGTGAAGAAACTCTCGGCCATGCCCCTAATGGCCGACCATACCGGAAGGGAGTGAGGTTCCTGCCGAAAACGGAGGCTGAGTTCCGGGTAATCCAGCGCTACTTGGTGCAGCTGGAGCTGGACACCGGGCTCAGCTGGTATATCTACTCGCTTCCCTCCGAACGCAGCCTGAAGGTCGCCATTAGGGGCCTACCCTATGGGACTAGCCCTGAAGCTGTCGCCCTGGAACTGCGCGAGCTCGGCTTTCAGCCCGAGTATGTCCGGCCCATTCCAGCTCGGCCCGGACGCCCGGGATGCCTGATGTTCGCGCAGTTGCAGCGAACACCGGACCTCACGCCGAGTATATACGAGGTGCGGGAGCTCCTCTGTATGCCCGGCGTCATCATCGAACAGTGGCGGGGCAAAAAGGGACCGGCACAGTGCCACAGGTGTCAGACCTTTCGGCACTCTTCCCACAATTGCCACAGACCAGCTGTTTGTGTGCGTTGTGGTGAGGGACACCTGGCCCAGAACTGTCCTCGGCCTCACGAGCAGCCGCCGACCTGCGCTAACTGCGGAGGTGACCACACGGCGAACAACGCCTCCTGCCCTGTCTTCCGGAGGGAGACAAGAAACAGAAGGGCAGGCACCATCGCCCTCTCGCAACCCCGGAGGACCGGACGAGCGGCCAACATCGCCGTACGGCCATCCGTACAAGATGCCGGTCAAGAGACCGATGCCCCCGGCACGCTCATGGCTGCAGCCAACCAGCCAAAGCAGCAGCCGGGAGCATCCGCAGCAGCCCCATCCGAGGAGAAGAAACGCCGGGCTAAACGGGGAAAGCGCGGCCGCGTTCGCGCCCCTTCAGCCCCCGAAACCATCCCCGCTGGCAAGCCAGCGCCCCCAGCGACTCCGGCACCGAATCAAGACTCGGCAGTAGCCGTAGCACCGACGCAGACGACGCATCCTCGGACCACGATAGCGGACCAGAGAGCGACGGCAAAGAAGACCCGGAAGGCGAGGGAGCCACCCCGGCAGGAGGTGGCAGTTCCCGAGCTGACCACGGCAGAGCACATGCGGGTGATGTGCATCGAAATCCTGCAGCAGGTGCTAATTGCGCTCCGGGACAAACGGGATCCTCTCCCGGCTCTCCTGGACGGGATGGCAGACCTCTGCAGGATCAACTGAACCCACCTGCCATCACTTTCGCCGCCCGCGTCGTTCACTGGAACGCGGACGGGCTCTCACCCCAGAAAGCCCGCCTCCTCAAGCTGCTGCTGGCCGAGCGTCGCGTGGACATCGGCCTGATCAGCGAGACTCACCTCAGACCGGTGGACCGGTTGAAGATCCCTGGATACCAGGTCTACCGGGATGACCACAGCTCGCCGATCGGAACCGCCTACAGGGGATTGGCGGTTCTGGTGCGTCGGAACATCATCCACCAAGTGCTGCCAGTACCACAGCTACAGACGTCGTACGCCCTGGGCGTGGAGGTCTGCATCGAGAGCCAGCCCACGCGTGTCTTCGCGTTCTACAAGCCACCGACTAGTCGTCTAGCGGTGTCCGACGTCCACTGCCTCTTGGACTCAACGCTGCCGACAATCATCGCTGGCGACTTCAACGCGAAGCACACGGCGTGGAACTCCAACATCAACAATCCAGATGGCAGACGCCTTCTGGACGATGCAGACCGCCACGGGTACAGAGTGCTCGGACCAGAGGTCCCGACGCACTACCCGTACTGCGCGGCACACACTCCAGACGTCATCGACATCACGGTGGTGCATGGCAACATCGCCGTATCCTCGATGGACGTCCTGGACGACCACATGATTTCCGACCACCAGCCTGTCCACGTGACGCTTGCGCTACCAGTAGCCAAGATGAAGACCCCTCCTCCTCGATCCCGCCAGGATTGGCGAAAATTCGCCGAAAGCGTGTCAACGCGGGTGCCGTCCTTCAGGGTGGAAACCCCTGCGGACGTCGATCGTCTCGCCTTGGACCTCAACGCGGCCATCACGTCCGCGTTAGAGGAGTCCAAAATCGACGCCACAGCCCCCCGAGGAAGACAATCCCAGCTCCCCGCTCACATCCGCGGCATGATCGAGGAGAAGAGAAGACTGCGTCGGCAATGGCAGCGCTCCAGGTGTCCGACCATGAAAACCCGGCTGAACGCTCTAGCTGCCAAGATCTCGTCAGCACTGGAAACGGTTGCGACGGAGTCCTGGCAGCGCACCATCGAGTCCACCGGCGACGACTGGTCGGGCATCCATCGCCTATGCCGCCAACTCTCCGGGAAGCGGCCTCCGATCCGGCCCCTCTTGGCGAGTGACGGGAACCCTCGTTACCGTGCCGAGGACCGGGCGGAGATCTTTGCTGACTTCCTGGAGACGCAGTTCCAACCGAACCCTACAGACAACGTGGAGCATGTAGCAGCTGTCCTCCGACACCTAGAGGACTACCTTCAGCCGCCGTTAGCCCCGACAGAGGACCCCGTGGTGTTCTCCCCTGGCCAAGTCCAGCGGATGATCCTACGGACTAAACTCCGCAAGGCCCCCGGTGCGGACGGTGTCACGAATGAGGCGCTACGTCACCTACCGCCGCGAGCGATCGCGACAATGGCGCGCCTCTTCAACGGCATCCTTCGTACCGGCCACTTTCCATCATCCTGGAAGCTCGGACGGGTCATCATGCTGCCGAAACAGGGGAAGAACATCCTGCTGCCGGGAAGCTACCGGCCGATCACGCTGCTGCCGACGACCTCGAAGGTGTTCGAGAGGCTGCTGCTGCTCCACTTGTCACCCCACCTCCAGCCACGTGACGAGCAGTTCGGCTTTAGGGCTGAACACTCCACCACGCTCCAGGTCACCCGTGTGCTGCATCACCTAACTGCAGCGCTGAACAAGAAGGAGAAAGCCGTCGCCGTGTTCCTCGACATGGAGAAGGCGTTCGACCGCGTCTGGCACGAGGGCCTGTTGTACAAGCTGTCCACATCCACTACTCCTCGTAGAGTAGTTAGGACCGTGGGCAGCTTTCTCCAGGACAGGCGGTTCCAGGTCGCGGTCGACGGGACCTTATCCTCCGAACGTGTCGTAGGAGCCGGCGTACCACAGGGAAGCTGCCTATCTCCGGTGTGCTATGCATGGTACACCGACGACATCCCAGTCGCCGGAGGTGCCATGCTGGCACTTTACGCCGACGATGCAGCTTTCCTAACAACATCGCTGTCGTCTTATCATGCTGCAGTGAAGATGCAGCGTGCCTTGGATGCTCTTCCTACGTGGCTGGAGGACTGGGGACTGAAGGTCAACGTGGCGAAAACTCAGGCGATTTCCGTGGGAGGCGCCAAGCTCCCGCCCCCGCTGGTGATGGCTGGCGAGCCGATAGCGTGGGCCTCGAAGGCTAAATACCTCAGGGTCACCATCGACAGCCGTCTCAGCATGTGTCCCCACGTGAAAAATGTGGTCGGTCAATCGCGTGCAGCGCGATGTATCCTGCACTCCGTGCTCTCGTCAACCCTGCCTCTCCGCGCGAAGCTGGGCGTATACAAGTTGTACGTCCGTTCGCGACTTACTTACGCTGCCCCGGCATGGTACGCGCTTGTCAGCGACCATGGCCGAAATCGATTGCGTGTCGAGCAATCGCGAGCGCTGCGTACCATTGTTGGTAACCCACGCTTCGTGCGGAATGACGTCATCCTCCGGGACTTGCGGATGGAGAGCCTAGACGACCACATTCGACGCCTGAGTTCCTCGATGTTCGCGCGAGCCGACAGAGCCCAGTCCCTGCACCTGCATGGGATAGCGCCATACCATCGGCCACCGACGCACAGACGAGGACTGCCACGTGACCTTCTCCTACCTGGACCTGACCGCTCCTCACCGCTGGCGGACGGATGCTCATCGGGACCAATTGTCCCGGTGGGTTTGACCTCGCCATAAAGCGGTGGGTTGAAGCTCCCCGGATTGGACTCAACCCGGACTTACACCACTGAGGTGGCTCGCCGATCGCTGACAGGGCACCCGCCCTGTTGGTTGGATCGCGCCGCTTCAGCGGGCAACCTCTCCCAACTAGGGGACCTGCTTAAGGAGCCGAAGGGCCCACACCCCCGTGCCCCACCTGTAGTAGCAGGTGGCGATAGCTACCACCGAGGAAGGCCATCGCCTCGAACGGTCACTTCGGGGCCAGCTGCGCTGGCCCGTGAGACGACTTCTTGAGAGTTGCCTGTAGTGAAGTGAAGTCGTGGTGGCCAAGTGGTCGAAGCGCGTCCTTCCGTACGGGAGGTCGCGGGTTCAAATCCGGCCGGCTTGTACCTCTAAATCTAAATGTGAAAAAGATTTATGTGCAATTTTTCACAACACCACTGGCTAAAAACGGTGAAGGAAAACATCGTGAGGAAACCTGCATGTCGGAAAAAGGGTTCTAAAAATCCTTTGAAGATATGTGAAGTCCCCAATCCGCACTGGACAAGCGTGGTGGACTATGCCTAATCCCTCTTCTGAGGTGACCTAAGCCCAACAGTGGGCAGTAATGGGTTGGTACAGGTGTCTTGTAAATGAGAGGCTGTGGGAGAATAACTGGACTATAACTTATTATCATTGTCTATGTTGGTTTCATTTTGTGAAATTGCTAACAATGTGTGTCTATAATTATATTTGTTAGCAAAAGTGGATCTAAGTTTTATTTCAACAGGTCATTCACCCCACGTCAGATTATCCAAAGTTACAGATCCACCCTGTATATTGTTAAATAACAATAAGATTGATAAATTTAAGAAAGTAACAAATGTAAATTAATATTTTCAATATTATCTCAAGTTACCATCAGGTGGGCCGTATGCTCGTTTATCTACCTTGCAATAAAAAAAAAAAAAGTTTAAATAACTTTTTCAATACCTAATAGTTATATTTTAAAATTAAAGTATTATTATTTTTTTGTGCCAGGGAACGTGACGATAGAAGAGATCGTGACAGAGATAGAGGCAGAGACAGGAGGGACAGAGATAGAGACAGGGATAGGGATAGAGAGAGACAACCGTCTAGAGATAACAGGTTTGTTGTAACTTGTAATACTACACAAAGTCTTATTATACAGGGTGTAAAAAATATTCTATTTTTATAAGGAATGTAAATTAAAAAAAAAACTTGAGAGGTGTCATGGGGATTAAAAGATATCTTAAATTTTTTTTTCCTAACGTAACGCGCGATAAGGAACGTGTTTTAAAAGATTTTGATCACAGCGCCATCTAGCGATAATCATCTAAAACAAAAAAAGTGTCGTGACAACTTTTCGTAAGAATTTTTTCCGTCTTGCCCTCTTTCACAAAGCGCGATAAGGAACTTCGTTCCAAAAATGTTAAGTACGGATAACAGAACATTGCTTGACGCGCATCATCTCCCTCACAGCCATCAGTTGTCGAGCGACAATACGAACTTAGTATTGTTAAGTGGTGTTTTAATGCTCTGTACCATAAACTTTGGTACATATGCCATTATTAAAAAATCGTTTTAAAGATTTAAAAAGAAGATCAATTTCACATTTCCAAAACTTAATTCTTAATTTGTATAAAAATCAGACCAATTGTGTTGTATTCATACAATAATATGCAATACTTTTAAAATAAAAAAAAACTACTAAATAAATGCTTCTTGCTTTCATTTGACGAATAAAATACCAATGAATATATTATTTATGTTTATAATAGAGAAAGAAGCAAAGAGAAGTCACCGCGTCCGGCCGGAGACAACGAGAAGTCTCTTCAGGAGAGGCTGTGGGAGATGGCCAACGGGAAACCCAACGGGGCCGACGACGAGCGGGGGGACAGGCTGCCCCTCGCCGACACCCCACACACTGATAACGGTGAGGACGTCATAGTCTAACGAGGGTTGAGGTCGTAGGTAGCGACCCCTCAGTGTCCCCTCACATTGCAGAGGTTCATGAGCGACGGTAATCACTTTGGGATGGGGTATGTGGGAGTTGAAACTCACTAAAACCTCCAACCTCTCACACTCAGCGTCCGAACCCCGGCTGAGGCCAGAACCCAGCACGGAGTTTGGAGGGACGGCGCGACGCGTTACGCGCTCGGCACTCTTTCCTGTCGCGCTGTCCGCGACGGTAACCACTTACGATCAGGTGGCCCGTTGGCTCGTCTGCCTACATGGCAAAAAAAATGAAGTGCATTTATTCTGGCCCCAAACTATACATATACTTATTTATACCATGTTCATTCGCAAACTACATGTCTACTGTGGCTTGAAGGACATTAAAGAAGTTAAATCTTAATGAAAATATATAGTAAAAAATAACGAATTGATTCCAATAATTAATGAAATTTTGTACATCCAGTATTAAATAAGCAAAGTATTTAATACTTTACGCATTCATTTTAAAATCTATTTTTCAAACTGCCTTTCTAAGTATAGTTAGAGTTCTAAGTATAGTTATAACTAGCTGCCCCACGCAACTTCGTTTGCGTCGAAAAAATAAAAAAAAAATTAGGGGTGGACTACCCCTAACATTTAGGGGGATGAAAAATAGATGTTGGCCGATTCTCATAGATACCGGATAAGCACAAAAAATTTCAACAAAATCGGTCAAGCCGTTTCGGAGGAGTTCAAGTTCGAACACCGTGACACGACAATTTTATATATTAGATATTGTATTTAGTAACTTTGTCCCTTTCAATGATATTTTATTATTTTATTTCAAAAGTTTATTTCACTGGTGAGACACTCACAGACATACACAAACAAACACACACCCACACATACACAAACACATACAATCGTACTCACACACTTTTTGCTAGTTTCTTGTAATCTGTTTCTATATATATCGCTGTATTTACTCTTTGAAATTTTTTTGATGTTTGGGGTCTTGATATGTTGGTTAAGAGAATTATTTGTTAACACAGACCTCCTGCGACACAGGTTTGTCCTAGTGCAGGGGTCACTGCTTAATATTGTTTGTCCTAAATTTAGTTAAATAAATATTTCATTTCATTTAGTTAAAGTTACATTGATACTGATTGATATTGGTTCAGAAGATCATTTTTGCCCCGTACCATTCCGATTTGGAATGGACTCCCGTCCGCGGTGTTCCCGGAGCGCTATGACATGTCCCTCTTTAAACGAGGCTTAAGAAAAGTCCTGTATGGGTAGGCGGTAGATAACGGCCTCTCTTTGCCCTGGCATTGCAGAGGTTCATGAGCGACGGTAACCGCTTACCATCAGGTGGGCCGTATGCTCGTTTATCTACCTTGCAATAAAAATAAAAAAAAAAAAAAATACTAGGATACGTTTCGCTTTCTGCGTCAATTTTGATTCTTGACAACCTTGCTTTAATAAATTACACTATTCGAACGGCAAATGAAAAAGTAGCAAACACAACATATGAAATTGCACATGGTGGTTATGGGATATTCCCTGCGTAGTTATTAATGTAGTGTCATGATGTTGTCTAGCGAGCGACGCGGACGGCGGCTGGAACATCGCGCCGCGACAACACGCGCCCGCCTTCCGACCCGGTATGTACACAGAAACTTATGCTTTACATTCATAACAGTGCGTCGCCTCAGTGCTTGTTTGGCCAATCTGACATTTTTTTACGAAAATTACTTTTTAATGCAGTATTATAAAGAATAAAATTTCCATCCGACTGGTAAAATATTTTTTTAAAATATTCAATTCTAAAACAATAAAAATCGTATTTAAATTTTTTTCTCAACACGACACTTAACGAAAATTCCGTGCCTGTTTGCTGTCTCCTGTAAAATTTGCTCGACTGCAGATTGGCCAAACAAGCACTGAGGCGATGAGTGGTCGCCGCTGTGGACCTACACAGGATTTACAGTAGTGGGGGAGAGAGCGTCGAGGTGGAGTTCATCCCTACTATATGGAACCACCGTCCATCATTCGTTTCAGGAACGCACCATCCGGCTTTGGAATGAGCTCCCCTCTTCGGTATTCCCAGAGCGCTATGGCTTGTCCTTCTTCAAACGACTTGAGGAGGGTCCTTAAAGTTAGATCGTAGGTAGCGACTCCTCAGTGTCCCCCGACATTGCAGAGGTTCATAAGCAACGGTAACCACTTACGATCAGGTGGCCCGTTGGCTCGTCTGCCTACATTGCAATAAAAAAAATACAAAAATGTACACAGACATAACCTGTTCATTCTATCATCTTCTGATTAAATTCGTCGCGAAACCTAAGACAAGTCAATTGGCCTTCGTGTTCCTGGGCTTCACTGCTCAGAGTCATTACGGTGGTCGCCGCTGTCACACGAGGTAACAGTGGTGGCAGTGAGAGGTGGACAAATATTCGATAAAACACTCATATAAACTCGCGTATCCTCATATACAAGTAACGTATAGGATGGATCTGTAACTTTGGACAATCTGACGTGGGGTGAATGACCTGTTGAAATAAAACTTGAGCCACTTTTATTTTAGGAATTTAAAAGAAAATTCATCATAGTATGGAAGTCCGCAACGATAATTGTACGTTTTCCATACAATGTCAGAAAAAAAGTTTAGCGATCCAAAAAATAAAAATGGTGCTAAGTTGTATTTCGACAGGTCATTCACTCCACTACAGATTGTCCAAAAGTACAGATCCACCCTGTATAATGGATCGTACATACTGCATCGTTAACAGAGACGCAACGTATCGGCCGTCTGGAACTTGCTTACGCTTGCTTGCTTCTTTACCAATACTGATCATGCTGAGTATATAAAAAGATAAGACTTTTTATTTTGATTTTTGGGTTCACCATATACTTCCATTTACAGACTTAAGAATGAGAGGACCACCACGGCAGCCAACGCCAGGTATGTGTTGTCAAAATTACCGTTATGATGACTATGTAACTTGTAATTGTACTTACCATGTTAATTTACCTATTCCAGGTTGGATGGACGGACACGGTCCTCCTGGACCTTTCGGACCCCGGTTTAACGGCATGGGACCGCCATTCAATCGACCTCCGTTTGAACGACCTCCATTCGAAGGAGGTCCTCCAATGTTTGACGGTCCTCCTCGCTTTGAACGACCCCCTTTCAATCGAATGCCGTTCGATATGAATCGTCCGCCATTTGACGGATCCAGACCTCCCTTCGACGGACCACGGCCACCGTTTGACGGATCCCGTCCGCCTTTTGACGGCCCTCGGCCTCCTTTCGACGGTTCAAGGCCTCCATTTGATGGTCCTCGGCCGCCATTCGACGGACCGAGACCTAATTTCGATGGGCCCAGACCACCGTTCGATGGATCAAGACCGCCATTTGATGGCCCCAGACCTCAGTTCGACGGTCACAGGCCACATTTCGATGGTCCTCGACCGCCTTTCGATGGACCCCGACCACCATTCGACGGAACTAGACCGCCATTCGACAGTTCTAGACCACCGTTTGATGGTCCCCGTCCTCCATTTGACGGTAATCGTCCTTATGACGGACCTCCATTCGACGGTCCTCCCGAGTTCAGGAACAGAAGGTTTGACGACAGAGACAGGGAGGCTTACCCCGAGCGCTCTTGGAGTGGCGGCGGCGGAGGAGGGGGACCGCGCCGTGATGACTGGGACGACAGGAGGAGGGACCGCCGGGAACACGCGCCGCGCACACGGGAACACGACAACAGGCGCAGGAACTACGACGACAGGAGACCCGACCGACCCGACGTGACGTCACAACCACCCGCCGCGCCCGCACCCGCCGTCACACCCGCCCCCACTACGGCACCCCCGCCGCGCCGCGAACGGGACAGGAAGTCGCGCTGGGGGGCGCCCGACGACACCGCCGCGACAGAACAAACTGACACCGAACAAATAGATATGAACAAGTTCGAGGTTCCTACCAACGACGCCGCCGGCCGCGACCACACCGCCGACCACACCGCCGACCGCTCCGCCGACCACTCCGCCGACCACACCGCCGACACCAGCGAGACGCACAGCCAGCCCGCCACCGACGACTTCGACATAGAACCGCTACACAGACCTCACGACGAACCCGGCATAGAACAAGACGACACGCAGAACTCGGAGTCCGTCGGAACAGAAGACTACCGGGAGACGGAGGATGAACAAAATGAGAACAAAGAGGAACCTTATGAGGCTCCCGAACCGGACGAGGATACGGTCGGCTCGGAGCCCGCCAGCGACGCCACTAACCTGTATGACGCTAATGACGCCGTCGATACCAGCTTCGGTACTGCGCCTGAACCAGAGGAGGACTCGCAGCCCACCGCGGACCCCACGCCCGAGCCCGCACCAGACACACCGGACGTACCGGATGTGCCGGACGTACCGGACGTCCCGGATGTGGCGGACATGTTCAGCGAGGAGTCGAAGGAGGACGGCAAGCAGGCGGCCTGACACCGGCGCAGGTGGAAGGTCGGCTACTTCCAGTGGAAATGATTCGGGTGGCGGCCCCGCCCCGCTATAACGCCAAAGATTGTTTAATGTTTTCATCGTCCAACTAAAACATCAGGATATACACACGACATGGTTTCTCACAGCACAGTAACATTATACGCGGTGTTGTCTCCGGATGTTTTGGTTGATCGGTTTTTATAGACAAATGAAATATACGAGTGCCTTATTGGTTACCGATGTGGTGTTTTGTTTTCGTCGGCGTCGCGGGAAGGGGAGCCCGCCTCGGCGCTCAAACCGAGCGACCCGGGCCAGGTACGGTCACACGCGCGTCGAGCACACTGCCGCATGTAGCACGAACACACGGTGTATCAACGATCATACTCTCTCTGACTTGTGTGTAGACGTAGCCTGACTAATTCATTTTTAATCTGAGAACAAATTTTATTAAATATTTTATCATGATTTTTATTCAGTTAATAAGTAATGTTTTAAGTTTTAAATATTGATGTTAATTTTTAATGTTATAGTTTGTCGGTAGTTAAGTTTTACTTTTTGTAAGAAAGGATTGATGATACACCATGTATATAGTTTGAATTCGATAATCTTTACGCGATTACAATTTCATCGATAAATGCACTATTGTACTCGGCGTGCGTATCTTTTTTATCGATAATGTCGAAATGGAACACCCAACACTAGTTTTTGTTTTATTCATATTGTCACAATTTGTTTTTAAAGTTTTCAATTCGATAGTTCCATTTCGACATGTTATATCACTAGCAATGTGTGCAAAACACCTCTACGGCGGCCGCCACTACCGAATCAACCACCAGAAGAAACAAATTACAGAAGACAAGAAGATAAAAACATATACTATAAGCATCGCCGAAAAACGGATAATATTAAATCGATTTTTAATCGGATATATCGATGATATTACATCACTTAGTAAAATGTAACGTAATCAAAAAATACGGTGAAGGTAGTAAAAGAAAATTATTCAGATCTATATGATAGATATTTTTTCGTATATCGATAATATGTAGGCAGAACTATGTTTAGGACATTTAACAAAATCAATCTGGTACGGGAATCCTGCTGGATTTTATGATATAATTCATATCTGTTTATTTTATAGTTGTGTAAAATATTTGTGGGGCTTTTTAACACTGAGTTATATACTCAATTTGATGTTAGTATAATAAATATATATGATAAAATAACACATATTATTTCAATGCATGCTGAAATGTTTGTACAATTATTATTTGTGATTTAAATAAATATGTTTGAAAAGTAAAATGAAGATTTCTAGATGTGTTTGCATGTCCAGTCGTCGAGGGGCTCCTTTTGCACACATTGTTAGTGTTTGCTTATTTTCTTGTTTTGTTTTTGCATTTCAGCAAATACCTTGGGAGTTCTACTGTTATATGAAACAAGTGCACTTACCTTGCAAGATTCAGTTGGCGTAAAAAAAAAAAAATGAAATTATTTATAGAGAAAAGAGATAAATTCATACTTAAAAAAAAACTTGAGAGGTGTCAAGGGACACCCGGATGGAACGAAGTTCCTTTCGATTAATTAGTGAGGGAATTGTAATAAAATATTTTGATCACAGCGCCATCTAGCATTAATCATATAAAACAAAGTAAGGAATTGTTTTAAAAGATTTTGATCACAGGGCCATCTAGCGATAATCATCTAAAACAAAAAAAGTGTCGTACCAACTTTTTCATAAGAATTTCCGTCTAGCCCCCTTTCGATAACGCGCGATAAGGAACTTCGTTTCCAAAAATTTTAAAAGTAACATTTTTAAAATCTACTGTATTTTTCAATAACAATAATGTTCTAAATTCAAGCCAACAAAGAACTTATATTTGTTTCGTAATAAGTACAAATCTGTATAAAAATATAACAAATACATGCTAATTATGAATGCGCATAATGGTATTTATCACATACCGTACATTACATAATATGGCGTTGAGCATGTAATAGCTTCGCTAGGTCCAGGTATACCTACATCATCATCATCAACAGCGCTTCCACGGTCGACATCTATTGTTAAAAATAATAGGCATTGGCACAACAGTGATCACCTACCATCAGATAAGACATACTTTTTACTGTTTTCAAACAATACAAATCCTCTCAACCTGTTAGGCTTGGAGTATAGTAACGTCTAGATGAACCTACTAGCGCGATGTTGCAAATGTTGATTTTTTGTTTTAATGAAAATGATGACGAATGCTTTATAACTGAAAGTTCAAGGTAACTACATCTAGAATCCCCCACCGTACAGCAGAGCTTAGTAGTTTTTAATGATTAAACAAATGAATAATTTTATTGCATGACAACAAAATCTTATGCCAACAATAGAAATTAAAAAAAAATCTGTTCTGACAGTGACATTCCATCACAGCAAATGTCAAGTAAAAGGGATGGGAATTTAAAAATCGATATTGAATTTCGATTTAATTTAAATTTCTCATCTCTTATGACAATTCGTTTACGAATTTGATGTACGGTGTAGCCAAATAAGTATGGCCGGTTTATATACGATAACCAACATTTTTGATAATGTTCTTAATTAGGGATCCTAGAGAATAATCAAGTTTGGACTATTCCAATGCAACCACTGCCTCTTAAAATAATCAGTACCACGAATAATGTAATGATTTTTTGAGCTTCAAAACGCTTAATATTTAGATTTAACGCATGTAAATTATAATCGCTATTGTACAGCAATTATTCCCAAACCAACCGAAGTTAAAATATCGATTTGGGTTAAAATCTCATTCATTAACGATGATTTAATTTCTGGCCAACACTAAACATCGAAGTAGCCGAAATTTTCACGGTGTTTCGCATGTTTTCTATTTCGCATTGTAAACAGGATAAGTATATTGAATTTTCAGTAATTGTACAATTATAGGTTTAAAATCTGTGAAATCATAATAAAATGGCTGACATACAAGTAATAACGCAAGATTTTATTAACGTGCATATAACGAAGTCTGATAGCGAGGATACGGCGCCGATTGAACGAAGATTTAAAAAAGAAATAAACATTCTTGAATTTAAGGTTAAATCTCTTCACAAATTTATTTCTTGCAGCTTTTATAACTAATATACGTAATACCAACTTAATGCATGATCAACTTGAAAAAAAAAATACAATTTGAAATATTCTTTTATGAGTCATACTTTTAGTTATTTGTTCCGAAATAATTAAATATCTGAGTAAATACTGACCAAAATCAATTACTAAAATTAACTATTTTAACAATAATACAATACAACTAAAAAAACATTATAATTTTAGACAAAATTAGAACTTCTGACTGGAGGTTCCGCAGCCACTATGAAACTTAAGTTATATGACAAAAAGAACAACTATGTATGTGATATAGACGGCGATGAGAAACTCCTCGGCTCATACCCTATAGACGATGGCATGAGAATACATGTCATTGACAAGTTTACCCTTATCAATGACTTTGCTTCTTCCGATAGTGCTGAAAGGTAAGTAAATTAAAAAAGTAAGCTTTCAAGTACAAGCTTTGAACTAGATATAATTTGTCAAATTTAACTAGTAAGATTCAGCCTGAACTTATATAGTTTTTTACATTGGTACATAGTTACATCTAGTGCAAGAAAAACAATTTAACTTCATGTTCTTAAAACATTACAATGACAATACATAAAAAAAAAATTTTTTTTTGTTTAACATTTCTAGGTTCCGTTTATCTGAAGAAGAATATCAAAAGAAAGGTGACACTCTCAGATCATTCCTACAGAAAAATAAACTGGGTAAATACAATGAGGAAGAAATGAAAAAAATGAAGGAACAACAAGAGAAAGAATTAGAAGAAGAATCAAAGTTAGTATTAGCTGTAAAATAAAGCAATAGCATGATACAAAATTAAAATTATAACTTATGTGGAAAAAAAATATAAACAAAAAAAAATAGGTTGCCTGTAAAGTTGGTATACGGGCGAAAGTTTTACGTGACAACGACTCGGGCATGGTTAGCCCGCCTAAGAGCGAGAGAGACAGACATAAAAAGTGAAAGGCATGCGTGCCTCTCACTCGCTCTCATTGTGAGCACATAACGTGAGCGGAGCATAACGCAGTTTCTTGAAGTGTCACCCGGCAAACCAATTTATAAGATGTTGTCACGTCAAAAAAATCAACTTTGATTTGTCCTGTTAAAACATTGCTTTGCCTCAAATCACTGTGATTTTGTATGAACTCTCATATCCAAATCCTGTATGGTGGATGATAGGTATCGCCCCCCCAATTGTCCGGAATTTGCAGAAGTTCATGAGTGACGTTAATTGTTTACCATTAGGCAAGTCGTAAACTCCTAGATCTAAATATATTGCAAAAATAAAAGATTTGCACACTACTATAAAATTATAATTTTTGTTTTCGGTATCCAATGAAAGGGCTTAAGAACTGCAATGTCTGGAGTTATTTTAAACTTTATTTTACTTGTATTTACTAAAATTCCAATGATCAGGTTAGCAGAAGCAGTCCTAGTCGGTGCTCGATGTGAAGTCCGCGTTCCCCAGCAAGCGACCAGGCGAGGCACGGTGCGGTACAACGGACAACTGGCTGGTGCTAAGGGGCTCTGGATCGGAGTACAGTATGATGAACCACTCGGCAAGAATGATGGATCGTGAGTATGGATTTATAGATTTTGAAGTTGTTTAGTTGCTAGCTTTTTGGCAAATTAGTCTTGTCTTTAGTTATTCGCAAATCATCAAATTCGATTTTTCAATACAATTCATTATTAAAAATAAAAATTTTTGCAATTGTTTATCACAATTCCAACTCATAACTTCATTCAATATTTTTCCTACCTTAATTAGGTTGCATTCACAAGGTCGACATTAGCAATTTCTCTATACTTGATAGATAACTCCTATGTTTCAGTGTGAACGGCAATAGATATTTCACATGTCCACCCAAGTACGGAGGATTCGTTCGTCCAGCACACGTCACTGTGGGAGACTTCCCTGAAGAATCATTAGATCTTGATGATGAAATATGATCATACAACAATATATGTGCACGCTTATAACGCTTAGGAAGATAACATAGTGTTTAAAATATATATTTTGGTAATTTAAATTGATGTTAAAATAAGTTTTTATGGACTGATTTCATTGTCATTATAAAAATGTTATTTTTCATGATTTGAAGTATTAAACTTGCTGGCAGGCTCCATCTTGTTTTAGCAAAATGTGTATTGTAATTTAAAAGAAAAAAGTATGTTGTGTTGTAAAATCATCATCAACACTTATAATTTTAAATGCATAAAAAAATGTCTTTGATTTTTCAAATGCAATATGAATGTGTAATGTTAGTCATAATATTTTTGAATCTAAAGATTATATTTTATTTAAAAGACTGCATCAGTTTTATATTTTGTTTTGTTTCATACAAAATTTCATGAAACCTACTTGTTGCATTTATTTAATTTTGATATTTTTTTGTATTCACATATTTTTAAAACATTCCCATCATGGTTCTAAATATTTGTTTACTCCAAAGCCTACATATCTTGAGCTTGTATTAATTTGTAAAAATTCAGCTGTATTTTACTAATAAAAATTTTGGAATATCATTTGTGTATTCTTGTAATATTTGAAATCACATATTCGATTCTTCATTTTTGTTTCAATTGTAATTTTTTTTGTAATCACTTTTTATCAAAACTCAATTAACATATTTTCACTTGACGTTTCTCATCTAATAACAAATTATGAAGTTCCCAATAAAAACAATAATTCCATATAAAAATAATATTTTATTACTAAAACTTCCGTCGCTTAAGTATCTCAGGTCTCCAGTTAACGGGATGTGTTTCCTCGGACGCCGTCTCGTCCTCCTTGTATATCTTGATGGTTTTGTCAGCCTCGGCCGTGATGAGACGCGAGCCGGACTGGTCGAATGTCATCGCGAAGATACCGGCTTCTGAGTCCATGGACCCGGGTTGTACAGCCGTCTGGAATATATTTTGGTTGGTTATTTTTGGTGGATATTTAAATTGTACCATGACGAAATCAAACTCGGAAACACTTGTATTTGCATACATCTATTACATACATCTACTGATATTTTAAAAAGTTTAATCGCTTCTAAAAACGCGAGTAGTTCCAAGTTGTATTTCGGCAGGACATTCACGTGTAATCCATGACTAACAAAATCTCTACAGTCACTCATTTGAGTTCTTTGTTTGTGACTGATTTTGATTGTATTTTCACTAGCCAAGAGCTGATGTATCATCAATCAACTATATTTTGACCTACAAGTATCGAATAATTAATGTAATTATTTCTAAATTTCAATGTGAATGGAATATTGCTAGTTTACATACTATTGTAGCGGCTAATTGTAAATCAAATAATACGCAACTGACCTGCAACCGTTGGAAGTTGTACCCCGTCCTCCAGTCCCAACAGTGCATCGTTCCATTATCCCCTCCACTGACCAGCACCCCCTCGGGGTTCACAGCCAAACAGTTGACGATCGCATTGTGACCAGACAAGTTCTGGATGAACTTTCCTTCGGGACACTTCCATTGTTTGATGTTATCAGGTGAGGCCGACGCAAACGTGTACATTGTGGGGTGGATGACGATTGAACGCACGGATTTTTTGTGGTTGGTGAGTGTGCATATTGATTTCCCGGCGGCGAGGTCCCATAGACGGATCGTGGAGTCGTGGGAACCTGTTATTATCTGAAATAGATTGTTGTGGTTATCGTGGTTGTATAAATATATTATATATCGATTTGGCATTATGACGTCCACAAGTACCTATGATACTTTTTCAATGTTGAAAGTAAATTATTACAAGCTTTATATTAACTTGCACTGGATGTAGCTATGTAACTATGCAACTTCGAGTGGAAGCTTGCGAGTTCAATTTGACAAGCTTTCCAGTTTCCGATTGAGCTGACATTTTGCACGCAAATGTATATCGCGTGACAATGCAAAAATATTATTAAATGGAGCTGGAAGATAGCCATAGGAACTCCTATACTAAACAAGACAGACTCGTCGTGTTCGGGCTCGTTTTATTTGTCTTAGTTAGCACTTTACCGTCCTGCCCCGCCGACACGAGGATGTGGAGCGCGAGGCACAGTACATACCTGCGGCTCGGCGGCCTGGCACGCGAGCGAGGCGACGGTGTCGGTGTGCGCGGCGAGCGTGTGTACATTAGCCTTGCTGCGCACGTCCCACACGCGCGCGGTGCCGTCCCGCCCCGCCGACACGAGGATGTCGAGGCGCGGGTGGAGCGCGAGGCACACCACCGCCGATAGGTGACCGTGGTATTGACGTATCACCTTTAATAGAACAATTTGGTAGCTTAAGTTTATCATCATTCTTAGTCGCTAGACGGCCACAGATTGACATAGGCCTATCCCACCCACCATTCACCTTGTAGATGGTCGCCACTCTAAAAGCTTGAAGAAAGTTACATTAACTACTATGGAGGAGGTATGAAAACTCGGTTGCGTTAAACATTCACTGTCTCTGGGGAGGGCCTCATCAAGTGTTACAAATAATAATGGCACCACACTTCATCACATGAAAGTATAACTTTCATGTGATGAAGTGGATAAAAAGGAATCATCACTCACTTTATTATATTCTAAGTCCCAGCATTTCACCTGTCTATCTTCACCACAACTAAATAAATATGGATGTCTTGGCGACACAACCACTCCTGAAAAACAAACAGATAAATTAATTCGTAAGTTTTCACATATTTTGGAAGGTCTATACTAAACTATAAAGATAATCTATTGCACTGATTTCAAAAATATTTACCAATAGAGAGTGACATTATTTTCATAAGTTTTTACCTAAATGGGGTAAATATGATACATTTCTATCTTTGTGTCGTAGGCAAAGTGAACTAGAAAATAGTTTAATACCTCTTACTGTACTAACGTGTCCTGTCAAAGATACTTTGAGTTTTCCGCTTGCTAAATCCCATACTTTTATAACCCTGTCTGCAGCACCTGAAATTTAAATACATTATTATTTTAACACTAAGTCATAGTTATATGTTGTTCTGTACTGTTTAATTTATTCTGGACATTATAGTATAAAAATAAAGTCATACCTAGTGGGCTGCTTGTATCTTTACTGTGTACAAAATTATATAAGGTATAGGTAAGGCACTAGGTTTTCAATGTGTGACAGAAGATCATGTTGCTCATGATGGTAAGTACTTACTATTCTTATGTGTGTACTTTGGCTTGATAAAATGTAATTTATTTATGTTGAAGAAGAGAATCCATCATTTTTTATTGTTATCACAAATCTGTATCACACTTACCTGTAGCAAACCATTCATTCCCCGGTTCGACCGCAACACACCGAACCCAACCCAAGTGCCCAGATATGACCCTCATGAGTTTCCATGGTGGATGCCACTTGGGTTTTGGCATGGAGGGCGCCTTTCTCGGCACTGTTAGTGCTCCGGAAGGTGGTGCTGGGGATGGGGACGGAGCAGGACCTGAGAATGGTACCACTGCTCCTTCTGAAGGTAACGGTGCCATGTCTTCTGTTTCAACTGAAAGAAATAATGACGACATTAAGATCACACAAGTTAGGAAAAAGAGTGAGAGAGCAAAATATTTTCTGAGACAGCTAGTTTACACATCAGGTGTTGAGTTGCTTTGTTGAAAAGTATGGAGTGTTTGGTCCAAGTCACTTTGATATTTTCTTAGATTTAGTTTAGTTTACTATAGGTATTCTCTTATTGCTTGGAATAAATATTCTAGTCTTATAAGTGGTGAGGGTATTTAGATTTTATTAGCCTTGATGTCTGATACCCTTCTAAAATGTAACAAAGTGGAGGAAGCATTCCTAAATCAGAATGTAATATAATTTATGCATACCTCTACCAACAATTAACAATTACTCCCACAAGTCTTCATGAAATGAAACCATAAGAATTTGTGAACAGTTTAAAAGTAGTTAGGTCTAATGTCTTACCGGCATTGTGAGTAGCTTCCTGTATACTATGAGGTGTCTCTTGTTGTTTCATAGCCTGAGCTTTCTTCACCGCATTCATAACTTGACCGTAACTGTCTCTTGCCTTTACCGTTTTTAATATATTTTCTCTGGATGAATAAATGTGTTATGAGAATGGTTTCTTGGTTTTTATTAAAGTGAGGAAGTAGATTTTCTTTTATTAACCCTTTCAGGACAATAAGATGGCTGAGACTAAATATGCGAATACTACACAATATTTAAGTTATTCTGTAAAGTAAGAGATATCACTAGAAAAACATAGTAGGGTGTACGAATTTCCTATAAATTTCATGGGAAACATTTTAACACAACATACCTATGTTTGACATTCATTAAAAAAAATATCGATTCAATAAAACGATTTTTGTAGAAGGGAAAAATATTTCCTTTGAGAGTGAAAGGGTTAATGAGGTACACAAGATTTTGACCTTTAAAATGGATCTCTAAAGTGAAATCAACTATAGGGATCTATGGGTGATTTCCAAACTTTTTCTTAAAAAAGCTTTTTTATATGTTGGATTTGTTATTGATAAAAATGTTAACTTTAATACAATTGGATGTTTGTGATCAGCAAAATAGTATTACAACTTTTTGGAAGAACTGATCATGAATATTATAGATAGGTTTAAATCCAATAAAGTAAATCTACCACTGTAAAAGTGTGTTTTTGAAATCAGTGGTAGAAAAAGATTGCGAGTTTTAATTTTCATTACTGAGCCGATGATTAATAAAACGAAAAGCTGCTAAGTAAAATAATTTTATCAAATTTCATAAAAACTAGTACTGAAAACATAACCTAAAAATACCATTTACATTTAATGCTTCAACTAAAAACTTACGCTTTTTCATCGATAGGAGGAAGCATTCCTTGATTAGACAGGAACATGTCGTGTGATCTCTTTAAAGATCTAAACACTAAAGTGTGAACTGAATGCTTAATCACATCCTCCGACATTTTTGTAATTTCTCTTCTATTTACAAGTCCACGAAACACAAAATACGGATATTTAATTCCTTTAACTCCTTAATTACTATCTAATATTCCATTTTAACTCGAATTCAAAGTAAAAGTATTGAAATCAAAACAAAATGCTATATTGTGTGAATTTGTGTGGCTTTCTTGCTTGGGCAAAACAAATTAGGGCGGGAAATAACAAAATCTAAAAAATCGATTTTGAAATCTAAATCGATTGAGTAATTCAATCTTAGTCTCGTGAAGTGAGAAGTCTCGTCGCAATGGTTGGTATGTGTTGGGGTTATCAACAAAACAAATAACAACCACCAAGTACGTGAGAATTCTTATTTTTTTTCGATTTATTTCCTATTTATACGTAATTCTATTAAATCACGTTGTTGTTAAAAATCAAGTAATGGAATCGAAAGTTAAAATTTTATAATAAAAAACCTTGTGAATCTTTTTAAATGATAATTTAGATTTCAGTTTGTTATGACATTTCAAAAAAAATTTAACATTATGATTTTGTTGACAATGAGAATCGATTTTTTGAAGAATCGACCGATTCAAACATCGATTCGAAATCCAGCACTAAAGAAAAACAAAATTGACACTTGACATTATTCGAAATTTTCTTTAAAAAAGAAAGAGGCAAAGATATATTTTTTTTAAATTCCTTTTATTTTATTGAATTCAAATTTTTTATAATGATCTTCATTGTTTTTGTGAAAGAAATAATTTGTAAACGATGATAATAATGTATCCCATCTATGACTAAATAAAGTAAAAATCAGAATTACACAACATCCATTTATTTATACACGTACAAAATTCGACAATGATTTTTTTACGATGGAGTATGACGACTTGATTTTGAATAAAACACACATAACGGAACTACTTAGAGATAAGTTATACTAGAAGTAGGTAGGGTTCCTTAAGAATTCCCCTGTAAACATTAGTACTTAAATTACAAGAGTGACTAGAAATTGTATTACTGACTAGAAAGTAGCCTAGAATATTAGACGCAAGAGAAATCCTTAATGCTATTTACATTGTATTGCACTGATTAAAACGTTCCTTACCAAAACTTCTATATAATACCTACAAAGTTGCTAAACCAGTTCTGTGGTGACTAAAACTATTTTTGAACTACCAAGCATTGAACTCACTTTAAGTCTCAGAATGACACAGTTGTAAAAGATTAGGTTCTAGAAAGCGTTACACTGAGTGAAGAGTCTGGTTTAAACGAGACGATCGACATTCGAAGTTTCCATCGGTTGCCAATCATAATCGATTTCTGTAGTATCGGCGACGGAGAATACCGCGCCACTCTCGGTTCAGATGGCCGATTTCTCCGGATTGTTCGCATCACTAACTCGGCGGGAATGTGGGGCACGACGCAAAGTCCTCGGCTGCAGATTCAGGGGAGGCAAGTTAGGGCGTTCAATCCTGGTCGGGGAGGATACTAGTGGCCGTGTCCTGCGCAGAGTTTCAATTCCATTGCGGAAGTAATCTTCGGCTCTGTCGCTGTAGTTTTCAATGAGAGGTGCCGGGTCTTCATATTCGACATTAAAATGGCGGGTGATGGCCAAGTCTTCAGGAGGTCCTAGTTTGTATAGAGGAGGTTCTACACACTCGTAGTGGTGGTCCTCTGTGTCGTCGTGAGGGTAGGTGTCGGCGACGAAGTGTCTCGTCCCTCGAGGTGTGAGCGCTGCCCAAAGCACGCGGGAATCTAGCGCTGGTCCTCCGTACAAAGCGTTGGAGCCACTCGCTTTGGCTGTGCCGCTCTTGCAACCACCACGAGCCCTGAATACAAAGATAAAACGTAAACAAATCTATTCTGCATCCTTAGTATGATGAACAACAACTCAAAATTAAATTTGAACTGTTGAAAGTTAAGAAAATTTCGTTTAAGATAATAATTAAGAGAGGAGATAAAGATGAGTGTGTTAAGCCGCATTAGTTTTTAGCGTTAATTTTCGCCTTTTCAATAATCCCCATTATACTACGTCATTGCGTGGTCATCCCCAACGTTTTCTTTCAAGACATCCCTCAGTCTCATTCCTCGCTATTTTTCTATTATCCTTCTTTCAGTTTCTCAAAGATAAATAATGTAAAATTAACTTACTCTCTACACTTGAGTAGGAAGAGCGCGAGTAAAGCTGCAATGCAGAGCACTGCGATGCAGCATGTGATCAGAACTAGGAACCATGTGTCGTCTCCATTCGCAGGCTCTGAAATTGTACCTTAAATATTTTTTTGCTTTGGCTTTTATTGAGATAGTATTAATTTTGTATGTATGATGATGAGTAGGCAAATTGTCTTAAACCTTGATACCTACTTCAAAGATCTTATTAAAAAAATATATTTTCTCTTCCCTTTCTGGTGTTTCCCTCGTAAGCTGTCCTCTTTTGTTTTTTATACAGCCATCTAGGTAAACAAGCCACCTAGTTGTGGTCGTAGCTCATAGACCTCTGTAATGTCAGAGGACAGGGCCACTACCTCTTCAGCCAGTCTATTGGTGAACCGATTTAGATGATTGATTTTATTTTTATTTAAAAACGAATGCTGCCACTTCACGCAGTATGCAATGCCTAATAATTTGTTAAGATAAAACAATCTGTTAATCTTACCATGCCTCGGAAGCTCATGGTATTCAACTCCAGGAAACAAAGAGTTGTCTTCGCTGTTTGACTGTGGGGGGCACTTGGAGGCCCGACACGGCGGCGTCAGGTTGGCAGCACTTGCCAAGAACGCTGGCAATGGCGGTGGGGGCATGTGTAATATGAAATCTGGGGGTGGACCCAGCGACAAGCATTCCGATCCGCACGCCATCTTGAAATCTGTTTGGCAAAATTATTTAGATATTAAAATTTGTATAACAAAGAATAGGAAAAATGTAGAATAATTTTAGATGGGTTTATTTGTTAAAAAACTGGATTTTGGTAAACAAAAAAATCAACTCTAGATTATTATAAAGTTTTTCTTTATTTACAAGAACACCACATATCCTAGGTACAAGAATACAGAAAATTAATAAATAAAATTAACATAAGTTCTTTAAAAAAATAAATAAAAGGAAAACAATATAAAAATAACATTTTGACACTATGCGAAGCTAACATTATCTACTAGGTAGTCTCGGCAATCTCAATTGTTATGAAGTGACAATTAGAAAAAATAAAAATTGTCATAAATTTAATAAAAAAAAAAGCAGGAATCAGGGAAAATACGCAGTCTATCAAAGACCCTTAAAATACCCGTAATATGACAAAGTAAAGGTCACACTTACTTGTATTTACTTTATAATTTAATTTTCGCACAAAATGGATGCACTTTGCTCTGTACTTCGATACACTTGTCCAGATTTTGGTACTGAGATGTTAAACGCAGGCGCGAAACTTATACCAATAAGCTTGCAAACCGCATAAAAACAACGTTATTAACACAAACCACGAAATACATTTCTGTTTTTGAAGCACCTTTCAACAGTTTTGTTCGTTTGAGAAAGCAATGGTTGTAATACAAAACGCGTAGACTGCTAACTTTTATTTACATTGCAAAGTTAGGAGTATTGATCCGCGCAAGCGCTCTCGATTATATCCCTTATATTAGGGGTGTATTACAAGAGGGATGATTTTGTCCTGCTCACTCTTTTTGTGTTTAGCATCGAACAGAAAGGGACAGTAGATCTTTTTAATATTGTAATTTGTATTTGAGATGCACCACTAACAAGATGCACTGAAGTACTTTTTAATGATGTCGACCTAGATGTAATATTCTCAGTAATAATACCACCTATTTAAAACAATTGACAATACGATACTTCATTAGAGAATATTCTCATGTTCAATAGCTTTTTTTTAAATGTAGTGTTAGGATTTTTTTATTATATTCGTGCGAAAGAGTTCATTAGTGTACTATGTATGTATAATGGATCTTCCTGTGACCCCTTGCAAAGACAAAGCATACGATGCATTATTGTTTCTCTATTATAATTTTTGAGTTTACTAGCAATATGTGTTGTAAATAATAAATATATAATATCTTCTGGTCTAGAGAGTTACTTGTTTTTTTTTTTGTAGGAAAAGAAAAGTTCATATCTACAATAGTTTTATACAGGGTGATTTCCTAGTGAGGGTACATATTGAAGATCATGGTAGCTGATGGTTATATACGACCAGTAAAAATATTATTACCAAAGAATAATGCCTTAGTAATCGCAACTTAAAAATATCTAAAATTCTTGCAAAATGATGGTTTTTCGACAGCTGATGGGTGTGGCGGAGGTGTGGGGTGCGCGAGATCACTAGAGGTCATTAGTCAACACTCTTTAAGCTGAAATTGTTTATGTTTGAGGTAGTTTAGGCGAATTTAGATTTTAAAAAAAAATTGTAATTTTACCAATTTTGTGTAATATTAGAACAGAGTACTCATCACCCTCCTGCAATATGTACCCTCTCTAACAAATCACCCTGTAGATATAGAACCTTCTTGTTTGAAAACTTCATAAGCATAGGAAGAAAAGTTTGTTACCGTAAAAAAAACAAATAAAAAGTAACTCATAAAATCACTTCGGGTTCATCAAACTCTTTGAAAGGCGATGGATGATACGTAGCAAACACGATGTTTTGATCCGAACCTGAAAGGGTTTTCCTTATATGAAAAGTAAGGCGATGAATAGTTAAAAAAAAAATGTGGATGACTTGCATTTTGATAAGGCATAACAAGTCATTATATTGAATGCTGTGAACATCTTTAATGGGTATACCTACTAGAAATTAAGTTGTGAATTGTTAATGAATGATTGTTAAATATGTCATACTGTTGATGTTCCTAAAATAAATAAAAATAAGTCTAAGTGATTTGATTTGAAGTATTTGAGTATTTATTATTGTCAATTCATCTTCCGTGGCCAATGCAATAAAAAGATTCTAAATACTAAAATACTGCAGCAGTGCCAAAGTACTATTTACAGGAATTGAATGAATAAACATTACTTCAAAACACAATCAAATACTTATCTAACTAAAGCAGTAAAAAGCTGAAGCAATGAAAAGTTAGTTTGATTATAAAACCTCAGAATACAGAGAGTCATTCTAAACTCCGGTAAATTATAGATTAACCAACTTTACTGAGTTAAGCCAAGAGTCAAGATCTGAAGTCTGAATGTCACATGAGACCTCATTCACACTAGGAATATCCACTTTACTATAACGTATTTTTGAAAGGTCTTAAAAACCAAAGTTTTGTGAAAAGAAACAAAAAAACAGACGAATTTTACGATGAATACCTTTTTGGAAGTCTGTCAAAAACATAATAGGTATCATAATATTATTTATTAGGTGTACAACTTTGCTTCCGCCGTTTTGCATAGATGGCTGTAGCGGTAAGTGGTAGTGGAAATAAATAGATCGTAGATGTCATACAATAAGCTTAGGCATTTGTAAACATAACGCCATCGAAATATTAGTCGATTTGTATCTGGATCATAAAGTTATTCTCGATTAAACATGTCAGCTTACGAGCCAAATTGTCGTCATTTGCGGGAGGTTTTAATTTTCTGCTTTAATATGAAGAAATCTGCGGCTGAGGCTCATCGAATGCTCTAAAATACCTATGATGAGGCCGCTATTAGTGAAAGAACGTGCCGAGAGTGGTTTCAATGCTTCAAGAACGGTGATTTTGAAGTCGAAGAAACCGACTGAAACAATCACAGGCGATCGTTATCGCAACGCAATTAATGCGTTTGAGCCGAGCATTGAAAGACAAACGGCCGCAATACAACGAGAGACATGATAAAGTGATTTTACAGTACGACAATGCTCGACCCCATGCGAAAGTGGTCAAGACATACTTGGAAACGTTGAAATGGGAAGTCCTACCCCACCCGCTGTATTCTCCAGACGTTGCTCCCTCGGACTATCACTTGTTTCGATCAATGGCACACGGCCTGGCTGACCAGCACTTCCGATCTTATGAAGAAGTAAAAAATTGAATCGATTCGTAGATCACTTCAAAAGATGACCAGTTTTTTCAACGCGGGATTCGTACGATGCCGAAAGATAGAAGAAAGTAGTGGCCACCGATGGACAATACTTTGAATCATAAATGTATAACCAGTTTTTTACAATAAAGCCTCAAATTTCGGAAAAAAACGGCGGAAGCAAAGTTGTACACCTGTGTATTACCGATGTTTGTAACATATTATCAACGACCTGCGCAACTTCGGCTGCGTCACAAAGGGAAACAATATTCCTATACTTCCTCGATATAATATGAACCTTCTAAAACTGAAAGAATTTTAGAAATCGGACCAGTAGTTTCGGAGCCTATTCGAGACAAACAAACAAATCTTTTTTTTTGCGTAATAGATACACGAGCCCACGGCCCACCTGATGGTAAGCGGTTACCGTCGTTCATAGACCTCAACAATACCAGGGCAAAGAGGGGCCGTTATCTATCACCTACCCATACAGGACTTTTCTTAAACCTCGTTTAAAGAGGGACATGTCATAGCGCTCCGGAAACACCGGAAAACCTTTCCTCTTTATAATATTAGTACAGACTAGCCCCGTCCGAATGTACCCTTATGTTTATTGAAGTGTACTTTACACGCGTAGGATGTTCCGTTACAGACAACTACGTTTTCAATAAATAGTTTATTTATACCTAAACAGAAACTTCGATTAATTATTTGTGTAGTGTAATTAATGAGCAACTATGATTCTCTAGTATATGATTTGATGAATGTTTGTTTGTATGGCTGCTATATTATTTGTTTTTTTTATAGAAAACTTTTTAAATTGTGGCGACCAATAAAAACACGCGAGATTTTGAATCGCGGTTACGACATTTGCAGCAATCTTCGCATATACAGGGTGATTTCCTAGTGAGGGTACATATTGAAGGTCATGGTAGCTGATGGTTATATACGACCAGTAAAAATATTATTACCAAAGAATATGGCTTAATGCCTTAGTAATCGCAACTTAAAAATACCTAAAATTCTTGCAAAATGGTGGTTTTTCGACAGCTGATGGGTGTGGCGGAGGTGTGGGGTGCGCGAGATCACTAGAGGTCGTTAGTCAACACTCTTTAAGCCGAAATTGCTTATGTTTGAGGTAGTTTTGTCGAATTTAGATTAAAAAAAAAAAAAAAAAATTTGTAATTTTACTTATTTTTTGTAATATTCCGTATTAGAACAGAGTACTCATCACCCTCTTGCAATATGTACCCTGTCTAACAAATCACCCTGTATGTACTATACAGGGCTTCGGCCTGACCGGGCATACACTACCTCGCTCGGTCGGAGATCTCCCTTTGACCATAAGTCCACTGTACCCACATAAATATATGGTTTTAAGATCGTGGGTATCATATTGAATTGAATTGAATTTATTTACTTGTTTAGTACAGCAGTTCACATGGCTACTTTCCGATTCCATCATCAAATCAGCATCGTTTCCATAATATTGCATTATCATGTGATATACATACGCAAGCAAACTTTTAAAATATGAGATTGGGAAGTTGGCCAAATTCAACTCACAAGGTTCCACTGAAACTTAAACAGGCAGAGTGCGAGGTAAGTAAAACCTTCAATAAAAATAGTATTTAAGCGAGTGAACTACCTTATATTAGCTCTTTGCTAACATTATTACGATACATATTTTATTCCATAATTTGGAGTATTTCGGACCTCGTGGGATACCTTCCCGGATACTCCTAATTAATTAATAACGTTAGGAAAACAAGCTATTTTTGAATACATTTGGGGCAAACTATTTTTAGCGTCAGTTCTGTTTAACTCAGGGTAGTTTATTATGTAGGTGTGGCGTGAGGTGATACACTAATTCTATCTCTGTATATAAAAAAAAATCATTATTTGTCATGGTCACGACACTCACGACATCACGCAGATAGACCGATTTGGACATTTTTTTATTCTACTTTTTGCGATTAATTACAAGTGCCACGAGAACAAAATTTTATTTATTCCGTCCAAAGTGACGCAGACGAAATTGCTTCCACTAGTGGGTGTATTATAAAACAGAAGGGTTTGAATTTATATTATAAATTTTGTTTTTTTTAATCAATAAATATCTGTTAGATATTTCGCTTCATTTAGAAGTATAAACAATAATTTATGCTATATCTTAAGCTAGAAGAGATATCAAGATGCGTGTCATCGCACCGTAACAAAATCTGAAAACAAACATTTACAAGAGTACCTAAGAATTAAGATACGATATAACAAAATGTCTACCACTTGTTGATGAAGACGATGCCACAAAAACAACACAAAGTTTACTGTTAAGAGTTCTAGAGACTGTAAGATAGAAGATAGATAGTAGATAGAAAAGAAGAAGAAAACTAGACATCTTTTCATTACTAAATTGATTACTTTCAAAGCCCTACATAAATTGTTCCATGAATATTTCATGACCTCTTTCCAAAAATACCGCGCTTAGTTCACAAAAAATACCTACAGATAAAACCTCATTTTGAGTCAGACTCCGAAAAACATCGGGCAAACAGCCCAACCTTGTACCCTTTTTTTTTTTTTTTTTTTTTTTTGACGGGAGGAAATCGCCGGACTTCCACTCGCCCCGCGAGTGGGGTATGTGGGTGTCGAACCGCACTAAAACCTCCCGCCAATCACGCTCGACATCCGATGATGTAGGGGTGACAGGACGCGTTCGCGGTTGTCGCTCACGTATCGCCCCGTCACCCCCGGACGTCGAACCGGCAGCCGTCTGTGGAACGACCACCGGCTCACTCGGTAGGCGAACCAAAAGTCCACCGAGATGGGGCCGTGTGTTGGAGGGTCTCCCTCGGCTCAGGGCGGCCCAGGACCAGCCCGGGTCGGGGAGCACGGCTTGCCATCCCCCGGATAGATGGCACGGAGGGTGTGCGCTGATGCCTAGCGCAGCACCCCTCGGGTCCGGTGTTGTTGGACCCGGTACTCTTAGGGGGCCAGATCCCGGGACACATCCCGAGGCCGGCCCCCCGCTCGACGTCGGCGGCGGCCAGGGAAGGGAGGGAAGAGCTCTCCCTCTCCCGTCCCGCCGCCTCCTTCTGCGAGATGGTGGACTCGTAGAAGTCGAGCATAGCTTTCCAGGACTCGTCGTCGTCGAGCATCGATGCCACGACGCCCGGCAACGACAAGTCCCGTCCTACTTGTGCGACCAGGACACGGCGCTGCTCCTCCCATGCGGGGCAGACAGCGAGCGTATGCTCTGCCGTGTCCAGGTCGCTTGTGCAATGATGGCACCTCGTCGTCGGCTCGACCTGTATCCGATGCAGGTACTTCCCGAAGCAACCATGCCCGGTCAGCACCTGCACCAGACGAAAGGTGAGACGTCCCTCGCCGCGACTCACCCAGTCCTCCAGGACAGGGCGAATCGCCTCGACGGTCCTTAGGCCCCAGCTGGGGTTGGCCAAGCGCCTTGACCAAGCCTCCAGCACGGACCGCCGAGATTGGGCCTTCCGGTCCCGTACCGCGGCTCTGAGGGGACGCACAACGCCCAGAGCACGGAGGTCGCAACGCCAACGATAGTCGTCGGCGAGCGCCTCCGCCTCTAGATCCCAGGGCGGCGTCCCCGCCAGCACGCACGCCGCCTCGAAGGAGACGGTGCGGTATCCGCGGATGACCCTGATAGCTACGACGCGCTGCGGCCGGTGCAGGAGCCGGACAACGGTTGCTGTCCGGTTTCCCGGTCCGGCCCAAACGGGCGCGCCGTACAGGGCCATCGAACGCACCACCCCCGCGTAGAGGCGGCGCACGACACGGTTTGGTCCCCCGACATTCGGAAGCAACCGGCTCAGTGCGCCGGCTGTCCTTATCAATCGGGGGACGAGTTCCGTAAAGTGGGCCCGGAAGGTCCAACGGCTGTCCAGTATGAGGCCGAGGTACTTCAATCGCACCCCGACCTCTATTGGGACGCCTCCTACCACGATCTGGGCCCCTGCAGGTGGCGTCACCCGAGCCCTGTGGAACCACAGGGCCTGGGATTTATTGAGCGCCACAGCGAGACCCAATCTCCTAATGCGACCGACGACGAGGGCCACCCCCGCTGTGGCGAGACGGGTAGCCTCTCTAAAGTCTTGTCCCCGGGCCATGACCAACGTGTCATCAGCGTAACAAATTACGCTCAGGCCCGGGAGCAGGGCGCCTCTCAGCACCCAGTCGTACCCGACATTCCAAAGGAGGGGTCCGAGGACCGACCCCTGAGGAACCCCGCATACGACCGGAAACCGGTACACAGTCCCATCGTGCCCAGTGCACACTACCGACCTGGCCTCCAAGTAGGAGCCGACCAGCCGGCGGAGGTAGGGGGGAACTCCATGTCTCTCGAGTGCCCCCCCTATCACGGACCAGGGCAAGGTGTTGAATGCGTTGGCGATGTCGAGCGACACCGCCAAGGCCACCCCGCCCTGTGATACGGCGTCATTTGAGAGGGTCCGCACGCGAAGGATCGCGTCCACGGTTGAGCGGCCCTCTCTGAAGCCGTACTGCTCCGCCGACAGGTCGGGTCCAACCCCGACCAGGTGCTGGACGATGCGGGCAGCCAGAATGCGTTCCAGCAATTTGCCCACCTCGTCCAGCAGCACGATAGGACGGTAACCGGCGGCTGTATCCGCCGGGCGCCCCTCCTTCCTGAGAAGGACGAGTCTACCCTCTCGCCACAGCGAGGGAAACCGTCCCGACTCGAGGCAAGAGTCGTAAAGCCTCAAGAGTCGGTCCCCTAGGGCATTGATGGCCAAGGCCAGGACCCGGCCATGGATGCCGTCCGGTCCGGGTGCCGTGTCTTTGGCACTCATCCTGACTACGGCCACACGAAGCTCCTCCCCGGTGATGTGGGGAACCTCAGCAGGGGCCTCGCCGCCGGTGTCCTCCGGCGGCTCACCCATAGCAGGGGGGATAAATCCCTCCTGCTCCTGCGGGAACAATGTCGTGACAATGTCCCGCAGCTGCTGAGGCGGTAGACGCTGGTTATGGGGGGCGCCCATGGGCGCACCTTGCCGCGCACCATCTTGTATGGGCGCCCCCAAGGGTCGTCATCGAGCGTCTCCAAAAGGCGCTCAGTGTGCTGCTCCTTGGCCATCTTGATGGCCAGCCGCATGGCTCCCCTCGCCTCCTTGTACAAGCCATGCAGCCGGGCCTCCTCCTCCGCGAATGCAACGGGATCGTTGCGACGCGGAAGGCGGCGACGGCGGTGCCGAGCGCACTGGCGCCTCGCCCGGACGCATACAGTTCTCAACTGCGCTATCTCGGGCGACCACCAGTACGTCGACCTCGTGGGAGACCAAGGGCCGACCCGGGGCATCGAAGCGTCGCTAATGCGACGCATCGCGTCCCGGAGCCAGAGCGCCTCGGCCTCCACGTCTACTGGGTGTGGACGCATGGGCGTCCACGCCGCCACCGTAGAGGCTTCCATCAAGAGCTCCTTGTTCAGGAGCTTCAATGCCCATCTGGGGAATGACCGGGTCGTACTCCCGCGGGCGTCCGCAGCCGGCGTGGGGACGGAAAGATCGAACCGAATGTAGCGGTGATCTGACAACGATTCCGCCCCCACCAACACTCTCCAGCCGCGGATGCGATCCGCGATGGCAGAGCTCGCGAACGTAACGTCCACGATGGACTCGCCCTGCCATCGCACGCAAGTCGCGACCGAACCCCTGTTGAGTACACAGAGGCCAGTCGCGACCGCCCACTCCTCCAGCAGCCTACCGCGAATCGTAGAGCGGGGGGAGCCCCAAGCGACCGATTTCGCATTGAGGTCCCCCGCGAGTATCACTGGACGGGGGGCGAGGCGGTGAGCAACCGCCTCGAGCCCGTCCAGGAACTGCTCAAACTCGACAGTAGGCCGATTTGGAGAGAAATACGCCCCGATCACGACGGTGTCCCAAATTGTTACCGCGACGAACCCAGAACCCTTGGCCACCATTACCAAAGGCGGGATCGCCGCGGCTCTCCTGATGTGTATGGCCGCCAGGCCGCAATCGTCCCCGAACCAACAATCGTCAGCTGGGGGAACGAAATACGGCTCGGCGACCACGGCAATATCAATGGACCACTCCGCCATGCTCTGGAGCAACATGTCCTGAGCTCTGACGGAGTGGTTCAAGTTGCTTTGGAGGAGGCGAAGGGTGCGGTCCATTAAGGTCGAACCACATCCATCGCCTCCCCCCTTCCTCCATCGCCCCCGCTATCGGGCGCCTGTGGCGCCACAGCGGGGTCTGAAACGCCGGCCGGTGCTCCTCCGGCCGACTTCTTCTTTTGGCGCCGCTTTTGTTTGCGGCGCCTGTTTCGTTCCGTGTTGGAACCGGACGGGGAGCAAGCCTTGCCCCCCGCCCGGTGATCGGCCCTGCGCCCGGCCGCCGCGCACAGAGCGCAGTGCGGTGCAGCCGAGCACACGGCCGCTTTGTGTCCAGGTTGACCGCAGCGGAAACAAAGTTCCCTGCGGTCAACCGTGCTGGTGCACCTGGCGATGCTGTGCCCCGTACCGAAGCACCTGAGGCATCGCCAGGCGCGCGACTCCAGCAGGCGCACGTGGGCTGCAATCCAGCCCACGCGCAACCTGCCGGGATATCCTGCCGGTCTACCGGGCGGGGGAGTGGCCAGGGAGGTGGCCGTCTCCACTGGACATCGCGCCCACGCCGAGCTGGCCCCGGAGTAGCCGGGGCGAAGCTCGCCCACGACTACGTTTTCCGGGGCGCATTTGCCCTGGGCAGCGATAGCCGCCGCCACCTCCTCCTTGGTGGTGCAGTCATCCAGGCCGGTAACCCTAATCTCCGCCATCTTTACCGGCCTGTGGACTCGCACCACCTCCTCCGGCCAGACCGCCCGGAGGCCCGCCATCAGACGGTCCGCGATGCCGGAACTTTCGGCACCGGGACACTCCAATAGACGAGCCCCGTTGGCAGTCGTCCGGAAGCGGAGGCCCTCCCCCGCTCCAATCTCTCCAAGATCAATGGCCGCGCGCGCCTGGGCCATGACGTTGGGATACGTCATGCCCTTGGCCTCGCCGGCTGGCAGCAGAGTAACCACCACTGCCGCCGACCGCGGCGCGCGCGGCCCCTTCTTCTTCTTGGTCTTTTTTGTCTTTTTCTTCTTCTTGTTGGCGGCCGGTGCTCGACCCTGCTGGGGAGCAGCCACGGCCGCCTTTGCCGTAATCCGATTGGTGGGGGCGGCAGGCGCTCTACCCGTCTGGGGAGCCTGAGCCACCGCCCGCGTCATAGTCCGTTGAGAGGGGGCCGCAGCCCCTCCAGATGGTGAGGCCTCCGCCGCCATCGAAGGGACCGCGATCCTGGCCCTCTTATTACCCCGCCGTACTACCTCTGTCCAGCCGTCGTCCATACTGGACGGCGCTGGCGGCAGCAGGCGGGGCTCCGGTGTTGGTGCGATCGTCGCACCAGCACCGCGTCCCTTCCGGGTTGGCCCCGTAGGGGGCTGCCGAGCCGACTGGCGAGTGGTGGGACGCGACGGGGCGATGGAAGGTGGCACTGCCGGAGCAGTGCCACGCAGGGCTGCAACTGCCGCCCTGAGTTCGGCAATTTCCCTGCCGAACACTTCCATCAGCTCCCGTCTGATGCGCCCCTCCACCTCAGTCGCCTCCCGTATCCCCGCCCTTGTGCGGGGCGAGGGTTGCCGCCTGGGCCTCGTCGCCTCCCCAGGAGGCAAGGCCGGCCGTTCGTCCCTGGTTGGAGCTCGAGGAGCCCGATGCGCGGCCGCATCCTCCGGCCGAGCGGTCGGTGGCGGCGTGCGCCGCTCCCTCCGTGGCGAGCGCGATGGCTCCCTCCGCTCCAACGCCGCCAGCCTCGCCCTGAGGACGGCGACTTCCTTCTTTTGTTGAGCGTTCTCCGCTCGAATCCGCTCAACTTCCTTTTCCAGTGCCGATGCTCGGCTGGTGGCCGCCGAGAACACCGGCACTAGTTTTTTGGCATCGGCTGCGATCTCACGCAGCCTTTGCCCTTCCGCCTTCTGTCCTTTTCCAGAGGCCCGGTTCGACGCGTAAAGCACCCTGCGGCTCAGGCTCCCGAGAACGAAGGAGGGGCTCTCACAGAGCTCCCCGCCGCTCACCGAAGCCGAGGCCGCAGACGCCGCCGAAGGTGGTGGTGAGACGGAGTCGTCTCGACCGGGCCCAGGATCGCCGCCCTTGGCGGCCCGACGTTTGGAGTGTCTCGTCCTCTGCGGCATCTCACCGCCAGAGGAAGATACACTCCCCGAGTCTCTCCGCGCAACGGATTTCCGTTTGCGGAGGACCCTCCCCGCCTTCCCAGAGCCGATGTCGCTTGCCAGCGACATCGAGCTCTCACTCCCAAGTTCGACGGGTTTTCCGCTGCCCGTCGCACAGCCCCCTTCGTCTAAGCACTTGATGCCCGCCTCAGAATACGAACGCGGGCTGCGTGTACCGGACGTAGCAATCCCTGCTTCGTCCGGTACACGAAGGGAGTCTCCACACGTTCCACGTGTGGTACCCTCCTGAGTAGGTTCTCTTATGCTTGTCATATTCATTATGATGTTTCCCCCTTTTGTTTAGCCAGGAGGGGGGAGGTCCCCTGGGACGACCTAATGACTGGAATCCCTCCAGCCATTCATCCCATCGCCGGGCGTCAAAACTTAGGATTAGGGCTTTTTTATAGAGGTTTTTCCTCCTCGCGGCCCCTGCATGTAGTTCTACGACAGTAGAAGATGGAAAAAATTTAGAGATGCAGCGGCCCCCGTCTCCCACACAGCCGGTGGGAGTTACGGTATGCTACTCCGAAGCCACGCCGGTAGACCGGTACCCTCCTCTGGAAGGCTTGCCCCTGCAGCCACCGTGAGGCAGCTACAGGCGCCGTGGCAGCCGGCGACCGGGAGGAAAGATCCCCCGGTTCACCCAACAGCTCCAGGCGGAGTCCTTTGCCCTTGCGGGCCTTGGCCCCCGTTTTGTCGCTACGCCCAAGGGCGCAGCCAATCCTTCTCCGGTGGCCCAGCCACCCTTCTCATCCCCAGGGGCATCGTTTGCCTGGCAAACAATGTGGAGAGAGAAGCTCCAGTGTGGTCTTCTTAGTTCGCGGCACCCTCTTGCCAACAAAACACCTTGCGGGGTGCGAGGGTGCTCGCTTAAGCCCCACCGCCGCGACAAGGCGAGACCACAAGGTGGGGAGGAACCTTGTACCCTAGAAATATTTAATCAGTGAACTCAAATAACAGGGGTTTGTATTCCTATAAAATTGCCGCGAACAAAAACAAACATTACATAAAACGGCGCCATGTTGATGACGTCAAAACATGGCCGGCCCATTGATAAAGAATGGCGCGAAGTGTTTCATTGCGCAGACTCGAAATACTATACATTCATTGATGCTATGTGTTAGTCGCCTTTACACTTTCAGGAATATAAAATTTTATTTCTAGAAATGCTTCGAAACTTAAATTTTTCGTCTTTTGTCTCAAATCAGTCATCGAAACTGGACAAAATTGAGAATATTTTACACGTAAATTGATACAAGGTGTTCACAGCCCAAAGAACTTTCAAAAGTAACTTGTTTAAAATATTAAATTAAGCAAAAATCGATCGAGCGATTCATAAAATAATGTTGGATTTCTAACAAAAAAGTAGGTTAGTGTAGCAGTAGGTAATAATTTATATGACAACGAAACTAACGCACAGCCCATTTGATGGTAAGCGATTACGATGCTCAAAATCCATGGATCTCTACAAAGTCAGGATGTCAGGGCATAAAAACTAGACATAATACATTCAATCTAGCATATTTCAGGAATCGTTGATTGATTGGTGTATTTTTGATTTGGAAATTCTTTTTCAATTCCAATAACTTTAAAACGCACTTTCAAAGATTTTCTTATATCAACACAGCTGAAAATCGTAATCAAATATCGTATAGTAACCTGTAAAAGACATTCAAAAACAGCCCTCAGCCTCTTGGGAAGAGCTCAGGGCGAATGTAGGCTCTATCAGATGCCGCCTTTGCCTCGCAGAGGACGGACGAGTTCGAGCGACATCCCGCCACATTCGAATATCGAATGACATTCAAATTAACTTCTTAATTTCGAACCGCGCTTCGTATTTTGCACCAAGAAGTTTGTTATTGCAGTTTCGAGTCCAAAAAGTTTGGTAAGTATTATTTTTATGAAGTTATCAGAATTAACTTAAGTTTTAAATGTTATTTTAGTTAAAGTTGTATGTTTAGGTGTATTATTTAATTATTTTTTGTAGGTTTTGTAATTAGTAAAGTATTTCATTTTAACTAACTGATATTATAGAAAGAAAAATGTCATAATTAATGAACCATGTAATTTTGTTAATTAGTATTTTTAGTAAAGTCTGATTAAAAAGTAAGTATGTAATATATTTCATTTAAATTACTTTAGTAGCTAGACGAGCTAAAACCTAAGTAAGTTCTACTGGTAAGTCACCTACCGTCACTTACCAATAGAAAGTCAGAACACCTCACTTTTTTATAAATAAATACTTATTACAATTGTAATTATTTTACCTACATCGATCAAAAAAGCTTTTCTCTTGGGAAAGAAGCCGCTCGTACCACCGAAATAAGCCTTTTATTTCGCGATTTCACGGTCTACGAAGCGTAGCAAGCGCTACGGCTACGAGTTAGCTACGACGTGAGCGGCAGATTGATATGAGCCAAAAATAAATAACAATTTGACACACTCGTACTCAAAAGTATTAAATGCCGCTTGGCTCGCCAACTTCCAATGCGTGCAAATGACAACTGGTTGACCAACTGTCAAACGGTGTTTCATATAGTTTCCCCGTTTACATGTTGGTTGGTCGTCACCGTCATTTGTTTTTACGTGTGTTGGACGTTGGTGAGCCAACATGGAAACGCGGCATAATATATTTTGTTTAAAGCTTTTTCTAACTTGCACTGGATGGCACTATATACCTATGTGCCTATGTACCTAACTACGTAAGTTCGGGTGGAAACTTGAAAATTTAATTTAATCAACTTCTCAATATCCGATTGAGCTGAAACTTTATACACATATTTTATGTATATCGCGTGACAATGGAATTATGTGGGACTATGAAACTTATCGTTATCGAGTTATGAACTTTTTTCTCAAATTTCTGAAACTTTATACCTACTTTAAAAATAAATAAATATGAAACATTTTCAAAATTTATTGGGACGAAGTTCCTTATCGCGCGTTATCGAAAGGGGGCTAGAAATTCTTATGAAAAAGTTGTCACGACACTTTTTTGTTTTAGATGATTATCGCTAGATGGCGCTGTGATTAAAATCTTTTAAAACAATTCCTAATTTTGTTTTATATGATTAATGCTAGATGCAAAATAAATTTTTATTACAATTCCCTCACTAATTAATCGAAAGGAACTTCGTTCCATCCGAGTGTCCCTTGACACCTCTCAAGTTTTTTTTTTTTTGCAACTGAATTGTCATGTCGTGTTTTATGTTTAAAATAATTAGCTTCATAATTTTGAAGGGAAATTAACATAAGAAACTATCACTAGTTCACCAAATCAGCGAAGCACTATAACGACAAAAAAATATACACTTTATAATACCACCAATTGACAGTTAACTGGTAAAGCCACTCCATTTAAATCCCGGCAATTATCTAGAAATTAACACACGACAGAGTATTTAAATTCGCTTTGTAACTTCATTACTTCGACATTTGAATCTACATAATATAAACGGAGTGATATATTAGCAAGCGGTGAGCGAAAAAATTCAAAATAGGTCCACCACGGTCATACACGGTTCGTTTCAGGAACACTTTTTTGCCACGCACCATCCGGCTATGGAATGAGCTCCCTTCTTCGGTATTCTCAGAGCACTTGACTTGTCCTTCTTCAAACGAGGCTTGAGGGTCCTTAAAGTTAGGTCGTAGGTAGCGACCCCTCAGTGTCTCCTGACATTGCAGAGGTTCATGAGCGACGGTAACCACTTCCTATCAGGTGGGCCGTTGGCTCATCTGCCTACATGGCAATAAAAAATAGGTTAAATCCAGTATTAAGCACAAAGTTAATTATCTCTAAAGGTAAAGTAATTATTTATTTGAGTCGTCTCGATATTTCAACGTTGTTGCAAACATCATGATCACGAGAAGACTGGATACTGTGGGTAGATTTAAGAGCAAACAAATCTAAATGTGTGTTATGTTAAACACAGCGTTTTGAGCGAGTCTTGTAGCTACAGTGAGTGTGGTGTGTCGTGATGTGAGTTTGAGTTCCGGAGGTACTATCAAAAAGCGAGAAAGTGAGTAGACAGATTTATTTGCTCTTAAATTTACCTGGTATAGAGCCTTCGCTGTGGATCCTGGCTACACAGGAGTAGCAGTGGTGGCAGTGAGAAGTGGGTAAATATCCGAAAAAAGTTACTACTAGTCAAGAAGTTACAGCGAAAACTGTTTTTTTCCTTTTTATGGTTACCTATGTGGGCAGACGAACCAAACACCGTGATTACCGTCGTTCATGGATCTCTGCAATGTCAGGGGACAGTAAAAAATACCTACCACCTTTAAATACCTTTCTAAAGCCTTTGTATTTTAGTTAGAGCCTTATAATAACATAACCACGCTATCCGCGTTCTCCCAGTACTAAATAAACAGCCTGTGAATGTAAGTGGTTGAAAGCTCTCCATTACGTCGCACTTCGAGACACTTCATGTTATTACGACATACATTACATACACTCTGAGTGCGAAATATGGTTAAACATAATATAACGTTACTTAATTATGTTTATTGAGCTGATAAAATTACTTTTGCTTCTTTGAGTGAATAACTTTGTTGAATGTAGAAAGGTACTAACAATATTGTATTAGTTTTCTATTTTGAGTTGCGGTAAGTCATAGGTAAATATATGACGGGGTGATAACAAGGGAAACCAACCTATTCACCGTGCGGGTAGTTGGAAGTGGAGACTTGCTATAAATACAAGCGTTGGCCGCTGTTATTATTCATTCGTGTTTGAATTGTCGAGGCGAACGGACCTCTTGATGTAAAAGTAATAAACTGTTAAAGATCGTTATTTTGAAGTTTTTATTCAAAAGTATTGATCATTAAGTGTTCAAGTGGATATTGTGACGTCATTCCTGACAAAACCAAATGAAGATCGACTATTTACAACGTCATTACACCTCAACACACTATTTACGCCATCATATATTATTGCAAATATATTATTATGGTCAAATAGACATTGCAAATTTTTAAGCAATTGTTAAATTATATTCCTACTATCTACTAAGTTGGCTATGTTTTGGACTTCATTTTTTATTGGTTTGTTTTCAATATTAATTTGATTAATGTAATAATATCTATTTACATATTTTTGTCGTCAAAAATAAAAAACCGTTTAAAAATAAGACGGAGGCGTAGGAAGTCTTGAGTAGAGTTGTCGAAACAAACTTCTTTATGGAATGCCATAGGTATTTGGCAAAAATGGTTGTCTTCATCATTGGAGCACTGGACCAAGAGTGGTTGAGGCCGGTACTGCCCGGTAGGTACACTCATCAGTTCGATAATTTTTGTCTACTTTTCTGCAAGTCGACGAACTAAAAGTTTTTGTTTGTCAAAAACATGATTACTAGTCTTAATTAATATTCTGGAGTAACCAAGTTTACGTTCAAAATGTATAACTGAAATTAAAAATTACAATACGTAGCCAAAGTGTTTCATTAATTTCGTTTTAATATTCTCTTAATTATTCAAAAAATTTTACAACTTTGTAAAGAAACAAAACGTTAACTTGAGGTTTCTTTGAAAGTTGTTTCATTTTATTTCTATTCTAATTCAAATCAAATATTTCATAATTTATCAGACAAGTTTGTAAACTATCTTATTGAATTGTAATGATATAGAAAATATGGAATTTATTTATTAAAAACTTACTTCACTAAAAGTATTTAATCACTGATTCTTAATGAACAAAGTCAAAGTTAAATCATTTATTTCAAATTAGATGTGGACATACATACATTTTGAATGTCAAATTAAAATCAAAAGTTCTACCACCAGTTCGCTAAAATTACGCCTCCGTCCTGAGAAGAACATTTTAATAATCATCTGAGTCATTATAAAATAGGAAAAGAATCACTCAGTTTCTACATCTAAAGGTTAAAGTTTAAGCTCAAAATCTTCAAGTTGATACTCACATACGTTAAACGACAAGAGCCTTCTTGAGGTTACAGTCAACAGGCGAGCAAAGATCTTTGATATATTTAATAAGCCCTGAGAGTTCCATTTTATAAGATTTTATTTGCCTCTGTGTAAACAGAATTTCAAAGCAATAATCGTATTTCGAGTTTTTATGACAGTTGAGCGTGATTTATACGGTGACATTTTCTCGCTTCGAATATACAATCAAATCGAAAGAATATAAAATATTTCTTACTTCTATACACTCTTCTCGATCGTGGCTCGCCAACAACAAACAAGGCTTTCAACTTACACTGGATGTACCTATGTGAGTTCGAGTGGAATCTTGCAAATTAAATTTCAACGTCCCAGTTCCGAATTGATTACAAATCTTGTACGCATATGTATATCACGTCATACGTGTCAATGCAATAATATGGTATCATGTGTCTACTGACACTGACAATTTAAGTATACTCCTGTACTGAACAAGATGAACCTATTGTGTTTGGGCTCGTTTTCCTAGTCTTGGCTAGCACTCTACAAGGATTTGAAACACATACATTTAAAAAGTTTTCTAAAAAAAAAATTGATTTTATTTGAAAGATTCCCTGGAAATCTCATAAGCAAATTGTCAAGAGACGGCACTTGTATATAATGAACGGTAGAGCTAATCCAATTATCTTGGCCGTCGGAGACTGCGCCAAGTACCTGATTCATCTCGAGAACCCTTCAGAGATTGACGACGTAATATAATTACATTTACAAATTACATCTGTACGAATAAATGAAATTTATATTGCTGTTTGTGAAGAATAGTTTATTTTTAGTAAAAATATTTTATTTGTGGCAGCCTGTTAAAATATTTTTGGTATTTGTAAGTCAACTCTTGAGTAAGTGGAGTATGGACCCGTTACCAACACATTAAGATGTTCTTCACACGGAGAAAAATAGATCTTCCATATGATTTATGTGTATTTTACTAAAACAACAATGTCTAAAACTGTAAAAGAAAATATTACGAGGAAACCTGCATTGAAGACTTAAAAACCTCCCAAAGTATGTAAAGTCCTAACCTTGCTGATAGTGAAATGTGACTTCTCTCTCTAAGTTCTCCATTCTACAACCTTCCATTTTCTACAATAACACGAAAAGTACTCACTCACTCACCACCTTCACTTGGAACCGCTGCGATCTTCCACGGTTCGCTTCAGAAGATCATTTTTGCCCCGTACCATTCCGATTTGGAATGGACTCCCATCCGCGGTGTTCCCAGAGCGCTATGACATGTCCCTCTTTAAACGAGGCTTAAGAAAAGTCCTGTATCGGTAGGCGATAGATAACAGCCCCTCATTGCCCTGGCATTGCAGAGGTTCATGAGCGACGGTGACCGCTTACCATCAGGTGGGCCGTAGGCTCGTTTATCTATCACGCAATAAAAAAAAATAAAAAAAACTTGTCAGATCTTTATCGTATTGATAAATTGAGGTCATGTCCAAAGCATCTCATTCCTTTAGAAACAAAAAACAGCAACAAGTTTGGATAACGGATCAACAATGCATACGCTGACATGTTAAGCTTCATCTGGTAGGTAATCGTTGGTACGAGACTACAGTTCCCTTTCAAAATGCCAGTGACTCCGCGAGTGTTACTAGTTAAATTATTAATACGACACATGATCCGTGGATTATATCGAAGGGCACATATAAAGGGCTCTATTAAGCCTCCGTCTGCGCTCGTCGAAGTTTTGATGTAATTTGTCACGTATCACATCTGCTTGCGTAGGTGTAGAGCCTTTGAAGTTATAATCAGTCGGTAGTGTGGTATATGTAATGTATTTGTATGTGTTAGTCGTGGTCAGATCATAATACCTCGTGTAATTTTAAACTATTTCATTGAGTTGTCGATTTTAATTATGTTATCGACGTCAACATTAGCTGACTTGAGATTGTAGGTACAACTGTCCTCTTCTGGCGATTTTAAGTATGAAATGGATCCCAAGTATTTGAGCTTGTTATTTAATTATTGTTTTATTTTTGTCTTTACTAGTTTTTAATTTAATTTTGTTAGTACTAATACTAGGACCACTGATGTTCGAATAAATACATTTTGTTTTGATACAAAATACTTTTTTCTCTGTGGTTAGTTTTTTTTTTTAATAATGTGGAAATCTTGGTGGAAATACTTCATGTCCTTATAAAATAAAATAAATAAAATAAGCCTTTATTACTACTAATTTAAACATAAGAAACAAATTTACATTAGCTATTTAAAAAAAACCAAAAGTGAGAAAAAAAAAAATGTTGGTCTCTCTGTTGGGTCTTGAGAAATCTTCTCCTTCACTCTCCTATAGTAGCCGCCTCCTTGGCGTAGGCCTCCCCCAATTCACTCCAAAGCTTCAGCACTTTCACACAAGAAAATACATAGCGCTCCTGAGAATAACCTTACCTCAGACACTCGCGGTTTTCTATAATACTTTCATGCATTTTCAACGGGTTTTTACCACGATATTTAATTAATTGAGTTGTCTCGATATTTCAACGTTGTTGCAAACGTCATGATCACGAGAAGACTGACAACTCAATTATCAATATCGAGACAACTCAATTAATTAAATATCGTGGTAAGAACCCGTTGAAAATGCATGAAAGTAACCTTACCTCATTTGTTTTTTTTGTAAACCTATTTTCAAGATGTTACTTGTTCCATTAACGTAATACATTTATGATGTTTTTCGCTCGAAATACTCATTATGATAATAACAATTTTGATTGACACTTTAATAACTGGGTCGCAAGAAATCGACGCTTCACGAGGAAAACGAGAGAAGGTGGCGAGTAGAAAATAAATTAAACTGTTTCTCGGAAGAAAAATCCATTAAGTTTTTAATTGTATTTTTTTTTATTAATCTTGGTTCCTTCGGTTGTTTCAGTTTAAATTTAAACACCCGAAGTTGTATTTTAGAGTCTAAACATTTAGGTAGTTTTACTCTAGAATGTAATGATACGTGTCTATCCTATCCTATTTATGAAGTAACAACAAGAGGTGATCTTTTATAACACAGGGTGGATCTGTAACTTTGGACAATCTGACGTGGGGTGGATGACCTGTTGAAATAAAACTTAGAACAACTTTTATTTAAGGAATCGGATAAAAAAAAATTTGTCATAGTATGGAATTCCGCAACGATAGTGGTACGTTTTTCATACAATGCCAGAAAAAAAAAGTTTAACCGATCCAAAAAATAAAAATGGTGGTAAGTTGTATTTCGACAGGTCACTCACTCCACGTCAGATTGTCCAAAGTTACAGATCCACCCTGTATACCTAAAAGACAAATCACTCCACTTCAGTGTTTCTCGAGCGCTATGACTTGCCCTTCTTCAAACGAGGCTTGAAAAGAATCTTTAATGGAAGACCGTAGGCCGACGCGCAGTGTTTTCTGGCAGTGCAGAGATCCACGAGCGACGGTAACCGCTTACGATGAGGTGGCCAGTTAGCTTGTCTATCTACAAACAAAATAAATATACCTACGTCCGCAAATAATAACATTATATTTAAAACCTACCCTAGTTTTGAACGTTCTTCCTACACAAAACTATTTTTAAACACAGTTCATGGCCTTTAAATGCTGATGCGCATCAGGTGGGCCGTAGGCTCGTTTATCTATCATGCAATAAAAAAAAAAAAAAAAAAAAAAAATTACTTATTAATAAGTACATTACGATTCCAGGCTCTGTCCTAGCACACTACACAATAATATATAGGCACAGAATATAATAAAGAGAAGTAAATTATACTTATTTAACACTTATTTGCACTAATGTCAATAAAAATATGACTACCCTAAATACACTGTAACGAAAAAACTGGACAAAATAAATAACTTACACTAAACCCTAATCAAGTGTGTTACGAACGCCTTCAGATAAAATCATTTTAATCTTAAGGATCTGTCCTTAAGATCCATCCAGCATCCAAATTTTGTACATTAGATGTGTTGTTTTTCAAAAATACCACCACACTTGATCGCCGAGCTAATGACATGAAAAGATTTTTTTTTATTTTGATGCCATTTTACGATCTAATCTAGTAGTCTAGTAGGTATATCTATACTAATATTATAAAAAGGAAAGGTTTTATTGTTTGTTTGTCTCGAATGGGCTCCGAAACTACTGGTTCAATTTCAAAAAAAACCGTTTTGAAAAGTTAATTTATGAATTTAAGAAGGATATTTTGTCTCCCTTTGTGACGCAGACGAAATTGTGTGTACATAGAAGAAGACATTTCTCACTGTATATTTCGTGTTAGTGTGTGTTCGTGAAATTTGTATGAAAGTTTATATATCTGTAAAGTTATTCTGTAATGTAGGTATGTTTAGTACAGGAGCTATGACGTTAGAGTACGGATCGATTGGAGACCGTTCCATCTATACCTCAATGTATCTACATCGAATACTGTATTATTTTTAGCTTTACAATGAGATTCTATTGCGTAGGTTACCTTTGAAACTTTCCGGCATTGTTGGGTTACTTTTGACACGTTAACTGCCGAGAAAAAAAAACTATTGTCTTTTCAAAGACGTGTCGGTCAACACTGACCGCTCTGGCAGCGAAAGTCTTAATAGTCAAATTTTTAGGTTTAGTTATTTAAAAATGTTTAAATAGTGTGTTTTAATTAAGAACTTTAAAATAATAATAATTTTAAGTTGCAAGTAGTTAGTACAAAGCTTAATGTTTTGAAACTTACGAGTTACGAGTTGTTTGGAACAAAAAAATATTTATTTTAGTTTGTTATCTTTTTATGAATTTAAATAAATGTAAATTTTGTGATTTAAAAATGGATTTTACACTTTTGTCAACCAAACAGAACGCTACGTAATAAAATCAAATAGCAACACGAAAGTTATTCTCACTAGAGAAAAGATTAAATTGACCATATTATAATAATATTTTTATTACAAAAATGGAAACGAACGACTTCCATCGAAAAAAATAATAATTAAAAGGACCTCATGACGACTTCATCTGACACCAGAATCATTAAAATCGTTCCCAAACTAAAGTTTTGAAGAAAAAAACATAAGCCGAATTGAAAAAGAAGCCTCTCTTGTCGAAGTTGGTTTTCCATTTCAATATTTTTAGTCTAACAACTGGAGATGCGTGCAGAATAAGTATCATATATTCCAATATCAGCATGTACAATGACAGTGACGTAAAGCTGAAGTGAATATCAACTAAGTTTTTATGAACGCATGTCTGCTTTTCATGATTAATAAATGTTTTATTATCTTTCCAATAGCTAAAACGTAATAAAAGTCATTTTTATTGCCAAGGTAGTGTAGACAAACGAGTGGATTTCCGATCGTTGAAATTATTGTTGCCCGAAGATTACCATTTATTGAGTAGAATAAAATGGCCGAAATTCCCTAAAATTTTTCACATTCAGCGTCCGAACCCCAGTTGAGATTGACGACTTGAGAGAGATTGAGAGACGGCAAGACGCGTTACGCACTGTGACACTCATGACCGTCGCACGACGATTACTAAACCTACCAACTTCTTTATTAAATTTTTATTTGGTTATAAAGCGGAAAAAGTATTGGACATACTTAAGGAATTTTAAACTTCGTTTGGAAAAGAAAAGTCGAACCACTTTCTACTCAGGTACTTAAAATTGATACACATTCGAAAAGACTATTCATAATTAATACTAATTAATACTATACATTTTCACAATTCAAGAATGGAGCAAGCAATTCTTTTATTGTGATATATATATCCATTAGTCCTTTCTGTTACCAGCCTGTATCCAACAATTCAAAGAAACATTTACACCGAAACCAAATAACTGTTTACTCACACAAAACCATCACCAACAATCCCCGATTATTCTTCTTCAAATATTCCACACATTTTCAAATATTTACGGTTATAAATCACCTTCGTCATGAATCAAATCGTTCGTCCGTGGCCGTGAACTTGGCAGTTAGATCGATTTATCCTGGCACCTCGCAAGGACACCAAATGACGACCTTGAACCGACCTCTATGCTAATGCAGTAATCTGTATTTAAAAGGTTTTGAAAGATTAATCTGTTTTTGTTCGGCTTTACAAAATGACAAAGTAGCTGATCAATTTATAGGTTGGTAGTGATAAATATGAAGATATATTGTGGTAAAGTTTCTTTCAAATCCATTTAGTAGTTTTTACGTGAAAGAGTAACAAACATACATCCATACATACAAACTTTCGCCTTTATAATATTATTATGATATGTAATATGTTAGGTGGTACTTGGAGTAAATAACACTCAATTTTGATTTATCTAGAACAGAAAAGTTTATTATTTTTATAAAATTAAAAACACTTAAGATAGGATTGACAATTTAAATATACCAACCTAGAACAGAAAATCGACAATTAAAGGTTTTTACTTCCAATTTTGTATTAGTGGACTGACACTGAATTATTTTATTTAATTAAACTTGCTATTTCATCTATAATGTTATTTTATTTACTTCACGTTTCTATTTTATATCTGTAATGGCGGGAAGTGTGTTCGTTAATGTCATCCTTGATGTGTAACGTCAAAATTGTTAAGCCGACACACAATTGTTATAAATTAAGTTACAACAACAACATAGTGTGCAAAGCTTACACATATATGTTAACTTTTGTATGTTATGCAACTTATAGTTGGTAAACTTTCGCTTATAGGGACCACAATTTAGTATCGCGTACAAATTTTGCTTTATTTTAATCAGTTTGAGCGTTAAGCATTTGAATGTAATAAAATTATTTGCTTTTAAAAAGTAGACTTTACCTGAGAAGATAGACTTCTTAGAAACAACAGGAAATCAAACAAATTACACAATGAGTAGGTAGTCACACAATAAGGTAACTTGTATCTAATGATGTAAGGTATAATTTTAAACAATACATACTAAAGCCGAAATTACAACAACAAAGGTACATAATGTAACAAAATGGCGTGTAATATAAGTTAAATAAGGGAACAAAGGAGTCACAGAACAATGTGAAAGCCATTCATTAATGATATGAAACAAAAACGATATTACTTCGTCAATGTTAATGAAGCCTTCACTAAAAGGGGTGACTACGGGTTCTCGCTTCAAACTCATTCTTTAAAAAAAAATTTGTTGCCTGTAAAGTCGGTATACGGGCGAAAGTTTTACGTGACAACGACTCGGGCATGGTTAGCCCGCTTAAGAGCGAGAGAGACAGACATAAAAAGTGAAAGGCACGCGTGCCTCTCACTCGCTCTCATTGTGAGCGCATAACGTGAGCGGAGCGTAACGCAGTTTCTTGAAGTGTCACTCGGCAAACCAATTTATAAGACGTTGTCACGTCAAAAAATCATTGAAGCTCTAAAAAAGTTTTTATGAAATCTGAATGCTAGATCAGTTTTTCTATTGCAACACATACGCTCATTGTTAAGCTCGGTTGTCCTCAGTCGACAGCTGAAGTCGAAACCAAAAAATATCTATTAACAACAGTTCGCCAAAGTTAAGCCTCCGTACTTGGATGGGAATCATTGTTCAAGTCACATTGGCCTATAACATCACCGACTAAAACGGCAGTGAACCGTCGCTAGGAAACATGTATTAAATAATACTTAAAAGTCAAACCAAATTTCGTATGAAATCGCTAAATTTCATTACATAAGCATCCCATGGGTGGCCTATATCATCTGCACTATTACTCCATACTCCGCACCTCCGGTGCGACACTGTCACTTTTGCAAAAAATGCAAAAATGAGTTAAATATCTAAAAATGATCCTAAAGCCCCTCCTGTACTTGGTGCGATAACAATATAGTAAACTTAGTAAACAATATGTTCTTGTTTTCTTTTTAACTCATTGTGACATAACTACAGTTATAATTTTAGTTAGACCTACGTCACTTCTGAGGGGTTTGGAAGAATTAAATAATGGTATACTTAGTATATTTTTTACACTATAAAGTGATTAATATTTATCCAAAAGTAAAGTTAAAAGTTGACATTGTAGTATAAGCTTTTCATCTCATCTATATATTATGATGTGTATCATTGTTTTCTGAGGTGTCAAAGTTGAAATGCTTCTCCTGAAAAACTACATTTCTGTATAAGTGACAGTGTCGCACCGGGGGTGCGACTCGATAGAGTAACAGTGTGTTAGTACTACAAAGAAGATGAATTTTGATTACTGTTTCTTTGTTTACTAAAACATTAGTACAAAAGATGAATTCGACTTATAAATGAGTATTGTATTTTGTTATAAAGCTCGTGGTACCCCTATTTATCGGTTTCCATCGCACTAATGGATGCTATTTACGGAACTGTACCGAAAATCGATCAATATCGGAATGTTTCAATGATTGAGTCGGCCTGTAGCCTACTGTTTGTGAGGTTTTTCTTTGTTGTGAAAAAACCTATGAATACATTGTGTTACTAGTGTTTGTCGTGAGCTTTTAAAGGCGGGTAAAGAAAGCATGTAGTTGGAACGAAGTTCCTTATCGCGCGTTATCGAAATGGGGCTAGACGGAAATTCTTATGAAAAAGTTGTCACGACTCTTTTTTTGTTTTAGATGATTATCGCTAGATGGCGCTGTGATTAAAATCTTTTAAAACAATTCCTTATTTTGTTTTATATGATTAATGCTAGATGGCGCTGTGATCAAAATATTTTATTTAAGTTATAATAATTAGTAGCTCTTTCTTAGAAAAAGAGAGAGACACAGACGTTTTAAACTAACTAATTATTATAACTTAAAAAAATAAAATGTTATTACATACCCCTCACTAATTAATCGAAAGGAACTTCGTTCCATCCGGGTGTCCCTTGACACCTCTCAAGTTTTTTTTTTAGAAGCTTCCTAAATGTGGGAAACGAGCTGCACTAAAATCTATAGCTTATATTTCAAGATCCAGTTAAGACGGTAGGTAATACTTTGTGCGGTATGAATCCCATATAGCCAGACCGCCAACAATATTAGACAGATTTAGATAATGAGGTTCACAAATCTGTTTTTACGTTGTTGTTGTTTTTCACCGGACTTTTATCTACTGCAGATGGAGTATGCTATAATCGAACTGTATTAAAACCTCACTGCTCAGACTCACCACCCAAAACAGGTAAGGCTCAATACGGGGTTATACAGTGTGGCGTTACGCGTTACGCACTATTACATTTTGTCGCACTGCCCTCAGTTCTCATGGCTATTGTTTATCTCGAAAACCCTTATAAAAAAACTTGAGAGGTGTCAAGGGACACCCGAATAGAACGAAGTTCCTTTCGATTAAAAGATATCTTATATATTTTTTTTCCTAACGTAACGTGCGATAAGGAACGTGTTTTAAAATATTTTAATCACAGCGCCATTTAGCGATAATCATCTAAAACAAAAATAAGGAACGTGTTTTAAAAGATTTTGATCACAGCGCCATCTAGCGATAATCATCTAAAACAAAAATAAGGAATGTGTTTTAAAAGATTTTGATCACAGCGCCATCTAGCGATAATCATCTAAAACAAAAATAAAGAATGTGTTTTAAAAGATTTTGATCACAGCGCCATCTAGCGATAATCATCTAAAACAAAAAATAGTCGTGACTTTTGGTAAGATTTTTTTCCGTCTAGCCCCTTTCGATAACGCGCGATAAGGGACTTCGTTCCAAAAATATTTCTTCTTTCTTCTCCCTTATTTATAGAAGGATGTATAAAATATACTGATAGGCAGCCTAAAGATACGCCAAAGTTGACGATACAAAAACCTCTCTGATCACAAAATTAATGACTCCGGTTATTCGCTGTCACTTGTTTTTCTTCGAGGGTGGAAAAGATGTTTATAAATGATACTTAATCACATCATCGTAGTCCTTGATATATCGAATGATTTATGAAACTTTCTGCACATTAACTTCATTAGATAATATTATACAATCGGAGTTACAAAGATACATCTTCACCCTTTATATTTTCGAATGAAAAGCGTATGCCGCGAACTATTTCCGATGAAAATATTATAAGAACTCTCGACTTAGACGATGATTCTACGTGCGACTATTACGACCTAGTCCAGGAGGGTTGACGTTCTTATCAAAACAATATATATAAAAAAAAAGAAAAAAAAACATATTAAATTAAAAAAAGACATGCCCGCTGAGTTTCTTACGCCGGTTCTTCTCAGGACGGAGGCGTAATTTTAGTGAACTGGTGGTAGAATTTTTGATTTTATTTTTGACGTTCAAAATGTATGTGTGTCCACATCTAATTTGAAATAAATGATTTGACTTTGACTATCATATCGTCGTATATCCTGGATATTATGTAGAGGTAAAGTTTCAGGTAGGTCAAGTAAAATCAACCGAAACTTGATGTATCGATGTTGTTTAGCACAAAGGTCCAGCTCCAGTTCAGTTCAGACTATGCTTGTATAACAAACAAACTCATCAATTTTATTTTATTTTTTATTGCCATGTAGGCAGACGAGCCAACGGGCCACCTGATCGTTAGTGGTTACCGTCGCTCATGAACCTCTGCAATGTCAGGGGACATTGAGGGGTCGCTACCTACGACCTAACTTTAAGGACCCTCCTCAAACCTCGTTTGAAGAAGGACAAGTCATAAACATTGATTAATAAGAAATAGAAGTTCATATAGTACCTAATCGTTCTCCTAACTAAAACACAATTAGTAATTCATTGCCTGTATCCAAAAATGGATGAGACTCGACCTGTGTGCTCCGAAACTCCAACAAAGGTCAACCTTTATTATTAGATTGAACTGTATCTAGGTGAACGGTATATTTAAGATGAAGCTGTGCCCGAATTGGGTTAAATCTGGCTTATTTTGGACTTTAGGATTAATTTTAAAAATAGATTAGGATTTCGTCTGGCTGGTGAATTATTAAATCTAAGTTTAAGATTAGACTGAGTATGATCATCGCAAGGAAATATGTTTTGAGAAGTATATAATCCTGTACATAAATAAAGTATATATACATATACAGGGTGATTTTTTAGAGAGGGTACATATTGCAGGAGGGTGATGAGTACTCTGTTCTAATACGGAATATTACAAAAAATAGGTAAAATTACTTTTTTTTTTTTTTTAACTAAATTCAACAAAACTACCTCAAACATAAACAATTTCGGCTAAAAGAGTGTTGACTAACGGCTACTAGTGATCTCGCGCACCCCACACCTCCGCCACACTCATCAGCTGTCGAAAAACCATCATTTTGCAAGAATTTTAGATATTTTTAGGTGCGATTACTAAGGCATTAAGCCATATTCTTTGGTAAAAATATTTTTACTGGTCGTACATAACCATCAGCTACCATGACCTTCAATATGTACCCTCTCTAAGAAATCACCCTGTATAAATCCCATTCCAACCTTTATTCACGACACTTTTCTAACTTGATTTTGATTGATAGAAATTCTAGTTTAAATACTCATATAATGAGATTGCAAGATTAACTTCAAGAGACTTTGCAGAGGTCCATGACGGTAACCACTTATTATCAAGTGAAATTGAAATTATTATACCGCTGCGTTCATCTACAGTCCGGTTCAAAAGATCCTTTTTGCCCCGCACCATTTCGATCTGGAATGGACTCCCATCCACGGTTTTTCCGGAGCGCTATGACATGTCTCTCTTTAAACGGGGCTTAAGAAAAGTCCTGTATGGGTAGATGATAGATAACGGCCCCTCTTTGCCCTGGCATTGCAGAGGTCCATGAGCGACGGTAACCGCTTAACATCAGGTGGGTCGTAGGCTCGTGTATCTATTAAGCAATAAAAAAAAATATTTCTCAACTTCAATAAAAATTATCATGCTTGTTGATGTCAAAAGGTCCTGGAAAAAAGAAATAGACACCGTCCTGGGATGAACTGACAAGAAACTCAGCGTAGATGGCCCGTTAGCTCGTCTGCCTACATGATAATAAAACTATATACTTTTCTTATGTTTCAGATCACAATGAGGCTAGTGACTCCAGGATGTTTGAACCACATCCGCAGCTTCCCGCTGTTTAGACCGATCATCCTCTCAATGCTGATGGCTTCTTACTTGGCGTTCGGTAAGTTCACAATTCAGATAAACAACAAAACATAATTATTTTAATGCGTTCTTTAAAATCATAATGTGAAAACCACAGCAGTGTCTTTAACGGCATTTTAGTTTAAATACTACGAACGGTATGGATCTAAAATATCACTAGTATATTAAAGCACGAGTATTGCCTATCGAAGCAAGAAACTCCCATAATTATTATTATCCTTATAACTGATAGGAGATTATCTTTAATCGCTATAATTATGTACTTAATCCTCAATATGATCCAGACGTCATAATTACGTCACTTCCTCATACGTCATGATTAGTTCTATACAACTTCCTCATTTGGATCATCCATAGATAAGCTTCTATATATTCGTTTATCTGCTCATATCGTAAAATAATAACGAATATCTTCACAATAAATACTTTTTTTTTTCCAAATATTGGTCAGATATTTATCATACTCTTAAAGTTAAAAGAGACATATTTTATAAACAAAAGAGGAAAATCATTTCATTCGGATATCATACAGGAGGAAATATCCCAGTACTGAAGGGACCTGAACCGGTTTGTACAGTACAGTACAGACAATAGCTATGTGATACGGGATTATGAATAAAAATATTTTTGAAGTCCACGCATTATGCATTTATTATTTTATTAACTTATTCAGACACTCGCGGTTTTCTATAATACTTTCATGCATTTTCAACGGGTTCTTACCACGATATTTAATTAATTGAGTTGTCTCGATATTTCAACGTTGTAGCAAACGTCATGATCACGAGAAGACTGGATGCTGAGGGTCGATTTAAGAGCAAACAATCTGTCTACCCTCTTTCTCGTTCGCTTTTGGGTAGTACCACTGGAACTCGAACTCACATCACGACACACCACACTCACTGTATCTACAAGACTCTCTGAGCATGAACCCGCGAGTGATTGTTGTGTTTAGCACTGGGTTACTACTGTTAAAAGTGCTATGTCTTGAAATCTCGATAGCTTCTTTAACCATTCTTGGTACGTAACGACGTTCAGAAGATAGTACCTGAGGATAATGTAATTGTATCCAGTGATTGGAACCCGAGTCGAGCACATGCTCTGCGATCGCCGATTTATGCGCTTCATATTAAATGTCGTGGTAAGAACCCGTTGAAAATGCATGAAAGTATTATTTTATGGCTTGAAAAATCCACAAAAACTATCTTCTTTCTTTCCTCATAATATAGAATAAATAAACCCACAAAATATCCATTTCTGAATAAGTAAACAGACAAAACGCTTTCACCTTAAATATTAAATGTGGCAGAGAACGCACGGTCAAGGTAAAACATTTCATTATACCCAACTTCGGTCACTACCTACAATTTAATTCTAGCTCGTGGTTTATGTAAAATAATCACTTTCACTAAATTTCTCACTTAATTAAATCTCGTGTTTTCATTAACAAATAATGAGAAAAGCATTAATAAACAGATTGTTCTGAAAACATTTTTGTTGTAATTACATTTTACACAAACAAACTTGAGAGGTGTCAAGGGACACCCGGATGGAACGAAGTTCCTTTCGATTAATTAGTGAGGGAATTGTAATAAAATTTTATTTTTCAGAAAGAGAGAGAGACAAACGTTTTATACTAACTAATTATAACTATATTATATATTATAACTTAAATAAAATATTTTTATCACAGCGCCATCTAGCATTTATCATATAAAACAAAATAAGGAATTGTTTTAAAGATTTTAATTACAGCGCCATCTAGCGATAACCATCTAAAACAAAAAAGTGTCGTGACAACTTTTTCATAAGAATTTCCGTCTAGCCTCCTTTCGATAACGCGTGATAAGGAATATCGTTCCAATATTCATGTCAAGATGACCAAAGCAGTAGGTACCTGATTCGCAACCCAAACATATTTCAAACGATTTAAAGAGAATAGTAATTGTCTAAATTAATAGGAATGTAAACTACGAAATCATAAAATAAATTTGAAATTGAGGTAAAAACGTATGATTAGTGACTATTTTGAAAAGGCAGTAAATCCACTTACACTTTTAACAATAACCTTCTGAAGAAATATTAGCAAAGTTAAAAATAGCGACACCGTCTCAGTAAGTTGTTCAACATCAAATCTCTGTCAATTAATTGTTTAAGTACTTTATATCTACTTACCAAAGTATTCAGAAAGAATTAATTTTCAGGCTTAAAACTTACAGAAACACGAAAACTGGAGACAAATTTTGGAGCGAATCCCACGCAACGCTTAAGAGAAATATTGCTCAATTAATTTTGTCAGGAGCTTCGGCAAACGTTAGTGAAATAAATTCTACCTTTGATAATAACATCAAACACGATTTAAACACACTTTATATTAGTCCAAAGACATTCCCGAGATATTTATGAGAAGTTGAGAAGCATGAATAAATATATTAATGTTTTAATTAGTACGAATAAACAGTTACTTGTTTTGAACTCTTGTTTTCACTTCTGGGAATCAATTCTAGTATTTAAATTACCTTTTGGATCGATGTTGAACTTTCTAGCTGAAGTCCTATCGAAATACAGCAGTTTGGAACCAATTTCGTTTTTGTTTCATTTTCGTTTTTCGTTTTCGTTACGACTATCATTGCGGGCCACCATAATATTTATTATCTAGCTGGCCCACACAACTTCGTCTGCGTCACATAAGTAAATTTTCTCACCGTTTAAACCTTCCCTGGACTTCTACGAATATTTCAAGATTAAAATAAGCCAAATCGGTTCAGTCGTTATCGAGTTTTAGCGAGACTAACGAACAGCAATTCATTTTTATATATAAGACTAGCTGGCCCACACAACTTCGTCTGCGTCACATAAGTAAATTTTCTCACCGTTTAAACCTTCCCTGGACTTGTACGAATATTTTAAGATTAAAATAAACCAAATCGGTTCAGTTGTTCTCGAGTTTTAGCGAGACTAACGAACAGCAATTCATTTTTATATATAAGACTAGCTGGCCCACACAACTTCGTCTGCGTAACATAAGTAAATTTTCTCACCGTTTAAACCTTCCCTGGACTTCTACGAATATTTCAAGATTAAAATAAGCCAAATCGGTTCAGTCGTTCTCGAGTTTTAGCGAGACTAACGAACAGCAATTCATTTTTATATATAAGAAAGATAAGAAAAACATGTCCTTTCAAATGGTTTACAGTTTACACATTTAGAAGAAATAAAATCTCGATAAGCCTTTCTCGTGAAGGCTAAAAAACTTATCAGGGTTACGATCGTTTAATCATGTCTTCCAGTGAAGTTAATTTAAAAGCCTCGGGGGAAAGTTGGTGAAAAAATAGACGATTAAGGCAGCCCGCTTTCATCAAGCTGCGCGATTCGTTTTCAGAATTACTGATTTAACTTCGCTCGAGAATTTATAGAAGTTACTTTATTGAAAGTTTTTGATATTCTGAACTAGGTTTTAGCTATTCAGATATCTAGATTTTAACCGTGTTTTATTGTTTAGGAATTACTGAATGTTTTTTGGAACGAAGTTCCTTATCGCGCGTTATCGAAAGGGGACTAGACGGAAATTCTTATGAAAAAGTTGTCATGACACTTTTTTTGTTTTAGTTGATTATCGCTAGATGGCGTTGTGATTAAAATCTTTTAAAACAATTCCTTATTTTGTTTTATATGACTAATGCTAGATGGCGCTGTGATCAAAATATTTTATAAAACAATTCCTTATTTTGTTTTATATGACTAATGCTAGATGACGCTGTGATCAAAATATTTTATTTAAGTTATAATAATTAGTTGGTTTAAAACGTCTGTCAACGACAGACGATTTTATTACAATTCCCTCACTAATTAATCGAAAGGAACTTCGTTCCATCCGGGTGTCCCTTGACACCTCTCAAGTTTTTTTTTACCGATTTTCCAAAAGGCGTAGGATATAAATTGACAGTATTTTTTGCATATAAAAGGCTATGGTCGTCATGGGGTCTCATTTATGTTAGGATCCAACATGTACCTACTCTTGTAGTTATGTTTAAATTATTGTACCTGTCATTTTAACCGACAAAATGTCACGATTTCCAATGCGTGTTTGCGTGTATTTTTTCTGAATGAACCGATTTTGATGATGTTTTTTTTTCGTGAGTCATCTGCTTAGTAGGAGTTTCTGTGCTATCATAAAATTTTCATGCATTTTCAACGGGTTCTTACCACTATATTTAATTCATTGAGTTGTCTCGATATTGAAAATGCATGAAAGTATTATAGAAAACCGCGAGTGTCTGAATAAGTTTATCATAAAATTGTTGTCATTGTTGAAAAAATACTATCTACTTGTTTTCTTGCACCTGAAATACAAAATAGAACCCTAATATTAAAATTTTCATATCCAAAACATGTAAGATACATTATTTGGGTTTGTACACAAAAAATGATGTTATTATTTGTTCACAGGCGCGTCAGTTTTCCAGCTGATAGAACAACCAATCGAACAACGTCTACAGGACAAAGTCAACCATCTGAAAACAGAATTCCTTGAAAAAAACCCGTGTATTACAGGTCAGTGGAAACTATAACTTTCTTAACCTTATCCCATTTAGATGGGGTCGGCGCAATATATACTCTTTTCACTCATTTCTATCCTTCACACAATCGTTGTGATTATTATTTTCTTCAGCCTTCCTCTCCTCTTACATCCATCTACTTTTATTTATTTATTGTCTCTATCCATTTATTAGCTTATTTTTTACATTATATTTTTAAAAAAACATTACAAAAAAATAAATTTAAAAATACAATATAAAAAACAGAGGGCAACTGCAGGCGGAGTCTACGACCCAAGCCATCAGTGGTCAGGGCTCAAGAGAGAGGAACCTCCTCACAATACGCGCCGTGTCAAGAACGACCGCCTTCTGAATCAGGCCCTTTACCCAGCCGGGGAGCGAAAGCTTCTCTAGATGACGGTCGAAGCTTTTCGCTATTAGACCGTGCACAGATACAACGATCGGAACAATGATGGTCGATTCAACACGCCACATGTCGGTCACCTCGTGGGCCAGGTCCAAATATTTTAGCAGTTTTTCTTTTTCTGCCTTCACAAGGTTCTCGTCATGTGGAATGGTGACATCGATCAACACTGCCCGATGCGCATCCCGATCTATTATCACTATGTCAGGCTTATTAGCAGCAATAGTCCTGTCAGTGATAATAGATCGGTCCCAGTAGAGCGTTACATGACCATTATCGATAACCGGCTGAGGCCAATACTGGTAATAAGGTACGGCGGCTTCAACAAGGTCGTATTTCAGAGCAAGTTGCTGATGAATGATCTTAGCTACTTGGTTATGTCTGTGCAAGTACTCGCCGTTAGCAAGACGGGAACAACCGGAAACGATATGTCTAATAGACTCTCCCGGACGGTGACATGCCCGACAAATGTCGACCGTCCCATCCTTTAGAATATATTTGCGGTAGTTGTTCGTCATGATAACTTCGTCCATAATTGCTAAGACAAAACCTTCAGTCTCTCCGAAGAGGTTACTGTATCGTAGCCAAGCCACGGAGGCTAACTGATCTACATCAGGACCCGTAAGGGCCCGATAGAATCGACCGTGTAGTTCCTTGCTCTTCCATACGTCCGTGCGATCCGCCACACTCATCACCTTCGGCGCTCGCCAATTCCCGTTCGCTAAGGATAGCGGAGTGAGTCCTTTATCGACTGCTGCTACATCACGGTACATACCCACATTCACCTTTTGGAAATATTCCCGAAGGTTGTATATCTCTCGGTTGTGCAGATCCTTGGCATTTAACATGCCACGACCCCCACACTTCCGAGGTATATACAGCCTCATAACAGATGAGCGTGGATGGTGCATCCTGTATGCCGTCAACAGTCGCCGAACTTTTCTATCCAGGGCATCCAGTTCTGATTGCGTCCACTTTAGAATGCCAAAGGAGTACGTCAGTACAGGCATGACCCAACCATTGAAGGCTCGGATCTTGTTTCCGCCAGACAAGAGGCTTTTCAAAACCTTTATCAGGCGGCCGAAGAACCGATCCCTCACCGATTGCTTCATATCTGCATCGACGATACTCAAAGCTTCGAACATTCCAAGGTATTTGTAGGTTTCCGACTCAGACAGAGATCTAAGCACCTCACTCTGGCTAAGTTGCAAACTCTCAGAGTTTACAACTTTACCTCTCTGTATATCTATGACCGCACACTTATCTACTCCAAACTCCATTCCAATAGCTTTACTAAAATTGTCGGTTATTTTGAGTAAAGATATTAAGTCTGGTTTTTTAGTAGCAAATAATTTGAGATCATCCATGTACAAGAGATGTGAAATGGGCTCACCCCCTCTCTTGAGTCGGTAGCCTAGCGTTGAATCTCCAAGTAATGTACTTAGAGGATTAAGCGCCAGACAGAACCACAAAGGACTCAGACTGTCACCCTGGAAGATACCCCGCCTTATCCTTATCAAGCTCGGGGAGGCCGGAGAGCCAACATGTCCTGGTTGACGAAGAAACGTAGACCACTGACCCATGCATGAACTAAGAAAGGAGCGTAGCGTGGAATGTACTTTATAAAGCTCTAAAACTCTCATTAGCCATGAATGGGGCACCGAATCGTACGCTTTCTTATAGTCAATCCAAGCCATATGGACTCCCTTTCTGCCTCGACGAACTTGTTGCGTAATGGCCATGTCTATGAGGAGCAAATCCTTAGTACCTCGGGATCCTACCTTACACCCATTCTGAGAAGGTGACATTATGTCATTTGCCGAAATATGTATTTGAATTTTTTTTTCTCAGAATGGATGTAAGTAGCTTATAGATAGTTGGTAAGCAAGTAATTGGCCTATAGTTTTTAGGGTCCGAGGTATTGCCAGATTTGTATATCAGGTGAGTGACTCCTGAAGTCATGAAATCTGGGAGAGTTCCCGATTCAAGGGCCTGCTGAAACTGAGCAGCCATGCGCCCGTGTGAGTTACGTATCCATTTCAGCCAGTAGCTGTGCAGCCCATCCGGTCCCGGACTTTTCCAGTTCGGGGCCGAACGTACCGCACAAGCTACATCAATCGGCGTTATGGATACGGTGTTCATATCCTTGATAGGCTCACACGCGCGCACGACCGCCTCCGTCCACACTCCCTCGGAGTGACCGATGGGTACCGACCAAATATTTTGCCAAAATGAAGTCATTACGTTTTCATCAACTGGTGGGTGTCCATCGGTCACTCTTCCTCGAGATGCCTCCCAATCTCTGTAGACACTCTTCTGATTACTCTGGAAGACTCTATTCAAGCGGTACCGCTCCGATCTTATTCGGTACCGACGAATACGGTTCGCCCATGCGCAAACTTTTTGCTTCCAGTAGTCAACACGCTCGACAACACATTCCATGTAATTGTTCCTGCTGATACCGGTGTCAGCAAAGGCTCGGTCAACAAATCGCATGACACGTGGGCGCGTGTTGCCAGACTGGAAGCAAATGAGCTTCGCTATAAGGGTCCTGGCTGCATCTATGCGACTCTCGATTCTGCACTGCCACTGCGGCTTACCATCATGTCGGCGGTATGTCTGGTTCGGGATTGGAAATTTTACCCCAGCCACTCGACAGACAGCAACCGCACCGCAGTACAGAATCGAGTGGGTGTCGACAAGGTCTTCAGTCGACTCGAAATAAGGTTTTAATATGCAGTCCAGGGCCAATACTAGCGAAACATTGCGTTTACACATGGGCAACCGCGGTAAACGTGGCCGCGAGCATGGCGGGACAAACCTGAATTCTTGTATAGAGTCCTCCAGAGCACTCCTCAAACGCTCATCGTCCTGGATACTAGCACATGCCTGCACCTGAAGTTCCTCCGTTGGTGGTATAACTTGGGTGACGGTGACATTTACCACAGGTGTTGGTTGTGGTTCAGGAGGAGCAGGCAGTGCTTCGTTGCGCAATCGGTCAAGTACAGACTCATCCAACAACTTTAGTCGCTGAATGGCCCGCACCTGATCCGCTAACCGTTGCACCGTGACGTCGACAGTTGGGCACAAGACCTGAAACAGAGGCACCATTCTTGAACGGTACGCAGTGAGGTTAGTTCCTCCCTCCGTAGCCCTGTAGTACGCCCGCATGACATTTGTATTTAACTCTTGGGTCCATCTCATGCGTTGGCGCACTGCACCACTGGTAGCGGGGGCCGTAGACGAGCCACGTTGGCGCGTTGACCCCAAGCCGACCGGTGGGCGGCCCCGGCGTGCAGGTCTTCTCGTTGCACGGGGCTCCTGGTCGCTCGATGTTCCGGTGGTATTCGTCAGGGAGTCAATGCCATCCCCTGACGATAGCGACGAGTCATGACTTGATGTTGGTTGTGCGCTCGCTGTGGCAACACGCCGGCATTGTCGTACGCCGTTTCTTCTCATCATTTTTATTGGTGTTTGGAATTTTTGACATTTTCACTATTTACTGTTATTAGTTTATTTATTATTAAGCAAATCAACAATGTAGTTAGAATAACAAAAATTCACAACAAAAATGACTTAAATTCATCATTCGTCTTGTTATAGTGGAAACTATAACAACGTTTAAATAATAGGTAATCAACCAGTAACATTTTCAACCATCTTTATTAATCGAAAAATATTTATTTGTTTATCCAAATGCAATTTGCAATTTTTCACAACACCACTGACTAAAAACGGTGAAGGAAAACATCGTGAGGAAATCTGCATGTCGGAAAAGGATTTTAAAAATCCTTTGATAGCTTTGAGCACTGGGCAAGCGTGGTGGACTATCCCCTCTATTGAGGAGACATGAGCACAGCAGTGGACAGTTTAGGTTGCTACTCCATTTCGAGTTTTAACTCAGCCTAGGTTCGGACGCTGAGTGTGAGCTGTAGGAGATTTTACAAATACCCAAACTGTGGATGATTTCCACCTTTGCCTAATACATTATCATCATCAGCCTATAGACGTCCACTTGTGGACATAGGACTCCCCCAAACTTCGCCACATCGACCGGTCCTGCGCTATCTGCAACCAATGCTTAATACAGTTGGAATTTATTTTTTTACGTTGGCAGCTCTGTTTGTAAATACTACGTAGTATGTCTTATCGATTTAGATCGAGCCTCGACCCTAGTTATATTTGTATAACTGCACCGTATCTCAATAATTGTTTACACATAACTTCTTATCGTTCACTCATTTTATACATTTTACTGCACATAATGCTAATCTAAGCTGTTGGTCTTCCTATCATTAACTAAATAATTTCACCGCGCGACTATTGTAAGCTCTAAAGTTCTAAAAGCAGTTACCACTAATTACCATCGGATTTAGAGTACTCAAAACATAAAAAACATTTTTAAAAACCATTCAGACTAGATATATTACTACGACATCGACCATGAACCCTAATTTTTCCTACTAATAATCATAATTTGTTCGTTCTGACCTTCTAAAACTTATATAAAACAAACACGAGCATAATATGGAGTCTATGAACCGGTTTGACTGGTCGCCTCACCGCACATTATTTTATAGTTAACGAACATCTTTAGTCACTTCGAACTATTTTTTTTTGTCCGACTTCCCGAAAGAAGGTTATCAAGGTAGAGGTTTTTTATGTTTTTCCTTGCATAAGTTAAATTTGGGAGGACTGATTCCGATAATTCTTGTATCGAATGGAAGGGGACACCCTAAGTTCTTTTAAATTTGTGCTTAAAAATATGTATTAGCAGACAAAATTTCACGATTAGCGTATTTATATTCCTTTTCTGGACGACGATTTCGTTGATTCTCTTTCTGTTAGAAATTCACAGCATTGCTGAGACATTATTATGCAGTAAGAACTTATCATCAGAAGGGCTGCAGAATTGCCTGACATTGCAGAGGTACATGAGCGACGGTAACTACTTACGATCCGGTGGAGTTAACCCGACAATCTCTTATATATAAAAATGAATTGCTGTTCGTTAGTCTCGCTAAAACTCGAGAACGACTGAACCGATTTGACTTACTTTAATCTTGAAAAATTCGTAGAAGTCCAGGGAAGGTTTAAACGGTGAGAAAATTTCCTTATGTGACGCAGACGAAGTTGTGTGGGCCAGCTAGTAAAATATAAAAGAAGGTGTCTGTTGGTAGCAGCTAGAAATATTGTTTTTGAAATTGTTAACTGTGGGTGCCGGTGGACAGCTTTCTAATAAATAAAACAACTAGGGTAGTCACTTCCAATATTTTATGAAGTATAATTAAAAATGTATTTTAAAGTAAAGTCCATAAAATATAGGAATATTTTATAAATTCTTATTCTACAAAAAGTACAATGAATGTGAGAAGTTACAACTGTAAAGTAAATGGCAATTTTACCTTTATTTATTTATTTAAACTTCATGCACAAAAGAGTATACATAGGCGGACTTAATGCCATAGGCATTCTCTACCAGTCTACCTTTAGGTCATGGAGAGATGATTGAAGGTAGGCAAAACAAGTCTAATGGAAATTGTTAGCTTTAAAGCTTAAAAATTTAAAAAAAATTCACATTATATAAATATGAGTACCAATACAATATACACGTACAATATACATACTACAAATACATAAATATATACATACATACTGGAACCATACAATACACAATAAATACATACATATATATATTTCCTTGGAGAGTGAGTTTAAAGATCTTAGATTGATAAATCTAGAATACTCTCGAAACAAATCAACACTATGACATCACAAATAGATCGATATGTTTCACTGTTTTCATTACGGCGATGTCATTAAACTATTAAGAGAAAGTCTACCTGTTTGTACACACTTCACACTATGTACATCTTATATGAGCACACGTTGTACCCGTGACCATTATCAGAGTAACACATGTAATGACACGTGACTAACGGCCGCAAATCAAAAGCTTTTTCACATTTCAAAATATTTATTAAAAGGATTTAGGGCGGTTTGGATAGGTGTCATTTGCATACGAGACATTTACTGCTAGAGTCCATTCTATTGTGAATTGCTAACAAAAACTTTGCGAAACTTTATGAAAACTACTTGCTACAGATTTACCTGTCTCGGATAAGACGGGTGTTTGGCTGTAAAGTATAAGAGATAAGGAACTTTAAAACGTCATGCCTCATACTCAATCACTTAATCCCATTTACAGTTAAAAAACAGAAATTGCAATAAACCTAAATAACAATTAATACCGATAACTTAAACAATAAAACTTTAACCAACAGATAAGATATGAAACACACGTGTTTATTAATAATAATGATTGTGTTATCATTATTTACGGACCTCTGATATTGACAGCCCTATTTGTAAGGCAAGTTGGCGTCGCCAGCGCATTCGTTGAGTACCGGTCGAAAGCATCGCACACACTGACGCTCGGTTCAAGAATTGATTCTTTCATAATTCCCTCGTTCTTTCATTAAAATGTATCAAAATGGTGATAATTAAACTGGAAAACTGCCGTAAAGCGACCAAGGTGACGGAAACATACGCTTTCTGTGTCGAAACGAATCATCCGAAAAGATTTTTCAAGTACAGTTGACCGAGATCGTGTGGGCAACCGGAATTGCTTGTGGTCCGGAATAGTTTTGAAGCAAGCCGCGTAGTTCGATAGCTGGGAGATACAGACGAGAAAAATATTGTTTTTTTGACTTTTTACAATGGAGAAACCGAGTTATTCGCGGATACAGTCGTACGGGAGCATGTGCTCGGGTAGGAGTGATGATGACATGACGGTCCATAGTCAACTGTACCCTTACCCGAAGAAGATGGTCGTGGAGAGAGAGATCCTCTACGAAGAGGAGAACCCGCCATTCCAGCCGTTGTTTGTGACCACCAGGATCTTCGGGAAGGCGAGGTTCACGTGTCTACTGCTACTGTATGTGTTGTTCTATGGGATTTATTTAGTGTCTGGTGCTTTGGTGTTCTCGGCTTTGGAAGCGCCTCTCGAGAACCAAATAAGACTGGACCTGATCAGAGCAAAACAGGATTTTCTATTTAATCATCCGGATGTGTTGGGTAAATATTACTGTTTCTATTCTGTATCGTCACACCAGTAACACTAAAACAGAATCTCTGAATTCTTTTTCACTGAGAAACGATCTTTACATTCTCATTTTATATTCTCATTTTTGTCTTATCGTTAACTTTAATTTCTACAATATTTACTTAGTATAAGAAGAAATATTGTGATTTTTTATTACGTAGACATTAAGGAACATTAGCCAATAGTACCTACCTAACTGGTAACTGTCGCTCTCAAAACTGCAATTTTAGGAACCCCTTTTTTTTTTTTTTTTTTTTTTTCAGTTGGAGGAAATCACCGTATGTGGGAGTTGAACCTCACTAAAACCTCCAACCGCTCACACTCAGCGTCCGAACTCCGGCTGAGGCCAGAACCCAGCACGGGGTTTTGTGGGACGGCGAGCGCGGTCCGCCATCCTCCGGATTTAGGAACCCCTAGATATGTTATACATTTATAAATTAAGCATTAATATTTTTAATATTCTTCAATTACTTTCTATTCAAACATGTTCTTAAATAACACGATAATGATTTACTTTATTTAAATTAACGATTTCTTTTTAAAGATAGACAAACGACATTTCCAAAAACTACATTACGAACCGGTTTCTGATCAGCTAGCGCATTCACATTTCACTCCATAGATAAGATTCTAATACAAGAAAGATAAAATATGTATATTCAACACTTACCTACCAAAGCACCTATGTTCGTAAATTGACTGTTGTGTTTTTTTTCTATTGTAGGTAAGATAGTAGCCTATGTACCTACACTCTTTTGTGCATGAAGTTTAAATAAATAAATAAATAAAAAACTTGAGAGGTGTCAAGGGACACCCGGATGGAACGAAGTTCCTTTCGATTAATTAGTGAGGAAATTGTAATAAAATTGTATTTTTTTAAGTTATGATAATTAGTTAGTTTAAAACGTCTGTCTCTCTCTCTCTTTCTATTTGTATTTTTAACCTAACTAATTATTATAACTTAAATAAAATATTTTGATCACAGCGCCATCTAGCATTAATCATATAAAACAAAATAAGGAATTTATTTAAAAGATTTTAATCACAGCGCTATCTAGCGATAATCATCTAAAACAAAAAAAGTGTCATGACAACTTTTTCATAAGAATTTCCGTCTAGTCCTCTTTCGATAACGCGCGATAAGGAACTTCGTTCCAATAAAAATAGTTAAACGAGCTTACAGCACAGTTTATGGTAAGCGGTCACCGTCGCTCATGAACCTCTGCAATACCAGAGCTATGAGCGTTATCCATTATTAAACGCGAGCGGTGTGCACATTTTTTAATTATTACGATAGATTTTAAGTGTCAAATGAAACCTTCTTGTATTCCCAAAGAGAATAAAGTAAATAATATTGATTGTAAATACATGATGTTGAATGTTTTTGGGTATTTCAAAAACAATTTAAAACAAACGATGAACGTTAATGAAAAATATTAGCGCGTTTTACCTGGAATATGTATTTATGTACAGGGTGGCGCAATAGAACGTGCATATTGCATCATCTTTTTTTGCGGGGTAGAAGGGAGGGTCACTTCGACGGGAAGCGTCGCGCATTTTGCGTGCGCGCATTTTACGAAAACTCTCGTTCGTACGTAGTTGTCAGGCGACTATTTTGTTCTGAGTATGGTGTACGGCAAATTAGGGAGGCTCCGAGTGCTAATTTAATTAAAATCTGGATAAAGCGTTTTGAAGAGACTGGATCGACGTTTAAACAACACGCGAAAGGTCGTCCACGCACATCTAGGACCGAAGACAATATTGAGAGTGTTAAGCAGTCGGTACGAGAAGATCCACAAATGTCTACTCGCAAGAGATCGTCTGTCCTAAACATATCGCGACGAAGTTTGCAACGAATTTTAAACTTGGATCTTAAATTGCATCCATACAAGCTGCAATTAACTCAAGAATTGAAAGACTCTGACTTCATAGCACGGCTCACATTTGCTAATGAAATGCTCAATCGGTTTTCAAATTTTGAAAACATCCTTTTCTCTGATGAGGCACATTTTCATATGAATGGGTTCGTAAACCGCCAAAATTGTCGTTATTGGAATAGTGAAAATCCCAGACTCAAACATCAAAAACCGTTACATAGCCCTAAAGTGACAGTTTGGGCCGCAATATCTGCCAAAGGAATAATTGGTCCTTATTTTTTTGAAAACGCACGGGGGCAAAACATCACTGTTAATACCGAACGCTATGTTGCGATGTTGGAAGGTTTTTTGGCCCCAGAACTTGAAAATTCAAGAATAAAGAACTCTAGGACTTGGTTCCAACAAGACGGAGCTACCAGTCACACATCAAATGACTCCATGGCGGTTGTGAAGCAGATGTTCCCTGGCAAACTGATTTCGAAAAGAGGTGATATCCCATGGCCTCCGCGCAGTCCAGACTTGACGCCTCCTGACTTTTTTTTTGTGGGGATACCTCAAACACAAAGTCTACACCAATAATCCGAGAAACATCAGTCAGCTCAAGGAGAATATTCGTGGTGAAATGGCAGCAATCACACCAGCACTACTTAAGAAAGTTTTCGGTAATTTCCGTTTGCGGTTAGAGGAGTGCCAACGTAGAGAGGGTCATCATTTAGATGATGTTATTTTTAAAAAATAAACTTCAGTTATCACTTAATAATTGCTTAGTTTTATTTTAACTATACCTTTTGTATTTATTTTTTAATAATTATTTTAAAAATGCACGTTCTATTGCGCCACCCTGTAGTTCTAAGTTATATCTAATGACTTGGTTAAAATAAGCTAACTTGAGAACGTTTTTTCAAAATACCTATAAACTACATATTAAAAGTATGCGTACTTTTTGGAGCCTCGACTTTACATCAATTGACCCATACCAGTAAGTTTTACAGCTCATCTATCAAAATCAATAAGGTTCATTTTAACTTGAACGTTCATTATTTTGAGCCGGTCAATTACACTGTTATTTTAACCATAGCGACAATGTGACTTGAACCTTATTGCCCAACTATTGCCCAACATTTAAACCTGTTATACTAAGGGCATATTAATAGACCTTGCTTCAATAAACAAAACTAGTTTTCTCATTTCGTGTGTAATTATACAAGTTTTGAATTAATCAACATTTCAAGATAGTTTAGTTTCCAAACTTGATCAGACCTATGGGTATTCCACGTGGATAGTGACGTGAATAGTGAAATCTAGTATGTAGGTAAGATACTAGATTTTAATGCCTTGTAAGGCGGAGTTTTGGAACGAAGTTCATTATCGCGCGTTGTGAAAGGGGGCTAGACGGAAAAAATTCTTACGAAAAGTTGTCACGACACTTTTTTTGTTTATGTGCTGTGATCAGAATCTTTTAAACACGTTCCTTATCGCGCGTTACGTTAGGAAAAAAAATATAAGATATCTTTTAATCGAAAGGAACTTCGTTTTATTCGGGTGTCCCATGACACCTCTCAAGTTTTTTATTCATCTAATGGTTAGTGCTTAAACGCTGATGGATCTCAAAAACGAGATATTACTTTGATAGGATTGGGCGTTAATATTAGGTCTGAAATTAGGACTTTTTTTATTGCCATGTAGGCAGACCAGCTAACGGGCTACCTGGTCGTAAGCGGTTATCGTTGCTCATGGACCTCTGCATTTTTATGGGAAATTGCCTCGCTACCTACAGCCTACCTTTTAGGACTCTTCAAGTCTCGTTTAAAGAACAACAAGTCATAGTCATGACATTACTGACGAGTTTAGGATTTTTTGGCGGGTTTCAGCAAAAATATTTTTCTACAAAGCAGTAGTTCCGTAAATTATCAATCAATTTTTCTATATTCCATAAAAAAATATACTAAGATAGTATTTTTACTTAGTATCCAGAATTTTCGTTACAAAACCATTACGGTGTGTAAATGGTTTAAGTAGTTTAAATTAGGTTAGGTTTAACAAATAATGTCTATTATAAAAGTTAAGATGACTCCCAAAAGCACAAGGGCCTCGTTAAACCGATTTAAATGTTACTTAAGTAATTTGAACTACACATTTAGACCTAATTGAGTTTGCATAGGATTTAAATATAAATGTTTCGTCCTAAATAGACTTCTTTGAATCATTATCAAATTTCCAAAGAGATTGTATTTCTAAAGTTCAAAATTTCCTAATGAAGATGAGTATCATTCAACGTTTTGTATCTAGAACACAGACTAATTAATTAAATATATTTTGACAAACAAATAACATTTGCTTCTAGAACCAAACTTGAAATAATCTCTTGGAAATAGCAAGAATTCAACGTGATCTCGCGACCTTGATTAAGTAGTTCATCAACCTTTTAAATGGAGCCCACGTTGGTATTTTTACTTATAAATAATTAAAATATCAGTTAACCAACAGATTGAATGTTATATTTTTTGTGTTAAGGAAGTATTTCTCAAATAAATTCGCTGTATGTGTGCTTAAATCTTCAAAAAATACTAACGGATTTTGATGCGAATCTTACATGCATGCATTCATACATGCATAGTAGAGACACCTATATTTTTTCAAGTTTCTGTGTCTGTGTCCTGTAAATAAGCACATTTTTTGCGCTTACATCGCAAAATCCGATTTGGAATGGACTCCCGTCCGCGGTGTTCACGGAGCGCTATGACATGTCCCTCTTTAAACGAGGTTTAAGAAAAGTCTTGTATGGGTAGGTGATAGATAACGACCCCTCATTGCCCTGGCATTGCAGAGGTTCATGAGCGACGGTGACCGCTTACCATCAGGTGGGCCGTAGGTTCGTTTATCTATTTCGCAATAAAAAAAATATCGCAAATGCAGTGTGAACCTTCCCATTGTGACTCAGATGAAGTTGCTCGAATCAGATATAGAACTATAAACTAATTAATATTTTACATTAGTTAGATAATCAAACTGATATCAGAGACACATTTAGGCTGCGTTTCCACCAGAGATGTGCGAGGATGCATAGCGAGGGATGTGTTTGTAAAGAACCAATAGGATCGCTTCATTTACCTTGCCTCGGTCAGCACAGCTCTGGTGGAAACGGCTCAGCGGAGCTAGATTTTTGCGCATACAAAACAAGCGCGGGATGTGTACGAGGGAAGTGTGCGAGGAATGTGTGTTGAGAAAGATGTGTTGCGAGGTTTGCGCATACTGTACCAGCCAGTCCATAGACGGAGTTTGTTGGAAGTAGGAGTGCGCAAAATAGATAATAATATGGATAATTGGAAACAGAAAATACTTTTATATTTAACAATTTGTGATGAAGAAATGGAAGCATAAGATACGGAGTTTATTAGTTCTATAATTTACACAGCTTCGCAACGCATCCTCGCGCCACACATTATTGCGCATTTTCACAGCTCCGCTACACATCCTCGTAGGCACATTATCATCGCACAGCTTTGGTGGAAACACCCACACATTTTCACAGCACAGCTAGACATCCTCGCACGACACATTTCCATCGCACATCTCTGGTGGAAACGCAGCCTTAATCTCTTCAGCTGTGACGATCATTCATTTCAACAAAAAAATGAATGTTTTAAAGTCTTGAACTCCGCATTCAAATATTAAAAATTAAATGAATACTATAAATAAATAATGTTATCAATTGTTAATGTTACTATGCGACGACGAAGCTTGTTTACCTACATTATGTTGTAGTAATTGGGGTGGGACTAATCTATTTACTCGGTTTCTTTATTCTTACACAGAGTTTAAATTTTATCAGGATCTCATACGTGAAATTTAGTCATCCTTAAAAGTGTTTTTTTCCTATAATTCCTCATAAATGGTAGTACCGAAGTAATAATGTAAGATAAACTTATTCAGACACTCGCGGTTTTCTATAATACTTTCATGCATTTTCAAAGGGTTCTTACCACGATATTTAATTAATTCAGTTGTCTCGATATTTCAACGTTGTTGCAAACGTCATGATCACGAGAAGACTGGATACTGCGGATCGATTTAAGAGCAAACAAATCTGTCGACCCTCTTTCTCGTTCGCTTTTGGGGAGTACCACTGGAACTCTATTAATTATGTATTACTTTTTTTTGTGAACAAATGATTTTTTTATTTGAAAGATGGTATGTCCCTACTTCCCGTGGTTACCGTCATTCATAGACTCCTGCAATGTGAAGGTAAAACATAGGTTAGCCACCTACAACCCACCATATATTACTCTTCTCAAACCTCATTTGAAGAAGGACAAGTCACAATTTTCAAAGACGGTAACCAACCACCATCAAACCTGCCAAATAAAAACATACCTAATACACATCACAATAAAGCCTAATTTACCCCCAAATAAGTTCAGTAAACTAGAATTTCTTTCATTAATAAGTAATGTAGTAGAAAGTGGTAGTATGATTAGATTAGGGCTCTCTATTCTGTGTATCAGATGTTTCATGGATCGTTTGGGGCACTGGGAATGATAACCCTCTTTTCTTAATGTTGGTACTAAGTATTGCTATTTTACTCATGGAGTAACAATGAATTGTTGATGACGATCTCAGTAAAGAGAATGATCTGTATTCCGATATTGTTTTTTGTTCTAATGTAGGTTTTTTTTGGGTGGACCGGTTAGGATGATTCTCTTATTTTTTAAAAGCTGGGTCAGTAACTTTTTACTTTTCTGTGCCACAAAAGCAGGAATGCTTTACCAGTTATAAAGTTATCCTATCAGTAAAATAATTATCAAAATCAGTTCAGTTTTTTTCATAAAATTTACTTGCAGCTTACATGTTCAAGAAGTTTTTCAAGCGACAAGAAAGTCTCTGTACCAACCCATTACTGCCCACTGTTGGGCGTAGGTCTCCTCAGAAGAGGGATTAGGCATAGTCCACCACGCTTGCACAGTGCGGATTGGGGATTTCACATATCTTCAAAGGATTTTTAGAACCCTTTTCCGACATGCAGGTTTCCTCACGATGTTTTCCTTCACCGTTTTTAGTTAGTGGTGCTGTGAAAAATTGCACATAAATCTTTTTCACGTTTAGATATAGAGGTACAAGCCGGCAGGATTTTAACTTGCGACCTCCCGTTCGGAAGGCAGAATCCATTCTCCGGTTAAATCTAAAGGCTAAGAAACATGATAAGACTGCAATTACGCAATAAATAAACGGGTAATAATTCTTGTTGTGAACACAGTTATCTGTTGTCAAGAGTACACGCGTCGTACGACTATCTGTCATTGATAATAACCGGGTCATTGTCACAATTTACTAAAACCATACAGAGGAAAAAAGGTTTGGAAAAAGTTCTGTAATCTATATGTAAGTGAAAGGTAAAGGCCTGGCTTTGCAGAAGTCAATTAGCGATGGTTACTACTGAGCATTAAGTAGACCGTAGGCTCCCCAACTTAGTGTACAAGAAGGTCTAAGGTCAGATCGTGTTGATCCCATAGTGTCCTGTCTGTAAATAAACGAGGTTCCTCTTTAAACGAGGTTTAACCCTTTCACGCTCATGGGAAATATTTTTCCCTTCTACAAAAATCGTTATTGATTATTATTGAATCGATATTTTTTAATGAATGTCTAACTGAATGTCATGAATGTCTGAAATTAATAGGAAAATTAAATTTGTACACCCTACAATTTTTTTATAGTGATATCTCTTACTTTACAGAATAACTTAAATATTGTGTAGTATTCGCATATTTAGTCTCAGCCATCTTATGGTCCTGAAAGGGTTAAGAAAAGTCCTGTATAGGTAGGTGATAAATAAGATCACTGCTCTGGCATTGCAAAGGTTCATGAGCGACGGTGACCGCTTCCATCAGGTGGGCCGTCATCTCGATTTTCTGTCTGGCAAGAAAACACTAACCACTTACGAGTCGCTTTATTTAAAGGTATACTTCTAGTATTTGCTAGTATACGTTGTTACTAAGTGAAGTATTATATTGAGAGCTGGCTGGTTTTGGCGCCGGTAATAATACGGCGTCTAGCAGACGGAGTGCTACTTACTATTACTGAGTACTTCTCGTGTAACCTCGATGACCTAAGCTTGTATAGGCTGCCTGCATACTCGCATTATTATTGACAATAACAAAATAATTGTAGCAAATATTGACAATAGTTGAGCGTGTGTAATTAGTCATAGGAAGGTTGTATCAAACCGAAACTCTTTAAAAATGTTAAAAAGCAGGATCCCACTTAACTGATACCTCTAAATAGGTAGATACGATATACGATTGCTTAAGTATTAAATCATATTTAAAAGTATAAATATTGAGCACCTATTATCTTCGATCAAATAGAGATGTATGCTTACCATAGTTTTCTTTACACTACCTTTGGTTGACTGGTAGAATGTATTTTGGGTTAAGTCCGCCATTGTACCATTTATGTGCTGAAAGTTTAATAAATAAGTATTCGATTATAAATACCAGTTTCCCGAAAATAAAACGTTTTCTAGAGTTATGAACTTCAATTGACAGACGAAAATTGAAGGTCCCGTCGCTCAGTCATACCCATCTATGTCTATCTACCAAATACCCTCGTCCATTTTTTTCAAAAATACCGACAAAAAACTTACGAGAAAATAAAATATTTCTTCAATTTAATGGACATTTTCACGACAATTTGATTTCGATTTTCCGAGAGGAATAAGACAAGTTCTCAAACGCAGGTACCGAAATTATGAACCCTTCTCAAAAGTGACGTCGCCAAGGTTTTCACGTGGAGTTTGACAAGACTGCCCAGTGACAAAACGTACAAGCATTTTTTGGACAAGGCAAAACATATCTTCTCGTTTTTAAAATAAGGTTTATATTTCTTTTACTTCAAGTTGAGTGTTGGGTTTAGATGTCGTTATTAGGATTTTATTCTGTATCCCCTTGGCATTTATTACCTTTGTAACGTTTTATTTGTTCAACGTTAACGTGTAATACATCAAAGTTAATCCCGTCTTGGAATATAAACGTTTGGAAACAACGAAATTGTAATCTTTCATAAATTGTTATGAATATTTGGTTTGTGTAATACATACTGTTTTACGTTATTGTAATAAATTTGAGTATTTTCGCAAAGCGACGAATATGTATCGCAAAAAAATAATAAAAAAATAAAGTTTAGATCATAACCTCTTTTTGTTCGATGTTTGCTTGACTATCATTTATTAATAATAAGATAAATAATTTAATATCTGAGTATTATTACTTGTTTAATAGCAATGTTCAAATTTACTCAAAAACACTTATGCAGCACTATCTTCACATTTTGTCGATCGCATAAATTTTTCGCCGTACATAACCTAAAACAGCGGTTCTCAAACTTTTTTGTTGCACCCATTTGGAAAGGAAAATATTTGACGGAGCCCTTAAATGAAATATACATTGCGAATTCTATGATAATAATAAGGTTCTGAGTTAGTTTTTTGTAAGTTTACTGTTCGTTAAAAAAATATCACGAGAGGTTTTGGAGTTTTTGCAATTCTCGTTATTGTTCTTTTCTTTTGAATTCTAGTGCAGTCCTTACGGAGGTGTCGCTGAGGCTGAGCTTATCACACCGTACTATACCGTTTCAAGTTCTATGTTTCTTTAATCTAGCTAGAGTCTAAATTAACAATGATGGGTATTCCAACAACCTATTATCTTTCTAAAAGAGCTGTCTTTTGATTATTAAATGTTTAATTTGTTAAACTCCATAACTACCTACCTATATAAGAAGCAGTACAACGCCGTATCGGACCTGTCAAATCCACATCCGGTTGAAGCCGTATCATTGAAACATATCGGATATACGTCAGTCCCTTGTCACGGAGCATACACTTTCAATATCAACTGATATGATTATAGACTCCTGTGTACATTGACGACAGGAATGATGGACAATATTTGTGAAGTTTAAGCAGTAATGTAGATATTGGTTGGTTTTATAGATTACTAGATGACCCGCGCAACTTCGTCTGCGTTACAAAGGGGTTCAAAAATTGTAGCCTATATAGGCACGCGCCGCCCGGCGCAAACAACTACGACCCTGCATTTTAAATTTGTAATATCTTCGGTAATATTCACTTAAATTACATGCTGTAAAAAGCATATTGATCTATAATAAATGCACAATTTATTTAAGGTACTTAATTGGATAAGGATCAATGCTGTATTGTTTAAAATCACTTCGTAAATAACCATTTTTTAGTAAAGAATAAAAATGGTTATGCTGGGTTATCCCTAAGAGATAGACATATACCATCGCGGACTTTTTTGTTGAACTTTTTAAGGTGAACAATACTGTAGTACATTATTTTGGTCTATCTCGTAGGGTTCAGCCAGCGTTTGCAATATAAGCGCAAAAAAACGTGCTTATTTACGACATCACATTAGAAACCTTTAAATTTATCAGTGTTTCTCTACTATATTATGCATTTATTATACATACAAACCTTCCTTAAGAATCACTCTATCTATTAAAAAAAACCGCATCAAAATCCGTTGCGTAGTTTTAAAGATCTAAGCATACATACAGACATACAGCGAAAGCGACTTTGTTTTATACTATGTATTGATTATGCGGATAGAAAAGTATCTAGTAACGTTTTGTTTTACTAAAGGTAGATAAAGACTGCGATCGCAACTTGAAGAGAACTCTTCAACCCAATCAGCAAACCACGTCGAAGATTTTGACATAACCTCAAATTTTGTCCTTTCAAAATCTAATAACCAAAAAGTCAGTGGTCAAAAGACCTACAAATTCACCCTACATATTTAAAAAGCGATTATAATATTTCAAACAAAAACTGAACAACTTATTTGTTAGTAACAGTATATTTGAATTGCATTATACAGTGTACCGCAATGGCGGAACCACCTCATTATGTTGTAGATTGATCGGTCTATAGTTGTTCGAGAAACTTCGGTACACGGGTCGCAGTAGTTCTCAACTAATGGAATAAGGTCACTGCGAGTGGAGTGAACTCAATATTAGTACATGAATATTTTCTCACTTTTTTTATACTGCAAAATGGTTTTTAATAATTGCGATGAACACGAGAAATCTGACAAATATTATTTACTTTTTTTAATTCATTTGTACAAAGAACTCCACATAATTTTGTTTTACTAAACTTTTGTTCATCATCATCAGCCTATAGACGTCCACTGCTGGACATAGGCCTCCCCCAAACTTCGCCACATCGACCGGTCCTGCGCCATCTGCATCCAGTGACCTCCCCCAATCTTGACCAGATCGTCGGTCCATTTTGGGGGGGGTCTACCAACATTGCGCTTACCGGTTCGTGGCCGCCACTCCAGAACTTTTCGGTCCCACCGGCCATCCGTTCTTCGCACAACTTTTGTTCATTGCTACAGTATTTTATTGAGTCTTCAATAAAACTCCTAGCTCAAAGAACAGCATCATTAATAGAAAATTACCTACATTTTACACCACGATAAACATACCATGGACAAAAAACTACATAGTATTTTAATAAACAGAATAAAAATATTTCTAGTTGACAGAGTACGGAATGCAGATAAACCGGGACACACCCTCTTTTTATAGATACCTAGTACCCGATAGCATCTCGAGTTCCTAAGGTTCATATTTATTTCACGAGAGAAGCGATTAATCGACTCATAATTATTTTACTAAGCGTACGTAGATTAATTTTTGTCTCTTGTTAAAGATCATGATAGTTTTGCTGACTCCTTTTCATATGTTGATTCATCATTTATCATATGATTATTTTATTACCTGTACCACTACTGTACTGTACCTACTCTCAGTACATTAAAATTCGCTCATTATTCATCTACTTAATGATACTATTTTTAATAGTTGCTAATGCTCTACACCCAGCTCGAATTGTGTTTAAGAGGTTTAAAGAAAAATTTAAGTTAATTTGTATTGTCAGTAGAACCTTATCTTGAGCCTTGGCTAGGCACGGACGTGAAATGTCATTATAATTTAAAATGAAGCTGATTATTACCCGGTTAATAGATAAGCTTAGCCTCCATCTGGACATGGCATGGTGCATCGTAATCCATGCGTAATAATTTCGGATTCGAATAATTATTCCAGTCTTGTCTTCAATGTTTTTAATAGTTTGACTTCAGTCAGATATTTAGTCATTTTTAAGTAACACGAATGCTGCTGAGAATTTAGTACCTATTTGTCCACGTTGACAATAAATGTAAAATGAGAAACTATACACTGCGTACACATGAATAAGTCACAAACAGAACTTCATTTACTTTTACCATATTTGAAGCAAACCACTCCTACTGATTACCTTAAGGAGACATTCAAAACTCTTTGCATCGAAAAAAAACCTTTACTCGCTCCTCTTATGAGTATGTGTGTGATCCACGTGACCTAACCAGGGCGTTAGCACAGATCGGCCGGGGAATGCACCGACCCCTACATTTCCAATACTACTCGATAGTCGATACAACTGCGCTCTATAGATAACCTCTTCTTTATTACGTTTTATCTTAATTTATGTAATTGACATAATGACTTCTCTTTGTTCATATCGAAATGGTTTTAAGAATGCAGTGTTGATTATATTCAAATTCAAAATTTCTTTATTCGGACATCAGTGGTCCAAGTTGTTAGTATTAACAAAAATAACTTAAAACTAGGTGTTAGTAAGACATAAAAATGGAATAAAATTAATGAACATAAACAAAACTAAAATAAATAACAAGCCCTACACTTGCGATGCATTCAATGCTAACGACCACCAGAAGAGGACGGACGTATCATCGTCCGAATGAAATGCCTCACCAGTGATGAGCACGGATCACTTGCCACTGCTTTTAATAGGATATTGTCACTTCGCCTGACTCTCTGCACTATAGTTAATTAACATTTTTATTTCAATAATTTTCGTCTTTTCCTTATAACTGTACCTATCGCAAGTGCTTCTAGTTTATGGTTGAAAGAGTTCAGAAAAAACTGCTAGATCCAACATCCATGCTGCATAAATATTTGAATATCGATTTAGAGGTTTTTGACCTAAAAGATATTAGATTATCATTGAATTTCATTAAAATTATGATGGATATTATGCGTACATGCTATATCTTGTATCTACATAATATACTGCTTATCTATTGTAATGTAATTCATCTATAATCATCATAATACTACTAATACTAGGTCATGTTTTGTTCTGATTAGATAGGTTATCAGATAAATCGACTTGACTCCTATCTTAAGTTTTATATTAATGGAATTTTACCACTGGTTTGTAGGCTATAGACTTTTGAAAAGTACATGGGTTATAACTTTGACTACTCTAATACCTAGTAAGTATACTGGTTTTTAAAAACATCGACTCCTAGCCCTACTACTTAGTACTTACTATTGATAATGTGCCAAGAACTTGAGAGCTGCTCTGAAGGTTGACTATCGTTGAGCTATCTAGGATTTTAGTTACTAAAAATAAAACGAAGATGTTGCTCAGCTTAACAATAATTAATTGCCCTGGCATTGCAGAGGTTCATGGGCGACGGTGACCGCTTACCATCAGGTGGGCCGTAGGCTCGTTTATCTATCACGCAATAAAAAAAAAAACATATTTTATTATTAACTTTCAATATAATTTTTATTGCCATGTAGGCAACTAACTAATAATGGCATATTGACTAAACAAATTTTATATTCTTTTGTTTTACAATTCACCTTTATTAATTTGTACTCAAAAGATAACGAAACTGTTTATAAATAGCCTAATAATATTTAGACTCAGAAATTAAAACGTCGGCGTTACGTTTTTATCGAGAAACACATTTCCAAAGAAAATTTATTTTGATACTTGAAACATCAATTAACCTTTCTCGGAATGGGTAAGATTTCGTTTCTTCATTCCCTTTTGCGTTCAATATTTGCGTTAAATAAAGTTACGTAAATAGATATTTTCGCGTAACAATCGACTTGCGCGACGAGATTTGATTACCAAGAATTACAAAGGTACGATATTTATTTTATAACATATAATCAAATGACGCCCACGTCTATATAAACATTATAAACTTGTGATCTTGAGAAGAAAACATACTTTGTTATTATTTGAGAGTTGTTTGTCGACTAAGTGGTACCAAACGCCGCAGGGGCAAGGTTTCTCACCTTTACTTGGATCCGCTGCGATCTTCCACAGTTCGCTTCCGAAGATCATTTTTGCCCCGTACCATTCCTATTTGGAATGGACTCCCATCCGCGCTGTTCCCGGAGCGCTATGACATGTCCCTCTTTAAATGAGGTTTAAGAAAAGTCCTGTATTGGTAGGCGATAGATAACAGCCCCTCATTGCCCTGGCATTGCAGAGGTTCATGAGCGACGGTGACCGCTTACCATCAGGTGGGCCGTAGGCTCGTTTATCTATCTATCTAAAAAAAAATAAGTTTAGAAAAATAACATGGTTTAATTTTCGAGTGTTTTTTGACTGTAACTACTGTGCTTGAACCCATTGCTGGCCACTTCTGAGCTGAGATGTTCTTAGTAGGGGAATCAGGCATAGAACACCATGCTTGTCCAATGCGAATTGGGCACTGCTCAACTGGTACACTTAATACTTATTTCATTGGCCTTTTCAATAGTCGCAATGGCATGACTTTCTTAAAAAAGAATTTTAAAAATATCTATTCTAAATGCTGCAACTACTTTTTACCTAATGAGTAAGTAAAATACGGAGATAAAAAGAAGTAACTTCATGAAATACCCATAATATCCTTATTTATCATTCAATATACAAGTGAGTGGTACTTCGTTTGAAAGCATAATAAAATTCACTGTCGCCTGATACGTGATGTCACGAAGGCATTCCCCTCGCGCCTTAGCAACAGGTTATCATGAATACCCCCTACGACCGTTCAGATAAAGTGATTTATGTCGATGTTGCAATATACTGCAATACTATTGTAGTGTTAGCAGTCTGGTCTTTAACTTGGTGTACTGTTCTTGAGTAAAAAAAATCTATGGATATTTCGCAATACTGTGAAAGTCCGTAGATCATCAGCAACTAGCAACAGCAGTATTCAGTCTGTCTCTTTTACATGGATGTAATATGGATCGTTATAAAAAAACTAAAACAGACTAAGGAATTTTTGTTACATGAACCTCTAAAGCTAACCGCTTTTGTTGTAATTTAAACTAATGTATTTAAAAAAAAAATGATCCGAGCCGCCATATTGTGACGTCATCTATCAGCTCTCACACAGGTCCTGTCAACAGGTTATCGCACTCGACACTGCATAGATTACACAGTACTACCCCCTGCGACTGTACCCGGCAACCGGCAGCCATTGTACTCGAGAGATAAAATGATTGATGCGCTCTAATTAATCGCAATCCACTATAAACGACTGCAGTTGAAATGTTTATTGTTTTGATTGTCTTGTTTGTTTGTCGTTCGTGGTTTTCCTTGTGCAGAAACTTGATTAAAAAGTGATGAGCTCTGAGATTTTCAACCTTTTTAGACCCCCTTAATATGTTTAATATATTGGTCCTAATATTTTTCATCGCGTATTTATGTACTTGTGAAAGAAATTTTATACCTCACTCAAAAACTGCGACTGAACTCACGAAACTATATTTTTCAAATATTAAAAACATCCAACAGGCAAACTAACTATCCGTAAACTCACCCAAACAATTAATACAAACTATTTGAAACTAACCGTTTTGTACAGAAAACAAAATTCGAAAGATGAACTAATAATTAATCAGCTATAACCCTTTAATCCTAACAAAACATGAAAGTTTCACGAAATCGGATTAACATACGACCATACGTAATGTTGGTTTCAAAATTCTCGAATGTTTAGATTAAGTTAATCCAAAATACGTCAAACTTAGTTTTCGTGAATAGGAAAGGTCAAATGTCCATTCGTTCTATGAGAAACCACATTCGCCCCGACAGTTCTGAAACTTTTAATGAATCGTACAAGACCTAACAAGCTTACGGGATTCTAACTTCGTTAACCTAAATAAGTAATTATTAGTTTGTGATTTTGTGTTGTTTTGTCTAACAGTGATAATTAATAGAACAATACTTTCATTAAGTTTTAATTATTTGTTTTTTTTGTATTGTCTGTAGGTATTCTGGGGGTATTGATAATATCTATAGTTACTTATCTATTAGTTAATATCTATAGAGCGAGGATAACTAATTAAGTAACCCATCGCTGGATAAGATCAAATAGTGGTAATAAAGAAGTATCAAATATTGTACTAATAAAATGCCAGAAATAGGTAATTTTACTTTTGAAGGAAATTAACATTTTTTTAATTCCAGAAATGGAAATTATAGTTTAGATAACTACTACCAGAGATGCGATTTATTTGAAATAAGTACTTCTATTTTAAACTAAAAAGTACAAATGCTTTTAAAATTGTATTTAAATGTTTTTTTAAAAGCATTTTGTACATCTCTGACTACTACTTATATTGAAAATCCCGTACCTGCTTAAATTCGATTTTATGTAAAATATTTGAAATGAAAAATTCCTTGTATAATATTCCTTTGAACAAACGCCTGGTTAATTGTTATTAATGTAGCAACATTTCAAACCATTCCGGTCAGTTCGGTACAATATACAATGGAATTTCGTTGATATGAAAGCGAATGCCTGTAATGAAACGTTTCGTTCGTATTTGGTGGAAATTCATTACGTTACCTTGTTAATTAAATTTGTTTGATGTGGTCGACAGTATGCCTGTTAGTACTGAGTAATTAACATTTTAATGATCTGTAACTAAGGTCTGCAGATGTCAATTTCAAATTGATTTTTTTGGACTATAATACTTTTAGGTATGGTCCGACTTATTGATTACATTGTAATTCGTCACATCGAATATTATTAAGAGATGTTGAATCAAAAATACTCAAATAAAAGTCTTTATATTTCAATTGATTGCGAGTTGAAGTGTGGTCTAGACACTCTAGACCTTGAGACATATTTCATTAAATTTCATCTTCAATGTTATAATCACTTAGAACAATACACGACACTGTTCTACACATAAGTAATGTCAATCACCGTTATTTGATGAAACGTATTATTTCCAATGTCATAAACATTCATTGAAATTATCAATCATTATAAAGATTACCGAGTATCATTAAGGAATAGAAGGTGTTTTATTTCGATATCCAAATTGATAACATAACAAAGTACCTAGCTAAAGTAGAATATCTACTATTTAATATGTCAAACTTTTTATCGGCTTCATCACTTCCATTATGAAACTCGAAACTCATGTTTTCCTACTCCTTCTATCATCTTCTGATTAAATTCGTTGCGGGTCCGTGACAAGTTAGCTTTCGCTCGCTTTCCCTCGGGTTTTCCTGGGCTTCACTGCTCACAGTCATTACGATGGTCGCCGCTGTGGATCCTGGAGTTACAGTGGTGGGAGTGAGAGGTGGGCCAATACCTGATTCCATTATGAAGTATTCTAATTACGGTTGACTGGTATTGGACAGATACCTTTTTTTTTTTCTTTAGTTGGAGGAAATCGCCGGATCCCCGCCCTCCCCGGGGGCGGGGTATGTGGGAGTTTAACCGCACTAAAACCTCCAACCGCTCACACTCAGCGTCCGAACCCCGGCTGAGGCCAGAACCCACGGCACGGGGTTATGAGGGACGACGCGACGCGTTACGCCATCGGCACTCTTTCCCATCGCGCCGCCCCCGGGAGACAGATACCTATATGAAAAAGTAAATTAGTACCTAATAGTACCTAAATAGAGATTTTTAGATCTAACTTAGATTTTTCTTTTGTCCGTAGATGAGGATTTGGAAGCATTGTTGGATGAGGTGGTCCGCGCCAGTAACCGTGGTGTTTCAGCATCGCGCAATGTTACTGGTGGACCTAACTGGAGCTTTGGACAGTCTCTATTCTTTTCATCTACTGTCGTTACCACCATCGGTAAGATACGGCTTTTGTATTTATGTTTTATTTATTTATTTGGTACACCAACAGTAATAATATACACAATTATACTTAGTATTATTAAAACATAGGGTCTTATATGAGTACCTATTACAGGTATACACGCCATTCTATAATCATATTATTCCAGGACAACATCAGTATCGGTTTAAAAGAAAAAAAGTAAATTTACTAAGAAATTATTTGAATATTAAAAATAAATAAATCAGAATTATTATTAAAAATAAAAAAAACAATGTTCATCAAATGAAAGAAAGCCTACTTACTAAAGTTAAACGGAAAATCTAAAAAGAGTATGAACTAATACTAAACTAAGCTAAAACTAAACTAAACTAGGATCTGAAATAAGAACAAAATAAAGAAAAATACAGTTATAATAATGTAGAGAGAGAAAAAAAATTAATGTAATAGGAATAGCTCTCTGAATCGAGTGGCTGATATGTCATGAATGTTAATTTCAATTTCGATTTATTAGGTTTACAGATTTGTTGAATGATTATAAATTAGCACTATCTAAATTTATTAATGTTTGGACAATAAATAGCATAAGACATTAGCAATAAAAAAATAAATTGTAAACTAATTGCATTTTATCTTAGGTTACGGCCACGTGACTCCTCTCTCCCAACCTGGGAAGCTCTTCTGCATGATATACGCTCTGCTTGGGATACCGCTGACCCTCGTGCTATTGTCAGCACTGGTGGAGAGACTCCTGCTACCAGCCACTGCACTCCTGCGCTCCCTGAACGCTGCTCTCGGTCACCTGTATCGACCATTCACAATCCGACTTGTGCATCTTTCTATCATCGGTAAGAAAATTTGAGAGGTGTCAAGGGACACCCGGATGGAACGAAGTTCCTTTCGATTAATTACTGAGGGAATTGTAATACTATTTTTTTGAAGTTATAATAATTAGTTAGTTTAAGTTATAATAACTAATTAAATAAGAGAGAGAGAGAGACAGACATTTTAAACTAACTTATTATTATAACTTAAAAAAAAATGCTCACAGCGCCATTTAGCATTAATCATATAAAACAAAATAAAGAATTGTTTTAAAAGATTTTAATCACAGCGCCATCTAGCGATAATCATCTAAAACAAAAAAGTGTCATGACAACTTTTTCATAAGAATTTTCGTTCCGATAGGTATATTTATCTATTTCTTTTTTTACAATATAATTCAGTAATAGGTACTTATGCAGTTGAATTCGGAAATATCGAAAAAAATACAGAATATAGGACGAAAACACGTAATAATGTAAATAAAATTGTAGCTGGCATTTTTAATTGAGTTGAATTGTGGAGTTCTCTAAAGTTTTAATAAATACTGTGGGTACAGTGGACTTATGGCCAAAGGGAGATCTCCGACCGGGCGAGGCGGTGTATGCCCGGTCAGGCGGAAGCCCACTGTAGTAGATTTCAGATGTCGTATATACGCGAAGATTTTTGCAAATGTTGTAACCGCGATTCAGGATCTCGCGCGCTATTATTGGTTGCCACAATACAGAAACGTGATTTTAACGAAAGCTCTGTTTCCAGTGACTTCATTCCTCGTTTTCTTCCTGGTGCTTCCGGCCGGAATATTCGCGTACCTTGAACCGGAGTGGGACTTCTTGGATTCGTTCTACTACTGCTTCATATCGCTGACTACTATTGGCCTCGGTGACTACATCCCTGGCGATTCTCCTGGACAACCGTACCGACCTATTTACAAAATTGCTACCATCTGTGAGTGTTAATTAAGCTTTGATTTAAAAATTGCAGGACTTTTACGCAGTCCTTACCCCATTATCCTATAAAAAGAAATTACTGGTTAGCTAATAGCTATTATACAGGGTGATTTGTTAGAGGGTACATATTGCAGGAGGGTGATGAGTACTCTGTTCTAATACGGAATATTACAAAAAGTAGGTAAAATTACATTTTTTTTTTTTTTTTAATCTAATTTCGACAAAACTACCTCAAACATAAACAATTTCGTCTTAAAGAGTGTTGACTAATGACCTCTAGTGATTTCGCGCATCCCACACCTCCGCCACACCTATCAGATGTCGAAAAACCATCATTTTGCAAGAATTTTAGATATTTTTAAGTTGCGATTACTAAGACATTAAGCCATATACTTTGGTAATAATATTTTTACTGGTCGTATATAACCATCAGCTACCATGACCTTCAATATGTACCCTCACTAGGAAATCACCCTGTATAATCTCTTTTAAATTAAGTTAATCTCCTTTTAAAGATGATTATTCGATTTGGTTTGAAAATATTCATCAGTGACATACTGCAGAAATCTATGACTGAGCCACCAAAACTCTATCAAGTTCTCATTGTTACAGTCTACTTAATCATCGGCCTAACCTTCCTGATGCTGACCCTCACCGTGTTCTACGACATTCCCCAACTGAACTTGAGCAGCGTTTTCTCTTCAATTAAACTTGACGAGGACCCGGAGAAGATGCGTCTCAGTGGATCCGGTGTGATGCCGGGGTACGGACTCGGGGGCCTCGTGATGCGAGATGACTACTGCCGCGATCAGCGACGCTCCGTGGTCCAAATCCGACCACATCTCGATGACAGCCCGAGCCCTGACGATACTACCCCTGTACACGCCAAGGACATGAGGATCCCGTAAACGACGCCATATTGGATGTCTGAATTCTGATGTTGTCTGCCTCAACATACAGTATGTTTGGTATTATTGAAATCAATAGTGTTGATTATGTAATTTTTACTATATCGGACTTACGCATAATCCTCGGAACCAAATCAAAAGTACCTACTAATGGTTTTTTTTTGATGACGCAACGTTTTTCATTTTCATTTTGCATTTTTATTTTAATTAAATATGGGTTAGCATTAGCAGTAGGCATTTTATCGATTTTAAGGATAATTATAATTAGTTTAGTTTAGGTTTTATCATTAAAATTTTATTATATGACATCAAACAAAACTGACTCTGAACAAAACTCGAAGAACTCGAGAAGTCATTTGAGATTCTCAGAAATTAATTCTTTCAAATTATTTTATCGTTGATCACAAAAATATCGGTGCTACTCACGAAAAGTTTACGTTGAAGAATCTCCGAAAACATACGTTCTTTACTTTATTTTTTAATAATTAATATATTTTAATTAATTTCCTTGGTTTGAATTTAACTTCATATAATACCTATGTGTTAACTGATGTAAAAATACTTAATGCGTTTAATAGTGTTTTAAGCAGGTATTATTATGTATTATAGTTTTAAATGGTCTTTAACACAATGTACTAGAATTTTCTTAAGCTCTAAACGAAAGTCTTTTGGATTTGTATTAACTTTATCTGTACCTATAAATGTAGAGAAATTGTTGATTTCATAATTCCTATATTAAAAGATATACAATTATTTCATTGGACGAAAGTATCTGATAAAAAACAAACCAGAAATCGATGTTATAATTTTAAGTATCGCTTGATGACCGTCCTGAATTTATAAAAAAAAATACAAGTAACAGCGTGCTTTTAAATTAATTAAATAATAGGTGTCAGTGTTTTTGATGATTTTAACAAACTGGGTTTCAAAAAGACTGAAAAGTTTTTCAAATTTTCACACTTTTCTAAATTCGTACCCAAATGCGTGTAAGTTGTGAAGATATGCGCTACGTATAAATCATAAAAAAAAAACTTAATTCTGTGTCAAATTAAATCTCATTACGTAATAACAGTGTATACGGTAAAATTACCTTAATAAAATACGAAAAAAAGCTATAATGTGCAATGTATCTTAGTACCTATCATAATATCTTACAAATGTAACTTAGTCTTATTGGAGAAAAATATATATCACTTCACAAACTAAGGACGAAAATAAATAACATTTATTGGTAGGATAGTTATAGATTATATCTATGTATATTCAAATCGGTGTTAACGTATCAAAATATTTGACATCTAATGTGAAATATGTAGAAAAACTTCATTGGAGTGGTCGACCAAGCAGAACTCAAATAGTTTGAGAACTTTACTGGATTTAACTCCTGCTTTATTTAGTAAATAAAAATATATATCAGTAAAATGTTTGTGATAGATGACCAATATAGTAGTATAGATTTACGTAACTGTTAAACAAATCACTAGAAAATCAATATTCCTTTCCATTTTGACGTGACAACGTCTTATAAATTGGTTTGCCGGGTGACACTTCACTTCGCTGCGTTACGCTCCGCTCACGTTATGCGCTCACAATGAGAGCGAGTGAGAGGCACGCGTGCCGCGTCACTTTTTATGTCTGTCTCTCTCGCTCTTAGGCGGGCTAACCATGCCCGAGTCGTTGTCACGTAAAACTTTCGCCCGTATACCGACTTTACAGGCAACCAATTTTTTTTTCATTATAGCATTACCTATATTCATGTAGCATGCATTAACGACCCACGATCTTAGCTCGTGTCTCAAGCACTAACTTTCTAGACGTTATTAAATAAATTATATCAATCGAATTGTGTTGTGTAGAAAAAATGGTTAAAGCAATGTAATAACATAGTTACTAGTAAGAATATGGACAATTTGATTGAAATTAAATTCATGATATAACTCCCTACCAAACTATCTAAAGAAGTTGGTATAAATAGCTTATTGAAATCTATAAAATCACAGCAGAAGTGGCACTTTACGTAGAGGTTTTACGATTTCTTGTGATTATCAAATCCTAAACTATTTACAAAAAAAATAATACTAAAATATTTGGATTACTTTTGATGTATTGTTAAAATTTTCTGTTTGGAAAATTAAAATAAGTAATTTCACTCTCGGTTATTGATTTGACATCCATCTTGACAGATGAAGCCCTTGGGTGCAATCCTACAGTTTGAGAACCTCTGATTTTCATATTATTATATTTTGTAAATTATATTTGCACAGAAATACTATAACATTGACAATACTCGAAAGATTTAGATATAATAATAGAGAAAACTATATTTACTTCTTTACTAAAAATTCCTGAACTCTAGACTTAACTGAAAAATATTTTTGTAGCTAACTTTCCTCGTAAATTGTAGGCGACTAAAAATGTAGAATTAAGTTCAGTTTGCTCATCTGATTTTGATTTACAAATTCCGCAGACTGTGTGTGTCGTGTTCATAAAACGATTTTTTTTTTAAATTAAAATGGAATCAAATTTCCTATTTCAAATTATAAATAAAACTACGAGTAAAACTTCTTTGTGCAACTTAAATTTACCGAAAGCTATTTATTCAATAAACGTTAGTATGTATAATATGACTATTTATATATTTTAACATTATAAATGTAGATGATTATTATAAAAATCAATACAAGACATAGTCTATCTAACATTGTAGTTACTATTCTATGTATGTCTGAATTGTCTGAACTACAGTAGTGCATAGTAATTTCACGATGCCTGTAATAAAAATGCATAATATATCTGTAACATTGTTTAGTGATGGTTCGTAAATAAAGCAGCTTGAAAATGTATGAATTAGTTTATTCCGATCGGATCACCTTTTCTTTGACAGGCGAAAATAGCCGGTCTTTCAACTGCCCCCACGAGTCACAGCTCACATTCAGCGTGCTAACCCCGACTGAGGACAGAACCCAGTATGGGTTGTGTGGAATAACCCCATTCTTGAATACCTTGTAACTAAAACTGTTCGAAATTTGAATTTCTTCATACAAAATGTATGAAAGTTGTTAATAACTGGGCCCGGGGTCACTTTTCAAAGCAACATGAATTTCTCTTTAAGAATTATATTTTTTAACAAAATATTTATGGGATCAGATAATTGACTAAACACCGATCCTACACATGTAATGATCATGAACTAAATGCTTGTAATTAATAAAGAAAAACTAAGTTGAAAATGGAAATCGCACCATATGACGAGCATCTAGGTTGGTCACCCAACAATGCACGTGGAATGCCGTTCTCAATTTTTTGTATCACTCCTGTAAATTCGAAAACTCTAAATCGATACATTCGATACCCTAAAAAATAGATACCTACTTGAAAGTTTTAATAATCGATTGTCCTAGGTTTTAGTATACGTCGAAAATCTTAAAAATAGGATTTGATTAATATTGTTTGAAATTAGGATGTATCTGTCTTGTACGATATCATACAAGTAAAGATGGTTAAAAAAAGAAAAACTGTCAGAAACGACAATTCCACTTGCATGACGTTTAATGCGGTTGGGCTTTAGTTTGCAAAATCGATTTCTTTGAAGACATCGATGATGAACAATGGGCATTTATTGCGTTATCATTCGTTTTAAATATAAATTTAACTATATTGAGGGTCGACTTTATGGTAAACATTTTTTTACCAGAAATAATTAAATAATAATTAAATAATGATTAATTAAGATCTATTATTATTTATTTTTAGATTTTTTTTGAAAACTAATATTACACAAAAATATGTTTGATCCATTAATTAGCTAGATAAAAGTCGTTGTATAACAGATCCTACAGTTATCCACTTAACTAGGTACATTAATTTTCGCTAGATGGTGAAACTGGGTTCGCCCGCCCGGAGTTCGTTCAGAATCATTAGCTAATTAAACCTAATATTTTTGTAATTCTTTATTAGCAAACTACGCTGTATTACATTTTTGGTAACAATATATTTTCTCCGTAGGAACAACGAAAATAAAATGTAAACAAAACAAGTTTCCGAACTAACGTCACTTCGTGTTCAATTTTGGCTCCTGCCACAGACTTGGCCAAAGTAAACAAGCCAATTTTGATGCCAATCCCATTTGAGTGGAATAAATACTTCGTTTTCTAGTAGTGATTGATGTACAACGAAATTTAAATCGATTCTCTAAAAAGGATCGATCATCATCGATTGCGGCATTTGTGCACATCATTATTTCAGATAGTAAACATAACCTATATGTATAATACTGTGCAGTGCTAAACACAGTACTAAAAATTAAAATGGTCGTGAAATGTTCTGTGCGACGTGCGTTCCTAGAATAAAAATAATTTGCCCCGTTCAATTAAAAACGTGTGTTTGTGTGAAATTCAACTGACTATCAGTGGCACATATCATACTTTGGAAAACTACATAAGAAAACAACACGTGCAAAATGGAATCACCAATATCGGCGTTTGCTATGTACCAATCTAAAAAACAATCTAATCACGATAAAAAGAAGAAAAAGGCCCAATTTATGAAACCCGTTGAAACATTTTCAAAGCCAGTTAAAAACGAAATTATGAAAGAAGCCGCAAAAAAACTGAAAAAAGATAAAACAAAGGAATCGAAGAATATTTCAAAGAAAAAATCTCACAAAAAGAAAAAATCAAAAACAGCTAAAGAGGATATCAAGAAAAAGGTTAATAAAAAGAAGAATAATTCCGAAAATGATGTTGAAGAGATTCCTTCCTTAGTTCCCATAAGTTTTAACAATTTGCAAGATAATTCAGATGTAATATCGATCCAGGACGATGACCTTTCATTTGCGAGCAGCGAAATAGATTTCGAACCAGTTGTTACAGATAGTACTGAAGAAGGTCTAAAAGTGTTCAAATGGATGATAGCTCCGTACAGCCCTCAGGAGTTTATCGACAGGGTCTGGGAGCAGAAACCACTCCACATAGCCAGAAAGAATCCAACGTACTACAAAGACATCATTTCTACTCCTATTATTGATGATATGCTACGAAATGAAACTATTCAGTTTACCAAAAATATTGATGTTACATCTTACGTTGATAACAAAAGAGAAACTCATAATCCTGAAGGACGAGCTTTACCGCATGTTGTGTGGGACTTCTACTTAAATGGCTGCAGCATCAGGCTCCTTAACCCACAGACTTACATACCAAAACTTCATTTAGTTAATGCCACTATGCAAGAATTCTTCAACTCATTTGTTGGTGCTAATGCCTATTTAACTCCACCAGATAGCCAGGGTTTTGCTCCACATTACGATGACATTGAGGCATTCATTCTCCAAACGGAAGGTAAAAAACGCTGGCGTATCTACAAACCTTTAACTGAAAACGAAGTGTTACCAAGAGTGTCATCAAAGAATTTCAGTCAAGATGAAATAGAGGAACCTCTGATGGAAGTCACATTAGAAGCTGGAGATATGCTCTATTTCCCACGAGGTTACATTCACCAAGGAGTTACTATAGACGGAGAACATTCCCTTCATGTTACAATCAGTATGTACCAGAAACACTCCTGGGCAGATCTCTTTGAGAAAATGATTCCTGCTGCTTTACAAATGGCAATAGATTCAAATGTAGAATTACGAGAAGGACTTCCTTTAGATATTTACGACAGGTTTGGGCTTGTCCATTCCGACCAGGCTCACCCAAGGCGCCAGGATATACTGCAAACAGTGGAAAATCTTTTTGATAGTATTAAAGAACACTTGCCGTTAGATGATGCAGTTGATCAAATGCATAAGAACTACCAGCACGATGCTTTACCTCCTGTTTTGACTGATTTCGAAAAGGCAGTAACTGTATTCGGCGATACTGATGTCATGATAGAAAATGGACAAGTTACAAATAGAGTTGAAATAAGTCTAGACACAAGAATAAGGTTATTGCGCAAAAATATACTTAGGATGGTATCTGAAGACAAAATCAAGCTGTATTATCACACGGAAAACTCACTGGAATATCATGGAAATGAATTACCTTATTTAGAAATAGAGGTAGATCTCGCACCAGCTATAGAAACTTTGATAAAATCATACCCTAATTATGTGGCAGTAGAAAATCTAGAAATAATTGATAATTCAGACAAAATACAACTGGCTGATGTGTTGTGGTCCAGAGGAATAATCATGACGGAATACCCTTTACATACTTTGGAGGATGAATAAATTTATTCTACACTAGATGATCAGCGCAACTTCATCAACGTCACAAGGGGTTCAACAGCACTCGCGATATTTTTTTGTAGCGGGGCTGGCGTACAATGCCTGCGTTTTATACTCGTGATAATTTCTCAACGAAATGTCCCTTTGGTATAAAACAAAATGTATTTAAGTACATACTTCTACATTAATACCCTTGATTATGTGATGCTTAATTTGAATATTTTAAGGCTTAATATTACGATACAAATTTAACTTTCAATGTCTTTCAATCTACAGACGATTTAATATTTTTTATGAACATAAATTAAATAGCAATTATTGTGATAGTTAGATACATATTCGCTATCGCGGATTTTTTTAAGATCCTAATAACACATAAAATCCCGTAGTCCATCATTTTGATCTTTTGTCAATAGTTTTTGCAGCGTACGCATAAATAGGATTTCGATTTTAGACATTGGGTTACAAAAGCGTTTTTTTTGTATATAAAATATAGCCTGTAACTTTCCTCAATAAATGGACTTTCTAATACTGAAAGAATTTTTGAAATCGTACCAGTAGTTCCTTAGGTACCAACAAACTAACGTTGTAATATAAAAAAAACCTGACGTGTCATGGGACACCTGAATAGAACGAAGTTCCTTTCGATTAAAAGTTATCTTATATATTTTTTTCCTAACGTAACGCGCGATAAGGAACGTGTTTTAAAAGATTTTGATCACAGCGCCATCTAGCGATAATCATCTAAAAAAAAAAAGTGTCGTTAAACTTTTCGTAAGATTTTTTCCGTCTAGCCGCCTTTCGATAAAGCGCGATAAGGAACTTCGTTCCAATAAAATAATTATAATATGACTAGCATATATGTTACTTTATTGTTTGTAATGAATTTCTATGTATAATATTATCATTACTAGTTTTGTAGTTTTCTAGTCCTTGTTCAGGTTTATGAAAAAAGACAATGTTAATTACTATCTTAGATTTTAACTCCATATTATGAAATAGAAATAGTTTTTTTAAGACTTGAATCTTAAAACCTTACTGATATTATATTTAATGATTTTACTGAAAATGAAACGATTTCGTGATTTTAATCTTACAAATAAAGTTACATAACCAAATAAAACACGCATTCTCTTAAATTATTATATTTATTTCTGAATTGCATATTTAGTGGACTTTCTGTTACAATATCTGATGGATCTTACAAACTGATATTTTTTGTATAAAAAGTCTTGCATAACATTTTTAATACTATTGTTTTAGAGTTCCAACTCTCGACAAAAATATCTCAGTTTTAGTTACAATTTATAAACAGAAAATGCACACACAATAATTTATAATCTAAACTTATCTCTCCATCTTTAGAATTTTTATAATCTAGTTAAAAATACTACCTAAAAATTAGGTACTTAATATTTTCTAATTTTCACACGCACTCTTCAATTTCAACAATGCAGAGGAAATAAAATGAAAAAAAAGAAAACAAAGTAACAAATTGATTCCAGTTTAAATGAAATAATCACGTACAAAAGTACAATAAACGTTCAAAGTTGTATAAATCGTGAAAAAATCCACAAACCGTATGATTGGTGTAAATTTTATAATGATTATAAAGCAAATTAATATTGCAAAAACTTTTGGTCCATACCGTAACAAATTTAAAACACCAGATTTTCAATTTCATTCAAATTTCCGTTTCATACAACTCTATCTTAAAAATAAACACCGTTCATATCAAAATATATTTTTATGTGAAGCAAAAACGTCATATTTACGATAAAAACATTTCGATAATATTACATATTTAATCTTCTATTTACTTAAATTCTTTGTACTGATATACATTTTTTGATACCTAATTGATTTTCACGTACTTTAGAATTTTAGCCTAAACTTGACAGTTAAATCTATTGCTTATTGTTTGTGAAGGCAAAAACACCTGTTCACTTCCTTTTTACCGCTGAATTATTAAGACTAGTAAAAAAAAGTCCAAAAATTTGTGCAATAGTTTTTGTCAATAATTTTGTAACTAATTGTAAAACTTGTTTACTCTGTGCACTCAAAGTTTATAAAATCTACGTAAATAAAAAAAACGCACACTGTCTTAAAATTCAACAGAAGCACAGACATTCTGTTAGTTGTTAAATATTTACATTGAAGTACATTTTATCTCTTAATTTTAATAATTAATTCTTGTTAGTTAACTCTATAATAAAAGTTTTAATTATCCAACAGTAATTTTCTAAACCTTCGATTAAGGCGACAGCACACTATTCAAAAGTCACGATTGTTTTTTGATAGTGTGTAATCTTTAACATATTATTTATTGCTTCACATTATATTAATAAAACAAAGTATGCGTAAATACGATTTCTGTACTAACAAAATATATGAAAAGTATTTTACTGTACTTTTAACAGAATAATATGAAATTAAAACAATGAATATTTCAACAATATCATAGCCGAATAGATTGTATTAAAACGGGAAGAGACTACAAAAGTCAAAATATTCATTGTTAAAATATGTATGAACAATAAAGTAAAATAAACATTATGCAGTTAACATGAAACCATGATGTATTAAAAACTATATGAACATAATGTAACTCAAATCAGTTTCAGTGAAAATATTTTTTTTTATAAAGATACTATATGTTTTTTTTTATTACAAACATAGACATTGATTGGATTTGAGGAGTTTCAGAACAGAATTTTCGAATCGATGTTCAATTTTTTTTATTACCTACTTACAATTTGAAGGCACTAATCGGTGAACTTTATATATTTTTTTAAGCAAATTCAAAACAAATTTTAATTTCTGTATTTTTTTTATATTTTTGTGAAAAATGTTAAGTTGATTAAACTTTTAACTATTCATAATTTATTTTCGTTCTGAAACTCCTTATTGCATGATAACATCTCTTAAAGATATAGATTCTTATTTCACTTTGACAAATATAACTAAATTTCATACTATACCTTATTAATTCACTAATTTCAATAAAAAAACTAATTATTTTTATGAAAATTCAGCCTGAAACACTTACTAAAAAAACTGTTGAGCTCATACATTCGTTGAAAAAAAATAACAAAAATAAAAAAAAAAACCATGATTCACACCACGTTTGAATGTTTGAAATTCAAATCGCTGTCACATCGGATGGCCCATAATATTACTTTTAAGACACTTAAAGTACAAGTCCGTAACGTAATGTTCTATTCGGCACAAAAGTCCTTTTACTCAACATATTATGTCAAGTATTGTGTAGTGTATATTATTTCTTTGAAGGCGGTTTCCGCGGAGTGCGAGTGGTCTTGCCCGTCGACGTGGATGGAGTCGGAATTATTGGAGATGGTTTCAATTCTGTAACAATATAGATTTATTTAGGAAGAATTTAAATGGGAAAACGGATGATGGATTGCAAAGCATTGGAATACAAAATATGCTTAAAAATCTTTAATGACGTTGTCGTTTAGTAATCGTACTTGCAACTCATGATAATTACCATTTGATATCTAAGTCAAGAAAGATTTGTAAAAATATATTAAATCGGCCATTAGTTCTGGTTTTCACAAAACACTTGACTAATTCTCATTTCAAACAAAACTAAATCGGTTTATTTATTTGCAAACTACAGATGTCACAAAGATATACACTGAGACACACACAATAGATAGACACATCTCATTGTTTCTCATGGACCTTCGTAATGTCAGGGGACACTGCCCCGCTACCTACGACCTAACTTTAGAAGCTTTCTTCAAGGGTCTGTACTGTAACAACCCTTTATTGCCTACTGCTGGGCTCAGGTCTCCTCAGAAGAGGTATCAAGGCCCGTTGGAGGAAAAACATAGCACTCAAGAAACACTGTTGTGGAAAGCTCATTCCGGATCTTACCTACCTTTAAGGACTTTCTTTGGATTTCGAGTATAGTACTAATTATATTACCTCTAGCAGACGTTCTTCTCCCCTTCCTAACGGACGTGGGTGTATCGACCTTGTCCTTGTGTTTGGCGGAGGGGGTCCGTTTAGTGGGGGTGCTGTTTTTAGACTTTTCCGTTACAGCTGTTGCCGTCTGAAAAATTAGGTTCAATTTAAATTTGGAACTAGAATAGATTATGGATAGATTAGTGGTTTAGTTAGGGTTGACTGTTGATTAGGGAATTAACCTGAAGTGCTCATAGTTTTAGTTAAGTCATTAAAGTATTTATATAATTATTGTCTAAGTATTGTAAAAAAACAAAATTATTTGTCTAAGTATTGTTTAAAAGCTTTTAAATCATAAGAAAACTAATCTTTATGTTTTTCATTTAATCTTAATATTAATCTTTGAATATCATCTGAAAACGATAATAATCATAACCTTACTTAATTTTTTCATAATTAAATATTTGGTAGTTTTTTTCTTAACCAAAAACATTCAAAGATGACAACACACATTACACAGACACACAGGACGATACGATTTCCTTTCTCCATTTTATAAACACCATGCAAACTGCATGCTACAAAAATAATTAAGAAAAACAAAAATAAATTTAAAAGAGTTTCAAGTTCCAACTTTGGTTATTGAAATTGTTAATTTTATTTAAATTATATTTTGGATATTATCATTTCGTGCTAAGTATTAAGTTACTTAAAGCAATGTAAAATTAATCAAATAAATCTACAAAAAGTAAATTAACTACTGGACATGTTAATTAAGAAAAAAATCTGACGGTCTTTAATATTAATTAGTATGGAATATTCTTTTTATTTCAATCAATGAAGTTATCTGGTAAATGATTCAATGAATATTACTAACTTATGACTTAACACACAGGTTCAATAGTCAAATATATGAAAGGAGCTTGTTAATAAGATGTGAAACATAATTCAAATAAATATTATAAAACATTTCAAATATAATGTAACACACAAAAGCAAGCGATGGTGAAATGGAGATGAATATACAGGGTTGATCTGTAAGTTTGGACAATCTGACGTGGGGTGAATGACTTGTTGAAATAAAACTTAGAACCACTTTTATTTTAGGAATTGGATAAAAAAAAAATTCATTATAGTATGGAAGTCCGCAACGATAGTCGTACGTTTTCTATACAATGTCAGAAAAAAAAGTTTAACCAATTCACCCCACGTCACATTTCAAAGTTATAGATCCACCTTGTATTAAGATATTATTGATGATCCTTGCCTATGACAATATTTTAAAAAATCTTGAATTGGTATTGAACTATAGTTTTATTTTCACGAAGGAAATCTTAATACATGACCTATAGTGTTACCTAAGTTCGTTTAGATTTCGATATTTATGTTTCGGTGCTATTCCATTGTCTCTTTTGTTTAAAATTAAAATAGGTAGACATTTGGACAAATCTTTCTAAAAGATGTGAATGCTCAAAAGTATTTATTCAAGTTGAATAAAGTAATAAAAATCTGGATCAACTTGTTTGTACATTAATATATATCCCATGCAAACCCCAAACACCAATTTTGAAAACAATAAATGCCAATGAGTGTAATAAAAATAATATTGAAAAAAAAAACCTTTACCAAAAATAAATAAAACTTTCATACTGATTTGCACACCAGTTCAGTCATTAAAATTGCTGTAACTGTAATGTCATGCAAAAAATATATATATTTTTAAAAATTTTGCTACACTTTTCCAAATCAAACGCCAATAGTCAAACTAAAATTCAACTTTTGTCAACCAAGTACAATTCCGTGCTTGTCTTTCCTCGGCCGCCATTTTGTGATATACGCCATCTTGTGATAGCGGATGTAGGCGTGATGACTGTATGTTACAATCAAATTATAGTTTCAAGTAAAATGGTAGAAAGACTGTTATTTTTTTTCCAATTGTAGTAAAAAAAAATACTAAGATTTTTAAGAAAATATAAGCGTAAACTATCCTATCGGCTATCTTTGTCTAGCCATTTAAGCTTGTGACGTCATTTCAGACTACTAGCTTTAATTTACATCAAAAAGCATAGACAAATTTCGAGTTTTCAACATAACTTAGTCATTTATTTTCCAAATTTATAATGAAAAAGCATTGTATGAATCAGTCATGACGCCAACAGTAATGGCGACGGAGGAGACGGCTCGGTACTCGCCTGAGTGATGGTAGGTGGGTGAATGCGGATACGTACATGTCTATATATCCGTTGTACTATGCCTACCTTGCTTGGGGCCGCCCCTGTGGGCTTACTACCTGCCGATTTTCGTTTATTTTGTTTGGGCGTCGTCGATTTCGTATTGCGAACGGTTTTCGGGCTACGCTTTGGCATTGTTCGCATTTTTTTGACGGGCGTCTCATCGTCTTTCTGTAATTTAATATTTTTGAATTAGATATGTATAGTTTTCATACACATGGTGAAACTAAAATTAGGCATAGCTCTTGTAGCAAAAAAAAGAGAGAAAGAGTTTTCGTAAAATAAAAAATTGCACTTAATTGCACTTAATTTGATCTCACTTTTCTCAAATAATAATGATTGTCTATGCTCTGTAGTTAGAGATCCTGTTCCTGTACCAACCCATTACTGCCCATTGTTGGGCTCAGGTCTCCTCAGAGGAGGGATTAGGCATAGTCCACCACGCTTGCCCAGTGCGGATTGGGGACTTCACATATCTTCAAAGGATTGTTAGAACCCTTTTCCGACATGCAGGTTTCCTCACGATGTTTTCCTTCACCGTTTGTGATCCATGAGCACAGTAATCTTTCGCATTGCTTTACTTTCAAAAAATGCGACAAATTTTGCTCTATTTCATTAGTACTATTTTTTTACCTATTATACTAGCTGATCTGCGCAACTTTGCCTGAGCCACAATCAATGGAATTTTTTACCAGTTTTTACTTATTTTTAATTTTGAACTTTATAAAGCATATGCACATCACACTTATCTCAAAAATCAACTTATTAAAAGTAAAAGAATTTCGAAATCGGTTCAGTAGACCCAAAGATTACCCCCTTCGTTACAAACACTTACATTACCTCTCTATATTAGTTTATAAAATAAATAAATGTATAAATATTGATACATACCGCATCCTCGTTAGTGAAGTCCAGTTTGGATCGCGGCGACGACTTGGAACTGTTTCGTTTGCGCGACTTCTTGTCGAGTTGCGACTCGTCCGTGTACAGAGATAGGTCCACTGTCAAACATTACTCATATCAACCACTCGACTGGGAACGTCACTATTCGCTAGATAGCGAAACTGGGGACTTCCGAATCAATACCGTGTTTGAGTCTCATTTTAAAAACTTTTTTTTCCAAAAAAAAAAATAATTTTGTTTTTTAATTAAACCTTATATTTTTGTAAATCTTTATTATTAAACGACGCTGTATAGCATTTTCAGCGAAAATATATTATCTCCGTAAAATATGAGACAATTAAAAAATGTAAACAAAACAAGTTTTAGAATGCTCAATTTTGGCTCCTGCCACAGACTTGGAAAAAGTAAACAAACCAATTTTGTTGCCGATCCCAGTTGAGTGGATAATAAAAAATCATATGTTTCTATTTTATAACTATGGTTATTACGTATAACATAGACTTAAAAATGCAGTTTATACATCTTTTGTATCACTAGATTTGAACGTATAAAGTTTTGTATTAAAGAATAGAGCTTTGAATACACATTGCTTTGTCCATTGTTTAAAAAATTGGCTCAATATTTGACAGTTAGGAAATATAATAATACTAGCTTTTGCCCGCGACTTCGTTCGCGTGGACTTCAGGTTCGTCCCGTATTATCAAAAATTGTAGCCTATGTGTTATTCTGATGTATAAGCTATATTGTGGTAAAGTTTCATTCAAATCCATTCAGTAGTTTTTACGTGAAAGAGTAACAAACATACATACATCCATACTTACAAACTTTCGCCTTTATAATATTATTATGATCTACGAAGTTTATATTACAAAGCTGAAAAAGCGATCGGGACAGCGACTTGGACACGTCACATAGTGGCTCGCACCTTTTCTACTAGAATCCGTAGAAGTTCCTTATCTGACATGCTTTCAGCTCGTGACATTGAGGCAGAAAAGAAAAAAACCTTTTTCTTTCTTGCCACCTTTGTGTATAAAATGTGACAGATCACACTTAAGAAGTGTGCGTTAGTTCAATCTAAATACAGGGTGATTTTTTAAAGAAGGTACATATTGCAGGACGGTGATGAGTACTCTGTTCTAATACGGAATATTACAAAAAAATAGGTTAATTTTTTTTTTTAAATCTAAAAACTACAATACTACTTCAAACATAAACAATTTCGGCTAAAAGAGTGTTGACTAACGACCTCTAGTGATCTCGCGCACCCCACACCTCCGCCACACCCATCAGCTGTCGAAAAACCATCATTTTGCAAGAATTTTAGATATTTTTAAGTTGCGATTACTAAGGCATTAAGCCATATTCTTTGGTATTAATATTTTTACTGGTCGTATATAACCATCAGCTACCATGACCTTCAATATGTACCCTCACTAAGAAATCACCCTGTATATAAGGCGGATCAAGTCGACATAAATGTGATATACTCACATCCATCAGGATGTTCCTCCGTGAGCTCAATGTTGTTCCCTCCGGAGTGTTCTGCCTTGAGCGCTCGTTCCAGTATGGACTTGGCTCGAGCCTCCTCCGCCGGCTTCAGGACCTGCGCGCCGCCGCCCGAGGGCGCGCGGGTCAGGGACAGCGTTGTCAGGACGCATTCCATGTCTGAATAAATACAGATAATGATAAACAAAAATAATGTTTTGAAATTTTTAGGGAAGCAGTTAAATTTTGCTGGTATTAATGAGTATATATAGGAAAAGCTCACTGGATGGTATGAGGTTGTCATCTGAGGAACCTCTGCCAATGCCTGGGAATTGGAAGACCATTACCCCTGTATGTCATAGCGCTCCAAAAATGAGAATAGGCATCCATTCAAAATCAAAAAGAACAAAGCGAAAATGATTTCTTTATAGAAAATATTTTTCAATAAACATACTCTGATTTGATAGCAAGATGATTATTAAGTCACTTTTCCATTTGAGGACATTGTCTTAAATGTTAAACTCTTAGAAGGTGACAAGACAATGATAAAACAATTACCTGTAATATCATAAAAGTCCGGTTTGTATGTTTCTCCTGATGGATCCGAGGTTTTGTCTTGAGATAGCCAACGTATCTTAATCTTGCGCGTGGTGCGATAAACATTCTGCATCGTTTGACAAACGTAGAAACCACCTTCTGCGTTACGTACTGCTAAATACTCATTTCTGCAAAAAAGAGCAGATTTTTTGTCAATTTCGAGATTGAATCTAGTCATTATAGGTTGTGAGCCAAACTAAGTTTGCTGTCTTCTACATAAAATGTACTTTGAAGTAAATTATTTAATCTACAGAATATGTCTATTGCTATTTTCTTGCTTGATAGATAAACGAGCCTATGACCTACCTGATTATAAGTGGTTAGCATAGCTCATACACCTCTGCAATTTAATTGCATTACCTACTATACAGGACTTAACTTAAACCTAGTTTAAAGAGGGACATGTCACAACGCTCCGGGATCATCGAGGACGGGATTTAATTTTAAAGTGGGATGGTATGAGGCAAAAGTAAAACCAATGAACTCTACCCTTACGGCGTGTGGTGAGATGGTAAAAAGAATTTCAAGGAATCATCTCATCTCAAAGACTTCCCTAAGCCCAAGGGCATTCTATATGGAGCATTTTTACTTACTTGTAGAAAACAATTAACTTGTCATCATTAGGTTTTGTTGGAGTGGATCGACCGGCCGATGCTGACAGTTTAGTCGCCATCGCCAACTCCGGAGTCGGAGATTGATACAGTTGCACCTGAATTATAGAAACACAGTTTTATTTTACAAATCATAATCAGACTTGGAATTAATAATAAAAGCTTAAAACAAAAAAAAAATAAAAAACATATATTTTCTGTAAGTTTTATGGGTATGAGACTTGCATGGGGGTATAAATTGTGTAATGTTCGGTTTTTAATTTTATTTTAATCAATTTAATTAACTTCACTTTTAAACAATTTTCATTATATTTTTATTTAAATTAATTTTATTCTAATCTAATATTATTTTAATTTTATGTAGTAATGTTAATTTCATTTTAATTAACGTTGATCTGCTGCAATTCGCAACCATGAATGTTATGCTCACCTTTAATTAGTGTACTTGCTTAGATATCTTAAGTCTATTTTTTTGTTGTGTATTTTTGTTATTGTAACTACACTGTTAGTTTGCTTAATAATAAATAAATAAATGAGATCACAGTACTGAGGTATTTTAAAAAACTTTTATTTAATGGGTACTGGTTATCTATGTAAGTTGGCGTGGAAAGATGGTATTTATTGCATTTGGCGACGTTTTGCGCCAAATTTGAAATTGAAATGGCAAAATTTAGCCTAATTTGGCTTATTTTTAAATTTATTATATTTTTTATGAACTAAAGATTAAATTAAAATATATATTTAAAAAAATGGGGGGAATAGCCTATTTAACTGAATGCAATATAATGATGATGGAGGCGGAAGCCATAGGAACTCTTATACTACACTAGATAGTCCTATTGTGCTTGTTTTACTTGGCTTTGGGTAGTACATGATATACAGGTTCTTTAAAACTTGTGTAGAATTGAGTAATAGCATAATTTCAATATACATGATCGATAATTAATTTACTAGTTATGTGTAATTATTTTTTTTTTTTTTCATGTTCAAAGATAAATCAACACAACAAAATGATGCATAAAAAATCTCAATAAGAAATATATAGTGAAAATTACATCACAATAATATTATGTTTACGTTTGGTAATCTTTTACCTGAGAGATAAACATTTATTTGGATAAATATTTTTGTGTTGAATATTTTTAAAAGAAGTTCTATTAACAAATAAAAATGGAGAAAACAAATTTAGTAAAATTATTTTTTCTTGTTTTGTATAAATTTCAAGAAATGAAAAATGATTTTTGTAATGTGTGTAAATAATTAGCGTTTTTAGGTAAATATATAATAATATTACTAAAAATATATGTTTTCCTATATGTATGTATCTTGAATGCAAAAAAATTATCTGGACACTGCCTAACCACTCAACTGAGATTGGCAACCAAATTGGTTTGTTTACTTTTTCCAAGTCTGTGGCAGGAGCCAAAATTGAGCACAGTTCTAAAACTTGTTTTGTTTTCATTTTTTAATCGTCTCATATTTTACGGAGATAATATATTTTCGCTGAAAATGCAATACCGCATCGTTTAGTAATAAAGATTTACAAAAATATAAGGTTTAATTAAAAAACAAAATTAAAAATTATTGGAAAAAAATGTTTTTAAAAAGAGGCTGAAACTGATGTTGAGTGGCTAAAGTAAAAAAATACTTCCATTATTAATAGATAACTGACTACTGAGTTCCATTACTAACAGGAAATGATTATTTTAGGCCTCATTACAACATACACATTACAATAAAAAGTTAAGTAATTTACCTTAGTCCTATTCCTTTTACTCCTAGTATCAGATGAAGCATCTTCCGCTGGTTTCTTAGCAGAATTAGGTGTGTCATTAGATTTACTCAGGGATGCCTGTCTTCTTTTCCTCATTGGAGGTGTGACTGTCGCCAATTTAAGAGTAGATTTCGGTTTATTATCAACTTTAGGCTTGTTCTCAGGTTTCTTCTCTTCAACCTTTTCATCAGAGTTCTGTGGTTTTTGTTCTGTTGGTTCCTCTTTCTTAACACTGTCTACTTTGTCCTCTTTCTTCTCTTCTGTAGTAGGAACTTCAGCTTTGCTTTCCTCTTTTGTGTCTTTTGGCTTAGGGTCCACTTTAACCTCCGAAGGCACTTCTTTTGTTGTAGATGGAGCCACTTTGTCTTGTAATTGACTGTCGTTTGCTGTTTCTGGTTTGCTGTCGCTTTGAGTGGGTGCCACATCAGCAGTTGGAGATGGTTTCGGTTCAATTGGTTTTGACGGTGACTTTTCTGATGCTTCATTTGCTGTAGCTGCTTTAGGTTGTGTTGGTCCATCGGCCTGATTGTTTGGGTTGGGTGTTTCTGGTTTTTGGGGAGTAGTTGGTGCATTCCAGGTCTTTTCAGGTGGCTTTGGAGTACTGGGTGAGATCTTGGCAATATCTTCCTTTTCTTTATTACTCTCTGGGTTTTGAGGTTTAAGAGGACTGGGAGTGTTGCTCCCAGATTTGGCAGACTCAATGGTTCCATTAGCCGGACCTGTTGAATCAGCATCTTTCTTTTCTGGAGTCCTGGTAAGAGCAAGGGGCTGTGACGTATTCGCTTTGTCTTGCACTAAGCTCAATGGGGAACTTGTACTTTTGCTTGGACTAACTGCTGCCGTGGTGGCCACAGAGTTTTGTGTGACGTGAGACAGATTGCCGTGGTGACTCATGTTTTGTGCCATTTGTGCCATGTTCGCCGATATGGGGGCCATGGAAGGGACTGCGTGAGGCAGTAGAGCTGGCGGCGGAGCGTGGTGGGTCAGATTGTGCCCGACCAAGTTGTTCCCGTGGTGGAGAGAGTTCTGTGCGCCTTGAGGATGTCCCACCGCGTGGTTGACGGCCGCTACGTTAGCTTTGGCGGGACTGGACTGTCCACCGGGCTGCGGGACCCCCGGTTGTGACAACACAGGTTTCAAAGCAGAATTCATAATGAACGCGAACGCATCCACAAAGCGAGCTGAAACATAAAATTAATGCGTTTTACGTTTGTGTTTTGGTTACGTACTAACGCAACACGATGTCTTTGACCCATAACAATAATTCATACATAGTAAAGATATAGGCGGCGCGCGCGTAAGAACGCGGCGAGCGCTTCTTACAACCTCAATCCCGCCGTACTTAAAACTACGAACAGTAATCAATGTTATAGTTACCACTAGCTGCTTTGATCACAATAGCCCATCAAACAGACTTCAACCACTACCCGCGAACGATTTAGCAACAAAAAATAATGCGTTGCTATAACCAGGAAACTTCCTTGACACCCGCCGAAGAGTTCAACTTTAACACTTGCACTTCACAGTTACGATACACTATAAATACACTTAATCCAACTCGCGAGTTAGTAATTCCATGATTTATTTGTACTTTTTACCACGAAATTCCATTCACTTCACTCCAGAACTTGTACATAATAGGCACAGTAGTTTTAGAGATGGCGTCGGCATAACGCGCATGCGCCACCCTCGTCCGGTAACCACCAATAAAAACGATCAAGTGGCGTGACGTAATGAGCTGCAAGCGAACACAAACGAACCCAAACGAGTTCTGAGAAATGCTTCTCGCTCCAACAAATGCCAGCCAATAGCACTGTCTCTTTTATAGAACTCACTAATTTGTTTAACCAATAGACGAAGTTGGTTCTTTGAAAATTGAATAAATAGTAAATTAAAAATAAGCTCGTTTTTGAAAAAAACTTTTGAATCACGACTTCTCACAAAAGATAAAATTAAACTAATAAATCGGAAAAACAATACTCAGAAGAATAACGTACTTTTCTGATTCTGATTAGCTTTTATCTCTAACGAACTTTACATTACATCTCAATTGTTCTGGTTTTACATTTTTTTGATTAAAAGAATAGTTTAAAAAGACATCAAAACTGAAAACTATCTATTATAAATAATCCGATGCTTTTGAGTGAAAAATATATATTTTAAATGCTTTCAAATACGTTGCCTATTTGATCTTATGATACGTTGCAAGAAAACTACAACGGTGATGGAGATTAATCTCTGGCAGAAATTTCTCAAAATGAATCACAGACGTTCTTATTTTATACACAATTTTTTTTAAATCAAAATTGAAATAATTTTTATAATTGCCAAAAAATAACTAAAATTCTTGCTCCTTGAAGACCAAAGTTTAAGTCAAATTTTAACAAAAAAAAATTAAATGTCAATACTGTCAAATGTCAAGTACAGGTGAAATAGTGATGTGCCTGAATTTTATGGTTTCGATTAATTTCTTTTCGATTGATGTAGAATAAAAATCGATTCTTATTTTGTTTTTTTTAAATATAAAGTTGATGTACAATTGTAATTTAATTTCTTTATTTCAATCACATTTCATAGATGATACTTATATCTTGTGAGTAGGTAGAACTTGATGGAAATGGATTTTAAAAGGAAATGGTTGTTTTGCATTTATCTCATTATTTGTTATCTGATCATCTGATCATTAAAATCTATAATAATATTATAAAGCTGAAGAGTTTTTTTGTCTGCTTGAACGCGCTAATCTCAGGAACTACTGGTCTGATTTCAAAAATCTTTCAGTGTTGGAAAGTCCATTTATCGAGGAAGACTATAGGCTATGTTGTATCCCTCTGTGACGCAGACAAAGTTGCGCGGGTCACTTAGTTATTTATATGTACCTCCTACTGCATAACTTAAAATTGAACTGTCAAAGATTTGCAGCCCTTTCGAGCAATTTTGTGAAATGAGTGATATAATTGGACCTCGACTTTCAAAATGGTTCCTAGTATTTAATTGTTACCTGTGATTTCAAAAGATAGTCAAAGTTTAACTTCCTAATTCTCATATATAAATATGTATGGTCTGTTTTCCTAATTCAATTATGTTTTTTCGATCAAAACGATTTTAGATAAGACTGAAATCGATTGGTTTTGAATTGACGTTTCCCATCACCTAAATCGAAAATTGCTTGAAATTCATTGAATTTTGTGGCTTATTGTCGTTTAGATAAATCTAGTAATATTTAAATAACTTAGATTACAAAGCTTCTAGTGTATCATAATAAAGTTTTAGAAGCTGAATATGGTAAGATTTTGTGTACCCAGCTAAAATCCAAGAATACTATTAAAATTAATAAAAAGCATACAATAAAACGTGATTCTTCATTCATGTTTCATAAATTAATTGAATGAAACTGCTTATTTTACTATAATATTATTTATCACATTGTTATTACATCCTAATTAATGTTTTTAATATAAATCATAAGTAAATAGTTTCGTATTTAATATTATAACCTTTTTCTACTTTCAGGAGGTGTTGTCGAGACCGGCTGAGGAGTTCGGAAATGATGAGACCTTAGAACACTTGTGGGCAGCAAGAGCTATTGAATACAGCGATATACATTTCAATGTAAGTCTGAATTAAATATTTTAATGAAAAATAATTCTTAAAAGTTGGAAGAACCGCTTACCATCAGGTGGGCCGTAGGCACGTTTATCTATCACGCAATAAAAAAAAAAAAAAAAAAAAAGAATAGTTAAGTGGTAAAAAGTATTTTCTCTATTGATACTATTTGTTTGCACTTTTTAATATAATCTTAATTATTATACAATAGTTTACATAAAGAAATAACAGCGATAAATAAAAAAATATTTTAAATCTAAATTCCAGGTGCTATGTTCTGTTGACACAAGATGGCTCCAACTAACTCCGCATGATGAAATAATTTATACACACTTCAGACAGGACTTTCCCGACCTTGATGTGTCGTACGTAAAAGAAAACGAACTCAAGAATAACATTAACAAAGCGAAATGGAGAATATACTGCGACAAATTTAAAAACATTGTCGAGGACTACAGCTTCGGTACTTTATTACGCATTGATTGCAAAGGCGATTACGCAGAACAAAATACGATGTTAGTTCCAAGAGTACAGTTTTATGCTATAGAAATAGCTCGGAACAGAGAGAACTTGAACAACGAAGTTAAGAAGTTATTTAAATGTTCATCGAAAAACAATATGGAGAATGTGGAACAACAGCAAATAGCAGTATAAGAATAAAGACAGCCAAGTGATATTGCCTAATATGTAGTTTAAGTACTCATGTGTGCGTGTGCTGGATCTGTATGAATGTCCATGTGTGATTTAGACTATAAATTATCCTTAATCATTGTACTTCTCATCATTCATCTAGGGTCTGTAATTTTATTAGTTTTCCTTGCCTGTACCACTGTCAATCTTGTATTTTTAGATTTTATCTGATGTAATACTTGAAATAAACATTCAATTATATAATAAAAATCTCAGCAAATTTTTCAAAATTTCTGTAATAGTAGCTGATTTGAAAATAAAAATTAAATAATATGAGAAGTTCCATTAAATTTGTGACTTCCTTTTATATATTTTTAAGGCGATTTGGTTTTTGTAAGGCACTAAAATAATACTTAAGATTGTCCATTCATGTAATTTTATTATGCTAAATAATATATCATGTAATGCCTAGTGTAACATTAAAATGAATGAGGTGCTCAATTTCTCATGCATTTTGTAATAAATTTTTACATTTGAACCATTTTTTTCTATTTATTTATTTTTATTATTACCTACACAAATACATAGTTTAAATGTTCTGAGTAAATGAGAATAGCCTCCACATGACACCAGTGAAGTGACTTAATTTTACCTGAAAACGCTGTGATCATCCACAATCTGTTAACTGCACCATCATCGAGTTTGGGAATGGGCTCTCCTCTGGATGTGTCTCGAATGCTATGTGGCTATTACATGTCTTCTTCAGACGTTTCAGAAAATTCATACATACAATGGGAAACAAGCATTGCCGAGATTCATGGCTAAGGGTAAATGCTTGTCACCACCAAAAAAAACGTAGGCTACGGCGTTAGTTTCCAAATTGAGACCTAGAGAAGCAAGGGTAATCACTTGTGATCAGGTGGAGGTTAGTTTGCCGGCCTGCGAGCCATTTTAGTTCGTTTTCATTTATTGAAAAAAGCTTAGAAAACTTATTTATTGTTGAACGAATTTTGACGAATACGGATCGCAATGTATACATCGAAATCGGTTTACGTATAGTAGAAAACTGACGGCAAATATCGAACTTTGTAATTTGCCTACTTATGAATTGGCTTCTGCCAACATAAGTTCAGAACTGTGTTTGTATTTTGACAAAATAAATAGGGCTCTACGAAAGCATAAGAAAAAAATCTTAATATTTTATTAATTCATAATTAAAGACTAGTTTTAAAATTATTCCTACTTACTCATTTTTGTTTCTAGATGTTGGTGCCATGAACATTCTATGTAAGCAATGAAGACGAACTGCGGTCACCAACACGCTGGACTAAACCTTATCAAGAAAATTACCGATGCCACAATTTTCCCCGGTTCTCGTAATGTCTCGAACCGCACGAAATACGGCTTCTCAGAATACTGTCATTGTAACAACTACTAAAAATGAAGGATAAGCAAAACAAGAATGAAAGGCTTGAAGATTTTTAAATATTTTATTTTTCTTAGAAACTATGTTTACGAGGCCTCCATGGCCGTGGCGGTTTCTTCTGTGTATTTGCCCTTGTCCTTGCCGAGAGCAGCCAATCTGCCCTTTGCTCTGCGGTCCAGGATCGCTTTACGGTCCTTGTTCATCTTCAACTTGACGATTACACACTGAAAATATTACAAATGTTAGGATTTGGCTTTAAAGGCTGTGAATTAAATGTAATATGGATGTGTGCTCAGAGCCATGGAAGTGTTGCAGCATTAGCAGAGCCACTGCCTTACTAACCTTAAGTCGAAACTTCAGGATTTGTAAGACATGATAGCTAAGTCTAAGAGAGAAATTTGTCATCATTGAAATGTTTGTTTGAATACAGGGTGAAAATTGTTTCAATCCATCATTTTTACTTTGCATATTTAAGGTATAAGCGTTATCTATTACTGTATCTGTAATGGGTTGGCCAATTACTGCCCACTGTTGGGCTCAGGTCTCCTCAGAAGAGTGATTTGATCATTATCTATTACTACACTGAACTAAAAGATTTCTTGACTCAGTGGACTAGAATAAAATTTATCTCATTCCGACAAGCATGTTTTACATTTGTGTAGACTCTTAGGATCATTGATTGTGGCGACCAATAATAACACGCGAGATCCTGAATCGCAGTTACGACATTTGCAGAAACCTTCGCATATATACGACATCTGAAATCTACTACAGTGGGCTTCGGCCTGACCGGGCATACACTACCTCGTCCGGTCGGAGATCTCCCTTTGGCCGTAAGTCCACTGTACTCACATTGATTATAAAATTTCATGGAGTAAAATGGATAGATATTAGGGGTGTGCGAATATCGTTCGAATCGAATAATTCGAATCTCCGAATTATTCGAAAATATTCGTCGAATTTCGAATAGTATCGAATTTGACTACGACGATGCATCAGAAATAGGACAAGAATTTTTATTTAGTAGATAATATCTTTAATGGGCTAGATGTCTACAAAATAGTCGTAGTCGTCGTAGTCGAATTCGATACTATTCGAAATTCGACGAATATTCGAAACTTTTCGAATTATTCGAAATTTTTCGAATATTCGGCGAATTTCGAATTTTCGAAGATTCGAATTATTCGATTCGAGTTTCGTGAGTTCGAATTATTCGCACACCCCTAATAGATATAGCATCAATGAGATTGAGACAATGAACTAATCTTGGATTTAGTGCTATTTATTGGAAGAGTGTAAATGACGGCCTTAGTATAAATCTACCTAAACTGTGCCACTGTCAATATCATAAGTAATACTTTCTATAGTATGATAAACCTAAGTTTGATTTTCTGAAATTTAATACATATTTGTATTATTTTCTGCACTACTCAGGATTCACTCAAATCAAAGTTTAGACCAATCATTTCCAAAGGAACTCAAGATTAAAATTTTCACAAAAAAACTAATTACTATTATTCAAATGTTTAAATGCAGGACTAATGAATCAGTATAGATAAATATCCTGTTGCATTACCAAACGATAATCTCATCTCTCATAATATAAGCAAAGATAATCTTAATTCTTGATTGAATTTGCAAGGCTTAAGTAACTGTACCCTCTGAAAAATATACATTTATGACTACTTTCCTAGTAATTCCAAGTTTTGAGAATTGGATACCTATGGTAATGATGTAGTTAAATTAGAGTTAAACTATGTACAATGTGCATTTGATTGTGGATGTTTGTTATTATTAAGACACGCACTTTCGGATGATAATATTAATAGATAATTAAAAGGTTTTGATACAGTATACATTCATAAGAACTAACACCCCCACTTATCAAAACAAGCCAAACATTATGTTTTATTACAAATTCACAACACCAAGCATGGTCATAAATTTATAATGCTTTAAATGACACAGACCTTTCGTTAACAGGTCAGCAGGCATTTCCCCAGTGGGAATATATTTAATTTTAACAACATTATCATTAATAACACCCCGAATGTAATGATAGCGTACATCTATATGTTTTGATCTGTTATGACCCTGTTGATTAGAAGCTTAAATTTGATGGCACTCTGATTGTCACAATACAGAGTGACAACATATAAATGACCAGTAATTTACTGAATGATAATTTAATGAACAGTTATTCTCAATCTCAATGTTAACAATTGTTTTTTTCTATATGCTCAGCAAGAAAAAAAAGTTTAACTAATTCTATTACTCATCATCCGGAAATACTTTTTAACAGCTTTCCTACACACACAAATACCTTTTAATACTTATACTATCTTTAATACATTCACGGTTTATCAATAATTACCTTTGAAGGGTGGATGCCTACGTACGCTGTGGCACCGTTGGCTTTTTCCCTCTGAATCCTCTCAATGTATACGACAAACTTTTTACGGTAGACTTGCATTACTTTGCCGACTTGTTGGCCTTTGTAATGTCCGCGCACAACCTGAAAATTTAAAGGTTTTGTAGTAAATCTGTTTATGTGTTGTTGTTAGAGTTAAATATGGGTGAGATGAAATTGTTTTGTGTTGTTTTAGATGTTATTTCATGCACTGTAAAAGTAAGTTGCTTATCCAAATTAATAAGTAAATTGGTGGAAAGTCTTAAAACTTTAGGATAAAGAGTGCACATGGTAAAGTTGGTCTTCGTTTTTAACATAAAATGCTTTTTATCATTGTTATAACCACTACTATTGTATTTACTGTCAATAAGCTGTGGAGGGTACTAACACTGAAAAGTATAAGTTCATTTTTGGATCACATTATTATGGTTATAAATTACCATGAGCATCTTAAATTTATCTTTGTAAATGTTTTTGTTTATTCTAAATCTTTAACTAATCACATAAATTGTGTTCTATTTTCAATTTAAAAACGGTTATCTTCGAGACAACAACGAAAACCTAACCTCAAATAATGTTTGCAGTTGGTGCGAAATAATCAGAGCCAAGTTTTATACCATGGTACAGGCATGCTAGCCGCGCCCAGGACTCGCAGAAGAAAACCTTCAGCTCATCCCTAGCGCAGTAGCGTTACACCTGGTGTCTGTGAATGGTTTATTCTTCATCATGTTATTTCGCTTTTTCCAACCATGACAAAAGTATTTTAACGAGTATAACATATTTCACTCACCTGGACCTCGTCGTCTTTGCGGATGGGCATGGACTTCACATTGAACTTTTGTCTGAGTTCTTTGGACAGAGGTGAGGACATCAACACTCGTCTTATGTGTGAGGGAGCGCTAAAATGCCTCTTCCTGTTTTTCCTCCTTGAGGACGTTACCTGCTTGTTGAATTTCATTTTGTCGCTCTTCGCTGCAACGCAAAAACACCAGGTTTATTCACAATGCTAATGTTTAGGTTACTGTTTCGTGCGTGCTAAATGTCAAATTGCCGCGACAAGTTTTGCAAACACTTTCTACGTTTGGGACGAAAATATACATCTTTAAGATAGTTGGATATCCTAAAGAGTTTGTAATAATTAATACTTCCACGTAAAAGCAAAGTTGAAGCTAGATTTACGCGGATTTGACAACGTACCCCAAACGACACGGCGAGAACCGAAATAGAAAAGAAGGCGATTTACTTCAAATGTTGCCAGTTTCTGGTTAAAATTTCTCAATTCGATGAAAATAAACAAAAATAGTGCGATAAATTGCAGCGTTTTGCTTTCTGATATTTCATACCAAGTAATAATTTAGTATATTTCTGTCAAAATAAAATGAGAATAAAACCCTAAACTAACTATTTCTCTGACATTTTTCCTAAATTCCATTGACAAACAGCGGATAAAAACTTCCAACTTCGTAAGTTTTTTACTTTTCTGGCAACATTGGAACAAACTATCAAAAGACAGTTTCTTTTCACGCATACTTTTAATAAGTTTGAACAGACAAGCAACTTTAGTAAGTTGGCCGAATTGTCGAATATCTTGGTGGTTTTTGCTAAATAAGTATTATGCATTTATGCTGTATTATGATTTTAAGTATTTAATAGGATTGTGCATATTCCTAAGTTTTTCCAAGTGGGAGAAAAATATGGCTTTTGTACACTTGGTATAAACTGGTTTAAACCGACTCATATAAAGTACAGTTGATACAAAAGAAAAACTGTTGTAACCTAATACGTGTGAAGGTCTTTCATTATTTTAAATTTTCTATTGTAGATTTTGTTTTATAGCGCGTTTCTTTTTATGAAAGACACAATACAATTTCTTGTTTTTGCCGCATACCATTCAACTCTTGCCGGTTCGGCGTCCGAGGGCGGCGCGACGGGTAAGAGTGCCGTAGTGCGTAACACGTCGCGCCGTCTCGCATAACTCCGTGCTGGGTTCTAGCCTCAATCGGGGTTCGGACGCTGAGTGTGAGCAGTTGGAGGTTTTAGTGCGGTTCAACACACACATATCCTATCCACGCCCTGCGGGTGCTCTAGAATGAATTCCTCTCTTATAGCTATGGCTAGTCCAAAGTCTATGAAATGTCCTTCTTCAAAAAATACTTAAGACAGGTTATATGCATAGCGATTAGGTAGCGACCCTGTGGTGTCCTGAAATTATAACGGCTCATTGGCGGCGATAATCACATACCATAAACTTTTTGCCTAATTACGGAAGGAGCATTTCTCTGCCTAATCGAGCTTTATAGTTATAGTTAGTTGCAAATCAATTTGGTAAAATATTCATGCATAATAAGTACCTAACTAGCATAGTAAAGTCGTGGTGGGGTAGTGGTCGAAGCCCGACCTCCTCCCGGGTCGCGGGTTCAAATCCGGCCGGCTTGTACCTCTAAATCTAAATGTGAAAAAGATTTATGTGCAATTTTTCACAACACAACTGGCTAAAAACGGTGAAGGAAAAACATCGTGAGGAAACCTGCATGTCGGAAAAGGGTTCTAAAAATCCTTTGAAGATATGTGAAGTCCCCAATCCGCACTGGTCAAGCGTGGTGGACTATGCCTAATCCCTCTTCTGAGGAGACCTGAGCCCAACAGTGGGCAGTAATGGGTTGGTACAGTTATATTAATTAAGCTATGGAAAAACACAGTAACAGTTACGCAACACTGTTCTTAACTGTGCTTAACAAAGTCAACATAGTTTTCAGTTAGCAACTCTTCTTAACCCTTGTTTGAAGAACCCGCTATGAATTTAATGAGAAGATGACGAGTACACAATTAATATTCAGTAAGATAAACAATGTAGGTATATTGTTGTTTGGTAGCTACGTTTTGTTCTAAGATTTTATCCAGGATCTTGAGAACGGGAGTAAAGCTCATACTTGTTCACATTACGTATAGTATATATATAATACTTACCTAACTAACCTGGATGTGTTCGCTTCCTCTGAAGCTACATGTAAATTTAAAGCAAACCAAATACTCAAGTCATTAGACAACAGTCGTTGACTTGAAAAAAACCAAACACTATTTAATTATGTGAATTGTATTTTTACGCTTAACATCACGTGTTATTGGTGTTAAGTTTATGTTTTACTACTTTTTTTTACTGTATGAATATATATAGAATGCATTGAATGTATCTTTTCCAACCGAGTGACACGGAGTCGCACGCTTGTTATATTAAATAACCAATTTTAGTTTATTCTGCGAACATAGTCTTACGTAACGTGTTTGTGAATCTTTATCATAGTCAATTATTTTAATTTTTAAGTTTAATATGTAACTGTTTTTTGTTCCTTAATAAAAAAAATATATATAAGAATTCCTTTGGCTAACTTATGTGCCTTCACATCCCCCCTTGGTCCCCTTGAACTATGTCAGACCAGGACATCACAAACCTTCATTTCGCTAAACAACTTGTATCCATTGCTAAGAGCTCGACCGTAGCTATGCGAGTTATCATCAATCAAGGCTTTAATAATAAGTGCTCACAATGCTACCACAGGCTGAGACTATTAGTAAAATTGAAAAGAAATGGAATACAAATTGCTGCCTGCCCACAATCCCGGAATGTCTTAAGAATAGGCTCAAAGAAAATCAATTTCCGTTGTCGAATTGAAAATCTAAGTTAAGTATAAAGGTTCGTTCATTCTCTGAGTAAATAAGTCTTAATTCAGCGTTCGCAAAGAGCAACAAAGCATTTCGTTTTGTAAAATAAACTTCAAAGGAATCCGAAAAGCTTCCAATGAAGTGGAACGCCCTCGCACCTTCATTAGGGAAGTGTCAAAGACCTATGAGGCACTCGATACTTCGGCCAACTCCCATCCTTCCAATTAAAGAGGACAGCGGAGGCTGCCAAGTTCCGAGTCGGCAGTCTACATTGTTTACAGTGGTGTATCACTATCAGGTTACCTCCGACCTTGTGACCTCTGCCCTCGCACCGCCCTCGGCAGCATGCGTGCCCGAAACAAAACAGAGGGAGCTAGTTGCCTCTTCAACGCATGTCCGAGCCTGCGCAGTGGCCACAACTCGCCCGGGCTTTCCAGTGAATGGAGCGCGCCAGCTCGGGCCGTACGTGTCCTTCGGTACTGGGTGCAGAGTGCTATGAGTGAGGCCGGGTGCAGTGCGTAGTGTTGTGATGGTTGCTGCGTGAGCGGAGAGATGGCCGCGCGCTCGACGGAGCCCGGCCACACCACACCATGCCCGGCCCCGTAGGTGAGCATCTCAAGGTCACCCCGTAAACAACTCCCTCTACCACATACCCACGATGGAGTGTCTCGTCGTCGAGGCTCGTTTAAGCTCAGTTTGGCGCTACTATATCACTTATCTCGGTGTTTGTACGATTGCTCTCGTAATGTCTGAAGTATCACGGGACCGTAAGGATGTTTTACGACGTCGAGGCGCGCAAGCCACACCGCTTTACGGGACATTCGACTGACTCGAGCTCGTTACCTATAAATTACGTGGATTTTATTGCCATTGACCATATAAAAATGAAATGAATAATCGTATTCGCTATGTACTGACAACGATTTTAAATCGGATCGTGATAAGGTTTAACTTTAATCATTTTAGATTTAGACACGTTACAATTAACTTTTTAAAGAAAGATTTAGAATTTTACTAAAACTGAATACTTATCTTAATTTATTAAAAAAAAATAGGATTATTTTGCAAAAACTTCATTATTTTAAGTCTGCAGTCTTATTTCCAACTAGCTGGCCCACATAACTTCGTCTGCGTCACATAAGTAAATTTTCTCACCGTTTAAACCTTCCCTGGACTTCTACGAATATTTCAAGATTATAATAAGCCAAATCGGTTCAGTCGTTCTCGAGTTTTAGCGAGGCTAACGAACAGCATTTCATTTTTATATACAGGGTGATTTTTTAGAGAGGGTACATATTGCAGGAGGGTGATGAGTACTCTGTTCTAATACGGAATATACAAATAGGTAAAATTACAAATTATTGTTTTTTTTTTAAATCTACCTAAATTCGACCAAACTACCCCAAACAAACAATTTCGGCTTAAAGAGTGTTGACTAATGACCTCTAGTGATCTCGCGCACCCCACACCTCCGCCACACCCATCAGCTGTCGAAAAACCATCGTTTTGCATGAATTTTAGATATTTTTAAGTTGCGATTACTAAGGCATTAAGCCATATTCTTTGGTAATCGTATTTTTACTGGTCGTAAATAACCATCAGTTACCATGACCTTCAATATGTACCCTCACTAGGAAATCACCCTGTATAAAAAGATAATGACCACTAAATATCCGTAGACAATCATTATTAGCAGACATCGAATTTCACAATTTATCTGGATTTTATTGGCTCGAAGAATCACAAGAAACTAAACACCTTACAAAGCTCGTTCCACTTTCCCATTCTTTCCCTACATCATTACCTACAACCATTATACTCATTAGTTTTTCCTTCGGGAAAAGTCATTAGCTACACCACAATATTGTGAAAAATAAAAAATAATCCTTGCAAGTTGTAGTAAAAAGACCTTTTATAAAAGAGTATGAGTTCCGTTCATTCAATTCCCCGAAAATATACATAGATTAAACAAGATGTCATTTTATCGAAATATCCAGAATCATCATGAAAAATCGATTAAGACCTTCAAAAGGGGATTTGAATATTTTTTGAGAAAATACATTTTAAATTTTTAGGTAGCTGCAATTTTTTAACTTTAACATAATTAGGTAAAACTCATTTTTTTTTTTTTTTTTTTTTCAGTTGGAGGAAATCACCGGATCATGGTATGTGGGAGTTGAACCGCACTAAAACCTCCAACCGCTCGCTTTCAGCGTCCGAATCCCGGCTGAGGCCAGAACCCAGCACGGGGTTTGGAGGGACGGTGCGACGCGTTACGCGCTTGGCATTCTTTCCCGTCGCTCCGTCCCCGGACGCCGAACCGGTGGCCGCCGGCGAATACGGCCACCGGCTCTCTCGGTCGGCGGGCTTTCCGAAGCCCGCCAAGATGGGACCGCGTGTCACCCTCCCACGGAATACCCCGCTGGGTCAGAACCAGCGTGGGTCGGGGAGCGCGGTCTACCATCCCCCGGATGCTCTGACGCTAAGGGCGTGTTGAGCGAGACACGGCACCTTCTTGGGTCCCCGCTCGCACTCACATGCGTTGGGGACCCGAAACTCTTAGGGGGCCAGAATCCGGGCGAGATCCCGGTCCCGGCCCCCTGCTCGACGGCGGCGGGTTGGCAAATTGAGAGCGGCGTACAGCCTCTCTCTCTCAGCCCCCGCCACCTGCTTCTGCGAGATGGTGGACTCGCAGAAGTCGAGCATCGCCTTCCAAGACTCGTCGCTCCCGAGCATCGACGCCGCGACGCCCGGGAGCGACAAGTCTGGACCTATTTGTTGGACCAGGACACAACGCTGCTCCTCCCATGCGGGGCAGCGCGCGAGCATGTGCTCCGCCGTGTCCTGGTCACATCCCACGCAATGGTGGCACCTCGCCGTCGGTTCGGCCTTGATCCGGTGCAGATACCGACCGAAACACCCGTGCCCGGTCAGCATCTGCACCATCCAAAAGGTGAGGCGTCCTGCGCCACGACCCACCCAATCATCTAGGATCGGGCGGATCGCCTCGACGGAGGTAAAACTCATAGGTACTTTTAGAATAGTAAAATAGAATAGTAGTAATAGTAGAATGAAAGTAAAAAAATGATTTTCCTACTTGCTGCACAAGTAAAAATGAAAGAGGCAAATTATAATTTTAATAAGATAAAATAGAAAAGATTTTTAAAAGTTCTTAATGTGAAAAGATTTAAAAGATCCAGGTAAAAGAAAAAACAGAAAAACTCCGTAAGTTTTCTTTTCATCATTCCAACAGAGAAAAATGGCTAACGCGAAAAGTATTTCAAACAAGGAAAGAGTACAAAAGAAAATAATGAAAATTTATTCTTTCATTGAGTGTTGGAACGATGTTAAAATGCAAAGAACAACTCTTAGACATATGTTTGTATGTTTAGAAACATTAAAATAACACACGGTTTGTCAGTAGGTATAATTTTTATTTGTAGAGAATATCGTAATATTGTTATGCATACTTTCTGACATAGACATTATTTATTTGTGGCGAAAATAAAATTTACAAAAATGAAACAACATGAAGAAAAATCACAGAAGAGATAAGTTTTTCTCGAAAAAAAATTTTAAAATACATACAACTCTTGTACACAAAAAGATAAATAAATACTTTCATGCATTTTCAACAGGTTCTTACCACGATATTTAATTAATTGAGTTGTCTCGATATTTCAACACACGTTGTTGCAAACGTCATGATCACGAGAAGACTGGATACTGCGGGTCGATTTAAGAGCAAACAAATCTGTCTACCCCCTTTCTCGTTCGCTTTTGGGTAGTACCACTGGAACTCGAACTCACATCACATGGATGAAACATGCATGAAAGTCTTATAGAAAACCGCGAGTCTGAATAAGTTTATAGATAATTATATGTTTCCTAGTATCTACATCAGTTATTTGCTAAAGAAAGATCGGTCCAGTAGTTTCAAAGATTATCTGGCTAAACATTTGATTTTGAAGTCCACCAATTATTTTTATAAATATTATACTGCAGTAGATATATTACTTGAAAGTAGATAAAAGCTAATTATATATAAGATACAATTATATTTAAGAGACATTCCAACTAGCTGAAGAATCCGTAGCATCCTTGTCAACAATCATGGCGGTCGAGCAGTCCGTCAGATTCCTGAAGGCCCTCGAATAATATGTCCTCAGCATATAATTCGGGGACTTTAGAAATTTGATGGACTACATCTCTACTCTGAAGAGGATGGAGTTGGACGACAATATGAAGAAGATGCAAGAGTAATTGAATGAAGATTGAGAAGATAAAAGGAATATTGTACAATAGTTCAAGATATTTTGTGTGTAAATGATACTTGAATTATTCAGTTGTAAGTTTAAAATAGTTATGGTGAAAGCTTTTTAGTTTACTGTACCCGGTTTAGCGTATTGTTAAAAATTTCAAGTTTCTATGGTATTAGAAATTTATTATTATTTCTAATACATCTATAATAGTAATATATCTGTTTTTTATATTGTATTTTTAAATTTTATTCTTTTGTTAATTTTTTTAAAAATATAATGTAAAAAATAAGTGTAAATAAATGAATACAGATATAATATTGAAGTAAATAATAACAAAATTGCGTTTCTGTAAATAAAAATAGCAACAAAACATTTAAAGCTATTATTAATCTAATGAAAACTTTCTTCCATTCATGTCATTTTACAAAAATGTCAGATGAGAGTCTATTAATTCTCTGTTATGTAATACAATACTGAAAAGTTTTCATTACACATTTTTAAGTCCCTAATTCCGCGGTAATATCATTTCCAAAATTCTTTTACTTTTTTCTCAGTATGACTTCAATAATGTTTCTTCTCATAATTTTGATAGGCTAAGTGTAACTTGGAATGTATTCCGTGTGTCATAAACCGCGACGACATGTCATGAATAATGTATGAGGACCGTGGAAACAGTTTGTCGTTTCCTGTTTATTTGGAAATCATTTTGGCATTCATCAATATTATTTTGGTATGATAAAATTGACGTATTTATAAAAACATGAGCCGCAGAAACTTTACTACATTTTTTTTTTTAAGTAATTTGTGTAATTCGCTATGTACTAAACGAAAAAAACGTAAACTCTATCAGAAAGCAATAACTAAACAAGCTTTGACTGTTCCAAGATAATGTATACTAATTTTACTTTCATGAATTTTCAACGGGTTCTTACTACGATATTTAATTAATTGAGTTGTCTCGATTTCAACGTTGTTGCAAACGTCATGATCACGAGAAGACTAGTCTTCGTGGTAAGAACCCGTTGAAAATGCATGAAAGTATTATAGAAAACCGCGAGTGTCTGAATAAGTTTATATACTAATTTTATATTATAAAAAGAGTTTAAAAGGGTACCTACGTAATGTTGTAATGTTACTAGTGGCTAATCTCTAGTAGAGATCTATTGAACCGATTTCGAAAGTTCTTTTACCAATAACAATGGCATCTGGTGTCATAAAAATAAATGGCTTGAGAATGGATGAGGCTTTGTCTGCGCGGTTTAGCTATTAGCAGTATTTTCAGAAATCAAAAGCGCACACAACAAAATTTGAAACATTTAAATTTATCTTTATGTCCATCATATTTCAGACAGATTAAAAAGGGTTGGAACATCTCATGTTACGTTTAAATTCGAGTTGCGAGAAGGCAGATTTACATACAGAACGATCTTCATGTTGTTTAATGGAATTATGACTTCGGTTTTCGTTAACTTTCACTTTCACATACATATGTAAAATTTAAATTTAATTTAGGCAGATTTTAATTTAGGTATTAGAAAAAAGTATTAAATAATAGAAATAAAACTTTTTTGATACTAAGTTAGGCCGTGAAAATTGTGTATGTATAAATCCAGGGTGAATTTTAAAAATAGCTCTTTCAGGGAAACTATGGAGTACTTTAATAGAAGAAAGAAAGTCATTTTATCGATTAACTAACTGACCCGCGCAACTTCGTCTGCGTTACAAAGGGGTTCAAACAGTACTCGCAATGCGGTCGAGTTATTAATTATTTTCGCGGTCCGCTGTGCACCCACATATTCATTGCGTTTTATACTCGTAATAACTTTAAGCGAAAAGTCCGATTGGAATAAAACAAAAAGTAGTTAACTTCTACATTAATACTCTTGATAACAAAATGCTTAATTTGGATAAGGGTTAATATAACGATACTCATTTAACGTTAAATTCAATCTTGGGACGAAAAAATATTTTTATAAACATAAAAGCGGTTATTGTGACTAAACTATGATAGTTAGCTGTAATATGCTGTGGCGGACTTTATTGTTTGTCTTAATAAGATCTAAAAACCCGTAGCACATCATTTTGTTCAATTGTCAATAGTTTTTGCAGCGTACGCATAAATAGTATAAATAATTATTCACCTTGTGTTACATATTCGATATAAGCCTATAACCTTCCTCGATAAATGGACTTTCCAACAGTGAAAGAATTTTTGAAATCGGACCAGTAGTTTCTGAGATTAGCGCGTTCAAACAAACAAACTCTTTAGCTTTATAATATTAGTATAGATTAGTGATGTGCCGGATCTCTAAAAATGTATATCCGCGGATACGGATCTGAACACGGATATTTAGTGTCAAGATCCGCGGATACGGATACGGATCTAAGTTTTAGTTTCTTTTTTCATTGACATAAAAGTGACCATGATGTTATATATAGCTTGCTATAATATTCCCGTAATTGTATGAAAAAGTAGATTTCAATTTCAGTTGTTTCATTGTCATAAAATGACGTTAAAGCTTGATATAATATTGATCTCATTAAAATTATATAAGAAAAATTACTTATATTTTAGTCATTTTATTATCATAAAAGTGATGTTAACTTGCTCTCATTATAAAGATCTATCTATCTCAATGTTTGCAATATAAAGGTGCCAAATATTCGATTTAATTAAATAAAAAAAATTGTCTGAATGGAATTTATTAGTTTTTTAATTCTACCTAATCACCTGAAAAGATCCGTAAAATATCCGCTCGAAAAGTAACGGACACAGATACGGATACGGATTTCTTTTTTACCTCGGATATCCGCGAATACGGATACGGATACGGATATCCGGAACATCACTAGTATAGATACCTACAATAAAATACAGGGTGTGAATTTCAGGTTTGTCAATATTAAAAAAATATTGTGTCTTTCTTTTAAAAAAATATAGGAATGTTTCTTTTCAGAAAAATTCTTCAAAGTCACCGTACTTTCTACGATGACTAGTACTTTCCATAAAGTTAATAAAAGTGATGGAAACTCCGTAACCTATTTAGTATTCTCGTGGCATCCCCGCCACCTTCATTCTCTTATTTCCTTCGCATTCCGGTTTCAATGTAAGATATCCGTTTCTTTAATCTCGGATATTTCATTGGTTACTGGTTTTATAATCTTATCAGTCTCATAATATGTTTTATTTATATTATAAACTTATCAGAGAGTCTTGTAGATACAGTGAGAGTGGTGTGTCGTGATGTGAGTTCGAGTTCCAGTGGTACTACCCAAAAGCGAACGAGAAAGAGGGTAAACAGATTTGTTTGCTCTTAAATCGACCCACAGTATCCAGTCTTCTCGTGATCATGACGTTTGCAACAACGTTGAAATATCGAGACAACTCAATTAATAAAATATCGTGGTAAGAACCCGTTGAAAATGCATGAAAGTATTGATTTATATTGTTGACTTCCAAAAGGAGGTTTTCAAGTTTTTTTTACTTTGGATGTTCTGTCTTGGTGGCCGGTTTTCGATGATCCTTTTTTCGTTTCAAAATAGGCATACTAATTTCAACAAACTATTTTAATAAATTAATTTAAAGGTACAAATATGAGTAACAATCGTAAAAGCTTTTTGGGTAAAACTGTCTTTTAAGAATAAATATTGAAGTAGAGAGATCCTCAAAGATTGCAGTGATCAAGGATTTTATCAATAATAAGTCCAATTATGGTCGAATTAATAGAAACGGGGATTAATTTCGAAGTATTACTTTTAATTAAAAAAAAAACATGCATATTGGTCCACATTTTTCATTGCTTTATCTAAGGTAAACGCGTACGGCCTCAAAATTATGCTTTAATAAAATCTAAAAAAAATATATTCAATTTCAATAACCTAAAACCTGTGTTTAAAATACATCTAAAAAAATTACCTTCGTTAAACTCTAAATTGAAACATGAAAACACTCACAAAACATGTAACTCTCATACATTTACAGAGAGTCTTAATTGCGTGAATAAAAATTAACATTTCCACTTAATTAAACATAAAAAGGCATTAATTTTAACAAATGGCCGGCTCTCCCTCGGCGAGAGTTACCCAATTTTCTACTCTGACGGTCGTCTTTATATGCCACGTAATAAAACTCATGATGTGATCTTTATTTGTATTTAGAATAGGCATGAAGAAAGATTTTGAAATCCTTTTCCGTAATGTACAGAGTACACGTTTACTGTTTACCTACGAAAAAACCTTTATTTCGGTAATAATGCAAAGTTTAACTAGGTTGCAAGGAATTATCATTATAAACCACTCAACTGGGATCGGCAACCAAATTGGTTTGTTTACTTTTGCCAAGTCTGTGGCAGGAGCCAAAATTGAGCACAGTTCTAAAACTTGTTTTGTTTACATTTTTAATCGTCTCATATTTTACGGAGATGATATATTTTCGCTGAAAATGCAATACAGCGTCGTTTAGTCATAAAGATTTACAAAAATATAAGGTTTAATTAAAAATCAAAATTAAAAATTATTGGAAAAAAATGTTTTTAAAAAGGGGCTCAAACACGGTATTGATTCCGAACGAAGTCCCCAGTTTCGCCATCTAGCGAAAAGTGACGTTCCCAGTAGACTGGTTAAATAGTGCGCAAAAACAGTCATGGTGTCATGGCGTCGCAGTTGACGTCAGGCTTAGGTAAACAAACGTCAAAAGTGTCATCATGCAACCAGAAGAGAAAATGAATTTCATATTGTTTACCTAATCGTGACGTCATCCGGTGTGATTGGCGTTTCAGACAAAATGGCCGATTGCAATATTTGAATTTGTTAAAAACTTTTTTAATCTCAAACTTTCAAGTAAAAACAAATGAGTGTTGTCTGTAGCTTTCCCTAATATCATTAAATCTTTGATTATTTGATAGATCATGCCTATTGTACCATATTTGGTTTATTTTCTTCAAGCCTCGTTCTTCTTCAAACGAGGGTTGAAGATAGTTCTTCTGGTATGTCGTAGTGACCCTGCAGTGTCTTCTGACATTGCACTTACGATCATATGGCTTACTAGCTCGCCTGCAAACTTAACCCTTAAATGGACGATTTCTGTTTCACGTTTTAAAAAAATGTCTAGGAAAAATGAGTAAAAAAAACTAGACATGAATTTACTATAATTTTTTTTAATATAAAATTCGTTCAGAAATAAGAACTAGTTGTCAAAATTAACAAAAAAATTCAAAGAAGGTTAATTTTATCGGTAATGTTTAGTATGTTGTTTAAAAACAACATTTAAGGGTTAGAGTCAAAGTCATCCTACCAATCTCCTATCCTAACAATACAGCTCATGACATAACGTAAAACCTAAATCAAATAGCATACCTTCTTTTGTGAAGTCGGTCTAAAAATAACCCGTTCTTTGTCATATCACATAATTTTGTCACATATTGAGAATATAAATTTCCCGTACGAAGACCAGAGGTATATAAATGTGGGGTCATCGACCTTCCCCTATAAAAGGTACCTACGTAGTCCGAATAAGAACGGCTCGCAAAAGGGTACAAAATTACGGACACATTTTTATTTATATAGTGAATATTACGGAAAATGGATGTTGCGAATGAACACTTTGTTGATACTAGTTTTCTGTGAGTTTACCTGTTACAATTGTAAGGTCAATGAACTTATAAAGTCATGCTGGAATTGTTTTTGGAACGAAGTTCCTTATCGCGCGTTGTCAAAGGGGGCTACACGGAAAAAAAATGGCGCTGTGATCAAAATCTTTTAAATACGTTCCTTATTTGTTTTAAATGATTATCGCTAGATGGCGCTGTGATCAAAATCTTTTAAAACACGTTCCATATCGCGCGTAAAAAAATAATAGGAAAAAAAAAATATAAGATATCTCTTAATCGAAAGGAACTTCGTTCCATCCGGGTGTCCCTGACATTTCTCAAGTTTTTATTATCAATATAAAATACTATTGAAGTGTTTATTGAATGAAAATAATACTTTATTGAATATAAAAGTTAACTTTACGATTGTAGACGACCGAATCAATAATAATAGTTACTAGGTATTGTCGACAATAGCGCCATCTATGAATAGCTTAAATAATTTTTATTTCAATCTCTTTTTGTAAATACTTTATATTATTATATTTGATGACTTCGAAATTGGCGCGCTTTATATTCGAATTTTGAATATTCCATTGCCGAATACAGAGTTTCGTACGGTTTTTCACAATATTTTCTTTACTTAGTTTTATTTTATGATTCGTTCAAAAATAATCATTGAGATCAGTTCATTTAGAAAAGTATTACACGCAAACACACACAGTTATAATAGGGTAATGTTATTTGTTAAAATATAACATTTTTTAAAACAAATCCAAAACTTGTTCGATTTTACAAAAAAAAAATGGAACCCTATGACTTCCATCACCTGATACAAGAATCATTCAAATCGGTCCTGCCAAACCAAATTTACGGGAACAAAAAAAAAACAAACAGACGAATTAACCACTCAACTGGGATCGGCAACCAAATTGGTTTGTTTACTTTTTCTAAGTCTGTGGCAGGAGCCAAAATTGAGCACAGTTCTAAAACTTGTTTTGTTTACATTTTTTAATCGTCTCATATTTTACGGAGATGATATCTTTTCGCTGAAAATGCAATACAGCGTCATTTAGTAATAAAGATTTACAAAAATATAAGGTTTAATTAAAAATCAAAATTAAAAATTATTGGAAAAAAATGTTTTTAAAAAGGGACTCAAACACGGTGTTGATCCCGAACGAAGTCCCCAGTTTCGCGATCTAGCGAATAGTGACGTTCCCAGTTGAGTGGTTAAGTCCCTCTTCCTTTTTGGAAGTGGATCAATAAAATGGTTAACCTATATCAACTGCCGTCTAATCACGACGCGAGTTCATATAAAGTTAGCAAAATCCATAGACAATCCATTATCAGATAAGTTATCTATGCGAATAAAAATGGAATATACATCTATAATAGTGTATTAACAGCTTGTTTCGTCGAAAAGCAATATACGCTACAAAAGAAACTCATTTGCTAACTGTCTCCAAACGCTGTTTGATAAATGGTGTTAGGGCGACGCAAATTTACGTAAGAGCTGTTGAAAAGAAACTCAATTGTAGCTGATGCTGAATTAATGGGGGCTGTAAATGAAAGAGAAATTTAAATGGATGAAGAGACTTAATAGGACTGTTCTTGGATTGGATCCCAAAGATCCGTTTGGAGGCTTACAAGACTTTGAATCTCTGTTATATTTTTGTTTCTGTCATTTGTAGCTCTCGAGGGAGGTATTTCGCCCGATTTATCGCTTGCTCTAACATCCTGGCTCAGTGTTGTTTTCTTATTAACGTGTATTATTTTGCGCAATGAGATTTCAAATGAGGTTACTGAGAATATTGAAAAAGTAAATTTGTAAGATCTTATGTTTGATAAATTGATTTTTTCTTTCTTAACTGATCTTACGATATCACCTGCTTGACCTATGTGAACGTTTGCGGATACCATAAATGTTAGACGAAAAGTACACTGCCTCGACGTCGTAGGGCGTAGTAAAATATGTCAAAAATGTTTGAAAATCTGTCAAAATGTTCGAAAAATACGCTGATGTGCACACAGTGCAGTTATCCATAACAGCCTTCCGTATACTAACAACTACAATACATAATATTATTATTTTTGTACCATTTTAATGTTTTATGTTTGTTCTAGTGCTGTCCTGTAATCGTCTTGTGTTGTCACTCTGTTGTAGATCAAGCACACCGAACAGTATTTTGGCTACTTAATTAAGCAATATCGTGTACGCTCCTTCCTAACTTGACACTGGCGAATCGTCAATGGACGGGAGCCATAAATAAAAGAAGAAGAAGAAGAAGAAGAAGTGCGTATCGTAGGAAAAATTTCTACCCTACGTCTACGACACATGTGTACCAAAGGCCTTAAATACAACTTTTCCAATAGAAACTAGAGCAGAAATAAATATCCTTTCCCACCGCAGACAATAAAGATAGGGATTATGTGAGAAATATGGCTATAAAGGAAGTGTCCGCCACGATAATTTGATAAAGATTTGTGAAAGGGACGACATATTGCGCCTTTACCAAGCGTAGTGAAGACGGGAAGCGTTAGCCGAAGTAATTTGATTTAAGGAGTCGCCATGCTGTATCTAAGAGGATTTACTGTTTCTGTTACTTTATTTTAGCAATCAATTGAGATACAGAGTAACCTCTGAAATACGTGAAGTGCCAAAGTAGGTCTAGGTTAGGATAACTATTTTTGGTTACGTTTGTCATCTAGTAAGGGGTGGGCCATATAAAGTTTGCATTTTTCAAAAGTTCGACTGTCATGTTGGTTGTGTGGCATGTTGCGCCATCTTGTTGAAAACAAATGTCGTCCATGTCATACTCTTTAACTTCTGGAAACAAAAATTCGTTGAGCATGGCACGGTAACGCTCGCCATTGACCGTAACGGCGGCTCCTTGCTCATTTTCGAATGATGCCGCCAGACCAAAACCTACACCAAACCGTAACTCTTTGTTGTTAGTTTAGGTTAGTTGCATTGGCTTCTCAATGGTGACGTGTAGATTTTCCGACCTCCAGATGTGACAATTTTGCTTATTGACAGCCTCCGAGGTGAAAATGGGCTTCATCTGACACACACACACATTTCTTACAGTTTGGACTGAAGACTCACCACTTTGGAAGTAACTTTTCAATATTTCCCAATTTTGTTCAAGCGTATTGCGTCCAATTTCGTAAATGTCAAACCTTTAACTAAATTATGAACACAAATTGAATGACATTTGAGCTGTCATTCTCTAAATAAACAGTAGTTCAAAATGCAAACGTTAGATCGCCCACCCTATATCTAGTCCATGAGCGATGGTATAGGAGAGGTTACCGTTTACATTTATGTAGGTGGCCCGTGAGCTCGTCTGCTTACGAGAAAATAAAAAAGGAGATAGTGACTATACTATGCAGTATACTGGTCGATAGAGCTTTAAAATAAGTTGGGAGTTTAAAGGGTTCAAGTAGCATTTGGATCTTCTGAAGTTCACTGTTTGCAAATATAGCTTAAAGTGGATTGGGGGTTCACATGTCACAATGCAAGGTAACACAAGATTTGTCTAAACAGAACCTGCCTGCCTGCATAAAAGCGGTACTTTTATTAGAGAGTGTTCGCCTGTAAGGACAATGAAACGCAATTTTCTTAGCAATTCCGTTTGCTCGTCATGCGAATATTTGACAAAATTTGAGGGAATCTGGATTCTAGATTAATGTGAGTGAATCTAGCATAGCTAAAATAAAAGCCTTGCAATGCCTTTTTAAATGAACTCGATGCTACATGTATAAACTTTATTTCTGCATAACTAATATATATTAAACAAGCGCTAAATGGTCATGCAACGCCCTCGTGCTGTTAATCCTCAATATTCGAAGTTTCAATAACAAAGATAACTAGTCAGTCAGTGTGACGTACCTATGTCATTAAACGACGGATATAGTCGGAAGCTAGTATTTGTTTTTGCGTCAAAATATTGCCTAAATAAATAAAAGACTTTGATTAGTATTTCTATTCTCATTGCCTATTGCCTAGGTTTAAGAGAATTATCAAAGAACGGCTATGCAGTAAAGCATATTATAAACTTAATGATTATATAAATGACTGCCCAAAATGGGAATGAGGTGCTCGTCCCGGGCCTTTTCAATTGATACATTTGTTAAAAACAAAAATATTGTAAAACAATATTTAAAAAAAGAAAAAAAAAAACATATTAAATTAAAAAAGACATGCCCACTGAGTTTCTTGCACCGGTTCTTCTCAGGACGGAGACGTAATTTTAGCGAACTGGTGGTAGAACTTTTGATTTTATCTTTGACATTCAAAATGTATGTGTGTCCACATCTAATATGAAATAAATGATTTGACTTTGATTTTAATCAGGATTTTATTTACATCTAAACTAAACTACAACTGCGAATCAGTTCTCTTGATGTTTGAACGCTATAGGAACTGTGTATGAACTGGTTATGTCTTCTGAAGAGTTTGAATGCTAATCGGAGGTCCAAAGCTCCTAGTATTGTGTAATGGGTGGTGCGATGGTAAAGAATGCCGTAGTGTCTAACGTACGACGCGATTGGCATAACTCCTTGCTGGGTTCTGAAGTTTAGACGCGATAGATTTTAGTGCCGTTGGACGTACATAAAGGAAGTCTATAAGTGAACTGTTGAACCTGTAGCTGTACCTGTACTAACCCATTACTGCCCACTGTTGGGCTCAGGTCTCCTCAGAAGAGGGATTAGGCATAGTCCACCACGCTTGCCCAGTGCGGTTTGGGGACTTCACATATCTTCAAAGGATTTTTAGAACCCTTTTCCGACATGAAGGTTTCCTCACGATGTTTTCCTTCACCGTTTTTAGCCAGTGGTGTTGTGAAAAATTGTACATAAATCTTTTTAACATTTAGATTTAGAGGTACAAGCCGGGCGGATTTGAACTGTTGAACACCTACTGTTCAATCCATATTGAACATTTTTATTTTGTATTCAAACTTTTTTGTTTTCCATAGCGCGATGATTCTGCCTCCTATGTCAAATTTCACTTCTTTTCTAGCTATATAGAGAGTAGTCGCATTTTAATTGCATTTTTCTCTTTGTATCATTTTTTGTATTCTATAAATACAATAAATGAAGTAACATTATGTTGTGGTTTCAATAATATGCCAACACCTACACATAATTGCTTCTTAAAAATCCGTAAAAAATAAAAATTAAACTATCATCAATCCGATTCGTTTTTCGTACACAAAACGAGTAAAGAAATAGCATACTCAATTTAAAACTGAGTACAAAAACCACTTAATCCGTTCCTTTCACCCTCCACCCAAACCCTTCCCATACATAGAAAATGAAACGCCAAGAACAATGTAAAAGCAATGATCATAATCTCTTTAGATAACAGTCTCCGTTTATTCCGAGACAGTGAGATCCAGAGCTATAAATAAGGGTTATTCGGTTTCGCTTAGTCGACGTTCATATTTGTATAGGATGGTTTTATGTAATAGTTATCCAATTTGCAGCTTTACGATTTGAGAATAGTTGTAGGTAAGATAGATAATGGACCCTCAATGGCGTTGCAGTTCATGAGAGACGGTTACTTACTATCAGGTGAATTGTATGCTCGTTTGTATATCATGCATATTTTTTTTTTATTGCCATGTAGGCAGACTAGCCAACGGCCCATCTGATAGGAAGTGGTTACTGTCGCTCATGAACCTCTGCAATGTCAGGGGACACTGAGGGGTCGCTACCTACGACCTAACTTTAAGGACCCTCCTCAAGCCTCGTTTGAAGAAGGACAAGTCATAGCGCTCAGGAAATACCGATGAGGGGAACTAATTCCATAAATAAATAAAAGATAAATCTAATAACAATGTGTGTTGTACTTTTTTTTTATCTGCGTCTTAATGTAAAATTCCTTCTCAGTGCTTCCTGAGAGCTATGACTTGTCCTTCTTCAAACGAGGCTTGAAGATAGTCCTTATATAGGCCATAAGTCTAAGTAGGTAGTGACTTCGCAGTGTCCATGAGCGATGGTAACCATTTACGGTGGCCCATTAGCTTATCTGCCTACATGGCTAAACAATTCAATGTAAATATTTGCAGTCAGTTTAAAACTACATCACTATCACTCTTTAAAACAAAGTCGCTTCAAGATGTCTGCCCTATGAAAGCTTAAATCTAAACCTAAGCAATGCATTACGATGTATATATTAAAATATATAGTACCTAATCCAAAAGTGATGTAAATAAGCATATTTTCAGCGCTTATAACACTATTCTCTGAACCCTCTCTTTTAGGCCGACTAGCAAAAAATAACACAAAAGCAATTTATTCAGCAACTTTAATCTGTATACCATCTCAATCTAAAGTAAACTGAGTGGATGAAAGTAATCTGTGCGCATGTGCAGATTAGTATGAAGAAAGCAATTTAATTCCGTACGCGAGCGCCTGAATCATTTTTCACTGACATCGGTAACAAATACGCTACTGTTTTATCTGATGGTTAAGCTTCTACCTTTAAGTACTTATTTGAGTTAAGTAACTTTCAAAATGTTTTGAGTCTTATCTTTTTGCCTATCAGGTCTATCAGGAATAGGGTGGGTAGGGAAAAAAATAGGTAACTAGTCTTGCATATAAACAATAATTGCTGCCCGTTACTCTTGCTAAAACTTCAGAATAGCTTAACCGATTTAGCTTATCAGTTTTTAACTATTATCCACTCAACTGGGCACGTCACTATTCGCTTTTTAAAAACATTTTTTCCATTAATTTTTAATTTTGTTTTTTAATTAAACCTTATATTTTTGTAAATCTTTATTAGTACTAAACGACGCTGTATTGCATTTTCAGCGAAAATATATCATCTCCGTAAAATATGAGACGATTAAAAAATGTAAACAAAACAAGTTTTAGAAATGTGCTCAATTTTGGCTCCTGCCACAGACTTGACAAAAGTAAACAAACCAATTTGGTTGCCGATCCCAGTTGAGTGGTTAAATTCACATTTAAATGAAAATCACAGCAACAATCTTTAATGTCTTAGGCGACGCAGACGAAGTTATATGGGCTAGTATTTCGTTTACAATCTAACAATAAATACTAACTTTAATTGGTTCTGTACAATACAATGATATCCTCAAGTTGTTGGCAACCGTCCCTCAAACTCAGGACCATGATGTTATTTACGATGGCTCGTAATTATGGTATTACTCTACTGTGTCTCTGGTTTCATAAAATTAATACTTGTTGATAATTTGATCGCGGACTGAGACCAATCCCAATGGTTAAGTTTGATACAAGCTTTATATTAACTTGCACTGGATGTAACTAAGGGGTGGGCCATATAAAGTTTGCATTTTTCAAAAGTTCGACTGTCATGTTGGCTGTGTGGCATGTTGCGCCATCCTGTTGAAACCAAATGTCATCCATGTCATACTCTTCAACTTTTGGAAACAAAAATTCGTTCAGCATGGCACGGTAACGCTCGCCATTGACCGTAACGGCGGCTCCTTGCTCATTTTCCATTTTCCCTTGTAAATTCATATAGAATCTTACGAGTTCAATTTGACAAACTATCTTGTTTAGTACAGGAGTTCCTATGGCTATCTTCCGACTCCATCATCAGATCAGATATTGTATCATACTATTGCATTGTCACCCGATATACGTCTGCGTGCAAAATGGCAGCTCAATCGAGCCTGGAATTTGGTCAAATTTAACTCGCAAGATTCCATTCGAACGTTCATTTATAGAAATCCAATGCTATTTAATCTTGTAATGAAAATGGTTAAATTACTGTGTAATTAAAGCCAAAGGAGCGAGCGCAAGCGATCGTCGATCTATCAAGGCCTTCAATAATACTTACGTTTTAACTTTGAGACCAACATACATACCTATATAACTGCGTAAATATTGTGTTGAGATGTAATGACGTTGTAAATAGTCGATCTTCGTTTGGTTTTGTCAGGAATGACGTCACAATGTCCACTTGAACACTTGATGATCAATACTTTTGAATAAAAACTTCAAAATAACGAGTTTTAACAGTTTATTACTTTTACATCAAGAGGCCCTTTCGCCTCGGCAATTCAAACACGAATGAATAATAACAGCGGCCAACGCCTGTATTTATAGCAAGTCTCCACTTCAAACTACCCGCACGGTGAATAGGTTGGTTTCCCTTGTTATCACCCCGTCATATATTGAAACTGCAATAAAGTTACACGTGGCTCCATAATAAACCTTGTAATAATTAATTATAAACTGCCACTATTTATCTTAATCCCTGCGTTCACAATCTGGAGTGGTCATCGTTATAATTTGCACGAAATTTGACATATGGTCAGCTAACGGTAGTAGGTCAGCAGATAAGCTTAGATTGAGTATTTAATGTTTTAGTAGGTGTTTTTAAATGTTTTCGCTTTAGATAAAGCTAATAATTAATTAAAAAATATTTGAAATACAGGCTTTTAAGATCCTGGATATCAAGAAGCATTAGAGTTCTAGCTATTACAAGTAAAGCGAGCCCAAACACGATGGGTTTATCTTGTTTAGCACAAGAGTTCGTAGAGATACCTTCCGAATCCGTCATCAGATCAGCGCCATTTTGTCATATAATTGTAGTGTCACGTGATATATATCTGTGTGCAAAATGTTAACTCTATAAAATTAGGGTCGAGTTGATAAACTCTTTCTTTTGCAAAGTCGGTCAAAAATTTCATCATTAGCTCTTCATAAAAGGTTTTTTAATTTTTACATGTATTCGGGAAACACTTAGAGGGAATCATTTCACATAAAAAACTTTAAAATAGGACCTATTTTACAATCGTTTTTTTTCATATTTTCCCTTCAAACCTCTCTATCATATCTGATGTTTGTAAAATGCCCTGTACCAACCCAGTACTGCCCACTGTTGGGCTCAGGTCTCCTCCGAAGAGGGATTAGGTATAGTCCACCACGCTTGCCCAGTGCGGATTGGGGACTTCACATATCTTCAAAGGATTTTTAGAATCCTTTTCCGACTTGCAGGTTTCCTCACGATGTTTTCCTTCACCGTTTTTAGCCAGTGGTGTTGTGAAAAATTGCACATAAATCTTTTTCGCACTTTAGATTTAGAGGTACAAGCCGGCCGGTTTTGAACCCGCGACCTCCTGTTCGGAAGGAAGCGCTTCAACCACTAGGCCACCACGACTTCACTCGGCCACCACGCACCAAAAATGTAAAATGCCCAATGGGTGACAATGTAGTTTTAAGTTCTGCGACTATTCCTCGAATTTCTTTGACGACACCTTAGTTAAGGTCACGCTGAATACCACAATGATTTCTGTTGTAATTATCGAACTTCATACAAATATAAAACTCTGATATTGACCCGTGCAAGTTGAAACAATGCATTTGTGGGGTTGGAGGTCAAAATAGATCGCCACAAGCGTGTTTATGCGTGGTCTCGATAAATCAATATTAGCTCGATTACTGTTGCGAAAACATGTTTTATATTTAACTAGCGGTCCCGCGCAACTTCTTCTGCGTCACTTTCAATTAAAAGGAAGCCTATGTTCTTTCTCAGGGCCTAAAGATTTTCTGTGCCACATTTCATTAAAATCAGTTGGGAGGTTTAAGCGGGAAAGCGTAACAGACAGACATACAGACAGAGTTACTTTCACATTTATAATATTTAAAGTTGTAAAGTAGTTGTTTTTAACAAATGTATCAATTGAAACGCACCGGGACGAGCACCTCAATCCCATTTTGAACAGTCATTATAATCATTAAGTTTATAATATGCTTTACTGCATAGCCGCTCTTTAATAACTCTCTTAAACCTTTATAGGCAATGTTTGAACGGCCACTGGGATTTTGTTATAAAGCTTTACAGACAAACCCTGGACAGAATTACTTATTTTATGTAATGTAGATGCTGGCAACGCAAGTTTGTGTTTGTTCATCAGCCTATAGACGTCCACTGCTAGACATAGGCCTCCCCCAAATCTCGCCACATCGACCGGTCCTGCGCTGTCCGCACCAGCTGCCTCCCGTTTACAAATTTATAAAAACAAATATTAAAAGTAAATACAGAAACCTTTCCTTTAATTGAAATTGATTTACCGTAAGATGAAGTTTACAGCCAGAATAAAAGATTAGTAAAGTTTTATGGGAGTCGTATCGTTAACTAGGATCGTTTTATTTTATTCCTTACCTTAACTGGTCTAGATAATGTAGGTATTTTCATGATGCTTTTATAGGGGCAAACTCAAGACTGGTATAAAATGAAAGCAATTAAAATTTATTTGACTCCCTAAAACATTGCCATAAAAGGCACCAAGTAAAAGCTGTGTTATAAATATTTTTTGGATCATTCGAATCGGTGCACCCAAGTAATAAAGCAGAGGAAATATATTCACAAACGTTGTTTTGTGCATTTATTTTATTAGTTTAATTTTCAAAATCGTACTTATTACATTATCCACCTGGAACCCTTGGGTCTGCGAAGAGACTTCGGGTCTCTTTGCATCTTATACCGGTTGTTTCACGGGGAGTGCTCCGAGAAATTATTTGAGATGATTCTAACCCCCTTTTATCATCGTACCACTCGGCGTCGAGGTGGAGTTCATCCCTACTATGTGGAACCACCACGGTCATCCACGGTTCGTTTCAGGAACACTTTTTTGCCACGCACCATCCGGCTATGGAATGAGCTCCCCTCCTCGGTATTCCCCGAGCGCTATGACTTAGCCTTCTTCAAACGAGGCTTGAGGAGGGTCCTTAAAGTTAGGTCGTAGGTAGAGACCCCTCAATGTCCCCTGACATTGCAGAGGTTCATGAGCGACGGTAATCACTTCCTATCAGGTGGGCCGTTGGCTTGTCTGCCTACATGGCAATAAAAATTAAAAAAAATATTAAACCCATGACTATTTGAAACTTACACAACTATTTAACATGTTCTTACCACGATCACGATGACACAAACGAACGAGAAAGAGGGTAGATGGATTTCTCTGCTCTTAAGTACCCGCAGTACTCAGTCTTCCCGTGATCATGGCGCTTGCAACAGTGTTGATACATCGGGATCGCTCATTTAATAAAAATCGTGATAATAACCCGTTTAATATTTGTGTTAGTGATGTAGTGAAGCGCGATTGTTTAAAGAAATACATATTTGGTTCCACTAGTTTCTAATTGATTGCATTTCTCTTTGTCATAGCAAGTCGAGCGCACTAACTTCCCAGTGACGTCATACATGAAGTCGCCCCTATTATTCAACCTGCATGCGTGTTATATGTCGACATTATATTTATAGACCTTTATTAGTGGGATTAGCTATAAATAACAGAGTTTAACACATAACAATAAAGTAGTTGATTGGTGCAAATTTAGGTGAGTCACAAAATATTTTTTCGGGTATTTTCCCACCTCTCAGTCCTTCCTGAGATAGGATACTTTTATTTTGTTTCGAAGTGTTCATATTCTTTGTATTATTATTTTTTTATCTTAACTTTTTAAGCTACGAAATTTGCGTAGCTTTTCGTAGTATCAACGTAGCCCGTAGAGGCATCTACGAACGCTTTCGTTTATGCGATAGATATATTGTTTTTCTCTCTGATTTTAAAAGCAAAATGAATTTTTACATATACTTAAATATAATTAATAATAATAGTTCCCTTTGAAACTAGCCAAAAACTATATTCGAAGTATCAGATCACATTATGGAAACCGGGAAATATATAAAAAAAAACTTGAGAGGTGACATGGGACACCCGAATAGAACGAAGTTCCTTCCGATTAAAAGATATCTTATAACTTTTTTTGCGATAAGGAACGTGTTTTAAAAGATTTTGATCACAGCGCCATCTAGCGATAATCAACTAAAACAAAAAAAAAAGTGTCGTGACAACTAAAAAAGTGTCGTGACAACTTTTCGTAAGATTTTTTCCGTCTAGCCTCCTTTCACAACGCGCGATAAGGGAGTTCGTTCCAAAAAACAGCAAGATTCAACTCGCCAATTTTTCTCATTGCAAGTTAAAGTTTGTAAAACGAACTAGCATCTCGACTGTTTCATTAATTAAAATGCAGTTTACACTGTCTTAAGCTTAGTCGGATCGTAGTCTAGTTGTACGGAAAGCCAATTCAATTATTCAATTTGCTGGAGAATAAATGTTGAAACTTGAGTACTATTTCAGCTCGGAGCGATCCGCAATCTAATCAAGGAATACTATTGACAGTAGTCTTTCGCACTCGACTTTTAAAAAAGGGACATTTTTTGCTTGTGTTTAATGCAATTTGCATCATTTTTCTAACTTTCTAAAGTACACGTAGTCAATTTAAATGTGTCTCTTTTTAAGTCAAAGGCAAAAAGACTATTTTTACGAAAATTTTATCAGTGAAATCGGTTCACTATAAAAGTGCAATATGCATATTATATAACTAAAAAGCCTTTACCTGACAAAATTTCCCAAATGTTCAATAAGACAAAATATATCATCAAACAAAAATATAGTCAACCAAAAAAAAACTTTAAAGCCAATAAATACAGTCAAAATGAACCTCCTTTTTCGAAATCATAAAATACGCCCGAGAGAGAGAAATAAGGTGGTATACCTTCGATTCAGTGACGTAAACTGGAGGCGGGACGCGTGGGCCGATGTCATTTCATCCCAATTTTTTAATTAAATTCTCAATGGGCCTGATTTCAAAGAGGTTTTGTTCTTCGCGAGGTGACCGAGAACGTAGGCCATTGTGCATGATCTTATTCAGGGCAGATTTCATACTAAATCTGTGAGCTTTTGTAATAGATATGACGGTCTGTTTGTGATGTCTAGATGACATTTGATGAATTGAAGTTATCGTCGTTTTATCGAAATACTTTTACAAAGTGTTTACCACTAATATCTATGGTATATAATTATAGAGATCAGTGTACTTTTACTGGGTAATGTTGTTCTCATTGGTTGCTAAGTTGACGCGTTTTTTTACTAACATTTGAACTTTTTGGATTTAATTAATATTAAATTAGTGATTCAAGAAGTCGTGGTGGCCGAGTGGTCGAAGCGCTTCCTTCCGAACGGGAGGTCGCGGGTTCAAATCCGGCCGGCTAAATGTAAATGTGAAAAAGATTTATGTGCAATTTTTCACAACACCACTGGCTAAAAACGGTGAAGGAAAACATCGTGAACAAACCTGCATGTCGGAAAAGGATTCTAAAAATCCTTTGAAGATATGTGAAGTCCCGAATCCGCACTGGGCAAGCGTGGTGGACTATGCCTAATCCCTCTTCTGAGAAGACCTGAGCCCAACAGTGGGCAGTAATGGGTTGGCACAGTACAGTAGTGATTTAAGATCAAAAACTAAAGCGCCTCCTTGTTATTGTGCTATTTTTTATAAATAATTTCTGTGTTAAAAAATTACATCATAGGTACTCGTACATCATTACACGGATATGAACTCGTACATCGACGATATATTTAATATAAAAGTTACACTACGCAACCACAACCAAAAACAAAAACTCTTCCACTACTTCTCTAAGAAAATCGATGAATATTAACATTTGCACGTTTCCACTACTATTCATTTGTGTCGAAAACTTACAGAATCAAACGTAAACGTTCCCGAACGAAAACTTTCCGTGGAATTGGGTATTTCAAAAAAAAAAATTCATAATAAATGGAAAGATCATATAAAAATTTTACTAAATTTTTTTTTGATTTCAAAAGGTAAATTAAAGTAAAATTCAAATTTTTGAATTCAGTACCGTAAATACACCGACAGATCCCGAGCGTGTGTGACGTCATAATGTTAGTTTTCACTCTTCACTTGTCATTAGTATTTATACCAAATTCAAATTTCGATCCTCAGAACTACTCAGAAGTTAACAATTTGATGTCCCAGTCAATCACGGTGCGTTTAAAGTCACGTGATATTTAATCAAATGTAAATTGTTTATAATTAATTGAAAAAAAAAATGACGTTTTTTGTATTAAATATGAATATTATTAATAATAAAGATTTAAAATACATACAAAAAAAAATCCTTTTTTTCAAATTCCCAATTGTTGAAACCCGGTACGGATCCCCCTAGTGTCGGGTGAAGAAAACCTTCATCTTATGTCAATTCTGACTCATGGAGATGAAAAGTATGTTTGTGTGTTTGAAATGGATGTTTGTCCGTGTGTGATTATTCACAAACGGTAGCTTTGACTTTATGACAGCACACACAAAAACCTGAGCCGTAGATGTTAACAGAGTCAATAAACGAGATGACTACATAGGAAAATAACCTTTCGACCCTAGCAATAAAGAACAATTTAGCACACCTTTATCTCTGACATACGGCCTGCCGATCTTGAACTTCACATCCAAACATTCCCTTACGAGGTTCTAACAACGAAATCACCTACGGTATTTTACGATCTGAACGGCAACTTCCATGGCATAAAATAAAGAGGTCAAATACGTATTTTGCCAATTGCTTTCCTTGTTTAACTTCCGAAGGGGAGGGGAGGGGTCAATCAATAAATCTTTCTAAATTCGAATTTCGGATGGCGAGTGAACAATGCTTTGGGGAGCCGCGACTCTCAATTGTTTCTCGCTTGATAAATTTTTGAGGTTGTTTTAAACTCGCGTTCTTTTGTTTTTAATTGAGGATTAAACGTTCGAGCGGTATGCTAATTTAGAGAAGGAAGGTTTTAATTGGCTAACAAAGGAGACTTTTAAAATTCATTTTGGTAGAATTTTTAGCGAAAAAGGTGGCAAAAATCAAGTAATTATTCATGGTTTTATTTTAATAATTTTATAAGAATATAATAAAATTAATATAATTTTACACGCAACATTCTGCCGCGGATAAATTCCTTCATGTTTCCCAAGCGTCATAACTTGTCCTTCTTCAATTTTGGCTTGAAAAGAGTTCTTATAAGAAGTCGTATGTAGTGACTCTGCAGTGTCCACATTGCTGAGGTCAATGAGCGATTGTAACCTCTTTCGATCAGGTGGCCCATAAATAAAAAAAAATACGTGATGTTGGTAGCACTGAATAATTTACACTTTCTTTGGAATATGCTACTACATACAATGACTTGTAGCATTTTACAAAACGTTTATCCATCTTATATTGTAACGAACAAGCATACCTTAATTATTAAAACGGCTCACAAACATCACCTTAAACACATATACAAACATACTCCAACTTCATACCAGAAAGGACATAATGAATTAAAAACAAAATGGCGGCACCACAATATATTCATAAGCTAAATTCACTTTTCTCTTGTTCGTTCCCCTTTAAAAGCGAGTTTTCCTAAATAAATATTAGTGTAGCCGTGTAATGTATGATAATAAATACTACAGCAACTAAGTAATGTACGTTTGAACTTTAGGTGATGTAAATGTTTGTTTTTTAGAAACGTTGCTTGAATAAAAGATATGAATTAACTTATGTGGTTGTGAATTCGCAAGTAAATAAGAGACGAGTACTATTTTCAATGTTATTGCGGAAAACATAACTAAATAAGGTGACCAACCCAATTGAGAGCGAAGTGCAATTAATGACAACTTCCAAATTGTAGTCAATGGTGACTATTTTTTTATTTCCAGTGTTAATAAATAAATAGAATATTCTTTTAGCTTTATAATTTTTATAACGTAAAATATAATGATAAAAAATTTATTCAAAAAACTATTCTCTAAAATTGTTCGAAATTTGAAATTCTACATACAAAATGTATGAAAGTTTCCAATAACTGGGCCTGGTGTCACTTTTAAAACAATCATGAATTTCTCTATAATAATGGTATTTTTTATGAAAAATTTATGGAATCAGATACTTGATTAAATACCGATCCTACATACGTAACCATCATGAACTAAATTCTCGTAAATAATAAAAAACTTCTTGTTGGTGAATCAATAAAATAAATAAAAAATAAAACTAAGATGAAAATGAAAATCACACTATAAGACGAGCATCTAGGTCGGCCACCCTATGTTAAGATTAAATATTCATTCGAGTAATACGATTTTTTTTTCACCTTTTTATTTGAAGTCACATTTTCATTTTTATTAAATTACAGTCGAATATGAGAAGTCCGAACGTTCTCGAAAAATAATTAAAAAAGGTTGACTTCTTGCATTTTATATTTCGAACACGAAACGCGCGAAACACGTCATTAACTTCTCCACTTTACTTCCTTTTTCGCTATAATTAATTACATCTCGATTCCTTTACCGTCGTAACAGCATCTACCTTTTTAATTAATCCTAACTTGATTACATTAATTTGCCGCCATTTTTAATAACCTAGTATTTTTAGAAGCGTTCCGTTATGTTGGCAGCACTGGATACTTTTAATTTTCGTTTGTCTGTGGTCGTTCTTTCATTACTTTGCTGGGTTGCCATTAAAAAGGTTTTGAAATGAGATCCTCCTTGTTACTATTAAGGTTATTAAATTGCTTTTGCAGATTTTTACGGCTGTTTTAGTATTCTCTTGATGGAGGCAGGTAGGTGTTGTTGTTAACCTAGTTTTTAAACCTATTTTTTAATAACTCCCAGTTATACATAAAATGAAACCGTTACTTACCGCCATTGTAGAGAACTTTAAATCTTAAAACTAGCCTGAACAACAAGTCCTGACTAACAGATTAGAAAGAATATGTTAATATACAGGGTGATTTTTTAAAGAAGGTACATATTGCAGGAGGGTGATGAGTACTCTGTTCTAATACGGAATATTACAAAAAATAGGTAAATATTACAAAAAATAGGTAAAACCTATTTTTTTTTTTATTTCTAAATTCGACAAAACTACCTCAAACATAAACAATTTCGGCTAAAAGAGTGTTGACTAACGACCTCTAGTACCTAATCTCGCGCACCCCACACCTCCGCCACACCCATCAGCTGTCGAAAAAACATCATTTTGCAATAATTTTAGATATTTTTAAATTGCTATTACTAAGGCATTAAGCCATATTCTTTGGTAATAATATTTTTACTGGTCGTATATAACCATCAGCTACCATGACCTTCAATATGTACCCTCACTAAAAAATCACCCTGTCTAGGTACGTGTCCTTAACTCCCGGGAAGAATAAAATATTATAATGCCTGATTGAAAACACTCACCATCATGTGATTTATATTATATTGCTTTCCCTATTAAACATTTTTTTTACGTGACCTAACGCTCTGTTTAATTTATTTTTTTCGCTTTTCAGTCTGAGAATCCATCTTGAGACTTATCAAGTTAGAGTCTGAACGACGATCTGTACCGGGTATTGTGCCGTTCACGACCTTAATAATACTTCCGGAGTCACTGTTAAATGTTTACGAAATATTGAGAAAGAATCGTATATTTTAAACGAAATTATTTTCTCGCAGATTGATTTAGAGACTGGGAGTTATTTCTGTCGGCTATTGAATTAAACCTAAGGAGTGGAGAGATTAGCAATCTTTTGGTACCTTTATTAAGCAGTTATATTAACAACGAATATTTTTTAACAGGATCAGATATACCATCCCTTTTGCCACCATTCCGATCTGGAATGGACTCCCATCCACGGTGTTTCCGGAGTGCTATGAAATGTCTCTCTTTAAACGAGGTTTAAGAAAAGTCCTGTATGGATAGGTGATAGATAACGGCCCCTCTTTGCCCTGGCATTGCAGAGGTCCATGAACGACGGTAACCGCTTACCATCAGGTGGGCCGTAGGCTCGTGTACCTATCTATTAAGCAATAAAAAAAATTAAAAAAACCATCACCAAGCCTGAGACTGTCTTTTAAATATCTTGTTTCTAACAAAAAATAATTATAAACATCATTTTATAAACAGTTATTAGTCAGTATCAGTAAAATATGCGAATAACAAAAAGGCACACAGTCGAATTGAAAAACTCGACATACACGATACACGAGATACACGAGCCTACGGCCCACCTGATGGTAAGCGGTTACCGTCGCTCATCAACCTCTGCAATGCCAGGGCATCCTTTATTTGTTTGTCAAAATACCTAAATGTAGAAAAGCACCATGAAACAAACCAACCTCTAGTTTGATATAAAACGAAATCTAAACTAAATTGTATTCTACCTCCATTTAAATAAAGTACCAATTTGATTGCGATATTACCGAACATCGGATTGTCATTTCATATTCGATCGTCATCCCCGAGGAGAGTTCACAGTTTCCAATATACGCTTATCCTACGCAGAGTTATTAAATTTTCAATTAAAATGCATGCTTCCATCGTGTCAGTTCCCAACGGAAGCGTTAGATTTTAATATCGGGTGTAGCTTTTGATGGGAACCGATTGTTTTAATGATGAGTTTGATATTCGAAGTTTGTAGTGGTACTAGCTGATCTGCGCATCTGGGTCTGTGTGAGTTCAGACAGCATTAAGAGCAGAAAAATGTGGTTATTTACGACATGAAATGAAATACTTTATTTTCAACATTGATGACGTACTCATTCTTGTAGACGTCAAAAGTTAAAAGCAACTACCAGTTCGGACACAAAAAATAATAATTATAGCCATCGTCCTGAGAAGAAATGGCAAGAAACTCAGCGTGCATGTCTTTTTTTTGTATAATGAGCATTTTTTGTTAAGTATTTGTACAATATTATACAATTTTACATTAAATATACAAAAAAAAAGAACGATTACGATAATGAAATGACCTTGGTGACATTACATTAAACATTAAAATTTGTAAAATTTTCAGTGTTTGTCTACTCTATTATGCATGTAATATAATCTGTCCTCTTAAATAACTCTATCATTTAAAAGAGATGCATCATAATTCATAAATTATAATCCATTGCGTAGTTTTAAAGATTTAAGTATACATAGAGCTGATGGATAGCGTGAAGCTTTTTTTATACTGTGTACCTAGTGATGCGTCACTCACTTTAGCATTACATAGTAAAAAAGTTTTTGAAAGCAACTGTTTTCGCCATTTTCATAAAAAACTCGTAAATAAAAAACTCGTCCACAAACACCACAAATAACAGCCAAATCGATAGTAAAACAAACTAAAACACGAATCACTTCAACGTGTCGCAACCAACGCCATGTCTATTACACGAAATTGGGCGAGCGACAAATTATGGAATAAAAAACCGAGTGTGAAATGTAAATTTGGTTTGCACAAACACTGCCTGGCCGAGAGAAGCGCTGAATATTCACGATATGCCGCTGAAGCCTGACTAAGACCTATTTTGGTAGTTGCTGAGGTCACAGTATTGGTTCTTGCAGTGCCTAACCACATTTATTTGCGTTTGTCATGTTGCATGCCATAAGCCAGTTTTTGGCGGGAAAAGAAACAAAATGGACGCCGCAAATTGTGATTTAAAATTACGAAGAGTTATTAGATGTTTTAACATAATATTATTATTGGAATTTATTTGAATTTTAACATTTATTTTATAAAAAGAAGTATGATGGAACAGAAGTCTGAATCGTTCGCATTTTTTTTTTGGAAATTCGTCGATAGCTGCTGTAGTTTGAACTAAAACTAAAATGGTTTGTGAGGATGAAGGAAGTATAGGAAGGAATATAATTTATCAACTAGAAAATTAAACGATTTTTATTATAAAACTCAACAACCTTTATTCATCACTATTATCCGACTTCACGACTCCATTTTGGAATTTCTTTTGAAATATAAGTTTTGGCGCGTATTTTTCAAAAATACTTTCCCAGAAATCTATTTCGTCTCCTTCGGGCTTGTTGGCAACAACTAGTTCATTTCCTATGATCAAATAATCCTCAGTTTCTTTGGAGTATGGTTTCCATATCACGCCTAGACTGTCATCTGGTGTAGGATTCCTGAAATAAGTGTAGTGTTAGGAAAAGCTGAAGGTTTTTACATCTCTCTAGAATTGGTCTTTTTGAATATATATTGAATATAAGTAAATAATATTTTGATGAATGATTCATCCACAATAGTTATTTTGGTACTTTTCTCCGCTACATTTTGCAGCCTCTATTTTTAGAAATAAAAGTAAATAACCAGGATAATAACCTCTTAAATCGACCCGCAGTATTCAGTCTTCTCGTGATCATGACGTTGAAATATCGAGACAACTCAATTAATTAAATATCGTGGTAAGAACCCGTTGAACATGCATGAAAACTTGTTTTCTTTAAGACGTATACACAGTTGTTCCAATTCATAAGTAAGTTAACATAGTGAGAATTTATAAATAGGTAATTTTCTTGTACTAATGTGACATTTCCAATAATGAGGCAAGTTCATTGTACTCTATTATATTTATAAATAAACGTTCTACAATAAGAATCATTTGTGTCAAAAGGCTTCAAAAACATTAAAATGGATGTATAATTAAAATACAAGTGAACAATATCCATTTTTGGCAACTTTTGTAGGTATTCTTGAAGTTTGTGTAATTGTTTTCAATTAAATAATGTTTGATACCAATTCAAATCATTCTGCACGTCCGCCATAAACCCTGATTATAGGATTTATAGCAAAATATTTAAATTTACTTTAATAAAAGTAGAAAGTAGAATATGTAGAACTACGTCATGTTAGCACAATGACATATTTAATAAAAAATATTACTTATTTTAAAACTATATATATACTACAACTTCTTGATAACGTACCCATATTTGGCGAAATTTGTCCACAGTGTCGTAACATTATCTATCATCCGAAATGTATCTGAATCCACATCAACAGTCTTTTCAATTAATTTAGTGTTGAATATGTAAGGCAGTTCATCACCATGAGACACATATTGTTCGCCTTCACTTTTTTTGCCCAAGCTGTACCATATTCCGATCAAATTTCTTTCTGATTTACATGTAAATTTATACATGTAAACACGATTTCGATTCGCTGAGTACACTTTAGCAAACTGTATAATATCGAATATAAAAGATTCCATACTCAGATATTGACTTAGTTGTACCCAGTTTTGTTTCTTAATAATTCCTCGCTCGAAATAAAATGATCTCATTTTTCTTCCAATGTCCAATTGTTCACCAATGGTGCAAATTCCATTTAGTGAATTTGGAACGAAATATTCGTGAAAATTGTTTGCATCAATCAAATATTGATCGAACCTGTTTGGTTTCGGTAGCAGTATCATACCTTCGTCAGAGTTATATCCAACTATAATTTCTACACCTTTATGAATTTCATTTGCTAAAATATCATGAATATCACCATTAAAATAAATTTCAACACCATCAAATTCTTTTTCACTTACTATACAAAATACTGGTCCTTCGTAAGGTCTTAAAACATCAGCTAAAGTTACTTTTACAACCACGTTTACAAGAGATTCAACTGGTAACGACTTGAAAAACGTAGTCAATTCTTCTTCATCCTCGGAGTGGAAACCCATCCTTCTAGCAAAAGCTAGTGCCCTCTCTCTAGGTTCTCTGTTTTGTCCCCACCACGTATTAGAAACACCACTTTGTACAATTACTCTTTTGAAGAGTCCTCTAGTCATAGGCGAGACTAAATGATAGCAAACACTTACTGCTCCGATACTTTCTCCGAACAATGTTATATTCTCAGGGTCTCCTCCAAAATGGCTAATGTTTTCATTAACCCACTTCAAGGCAGCTACTTGATCCTTCATGCCAGCATTACCAGGTATATCTGTAGTGTGTGTGCACAAGAAGCCCAACACTCCGAGTCTATAATTGAATGTGACGAGTATGACATTGTGTCTGATAAGAAATTGAGGACCGAAATCATCGTCGTTCCCACTCCCGCTCTCAAAGTATCCTCCATGGATCCAGAACATCACAGGAAAAGACTCAGGAGGATTGATGTCGGGTGTGTAGACGTTGAGAAACAAACAATTTTCACTACCTTGCCCGGATTTATTCTGTACCTGATTTATTTGATAGCTGATGGGTCCAAATTTCTTTGCATTCCGAATTCCCGTCCATGGTTTTGGAGGTTTGGGCGCCTGAAATTGAAACAGATCTTTAATATACTCCTATTTACCATAGTTGGTGAAGTTTGGAAATTTTGTAAATTACCTTAAATCTCAAGTCTCCTACTGGAGGTTCTGCGTAAGGGATACCTTTAAAACTATAATATGTGCCTCCATATTCATTCTCCGATACTTCGCCTTCTAAAAGGCCTTCAGTAACACGCACCACAACCATATCGAAACGAGTTAATTACAATTGTATTAAATAAAGTGACGAAGCAATACGCAAAGATGTTTTCATATAAGTCCTCTGTTTGTCGAATGTGGAGGGGATTGTTACGAAACAATAATTGTACTTTATGTTGATTTTGTTCCAAATAATGAAATAATGGGAGTGAACTCAATAAATCAAAATTACACGTAACTATACAGCAAATACAATTTCTAAAACAAATCTCATAAAATTCGTCTTTCAGTCTTTTGTTATGGATCTTTTGATAGTCGAGTGTAATGTAATATATACAGTTTTTTAATTTACGGTTACGGCACGGTATGCTGGAATAAAGATTTTACTTAATTATTTAGATATTTACATCCTGCATTTTATTCGATTATATTTTTTCACTAAATCGGCGTCGATGATAGTCCTACGTATCGCATTTAATCGATTTTTGTTATTATTTTAATCGCAATTGATAAAGGGTATGCATTGCGGATTTGCTTCTATGGATAGCACGCTACTGCTAATCAACCTTCATCATTATTTTACTTTCACGCTTTATATTGTTCCACGTAAATGCATATTGCTATTTAATAAATCAGGTGAACTCTGAAGTATTTTTTTCTAAATTCCCTAGCATCACAAGCGATGACTTAAGAGTAACGGGTCCACTGACATCGGACCCGGGGGGTTGCTGCGCCAGAGCTCAGTGCGCACCCTTTGTAAGAGCTACCGTTTGATGGTAAGGCGCCCCGACCCAGGCTGGTTCTGGCCCAGCCGGGTATTCCGAGGGAGACCGTACATCACGCGGCCCCCTTCTAGCCGGCTTCGATTGGCCCGCCAATCGAGAGAGCTAGTGGTCGCTTCGCCGACGACTGCCGGTTCGGCGTCCGGGGGTGACGGGGCGATATGTGAGCGAAAAAAAAAAAGCATCACAAGTGAAATTCCACAGGTTTTTGGAATACGCAAAAAAATACATGAGCTTTCTCTTAACAATTTGATCTGCTAAACAGATACAGCAAAAAGCTCTTAGCTTTTTACGGTTCTCGCTAGAAATACATTAATGAATCAGGAGCTTTTTTTATCATTCGCAATTGAGTTTCGGGAAAGCTATTGAACTTTCGATGTTTAAATTAAAAGCACGATAACGTTTCTTGTAATTCCTTTATTAAAATTTAATTAACGGAATAGATAAACGATACTTCCTTGTCATTTTTGATGAATTGGTACTGTTATTGTTATATTCTTGTTCAGTATTTAACTAGTATTATTAATTACTGAAGGTAACAAAGTATTCATTTATTTGCTTATTTTTTTCATTTTATTTTTAAAAAAACATTTTCAAAAAATAAATTTAAAAATACAATATAAAAAACAGAGGGCCACTGGAGACGGAGTCTACGACCCAAGCCATCAGTGGTCAGGGCTCAAGAGTGAGGAACCTCCTCACAATACGTGCCGTGTCAAGAACGACCGCCTTCTGAATCAGGCCCTTTACCCAGCCGGGGAGCGAAAGCTTTTTTATATTCTATAGTAGGGATAATAAGCATACGTTTTGTTTTTATTTGACTCCACACATGAAAAAAAAACAGAGGTAACACTCAGGTAAGTTTACATCAAATATACAGTTGTAATCTTTCTCTTCCTCTTCGGACAGGTACATTGAATCTATACTGTAATCTATATTATAAAGCTGAAGAGTTTGTTTGTTTGAACGCGCTAATTTCAGAAACTACTGGTCCAATTCGAAAAAATATTTCTATGTTGTATAGTCCGTTTATCGAGAAAGGCTTACATTATATCATTCTGTGACGCAGACCAAGTTGTGCGAGTCAACTATATAGTCATGTATAAAATAATATGAAACCTCTTCTGTCTTGTTTGTTGTTATATGCAAAGAAATTACTAGTTATTGGCCTTATTCTTTCTAAATATGGCCAAATAAAAAATGATGAAAATGGGGCGGGTGGAAGTTCGGCGCTTTCATTCTGACCTAAAGAAAAAAAATAGTGTATGACCATAGAAGAGATGCTTTATGTTAATTTTTCAAATCGAATAGGTACATTTTATGAAAGCAACATAATTCGCGGCATTAAATTTTAGAACAACTGTAATTACCTAGAATGAATAGTTGCCGGGCAAGTCTCGCGAGAGTAGTATCTATTTTGTTTCCCACGAACCGGGTGTAACCAGTTAATTCCGAATATCTCCGGCCATTACCAGTTCGCGGCAGTTTCGGTGAAACTATTCGAATTTAACTTGGGCACAACTTTACCGGCGAAATGATAGACATTAGAGATGAATGGATGGATCCTTATAGCTCTTATTATCCGTTATCTAACTTTGTTTTCTGGTCGTTTATCTGTGATTGGATCTAGGTTTAACTACAGGCTTCGATATTTATGACAATCTGGACTTAAGTATATTGATTGAGAGCGAACCCAAAGTGATCCTTAAGCTACTCTGTGAATACTTTCATGACGAGTGTTTTTCTCCAAACTGTAGTAGTAGGTACCAGTTTTTGCAAGCGGAAGTCTGTTAATAATGAGGCTACTTTCAATTACGTTAATAATAATAATAAGCCTTTAATCTGAACTAATAACAAATACACAATTTTCACATAAGAGAAAATAAAACAAACATTACTAAAAAAAGAACCTTACTTTAAAATTAAATATCTTGTTTTCATTACTCTTAAAGTATATACTTTGGTAGGGGTATTCCTAAGTTCAGAGTGCCTCTTGGCTTTTCAATTACGTTATTGTAACAAAATTATAAGAAGGTTTCGAGGTGCAAATAATTTGAGAGAGCAAAAATATCAACAGTACTATTTTTCTGGCAACATTTTTTCCATCATAGGAAAAATTTAGATTGCGATGGCTCCACATATACCTGGTCGCACAGTATGGAGTAAGGTGAAATTCAATCAGGCTCTCCCAACCAGTATGCAATATTAGTTCTACGCCAGCCTAACACAATTATCCCTCGATGGACAAACTGCTCACCACAAGATTATTTTCCATAACCCAATATATCCGCATAATATTTTGTTTAATGGGATTTGTACACCATGTTCGCAAAGTTAAGTCTTCAAAGACTTCGTAGTGGAAAGTTCCAGAGTGTGTTAACTAGTTAACGGCGGGTGTGAACCAGTTTCATCCGGTATAAACTGGTTATATGGCTTTGTACGGGTCGAGTGCGCGGTTTGCAGTTTCGTTAGGTCTGAAATTAGATTATAATAAATGACGTTTTTGGGAAGTTTATTTTTTAGATTGATAGTTGATAGTTAACGTTGTTTATCGACTGTTTTTAAAGCTTGTCTGAAGAGGAAAAAGATAGAGTGATTCCGTGAAACAATCTTTAGTCAAACTAATGCTGAGAGACGAGAGGAGACTTTAGAGCCTCGATCATTGGTTATTTGGGTCGTAAAAAAACGCGCTTAAAATGAATATATTATAGACGTTACTGTAATCCATGTTTTTATTCTTATTTATTCTTATTCTTTATTGTACACAAAAGCAACATAACAGATAACACAAATAACATGAAAAAAGCAGGTACAATAAAATTTAATGATAGTAATTAAGTCAAATAAACTAAATACAAAGTGTAACATGAACATAAACCATTATACGAAAGCGAAACTAAAGGATATGATATAAAAAGTAAACATTGCATATTCAACCTATTTGCAATGTATGAAACAAAGACTATTTAATATTATGTAGGTGGGGCATAGACGCGTCTCAATGCTGAGCAGGAGAAACCTATAAATTCCATTTAAAGAGAAGAAGGATTAGAAGTTGACTTCAATCTCCTATCCTCTCGTATATCAACATCTTTATCTACTAGTTTCTATTTAAAAATCAGTTTCGGTGCGTATTCCTTAAAGATATCCTCCCAGAAATCTATCTGGTCTGCTTCAGGTTTTTGAGATGTTGTTAATTCATTTCCAATTATAAGATAGTCTTCAGTTTCAGTAGTGTAAGGTTTCCAATTAACACCTAATTTGTCGTCTGGAGTTGGGTTCCTGAAATCAATTTCCAAAACATTTATAAAATCATATCTATTTAAATTTATCTTTAGGGAATCTGTATATTGACTCGAGAGACATGTGAAATCTCCAATCCGCTGTGGGAAAGCGTGGTGGACAATGCCTGAAGGTTTTCTTGAGGAATCTATAGCCCCCAATGGTTTTAGGCAGTGCTGTGAAACTTACTATCCTATTAACGACGGGAAAGAGTGCCGAGCGCGTAACGCGTCGCGCTGCCCCTCCAAACCCCGTGCTGGGTTTTGGTCTCAGCTGGGGTTCGGACGCTGAGTGTGAGCGGTTGGAGGTTTTAGTGCGGTTAAACTCCCACATACCGGGATCCGGTGATTTCCTCCAACAGAAAAAAAAAATCCAATAAGAAAATACATCAAAAAGTTTTTGAAGAAGAGGATTTACAGCAAATTAATCCAAATTAAGCAATACTTTTCGTGTTTTAAACTTGTTTATTATTCATACTAGCATTGCTGTATAGTGTGCGAATGATTGTCTGTTAAATTTAAATAAAATATTGTTATGTTCTTATCAATGTACAAGATTGTTTAGCTATTGTTAGCTATGGTTTTTGAATTTATTTAAACAGATGTTAAACTATTTCAGCATTGACGTAAGTCTCCACATCCAATCATGTATTTATATTTATTTGCATTATCTGTCAACTAGCGACCCGCCACGGCTTCGCACGGGTGCAATGCTTATACAAAATTAAATACACTACAGAAAAACTATGAACGTTGTATATAAAAACATAGCGACCCGCTCCGACTTTGCACGGGCATAAAATATATATGCCTATGTCACTCAATGATAACATGATTAAAATCGAACCAGTATTTTTTGTAGACCTTTTTATGGTGTACAATACTGTAGTACATTAATTTGATCTAACTCGTAGGGTTTAGACAGCGTTTTTGCTAAATTGCTAAATAAGCCCAAAAAAATAGGTTAATTTACGACATCACGTTAGAAACCTCTAAAATTAGCAATGTTGCCTTAGTATTCATATTGCATTTTAGCATAATCTATCGTCTAATATTTTTTCATTCAACATCATGTAGGTTCATATATTTATACTTTAATATCTTTGATTTTAAGATACTAGAACCTTTATTTTCCTAATGTAACTGGTATATCCAAATAAAAATAAAATAACTACAATAAAGTTAGAAATCATAATCGCGATATATTTAATAGGGCATCTGTCGCGTTCTTTTACTAGAAATCATAATTTTAATTGTTTAATAATAAAAACTTCACTATTGGAACTTAGCTTGGGGGCCCCCGTTGCTGGCGTCCGTGGGCGTGACCACCTTCACTGAAGGCTAACCCCACACGTGGTCCCCGGGTGGTGCCAAACAGCAACGGGAGAGCGGCCGTGAGGTTGGGTGCCCGGGGGTAATCGCACTAGTGCGATTACTCCCGCCGACTTCTCGGCGAGTGATGGACTTCGAGTCCATCGCTGAAGCCCGCACAGGGGTGGGCGACCAGGCCCCTGTGACGGAGAATGCCACTGGCGTAGAGTCGGGGCGGGCATCGCGCGCGAGTACTGTCGCGAGCGATGCCCGCTCTGTCGAACAAGGTGGGAGAGGCCGGCGCAAGCGGAAGGCCGCGGCGCGCCGAACCTCGCAAAGCAGTGGGCCTTCGTCCGCCTCCTCTGAAGAGGAGACGCCGCGAGGACCCACAAGACGAGCCGCCACCACCACCTCAGAGACAACGAAGGAGCCCCGGACGACCTCCGCCTCACCGGCGCCGTCGATGGAGTCGTTCGCTTCGGCTCAGGCGACTGACGGGGAGCTCTCAGAGAGCCCCGTCGTCGTCCTAGAATCAATTAAGCGCCGGGCTGCAGCAGCCACGAGCAGATACATCAAACTGCGCCCGAGCTACTCGCAGGCGTGGCGGCGGGTGGCCGATGACACCAACAGGATTATGCCTGTCGTCTCGGCGGCCATCAGCCGGGACGCCGCGCTGCGGACCGATTTAGAGAGGGCGACGGCCGAGGTGGCCCTCCTCAGAGGGAAACTGGCGGCCTTTGAACAGGCCGAGGCCGAGCGCGGAGCGGCGCGTGGCCCACGAAAGGCGCGGGCTACACCGCCTCTTCTTCCTCCGCCACCGCCGGCAAAGACGCCGACGCGGTCCGGGGAGGCCGATGGTGAGTGCCTGCCGGGGCAAAAAGGGAAGCGGCTCGCGTCCCCGAGAGGCAGGGTGCAGCAGACCGCCGAGTCCCCGGAGGAGGTGGCTGCCCGCGTCAGGCGAGAGCTGACGGCGGAGTTCGGCAAGCAGATTGCCGAACTCAGGGCCGAACTTGCGGCCCTGCGCGGTGCCACAGCACCTGCGCAGCGTCCCGTCGCTCTCGCCCCGCCGGAGGCGCGCCCTGGTCCGGCACCAACCGGTCCGACCCGGACCAAAAACAAGAAAAAGAAAGGGGATGGCGGAGCTAAAACCGCCACGCCATCCCCACAGCCCCGTCCACTTCCTCCACCCCCACCGAATATGGATGAGGGCTGGACCGAGGTGGTGAAACGGGGCGCCAAGAGGGCCAGAGTCGTGGCCAACCCGACTCAACCACCACCGATTGAGACGAGGGCAGCGGGCACGAGAGTGCCGGCTGCCCCAAACACGAACGTGACTCCGGCGGCCGTGGCTGCTCCCCAACTGGGTCGAGCACCGGCCGCCGGAAAGAAGAAGGCCAAAAAGGCCAAGAAGAAGCCGCGCGCGCCAAGGCGGGCTGCAGTGGTGGTCACACTGCTGCCGGCCGGCCAGGCGAAGGGGTTAAATTACCCCGACGTCATGGCGAAAGCGCGCGCGGCTATTGACTTGGCAGAGATAGGGGCGGAGGACGGCCTCCGCATCCGGCATACAGCCAACGGGGCCCGATTGCTGGAGTGTCCCGGCGTCGACAGTGGCGACGTCGCGGACCGTCTAGCGTCGGGCCTCCGGGCTGTCTGGCCGGAGGAAGAGGTGAAGGTGCACAGGCCGGTCAAAATGGCCGAATTACGGGTGACCGGCCTGGACGACTGCACCACCAGGGAGGAGGTGGTGGCGGCCATCGCTGCCCAGGGCAAATGCGCCCCGGAGAACGTAGCCGTAGGCGAGCTTCGCCGAGGCTACACCGGGGCCAGCTCCGTGTGGGTGCGGTGCCCGGTTGAGACCGCCAACTCCCTGGCTACTCCTCCGCCCGGAAGGCCAGCAGGGGATCCCGGCAGGCTACGCGTGGGCTGGGTTGCAGCCCACGTGCGGCTGCTGGAGCCACGCGCCTGGCGATGCCTCAAGTGCTTTGGCACGGGGCACAGTATCGCCAGGTGCACCAGCACTGTCGACCGCAGCGGACTGTGTTTCCGCTGCGGTCAAGCCGGACACAAAGCGGCCGTGTGCTCGGCTGCCCCGCACTGCGCGTTGTGCGCGGCGGCCGGGCGCAGGGCCGATCACCGGGCGGGAGGCAAAGCCTGCTCCCCGTCCGGTGCTAACACTGAACGTAACAGGCGCCGCAAGAGCAAGCGGCGCCAACAGAAGAGATCGGCCGGGGGAGTACCGGCCGACGTTTCAGACCCCGCCGTGGCGCCTAGTGCGCCCGAAGGCGGGGGCGATGGAGGAAGGGAGGGAGCGATGGATGTGGTCCAACCGTAATGGACTGCACCCGTTGCTTCCTCCAAGGGAATTTGAACCGCTCCGCCAGGGCTCAGGACATGCTGGTCCAGAGCATGGCGGAGTGGTCAATCGACATAGCGGTGGTCGCGGAGCCGTACTTTGTTCCCCCGGCAGATGACTGCTGGTTCGAGGACGAGTGCGGCTTGGCGGCCATACACATCAAGAGGACCGCGGCGATCCCCCCCCTGGAAATGGTGGCCAGGGGACCCGGGTTCGTCGCGGTGAAGATAGAAGATACCGTCGTGATCGGGGTGTATTTCTCTCCAAATCGGCCTACTCGCGAGTTTGAGCAGTTCCTGGACGGGATCGGAGCGATCACTCAGCGCTCCGCCCCCCGTCCAGTGATACTTGCGGGGGACCTCAACGCGAAATCTGTCGCTTGGGGTTCCCTCCGCTCGAACGCTCGGGGTAGGCTGTTGGAAGAGTGGGCGGTCGCGGCCGGACTCTGTATCATGAACAGAGGGTCCGTCGCGACTTGCGTGCGGTGGCAGGGCGAGTCCATCGTGGACGTGACGTTCGCGAGCTCTGCCATCGCACAACGCATCCGCGGTTGGGAAGTGCTGGTGGAGGCGGAATCCTTGTCGGATCACAGGTACATCCGGTTCGACCTCTCCGCCTCTGCGCCAACCGCGGTCGCCCAGGGGACTGCACCCCGGTCATTCCCCAGGTGGGCATTGAAGCTCCTGGACAAGGAGCGCTTGATGGAAGCCTCCACTGTGGCGGCGTGGACGCCCATGCGTCCACACCCTGTGGATGTGGAGGTCGAGGCGCTATGGCTCCGGGACACGATGCATCGCATTAGCGATGCGTCGATGCCTCGGGTCGGCCCTCGGCCTCCGAGTAAGTCGGCGTACTGGTGGTCGCCCGAGATAGCGCAGCTTCGTGCTGTATGCGTCCGGGCGAGGCGCCGGTGCGCCCGGCATCGCCGCCGCATCCTCGCGCGTCGCGACGATCCCGTCGCGTTCGCGGAGGAGGAGGCCCGGCTGTATGGCGAATACGCGGAAGCGAGGAGCGCCATGCGGCTGGCCATCAAGCAGGCCAAGGAGAGGAACATGGAGGCTCTCTTGGGGACGCTCGACGAGGACCCGTGGGGACGCCCGTACAAAACAGTGCGTGGAAAGTTGCGTCCGTCGGCGCCTCCCCTGACCGAGCGTCTCCCGCCTCAGCAGCTGCGGGACATCGTCTCGGCGCTGTTCCCGCAGGAGCAGGCCGGATTTACTCCGCCTGCTATGGGTGAGCCGCCGGATCACACCGGCGGTGAAGCCACTGCTGAGGTGCCTCACATCACGAGAGATGAGCTCCATGTGGCCGTGGTCAAAATGAGCGCGAAAGACACGGCCCCCGGCCCGGACTGCATCCACGGCCGGGTCCTGGCCTTGGCTATCAATGCCCTAGGGGACCGACTCCTCAGGCTGTTCAATTCTTGCCTGGAGTCGGGACGGTTTCCCTCGCTCTGGAGGACGGGCAGACTGGTCCTCCTACGTAAGGAGGGGCGCCCGACGGAATCAGCCGCCGGTTACCGTCCCATCGTGCTGCTGGACGAGGTGGGCAAATTGCTGGAACGCGTTCTGGCCGCCCGCATCGTTCAGCACCTGGTCGGGGTTGGACCCGATCTGTCGGCGGAGCAGTACGGCTTCCGGGAGGGTCGTTCGACCGTAGACGCAATTCTACGTGTCCGGGCCCTCTCGGAGGAGGCCGTCTCCCAGGGTGGGGTGGCCTTGGCGGTGTCGCTCGACATCGCCAATGCCTTCAACACCCTGCCCTGGTCCGTGATTGGGGGGGCACTGGAGAGGCATGGAGTGCCCCTCTATCTCCGCCGGCTGATCGGCTCCTACCTGGAGGCCAGGTCGGTCATGTGTACCGGGTACGGTGGGACCTTGCACCGGTTCCGGGTCGTGCGCGGTGTTCCACAGGGGTCCGTTCTTGGACCTCTACTGTGGAATATCGGGTACGACTGGGTGCTGAGGGGCGCCCTCCTCCCGGGCCTTAGCGTTATCTGCTACGCGGACGACACTTTGGTCGTGGCCCGGGGGGATGACTTCCGGGAGTCTGCCCGTCTTGCCACAGCGGGGGTGGCCCTCGTCGTCGGCAAAATAAGGAGGTTGGGCCTCGACGTGGCGCTGCACAAATCCCAGGCCCTGTGGTTCCACGGGGCTAGGGCAGCGCCACCAATCGACGCCCAGATAATGGTTGGAGGCGTCCAGATTGAGGTCGGGGTGCAGCTGAAGTACCTCGGCCTCGTGTTGGATAGCCGTTGGACCTTCCAGGCCCACTTCGCGAACCTGGTCCCCCGATTGATGAGGACGGCCGGCCAACTCGGTCGGTTGCTCCCGAATGTCGGGGGGCCCAGCCACGCAGTGCGCCGCCTCTATGCGGGGGTAGTGCGATCGATGGCCCTATACGGTGCGCCCGTCTGGGCCGACGCACGGGTGCGAAGACATGTCGCCCGATTCCTGCGTCGGCCACAGCGCATCGTAGCTATTAGGGCCATCCGCGGGTACCGCACCGTCGCTTTTGAGGCGGCATGCGTGCTGGCGGGGACGCCGCCTTGGGAGTTGGAGGCGGAGGCGCTCGCTGGCGACTATCGCTGGCGATGTGACCTCCGCGCCCGGGGCGTGGTGCGTCCCCTGCGGGAAGCTGTTCGCGATAGGAAGGTCCAATCTCGGCGGTCCGTGACGGAAGCGTGGAAGCGACGTCTCGCTAACCCCACATGGGGTCTACGGACCGTCGAGGCGATCCGCCCGATCTTAGATGATTGGGTGGGTCGTGGCGAAGGACGCCTCACCTTTTGGATGGTGCAGATGCTGACCGGGCACGGGTGCTTCCATCATTGCGTGGGATGTGACCAGGACACGCCGGAGCATACGCTCGCGCGCTGCCCCGCATGGGAGGGGCAGCGCTGTGTCCTGGTCCAACAAATAGGTCCGGACTTGTCGCTCCCGGGTGTCGCGGCGTCGATGCTCGAGAGCGACGAGTCTTGGAAGGCGATGCTCGACTTCTGCGAGTCCACCATCTCGCAGAAGCAGGTGGCGGGGGCTGCGAGAGAGAGGCTATACGCCGCTCTCAACTTGCCAACCCGCCGCCGTCGAGCAGGGGGTCGGGACCGGGATCTCGCCCGGATTCTGGCCCCCTAAGAGTTTCGGGTCCCCAACGCATGCGAGTGCGAGCGGGGACCCAAGAAGGTGTCGTGTCTCGCTCAACACGCCCTTGCGTCAGAGCATCCGGGGGATGGCCGACCGCGCTCCCCGACCCACGCTGGTTCTGACCCAGCGGGGTATTCCGTGGGAGGGTGACACGCGGTCCAGCCATCTTGGCGGGCTTCGGATAGCCCGTCGACCGAGAGAGCCGGTGGCCGTATTCGCCGGCGGCTACCGGTTCGGCGTCCGGGGACGGAGCGACGGGAAAGTGTGCCGATGGCGTAACGCGTCGCGCCGTCCCTCGAAACCCCGTGCTGGGTTCTGGCCTCAGCCGGGGTTCGGACGCTGAGTGTGAGCGGTTGGAGGTTTTAGTGCGGTTCAACTCCCACATACGCACGCGGGCGGGGATCCGGTGATTTCCTCCAACTGAAAAAAAAAAAAAAAAAAAAAAAAAAAAATTGGAACTTAGCTTAGTAACTTAATCCTAATTAAGAGTATTGTTTTAAAATGTTACTTACCCATCCTTAGCAAAGTTTGTCCACATACTTGTAACATTGTCGATCATCCGAAATGTATCCGAATCTATTTCGACCTTTTTCTCAATATATTTGGTATTAAATAAATAGTTTAATTCATCTCCGTGAGAAGCGATTGGCTTGCCTTCAGCAACGAAGTTCAAATTGTACCACAGTTTAATCAAATTTCTTTCAGAATTACATGAAAATTTATAGAAGTACACACGACTGTTTCTAGCATAAACTTTAGCAAATTGGATAATATCAAATATAAAAGATTCCATACTCAAATATTTACTTAATTGCTCCCAATATTGCTTCTTGATAATTCCTTGTTCGAAATAAAATGACCTCATTTTTCTGCCAATATCCAATTGTTTACCAATGGTGCAGATTCCATTCAATGAATTTGGAACGAAATATTCGTGAAAATTGTTTGCATCAATCAAATATTGATCGAACCTGTTTGGTTTCGGTAGCAGTATCATACCTTCGTCAGAGTTATATCCAATTATAATTTCAACATCTTCGTGGATTCCATTCGATAAAATTTCATGAATGTCACCCTGGAAATAAGTTTCTTCACCATCAAATTGTTTTTCACTTACTATTGAAAATACTGGTCCTCGGTAAGGTCGTAAAACATCAGCTAAAGTTACCTTAACCTTTATATTTATGAGAGATTCAACTGGTAATGATTTAAAAAACGTAGTTAATTCTTCATCATTCTTGGAGTAGAAGCCCATCTTTCTAGCAAAAGCTAGTGCTGTCTCTCTAGGTTCATTGTTTTGTCCCCACCAGGTATTAGAAACACCACTTTGTGCGATTACTCTTTTGAAGAGTCCTCTAGTCATAGGGGAGACTAAATGATAGCAAACACTTACTGCTCCGATACTTTCTCCAAACAATGTTATATTCTCAGGGTCTCCTCCAAAATTATTAATATTTTCATTAACCCACTTTAAGGCAGCTACTTGATCCTTCATGCCAGCATTACCAGGTATATCTTTAGTGTGTGTGCACAAGAAGCCCAACACTCCGAGTCTATAATTGAATGTGATGAGTATTACATTGTGTCTGATGAGGAATTGAGGACCGAAATTGTCATCGTTGCCACTTCCTTTCTCGAAGTATCCTCCATGGATCCAGAACATTACTGGCAGGGGCTTATCTGGATTTATATCTGGTGTATAGATATTAAGGTACAAACAGTTCTCGCTGCCTTGTCCTGATTTATTTAATAAAGGGTTCATTTGATAACTGATAGGACCGAACTTTTTTGCACTTCGAACTCCATCCCATGGAATAGGAGGTCTTGGAGCCTGCAACACATTTATTTATTCACTTTATCCTTATTTAAACTTTAAATTCAAGTACCAGTTTCAGTATGAAGAAGTACAATCAATGCATTTGCTATGCAAATTGTTATAAGTGTTATTTTTAAATCTACACATTTCATTAGTCATACTATAAAATATCTTAATATGCTTAAGTAGAAGCAATAAGGAATGGGATTGTCAATCACCAAGCACGGACAGTGCATATATTTTGATTTATCTTTAATCTGTTTTTGTAAAAACTTAAGCTTTTGGATTGCATGTTCGTTTGTCTCGCTAAAACTCGAGAACGACTGAACCGATTTGGCTTATTTTAATCTTGAAACATTCGTAGAAGTCCAGGGAAGGTTTAAACGGTGAGAAAATTTTGACGCAGACGAAGTTGTGTGGGCCCGCTAGTATATTAATAAAAAACAATAGTCTAACTTTAAATCGAGAAGGTTTTGTTTAATACTTTATTTAGAATAAGATATACGCAAAATTGTAACGACATTCCTGATGATTATTAAGGGTTTATTTTCTTCTTATTTCTAATACATTATTCAATTAACCTTTACCTTAAACCTTAGGTCTCCAACGGGCGGTTCCGCATACGGTATACCTTTGAAGCTATAATATGTTCCTCCATATTCATTTTCCAATATTTCACCTTCCAAAATACCTTCATTGACACGCACAAAAGCCATTTCAGTAAAACTTATTCCAACGGCCAGAACCTTCCTTTTGCCTCCAACGAATTAAATAAAATCTAAAGACGTTGTAATGTATACTTTAATTACTTTATTATGTTAATTATTTTTCATGTTTGTGCTTCTTATAATTCTATACTAGTTTCTATATGCGACATCACTTGAGTTAATGCTTTTAAGACATGATTCATCATCATCATCAGCCTATAGACGTCCACTGCTGGACATAGGCCTCCCCCAAACCTCGCCACGTCGATCGGTCCTGCGCTGTCCGCATCCAGCCACCTCCTGCGGTCCTGACCAGGTCATCGGTCCACCTTGTGGGAGGTCTGCCTACGCTGCGCCTACCAGTTCGTGGTCGCCACTCTAGAATTTTTCGGCCCCATCGGCCATCAGTTCTGCGCACAATGTGTCCTGCCCATTGCCACTTCAAAGATGCAATTCTTTGAGCTATGTCGGTAACTTTGGTCGTTCTGCGGATCTCCTCATTTCTGATTTGATCACGCAGAGAAACGATTGTTATCCTGTAAACCTTGGGTAAAACAGGACTGTTAACTGTCATATATGTTTTAGCTTGACATATGTATTAAGAGTTTCTCCAACGTATCCGTTTAGCGACAAGCAATTTTTAAAATTTATGAACACGGACTGTAACCTCAATTTCTCCTGGCAACATGCGATTTTTACTTTTATTTTATTAATATTCCATTCGTATGGTGTTATATTTCAAAAACTCTTTATATTCCTATTGTTTAATGCATTTACTGCACTGCACTATTCTAAAATTACTATTTTTGCTCAAGTACGATAAAATCAAGGTGTCAGGTAAAAAATTGAATATATTATTTTATTGCACTGACAAACTACTAACCTTATTAATTACTAATAACAGATCACTGGTACATAATGTAGCTGAGACTTTAATTCCATATTTAATTCAACACTTGTGTAAATATAAAGCCAGAATCATCGTAGCCATATAATTGTGTACATACGAGCAGTTCTGATATGTGTGATTATTGAGCGCTATGCTTGGCGTGACCATGACTCTGAACATAACTGTGTATTGTGATCAATTACAAACAGACATTATTTGTTATAATCGGAAATTGGACGTATTTTACTCTGTCAGTCAATATAAAGGACTAGAGGAACTTGGTACGATTATTTGTTAAAATAAAGTTTTCATTAGCGAGGTTGTTCGTCGTGATAATGTGCAACTAATGGTAATAAACTAAATACAGTTCGTATTAGTTTATTTTCACTAGTAGTTAATATTTTTGTATTGTGTCTAAGTTATTGAGTATGTAGAGGAAAATTGTCTTAATGTCCTGTGTATTAAGTTAGATATTTGTATTGACTCTTGATGTGTATTGTGTGCAGGCGAGGAGACGGCGGCGCTCGGGAGGCGCGGCTCGAGGCGCGGTGGCGCGGCCGGCTCGCCGAGTTGACAGCATGCTGATCGCGTCCAACAGTACTGGCAACCTCACCGACCCGGAGCTCGGCCTCGACCTGCCGACCAGCCCCTTCAGCCTCGCCCAGAAGATCGTCATAGCCATCATTGCCAGCGTCCTCTCCGTTCTCACCGTCGTCGGCAACTCCATGGTCATGATCAGTTTCAAGATCGATAAGCAGCTCCAGACCATCAGTAACTACTTCCTGTTCTCCCTGGCGGTTGCCGACTTTGCCGTCGGGCTGATCTCGATGCCTCTGTACACGATGTTCACGATATACGGGTACTGGCCGCTGGGGCCGCATGTGTGTGACACGTGGCTCGCGCTCGACTACCTCGCTTCAAACGCGTCCGTCTTGAATCTGCTGATCATCAGCTTCGATCGGTACTTCAGTGTGACGCGGCCGCTGACTTATAGAGCGAAAAGGACTACACGTAGAGCGACCGTGATGATAGGCAGTGCGTGGGGCTTCAGCCTGGTGCTGTGGCCGCCATGGATATACGCGTGGCCGTACATTGACGGCGAGCGGAAGGTTCCTCCGCACGAGTGCTACATTCAGTTCATAGAGACGAACCAGTTTATTACATTCGGGACGGCTATTGCCGCGTTTTATGTGCCAGTGACAGTGATGTGTATACTCTACTACAGAATATGGAGGGAAACGAAGAAACGGCAGAAGGACCTGCCCAATCTGCAGGGCGGGAAGAAACATGACTCATCGAAGAGATCCAACTCCAGGTCAGTTTCTTTTTACTTATGTATTCCAAATAATTTTTCTCACTAGTTAAGTAAGCACAAGATCGCAATACTACTTGAATTTAAACAAACAAGACCTACTATTTGGCGAATATCTCGAGATCGGAACTATCCGGAGCGCCTCAACAATGCAGGATGAGTACTTAAAGTCCGATTTCACACTCGGCCTGTCACAGAGCCCGCACAAAGACGGAATTGTGTACAATGGGACGCTTTGCAAGGTACTACGAAATGTCCAACGCGCCGAAGTTCCTTGCAAGATATTACCAGACTCGTGGACTGAAATTATAGCCTAATTATTCTTTAATGACTTAGGTAGTCGATATTATTTAAGTATTATGTCCTGTCGTTGAATTTTAACGGTAACTTAATATTAATATTATTAAGCTTAGACCTAAATAACAATAATTGTTAAAATTATATTGATCAACCAATTACTAATTAAAGAGAACCTCAAATACTGTGAAAACGGCAATGCAACTAGTAGGTACTTACAAATGAAATGGCGTATGTATCATTGCCAAATTTAATTCACTTTTCTGTAAAAACTGACCAGAATAAGTAAAAAAAAAAATTGGTTGCCTGTAAAGTCGGTATACGGGCGAAAGTTTTACGTGACAACGACTCGGGCATGCTTAGCCCGCCTTAGAGCGAGAGAGACAGACATTAAAAGTGAAAGGCACGCGTGCCTCTCACTCACTCTCATTGTGAGCGCATAACGTGAGCGGAGCGTAACGCAGTTTCTTGAAGTGTTACCTGGCAAACCAATTTATAAGACGTTGTCACGTCAAAAATATCAAAACTTCAATAGCTCAAAAGAGAAAATCTTCAAGTAGTCTTGTTCTTTTATCAAATCCAGTAAAAGCAACAAAATTTCACACTCCATTCACCAGTCAAAGTAAAATACAGCTCTGCATTGTTTATCTCAGAAAAGAACAAACAAATTCACCCACACTTCCATAAACCTACTTAATACGAAAGGAAAATCACAAAACACGACCAATTCACAGCCCCCGACGCAGATGCGAACCCGTAAAAGACAATTTTAACCTCAGACCCACGTATTTTATCCTGCAGATCTAATAAAAATACCTATCTTGTAAGAGCCTTTAAAAATTTCATCGGACGGGTGCCTCCCGCCGCCGTGTTGGAGGTGGGGGACCTTTGAGAAATGGGAGGTGTTGGCCCCACATGCAGGCCTTTTCATTTTCGCCTGTTTAAATCGTTAGTTTGTGGATGTTTTTAGGACACGTAGGTTTTGTAGTGTGTTTTTTAGGCAAGGTAGTTTATTAATTTTCAATGAAATATTGTGGTTGTACAAATAAGCACTAACATAAAATAATCTGTTTTTTGCTCTCAGTCATCAGTCGTCACATTATTCTCTGTAACGAGTGTTTTTCATATTGTATTATGATTATTTATGTTTTTGAACGAAGTTCCTTATCGCGCGTTATCGAAAGGGACGGAAATTCTTATGAAAAAGTTGTCACGACATTTTTTTGTTTTAGATGATTATCGCTAGATGTCGTTGTGATAAAAATAGTTTAAAACGTCTGTCCTTATATAAGAGAGAGAGACAGACGTTTTAAACTAACTAATTATAATAACTTAAAAATTAAAATTTTATTACAATTCCCTCACTAATTAATCGAAAGGAACTTCGTTCCATCCGGGTGTCCCTTGACACCTCTCAAGTTTTTTGGAGACACTATTTCTCAATACGTGTTATGTATATTAACTTCACCAGACCACAAAAAAAATATCTCATTTGAAGTTTTAAGTGTATTTTAAGTTAATTAAACATTATCTTACTGTTTTCAAAAGAAACCCTTGCGTTGCTGTCACAGTGATGAAGGTCCATAAGTACATAATCGTTTAAACACTGCCCTCCGTTTAACAAGAAAACGCTTAGTCGTTCATTTCATTTTTACTGCTGAATTAACTGCTGTGAAGTGGTACCATTAAAATGCAGTTAATATTTTAGTAGGCTAAGTAAGATTATATTAATTGATAAAACTCCAAAGTGTATCTTCTCTAATCGATATTCGTTTGTCTTGTTTTTTTCTCATAAATGTTAAACTATTTGGCGCCAAAAATCCGCCATTTTGTTTAACACAAGGAGGTTTTAAGATGACAAAAATGTGAAGTGAAATGAAAAGTAATGACACATGGAACAGAGACTTCACTCGCGATGGGCCTTATCAGAAAACTCAGGTAACTCAGACAGCAATAGACCTGCTGGGTTTCTACATGGTCAAGAACTGAGAGAGAGATCCACAAAGGTATCAAGGTAACCAATATAGGCTGAAGAATAGCGACCTTTAAGTGACCGAAAAGTTCTGGAATGGTGGCCACGAACCAGTAAACCCAACTTGGGTAGACTTCACGTAGACCAACCCCCTAATCAGAGCTGCGGGAAGTCATTGAATGCAAGCAGGGCTTCACCGGTCATTGTGGCAAGATTTGGATAAAGCCTATGTCTAGTAATGTCTGCGGGCTGTTGACGTCATACCAGAAATATTGCGTGAAAAACGATGCCTTTCCTCGCAGTCAGGTAAAAATAGGCATCAATTTTTTCCCTGTTCCGTGTAACAAGTACAAATACAAACAAACAAGGGTGTGCCGTGTGCCTTTAATTTTCGTTATGTGTTTTTTGTTCACTCATAAAAATACAAGTTATACATTTTTGCAAGCTTTACTTGGTTGTTTATTTTGAACCTTTCGAGCGTATTTTAGGCGATTTTGTTTTGTTTTATTGGTTCTAAAACATGACTATGATGATCGAGAACACAACGTATTGAATGGGTTCTTATCGTGATTTAGATTTAATGAGCTATGATTTTTTATGTTACTGATGTAGACGACCGCGAGTGTTTAAATGATTTTACAGCATATTCAATCTATAGGACACCTAGTTGCCTGTATATCAACTGGAGATCTAACTCTATTTCTATATTACCTTGTAGGTAGACAAGCTACACCAGTTTACATCTCATGGCTACCATCATTTATAGACTCCTGCAGTTTCAGGGGTTCAAGGTTTTTTTATTGACAAGTCAGCAGCAACCTCTAAGAGTCATTATAATTTATTAATTCTATAAAATAGGTACCTTTATTTTACCTACTCTAAATCTACAAACCCCCACCTAATCATCAAAACCCCCCCGAAGCTCGTAGACCCATCGAGTTTGGGCTTATTTTAAAGGGCATGGTGAGACCTTTATTTTGACTCCATCAGATTCCCTTACGAGCACGCAACGTCAATGCAACTTTAGTCAAAACAATCGCATAACATTCGCATGATTTTTTTGCGAATGCGAATATTCAAAAAAGTGCGAATATTCGCGAATGCGAAAATTCGTTACATTCCTATTACATGCCTCTTCTTAAACCTCGTTTAAACTAGAATCCATCTAATAGATTACCTAAAATATTAAGTCTTATCAAACTTCTTAATGTTAAGATTAATCATATTAAGCAATTAAAGAAATCTCGAAACTTCCATCGATTCTCAGTTAAAATTTCAGTAAAACAATTAATAAATTCTTTAGATATTGGCCTGACCTACTTACATCTTCATTAAAATATTTGTCCAAGTATTCAGAAATGTTCTCCTATCGAAATTCTTAGTAACTAATGTACATAGTTTTATAAACACGCAACCTATTATTATTAATTTTCTAAATAATGATGAATAGTCCGTATTTCTACCCGCTTCATTTCTTGCGCCGGTTCTTCTCAGGACGGAGGCGTAATTTTAGCGAACTGGTGGTAGAACTTTTGATTTTATTTTTGACATTCAAAATGAATGTGTCCACATCTACTTGAAATAAAAGTTAAAAAAGATTACTATATAAATTAATTTATTTGAACCAATTAATAAACAAAGGGAAATGCTATTACTTTCAAATAATAATAGGACCGTAATATAGGGCTGGAATTGCACGACATGTTTTAGGTACTCAAACCCTTTTCAAAATACTTTACTTTGCTGTTTTTAAACTTAGCCCATACTCACTGTTTATATCATTAGGCCGAAGAACTACAATCACCAAATTATTACGTCTTCGACAAGTTTTCGAATAGAGGCTTTTAAATGCTAGTTACTCTTTAATATTAAAATACCACATTTTGACTGTTTCGGAGATGGTATGACGCTAAAAAATGCCGTTGTGTGTGATGCGTACTGCTGCCCTGCATAACTAAGTGGTAGGTTATAATGTCGTGGTGGCCGAGTGGTCGAAGCGCTTCCTTCCGAACGGGAGGTCGGGTTCAAATCCGGTCGGTTTGTACCTCTAAATCTAAATGTGAAAAAAGATTTTTGTGCAATTTTTCACAACACCACTGGCTAAAAACGGTGAAGGAAAATATCATGAGGAAACCTGCATGTCGGAAAAGGATTCTAAAAATCCTTTGAAGATATGTGAAGTCCCCAATCCGCACTGGGCAAGCATGGTGCCTAACCCCTCTTTTGAGGAGACCTGAGCCCAACAGTGGGCAGTAATGGGTTGGTACAGATACAGGTTCTGCCTTAGGGTTCAGAAGCTAAGTCGAACTCGAGCGGTATCTTTTACTGCAAAAAACCGTTTGACAGTATACCTCAGAAACTTAACGAACAGAAAATGAGCGATGGCGTTGTGACCCTACCCTGTTCTTTTATTAAAAGCGAAGGCTACACATCATTGATCATTCAAACGTCCCCTACATAATATAAATAACTTCAACCTGTTACGTAGGCGAGCAAAAAATAGTCCTTTAACCCTTAGAGAGGCCGATTCTTACCTGGTTCACGGATTCCCGCCCTACGCAGCCTCATGCAATATTAAACAGTACCTGAACGAAAAGGCGTGAGTATTAATTGGAGGGTAGCTGTGAATAGTTTTCGAGAGTGTGACAATGTCGACTATTCTACTTTATTGTGAAAAATTTGCAGCATTTATATTTAGGCTACTGTTTTGGGAGGATTGGTTACTTTTATTCCCTTTAACTACACTTCCACTCAGTTGAGAAGCCCACTTTCACCAAATTTCTTTTCCAAACAAGGTTGGAAGCAAATGATTAAAAATAGATAGGTTACAATAATCGGACCCAGTGTCTTCTGACGTTGCAGAGGTTCGTAAATTTCTGTAATCACTTTCAACGATGGTGCCCTCAGGCCGTTATCTCTTGACAAAAAGTGAGCCGTCTGCTTGTGTCGTTTTTGAGGTTTTTTTGCTGTAGCACAGACTAGGAAGTATCTTCCAACTTACATAGGCACATAGAATTACATAGGACTTATTATGCCCGCGGTGCTTATTTTAATTCTGGCGTACCTAATGCACTTTCTATTACTATTCGTCGCCTCAGTGCTTGTTTGGCCAATCTGACACTGTTTACGAAAATTAATTTAACTTTTTAATGCAGTATTATAAAGAATAAAATTCCCATCCGAGTGGTAATATTTTTTTAAATATTCAATTCTAAAACAATAAAAATCTCATTTAAATTTTTTTCTCAACACGGCACTTAACGAAAATTCTGTGCTTGTTTGCTGTCTCCTGTAAAATTTGCTCGAGTGCAGATTGGCCAAACAAGCACTGAGGCGACGTATTGTCTCCCGCTTTGCGAGAAGGGAAGTCGGAACTCATGTTTCCTACTACTTCTATGATCTTCTGATTAAATTCGTTGCGAGGCCCAAGACAAGCTTTCCCTCGGGTGCCTGGGCTTCACTGCTTAGAGTCATTACGGTGGTTACCGCTGTGGATGGTTACACAGGAGTTACAGTGTTGAGAGTGAGAGGTGGGCAAATATCCGAAAAGCTTTTAAGATCCTGAATATCATGCATTAGTAGCGTACTAGCCAAGACAAGTAAAATGAGCCCAAAAACGACAGGTCTATCTTATTCCCATTTGTAATTTCTTATTACGGTCTCCCGCGATACAGGTCTGACCTAGTGCGGGGACCATTGTCAAAGATGTATCAGTTGTTAAAATTTCTGTTAATAAACTATTTTGTATTTTTTTAGTAAAGGAGTTCCTACGACCAATCCATCATTAGATCAGCGCCATTTTGTCGTGCAAAATTTCATCTCAATCGGAAACTGGGAAGTTTGTCAAATTCAGCTTGCAAGATTCCACTCGAACTTACATAGTAACATAGTAACATAGTTACATACAGTGCAAGTTAATATAAAGCATATAAAAGAAGGCTACACTAATAAAATGATAAACCTACTCATTGCGCATTAAAATGGCAAAGAGGACGATAATCTGATGCGCACTCCAAACTTCAAGTAGTCGCAAGTCTTCGAGGTGGTTCCACAACAGAGGGGCTATATCGAGGTGTTCTGGAGTGCTCTTGAACGCTCTACAGCGGAATAGAGGTTCGAACATGCCTTTTAAAGGTTCTGTATTAAGTAAAATGCATCAAATGTTAAAATAATTAAATACTATTTGTGTGTTTTGTAGATTCTTATCTAACCATTTTTATTCTTTGACTAGCTGGCCCACACAACTTCGTCTGCGTCACATAAGGAAATTTTCTCAATTCTTATTATTATTCTAATTAAGCCAAATCGGTTCAGTCGTTCTCGAGTTTTAGCGAGGTTAACGAACAGCAATTCATTTTTATATATAAGAAGAAGATAAAAGAGCATCCGTTTTAGTGAAAAACCTCACGTTTTGTCACTAACTTTTCACTTTATCGTAATGTTACTTTATATAAAAGAAAATTCATGGCATGAAAATTCATTCATGCAATTGGTATTTCAGAATGTAATTTAAAATACAAAATCCAATCAAAAACATAAATGTGAAATGAAAGCCAAGTTCAATATGATAAATGAATTCAACGACAAAAGAAGTGAGATTTAAGTGGGTGCCGAGTTCAATGATGATAAACCTAAGATAATGTATTGTAGCCTAAGGTCTGATTTGGCTAGTTTTTATAAACCTAACTACGAATTATTATGTATGATCGCTAGTTTCTACCAACAATCCAAATTTAAGTAAAATGCATCAAATTATGTGAGGGTCAAGGTTGGCGATGGAATTTGGCACTTTGACTATGTATATTGTGAACATCAATGGTTTGAAAAGCTTGCCATTGTCTGTGCTTAAATATTTAAAACGACGAAATGGATTACGGTGCGGCTTTTTTCTATAGATAGAGTGATTCAAGAGAAAGATTGAAATTACGTTAAAATAGTATTGTTATATTAATCCTTATCCAAATTAAGTATTATATTATCAAGAGTATTAATGTAGAAGTAAATTACTTTTTGTTTTATTCCAATCGGATTTTTCGTTGAGAAGTTATGACGAGTATAAAACGCAAAAAAATATACCCAACGCGGGCCGCGCAAATAACAACATTGCGAGTACTGTTTGAACCCCTTTGTAATGCAGACGAAGTTGCGAGGGTCATCTAGTGTGTATAATATGTACATAAAATAGTTGAGAAACACTGATAATGTAAGAGGTTTGCAACTAGGAGGTCAAAAAACACATTTTTCAATGCTTTCATTGCAAACGCTCTCTGAAATTTTTGGTGACATAGACGAATGTGCATGGGTCAACAACAGTACTAATATAATATGAAAACAGTTCTCTTTAGAAAAGTTGCTGAAAATGTGTGGAAAGAAAAGTCCCTATAGAATGATTTAAAATAACATATCATTGTCACATACATAGATGTGTTCTAGAATATTCGAGACAGATTTGAAAAGACAAATGGCGGCTGCGAATGATACAGAAATCAGAAAACGGTCGACATTTTGACGAGGGTCCGTTTGACTGTAACTTTTCGCGATATTCTGTTTTGGACATTCAGAGTAAAAATGAACATACATGCTACAGCTAATGTAATGCTACATAATAATATGAGCTATTGCAGTTTTGGTAAAAATATTTCAATACAGTAACAAAAAAGCAGAATTTGTGCATTTTGTGAATTGTGTGCTTTTAGCAATATGATGCATGTTGGCAAGCAAATTTTTTCTCCATTTGATATAATATATTCCTTTGCAATTAGGTACCTATTTCAAAAGACTTAATCCCAACTATGAAAAACAAGTAAATACACAGATTATATTCCACCATTTTCCTAGAAAATATCGTCTAGATTTCAAAGCAAAGAATGTTATCCATTGAAACGTGAGCCCATTGACAAGCCATGGAAACTATAGCGGAGATATCATCTACCGTCCTTCAGTCTATTATAGTTCAGGAAGGACGTGTCATCGAGCGAGACGGCATTATACCGCTGTCTAACGTTTGAAAGGGAAGGACATGTGTCATTGTGTTGCGCCTCGATTGTTGGAACTTTGTATGCGGAGGCACCTCTCTTTATATCTGGGCGCCTGGTACATTCGGTTGTTTAGTACTCATTATGACATTGCTCTGGTTTTTATGTTTGTTTGTTATGTGAGAGTGTGTGAGTTTAATGTGCGCTTGTAGATGTGAGAAATGATATCTGTGGTCGTAAAATGTAGTTATGATTCTTATTTGACGCTTTTATTTGTTTTTTATTAGTTTCATTTGGAGATGCATTATGGGAATATGTAGACATAATATAAGAATAGTTCCAGGTTTCAAATTAAAATTCCTAATATTAATTTCCTTAGGTTTGCGAGGAATCGTCTGCCCTCAGTGCGGGTTTTTGGGTTTGAATTATATTTCTCTTTTTTGCATCGCATCAAGCTTACGGTCCACCTGATGGTAACTGGTTACCATCATTCATGAGCCTCTGCATTACCAATTCTTAAATTTTTAAAGAGAGACATTGTTTCCTAGCGCTTCGGGAACACCGAAGACGGGAGTTCAATTTAAATAGGAACAACTAAATTTTATATTATAAGAGTTTTTTTAAGAGGTTTATGTAGAGTGACTGGCTAAAAACAGTGAAGAAAAACCTTTGCGAAAGAACCTCCACATTGAAAAAGGATTAAACATCACAGTACAGTAAACTGAGTAGCCCCATCTCTTTATTCGCCAATATCAATATTTGCTGTTTGACTTTCTCTTAGAAATTTCATACAGCCTGAGGCCATTATGAAGGAATCTTTTGTGGATTAAACACAGTAAGAGAAAGGCTACATTGTTTTAATAAGCCGAGTTTAATTAATTTTATGAAGTGCAGTTAATGAAGTACCTTTTAGACCAAGTTCCAAAACGAGGAGGTATTCAAGGTGGATTTTTGTATGATTAACGAATGTTAAAATAATTAAATACATTTTTTTTTTGTAATGGCCCCATAATGAAATACTGTTTGTGTGTTTTGTAGATTCTTAAGCATTTTAATTCTTTGATAAAAAAGCATCCATTTTGCATCCGCATCCGAAACGTTTTGTCACTAACTTTTCACTTTATCGTAATGTTACTTTATACAAAAGAAAAAACATGGCAATTGGCATTGCAGAATGTAATTTAGTATACAAAATCCAATCAAAAACACAAATGTGAAATGAGATCCAAGTTCAATATGATAAATGAATTCAACGACAAAAGAAGTGAGATCTAAGTGGGTGTCAAGTTCAATGATGATGAACCTAAGACAATGTATTGTAGCCTAGAATTTCATCTTTAATCGTTTCGAGACGACCTGATGTGATAGTGTAGTAACCCATAGTCTAATTTATTTCTTTTCCAATACAGCAATAAATGTTTCTCCCATTTTCTCACCGATAAAATTGTGCATAGCATAAATAAATTTGCATTAAAAATCGGTTTTAAACAAAGTTCTTTAAAATTTCTAGTTGAACGAACTTCACTTCACTTTAATAAGACCAGTGAACCTACAGGTACACGTCACAACCTTTCGTAAGCGCAAAAATACCCGCATAATTTAAAAATAAAAGGCTCTTTGAAGTATTTTTTGAGCAAACCATAATTTTGAAGACAAAGCTTTCTTTGTTATTTCATTCTTCAAATATGTAAAGACGTAAAACACAGACGTACTTTGTTGAATAATATAAGAGATGGCTCTTTGGAGGGGTGTAATTCTTTAATAAAATTCAGTGGGATTTTATACGGATTATAAATAGAAATGGAATAACACTGGTTGAAATACGGAGGATAATTTAGATGTTTGTCTGAAAGAAAAATCAGCAAATAGATTATATTATAACAACAAATCAACTCTCGATACATTGTCGATTCCTTAATGACGATAGCAAAATTTTTGTTTGTTTGGAAATTAAGATTTAATAAAGAGCATCTATTTGTGATCGTGCTACAAGGATCTTAAACTTAAGAATAAGTATATACCTGAGGAGAAAATATTGTATCGCAGATAATAAATTATGTTCTGTGCTGCGATTAAAGACGCACGGCTATTCAAAACGAAAAAATGGCTCCACTTCGATAACTTTTTGAAAAGATACCAATAGTTAACCACTCAACTGGGAACGTCACTATTCGCTAGATAGCGAAACTGGGGACTTCGTTCGGAGTCAATACCGTGTTTGAGCCCCTTTTTAAAAAAAAAATTCCAATAATTATTAATTTTGATTTTTAATTAAACCTTATATTTTTGTAAATCTTTATTACTAAACGACGCTGTATTGCATTTTCAGCGAAAATATATCATCTCCGTAAAATATGAGACGTTTACCATTCAAAATTATAATTACATTAAAAAATGTAAATAAAACAAGTTTTAAAACTATGCTCAGTTTTGGCTCCTGCCACTGACTTGGCAAAAGTAAACAAATCAATTTGGTTGCCGATCCCAGTTTAGTGGTTAAATTTCGAATTTGACATGTGGTTTGACAAAACGCCTCGAATTCTTGCCGAACGGTCGATCTTTACTGAGTAAAATCTTTTCGAGGCATAGACAATAATCCTACTAATTGAGAGGTTAAGCAAAAGAAGTATTTCAAAGAAATTTCCATAAAATATTCATTTGACAGATGATAAGATAATCCAAGTGGATTATTTTCCTCTGAAGTGGCTTTGTTTTATCCAGCATTGAATAACATTAAAAATTCTTTCTGTCTTTAATTGCTTATTTGCGAAGCCAAATTTTAGGTTATAAAATGTTTAAACATGAATTAAGTTAAGCATTTATGTTAATATATTTTAGAAGCCAAAGTGATTAAAACTTTTGAAAGATTAAATTAATGGAAAACAATGAACTGCTTATAATTTTAATTAAAATTGTAATATCAAACTCAAAATGCATTCCACAAAATTGGCGCGAACTGCAGAGATTATAAAAATATAAGAGTCGGCTCCGGGTTACGCACTCTTGTAGCTTCATTCTAAAAAACTACTATATTTATTATCCATTCATGTTGTATTTTTAAGCATAGAGAATACTCCTGTATTGCCTTTACCATTGGGAATAATGCATAATCTAATATATAAAATTCTCGTGTCACAGTTTTCGTTGCCATACTCCTCCGAAACGGCTTGACCGATTTTGATGATTTTTTTTGTGATAATCCGGTATCTATGAGAATCGGCCAACATCTATTTTTCATCCCCCTAAATGTTGGGGGTAGTTCACCCTTAATTTTTTTTTTTGATGCAGTCGAAGTTGCTCTGGGCAGCTAGTATTATGTAAAGTAATATTAATAAATTAATATATTCTAAGCTATAAATATGTATTAATCATAGACTTCAAACCACAAGTTTGGGAAACACTCACAAAAGAGATCAGACTACAAGAAATTATCAAAATCCTTTTGTTTTCTAAAATTGAAATCTAGGATAATAAAAACAGAAATTTCTAAAGATCCACTTTCAACCTAGATTCTTAGTTAGGCTAGACACAAAAGCAGATCTAGACAAATGATAGTCGAATAATGAATCGGGTATAACTAAGTCTATTTATAGGTTTCTCGGTCGAGGACCAATTTTTCCAATCTAGGGCAAAATGATTTAAAATTTTACACGTGGATGATTTGTTTTTTCAGAGATAAACCTAATTCCAACTTTTTTTATTGCCTTGTAGATGAGCGAACGGGCCACCTGATCGTAAGTGGTTACTGTTGCTCAATGACCTCTGCGTTGTATAAAGGGATAATTTTGAAATTAGTTGATTCGACTGCGTCACAAAGGGTGCACTTGATTTGCGATGTGACCAAGTAAAATATTTCAAATATAGGGTGGGCAATCTAACATTTGCATTTTGAAGTACGAAATGGGACGCTATACGCTTGAACAAAATTGGGAAATATTGAAAAGTTACTTTCAAAGTGGTGAGTCTTCAGTCCAAACTGTAAGAAATGTGTGTGTGTCAGATGAAGCCCATTTTTACCTCGGAGGCTATGTCAATAAGCAAAATTGTTGCATCTGGGGGTCGGAAAATTCATACGTCACCATTGAGAAGCCAATGCACCCACAAAGAGTTACGGTTTGGTATGAGTTTTGGTCCGGCGGCATCATTGCAAAATGAGCAAGGAGCCGCCGTTACGGTCAATGGCGAGCGTTACTGTGCCATGCTCAACGAATTTTTGTTTCCAAAAGTTGAAGAGTATGACATGGACGACATTTAGTTTCAACAGGATGGCGCCACATGACACACAGCCAACATGACAGTCGAACTTTTGAAAAATGCAAACTTTATATGGCCCAAGAACAACATATAATATATTTTTAACATCAAGAACCTCACCGTTTACTATCTCATGTATATATTATACAAAGTAATCTTAGTTTTGAATTATTCCTACCTAATAAAAAAATCACATCAAAATCTGTTGCGAATTTTCAAAGATTTTAACAATAGGTACTTGAGGAGTGGAGGAGGACGAAAAGTATTATTTTAATGGAATTATCATAGATGAGTACCAAGAAAATCTTCTACAATTTATACACGTTTCTTCGAAAGAAATTCTTACAAGTATCCTAATGAACTCGAAATAAATCCTCTTGAAGCAACTTACAATAAATTAGGATAATTTGTATCAACTTTATCAATTTAGCACAATTCTACTCTCCATTATTGAAAGAGGCTACATGTTAACCCTCTACAATGTGAAAAACATTATACCAGTATAAAAGCAATATTGGTCTTTATTGCTAGAGCCATAAGAGCGTAATTCGCAAACAAATGGAGTCACTTACGACGTTTCCTAAATTGAAAGATGTTCGTATTTCGATGTAATCAAATATGACCTTAATGCGTCATGCAAGAAGTGCTGAAACCGCTTGATGTGTTTCGACGAATTGGAGCGTTTCAAATTTGGAACACAGAGAAAATCCACGAGGAAACTTGTTAAGGTTTCCGACTTTTTTGTTAATAGTGTACAGTTGAATTTGTGCCTTATGTGTATTAGCATTAAGGTTATTTTAAGCTGAGTATTTTTGTGAGTTACGTCGTTTTAAATTGTTAAATGGACAATGCGTTTTTGCATGTTCTAGGCTAGCAGCGCGGGATTTCTTTATTTTTTTGGACTTTGGACTTATCTGGCTCAAAAAGTAAAAGTACAGAAAAATGTTGGGTAGTTTTGATAGTCCAAGCTAATCCTCCGTGTATGTCCGAAATCGTTCTGTCAAGCTGAATTTTCGCTATTTTGTTACAGTACAAATACAATACAGAGGTCAAATTATGCACAAATTGGTGTTCAAATATTACGCGTTTCACAGCAGTTATTGTAAAGTATTACAGGAGTTTTCGGGTCTCCTGATCGTAACTGGCTACCTTTAATTCTTAACTCTAACGTCACTGGATACTATCCTTAGGATATCCTATCTTAAGGACCCACTTTTTGACGTGACAACGTCTTATAAATTGGTTTGCCGGGTGACACTTCAAGAAACTGCGTTACGCTCCGCTCACGTTATGCGCTCACAATGAGAGCGAGTGAGAGCCACGCGTGCCTTTCACTTTTTATGTCTGTCTCTCTCGCTCTTAGGCGAGCTAACCATGCCCGAGTCGTTGTCACGTAAAACTTTCGCCCGTATACCGACTTTACAGGCAACCAATTTTTTTTTTTAGATAAAATCTTTCCTACGTCATCTCATTTTCAGAGCTCTCCAAACTCGTGAAAATTTACTTCTTTTCAGTTAATAGTATTTTGTGGTGATTGTGATTACATTTTATTTATTTATTTTGATCACACAGTGAAAAAGTTTTGAGCAAAATATGTAACCTCCTTACAATAGGTTGTTCGCTATGACATCTCTGAAAGCGAAGTCTAAGAAAAGTTCTGTATAAGACAGATACCTAACGGCTCATTACTCTGGCATTGCTGAGATTCATGAGCGACGGTAACCGCTTACCAGCAGTAAGACCATAAGCTTGTTTATCTGTATTGGAACGAAATTCCTTATCGCGCATTATCGAAAGGGGGCTAGACGGAAATTCTTATGAAAAAGTTGTCACGACACTTTTTTTGTTTTAGATGATTATCGCTAGATGGCGCTGTGATCAAAAATCTTTTAAAACACGTTCCTTATTTGTTTTAGATGATTATCGCTAGATGGCGCTGTGATCAAAATCTTTTAAAAAACGTTCCTTCGCGCGCGTAAAAAAAATATAAGATATCTTTTAATCGAAAGGAACTTCGTTCCATCCGGGTGTCCCTTGACACCTCTCAAGTTTTTTAAGCAAAACTACATTTTTAAACTTTTGCATTTTTTCTTTTATTTCTGTACATACAGTAGTTTATAGAGTAAGTGCACTGGCACACAGCCAGTCCTGTCTGTTTATTACTGATTAACCCATCCGTTAACTCATATCCCAGTGTTATGGCCAATGATATCCACATGTGTATCATACTAAAGACCAATGATGTCGCTTTATTGTGATGTGATAGCGGTTTGATGGACGATTCTTTTTTGTTTTTGAGTTCCATGGTACGTGCCATAACAAAGAATTTTGTTTTTGACGTGACAACGTCTTATAAATTGGTTTGCCGGGTGACACTTCAAGAAACTGCGTTACGCTCCGCTCACGTTATGCGCTCACAATGAGAGCGAGTGAGAGGCACGCGTGCCTTTCACTTTTTATGTCTGTCTCTCTCGCTCTTAGGCGGGCTAACCATGCCTGAGTCGTTGTCACGTAAAACTTTTGCCCGTATACCGACTTTACAGGCAACCAATTTTTTAAAATGAAATAATAATAATAATAATAAACTGCTAAAATATTTGGACCTGGCCCACGAGGTGACCGACATGTGGCGTGTTGAATCGACCATCATTGTTCCGATCGTTGTATCTGTGCACGGTCTAATAGCGAAAAGCTTCGACCGTCATCTAGAGAAGCTTTCGCTCCCCGGCTGGGTAAAGGGCCTGATTCAGAAGGCGGTCGTTCTTGACACGGCACGTATGGTGAGGAGGTTCCTCTCTCTTGAGCCCTGACCACTTTGGTTTGGGTCGTAGACCCCGTCTCCAGTGGCCCTCTGTTTGTTATATTGTATTTTTAAAATTATATTTTTGTGATTGTTTTTTTTTAAATATAATGTAAAAAATGAGCAAATAAATGAATACTAGATAAAAAAAAAATTGTAAAGTTCTTTATTTAGAAAAAACATTTCACAAAACTTAATTTTACATCCGAAATGAGTCGTAAGAGGATCACTTTATTTGAGAAACTGATTGAAAATTGCGTACTTCGTGTGAATGAGGTGGGGTTTTCAGTGCGGTTCGATTCCCACATAACTTACCTGCTCGATCCTAAAATTAATTTTTCAAGAGAATTTTTCATTTTTTGCATACTATTTAAACATTTTTTTTCCAACTTGAATTTAAGTAATTTAATAGAATGTAACTGAGACATACTACTACTGTACTTTTAGAAGTAAAAAAACACTGCTATTATCTAAAAAAAAATATTCCGTCATTTTAAAATTAGTGAAAGAAACTCGGCAGCCATGTTTCTTTTATCAAAATAATAAATAGTGGACCCGTGCAATTTCGTCTGCGTCACAGAAGGTGGAACAAATAAGATTGTTCCGTGAATTTTTATCCCGTGTAACCATTCCCTGGACTTTTACGAATATTTCAAGACTAAAATTAGCCAAATCAGTTCAGCCGTTCTCGAGTTTTAGCGACACTAACGAACAGCAATTCATTTTTACATTTAAGATTCCTTTGTATTTTTTCATGTATTGTTTTTCTAAGCAACTGAATTTATTATCTCATGAAAATGAAAAATGAAAAAATATTTATTAACTAAAAAAGGTAAAGATAAAAACAACATAATTGGTTACCTTACTAGGCAAGCCTGTATCGAGGCAACCTAAGAACCAAATTAAACATATTGATAACAATCGTTTTGCCTCTAAACAGTTACAATATTATTTTTAACCAAACTACATTAGATATTCAGTAATTTGTAGATAAAAAAGAAAAAACAACAACATCATACAAGTATACTTCATCAAAATCTTGTCTAGAAACTGAGCACGTAAAATATTTCATATTTTTCCCGTTGTATTCCCAATAGTACGTACGAGAATGATGTTTGAAGAATATTTGATAACAATACATTGAATGGGCAGTGGACCTCCTCTTTAAAACGTCTTAATATCTTTTTAAATGATTAATGTACTGTACTGTACTGTACTGTACTGTACTGTACCAACCCTTTGCTGCCCACTGTTGGGCTCATGTCTCCTCAGAACAGGGATTGGGCATAGTCCACCACGCTTGCCCAGTGCGGATTGAGGACTTCACATATCTTCAAAGGATTTTTAGAATCCTTTTCCGACATACAGGTTTCCTCACGATGATTTCCTTCACCGTTTTTAGCCAGTGGTGCTGTGGAAAATTGTACATAAATCTTTTTCACATCTAGATTTAGAGGTACAAGCCGGCCGGATTTGAACCCGCGACCTCCCGTTCGGAAGGAAGCTTCGACCACTCGGTCACCACGACTAATGTACCTACTGATTTTACTACTATTTCTGAGTTAAGTCTTAAGTAGTCTGGCGAGGTTGGGAGATTTTTTTATTGCATGATATTTAAACCATGGGTCTACCTGATGGTAAAAGGTTGTCATCGCTCATGAGCCTTTGTAATGTTAATTATTAATTATTACTCTTTACATTCTATAGAATACGTTACTAAATTTTATACGAGGCAAAAAGACAGACACCTTAAAATTCCAATCTTCCGAATCGGTTCACAAATTTATTTTACTAAGTTTCGAAAAAAAATCTTATGTTAATTAGTCTTACCTCAATTAATTCTTATTTTTCTATGCAGTGATGAAACAAGAGACGCGGATGGTCGTGCGAGATCAGAGTCAGGCGATGCTGATTCAGTGTACCACGTACGAGGTGTCCTGCATGACCATCGGTGGAGAGAATCTAAGGTAAAGGACCGTGAATAAAAGGATATAAAAACAACATGTGCGAACAGTTTTGTTGATGAAAAAAAATCGTGTTTTTTAGGTTATCGATTATAGACAATTGACGTGCCCAACGGTTTTATAATTCCCACGACTGTATCTATTTTATTATTTTTTGGTTTTTAGTACATTAATTATCTTAAACATTGCAATGTATGTTTAACATAAAATTGTTTAACTTAAAAAGTTTTTTACCTATTTTTATTTGTAGTACTTATTGGTTTAAATTTCAGTCTATTGTAGAATTGAAATGGCAATTATTTTTGGTCAATTATGATTGGCAAATAAGTATTCTTTTCTTGAAGATGTTTCCTGTTACTTTACTCATTAAAAGTTCTTCTTTCTACAATTTCAACGTCTAGGAACTGCTTTACAGTTTAAAAACGACTTAAATATTTGAAAGTCATTTCATTCTTTGTTCTTCCAGTCTTCCAGTTTAAAATACCATCGTTAAATACAGCGACGGTACTACTCCGCTACCAAAGCCGTAACTTTGTAACAACTCAGCCTGCCCTCTGTCGGTTAATTAGCGAGACTTTACTCACGTTTCTTGAAACAACAAAACTTTCCTTTACGTTTAAATGTACCAAGAATTTCTCGGTATTCTGGGATTAATTTGTATTGGAAATTAATGTGCTTCGAATAAACTCTTGACCTTGTTGGGTAACATTTCTTAGTATCGTAGAAATGAATTTTCTTGTTAAACTAGGTTTTCTTTTTTTTGTGTAAGGAATGCCGTGACTGATTGGTTTATCGAGATTGATCAAGGTTTTGGAATGAAGTTCCTTATCGCGCGTTGTGAAAGGGGGCTAGACGGAAAAAATCTTACGAAAAGTTGTCACGACACTTTTTTGTCCACCTCTCACTACCAACATTGTAACTCCTGTGTAGCCCGGATCTACGGGGGCGACTACCGTAATGACTCTGAGTAGTGAAGCCCAGGAACCCGAGGGAAAGCTAAGTTGTCTTGCTTCGTATCAAAATTAATCAGAAGATGATACATTATCTAGTAGGAAACATGAGTGCAATGAAAATGCATAACGCCAGAATTGAGACGAGCACCTCAGTCAAGATTTAAAGGCAATTCTCTGAGCTCACGGTAATGAAAAGTTAAAGTAGATTTAATAGAAGTGTGCTCCCTACATTCGACATTGCTTCAGCACACCCTCGTATTAGAATATACTTTGTAATTTCTTCTTCTTAGGAGAATTTTAATGCGATTAACTTTATCTCCCAGTAGGTTTATCAAAATATGTTTTGTTTCATTTCTGTGAAAAGTTCAATAATCTGTAGGGACGCAATTGCATGCTTGCACTTTTGTTATAATATATAAGTGCAGTGCGTAACGCGATTTCCCAGTCGTTCCGTAAAGAGCATAGCATACACTCGCGTCCACACATTATTGTAATCATATTCATTATTGTATATCGTAAAGAGTGACAGTAAATAATGATAACTAGGATCATTTGTTCATTTTAATTCAATGGTATCTACTAATTAGATACACAAGTAATTTAATAAAGGGATACTCTTCCGCTATAAAGAGATACCCTAAAAATCTAAGAGTAAGATATTTTACTGCAAAAAAATTCCACAAATTATAAATACTCTTGTATCCTGATACCCAAAGCTCTTAATCGATGGAGTGATGGATTCTATCTGTCACATTACTTGAGGGACTGTACGGACTCAGACAGATGTATTGGTGGACGGTTCAGTGATTCGAATAAGGATGCCGAGCCGATTACCAGCATGGGTCTTATGTTTGTATCGATTTAATTTATTGGGTTGTATCTTGGTTATTTCACTGTTTTAACGTTACTTGAGCCATCATTTTGAAGTTTTAGTTGATGCTTTTGGAGACTTATAAGATCTCGAAACACCTTTCTTCTCACCTCTTTGGTGCGTTGAGAACTAATGAGTTTATTAAATATTTGATACAAATGATTCAAACCTTGCCGTATATTTAAACATTTTTGAAGGGTTAAGGTAAGCTTTTTGCTTTATTAGGAATACAAAACTTGAGAGGTGTCATGGGACACCCGAATAGAACGAAGTTCCTTTCGATTAAAAAATATCTTATAATTTTTTTTCCTAACGTAACGCGCGATAAGGAACGTGTTTTAAAAGATTTTGATCACAGCGCCATCTAGCGATAATCATCTAAAACAAAAAAACTGTTGTGACTACTTTTCGTAAGATTTTTTTCCGTCTAGCCCCCTTTCGATAACACGCGATAAGGAACTTCGTTCCAAAAAAACCTTTATACCTTCTGCAAGGAGTGAAACAATGCGAATATAGCTAACTTACAATCATCTTACAATACGAAAGTATTAGAGATCTGATACATCTCGTGATGCAATGAAACCTGTGTATTAAAAACCATTATGTCCTGTGGATTTTATCAATAAAACTAGAATTGAAAATACTTTTTTACTCAAAAAAATAAAGTATTGATACAGTTTCGGTGCTACGACAACCGTTAAGACCACAGAACCAACACAAAATCAAAGCAAAAACAATACCCAATATTCCACCTCCGTAGCACTTGACAAACAAAATTATTGGTCAATACGACGTAGCTCTTATCTCGACGACATAAGCATTAAATTCGTCTGGCATTAGCTACTGGATTGGTGCCAAATGCACCGGCTAGTCGAAGTCATTTGGCACGATGTGTCACTGCCAGGAAAGGCTGGTAATAGTCGATAGGAAGTTCTATAGACACTTGGTAAGGCAGTGTGTTCGTTCGTAATTAGGAAGTTTGGTTGGATACTTTGAACTTCCTGATTAGTTTCAGGTTGGAAATTTATGGGTTTTGAGTCATTAGTTTGCAACTTCATTGCTATATAGATACCTACTTGTTTTTTGAATGTCAAAATGTAATCAGAAATGGAAAATTCATCATCATTTTTCCTACTTCTGCCATCGTCTTCTGATTAAATTCGGGGCCCAAGGCAAGTTAGCTTTCCCTTAGGTTTCTGGGCTTCACTGCTCAGAGTCATAACAGTATCACGACTGTGGAGCCTGGCTACACAGGAGTTACAATAATGGGAGTGAGAGGTGGGCAAATACCCAAATAAAAACCAGTTTAATAGTAATGTTTTATTATCCAGCCTTCCTGCACTCGTCCTCCAAAGCGAGGTTGGCCAGCAGTGCGAGCGTGGTGCGTGGCGTGGTGGCACTCTGGAAGAGAGGATACTGAGGATACGGAGCCGGAGGAAGAGCCTTCAGACCCGGGGTATGCGACGCCGGTGTCCGTTGAGACTCCTCTGCAGAGCTCGGTGTCTAGGTAAGGAGATTGGTGTCATTGTAGTGTATTTTACTGAGATTCATGCGTGCGTATAACCAGATTAACCGTTAATTATTCTGTTTATCTAGGTAAAAAACAATAATAATTGATGACACTTAAACTTACTAATCGCACATACAGTTTATGATGTTTCATATAAGTTTTACAAGTCTTTATGTTTGGTACTGGTTTTGTATTTAGGACCGTAAAAATCTCTCTAACAATATCTCAAGCTTCTTTACAGACATGAGGGTTACAGTTTCTACAAATTACAGCAAACATATTGACATTGACTCCAACGCCTATTTGCGAAACCCTAAGCTCCTGCATATACCCGCTACGAAGGTGAGGTATCGAGCCAATTCCTTTATACCCAGGGCGAGTCAGTTTTGCAACGAGGTGTTGGATGATATTAACTTAGATTTATTTAATAGCACGTGAACTTCAGTTAAAACTATTTTAGCCAGTTTTTTTGATGCAATGCTATGATGCATGTCCTTAACGGAATATAATTATTTACTTTTTGGTTGCTTAAATCAATCTCTGAATTATATTGTTTTAAATTAAACATGTGTTAGCTGTAAGTTTCTTTGAAATGTAAAATAAAATAAAATAAATAAATTTACGTGACTGTAAACTTAAAAACCTTGAAGCCACAGGATTAGACATAGAATATTCTAGAGTATGCACCGTATGGAAATGGCTGCACGTAGCTCAGCGGCTGAAGGTTTGAATAATAAACAACTGATCTAGTTTCCGGATTGAACTTGTATTCATGAGTTTCACAGTTATTTATACTCAATTCAAGTTTTTGTCAAGTTTTTTTTTTGTTTTAGTTGGAGGAAATTGCCGGATCCCGTATCCGTATGTGGGAGTTAAACCTCACTAAAACCTCCAACCGCTCACACTCAGCGTCCGAACCCCGGCTGAGGCCAGAACCCAGCACGAGGTTATAAGGGGTGGCGCGACGCGTTACACACTTTTCCGTCGCGACACCCCCGGACGCCGAACCGGTAGCTGCCGGCGAATACGGTCACCAGCTCTCTCGGTCGTCGGGCTTTCCGAAGCCCGCCAAGATGGGACCGCGTGCTACCCTCCCACGGAATACCCCGCTGGGTCAGAACCAGCGTGGGTCGGGGAGCGCGGTCTACCATCCCCCATGTTTTTGTCAAGTTACCCAGTTTCAAAACTTGAAATTTTAAGTTTTTGTCAAGTTAAAATTTCAAGTTTCGAAACTGGGTTTGGAGCTTTTTGATCATTTAAACTAAATTGTCGAATTGTATTTTTTATGTAATTGTGGTTTTTGTGCTTATGCACTATGAGTGGTAAAAATCTGGATGTGGATGTAGTAGTTAACTATTACTACTGCAAAAAACTGTCTTCAATGTAAATATTACTATTTAAACTATCATATGTTACTACTATACAGGGTGATCTCTTAGTGAGGGTACATATTGAAGGTCATGGTAACTGATGGTTAAATACGACCAGTAAAAATATTATTACCAAAGAATATAGGTTAATGCCTTAGTAATCGCAACTTAAAAATATCTAAAATTCTTGCAAAATGATGGTTTTTCGAAAGCTGATGGGTGTGGCGGAGGTGTGGGGTGCGCGAGATCACTAGAGGTCGTTGTTTATGTTTGAGGTAGCTTTGTCGAATTTAAATTAAAAAAAAAAATGTATTTTTAATTTTTTTTAAATATTCCGTATTAGAACAGAGTACTCATCACCCTCCTGCAATATGTACCTTCTTTAAAAAATCACCCTGTATATATGTTACCAAACACATAATTCTGGTTCAATGACCGATTCAAATCTCTTTCAACAGGTGTACTTCACTGAACGTGATCAGAGATCCGTACGCTACTCGAGGAGGCTCCAGTGGTTCAGGAGGCACCTCGCCCCTCCGTAGGAACTACGAGCCCCCCGGCATGGTGCCTTCAGCAAGGGACAGCAGATCTCTGCCCCCTAACACACGCATCAACACTACAACATCCCCTGCACCGAAATCAGCATCAGCTGATTCTGTGTACACCATAGTCATCAGACTACCTGATGCTGACACGGACAGAGCAACAATCAAAATGATAACAGAGGAGTCACCTCCTTCTGCTGCTAGACCTCATTTTAGACCAACGAGGGGAGACTCTGAACTGAATCTCCATCCTGCCGGTCATGCGGCGTTAACCCGTCGTACCTCACATATACAAGACGTGAGAATTCCTCTCAACGCGAAAATTATTCCAAAACAATTAGCTGGTAAAGGGTTAACGAAACAACCGAAGAAAAAGAAGACACAAGAAAAGAAACAGGAGACGAAAGCAGCGAAAACTCTTTCGGCGATCTTGTTATCGTTCATCATAACTTGGACGCCTTATAATATACTGGTATTGCTGAAGCCCTTAACGGCTTGTACAAAGTGTATCCCGGCCGAATTGTGGTCGTTTTTCTACGCTCTCTGCTATATCAACTCGACTATTAATCCTGTCTGCTACGCGCTGTGTAACGCCACTTTCAGGAGAACTTACGTCAGAATTTTGACGTGTAAATGGCACAATAGGAACAGAGAGGCCATGACTCGTGGCGTCTACAACTAGCGTGTGTTGATGAGCTTGTGTATCGTTCGGTGCCAAAATGATATTGCCCAGTTTTGGTACTTGGATTTCCATTTTTTTATCTATGCCAATCTAATTCCACTTCAACTGACTTCAAATGATGAGGTACTCGATTGTGCTTCATGTTTTACCACATAATGCTGGTGCTTCTCATGTCTCTTTTATATGTGACCTGTAGTTTTCTTTGTAATCCTGCATCATTATATTGTTGTTTTCGCAATATTTTCTGTGACGAACTTTTGAATAAGTGCACGCCAACGTCTATAGCACTTATAAAATTGCATATAAAAAAATATGATAAAAATGAACTAATTTTAAACTTTCGTGTTGATCGGAATTTATTTAACACATCTATTTTATTTGGTAGTATGTCCAATTTAACATTGATAAATAAACTCTTAGGCTTCGACCCTAGAGTTTAATTTTATTTGAAAAAATATTTATTTCGACTTAGTTTGTGATTTCACCGTCCCGTCCATTCGTAGTAGTATTTTAATGTTTTTTTTAGTTTGGGTGATTTTTTTATTGTGTCGTTAAAAATCCAAGATTTACGTTTATGTTTTTTGTTTATTATTTTATTGTTTTTTTGAAGACACAATAAAGAATATCTTCTGTTATAAGAAGAATGTTTATCCCATTAAATAATGCTCTAAAAATTATAAGGGTAACAAATAAAATAAGTAATTTTAGCATTAGTGATGGAAATATGTGTAGTATCGAATTTTAAGTCTAGTCATTTGTACCTGTCTATTTTGAGCCTTCTGTCCAGTTTATAAAGTTCAATTCGGTTTGCGTGAACACTTTAAAAAATTATGACATTTTAAAGTTTTTTATTTCTATGTATTTATGCTCAATTTTCATATAATATTATATTAAATACTATTATATTTATTGCACCACACTACTCTATCTTTACTTTTAAAGCCATTATTAAATAATACTTCTAAGCTCAATTTTATAAAAAAAAACAGAATTACTATAACTTTTAATAAAATAAAATCACGAATAATATTAGAATTTATTTATACTTTTGCATAGTCATATTTATAAACTTTGTTAGAGCTAAAAAAGATTTATATCACAATAAAAAATAAATCCCTTCTAGAATTGTTACTTTATTAACTTATTCAGACACTCGCGGATTTCGGATTCTTATCACGATATTTAATTAATTGAGTTGTTTCGATATTTCAACGTTGTTGCAAACGTCATGATCACGAGAAGACTGGATACTGCGGGTAGATTTAAGAGCAAACAAATCTGTCTACCCTCTTTTTCGTTCGCTTTTGGGTAGTACCACTGGAACTCGAACTCACATCACGACACACCACACTCACTATATCTACAAGACTCAATCAATTAATTAAATATCATGGTAAAAACCAGTTGAAAATGCATGAAAGTATTATACTACATGTTACTTTATTATTTACAAGTTAAATCTATTTATTAAATCATGATCGAAATTTCATCAGAATAAAAATGATCCTTTGAATATTTACTAAAATTGTAATACCAACATATTATACAACGATTTCATAATAATATAGGCATTATAATATATTTATTTCTCGTTTTGATTCGTTTATGATCTGATATGTTATGTAGTAGGGTGCCGGTACCCATTTAGGAGCATTGGCCAATTAATAACGAATTTGCGAAAAGTTGTTAAATTGTAGTCAATTTTGAGTTCTTATTTAAATAAATAAATAGTACAAGATATCAGCTTTATAATGGACTAACACTTTTAGTATGATGATGAAAATTAAATTTAAAGAACATGCTCTAAAATTACTCAATACTAGAATTGCTATCGTCGACTTCATACAAAACATCATAAAATGGAGTTGTTAGCATCTAGGTTCTAAACAAACATGAAATTCTCTTTATTATTAAAAGCTTAATGAATATTAAAAGTTAACAAAATTAAAGGAACTATAAAAAATTTTTTTTTTTGGAAACGTATCATTTTGAAATTTTAATCGTACTAAAAAGTTTTGACGTGACAACGTCTTATAAATTGGTTTGCCGGGTGACATTTCAAGAAACTGCGTTACGCTCCGCTCACGTTATGCGCTCACAATGAGAGCGAGTGAGAGGCACGCGTGCCTTTCACTTTTTATGTCTGTCTCTCTCGCTCTTAGGCGGGCTAACCATGCCCGAGTCGTTGTCACGTAAAACTTTCGCCCGTATACCGACTTTTCAGGCAACCAATTTTTTTTTGAATTCCTATGATCATACATAATCAGATGCCAAACGAATCAAAACGAAATCAAACTTATTCTAAATACCAAAAGATAAAATATTCTAAATAATTGATTATATATCTGAATAATATAATTGTAAATAAGTCCTTTGTAAGTATTTGTATAACAATATTTATAGTCATATAAATGTGTCGTGTTAATGTTCCTTTGTCAAGTTTTAATAATATATATATAGTATTTAGGTGTCAAATTAATATATTATTATAATTGTTTGTATTTTGACTCATAACCGACTGTTACAAGTAGAATAATATAATATTACCGAAGTCATTACAATACACATTTTTTATTTAAGTTTTACAGTTCAAAGTTAATATCAAAACATAATAAGCTTATTGTGACGATTTTTTTAAAATTGTCTTTTATCGATAAAAGCCACGTGACAAATATAAATCAGAGAAAAAAAACCGAACCTACTATATTTCTAATGAGTCATTCAATTACTGTGCAATGTTATGTTGTCATGTTCTCTAATACATTTTCTTTTTGGAAGGTGTGAGTGAGTACTAGTAAAATTATTTGTTGTCTAAAAATATAATTCTTATTCAATGAAATTATTTTAACAGCATACTTTTTTTATACTATTTTACCTTATTTTTTTTACAAAATGTACATTTTTATTGTTTTTGGTCTTTAAAACTTCCCATACAGGATGGATATGTAACTTACTCCAAGTAAAAGTGAGATATTCTGTCGAAATACAAATTGGAACCATTCGTTTTTGGAATATAAACTTTTAAATATTATATCTTACTATATTACATTTTAATATATTTTTTAAGGTAGTTTCTATATATCTCATTTTACCTTTTTACACTATGTACTATACTTCATAGAATTTAATAATATTATATATGATAAATATTAGCATTTCCTACTGCTGAAGCTGGGAAACCGAACAATACTTTGGCTTAGTGTCTTAAAGACCGTGTATCTGTCTCACTTGACATTGGCGAATCGTCCCGAGTCTTGGACGAGGTCCAGAATAAAATGAAGAAGAAGAAGAAGAATATAAACTTTTTTTCAATATCATATGGTATATGTTTTAACATTACAGGCAATCATTGTTCCCATTTCGGCTTAGAGAAGGTTACATATCCACTTTGTATAAAATTCCAACATTAGATAAAATATGATTTGATGATCCTAATCTAACGGTTAATGCGCACAGTTGTTTAATCAGATTTTAATTAAAAAATCGTAATTTCTCTGTACGTAGATCATAGTCTTCTTGTATGTAATATTGTAATCTAGTTGTAAATAAAATGGTGATATTTTATAATTTATTTGCTTTGGTGGCTATTGCAGAGGTTCATGAGTGACGGTAACAGCGTATCATCCGGTGGGTAGATAAGCTTGTCTATCTATCCTGCAATAAAAAAACTTCATTAGCGTGGTAGAAAAGAAAGGAAAACTGGAATATATTATATCGTTTTTATTAATCAGGGCTCAAATAAATATGAGAATTGTAGCATCAGGCCATTCGTCTGTAAAAAACTTAGAAAATTAAACACATCAAAACTTATTTTTATTATACGCTTTTCACTACCCATATTATCAGCCGAATTGATGCTAAGTTATATCAAAGAACTTTACCAACAATCCCGTTTTTAAATTATAAAATATCATCGTTTTTTATCTGTGGTAGTCGTGTCATAGTCAAATGTAGATATCGTGAATGTGTCTTTAAAAGTTCTTATATTTAAAAATCTGTGCACGATTTAAAAATAAGTAAAACCTTACGAATGAAGTGATGTATTTATTGTTAAATCAAATGTACCTTAAATACCGTATGTGCCAAAATAATCATTTTTCAGTTACGTCATTCGCCAACCATTGTTTTGGTTCGTTTACCCTATTGCCTGTAAACTAGAGTCTCTAAATAACTGCCAAATTTTATTGCCAAAAAAATTAATTCTAATTTTACCTTATAAATATCGGTGTTTAATAAAATTTTAATTTTTAAAATTTCAGCGTTTAGAAAATTTTAGAAGATTGACAAGAACTTTGTATTACATAAATGGCTTCTGAAATACCAAGGGGTAATTGATATGCGATAAAATAAAAACACTGCTTTCTGTATAAAAGCATATATCTTGAATAGAGTATTCGAGAACCTTAAAAAACAATTATACAGGGTGGATCTGTAACTTTAGACAATCTGACGTGGGGTGAATGACCTGTCGAAATACAACTTAGCACCATTTTTATTTTTTGAATCGGTTAAACTTTTTTTCTGACATTGTATGGAAAACGTACAACTATCGTAGCGAACTTCCATACTGTGATGAAATTTTTTTTTTATCCAATTCCTAAAGTAAAAGCGGTTCTAAGTTGTACTTCGAAAGGTCATTCACCCCACGTCAGATTGTCCAAAGTTACAGATCCACCCTGTATATCTAAATAATAAAGTATAAAACTGCAAAGTATGCATTAATAATTGCCAAAACAAGTTTTTTTCATGAGAGTATTTTAATGTACTAGCCATCAAAATATAAAGTGTAAGGGCGTGTGTACATTTTCATAATATTATTCGGAAATATATATTATGTACTTATTATATGTTATTTCTTAAGCATTTTTAAATAAATTGATGTTGTGTGCGTGTGAGTGTGTATTCTAAATTGAAAATTTATAATGAAAGTAATTTTTAATGTATTTTTAAGATAAACGTGGTTACCCCAAAAAAGATTTTAGTAAAATTGCTAATTTTTGCATCATAATAAAATGCTAAAGGGCTCGGTGTTTTAGATTTGATGCAAAATTAGCATTTTAATTCACAAAACAATTTTATCTAATAATTTTATTTACACCGCAAATAACTAAAGAAATAACTAATTAATAAGGTTTTTTTATCACAATTTGGGGTAGCAGCGTTCAATGTCGGTTTCCTGATAAAAAATTTTAGATGTCGATTTTAATGAAAACTTATAAAAATAACATGAGATATAAAACGAACTGAAAAGGTATGACTTAAAATATTATTATAAAATGTCGTATATCTCGTAGTATTATAAATTTTAAAGTTAGACTCTTTTGACATTGGACGTATGAACGTGTCCCTTTTCAACTTGCCCTTCTTCAAGGTCTTTTAAATCTTGAATATATTTTTTTTATGAAAGATGAGAAAAACTTTTTAATTAAGGAACTCGAATATAATTATAATTCAATAACATTGATGTCGTGTTTAAGGAATACAATACATTTTAACTTACGTTTTAACTCTTTAAACGAGGTTTAAGAAAAGTCCTGTATGGGTAGGTGATAGATAACGGCCCCTCTTTGCCCTGGCATTGCAGAGGTTCATGAGCGACGGTAACCGCTTACCATCGGGTGGGCCGTAGGCTCGTTTATCTACCTTGCAATAAATAAAAAATAATCAAAAAAAAAAAAACTTATAATAATAACACATGTTTTTTTCTTATGATAACATACTTCAATTTACTAATGGTTTTATTTCATTAAAACATAATTTTCTTTTTTACCTGTAAAGTTAAAATTTTAATATCTAAAAAATATTTTCTAAAACACGTTTATACGTTCTTCGTATAAAGAGCCTGATATAACATACATCTCGATAAGTAATATAATATTAGATATTTGATGGGTTTTTGCATGAAGTTATATGTAGTGATGTGCGAAGGTATTGATAAAAAAACATTGTCTAAAGGATTGTATTATTAATTCTAAAAATAATCTTTTATTATTCCATTTATATTATTAATATTCAAAATTATTGTATGTGTCTCACGAATATTAAAATTTTTGAAGTGAAGGGACAAAAAAACAGTTTTAACTGTGCCCTTTGCTTCCATTTTATAATTAAAAATATTTAAACAAATAATGCTCAAAGGTTTAATTTTACGAAAGCCTGACCAAATTAAATAATATAGTATTGTTGTGTAAATAATTTTAGTAATTTTAGCCCTTTTTAAAAGTAAGGTAATTTTAACCAACCTATTGTTATGTTAAGAAATAATACACTAAAATTTTATAATTTTCAAACCAGAGAATTGTCTAAAATTAGCAAAATTTTAACAAAATACAGTTTACAAGAAAAAAACGATGAAATGAAATACTTTATTTTCAACATTGATGATATGCTCATTCTTGTTGACGTCAAAATTTAAAAGCTACCACCAGTTCGCACACAAAAAATAATTATTATAGCCACCGTCCTGAGAAGAACTGGCAAAAAACTCAGCGGGCATGTCTTTTTTTTTGTTTTATTATTATGAGCATTATCTTTTTTTAAATATTTTAACAATATTATACAAAAGATGAAATAGACAAAATGTAAAAAAAAAGATTATTATAATGAAACGATCTTGGTGAGCAACTCATTCCTACTTTGTGCAATCGTCCAGGTAATCATTGACCTTATAAAATACTATGAGTAACATTAGGTAAAAATTTTATCGACTTCAAACTGTCTTAAAATAAAAATAAGTTGGTTGAAATTGTACCTTATTTCAATAACATTAAAGTAGATTTTTGATTGTTCTCGTGAGTGCAATTTGTCCCAAATATTTAGAATTTTTATTAATCATTTGTACAATTTTAGTGACATCACTACTGTAAAATATGAAATAATGAATTGTTGTATTTAAATTTAAAATGAATGTGGTTTTTTGTAAATTATTTTAAACATTAATCCATGTTTTTGTATAACCAAAGACAATAAAAATTTAACTAAACGTGTGTTTTTTATTTATTTTAGGTTTTTAATATTCACATGATAGTTTTAACTTGACATGAAATAAGACATACTTTTTCTTGTTTCATCGATCTATATTATTTAAAAAAAACTTCGAACTAAATCGCGTCATCTTTATGGCATTTTAAAGAAAAGAAAGAAGAAGCTTTATTCACAGCAAAATATAAAAAGGTAAAACATTTAAAAGTGGTACAATCGCTATATTGCAACGACTATGGCGTTCAACAATTGCACCGTTCCGATCTTTTCAACGTTGACTCGGGGTCCCATTACCGAAAGCTTTGATAATTCGATTGCTTTACGAATATATACTTTGGTGCGCACAGAAAAGGTGCGAATTCCCAAAATAAATTACATTCTGTGAAGTGGTAGAAGTACCTAATAAATACCTATTGATTTTCTCTGATGGCATATGATTCGGTTCTAAATTGTTTCATAAAATGTATCAAAATAATAAAATATATCAAAAATCTCGTTCTCTGTCTCTTCATTTTCCATTAAAAGCTTTCAGTTCTAATCGAATAAACAGAAAAATAAAATATTTCGTTCAAAACAAAAACACCCTTTAATAAAAGGTGTTATTTCGCAGCTGAAACTCAACGGAAATTTAATATAAGGGAAAATCTAATACTGAGACTTTACCGGTGTTTTGTCCCTTTCTCGACTATTGTAAAAGAGTGAGATAGAGCACTAAGTGAACGTAACTAGATCCCGCTCTGAGAATTCGGCTCCCAAGTAAGAGAGGTTTTCCCATAAATCTGAGAACTGAGATATTTACGGGGTAAGTTCTCCTTCCGTCGCTCGTTGCCAAAGTTGCCAGCTCATACCTGGAGGTTAAGGTCCTGTTTCGACAGTGCGACTGAGAGATATTAAAATTTTGTATAATAGAAACATATTATAACTATAAATATTGAGTATTGAAAAAGACACGACCGCTGAGTTTCTTGTCAGTTTATTTCGGGACAGTGGCTAACTCATATAAGTATTTTCAGTTCAAAAGAAATTGTTTTCTGTTTTTGACTTATTAGAAATTTGTATAAGTGTAGTTTGAAAGTCAAAGGCTTATATTCAACGTCAAGAGAATCTACTACCACTATCAAAATATAGCCACCACTATATAGGAAAAGTATTTTAAGACACATCCTTAGTCGTATACGTTTATTTCTAAGATCTGCATACTTAATTGAAACTTGGTCGTAATATCAAGATCCATAAATTCAATAAGCAAAACCGTTCGCTCCGTTAGTCAGAAAATCGCAAGATTTTTAAATAGTCTATCTTTAGATCCAACACCACGTATTGAAAGGCGACGAAAAGCATGTATCCTATCCATCATAGCAATTAAATTGTTTTTTTTTTGTACGAAAATTTTTAAATTTATCCCCACTAATCGTAACAGTGAAAAACGATTTAAACCTCCGACTAAATAGGTAAAGTGTAGGAGATTACTTGCAATCGATTTTTGGCGTAACAAAGTAAACAATACAAGTGATTCTTCCAGAGCAGGGTTAAAAGAGTTCTTATATTTAGAGTTCTTATATAACCCTAAATTGCACGAATTACCTAATTACATACAGATAAAACGACTTTGGAGTCACCAATATGACCGTCGATCAGCATGTTGTTCCACGGGGAGTGCTCCGAGGAATTATTTGAGATGATTCGAACTTCTCCATTTTAGCGTCGAGGTGGAGTTCATCCCTAATATGGAACCACCACGGTCATCCACGGTTCGTTTAAGGAACACTTTTTTGCCACGCACCATCCGACTATGGAATGAGCTCCCCTCCTCGGTATTCCCTGAGCGCTATGACTTGTCCTTCTTCAAACGAGGCTTGAGGAGGGTCCTTAAAGTTAGGTCGTAGGTAGCGACCCCTCAATGTCCCCTGACATTGCAGAGGTTCATGAGCGACGGTAACCACTTCCTATCAGGTGGCGTTGGCTTGTCTACCTACGTGCAATAAAAAAAAATCTGGAATGAGTTTCCAGAGTATTCTGTCATTCTTCAATGATTATTTATGTCGCATTTCCACATTCATATTGGTCGGCTGTCACCGTCATTTGTTTTATACGTGTGTTGCCAATGTGGAAACGCGACAACACTGCTCGCCAACTTCCAACACACGTAAAAATAAATGACGGTGACGACCAACCAACAGGGGTTTTGTATGCGTGCCCGCACACTTATCAATCGTACTACTACTACTACGTAGTACTACTACTAGTACTTTCGACCGAGGGATGGGAAAAGATACTAAAAATAGCATGTTAAAGAAAGTGTTAATTAAAAGCACATTTTCAAAAATCGTACGTGCATGTTTTATGATAAATAATACTTGAAAAACTTAATTATATTTTAGGTTCAAGTTCCAAAATAATGCTAAAAATATTAATTTTAACATCGTAAGTCTACTATTCAGGTGGTGTTATAATTTATAATATATGCAATGAGGTAATTCAAATTTCTTTCATACTTTTACAGGCTTGACGCTGCCTGAAATTACTTTTTTTCATATCTTTTAGTGCAATACATGGAACTAAACTCACTTGACGTAAGCACCAGGAGGTATATATAAATAACACAATTTCAATATCTAAAAGATTTTAAGTGCATGCTACTCAAACGCTATTATTGCTATTTTTTTCTAACATTCTAATTAAATTGTTATGACTTTTAAATCCCATCTCTGCTTCTGACACAAGTATTGACAATACTTTTTTAGGTGTGCGGACACGCTATGCATTAGCCGGCATTGATGCAAAACACCGTTTGACAGTTGGCCTAGCTGTTATATGAAAGTTGGTGAGCCAATATAACCTTTTCCTTATACTCCGGCAAATGTCTTGATAATATAGTAAAACTAAAGACAGATGGGAACGGCTGTTATTCTCTAGCGAATATCACCCAAGATGAGGGCGCAAGATGGATGGGGTAACTAGGTTGTATGGGGTGAATAAACAGGCCCAGAAAGGGTTGTAAGGGTTGAATTATGTAGGGTATAGGATAGTCTGGTTTCTAAAAATGTAATTGATTGAAGGTTAGTAGTTATTTTTCTTAAAATATTTGATCTCGTTTAAAGCTGATACTTTCTTCTTACATTTTAAATTCACTTTCATATTCCACACTGCTTAAAATATTTTATTACTGAGCGAGCTGACAAAGAGTTGCCTGCGTGGAAAAAAAGATTTGTCATTCTCATCATGCATTAGTGTTAAAAAATACATTAAACATTGTTTGAAAAATGTAAATTTGCAAAATAAACATTAAAATTTATGTTTCTGCATTCCCTGACAAAAAATATACTTACAAGCTCGCCATTGAGATAATCACGAATGCTTAAATATTCTATAATATAGCCATTCATATTTTAACTTCAACAAAGCCCAAAAACTTAACTTTAAGTGGGAATTAATTCATAATTTCAAAGTTGATAACTACACTAAAATGTCATGAAACTAATCATGATCCAAGGTGGCTGAGATCGTTGGAAATCCATTTAACTTCCACAAGTTTTACCAAGTTCGCGTGAATTGTTAAAGGTATTAAACTCGAGGGAAATGTGGTGATGTAGTTTGTCTAGTTTTATCATTAGTTAGATTTATAGACAAATTTACAGACTATATTAAATTGTTTTCATGCATTTTCAACGGGTACTTACCACGATATTTAATTAAGTTCGAGTTCCAGTGGTTAGTACCAAAAGCGAACGAGAAAGAGGGTAGACAGATTTGTTTGCTCTTAAATCGACCCGCAGTATCCAGTCTTCTCGTGATCATGACGTTTGCAACAACGTTGAAATATCGAGACAACTCAATTAATTAAATATCGTTGTAAGAACCAGTTGAAAATGCATGAAAGTATTAAAGAAAACCGAGAGTGTCTGAATAAGTTTATGCTGTATTTGAGATTACTGAAGTTCATGAGCGCTGATAACCACTTAACGTCAGGTGGGTCGTCTGCTTGTTTACTTCTCTTTGAAATAACAAAATTTTAGTATCATCTAAGTTGTTCATACTTATGCAATTTTTACATACGTTTCTATTATTTTTTAACAAATCTGTCTACCCTCTTTCTCGTTCGCTTTTGGTTTTTGGTGGTTCGCTCTCGCGATCATGACGTTTGCAACAACGTTGAAATATCGAGACAACTCAATTAATTAAATATCGTGGTAACAACCCGTTGAAAATGCATCAAAGTATTATAGAAAACGTGTTTTTTGTATATACCTACTAGTGCTTACGTCAAGTGAGTTTAGTTCTATGTATTGCGCTAAAAGATATGATAAAAAGTAGTTTCAGGTAGCATCAAGCCTGTAAAAGTATGAAAGAAATTTGAATTAATTCTTTGCATATATTATAAATTATATGAATAGTAGACTTACGATCTTAAAATGAATATTTTTAACATTATACGATTTCAACTTGATCCTAAAACATGCACGTCCTGTTTTTGAAAATGTGCTTTTTATTAACATGCTATTTTTTTAGTATCTTTTCCCATCCCTCACTATTGACAATACTATTGTAGGTGTCTGGGCACGCTAACACTATGTAGGTTCGGGTGGAATCTTGCAAGTTAACTTCGATAATTCCGGATTTCAGATTGAGCTGACATTTTGCATGCAGATGTATATCGCGTGACAATGCAATAATACGACAAAATGACTCTGATCTGATGATGGATTCGGAAGGTGGTCATAGTTACACTTGTTCTAAATAAGATAGAACTGTCGTGTTTGAGCTCGTTTTACTTGTCTTAGCTAGCACTATACTGCTACATGATATCCAGGATCTTAAAAGCTTGTATTTAAAGTTTTCTTTAAAATAAATGATTCTTCTACAAATTACGTTTTTCTTAATGTTTTTAATTAATCACCTTTACTGTTTTACTTTGTTTAAATTATCTTCTTGTTCGGAAGTTTTCTTAACAACAATTACCCTGACTTCACTCGACAATCACATTAGTCCCGGTTTTAAGAGACCCTCCCAACGAGGAAAAGACGAAAGTAAAACTTTTCTACCAAATTAGATTTGAGAAAGTTTTATAGCAAAGAGAAAATTCTTCCAGATCATTTATATTGTTGAAACGTCTACCGCAGTGTGGCCAAATAATTACTCTATTGTTCTAAATGAATGAAGAAGATATTGTACTTTTCTATTGAGATGGATATCTAATCTAAAAAAAGCATTTTTATGTAACGGGTATTGGCCCACCTCTCACTCCCACCACTGTAACTCCTGTGTAGCCAGGATCCACAGCGGCGACCATCGTAATGACTCTGAGCAGTGAAGCCCAGGAACCCGAGGGAAAGATAACTTGTCTTGGACCCCGCAACGAATTTAATCAGAAGATGATAGAAGGAGTAGGAAAAACACGTTTTTTGTATGTAGTGTGTACTTTCGATTATATACTTGTTAGAGTAGAAACCGTGTTTTAAGTTTTTAGTACCTTTGGTTCTCTTAGAGAGTTCTTTAACCATTTTTTGCCGTAGGTATCTTAGTTTTGGATTTGGTGATAAAACTTGATTTTTTTTCCCTGAAAACTAACTACCTGTAGTAGTAAGTCCGACGTCAACAAGTATGATCAACGTTGAAAATAACTATTTCGGATCATAGAACAACTGAAAATTAACTAAATTGGGAACTGATCAAAATTGGCGTTTGTCTGTGAGTAGTGCCAGCCATAGACGAGTTGTTATAAGAGCACACTGATTTTAAAAATTATAACACAATACATTAAGTAAAGTAAGTAATAGAAATCTTGATGAAAATTACGTCACAATTAGGTAAATAAAAACCAGTTGTAAAGTGAATGCTGTTTATTCAGTGCATCGGCCAATCGAAGAAGTAAATTTAGAAGGAAAACACTTCGTCTTAATGTCCCCAATGTCCGAGACCCCAGTTACGGCCGTACCCAAGACCGTACCCATACCCATGACCGTACCCATAGCCGTGTCCGAGGCCGTATCCAGCGTAGTTGTGTCCCCATCCGTAGCTACCCAGACCGTATCCCACGCTGACGGGGGCGACGGTCTTGATAACAGGGGCGGTGATGACGGGAGCGACGTGAGTCCTAATCACTGGAATGGGGGCCGCCTTGATGACGTTGGCGGTTGAGATCGCTGGAGCTAAGATGGGGGCTGTGTAGCCTGGAATAATGGGGTCCAATGAGTGTTTATTCTTTGTAGGTTTGAACATGTTTTTTTTTTGTAATTTCATGTTAGTGGCAAAGGGTCTGCTCAACTCCATTCCTATCGACTTCCCCTTCCATATACGTAGACGAACAAGAATGTCACCAGTGTCTCTCTATCGTTCAAATCTTATTATAATTAAATGAAAACTAAATAAACAGTCCTCTTTAGAAAAATCTCTTTTATCGGCTTCCATCTCTAGGAAATTGACACCTAGTTACTGCTTCATACTAAGAGGAAAAAAAACATGTACTAGTGATAATATGTGTACAAATAAAATTAAAATAAGTGCATATTTACCGTATCCATAGCCGAGGCCAATGGCGCTTCCATGGCTAAGGGCGACCACCGCCAACAAACAGGTCAGCTGAAACAATGAAACAAATAATTATAACTTTGCACTATTTCAAAATAATCCTCTATTATTCTATTTTCAAGGCTGCAATTATCTGAAAAATCAGCTAAATACACATAGACAAAAATAGGGAGTTTTTTATAGCTACAAGAAGTGTTTTTTAATTAATATTTTTTGTTTGTCCTGTAAAATGGTGTTTTGGCGCCTTTAAACTTTCTTGACAAGCTAAAAAAAGTAAGCTTCGAATTTCAAAACCCGCAGCCATCTTGTTTCACTATAACACGACCAAAAGTTTTGCACGTCACTTATGATATTATTATCAAAAAAAGTATGGTTCGAATTTCAAAATCGGCAGCCATGTTGTCTTACTTTTGTGTGTTAAGTTTGCACGTCAAATAAATAGTATTTCAACTCACGGTAATGAAGGAGTTCATATTGCTTGCTTGTCTTCAAACGAAGTGTAATATAATGTTGTAAAGAATTGTATTTATAGTACTGTAGTCCAGGATCGTGTATACTTACCGGATGTTTGTATTGGTTAATTATTTCCCGCGCGTATCCTTGCTGAATTGAGAACGTTTTAATTTGATATTTTGTACTTTGTTAATAATTGCATTTAAAATCTTATAGTTGATTAATTAGTGTACAATTACAAGTTATTCGTATTATTTTGTGAATCTAATTATACTTATTTACTATCTTAACTAAAGCCACATAAAAACTACATTAAGAAGGCTATATTGTTTGGAAAACGTATTGTTTAGTACACCTAGATAATTTGTTTGAAAACACTATCGTCCCTACTCATCTACTACTATGTCCTACTAAGGTATATAGGTGACTTGTCCTTCTTCAAACGAGGCTTAAAGAAAGTCCTTAAAAGGTGGGCCGTAGGTAGCGACCCCGCAGTGTCCGCTGACATTGCAGGGGTCCATGAGCAACAGTAACCGCTTACGATCAGGTGGCCCGTTAGCTTCTGCATACAAGGCAATAAAAAAAAGATATATATATATTCCTACTAAATAGTTCAAAATAAAAACAGTTAATTTAGTCAACTCAAGAACTATACAAAAAAAGGTGGATCACCTAGAGATAGATCTCAAAAATGGGAAACTATAATCTAATATATAAAATTGTCGTGTCACGGTGTTCGAACTTGAACTCCTCCGAAACGGCTTGACCGATTTTGATGAAATTTTTTGTGCTTATCCGGTACCTATGAGAATCGGCCAACATCTATTTTTCATCCCCTAAATGTTAGGGGTAGTCCACCCCTAATTTTTTTTTTCGGCGCAGACGAAGTTGCGCGAGTCAGCTAGTAATATATAAAATTGTCGTGTCACGGTGTTCGAACTTGAACTCCTCCGAAACGGCTCGACCGATTTTGATGAAATTTTTTGTGCTTATCCGGTACCTATGAGAATCGGCCAACATCTATTTTTTATCCCCTAAATGTTAGGGGTAGTCCACCCCTAATTTTTTTTTTCGGCGCAGACGAAGTTGCGCGAGTCAGTTAGTAATATATATAAAAAAGAAAGGTTCGATTGTTTGTTTGTCTCGAATCGGCTCCGAATCCACTGGTTCGATTTCAAAAAATCTTTCAGTTTTGTAAATTTCATTTATCGAGGAAGGCTATAGGATATATTGTTTCCCTTTGTGACGCAGACGAAGTTGTGCGGGGCAACTATGTAGTAATATAATCGATTTTAAAGTCTTAGTTGATTTGCTCTACGAGGAAGCTATTTTGTAATCTTTTTCCTATTTATTTTCTTCGGCTCGTATAACTTATGGCTGGAAGAACCCAAAATCCATAAGTCTTATTTCATAAAGCAACTTCAAATGCTTATATTTTTATGATCTCTATCTAGAGTTATAACTTGTCCTTCTTCAAACGAGGCTTGAAGAAAGTTCCTAAAGGCCCTGTAGTGTCTCCTGCCATTGCAGACAGCAACCATATACAATTAGGTGGCCCGTCTGCATACATAACAATAAACAAATCTAAAATTTAATCTACCCAATCTAAATTATTGAATCCTAATTATAATTCAAATAATAACAGATATTAAAATACCGTTGTTCATATTACAATTACCAAATAATTAATACATTATTGTTTCAAACTAGTTTAATTGATTACTGACTAATGTGGAACAACGCTCAATACAATGTTACCAAATATCCGCTTTATATTGTTTTTGTGTAGTTTTAAATACTAGTTTCTAGTGATGGTAACTATTTAAAATGACACAAGATACTTCTGGAAATAATAATATAGTTAGCACATCATCATCATCATCAGCCTATAGACGTCCTTTGCTGGAGATATGGACATAGGCCTCCCGCGATCCTGACCAGGTCGTCGGCCCATCTTGTAGGAGGTCTGCCTATGCTGCGTTTACCAGTTCGTGGTCGCCACTCTAGAACTTTTCGGCCCCATCGTTAGCACAAATGATGGTTAGTGCTTCATTTGTTTGTGTGTTTCAAGAGAGCCAATGCGGTTAATTCATCTCAATAAGTTTTGTTTGAAGAAGAAGTAATAGGATTATAGAAACATTGAAGTGGTAAAAAGGAGAGAGATTTATGCATATTTCAATTGATTGCAGTTACTAATATTCAAATGGCTAAATTTAGCTCCGTAGGAGTAAAATATACAATAAATATAGAAAAAAAATAGGTATGATAATGGACAAATTGTATTTTTAACAGTGTACACATTAGGACATTTCATTTCATTTTAGCACTAATAACTAAATCGTAATATTTAGGTATATTTGGCAACTGTCGAAATGTCCACTTAATGAAGACACAGGTTTTGATGTTGCAGTCAATAATAACAATAAAGTGTAATGGTTTATTTTTGGATTAGATGTTATTCAAAATTTTTTGAAATATTTATTCTTTTATTGATCATCCTATAGACATCCACTGCTGGACATAGGCCTCCCCTAAACCTCGCCACAACGACCGATCCTGCGATGCTGATCAGATCGTCGGTTCATAAAACCTCCCACAAGTTTGCCTACTCTACGATAAGTAAGCTTACAGAAACACAACATATTATATTCCTTACTATTCACGTGTCAAAAAAAACATTACTGAACTTCGTTTATCTTTAGTCAACTATTTTGAAAGAGTTTTGGCTTCCTAATCTTTCGTTGTGACTAAAATGTTTTTTGCTTTACAACGTAAAACTCCCAACATACGCTTTTCCGCTTTTATCTCAAAGAAAAGTTAGTTGTAAAGTTGGGAACTGGAGGATATTTTTCTGATTAAAATCTATACGGTTTTTCCACCATTGTGAATATTCAACGCAATGTATAGGTAGTAACAGTAAAAAATTCTTTAAACTATCCTGTATGTGGAATCCAGTTAGACGAAAATAAAGCCAAAAAATCTAGTTGTGAGATGGCAGCCGATACTGTCAGCGTAGTATGTCGAAATGTGAGTTCGAGTTCCAGAGGTACCGGAAAACGAACGAGAAAGAGGGTAGACAGATTTGTCTGCTCTTAAATGACCTACCCGCAGTTCCTCAGTCTTTCCGTGATCATGGCGCTTGTAACAGTGCTGAAATATCGGGACCGGTCAATTAAAAATAATCGGGTAAGAACCCGTTTAGTAATAGTGTAAGTAACAGTAAAAGTTAGGTAAAATAGGTTGAAAAATACAGTGTTTTTTTTAGTTTGATGAAATCGTTGGATTCTCATATGGGATATGTGGACAGCACTGAAACCTCAAACCGCTCACACTCAACGTTCGTTCGAACCTCGGCTGAGGACAGAACCCAGCACGAGGCTATGCGGGACGGTGTGATACGTTACGCACTACGGCACTCTTCAAGTCGGCCCCCCGAAAGATACTAGAGGTATAATCTAGGTACCTCGTTAATCTAATGCGCTTTAGAGTCTTATTAATTTGCACAGTAATAATATCAAATTAAGATTTAGTTAGCCAGGTATTTCACACCTTCAGTTGTTACTAATACAAACACCCGTACAAAATTCTCGTACACATTTTTGACAGAAAAATTGACAGTGCAGCTAGCGGGTGCAGTTAAGTTCATTTTTGGGAACAATTTTTTTTCTATAAAATATCTTAAATGTATTTTTCGCTACATAACTGCAACATGCGTGAATCGCGTGCACTGACCCCAGTAACTCATGATGCGTTAAAATTATTCATGAAACGATTACAAACACTTAATAATACAATTATATTTGTAATTTTTATTGTTTTATTGCGTTTTACCTGCTTTTGGCAGTTAATTAAATTTGTTTTGTTAATTACTATATTGATTTGGAAATATCCGATTTTTATACCATATTTATCAACTATAAGTGCATCTATATCATAATATTCTTCGTACAACCCAACCAAACACGCAAACAACTTCTCATTCATACCACACGACTAACACAACACAGCAAACACTCACACAATCAACCCGAAGGACACAAAGACGCAGAATAAGCTCGGACGACACAAATACAACTCAACCACATACACAAACAACTTCTCATTCATACCACACGACTAACACAACACAGCAAACACTCACACAATCAACCCGAAGGACACAAAGACGCAGAATAAGCTCGGACGACACAAATACAACTCAACCACATACACAAACAACTTCTCATTCATACCACACGACTAACACAACACAGCAAACACTCACACAATCAACCCGAAGGACACAAAGACGCAGAATAAGCTCGGACGACACAAATACAACTCAACCACATACACAAACAACTTCTCATTCATACCACACGACTAACACAACACAGCAAACACTCACACAATCAACCCGAAGGACACAAAGACGCAGAATAAGCTCGGACGACACTAATACAACTCAACCACATACACAAACAACTTCTCATTCATACCACACGACTAACACAACACAGCAAACACTCACACAATCAACCCGAAGGACACAAAGACGCAGAATAAGCTCGGACGACACAAATACAACTCAACCACATACACAAACAACTTCTCATTCATACCACACGACTAACACAACACAGCAAACACTCACACAATCAACCCGAAGGACACAAAGACGCAGAATAAGCTCGGACGACACAAATACAACTCAACCACATACACAAACAACTTCTCATTCATACCACACGACTAACACAACACAGCAAACACTAACACAATCAACCCGAAGGACACAAAGACGCAGAATAAGCTCTGACGGCACAAATACAACTCAACCACAAACACAAACAACTTGTAATTCATACCACACGACTAACACAACACAGCAAACATTCACACAATCAACCCGAAGGACACAAAGACGCAGAATAAGCTCTGACGGCACAAATACAACTCAACCACACACACAAAAAACTTCTCATTCATACCACACGACTAACACAACACAGCAAACACTCACACAATAAACCCGAAGAACACAAATACGCAGAATAAGCTCGGACGACACAAATACAACTCAACCACACACACAAACAACTTCTCAATTACCATACGCAGCAAACACACACACACAAGCAACACGCAGAACCTGGAGACGTAGAATAATCTTCGAAGACTAAAATCAGAAGGGGAAGCAGATTACCCTTTTTCCCGTGGGTCATGGGACGGGGTATTCTGCAAAAAAAACCGACCTAAGAAGTCGAGAACGCGAGTCGTTATACCCATATAATATTCTTCGTATGCGTTATATAAGACGAAATAAATAAAATTGTTGATACACGACTTTGATGCAATTTAATTTATCCAAATACAGCTGTTAGCTGAATTTGTAATTAATGTTTAAAAACTATTAATGTTAAAATAACAAAAAAAAATTGGTTGCCTGTAAAGTCGGTATACGGGCGAAAGTTTTACGTGAAAACGACTCGGGCATGGTTAGCCCGCCTAAGAGCGAGAGAGACAGACATAAAAAGTGACGCGGCACGCGTGCCTCTCACTCGCTCTCATTGTGAGCGCATAATGTGAGCGGAGCGTAACGCAGTTTCTTGAAGTGTCACCCGGCAAACCAATTTAATAAGACGTTGTCATGTCAAAAATACTTCAATTATATTGAATTTTTCTTCTATAACAACCTGCTCCTAATCTAATGTTTTCATACTATAACGAAACAACAAAAACAGGCTACAAAATGAGCACAACAACCTTACAAAACATAAACAAAAGACAAGCAAAATCCTTCAAAATATTTAAGGTGACAAACCAAAGCATTTCCATTATGAAAATAACCGGTAACATCCGGTTTATTTTAACCGGTAACCGGTTCGGACCGGTTTCGAGAACCCCTTTGTAGGCGTTTGGCACCCGACCGACTCTTTGTTTTCTTTCGCACCTACTTTTTCTAATATTTGCACACTCAAAGGCATATTTTCTGGGCGAATATTTTCTGTAGCTTTTTCTTGTGTTGAAATTTGAGTTTTTCAATGTGTAGTATTTTTTCGTGTGTTTTGAAGAATTTTCCATTTTCATGCATTTTCAACGGGTCCTTACCACGATATTTAATTAATTGAGTCACTAAGGGTTCATGCTCAGAGAGTCTTGTAGATACAGTGAGTGTGGTGTGTCGTGATGTGAGTTCGAGTTCCAGTGGTACTACCCAAAAGCGAACGAGAAAGAGGGTAAAAATAAACTTATTCAGACACTCGCTGTTTTCTGCTCTTAAATCGACCCGCAGTATCCAGTCTTCTCGTGTTCATGACTTTTACAACAACGTTGAAATATCGAGACAACTCAATTAATTAAATATCGTGGTAAGAACCCGTTGAAAATGCATGAAAGTATTAAACTCTATATGATTTCAGAATAACTTCAGCAATGAGTACTGAAGTAATCTTTTCAAACTACATTACAGTGTGAGGTACATTCGTCATACATATGTAGCAAACGTACGGCTATAAACAATTCAGCCGGACCCGTCCGCCCGGGAGCGCAGGAAACATCTACTTCCGGAAAACGGATTAGGTTGCACGGCCAATTGGGTTTCAGTGACCGGGAGAGAGATTCGGTGGTTTTACTAATTGATTCATCAAGATATCATTGGTTTTTTTTTCAGTTTGAGGAAAGGAAATCACCGGGGTATGTGGGAATTGAACCGCATTAAAACCTCCAACCGCTCACACTCAGCGCCCGAACCCCGGCCCGAAGATATCATTAGTAAATAATTTATAAAATACAATAGTTACTTACAGCAAATTTTTAATACGAAATATGGTGTACATGACACAAATTTAATAGCAAAATCGTCGGTGCACTTTTTCAGTTTCCATAATAATGACAATGCAGTTGATGTGAACAATGTAGAAATTACGTAATATGTATCTATGGTATGCCTCATACTACTTGAGAAGAACTAGTTTTAAAATGAAGATCATTGTAACAGATTTACTTACGAATGACACCACACTCAATGTTTTTTGGATTATTGAGTGCTATTCTTTAAACGAGATTTGAGATGCGATCTATGTAGACAGCCTTACGAAATGGGTATATTGACGTTACAAGAGTTCATGAGCGATTGTAACCACTTACTATTCGGTGCAAAAACATTAGGCGTAAACTCGTAAAGTTAAAGGGCAAACACAAATCTCGTAAAATAGTTCCGATAGAAGCAAGAAGCCTTCGAAAACGTACGCCTTAATTAATTAAATTTTTAGAATTATATTATTTTACTAGCTGACCCGCGCAACTTCGTCTGCGTTACAAAGGGGTTCAAACAGTACTCGCTATGCCGTCGCGATATTATTTTCGCCGCCCGCTGTGGGTGTATAAATAAAATTGCGTTTTATACTCGTGATAACTTCTAAACGAAAAGTCCGATTGGAATAAAACAAAAAGTAATTTACTTCTACATTAATACTCTTGATAATATAATACTTAATTTGGATAAGGGTTAATATAGCGATACTCATTTAACGTTAAATTAATTTTTCGGACAATTTTTTTATTTTTTTAAACATAAAAATGGTTATTGTGACTAAACTATGATACTTAGATATATGCTGTCGCGGACTTTTTCGTTCGTCTTCAAAAGACCTAAAAACCCGTAGTACATCATTTTGTTCTATTGTCAATAGTTTTTGCAGCGTACGCATAAATAGGTTTTCGATTTTTCACCTTTTGTTACATATTCGATATATTCATGCGGATCCCTAATTTTTTTGAAAATAAAATATAGCCTATAACCTTCCCCGATAAATGGACTTTCCAACAGTGAAAGAATTATTGAAATCGGACCAGTAGTTCCTGAGATTAGCGCGTTCAAACAAACAAACAAACAAACAAACTCTTCAGCTTTATAATATTAGTATAGATTGACTTACTTTTTTCTATAATTTTCATTCATTTTATAAGTATTTTATTTGTAATTCTCATAATACTTTTAATTTAATTATGTTTAAACAAGAATGCTGTGTGTATCTATAATTGGCTACCATATTTGAAGTTAAGTTATGTAATATTAGTACAACAGTAGTGAATAATATGTAAGCTGTTGATACTCCATTTATAAATAAACTAGATGACCCTCGCAACTTCGTCTGCGTCACAAAGGGGTTCAAACAGTACTCTTATTGCTGTTGCGATATTATTTGCGCGGCCCGGGGAGTATTCATGTTTTATACTCGTAATAACTTCTAAACGAAAAGTCCGATTGGAATAAAACAAAAAGTAATTTACTTCTACATTAATACTCTTGATAACATAATACTTTATTTGGATAAGGATTAATATAACAATACTAATTTAACGTTAAATTCATTCTTCGGACGAATTAATTTTTTTTTTAACATAAAAGCAGTTGTTGTGACTAAACTATGATAGTTAGATATATGCTGTTGCAGACTTTTTTGTTTGTCTTCAAAAGACCTAAAAACCCGTAGTACATCATATTGTTCTATTGTCAATAGTTTTTGCAGCGTACGCATAAATAGGTTTTCGATTATTCACTTGTGTTACATATTCGATATTTTCATACGGATCCCTAATTTTTTTCAAAATAAAATATATATATACAGGGTATTAAAATCCGATGAAACAATACTTTCACAGCAAATAGTATACTTGATGTAGAAGCCATCCACCAAGTCTGGGTTTTCTAGGCATAATATATCATAAGTTATAACTAATCAAAACTACGTGTTAATTTACTATTAGTAGGAGTTTATTATAGTACGGAACTCTAAAATTGCGATCGGATGCGCCTGTGTGCTTGAAAATGGCATATAGATATAGCACGCTACATGTAGGTCAGGGTAGGGTTGTCAAAATTAATACAAAATAATAATTTTTCAACTTTGTATGGGAAAATAAAGTCATTATCTCCGTTTCAAAAGTATGTGTATATGATTTGAAATGTGATATAGATTAAGCCCTTAAAGTATTGTTTCACCGGGCAACAACACCCTGTATATAACCTTCCTCGATAAATGGACATTCCAACAGTGAAAGAATTTTTGAAATCGGACCGGTAGTTTCCGAGATTAGCGCGTTCAAACAAACAAACAAACAAACTCTTCAGCTTTATAATATTAGTATAGATAAATAAAAATTAATACAGATTATTTCAAAACGTATCCGGTACCGCACATACAAGTGACCGACGAACTTTTTACCCCTTACATTTTACATCGACTACGTATGAAAATAGAAAATTCACAAAGCTATGAAGATGTGAAATTAATTATTCACATCAACAGTACGTTTTTGAGTTTAAAATAATCATATGTAATATGCAGTACATGTGAAAATGTGCTCAAAAACAGAGATGTAAGGTTCAAATTTGTTGGCATGTGAAGTGAAATCTCAATTACGATTATTAATTGTTATAAAGCAGCATTTAATTGCTTTTCGTGAATTTTTGATTATTATGTAGATACGTAATTAACAGGTATACTTAATGGATGTTGAAATTATTTATTAGTGCTACATGGCCCGAGAGTTGGCGCCAATTTTTGTGTTGGTATTCGAGGCAAGCTGAATACTTGGTCCATAGTTCTCCTGATATAGGTAGGGGTCCGTTTAACCCCGCTACTCAGCAACCAAGTCTGCAGTTCCGAGCTTGGGTCTAATCCATTAATCGAGGATCTGACTAATTTTCATTCAAAATTTGTTGAAACTAAATGCAATGCTAATTACCTGTCTTAATGTTTCCCTTGTTTTCTCAAAACCAAATCTCAGTTTATTTATTCGTTAAAAGTATTTTACGACACAAACATCCTGTCCTTAATAACTTTGTTTTTAAGCAAAAATACAAAAATAAATTACCTTCATAAATCTTCAATAAGGAAAGAGTCGATTAATTTGAAATCACAAGAACATATTTTAAAGCTTATAATTAAAAACTGCATAACTTTAAACCGATGATAACTATCGCTGATAACTATATCAATTATGTTCTAGAAATAATAAAATATCAAAAATATATCTCTATTGTTAGGCAGATCGACATATTTACCGATATTTTTGTATAGCCTAGTAGGCAGACGATCGCTCATGGTCCTCTGCATTATCAGAGGACATGGCCCACTACCTACGGCCTACCTTTAAGGACTTTTTTCAAGCCTAATTTGAGGGGGCGGCGCGACGGGAAAGTGTGCCGAGAGCGTAACGCGTCGCGTCGTCCCTCAAAACCCCGTGCTGGGTTCTGGCCTCAGCCGGGATTCGGACACTGACTGTGAGCGGTTGGAGGTTTTAGTGCGGTTCAACTCCCACATACGGTGATTTCCTCCAACAGAAAAAAAAACCTAATTTGAAGAAGGACGAGTCATAGCGCTCATTCCTTAAAATCAAAACCTGAAAATCATAGCAATGGTCAAAACGCGCTTTAATTATATCAGCAGGGGACAGAGCGACGGGAAAGAGTGCCGAGCACGTAACGCGTCGCGCCGTCCCTCCAAACCCCGTGCTGGGTTCTGGCCTCAGCCGGGGTTCGGACGCTGAGTGTGAGCGGTTGTAGGTTTTAGTGCGGTTCAACTCCCACATACCCGGGATCCGGTGATTTCCTCCAACTGAAAAAAAAAGTTATATCAGCAGATTTGAACGAAGCTTGCAAATGGAAAACATGAATAACATAACATCGTATGTATTATTTCTTGCACGTATGCACACTTTGTCACGAGTGACTCTGACATATGGGCGCATAGGGGAATCCTTCTAACATGAGATATATCCTTGTGTGGAAGGACATGCGTTCCTGCATGTTGACCCAATTCCCAAAAACAAAAGAGGTATCTTTTATATGTAACGCTTCAAAACAGAACCGATTTTGATGACTGATTTTGTAACTGTAAGATTTTCACACATTTATTGGATCTATGGAAAAGTGTTATATGTATGATTAAAAAATCACGTGAAGTTGGCAGGTCAAGGAGCAAACATCCCATCTAATGAGGAGCGGTTACCATTGCCCATGGATCTCTGGCACTTCGAAGCGAAATAATAAAGAATAAGAATATATTTACTGTCAAGGAGTCAGTAGTTACAATTTTTTAACTATTGCTATGGTCCCCGCACTCGGTCAGACATGTATTGCGGGAGACCTTTACGATTTACAAGATAGTACCGATCGAGACTGAGTAACAAATCACTTATAACTAATTAAGCACACAAAGCGAAAAAATAAAAATAAAAGAAATTAAAACTATTTTTTCAAAAATAAGACACAAAATATATTAATGATTTAATTAAAGAAAGCACACGAATAGAAAACTTTAAAAGTACATTTTAATAAATATTATAATTAAGTAAAAGTATTTTCAGGTAATCGTCTTGTCTTCAAGCAGACCAGGCTCTGGTGGGATCGTGAGGGTGTTCGAAACGTGCTTATTGATGTCCGTGGGCTCCTGAAAAAATAATTTTTATATAACTGTAGGGACGCGATTGCATGCATGCACTTTTGATGCATTGTCACGCGATATACATTTGCGTGCAAAATTTCAACTCAATCAGAAACCGGGAAGGTCGTCAAATTTAGCTTGCAAGATCCCACCCACTTACATAGTTACATCCAGTGCAAGTTAATATAAAGCCTGTAAAAAACATTTATGACCTACCTGTGTGTGATATGTCGGTGGTGATGTTTCATTGTTTTCATTGTGGTCATCGTCGTTCATAAACGTCTGCAAAACCAACGATGATAGCTTTAAGGAAAGATCATGAGTTACAAGAAGTTAAACTATAGATACTTTCATGCATTTTCAACGGGTTCTTACCACGATATTTAATTAATTGAGTTGTCTCGATATTTCAACGTTGTTGCAAACGTCATGATCACGAGAAGACTGGATACTGCGGGTCGATTTAAGAGCAAACAAATCGGTCTCGTTCGCTTTTGGGTAGTACCACTGGAACTCGAACTCGTAATGTGAGTGTGAAATATCGAAACAACTCAATTAATTAAATATCGTGATAAGAACCCGTTGAAAATGCATGAAAGTATTATAGAAAACAGCGAGTGTCTGAATAAGTTTATAAACTATAGATTCCTGGTCAAGTCGTGGGAAATCACTGGATACAGATAGCACAGGATCAGTCATTGTGGCCAGGTTTGGTGGAGGCCTATGTCCAGCAGAAGACGTCTACGCAGCTTATGATAATTCAATGAAAATTAACTATATATCAAAGACCTATCTTCGCCATTACTCATTATACAGAAATTAGTTTCTATCATCACAACCCCCTATCCTTAGGTTTTTTTTTTTTTTAGTTGGAGGAAATCACCAGATCACGAAAAAATTGGGCACTTAGGGTATAAAATATGTAATGTCCTGTTTTAATTTTTATTAAATTTAATTACTAACTAATTTTATTTTTAAACCATTTCATTTTATTTTTACTGAATCTGATTTTATTCTTATCTAATTTTATTTTAATTTTTGATCTGCTGTAATACGCAATTGTGAATGTTATGCTCACGTATAACTCTGTTTCAGATCTTGTGCCCAACTGTCGACGTCACGGTGCAACGGTTAGCGGATCAGGTGCGGGTCATTCAGCGACTTAAGTTGCTGGATGAGACTGTACTTGACCGATTGCGCAACGAAGCACTGCCTGCTCCTCATGAACCACAATCAGCACAAGTGGTAAATGTCACTGTCACCCAAGCTATAACACCAGCGGAGGAGCTTCAGGTGCAGGCATGTGCAAGTATCCAGGACGATGAGCGTTTGAGGAGCGCTCTGAAGGACTCTATACAAGAATTTAGGTTTGTCCCGCCATGCTCGCGGCCACGTTTACCGCGGTTGTCACGTATAATTAGTGTAGTTGCTAAGAATGTTACCTTAAGTCATTTTTGTTGTGAAAATTTGTTATTGTAACTACATTGTTGGTTTGCTTAATAATAAATAAATAAATCTGGTTTCCATAATAAACTGTCCTATGAAGACTGGAGCTCCCCACAACTGTAAGTATAATTTATAACAAGAAATATGTTACCATATCAGTGTTCATAGAGTCGATAGTATGTGCTGATCTCATCATTTTTTGAGTCCTCTTCTGTGCTGAAGCGGCTCTTTGCTGGAGTATCTGAAACAGTAATTAAGATATTTATCAGAAGTCAAGTTATTTTATGTAAATGTATAACAGTCGTCGATATGTGAGCTATTGATACTCCACATAAATAAATAAATAATTTTATCATGATCTTGAATAAATTTATATAGTGTGCATTAATAGTGTACCTACTAGTGTGCAATAATAACACGCGAGATCCTGAATCGCGGTTACGACATTTGCAGAAATCTTCGCATATATACGACATCTGAAATCTACTACAGTGGGCTTCGGCCTGACCGAGCATACACTACCTCGCCCGGTCGGAGATCTCCCTTTGGCCTAATACCACTGATAGCCCACATTAGTGATTCTTAAATAAATAAACTGGTTGCTATTTAGAGTAGTAGATTCTGTTTAAAAATCTGGTATAATATGGTGTCTTAGGGTCACCTTTTCCCAATAATAAAGTAGAAATGTGGCGTCTACACTATCGCTGTGTATTTTCGACATGAACCCACAAGTCGAAGACAGTGTTTTGTCACAGTGTTTTAAGACCGTGTATACTTTGTGTTTCACTAGGCATTAGCGAATCGTCCCTGGTCTTTCACAATTCACGCCGTTCACGTCGAAGTCCGTGAAAAAAGAAAAAGAAAGAAGGAATAAACCCTTGAAACTAATAATTGTTGTCATGCCTGGCTTAAGTATATTATCTCCGTAAAATATGAGACATTAATACAATGCATGCAAACTAACCAAATTTTAGAACTAACGTCACGATCAATTTTGGCTCCTACCACGAACTTGGCATAAGTAAACCAACCAACTTTGGTGCAATTCCTATTTAAAATAGTAATGTCACTTACAGACTGCCTCCTCTGTTCAGCTACAGCGAGTTTTTCCTCGATATCTGGCAGAGTTATCTCTGGTTGTGGAGGTTGGAGCAGCCTGTGTAGGTGCGCTGGTGGTGTGTTCGAGGAACGACGGCTACCGTCAAACTCTTCTACAGGGATCTCGAAGGCTATAGCTGGAATAACAAGGAAAATTGTTGTAAGTAAGATTTAATTACTTTTCTTTTTATTTTATCCTTTTCTACTATTTTTTCTGCTTGGAAAGTAAATTAAAGAAAGAAAAACATTTATTTGTGACAAAAAAAGAAAAATATTCTTTTTCAATTTTCACACGAAAAAGAAGCACTTATTTGCCACAAAAAAGGTACCCATCTCAGCCGAATGCCACAAGCAAGCAGAAAGCCAGCTACAGCACTGATTTTCAGATGGGCCCCGTTTTTTTAATAGATTAATAGATTATTTTAATAGATTAATGGACCCCGTTAATTAGAGATTTCTTAGCTATTTATCTCTATCGTAGATTCTATTTTCCAATTTTGAAATTCGATTTTTATATAGATCGTGCCGCCATATTGGAAAAATGAGACCCTTACGTTATGTTTTACCACTTCTTCTTTTGCATTGTTTTACGAGAACATAGGTATTACAAAATAACTTAACTTCATTTGTTTTTCAACAAAAATTATCTACAAAATTAATTCTAGACAAAACTACTTTTACTATGTCTCTGATAATGGTTCCATAATTTTTCGTGTTAATAAATTTTCGGCCTTCCGCGATACAGGCCTGTCCTAGTGCGGGGACCATTGTTAATCATATATATTTTGTAAACCTTTTCTTTTTAATAAATAATTTTTGTTTGTTTGTTTGTTTGTTTACTACATGACTGTATAGGTACATAAGTACTTGGGGGTAACGGAGCGATACGTAAGCCTTAGCGTGTAATACATCGCGTCACATCGCACAAACCCGTGCTGGGTTCTGACCTCAACCTGGGTTCGGACGCTGACTGAGAGCGGCTGAAGGTTCTAGTGCAGTTCTACTCCCAATACCCTGGGCAGGTGGAAGTTCGGCGATTTCCACTTGTCCAAAAAAAAAAACTTACGTGGTTTAGGCTTGATAGGTGATTCAGGCAAGATGACAGTAGGCAAGTCATCGTTGTCGTGGTGACCGTTACCGTTCGCCATCTTGTCCTGGTCGTGGCCAGGGTTGGCAGTGTCTTCATGGTTCGGAACCACGTTACCAGACGACCCGCAACCCATGTCGTGTTATATCTTTTGTTTTAACATTTCACATAATTGTATCTTCACGTTTTGGAAAGATGGAAATTCGATGTGTTGCTTTTCACTTATGGCTAAAAAGGAAGAAAAACAGATCTTCATATTCATCATCAAAACAATTTTTTAAGATCCTATATATCCTGTTGAAGTGGAGTACTGGCCAAGACAAAGAAGACGAGCCCCAACATGATGAGTCACCGAAAAACAACAAGGACCGTAAGTTTATAATTTTTCTAGGAAATTTATAAACTTTCGTATGATTTTAAACTTACAATAATACAATTTCTCTGTCATGAATTGTATATTATTTTACGGCCACATTTTCGTAAATTTAAAAAAACGTTTTCCGTTATTGTTTAAACTGTTTAAAATCTTACTACTAGATATCCGTTAGTTTTCTTTAAATATACTAGAAGACGTCGTAAAGTGATAAATTTGTGAAAGCGTCGTCGTAAAATAATATAAATTATCTGTCGTTTGGAATCCTACAAAATTTCTAGAAAAAAATATAAATTTACATTCTTGTTGTTTTCAAATTAATCAGTTAATAAAAGGTTTGATCTTTTAGAACTCAACTTGACAACCTACTCTTTTTGAAAACTAGTTCAAAATAGCATTTATAAACTCCACATAATACGGTTCATTAGTAAGACAGTAAAACATAGTATATTACTGTATTAATATCGAACACACATTGATGGTATCGACATACTCCATTGTCACGTGACCTGATTTGTCTATGGCATGTTATTATGACGAACAAAACATTTTACTAATACACATTACACACTTATTTGGTAAGTAGGTTGGTAGGCTTATTATAATGTTTTAAAGGTATGTTAGAATATGTATTATACAGGGTGGATCTGTAACTATGAACAATCTGGCGTGGGGTGAATGACCTGTCGAAATACAACATAGCACCACTTTTATTTTTTGGATCGGTTAAACTTTTTTTTCTGACATTATATGTAAAACGTACGACTATCGTTGCGGACTGCCATACTATGATGATTTTTTTTTTAATTCAATTCCTAAACTAAAAGTGGTTCTAAGTTTTATTTCAACAGGTCATTCACTTCACGTCAGATTGTCCAAAGTTACAGATCCACCCTGTATAAAAAATTAAATGTTTTTTCTTTTCTTTCTTTAAATAGAACTCTACATACTCGTATAAAAAAATGAAAGTATTAATTAGATTATGAATTAAAAACATGTCCATTGTTAGATTGAAAGTCAACAATTTTTGTAATTCATTTTTCTAAAACAGTTTCTTTCTATTGGATTTTCTGTAGATATGAAATGTAAAGTAGACACGGGTAAATGAATTTATGGTGCTGAATAGTTTCGCAGACGCAGACGACGTCGCGGGCAGCAATTAGTATTACCCAATGCTGCGGACTTGTCAGTAAAAAACTTTGAACTCATTGTTTAAAAGATAAACATTCGTATTAGAAAATAAAAACAGCATTCACGATTGTCTAAATATTCCTATAAGTTACATCCCTAGAAAATTTTCCTTCAAAAGTAATTTTACAATTTGTCTAACTTTTATTTTCACTTCATCATCATCATCATCAGCCTGTAGACGTCCACTGCTGGACATAGGCCTCCCCCAAACCTCGCCACATCGATCGGTCCTGCGCTGTCCGCATCCAGCCACCTCCCGCGGTCCTGACCAGGTCATCGGTCGACCTTGTGAGAGGTCTGCCTACGCTACGCCTACCAGTTCGTGGTCGCCATTCTAGAACTTTTCGGCCCCATCGGCCATCAGTTCTGCGCACAATGTGTCCTGCCCATTGCCACTTCAAAGATGCAATTCTTTGGGCTATGTCGGGTTATTTTCACTTAAAATATCAAATTTATTACGCATACATTTTCCAAGTACCTAAGCCAATTAAATCTAGTAACTAATAATTTCGCCATAACCATTGTATCCATTATAAACCTAATTTACTAACACACTGTAACCGTGTCATTCTGTGTCTCATATATTTTATAGAACTTCATTATAAAAACACAGTGTTGCGTAGCTGGAATACCACTAACTTAATTCGATTAAATTTCCAACAAACTCCTGAAAGAAGGTCGTTCAATTACATTTCCAAGTTATTGCGTACATAATATCGATTTTATTACCTTTATATTAACTTGCACTGGATGTAACTATTTAACTTTGTAAGTTCAGGTGAAATCTAGCAAGCAAATTTGACAAACTTTCCGGTTTCTAATTGAGCTGACATTTTGTATGACAATACAATAAAATGGCGCTGATCTGATAATGGCTTAGGAAGGTGGTCACAGGAAATCTTATACTAAACAAGATAGACCCGTCGTGTTTGGGCTCGTTTTTCTTGTAGGTATTCGATAGCAATCTACTGCTACATGATATCCAGGATCTTAAAAAACTTGAGAAGTGTCATGGGACACCCGAATAGAACGAAGATCCTTTCGATTAAACGATATCTTATAATTTTTACCTAACGTAACGCGCGATAAGGAACGTGTTCTTAAAGATTTTGATCACAGCGCCATCTAGCGATAATTATCTAAAACAAAAAAAAGTGTCGTGACAACTTTTCGGAAGATTTTTTTCCGTCTAGCCCCCTTTCGATAAGGAACTTCGTTCCAAAACTTGCATTTGAAAAGTTTCCTTTTATGTCTATTTTGTACTATTTACTTTAAGTTAATTAGTGTTTACTACTCAAGGGTGTTTGAGTAGTTAAACAATGTGAACTCGTGTTATGCATTAAAGGTCGGTAATGAAAGCAACAGGCTACTTTCTCACTGATCGATCACTTTATTTTTATGGAAATAAAATATACTTGACTTTGCAGAATGAAGGGGTAACTAAGCTTGGAATTATTATATTTATACTTTTTTTAAATACGCTTGTATTTTTTGTAATTCGATGATTTTTACTGTTCTTAGTATAGGTACAGAATAATGATCTTTAAATAAAAAGTTTAACTGATTCTAAAAGCAAATGTTACTCCAAGGAACTCTTTGACATGATTCCTTCATCTCCTTTTTACCATCACACCACACGCCGCAGGGGCAAGGTTCACCACCTTCACTTGGAACCGTTGCGCTCTTCCACAGTTCGGTTCAGAAGATCATTTTAGCCCCGTACCATTCCGATTTGGAATGAATTCCCGTCCGCGGTGTTTCCGGAGCGCTATGACATGTCCCTCTTTAAACGAGGTTTAAGAAAAGTCCTGTATGGGTAGGTGATAGATAACGACCACTCATTGCCCTGGCATTGCAGAAGTTCATGAGCGACGGTGACTGCTAACTTATGTGGGCCGTAGTCTCGTTTATCTATTTCGCAATAAAAAATAAAAAAAAGGTTTATTTTGATCTTTACCCCACTTTAGCTTGGAAAAGATCACATATCGACCCGTATGTCATATGGTATTATCATCAAAAATTTTGTGATAAATCAAAAGTACTTTCACATAAACAAACTTTCCAATTCGATCCACTCACACTAGGATACCTAATCAAATCAGCTGGAATACTCCTGCATTTTAAATCGGTCAAAAAACATAAACATCCTTCCGGCGTAAATTTGGCAAACAATCCCGGGAGCTGTCATAGACGATGAATGAGGCGAGGGTCAGGATCCTGCCGTGGGAATGGAGGCAGTTGTCCGGTGACCTAGTTGAGTCTGCAAGGACGTGGATAATTCGCACTTGTGGTTTTAATATCGAATGAAATGAAATACTTTATTTTCAACATTGATGATGTGCTCATTCTTGTTTACAAAGTCAAAGTCAAATCATTAATTTCAAATTAGATGTGGACACACATACATTTTGAATATCAAAAATAAAATCAAAAGTTATACCACCAGTTCGCTAAAATTACGCCTCCGTCCGGAGAAGAACCGGCGCAAGAAAATTAGCGGGCATGTCTTTTTTAATATTGTTTTATAATATTTTTGTTATTAACAAATGTATCAATTGAATCGGCCCGGGACGAGTACCTCATTCCCACTTTGTGCAGTCATTTATATAATCATTAAGTTTATAATATGTTGAAAGCTACCACTAGTTCGGATAAAAATAAGAATTTTACCCATTGTTCCCACAGCCCAGGCATTTTAATGTGTCTTTCAGTTATTTAACTTTATATTATAACTCTAAATTTAACTCTAAAACTTGTCATGAACCTATTCATTGACGGATATTCTCGGCTACCGGGTTTTCCACTAAAATAAAGGTACAACTATGTCTGATTTAAAGAAGCTTTGTCGGGTATTGTCGGGTATTGACCCACCTCTCACTCCCACCACTGTAACTCCTGTGTAGCCAGGATCCACAGCGGCGACCATCGTAATGACTCTGAGCAGTGAAGCCCAGGAAAACCCAAGGGAAAGCTAACTTGTCTTGGGCCCCGCAACGAATTTAATCAGAAGATCATCTTCTGATTAAATTCGTTGGAGTTTCGAAGGAGTAGGAAAAACATGAGTTTCGACTTTCCTTCTCACAAAGCGGGAGACAATAAAATAACATTGAAAGATGCATTACGCCAGAATTGAGAAAAGCACCACGGACATTGATTTTATTAAATTTATTGGACCTATGCGGTGAGCTGTTGTACTATTTAGAATGCCAATAATAGTTATGGCAAAAACATTTGAATGCACGGAAACTAGCAAATTCTAATAATATATTATATCGAGTAATGGACGTTGATGTAATCTGTGAAGGTAGAATAGCTTAACAACTTTGATAGAATAAAATATTCAATTGCAAGGAAACTCTTAAGTCTGATTCACCCTGCAACAGATCGTAGCCGTGCTGGGGCTTCTTTATACATACTCTGATAACTAACCCGGCCGCAACACGGTGATAACGGTGCAATATAAACTGCTTCAGACGAAATTTTGTTTGTTTTGTTAAATTACACCAAAGGATACCTTTTTTAAACGTGTCCGTCTGCTTTTCAATACAAATTAAGTGACTTTATAGTTTAGTGTTATATTGCAAATTAAATACCTTAAAAATCACTAAAACTTTGTCCACCGACTTTGTTTAGAACTTACTACTCATTAACATAGTCTAATACATTTAATACGGAACCGTGGTAGCGTGCGGTAGCGACCGCATCGTCAGTGTTACTGTCCAACCCTGTCAATGCTTCCATTTTCAAAGTGGAAGTTTTTCAACAGCAACTGCTTTGTACTGCGATTGAATAGTATTGATATTTGAACTAAGATTCCCTTCTGAGTTGTATTCTACGACTGGTCGTTTCTGCGAGAAGCCGACGTATAGTACAGCAGTTGTTTGTATTGTGGCCAAAGTATGCAAGGATCGCAGGAGGCACATAATGGATAGCGAATTCTAAGGACAGGATTGACGCATTTCTTCTCAAAGAGAATCGAAAAAACTTCTAGGATATTAATTTTTCTTTTGCCTACATTTTCAAAATAGTCGTGGTGGCCGAGTGGTTGAAGCGCTTGCGTTCCGTACGGGAGGTCGCGGGTTCAAAACCGGCCGGCTTGTACCTCTAAATCTTAATATGAAAAAGATTTGTGTGCAATTTTTCACAACACTACTGGCTAAAAACGATGAAGGAAAACATCGTGAGGAAACCTGCATATCGGAAAAGGGTTCTTTTTTTTTTTTTTTTTTTAGTTGGAGGAAATCACCGGATCCCCGCGGGCGGGGTATGTGGGAGTTGAACCGCACTAAAACCTCCAACCGCTCACACTCAGCGTCCGAACCCCGGCTGAGGCCAGAACCCAGCACGGGGTTATGAGGGACGGGGCGACGCGTTACGCCATGGGCACTCTTTCCCGTCGCTCCGTCCCCGGACGCCGAACCGGTAGCCGCCGGCGAATACGGCCACCGGCTCTCTCGGTCGGCGGGCTTTCCGAAGCCCGCCAAGATGGGACCGCGTGTCACCCTCCCACGGAATACCCCGCTGGGTCAGAACCAGCGTGGGTCGGGGAGGGAAAAGGGTTCTAAAAATTCTTTGAAGATATGTGAAGTCCCCAATCCGCATTAGGCAAGCGTGGTGGACTATGCCTAACTCCTCTTCGGAGTAGACCTGAGCTCAGCAGTGGGCAGTAATGGGTTGTTACAGTACAGTACTTTTACAGGGCATTACTACTATTGATATAAAAATTAGCTTAATGATATATCCGAACTTTAGTTTATGAATATTTTCACTTGTCCGTTTTCAAAGCTATTTAAATACTACTCCTACACTTTATTAATATTAAATGTACAAATATTCTTACATTTCAATTCACATAGCCCACACAGCCCACACATAAATGTCAACGTGGCTCATAAATAAGGGATGTTTGAGGTTAGGCAAATTAACTAAGTTTTGTTTGAAGTTACTATTCGGTCTGGCAATAAACTCACATCACAGAGCTCGGAGTAATCGATAGTATTCAAAGGAAAACCAAAAGTATATTATAATATTGATAATGTAAACTTATTCAGACACTCGCGGTTTTCTATAATACTTTCATGCATTTTCAACGGGTTCTTACCATGATATTTCAACGTTGTTGCAAACGTCATGATCACACAAACAAATCTGTCTACCCTCTTTCTCGTTCGCTTTTGCGTTGAAATATTGAGACAACTCAATTAATTAAATATCATGGTAAGAACCCGTTGAAAAAGCATCAAAGTATTGATAATGTATTTTTAATCAATATTTAGCCGTCTGGGATGAGTAATACGGGAGCAATATTTGAGTTTTTTTTCTTTACCAACGGTTTAATGAGTTTTGGGAGTACGGGAACTCTAGTCTAGTATGGTTTCTTTTCAACTGTTTAACTATTTAAATTAGGAATCCACTAAAGTTGTTCAATAAAGTTCTATTTCTATTAACCTTGACATTTCGATCCAAAACAATTAATTATGATCGCATTTAGGGTCTATGCATAAATTAGGACTGTAGTTGGGTTAAATACCTTTAAATATAAAAGTACAAAAAAATATGTAATGTTTGGAATCTGAAGTCTGAAAATCCAATCTCAAATAATATTAATTTAATATTTCCCAAGTATGAAGACAGTTCCGTCGTTTTATTCCCAACTAACAATGCTTACATAGAAATTACCTACACCACTATAACATGACCTCTTTTCCATCGAACCGATAGCATGCTGAACAGAATTAATATTGATTAGATACATTTTTACCTTAACTCATGTAAGCTTACAAAACGGACTTTGTAGCTGGAAATACTTTAAAATAAATAACAGTAACAATATATGTTAATGTTGTTTGATTACTTTAAAAATTTTAAGATGATTTTCCAAAAAGAACAAAAACAAAGAATCATTAAAAATATTTAATCCAGACAAGTAGATATATATATATATATATACTAGCTGCCCGGCGCAACTTCGTCTGCGTCAAAAAAAAAAATCCCGGGTATGAATCTAAACCATTGTCGAATCTCCACGAACACACACAAAAAATTTCATCAAAATCGGTCCAGTCGTTTAGGAGGAGTTCAGTCACATACAGACGAACACAAGAAATATATATATTAAGATATATATATATATATATATATATATTATTTATTTAAATAAACAAACAGCTACATATTATCTTACTACTAAACTTAATATTAACACAGCACATTTTACTACTATGTAACCAGCACCGTTTACCTCAGATAATCAATAACAATATTGTGTGAGAGTAGGTAGCAAATTAATATTATATTAAAAAGTGTGGTTCAGCTTAGCTATCTCTTAGCAAGTAGTGTAAAATAGAATAAAGTATGAGTAACAACAAAAACAAGAACTATAAAGAAAATCACTTAAACATATTACTTATTAGTTTTAATTTTAAATATACTTTTCAGTTTCTTTATATCAGATATATTCGGAAATCTTGTCCATGGAAAGTTATAAAATCGTGTTCGATCCTAGAAAAAAAACAGTCACCTTTATCATGCAAATAGAAGCACTAAAATAATGCGTTTATAAAATTCTTATAAGTTAAAGGTTTATTTTAATATATTACCATTATTTTGTTACCTATGCAAAACCTATTAACTCAAAAGAAGAGTAAAATCACTAATATCCATTTGATTTTATCTCGTACGCACACAGATTCTCTCATAATCTGGCTGATGGACAAGCGGTTTCCGATGGCCGCAATGTGGTTTTATACATGAAAATGTATCGAGCACTTAGCTAATGGCATGAAAAGTGAAATTTTATAATGGACTTGTATATTTTATAGCATTTATGATGTGGACAAAGTTAGGTATTGATTTGTGTTAGTGCAATTTATTAGATTGGCTACGATAAATTGACGTAGTAGTTATTTTAAGTAATTTGAGATAAGCACATCTGAGAAGAATTCAAAGTTTTCGGAAAACGCTTAATGTTAGGTGTAATTTTATAAGTGGCATCAGGTGAACCGTCTGATTATGATATAGCAACAAAGAGCCTCGAAAGAGTTTGACTTTAATTGACAGAACCAAATAATCTACTTGTGAAGATAAACTTTTTTTACCAAATAGTCTCTCAAATACTGAGCTGATCTATGTAATATTATGGTGAGAAATTAAAAAATAGTAATTAGTCATAGGTCAAAGGGCGTACAATTTCTCCAATAGCCACTAACATTTCCATACTAAACATAATAAAGCAAAGAACAAAACCCAGCACTGTAAATAAATCGGCTCATGACCTCTTCCAATAGACCTACTAATATAAATACCAAATTCAATCCAATTACTTCGAAATCTTAGTGAAATGTAGGCTTCATTCGCCTTCACACATCCATCACAGCCGACACCATTGATTGCCACTACATAATGCATGGCTACCCCTTTAGTATAACGTGACCATTTTACAAGACCCGGCGTATAGATGGCGCTGAAAGGAACGAAGTGTCAAGATGTTTTGGTCGATGTATTTGATGCTTGAATCGATTTCGATAATTGTAGGGCTGTCGCTAGTGGGTTGGTTTTGTTCAGTTTTGTCTGAAATGTGTAATTTTATATTGATGGATGAGAAACAATGGTTTTAAAGGTTGATGGTAATGATGAAAAGTTTTTTGGTTTTTTGTTTGAGGAATATTAATTTTAAAACTGTTCTAGATTTCACATATTTACCAATTCGTCGCCTCAGTGCTTGTTTGGCCAATCTGCACTCGAGTAAATTTTACAGGAGACAGCAAACAAGCACGGAATTTTCGTTAAGTGCCGTGTTGAGAAAAAAATTGAAATGAGATTTTTATTATTTTAGAGTTGAATATTTTAAAAAATATTTTACCAGTCGGATGGAAATTTTATTCTTTATAATACTGCATTAAAAATACATTTTCGTAAAAAAATGTCAGATTGGCCAAATAAGCACTGAGGCGAGGAATTGTCCCAGAATGAATAGATCATTTTATGACCAACTTCCAAAAGATATCCCAAAAACCCGTCAATATGGCAAGGCTCTTAGCTCTGTGCAACACCCCCTTTATATATAAACTTACGAAATTAAAAGAAAACAATAATATAAATCTTTAATTTATTTTCCTCTAGTTTTTTGTAATTTTTTACCTAATATTTCTCTTTTTTTCGCTTTTAAATATAATAACTTATCTACTCATTTTATTCAATGTAGTTTCTATCGCGTTTTTATACGTTATGTACTATTAAGCTTCATTGTTTTCAATAACACTATATACAGTATATATTCTACTACTGCTGAAACTGGGAACCGAACAATATTTAGCTTAGTATCTTTGAGTCCGTGTATTTGTCTCACTCGACATTGGCGAATCGTCCCCAGTCTTGGTGGACGAGGTCCAGGAGAAAAAAAGAAGAAGAAGATTTAATTTAATAAAATTAATAATATTACCACTACACGATAATACAAACTGGCTTCCTACTACTCTTATGCTTAAATCTATAAAAGTATGTTTAGTTTTTAATGCGTTTTTTTTAATATATAGCAAATTACCTAATATTTTACATTGTGTAAATAGATTTGTGTTTATATTACGTGTATTTATTATTTGTGACGCACACGAAATAGTGTGGGTTTAATTAGTTTACTTATTATTTTAAGAAAGTACATCCTTCATGTAAGCGCCATCTCTGAAACAATCATAGCACTACTAGCGTTTTGAATTTCTTGTACAATCAATGAATCTGTCAATACTTTGTTTATAGATTACCAACGGTGCCGCTAGATGGCGTTGTTTTACAATTGACGATCGAGCTATGTTTCTTATTTCGAGCTATTAGATGTCGCTAGATGTCTCACCTAAAATGATTTCTTATATTATTTGGAGAGTATCTTATTTATTAGATATCTTATAGTATTTGGAGAGGTTTACAAAAATATAACAATGATGAATAATTATTTACCTACCTACATTCCTACGAGTTTTCCAAACCGGTAAAGATGGGTGTCTTAGAATTTATCAAATTCATTTCATCAAAGGGTCATTTCGTCGAAGGATCTATTCATCGAAAGGTCGTTTCATCGAAAATTCAATACATCGAATGGTCGATATCGCTATAAGAGTTTATCGTTAAAGCTAAGTACACAAGTCATATCATACGAATAATATCTAAAAATTCATTCTGAAATTACCTTCAAAACGAAAAAATGTAAATACAACTTAAGAAAAGAAAAAAAAATGCGACGAAATGAACACAATATGGGAAACGAAACATACTAAGTCATTGTATATGAAGTCATTGAAATTTATAATAATTTGCCAGATAAATTAAAGCAAATTAAAAATTTAAATACTTTTAAAATACATTTGAAACAAAACATATTATCCAAAATATAAAAAACGTTGAAAAATCTATAATTGTCTTATTTTTGTTTTTTCTCGTTTGTATAATTAACTATTAAATTAAAAACATAGAAATAGTACCTTCTCATTGTATTTAGAATTTTACATATTGTGTTGTTAGTAGGTATGTTTTTCTTTTTTTTGTCTCTCATTCTATAATAGTAATAATAATTTGTAAAGTTAAGTGTATTCATAGTAAATAAGTTAGCTTAAGCCAGTTGAAACAGCGTTATTAAGCTTTAAGACTCATTTTAAGTGAACTATGTTCTTTTTTGAGTAATAAATTCTCTAAACCCAAATATATATACCTATTTAAAGCTGCCTACCCACTTTAACACATTGGTTCTTTTTAATGTTATTTTTAATGAAAAGAAACACAAAAGGGAATAACATCGTTTAACGGTTGTTCAAGTCACTGGCTGCCTATTTATGGCAATAAGTGACATCACATTTATCCGTTACGAACACAATTTGGATTAAAAACAGTAAAATGTCCTTAAAAATAATAGAGTGGGCTGAAAATGTTTTCAATAACAACACAGTCAAAGTCCAGCAGGGACAAGATATAAACTGTCGGTATTTAAAAATAAGAAAATAGTTAATTTAATTAACTGCAGTTTAGATCGAATTTGTAATGTAAACGAATGTACTTACCTTAATAATAATCTTTTAAAACACGTTCTTTATCGCGCGTTACGTTAAGAAAAAAAATATAAGATATCTTTTAATCGAAAGGAACTTCGTTCTATTCGGGTGTTCTCTTCGGGAGGTGACACCTCTCAAGTTTTTTTTTTCTTTAAAATATAATTTGATTTTTCAAGCTTTTAGCCTTGTTAATATAAAAAAATGTAAGCCGTCATGGACGCCTAACAGATGTGAAACATCGACATTATTTTGTAAGCGTAATATAGAGAAATATTTTTTTTATTTTACTTAAATACAAAAAATTACGAATTATTTGTTAAAATTTCACATTTACACGATTTGTCGTGAAACTGTTCGTAAATACAAATAACAAATTAACTGCCGTTTGTCTTCTTGCTCCAAAATTTACGTGTGGCTATAGATGTTCCACATCAAAATTTTCATATTCTCCGTTCACGTACTTTTTTTTTTTATTGCCACGCAGGCAGACTAGCTAACGGTCCACCTGATCGTAAGCGGTTACTGTCGCTCATGGATCTCTATGGACCTCTCATGGACTAGGTAGCGGTCCCGCATTGCCAGAAGACATTGCGTGGCCGCTACCTACGGCCTACCCTTAAAGACTCTCTTCAAGCCTTCTTTGAAGAAGGACAAGTCATAGCGCCCGGGAAACACCGAAGAGGGGAGTTCATTCCATATTCCGGATAGTGCGTGGCAAAAAAGTATTCTTGAAACTCTTTAAAACAAGTGACCATCGAAGTAAACAAAACCCACTTTAACTAGAACATTAAAAATCTTCCGACGTCAGTTTACATAACAGATTAAAATTTCGTCACAAATTCAATAAAACGTAACACAAACAAAAACCATATGTAGAATCGGAATTAGTTTGACAATAATTAGATGTGTTACTCAAAAAGGTGACGTCCAAAATAGGCAAGCTTGAATTGTGCGTTTAAATATGAATTGTTTCGAATATGGTGATGAGAATTGGTAGTTTGTTAACTCAGCTCGTTGTCAAGGCGTTAAGTGTTACATTGAGGATACAGGGTAGGTCATTTCAATTTGTGTATTAAATAATATAGCCTTTGAAAGCTTACTGTACTGTACCAACCCATTACTACCCACTGTTGGGCTCAGGTCTCCTCCGAAGAGGGATTAGGCATAGTCCACCACGCTTGCCCAGTGCGGATTGGGGACTTCACATATCTTCAAAGGATTTTTAGAATCCTTTTCCGATATGCAGGTTTCTTCATGATGTTTTCCTTCACCGTTTTTAGCCAGTGGTGTTGTGAAAAATTGCACATAAATCTTTTTCATATTAAGATTTGAAAGCTTACGAATTACGGTTATTCATGGCAAGATTGAACTATCAGAAAGATCTTACAATGTTGTAAATTATTCCGAGCTCAGTCCTTAGATAGAATGATAACAGCACACTGTTTAGTTTCAAAAAAATCAATCATTTCGATCTCCGTGGTACTTGTCTTAATTCCGGCGAAATACCTCTTATGTTTTTTAAATTTCACTCCATCTATTTATCATCTTCTGATTAATTTCGGTGCAGAGCTCAAGACATAGCTTTCTTTCAGCTCCTAGACTTCTCTGCTCAGTAATTATGGTGGTCGCCGCTGAGGATCTTGGCTACAGAGGAGTGACAGTGGGAATGAGAGGTAGGGAATGATAATTTTCTATATTTAGACGCAGCTTTGCTATTAACACGACAAAATCACCCCGGAAATATAATTTTTAAACCTCATTTAAAGAAGGATACGAAACAAAGAATATGTATCTAGTATCTAGTAGCCATTAAGATGGTTGCTACAATGGATTCTGACTTTTTCCAGACAGACTATGTGTAAGTAACATTACTTGTTGTTAAAAGCGCTGTGGTCTGCAGGTAACAGAGCAAAAAATCTCCTTATACAGATCGCCATTTCAGAACACAAAACCAACAAAACATAAAACTAGCAAAGACACAACAAAAAGTAAAAGTCCCATTGAAATCGAACGCGAACTCTTAAGGAAATTCATTTGTTTATCAATGAATCAGCATAAATGTCGTTGGGTAAACAAAGATGGACCGTTCACTCATCAGACACCACGTGCAACACCTTACCTGCCATGGGACGACCATAAAATTTGGATCCAAGCCTTAAGGGACTTACTCTACTTACTGCGACTTATTTAGGTGCGAGCTGAGTATGGTCGGCACCTTAAGAGGAGTAAAGATTCTCTTTTAAGACTTGTCAAGTTTTCCGAGGTAACGGTGAAGTTCAATGTTTTCTGGTGACGTTGGTGTTGATGTTTGGAGCTGTAATCGTAATGTTTGAATGTATTTTTAGATGTAACCTTATTTTTACTTTTTCACTAGGGCAGTAAGTTATCTTGCCATATCTTTGATTAGTGTTTTACGTGCATGTGTAAGTTCTGGAGTGGCGGCCACGAACCGGTAAGCGCAACGTTGGTAGACCCACAAGATGAACCGACGATCTGGTCAAGATTGCGCGAGGTCACTGGATGCACATGGCGCAGGACCGGTCGATGTGGCGAGGTTTGGGGGAGGCCTATGTCCAGCAGTGGACGTCTATAGGCTGATAATGATGATGATGATGAATGTGTATGTGTTAGTAGGTACATGAAAATAATTGTGCAATCCGTCTAACTGCTCAGGCAATAAAAAGTCTACCAATTTCTTCAAAGCCTTAGTCTGCAACGCGTTGTATCAACCCGCATAACCCCATGCTGAGTTTTGACCTCTACTGGGGTTCGGATAACCGACATTTGAATAAGCCTAATGCTCTTTAATGTAAGCTAGTAAAATTGCAATTTTAAAATTATAATTTAGATGTGCATAGTTAAGACAGATTTGAATCTTGAAAGGTTAACTAATTATTTCTTAGACTAATCACTGAGGCGTCAGGGAATTGCTTGCTGTAATTTAGTCAATTCTTATCTGATGACCAAAGATCCAGAAAGTGACTATGGAATGTTCAGCTTCTAGGCCTAAAAATCTACCCCATTTTTACTTAATAACTGCGATAGTTTATGAGTATTTTAGTGCTGTTTCACGCTAAAACTGCTGAATGGATTTTAATAAAACTTTACAGTTGTCTAGCTTATACATTAAATAATATATAGGCTACATTTGGACCCGGCAGGTGGCGTGTGACAACCGGAGAGAAGAACTAGTTTAGAACAATACAATTTTCAAGATCTTTGTTACAACATACTTTATAATATGATTATAACATGAGTGTGAATTTCAGCAAACGTTCATTCAAAGTCACCTTTCCTAATATGGTTGCTATAATAATTCATTTTCCCCGTAAAACCGGTACGTCTTTACATATAGATAAACATTAGAATCTGTAGGTTATTATGAAGGACAACTTACACCTACTGATATTGAAATGAAATGAAATGAAATAAATTTTATTAAAACAATTTTTACAATTATTATTAGAGCAAACCCAAGCTCCCCCAACCAAACATAGGAGCATTAAATTTGTAGGTTGTTATCAACAAAGTAAATACAAAAAGAAAAAAGAAATATTGTTCTTTAATAGATACCTAGGTATTTAAGTTCAGGTTAAGTTGGTGGAAAACAACGAGTCCTACGTATATTTGTATAAGTGACAAAACGAAATTTTACAGGGGAACTATTGAATCTTTTACAACAGTTTTTTTTTTTGACATGTAACTTTGCTAGGACTTTAACAAATTTGAATTTTAAAATAAAAATTTCATAACGCAAAGATTAGGCAACTTTAAGACTATTTATGCCAAAATCGATTTTCGTCATTTTGTAGGATGTATCTGTATACGTAGGAACCCTCCAATCTTTCTAGAGTATTTCAATAAGGAATGCGACTTGGATCGTTTTGAGTATATTGATACTGTCCTTTAATACTAATTTACAGATTCTAATGTTTAGTAATTGTATTCTATCATCATTAAGTCAAAAAGATGTAAATCTAGGGAACAGATGCACTTTAGAACTATACTTCAATATCCGTTTAGAGATTGTGGTAAATAGATCTCAACATTGACTAGTAATGATAGTTCCAGTTACCTCTTTCCTAAGCTTAAGACCTGTAATATTATTTATTATGAATTCATGACACAGTTACAGTAGAGACGTGCGGGGAAATTGTATTATGTACATTAATATATTTATTATAGTTTCCGGTCGACGCAGGAAGCCGACGGCACAGTTAGTTTTGTGCGAATTGCATAATAAACGTCGTATTTTGTAGACACGCGCCTGCCGTCGGAAGTTTACCGTTCGGGTTCATTTCCGATTGGGAAATAATATACCTAGTTGTCTCGCGTGACTTCTTTTACGTTACAAAGGGAAGAGAAAGAGCGTGTGCGGTGGACATGCAGAAGATGTATTTGTTAAGAAGACCATAACAAAAGCCTCTTCAATCACCAGTGTTTCCTATTACTGTACTGTACTGTAACAACCCATTACTGCCCACTGCTGAGCTCAGGTCTCCTCAGAAGAGGGATTAGGCATAGTCCACCACGCTTGCCTAATGCGGATTGGGGACTTCACATATCTTCAAAGAATTTTTAGAACCCTTTTCCGATCTGCAGGTTTCCTCACGATGATTTCCTTCACCGTTTTTAGTCAGTGGTGTTGTGAAAAATTGCATATAAATCTTTTTCATATTAAGATTTAGAGGTACGCCGGCCGGTTTTGAACCCGCGACTTCTCGTACGGAAGGCAAGCGCTTCAACCACTCGGCCACCACGACTTCCTATTAACGACACCACAAATTACAACCTTCTCGAGTGCTTATATGATGCGTATCGTAAGGAAGTTACTTACTCTAGAACTCTGACCAGTGGTGGCTTGGGTCATAGATCCATCCCGCTATTAGTGCACTCCTATTTTGTAATGTGTTTTCCAATTGTATTTTTGCATAAGTAAATATCTAGTTATCTACTTTTTGAAACATAATCTAAGATTCAATAAATGTATAGAAAAATAAATTCTAGCTCTGTAGCTGAAATGCAATGACAACGCTATCGATCTAAAACTTAACACTCAGTTTACAAATTTTAGAAGGAATGAATATTGCGATACTGAAATGGCCTAGCAATAGTAAAATGTACATTTTGGGTTATGGGCAATCGGAGTAACATTAAAGGATCTTAAAAACAGAATAGCAGGGTTTACAGAATCAGTATTCGATATCGAATATTGTAAAACTAAAATAAAAATAGGTAAAAAACTTTTTAAATTAAATGGTTTTATGTTAAACATACATTGCAATATTTAAGATAAATGTACTAAAAACCAAAAAATAATAAAACAGATACAGTCTACTCCCACGACTGTATCTATGCAATGTATGTTTAACATAAAACTGTTTAACTTAAAAAGTTTTTTTACCTATTTTATTTTTCTAGTTTTTAGTTTGATGAACAATTGTTATCAGCCATTTGGTAGCGAGGGCCATCTTGGATTTCAATTTTTTATAGTATATTGTATTCTGCTTGTTGAGGCCTTTCATTTGATACCCATATTGATGGGATTGATAAAACCTACGTTATCCGCCATTTTGTAGCGGCGGCCATCTTGAATTTATAATGATAATGAATAAACATAATTGTATTGTCATTAAAATCCAAAGTGTATACAAAATTTCAGATTAATCGGTTGAAAGGAAGAGGGTGAAATTTGAATTACTAAATTTGACGCAAGAATTAAACAAACGGAGTGAGCTAAATAAAACCGTTTAATAATAAAAAAAATACTATCTTGCTGTCTATAAGATATAAGCAGAGTCACCATCCAAAGAACAAAAGCCACAGATTATAACATACTTCTCAAACTAGCACAACCCACGGAGTTCCCAATCGCAGTATACCTAATTAGGCCTAGTCGCAAACTGTCTTCATCCGGCGGACGCGTGGAAAGTGCTCACCTCATTACCCATACGAGGACGAATGTGCCACACGTGTGATCTACTCGCATACGAGCCAGGTGGCTTTTATAATATTGATTCGGGAAGTATTTGAATGGAGATTGATAGAGGTACATTGCGTACACAAAGAATGTTTACACAAAAAGAAAAAGATATTTTTTTTATGAATTCTTCAAGAAATCAATTACATTATTACTAAACGGGTTCTTACCACGATTATTTTTAATTGAGAGGTCCCGATATTTCAGCACTGGAACTCGAACTCACATTACGACATACCACACTGACAGTATCGGCTGGTACCGGCAAACGAACGAGAAAGAGGGTAGACAGATTTGTCTGCTCTTAAATGACCTACCCGCAGTTCTTTCCGGAGGATGGCGGACCGCGCTCCCCGACCCACGCTGGTTCTGACCCAGCGGGGTATTCCGTGGGAGGGTGACACGCGGTCCAGCCATCTTGGCGGGCTTCGGATAGCCCGCCGACCGAGAGAGCCGGTGGCCGTATCGCCGGCGGCTGCCGGTTCGGCATCCGGGGGCGGCGTGACGGAAAAGTGTGCCGAGAGCGTTACGCGTCGCGCCGTCCCACAAAACCCCGTGCTGGGTTCTGGCCTCAGCCGGGGTTCGGACGCTGAGTGTGAGCGGTTGGAGGTTTTAGTGAGGTTCAACTCCCACATACCCCGCCCGCGGGGCGGGCGGGGATCCGGTGATTTCCTCCAACTGAAAAAAAAAAAAAAAAAAAAAAAAACCCGCAGTTTTTCAGTCTTCCCGTGATCATGGCGCTTGAAACAGTGCTGAAATATCGGGACCTCTCAATTAAAAATAATCGTGATAAGAACCCGTTTAGTAATAATGTAAGTGATGTAGATAACCGCGAGTGTTTAAAGAAATTTATTGTTCAAGAAATAATTCTGTCAATCTCTTTCGTATGCTTTTACGACTGGATTCGTTTAGCCCCGCTACTCAGCAGCCAGGTCTGCATTTCCGAGTTGGGGTATAGCAATAGAACTATGTACCAAGTTTTCAGATTGCCTCAAATACCTTTTTTTTTTTTTTTTTTTTTATTGCCTTGTAGGCAGACGAGCCAACGGCCCACCTGATCTTAAGTGGTTACCGTCGCTCATGAACCTCTGCAATGTCAGGGAACACTGAGGGGTCGCTACCTACGACCTAACTTTAAGGACCCTCCTCAAGCCTCGTTTGAAGAAGGACAAGTCATAGCGCTCAGGGAATACCGAGGAGGGGAGCTCATTCCATAGCCGGATGGTGCGTGGCAAAAAAGTGTTCCTGAAACGAACCGTGGATGACCGCGGTGGTTCCATATAGTAGGGATGAACTCCACCTCGACGGCGAGTGGTACGATGATACAAGGGAGATGTTGGAATCATCTCAAATAATTCCTCGGAGCACTCCCCGTGGAACAACCGGTATAAGATGCAAAGAGACCCGAAGTCCCTTCGCAGACCCAAGGGTTCCAGGTGGTCCGTGAGCTTGGGATCGTCAACGATACGAACAGCTCTGCCCTGCACGGAGTCAAGTGGATGCAGCTGGTATTTGGGAGCACCAGCCCAGAGGTGGGAGCAGTACTCCACGCGAGGCCGTACCTGTGCCTTGTAGAGCACAAGCCTTTGCCTCGGCGTGAAGTACCGCTTTGCTCGGTTGATGACTCCCAGCATCTTAGAGGCAAGTTTGGCTTTGCCTTCCAGATGACTCCGATACTGGACAGTGCTCGACACGTTGACCCCAAGGATCCCAATGCTCTCAGACACTTCAAGGGAGACTCCTTGGAATTTCGGCGCCATGACAAATTGGTCCTTCTTCGCAGTGAACGCGCAAACCTGTGTCTTCGAAGGGTCGAATTTTGCTCCCGCTCCTGCCTGCTCGAAATTTGCCACTAGCTCTTGGACCATATCATCAAAACCGGATTTCTTTATCATGGGATCCCCTTTGATATTTCTTCTTTGTAACTAAAACAGAGTCATCAAAATCAATTTTTAATGATGGAGTTTTTCACTAACAAACTAAAAATCATATGTACCTACCCACGATCAAATGAGTTACTTTTTTGAAATTGATTGTAAAGAAAGTGACTACACTGACAGTTCATATAAATAAATATGTTTCATCAACAACTCTACATATTATTCATTGGAACGAAGTTCCTTATCGCGCGTTGGGAAAGGGGGCTAGACAAAAAAATTCTTACGAAAAGTTGTCACGACACTTTCTTTGTTTTAGATGATTATCGCTAGATGGCGCTGTGATCAAAATCTTTTAAAATGCGTTCCTTATTTGTTTTAGATGATTATCGCTAGATGGCGCTGTGATCAAAATCTTTTAAAACACGTTCCTTATCGCGCGTTACGTTATAAGATATCTTTTAATCGAAAGGAACTCGTTCTATTCGGGTGTCCCATGTCACCTCTCAAGTTTTTTTTATATCATCCAGTAGAAGTCCCGTCAATCCAGCCATCCAGTTTTAATTTTTTTTATTTAGTCAGTTATACACTGTTTCAAATAATTTTGGATTGTTTCTATGAGTTTTATTCCACCTTTTTCGCGTGTGCCTGAAACTCTAAATTTTCATAACCTAAATCTGACTTCAACATATAGGGTGGGCAATCTAACGTTTGCATTTTGAACTACTGTTTATTTAGAGAATGATAGCTCAAATGTCATTCAATTTGTGTTCATAATTTAGTTCGTTTACGAAATGGGACGTTTTCGGTTCGCCCAATGCGCAGAAGATCGTTTGGCTGAAGATGAGCATTTTTACCGAAAAATCGTCTTTTCAGATGAAGCCCATTTTCATCTCGGAGGCTATGTCAATAAGCAAAATTGTTGCATCTGAGGTCGGAAAATCCACACGTCACCATTGAGAAGCCAATGCACCCACAAAGAGTTACGGTTTGGTGTGGGTTTTGGTCCGGCGGCATCATTCGAATATGAGCAAGGAGCCGTCGTTACGGTCAATGGTGAGCGTTACCGTGCCATGCTCAACGAATTTTTGTTTCCAAAAGTTGAAGAGTATGACATGGACGACATTTGGTTTCAACAGGATGGCGCAACATGCCACACAGCCAACATGACAGTCGAACTTTTGGAAAATGAAAACTTTATATGGCCCACCCCTTATTAAAATACATAGGCTAAAATGTATATAAAGGGGTGGAGCTATAAAGAAGCTTGACTACAATGAAACAAAACTAGTTTCATTGTATTTATTTTTTGTTGTATTTATGAGAAAACTTGGTAGCTTGGAATTTACAGTTTTTACCTCTTTATACACATAACATTGTAACTAGAATATTGAATTTAAATTCTAATTAGCTATGAAGTTGAAATCGTGTTTTGTATTAATTTGTTCAAAACAAAAAATGATTTTCTTTACAACTTCTGAATTTTACAAAGTAGCTCCATAAGCTCCAATAATTTTAATTTAATACATATAAGATTTCACCTATTAATTTGTGACTAGGACGACAAGTCAAACATAATTGAGTTTCTGTAAAAGTAAAGTTTATTTGAATTAAATTAACATGTAAAACTTAGTAATTAGTACTCTAAAACAAACTAACATACCTGTAAAAGTAAAGAAACGACATTTAATGTTTTTATTTACTGTCATTCCCTAATCTCTTAAAAAATTATTTTATAAAATTACAAAGCGTTGCTTTCGCATAACGTCCCCCGCGATGTTTTTAGGTTATGTTTTCCATAGCTAATACACTCCTCCTCATGTCACGCGCTTGTGCGCGGGAAAATTTAAGTAAAGAAAATTATAATTTTCTTTACATACATTTACTAGATAAGTCTTGGTGGTCGAGGGGTTCGAACCAGCCGATAATTTATCATAAAAACGTTGAAGGAAAACATCGTAATGAAACCTGCATATTGGAAAAGAAATCTAAAAATCCTCGAAAATCTGTGAAGTCCCCAATCCGCATTAAGGCAACCATGGTGAACTACGCCTAATCCCTCTTCTGAGGAGACTTGAGCCCAGCAGTGGGCAAGTTGTAACACTTACATGCGGCTGGTCATAAGATCGAATATTTACAAAATCACTGTAAAAATGGCGAAACCATCATCAGGAACATTGTTACTGTTCACTTTTATTTAAAGCAGATTTTTTATTTTTATCGTCTCACAGGCAGGCGAGCCAACGACCAGAAAGGTTTAAGAAAAGTTCTGTATAGGTAGGTAATAGATATCGGCCCTTCATTAGTCATTACCTTGGTATTGCAGAGGTTCATGAGCGACGGTGACCGCTTACCTTGTGGGCCTTAAACGATGAAGAAAAAATTTGAAGAAATTTCCATATTGAAGAGAACTTGAAATACTTATTCCTATGTACATGAAACTAGTAGTGGACATCTGTACTATACTGTAACAACCCATTACTGCCCACTGCTGAGCTCAGGTCTCCTCTGAAGAGGTGTTATGCATAGTCCACCACGCTTGCCTAATGCGGATTGGGGACTTCACATATCTTCAAAGGAATTTTAGAACCCTTTTCTGATATGCAGGTTTCCTCACGATGTTTTCCTTCACCGTTTTTAGCCAGTGGTGTTGTGAAAAATTGCACATAAATCTTTTTCATGTTAAGATTTAGAGGTACAAGCCGGCCGGTTTTGAACCCGCGAAGCGGAAGGCAAGCGCTTCAACCACTCGGCCACCACGCCTCCACTAGGCCACCACGACTGGTGGAAATTTACGACCTCATTATGTTTGAATTCCAATTAATAATGTAATATTATTTTAACAACATAAATAAAAACATTGTTTGTTTCTAAAATCCTAATTAAAAGTACAGTTAGATCTAAGGTTCGCATTACGACGCATTTTTTATAATGTCCTCAGGATTCTACGGCGGAATCTTCACATTAATATTGTATGACTGTCTTTTTGTACGTTACGAGTACATTAAGTACTTGAATGTACTTAGAGGATAAAGGGGGTCTTTAATACTTTAGTAAAAAAAGCATGGATCTGATGATGGATTTTTTTAAATCATTATCTCATCTGATGGCAAGCTGTTACCGTCGGTCATGAACCTCTGCAATGCCAGGGCATGAGGGGCCGTTATCTATCACCTACCCATACAGGACTTTTCTTAAACCTCGTTTAACCCTTTCAGGACCATAAGATGGCTGAGACTAAATATGCGAATACTACACAATATTTAAGTTAGTCTGTAAAGTAAGAGATATCACTAGAAAAACATAGTAGGGTGTACAAATTTTCTATACATTTCATATGAAACATTTGAACACAACGTACATAAACGTAACGTTTGACATTTATTAAAAAAATATATTATTCAATAGTAATAACGATTTTTGTAGAAGGGAAAAATATTTCCATTGGGCGTGAAAGGGTTAAAAAGGGACATGTCATAGCGCTCCGGAAAGTAGTCATAGGAACTCCTGTACTAAACCAAGATAGACCCATCATGTTTGATCTCGTCTTACTTGTCTTAGCTAGCACTCTGCTGCAATATGATATCCAGGATCTTAAAAGTTTTCTTTGAAATACATTTTATACAGTCAAGGGTCAAAGATAGCGTGCTTTTGATAAAGATTTAAGTGCCTTTTGTAATTACATCATTGAAAATTCATGGCAAGAAAACTAACATCTCGTAGCCACGCTTTATTCTTTAGTAAGTTGATATAGACTGTTTTATGTTACAAATAAGATTTTTACTCAGATTATAATTATTTCTTGGAGATGCACCTATCTTCTTTGTTTATTTCTGCACCACCTTTGGTTGACTGGAAGAGAATGTGTTAAGTCCGCCATTTCACATAAAGTATTCCTACTAATATTATAAATGGAAAAGCAACTCTATCTGTCTATCTGTCTGTTACGCTTTCCCGCTTAAACCTCTCTAACGACAAGACAGACAATTTTTAGACCCTGAGGAAAAACATAGGCTACCTTTTAATCGAAAGTGACGCAGACGAAGTTTCGCGGGCCCGCTCGTAATAAATCATTAAACAAATTTTGTCATCTCCTGAATCCGTCACATACTCGCTACAATTAACATAAGATATCCCGTAGTAAAACGGGAGACTTCGCTCCTAAATGGTGGAGCCCGGTTTTTGCTCGGCGCGCGTACGCTGAATATCATAAGACAAGTCGCGTGCGTTCGTTGTGCTATACGGATGAAGTTTTCACGTTTCAATACGTCTTTATTATTGACGGGCGTAGCTTTGTCTGCGCCAGAAAGGCAGCAGTTTTTAACGAATTTTTGGTCATTTGCTTTGGTTACAAGGATCAGGGGGCGTAACGCGTCGCGCCGTCCCTCATAACCCCGTGCTGGGTTCTGGCCTCAGCCGGGGTTCGGACGCTGAGTGTGAGCGGTTGGAGGTTTTAGTGCGGTTCAACTCCCACATACGGTGATTTCCTCCAACTAAAAAAAAAAAAAGGTTACAAGGATCTCTAGTTTTTGACCAATTTCCAAAAAGGAGGAGGTACTTAAAATGTGTGTTTTTTTTTAAATATAACATAGCAAATAGAGTACGTAACTTATATTTTTGGCTTATATGTTTATGTATATTTATTTTGACTAACGTCCTTGAAATATACCCAGTATGAAATAAGATTACTGTAGACTGTACATTTGATCATAAGTGCATTTAAAGTTTGGAATGTGATCTTAGTTTTTTTGTCTTTCCTATGATAAAACCTTAGTAGAAAAATAGTCAACTTTTTGAAACTAAAACTCTTTTGTCATCAATTTAAAATGTTTTCAAAACTTTGCAGTGTAAAAATCCCCCCGTCTGTTTCCACTACGATCGCCAGGAGACAGAGTTACGCCCTATACAGGTACCGAGAGACACAAGACTATCTACAACTCGATATCTCGTTTATACCGTACGATACGATTTACGAATCGATTTGCGATCTATCGATTTTGATTTAGAACGTTGGATTACGTTGGTACTATGTTCTAAATAGTAGTTTTTTTGCTGTTAAACTGTGCTAAGTTCAGAACTTTTTTGTAGAGAAAGTAGGCTATAGTGAGCCACACTTTGATGCAGTGAAAATCTAAAATCAATTTAAGTACAGTATAAAGTATAGACTATTAAAGTGGTTAGTATTATTTATTTAAGAATTTGGTTTTCATTAAATGTTAATAATAGTAGTCTCTACTTTTGAGCAATGTGTTGAATTCTCATTCGAATACTGCAGGACATGAGTTTCTCTTATTTAAACAAATCGACTTTATAATAGTTACATTTTCCTTAATTAAATAATTGTAAATGAAACCACCACCAATGTCAGCATAGTCTTACACACATTCCACGAAAACATTATCATCACGACACGATTAATCGTAGCACTACATCCGATAAATCGTACGATATAATAAAATTATTTCCTGATCCTTACTCTCGTACGCTTCATGTGTGCGGTTTTTATCGTAACTCGTAACACGATCTTTCCATCTCATAATTTTAAAGTTTTTTTTTAACAATCAAGAGTCCTTATTAAGGATGGATCGGTTTCTCGATTATGCCACACTTGGCGTGATTGACATTTGGTATTGCTGTCTGTATTAAGGTTCATTGCTATAATTTGCTTATCATAATAATATTATAAAGGCGAAAGTTTGTATGGATGTATGTATGGATGTATGTTTGTTACTCTTTCACGTAAAAACTACTGAATAGATTTAAATGAAACTTTACCACAATATAGCTTATTTATACATCAGAATAACACATAGGCTACAATTTTTGAACCCCTTTGTAACGCAGACGAAGTTGCGCGGGTCACCTAGTGATGACATAAGATAAAAGTATATTTTGATAGGTATTTGAAGCTACAGTTTGAAGTAAGAAAAACAAGAACTCTTTTGTAATGTTAGGTGGGTAATTTTCTAAGAAAATTAAATTAAAATTAATTATGAAATATGCATACAACCTCGTCATTATTATGATTACTCTGAAAAAATTAGAAATGGAAAGACCTACAGTGACGATTTCTGAAGGGGCTTATCAATATTTTTTTCTTTTTTTATTGCCATGTAGGCAGACGAGTCAATATTATTTGCTATGAATAAATGATTACTAAAAATTTCCTTTTGTACAATGACTTGCCCATCTTCTAACGACATGAAGAGTAAGTCGTAGTTAGCAATGTTTCTAGATACATTGGATTCAGATCATAAAAGAAAAAAGACATGCCCGCTGAGTTTCTAGCCAGTTCTTCTCAGGACGGTGGCTACAATTATTATAATTATTTTTTGTGTCCGAACTGGTGGTAGGTTGTAACTGTGAGGTCAACAAGAATGAGTACGTCATCAATGTTGAAAATAAAGTATTTAATTTTAAAGTATTTCATTTCATTTCAAATATTCTACGTAGAATTTGATGGCCCTTGACTGATCTACGTCACCTTGAAAACTCATAGACTACAGGCCCGTGAACAAAAATTATGGGTCATTTGAACCACCAGGTGACCTATCTAAAACGAAATTCTAGCATAAAATAATAAGATTCAGTACTATGCCGTCACTTGTAAGCTGTCCAACTGAGTGTAGGTGAGCATTCAGGGGGTTGCAACCATCGTATTTTCCTCTTGTCGCATGATTTTTGTACGGCGTTGAGGAATAATGGATTAGAAGCAGTATTTAAATAGTATGATACATATGCCGTACAAAAATGTTGGGCCACAAAGTCGGATTTTTTTTTAATTTTTTTACAATTACCGGGGTATATTTAGTCATTTGATTTTGTACGGCATCTGTATCATACTATTTAAATACTGCTTCTAATCCATTATTCCTCAACGCCGTACAAAAATCATGCGACAAGGGGAAAATACGATGGTTGCAACCCCCTGAATGCTCACCTACACTCAGTTGGACAGCTTACAAGTGACGGCATAGTACTGAATCTTATTATTTTATGCTAGAATTTCGTTTTAGATAGGTCACCTGGTGGTTCAAATGACCCATAATTTTTGTTCACGGGCCTGTAGTCTATCATTGATAATGGTTATTTTTTAATTTTGTCTAAATAATGACAGGAGGTTTTTAGGTTTTCATCAAGTACGTTTCAATACTCATACATCAAGACTTGTATTCTTCCATTTCTTCTACAAAAACAAAAGAACTAAGTAGTAACTTGCTTATTTGCTACGATAATTTTTAATTACCCATCGTACTTCAACAAAAAAGTAACAGCAAGCCAGACAGGTAATCCCTTGAATATAATCCTAGTAATCAACGGTACCTAGGTTCATTATAGGTAGCCTAGCATACTACACATTACATCTCTTAGCCCTAGTTTTTGCTACTAGCATAGAATATTTTTTAACAGAAATAAAATGTCTCTTTTGAATCGAATCTTTTGACCATTGACACTTTTGATCAACTAATCTGGTTTTTAGTTTGATTTTAAACACTGGATGTAACTATGTAAGTTTGAGTGGGATCTTGTGAGTTTGATTTGACAGAATTTTCGGTTTCCGATTGAGCTGAAAGTTTGCACGCATGCGTATATCGGGTGACAATGCCATACACCATAGAGGTGATCTGAACAAGGAGTCGGAAGGTAGCCATAGGAACTCCTGTACAAGATAGGTAGTGTTTGTGCTCGTTTTTATTACTTACTAGCACTCTACATGATATCTTTAAAAGCTTGTATTTTTAAAAGTTTTTCATAAAACAAATTCATAACCTTTCGGAAACAATTGACAATCGCTCTCGTATGTATTTACTTGGAATGTTGTCTTTGTGACTAGAGGTGATAAAGTGTGTGTTCGTAAAATAATTTCTGTGTTATTTTATTGCTGTACTCACTGGCGCAATTTGGTCTGCGTCACATAAGACGGTATAAATAAGAGCGTTCCCTTATATTTGTAACAGTAAACCTTTACCTGGACTTCACAAATATTTCAAGAATAAATTAGCCAAATCAGTACAGCCGTTCTCTAGTTTTAGCGAGGCTAAATAACAGCAATTTATTTATGTTTAGTTCTGTATAATTATGCTATGTGTCTTGTTAAGTTATGCTCGACTCGTACACAACTATGCTAGTGACGTTTTTTTGTGAATATTATTCAGAGAAGTCGATTGGTGGATGAAATGGGGTGGAGAATCGATTACCTTTTATTTTTAGTTGTCATAAGAATTGTTTTTAACCTATTTTAAAAACGAGTACTTAGTGTATTTATTTTGTGAAGTTGAACGATTATGTAAATTATTGTTGTGTTTTGGAACTTCTTCTAAATACTGTTCACTTTTCCGAATATTTCCGAGTGATTTATCCTGGTAAATCGATAATGATGGTCGTTCGGAATATCATTCGCGGCGGTTCTGCAGTGTCCCCTGACAAACAATACCTATAAAAAATTCAAACATTACCTATAAATAGGTTTAAGAGAGTTATCAAAGAACGGCTATGCAGTAAAGCATATTATAAACTTAATGATTATATAAATGACTGCACAAAATGGGAATGAGATGCTCGTCCCAGGCCATTTCAATTGATACATTTGTAAAAACAACAATATTTTAAAACAATATTAAAAAAATATATATATATATTAAACTAGCTGCCCCACGCAACTTCGTCTGCGTCGAAAAAATAAAAAAAAAATTAGGGGTGGACTACCCCTAACATTTAGGGGGATGAAAAATAGATGTTGGCCGATTCTCATATATACCGGATAAGCACAAAAAATTTCATCAAAATCGGTCAAGCCGTTTCGGAGGAGTTCAAGTTCGAACACCGTGACACGAGAATTTTATATATTAGATTAAAAAAAAGAAATGCACGCTGAGTTTCTTGCGCCGGTTCTTCTCAGGACGGAGGCGTAATTTTAGCGAACTGGTAGTAGAACTTTTGATTTTTGACATTCAAAATGTACCTATGTGTGTCCACATCTAATTTGAAATAAATGATTTGACTTTGACTTTGACATTCCCCTGGCTTCTAAATTGAAATGAAATGAAATGAAATAAATGAAATGAAATAAATTTTATTGAAACAATTTTTACAATTTTTATAAGGGCAAACCCAGCCTGGGTTTGCCCTTATAAAACCCAAACTAGTAAAAATACTGTGCTATGGGAGCCAGTGCTCTCCCAACAAAACATAGGAGCAGTAAATTTTTTGTAGGTTGTTATCAACAAAGTAAAAACAAATAGAAAAAAAGAAAAAAGTCTAACATTACACAAGAATAATAACACTATTTAATTACAAATAATACCTTATATGCGTTTCCTTAATACTACATACAATATATATATTCTTTTTTTTTTCTTTTTTTTTATCAACACTATGAGTTTTTAGATCCTTATAGACAACTTAGTTGAAGTTAAGTTGTTGCAAAGGTTTTTTACAATAAAAAAGTATAGTTTACTTTGGTAAAGGTTCCAATAATTTCTCTGTACCATTATAATCCAGTGTATTCAAAAACTTAATTATTTCCTTCTTTATCTGATAATCTGAATAACTAAGAATTGCAGATTTAGATCTTATTTTGCTGTAAAGGATTGGTCCTAGAAAATGATAGTTTCTCCTAGCGAACTCATGTTTAGTTTTAGGTAAGGGCAGTATTTGAGTTCTTTTATTTTTTAAAACAATGTTTGGGATTTCAAGTCTATGATATCTTCTCACTGCCTCATATACAAATAGTTTACGAACGCTTAGAACATTCGCTGTCCGATATACTTCCGTAGTTGGGTGAAGGAACGACAGACCCAACATTACTTTTAACACGACACGTTGTGATCGTTCTAGTTCAATGAGATTTGATTTGGACGCCCCTCCCCATACACAGATACAATAACTTAGGAGACATTCACAAAGAGATCTATATATTTGTATTATTACATTAAAATCAACTGTATTAAATATGTTTTTAAAAACATATATCAATACAAATTGACCTAGTAGACACATTATTTGATTTTCTTTGTGTGATGTGGAATGAAAACTCGAGTGTAAGACGTGTCGTCGCACAATGATGTTCGCGCCATATGCGGAGCGGACGTTACTGTTTAGGAGTTGGCGTGCGCGGGCATACAGATTTTCAGCTGTATTGTGACTATAATTGTAACAAAATTTTGTTTTTTTTATTGCCTTGCAGACGAGCTAACGGACCATCTAAGCGGTTGCCATTGCTCATGGACCTCTGCAATGTCATAGGACACTGCGGCGCCGCTTCGAACGGTCTACCTTTAAGGACTTTCATCAAGCCTCGTTTGAAGAAGGACAAGTCATAGTGCTCGGAAACACCGAAGAGGGGAGCTCATTCCATAGCCGGTGCAGCTAGAATAGAGTACAGTAGTAGAAATAGTTTTAATTTTTCTGGAGTGGCGACCACGTCAAGTGTAATGTGGGACGATCAGCTACAAGGTGGACGGATGATCTTGTTAAGATCGCAGGAACGCGCTGGATGCAGGCCGCTACCCACCGTGAGCATTGGAAATTATTAAGGGAGGCCTATCCAGTAGTGAACGTGTCTAGGCTGATGATGTTTATGATGACAGTTTTTAGTTGAAAAATATTTTGTAATGTGTATCGTGTGTAATCTTAAAACAGACGAGCTTTCCAATTGAAGATTAGTTAGTGATTACCATCCCTTATGGAGCTTTGCAAAGTGTGAGGACACTGCGAAGCCGCTATGACCTACTCTTCTCTTTCGTCAAACCTGATTTGAGGATTTTTTTACTAAAATATTCGTCTAAACAAAAACCATGGTTACTCTATCTAAAAATGACGCGCGAGACCAATTAAGGTGGTCATAATTAAAATAATGCGCCCATAGTTCGGGCCTCAAAATATTCATGGGGACGCGAATCGTGAATTACTAATGACTGTTTTTCTTGTAGTTAACACGAGGAAAAATTAGTAATAAAACACTTTAGTTGGCATCAAAAGTTTTGTTTTTCCGATTATTATTTTTCCTATAAATGTTAGACTGTACTGTCGACGGCTGACGACTGATCTTTTACGATGTAGCCAAAATGATAGGTATTATAATATTAAACACTATTTTTTTTTGTTTAGTCTAATACAGGGTGGATCTGTAACTTGGGACAATCTGACGTGGGGGCCTGTCGAAATACAACATAGCACCATTTTTTTTTGATCAGTGAACCTTTTTTTCTGACATTGTATGGAAAACGTACGACTTTGCGGACTTCCATATTATGATTTAAAAAAAAAATCAAATTCCTAAAATAAAAGTGGTTCTAAGTTTTATCAGATTGTCCAAAGTTACAGATCCACCCTGTATTTGCACATAAACATACTGAACAATACACATTATAGGTATTGAAAGTAAAACACAATTTAGACAGTAAAAATAATCTAAGTCAAATCAAAATAATAGGTATGTCTTCTTTGATTTCCAAAATGAAGAAGTATTGGCTTGTTGTAGCTCGATTTGGTACCTTTTTTATCAATGTTGTATGTAGGTGATAGTAAAGTTCTACATGAATTTCATTAACATCTGAAAAGTATTTATCAGCTGCTATAGAGTTTCTTCTTCTTCTTTTTTCCGCATGGACTCGTCCACCAAGACTGGGGACGATTCGCCAATGTCAAGTGAGACAAATACACGGACTCAAAGATACTAAGCCAAAATATTGATCGGTTTCCAGTTTCAGCAGTAGTAGAATACATACTGTTTATAGTAAACAATGAAGCTTAATAGTACATATTGTAAATGTATAAAACTCGATAGAGACTACATTGAATAAAATGAGTAGATAAGATATGATATTTAAAAGCGAAAAAAAATAGAAATATAACGTAAAAAATTACAAAAAACTAGACGAAAATAAATTACAGTTTAATATTATTGTTTTCTATAAATTTCGTAAGTTTATATATAAAGGGGGTGTTGCACAGAGCTAAGAGAATTGCCATATTGACGGAGACTATAGAGTTTCAGTTATTATTCAAATCTAAACCGATGTTAAGTTTTGCAAAATCATTGCTTACTTGTTTCAAATCAGGAAAAATATATCGAACATTCACCACAACAGTAATATCTAACATATAAAATTCTCGTGGCACGGTTTTCATTGCCATACTCCTCCGAAACGACTTGACCGATTTTGATGAAATTTTTTGTGCTTATCTGGTGTTTATGAGAATCGGCCAACTTCTATTTTTCGTCCCCCTAAATGTTAGGGCTAGTCCACCCCTACATTTTATTTTTTATTTTTTCGACGCCGACGAAGTTGCGTGAGGCAGCTAGTAATATCTATATTTATCTAGTTATCACCTTTACTTATAAAGATATATATTTCAGACAAGACATTTCTTCGACTGGTTTGTGACAAATTTTCCGTACACATGTTCGAGAGTGAATAGATAAATAGATATGTGTAGCCGCAGACCGCACAGCCGCAAATATGTGCCTATACAAACATAGGGGACGGATTTGTGGTTTAATGTATCAATTTTGTATTATATAGAGAGTAATAAATGAATTGTCCTGATAGAGACATAGAAACACGAAGTTTAACAAGTTGTTTTTGTAAAAAGATTTTTTTTTTTTTAGTTGGAAGAAATCACCGGATCCCGTATGTGGGAGTTGAACCGCACTAAAAACCTCCAACCGTTCACACTCAGGCCAGAACACAGCATGGGGTTATGAGGGACGGCGCGACGCGTTACGCCCAAGGCACTCTTTCCCGTCGCGCCGCCCCCTTTTTGTAACAAGAAAATTTAAATACTAGATTTTAAGATCCCCAATATCATGTAACATTAGATTGCTAGCTATTACAAGTAAAATGAGCTCAAACACGACGAGTCTATCTTGTTTAGCACAAGGGTTCCTATGGCCAGCGCCTTTATATCATATTATTGTATTGTCACGTGATATACATATGCATGCTAAAGCTAACCTAAGCTATCCAAAGTTAAATAACCGGGAAGTTGGTCAATTTCGACTTGCAAGATTCCGAACCGATCCGAACTTACATAGTTACATCTAGTGCAAGTTGATATAAAACTTGTAAAAAGGTTCTGTCTCTCAACCTCGGCAGATTACTTAAAACTTAAATCAGAAATAGTAGTAAAATCAGTACATTAATCATTTGAAAAGTTACAAAGACGTTTTAAAAAGGTTCACTGCCCATTCAATTCAATGTTTTCTAAATTTCAACTCGAACTTACATAGTTACATCCAGTGCAAGTTAATATAAAGCTTGTAGAATTCTTTCTAAATTCATATCTGTCCTCTCGTGTGTTTCGAACTCAAGTTATAACTATCTATATATTGTAGAAACAGAAATTAGGCTTGCAAATCAGGTATTGAGTGAACGCTGATTGCAGATAGCCTTCTATAGTGGAACACCTGTATTCTGAATTTCATAGACTATTCAATGCTTTTTGATATTGTGTAAATGTGATAAATATTGAAAATAGTTTACATGAATCGTACTAAGATTTGTGCTTCTGTATTTTGGAACGAAGTTTCTTATCGCGCGTTATCGAAAGGGGGCTAGACGGAAATTCTTATGAAAAAGTTGTCACGACACTTTTTTTGTTTTAGATAATTATCGCTAGATGGCGCTGTGAACAAAATATTTTATTACAATTCCCTCACTAATTAATCGAAAGGAACTTCGTTCCATCCGGGTGTCCCTTGACGCCTCTCAAGTTTTTTTTTATAATATACAGAGGGTCATACAGAGTGTAGAATTGAAAGTGGCATTCAAGCTAAAAATTGGATTATCGTTTAAAGACAGAACATAAAATTAAAAATACTTTTCTTTCTATAATATCACTCAATTCGGTAAATATAAGAAGTATAAAAGCGACAGTTTTTTTACCGCTGCATAATAGCACGCAGACTGTTACTCTTTTTTGAGAAAGGACTTTGTTGAACTACACTAAAACCTCCTACTCCCCACACTCAACGTCTAAATCCTAAGTCTAAAACCCAGCACGAGTTGAATGGGATGAAGCGACTCATTACGAACTAACTAGTTCATGTAGTGTAGTATGGTCATGGACCATATTTTGTAACGCATAGAAATTTAGATTTATTCAATTTAATGCCTAACTATCATCTCTCCAAATGCCTACGTGTTAAATATACTTGTAAATATAATTGAAGTCCTTTCCAGATTGACAACTAGGGACTTTTTATTTTATCACTCTTATAGATAACTAGATGACCCGCGCAACTTCGTAAAAAAAAAATTTAGGGGTGGTCCACCCCCTAACATTTAGGGGGATCAAAAATAGATGTTGGCCGATTCTCATAGATACCGGATAAGCACAAAAAATTTCATCAAAATCGGTCAAGCCGTTTCGCAGGAGGATGGCAACGAAAACTGTGACACGAGAATTTTATATATTACCAGCTGGCCCACACAACTTCGTTTGCGTCACATAAGTAAATTTTCTCACCGTTCAAACCTTCCCTGAACTTCTACAAATATTTCAAGATTAAAATAAGCCAAATCGGTTCAGTCGTTCTCGAGTTTTAGCGAGACTAACGAACAGCAAACCATTTTTATATATAAGAAGACTAGCTGGCCCGCGCAACTTCGTCTGCGTCACAAAAAAATCCCGGGTATTTTCTCACCGTTTAAACCTTCTCTGGACTTCTACGAATATTTCAAGATTAAAATAAGCCAAATCGGTTCAGTCGTTCTCGAGTTTTAGCGAGACTAACGAACAGCAATTCATTTTTATATATAAGAAGATTAGATTTTAACGTCAAAAACACAGCCCTAACCGTTCAAAATGAAGATAAAAATAACAATTTGTTTCTGGCCACAGCTCCACCAGTCCCGATTGTCATTCGACATGATATTTTAATCGATTACAAGAAACCAAGAAACTGCATTGATCATCGTAATATGGCCGATTTAATTAGTTTAAATATATTTATTCTGTTTGTGATCGTATATGTAATGCAGTGCCTTATCTGGTGTAGAATGTATGCGCAAATGATGTCGTATCGGTGTTTTTGTTTTTTGAAACGCAACTGTTATGCTTTTTTTTAAAGCGACTTGCAGAAGGATCAAGATTTTTTTGTATTTGTTTTTGCATGACTCGTGGACCGAATGATTCTTGTTTCAGATGAAAGGTAAAGGTCTATTTTGATTTTTTTGAAGATCGAACTAGAAGTATTTTTGATGCTTTGTTTAGAGATGTTGCTTTTTTATGGATAAGATTTTGCAATTTGTTGTGTTTGTTGTTTACTTTCTCTTGATGATGATTCCTTTTTGCTTAAATGCTTGAATTTGCTTAAATGCTCAACCACCTCATTAATTAGTGGTAGAGAGTAGCGATCGTGACGATTACCATGTGGTGGACCGTTGCATGATGAACTATTTATTTGTAAAACTATGTTGGCTCCACAATTAAAGATAAATTATTAGGTGTTTTTTTCAGAATACCGCGTCCCATGACCCACGGCAAAAAGGGTAATCTGCTCCCCTGCTCGTTTTAGTCTTCAGAGATAGCAGTACATCAGTTCTTCAGTTTCTTGCGTCGACCACTTTTTGCGTTTATCGTTTTGTTGAGAATTGCTTGTGGTCGATACAGATAAACTGAGCCTGTGGGCGAAGCGCTACTCTGCAAAGTATCATCTGACTAATCTAATATATAAAATTCTCGTGTCACGGTGTTCGAACTTGAACTCCTCCGAAACGGCTTGTTCGATTTTGTTGAATTTTTTTGTGCTTATCCGGTATCTATGAGAATCGGCCAACATCTATTTTTCATCCCCCTAAATGTTAGGGGTAGTCCACCCCTATTTTTTTTTTATTTTTTCGACGCAGACGAAGTTGCGTGGGGCAGCTAGTACTACTAATAAAAACTACTATACTAATACTATATAATATACTAATACTAATAAAGACTAATACTTACTACTCTATTATAAGATAAACTTAGAACCACCATAAGTCGTGGTGGCCGAGTGGTCGAAGCGCGTCCTTCCGAACGGGAGGTCGCGGGTTCAAATCCGGCCGGCTTGTACCTCTAAATCTAAATGTGAAAAATATTTATGTGCAATTTTTCACAACATCACTGGCTAAAAACGGTGAAGGAAAACATCGTGAGGAAACCTGCATGTCGGAAAAGGGTTCTAAAAATCCTTTGAAGATATGTAAAGTCCCCAATCCGCACTGGGCAAGCGTAGTGGACTATGCCTAATCCCTCTTCTGAGGAGACCTGACCCCAACAGTGGGCAGTAATGGGTTGGTACAGGTAGAACCACCTACTTGGATACTAGGTATGTTACGGATGACCTAGCTTTCTCCTTACAAAAATATATAATTTAATATGTCAGTAAGAACTACCTAAGTAGGCACTAATTTCGCGAAACTGTTGTCCAATAAAAAATGGATCAAAATAATGAATTCTCAATTAGTCATGCCCATTCATCATTCAAACCTTATTAAAACAATATGTTGTACACGACTAAGTACAAGAAAAAATACAAGCTTAAGAAATATTCTAAAAATAAACAGAATTGGTCGATAAGTTTTTCTAGGCATATTTTAAGTGTCTCCTTATCCAAAGAAACTCCCTGATTGGCTAATAATTGACCAATCGTGTGTTAACGATAAATGACATTTATTTTTTTACCTAGCACCTTAAGACCTAGGTATTAAAGACTGTTTTAGTCTAGTATTTGTGTTTAAATGCAATGAATGTTGATTGCAATGGAAGTTTTTATTTCTGGTAATGTTGTATTGTTATGAAAAGGTTGCATAGATGTGAGTTTTTCATTTAAGATAGGGTTACCACTTTTGTTTAATTTAAATATTAATTATTGTAAAACTATTTTCATTGTTTGTTAATGTCAAAGGAAAGTGAGACGTTTTTACAAGCTTTATATTAACTTGCACTGGATGTAACTATGTAAGTTCAGGTGGAATTTTACAAGCTAAATTTGTCAGATTCTCGGTTTCCGATTGTGCTGACATTTCGCACGCAGATGTATATCGCGTGACAATGAAATAATATAACAATATGGCGCTGATCTGATGATGGATTCGGAAGGTGGTCATAGGAACTGGATCCGTCGTACTAGTATTTGGGCTTATTTTACTTGTCTTAGCTCTACTGCTATATGATATCCAGGATATTAAAAGCTTGCATTTAGTATTATTGCTTTAAAATAAACTATTTCTTGCGTTTATTACCTGATGGTAAATGGTAACTGTCAAGGTATAGCCAATACTTTGGAGGACGAGGTTATAAGATATAAATAAAACACAACAATAATTTTATTTTTTATTTATTTAATTTAAAAATTAAAGAAAAGGAACATTATTCAAGGATAAACAAAACGCAGTACACAGTTCAGCGAACTTTTGATAATAAAACAAAATAAAATTGAAATAATTGTAAAATTAACGTAATAAATGCTTTTCAGTAAAAATGTACTAAGGACGCGGTAATGTTGACAGCGGTACTCATAGCAGAGCGGGTAGCGGAGCGATTTTTTGAAAATACAACTTAAAAAATACATTTCCTCATGAAAAATAGTCAGGTAATAAAAATAATCTGTTTCCAATTATTTTGAAGGTCATTATTGATGATTATTAAAAAAAATATAAGCCCATTTTGTCATTTAGTATTCAAACGAGGCTTGAGGAGGGTCCTTAAAGTTAGGTCGTAGATAGCGACCCCTCAGTGTTCCCTGACATTGCAGAGGTTCACGAGCGACGGTCACCACTTACGATCAGGTGGCCCGTTGGCTCGTCTGCCTACATGGCAAGAAAAAATAGTATAAGGAGACAAGAAAACTACGAAACTTGTGCTAGGATATTGATAAAGAGAAAACTTGCACAATAGTAAAGAGTTTTTTTCTATTTAAATGCATACACTTTTCAGTTTTACTTCATAGAACTGTTTTAATGCATTTAATAGATTTTCCATGACGTTAACTGATTTTTTTTGTCTCGCTAATATTATGACTGTCATCAGTATAGTTTTCTACACATAAATAGGCACAATGAATTCATCAACTTGCAGAGTATTATTAAAAAAATACATATGAATTGAGTACCTCCTCGTTTTAGAAAGTCAGACAAAAAATTAGTCATATTTCATTTTTCGAAAAGTTCGAGTAACTTTGCAACAGAAAACAATTTTATTCTTTTATAACTCCCTAAGAAATTTATGGTACCACTTCAACAACCGTTATACCGTTCCTTTACAAAAAAATCTTTGAATACAGTACAAAATTATCTAAATATGAACACTAAAACAAATGAAAACTTAAATTAAATTCTCAAGCGATAAAGATAAAAACTGTAGTATTTTACAGGCGACTTTATTTTTTTGCTTCAGTTTACTTTTACTTAAGTAGATATGTCTTGATTTTTCTATCAAAATATATTTTGTATTCTGTTTATTTGTAAAAATAATGTAAAACATGCATTTTCAAATAAATCATTCTCATAGTAATTAAAAGATCTTAGAAACCTTCTTTATGTGAGTATAATTTAAAAAGTATATTTTTTTAAAGTCGCCTGCAAAAATACTATCAAAGATATGTCCAGTACAAAAATACGCATTTTATTTAAGCTACAAAATTTAACTACTATCTAATACTAGGTATTCTACAATCACCAAGTAATAACGATTATATTATAAGCAAATACTTGGTTCTTGTAAAAACCTTAAAATAAATAACAAGTAATCAACATTACCGCTATTAAAATGATTAATTTGGCAAGTACATAAAAACTGATTAATTTTGACAAAAAGTATTAATTCACATAAATAGTTGATTAAATCTAGTAAAATTTGGTTAAAAAAATTTTATTCTTGTCTTTTTCACTCGCACGTTGATTTTGGTAAACGAGAAAAAGACAAAATACAATTTACTAAAATCCAAAATATTAAAATCACTGGATAGGTAAAATACTGAAACGCTAAAAACTTGTGTTTGTGTTGTTGTGAACTTTCTAAAAAAAAAACATTATTGTCGTATATCTGTAAAATAATTTACGTTTTATTTTTCACATAGTCCCCATTTTTGTGAATATTTTCGGTGCAGTGGCGTGCATGTAAATTGAAGTCAGTGTATGCAGAAATGTAAATCTGAGTAATTTTTCACAGTTTTACATCCCATAATCAATTTTATTCAACTTTTACGCTTTTACTTTTATTTTTAATCAAATTTGAAAGATTAGGGTATGCAATGCAAATTTGCTTGTATGGACTGCACGCCACTGTTTCGGTGCCATTTTATATTAAGTAACTCATTTAGCTCAATTTGGCGCTTTACCGTATTTTACCTTTCCAGTCAAGTCAATTAAAAAGTTTAAATAAATTCGTACAAAAATCGCTTACAATACAACCACCTCCTAAATAAAAATGAAATGAAACTAAATTAACTATCGTTTAAACAATGATTCGAAGTGATTATTATTAAACCCAAATACCTTTGGTACATCAAAATTATTGCAACAATTTATTTCGTAAGTTAGGTTTATCCTTAATGATCTGGAACAAAGAAATAATGTTAAATGTATTTATTTCAAAAGTACGAATAAATATCACGGGAGACTTTTACGATTTCCTAAAATTGAACTCAGCTCAAACTCAAGTGTAGGTACTAATCAAATAAATTTATTTAAACACTCGCGGTTATCTACATCACTTACACTATTACTATTTCCTCCTTTTACTAATCCCTCTTCTGAGGAGACCTGAGCCCAACAGTGGGCAGTAATGGGTTGGTACAGGTACACTATTACTAAACGGGTTCTTGCCACGATTATATTTAATTGAGCGATCCCTCAATTAAAAAAATCGTGGTAAGAACCCGTTTAGTGAATTGAACGATCATTCAATTAAAAAAATCGTGGTAAGAACCCGCTTAGTAATAGTGTTACTAATCAAATAATTAAAACCTACTATGTTTAAATTATCTAAAAGAAAGTATCTATTTAGAGAGTAAGCACTAAAACTTAAATCTTGGAAAATATGTCATTTAGTTTTGAAATTGAATCTAAGGACCTGGTCCCAGGGTGTCACTGGATACAAACAGCACAGCGATGGTAAATTTGTCGCTATATAGATTATGTTGATAATAAAACTAATCTAACAGTATTCCATGACACAAAACAAATTTCAGTTTAAAAACATCCACTTCATTTGATTCATATCTTTTCGTTACCTTGCCGTGTCACTTCCTCCCGGTACTCAAGTCCTGGAGTTCGCTGCTGTCATCACTGGACGCACTGGCCGGACACCCGTTAGAAGAGCCCTGGGCAGCAGCCGCCATCGCCATGGAGAGGGGTATGGTGATGAACTGCGGCTGTGTTGATGATGTTGGAGCTGGAATTTAACATTTTGGAAATTAAAACAAACATTACTACCAGAAAAATAGACTTCGATCTGAGAAAAAAAAACTTGAGAGGAACCCGGATGGAACGAATTCCTTTCGATTAATTAGTGAGGGAATTGTAATAAAATTTTATTTTTTTAAGTTATAATATTTAGTTTAAAACGTCTGTCTCTCTCTCTCTCTCTCTTTTTATTATAACTTAAATAAAATATTTTGATCACAGCGCCATCTAGCATTAATCATCTAAAACAAAAAAAGTGTCGTGACAACTTTTTCATAAGAATTTCCGCCTAGCCCCCTTTCGATAACGCGCGATAAGGAACTTCGTTCCAAAACTATCCATAGAAACTCTTTGATAATATTAATGATATTGTTTCCTAACTATGAGGGGATTGTCATAAATTGCACTGTTTCTACAAATAGAGATTTAGAGGTCAGCCAGTTTTGACTTGTTTACTATTTCTGAAATATAATATGATAAGCCGGTGCTGAGCTTTTCTAAGAGTCGTCATAATCATCATCATCATCATCATCAGCTTATAGACGTCCACTGCTGGACGCCGGCCTCCCCCAAACCTCGCCACATCGACTGGTCCTGCGCCATCTGCATCCAGTGACTTCCCGCGATCTTGACCAGATCGTCGGTCCATCTTGTGTAGGGTTTACCAACATTGCGCCTACCGGTTCGTGACCGCCACTCCAGAACTTTTTTTCGTCATAATATCTAGTGGATATTTTAAGAGAGGTCTATGTTTTGAAGAGGTCATAATGAATCTTTTAATCCACGTTTTTTCCTACAGGTGTCTCCAATCTTTGATCAGTCGTACATTAGTATGATGTAATAGAGAATATTAAGCAACCGGCAATGATACCAACTGATTTTAAAAACAAAAACAACATACCACCTTCTTGTCCCTGATTGGCCAGACCCAATATGAAACTGTGCGGGTAGCTCATAGCCAGATTTCCTAAGCCAAGGTTATTGCCGATCCCGTCCAGCCCAGCCAAGACTCCCGAATGATACAGCATTGCTCCACCAGGAAGGTCTATCTTCGGCATGAGTTTCGGCATGTGTAGTTGACTGGATTTGCTGCTGTCTGGTTCTTGGCTGGTCGAAGAAGTTGAAGCTGATGGGTCTGGATGTTGGTCTCTGATGGAGGGAATTGGATAAATAGTTATTACTAGCTTTTGCCCGCGACTTCGTTCGCGTGGACTTCAGGTTCGTCTCGTATTATCAAAAATTGTAGCCTATGTGTTATTCTGATGTATGAGCTATATTGTGGTAAAGTTTCATTCAAATCCATTCAGTAGTTTTTACGTGAAAGAGTAACCAACATACATCCATACATCCATACTTACAAACTTTCGCCTTTATAATATATATTAGATGGTTTTTTATTGCCTTGTCGGCAGACGAGCTACGGGCCACATGATCGTAAGTGGTTACTGTTGCTTGTTGTACTCTGCATTTTGGGGACACTGCTGGGTCGCTACCTACGGCCTACCTTTAAGGACTTTCTAAAGTTTTGTTTGAAGAAAGACAATTCATAGTGCTCGGAAAACACCAAAGGAGCCCATTTCATAGCCCAGTGTGTGGCAGAAATATCTTGAAACGGACCGTGGATGATCACGGTGGTGGTATGTAACTTTGATATGGGAATAGGCAAGGCACTGTACTGTAACAACGCATTACTGCCCACTGCTGAGCTCAGGTCTCCTCCGAAGAGGGGTTAGGCATAGTCCACCACGCTTGCCTAATTCGGATTGGGGTCTTCACATATTTTTAAAGGATTTTTTAGAACCCTTTTCCGATATGCAGGTTTCCTCACGATGTTTTCTTTCACCGTTTTTAGCCAGTGGTGTTGTGAAAAATTGCACATAAATCTTTTTCATATTAAGATTTAGAGGTACAAGCCGGCCGGTTTGACCCGCGACCTCCCGTACGGTAGGCAAGCGCTTCAACCACTCGGTCACCACGACTTATGGGAAGGCACATTAAGAGTTTGGTTGGCAGCTACAAACCAGCATGCGCTATTCCTGGTTATGGCCGCCATTGTAAACAGCACAGGACCCGTATTTTGGTGAAACTACTGTCAAGCTTTGACTTTTATATAAAATTACCTTTTAGTCTCCTTATCATGGTGTTCGTTGTTAGCCCAGTCGTTTCTGGCGTGACCCTGCATCAGCTTCTCGCTCGGAGACTCTGGTTCGCTTCCACTCTCATCTCCACTGTCACCTGATGATGCTGGTTCATCCTACGACAAGAGAAAACAATAAATATTCGGTTGCAATACATATCGTCTTCAAACGAAGACTATAGAGTCCTTAAATGTAAGACGTAGTGTCTACTAACGATCAGGTAGTCTATTAGCTCTTAAATTATTATTACTTAAATTATTATTACTCAAAGAACTCACATTTCGACATACCACACTGACAGTATCGGCTGCCGTCTCAAACGAATAAACAATTAAAAATAATCGTGGTAAGAACCCGTTTAGTAATAGTGTAAGTGATTACTTAAATATTTTATTAACAATACTACCACTTAATACTAAACCAAACACTGCGAGGAAACCTATATGAGTGTAGGAAATCAAAGGCTGCCAGTGCATTGAAGAACATAAAAACAATCATTTAATGAAAATAAAACTTAAGAGGAAGAAAAGTATGACGAAATCACAACTAATTTTTTCTACACACAATTCGATATTTGAAAAAGCGCGCCAACATTCCTTCTTAATTTTAAAAAGAGTATGAAAACAAAGAGGTTTTAATAAAAAAATATTAAAACTATTTACAGAGGGCGCCATCGTCGTCTGTTCTTTACATTTTAAAAATATTAAATAAATAAAACTGATTCAGTCGCCTACAATGAGAATAGGCTCTGAAATGTGTGAAGACTACACTTTAGGTAAGTGGTGTAGACTGCTCTCTTCCATAAAAGAGATTCGATGCAAGGAGAAATAATACTTATAGAGCATTGGTGGTGGTACACTAGGTGGTAGGACTCTCGAGCTGGCTGGCAGGATAGTTACTCTTGGGTTTCAGTCCTGCTGGCTAGGTCGAGAGACGTCCGGGTAGGTACCACCGCCCAGTCTATTTTTGCCGCCATAACGGTATTACCGTATTCCGGTGGAAGGACTGGGTAGCCGTGAGCTATTCCCTATCCCCCCCTTCCCATCCCGAGTGTCGGCAGTGTTGCAATAAAAAAAAATTGGTAGATAGACAATTTTTAAAGTACTATTTACTACTAGAGTCAGCTAAGGCTTTGCTCTTTTTGCTATAAAGCTCTAAAAAACCGTTATATTGATTATTTATTTTTCATGAAACCAAAATAAACCTTACTTCATAATGAGCTAAAACCGTTTTGGAAACAACTTAAACAGAGTATAAAATTAGAAACATCCATAATAAATTAGTTAAACTTCCGAAAGCTTTTACCGGAGCATAAAGCTCTTAGCGAGCTCAGGTGTCTTTAAAACAGTCATTCCGCGACATTTTAAGCTTATCATACAAAAAAGTAAAGGTTACTTTACATGGACAACCCCAAGAGTAAAAAATCAATTCATACTCGTAGTATATAACATAGTCGCTTCACATCACCTGTCATGTATGCTTAAATTTTTAAAACTACAAAAGAGATTTGTGCGAGTTTTTTAATAGATAGATTGATCCAATAGGTTGATGTTTAATATATTTTTTTTTATTTTAGTTGGAGGAAATCGCCGGTATGTGGGAGTTGAACCTCACTAAAACCTCCAACCGCTCACACTCAGCGTCCGAACCCCGACTGAGGCCAAAACCCAACACGAGGTTATGTGGGATGGCGCGACGCGTTACGCACTCCGGCACACTTTCCCGTCGCGACACCCCCTGATGTTTAATATAGCGAAGAAACACTGATAATTCTAGAGGTTTTTGATGTGATGTCGTAAATAAGCACGTTTTTCTGCGCTACAAAAAATAATGAACTCTTTATCCTCTTTAAAATGTAAAATATTTAACGTATTAAAAATACAATAATTCTCCATATAATTAGGTACATTGAGTACATAAAGTACAGCCTCCAATAAATACTTACAAGGATGATACCACAACTGGTATCAGTAGATACCATCGCTATTTTACTGATCACGAAGGCTTTATATGGATAAGACGTTAAGGCTTCGATTTTAAAACACGTAATTTTAAGGCACTCTTTAAGCTTGTTGAAGCCACTAAACATCAAAATTGTATTTAAAAACATAGTTTTAATAGTGTCTAACAGCGCATTAAAATATAGGTACATCAGTAATTAGAGGTTCATATAATATTTTTTTCTTTATTTATTTTTAGAAAAGCAACAGAGTAAACATCAAAAACATAGTAAATGTCACTCAAATTATAGGCACAAACATAATGCATAACAACATTTTATGACAATCTAATAAAAAATCTTATATATAAAAATGACTTGCTGTTCGTTAGTCTCGCTAAAACTCGAGAACCACTGAACCGATTTGGCTTATTTTAATCTTGAAATATTCGTAGAAGTCCAGGGAAGGTTTAAACGGCGAGAAAATTTCCTTATGTGACGCAGACGAAGTTGCGCGGGCCAGCTAGTCTTATATATAAAAATGAATTGCTGTTCGTTAGTCTCGCTAAAACTCGTGAACGACTGAACCGATTTGGCTTATTTTAATCTTGAAATATTCGTAGAAGTCCAGGGAAGGTTTAAACGGTGAGAAAATTTACTTATGTGACGCAGACGAAGTTGTGTGGGCCAGCTAGTTACATATCAAAATTGGATATTATAATTATTACAATTTAAATGAAACAAAAATTAAATAAATAATCATGACATTTAATTACTTCTTTGAGTGTATTTCGACGTTACTTCTAATGTAGGAACTGAACATGAACACTGTAATCTACGTAGGGGTAGATTTAAGAGCAAGAGAATCTATCTACCTTCTTGTTCGCTTGTAAGTACCATTGAAATTTAAACTCATATCACAACACACTGTGTTGACTACACTCTCTGAACATTAATTATAATAAACCTTAAATTTAACACTGAATTTTCAAAAAAAATGTGGTATGAATAATGCAAGAAAATAATGTAGATATGTAGATAACTGCATTTAAAAAAACTTTCCTCTTAACAATAAATGTGATCCTTAATATACCCTACTAAATCAGTGTGATGTCCCCTTTCCTGTCAATATAAAATTCCTACTAACTCTACCAACTAAAAATGTGGTATCTACGCTTGCATACTTTATTAACGTCAATAACATTAAACTTTCAATCTGCAATATTTTCTCAATATTACTGCAATATTTTTTCAAATATGTTGATACCTGTACAACCTGACATTGGCAAGCAGTGCTTAGTAAAAGATGAGAAGTCTAAAAAAAGAAGAAAAAAAAAGACTTTTATATCTTATCCATGTTATTCCAGCTTTTGATACTATGTATCGCGCGTGGGCGTACCCTTTATTCACCGATTGCACTAAATAATAATAATTGTGCTTAACTAACTACCGTTTAACGCATTCGGCTTTCTTCTATACATCTGATAATGTACCGTTCGCAAAACTGATTTCATTTTCGTATATTTTATTTGTAATGCAGTTACCGTACGATACTCGCGGAGCTGAAAATCAGCGCTGTGAAGTTTTTTTTTATTGCTTGATAGATAAACGAGCCTACGGCCCACCTGATGGTAAGTGGTCACTGTCACTCATGAACCTCTGCAATGCCAGGGCAATGAGGGGCTGTTATCTATCTCCTACCGATACAGGACTTTTCTTAAATCTCGTTTAAAGAGAGACATGTCATAGCGCTCCGGGAACAGCGCGGATGGGAGTCCATTCCAAATCGTAATAGTGTCTCACTTGACAGCATTATGTTGAGCCAGTGGTCCGTTTGCTGTAACAAGAGCACTCTTAGTTTAAATTTATTATACGTATGCTGATGTAAGTCGTTTAGCTACAGCAATAAAGATTTTCTTTCTTTCAGTTTTTATGTGATACTAGTAGTATAAGTCAAAGTCAAAGTGGAAGACTTTAAGATGAGTAGATATTCAAATACGTATGTCGTGAGGGGAATTGATGAAAGCATGGGGGATAGAAGTAGTTGAACGTTTTCAACATAAAGAAAAATATTGAAACGAAGTTCCTTATCGCGCGTTGTGAAAGGGGGCTAGATGGAAAAAATTCTTACGAAAAGTTGTCACGACACTTTTTTTTGTTTTAGATGATTATCGCTAGATGGTGCTGTGATCAAAATCTTTTAAAACACGTTCCTTATCGCGCGTTACGTTAGGAAAAAAAATATAAGATATCTTTTAATCGAAAGGAACTTCGTTCTATTCGGATGTCCCATGTCACCTCTCAAGTTTTTTCTAAAATAATGTAAAGAAGATATTAGGTATTACCATGTGCGTGTGCGTATTTTTGGAATTTTAACAACCTATTATTGGAAGCAACTCTTCTGTTATAAAATTGAGTAATCTTATACTTATTTATATTTATTACATCGTACAAAAGCAGACTTTTTCTTTTTGATTTTTTTACGAGTGTGCTCTTTGCTTTTATATTTCAGGAAAACCATTATAAAAATACACTTCTGGCGAGTCGTAGTTTTGTTTACTTAACAAACAATAATAAAAACACAATTAGATTCAAGTATTATGACTCTGCAATCAGTACTATTCACAGTAAGTGACTCAACAATAGCCGTGTCCGTTTGTTCGTTGGTTTTGTCCGTCTTGTGACGTCACAATGCTTGTTATAATTCGTTACTCGTGTTTCCGTATTATCTATAATCTTTATTCTAAAATATAATAATGCTGAGAACTCTTTGTCAGTCTAAAACTAATGCTTATTAAACAAATCGGTGATACCACGGAATTAGAGGACAAGTAACAAATCATGATCGTTATACCACATACTTATTAAATACAAGAAATCATGTATTTTTTCTCGCGAAATTAATCAGTTTTAGCAGTTTTAAGTAAAAGTACACCTTCGTTACTCTCGTTGCTAATTGATATTATACATTTTAAACAAACGTGACACGACGGTTACAACTTACTAAAATTCAATTTGGAATAAAATCCCATCTGATTCATGGGCAATGGCTTTGGGAGAGCCGTGGACTTGCTTCTTTGTCTGTCAATAAAAAGATAAAATTAAACTAGATTTTAAAAATATACATTTAATTTCTTCAGAAGCCAGAATTGAATAGCCCACTATCCTAAACGGAAGCAGCATTGAGCTGAATGTGGCTGAGTCCTGGACAACATTAACAAGCCGTACCCTTAACAAAACTATTCAAAACTCTTACAATGGCCGGCAATAAATTCAACACGGTTAGGGACAAAACGTAAACTATATATTACGTCGTGATATTGTGCCCTGAAAGTGGGAAATGTATTTCTAATTCGTGTGAATTGGAAATCATGAGGTACACATACACTGGTATAATGATTGTGTTAGCCCATTGATGTACTTTCTGCTTTGTGGGAGGTCCTAATCAGACCGTCCTATATTAATTTAGTTTGTAAGGCATTATTTGCAACACTTTAAAGGATGAAGAAGAATATCATGAAGATAGAATTTGCGTTAGAAACTCGTGGTGGTCTATGCATGCTTTCAGCGTCGAACTCAGCTACTTTGAAAGTACAAGAAGACCAGTTTTGTACCCGTGACCTCCCGTACGAAAGGTAAGCGCTTCAACCACTTAATCACTACGTTTATTGAAGATATCAGTCCTCATCAGTAATCGACTTGTAGCGTTTTCGCTTGTTTGTTACAATAATAGGCTTCAAACAGTTACCGAATGCCGTAAACGGGCCCGTCGGAACCAAGCCCATGAAATATCTCCAAAAAAAACTACGAGGTGCGAATATCGTTCTTATTTGCAAACACCAACACATTGTAAATCATTATTCAGCGGTCCATACAAATGTCTCTACACACATACGGACTGCTGAACACGTGTATAGTGAAGAATTCCTATTATAAACGGAGCCGGAATGCATCGGCTTGATTTTGAATGGCCTCTTATTATGCACCCATTTACACCCGACTGGGGACGAGGATGTAGACTGAGGTAGCACTGGATGATCGTCCCGTATTTATTTTTAAGTTAAAGCCACCACTAGTCACAGAGCTGTCCATTTCTGGACAAGCTAAGTCCAAAAACATATCACTAATATCTCGTACCGAATGGCTTGCTTTCTAACTCAGGGTCTAAAACAGGGTCAAAAATTTATTTGGATTGGTCTTGTTCAGACGTTTAGATTACGTAATTGAGGGGTTGGTCTGAGAATTCCTGTGACGTTTCTTATAGTGTCCATCCCCGAGATTTTGATATCAGAAAGTGTAGTCTACTTCTTTACTTACCCATTTGCCTGAATCCCACAAACCTATCACCAAAGAGTATCAGATGCTAAAAACCCGAACTGCCCCTTCCATATTCTTTAATTCCCTCACAAAGATACGAAAACAGTAGCCCAAAGGCTTACGATAGTCATCTCTGCGCGGTAACAAGGCCCGTGTACCTGTCAATCGCGCTAATGTCCCAACAATCGGCATATGTATGACTTACACGACCGTGGGTAGAACTAACTTTACTAGGAGAGAAACTTAGTATTGCTTTTAATGGGTAAATATACTGAATTAAAGTATTAGGGGCTCGTAATTCAGGAATTTTCTTATGTTCAAAATTTGATTAGCAAAAGCTGGCCTGGTATATTGGAATTCACAGGACAGATTGCAGAGCCGGTTGTTGTGATAAAGTTCAAGGCTATAAACCTCCCTTCCAGCATTCTACAATCGATGTCTACAGGTTGATGATTATTATGATGATGATCAAACTTTTCAATCCGTAGATTAGTACAGACATAAGATTTTTGGTTCATCGATTGGGTTAATTTACTGTCTCTGAAAGTTGTTGTATCTTAAAATCAACAAAATCAAATGATCTTTTATCTTTATTTTCTCACCACAATACGCTAAAAACTTAAATAAGTTTCAGAACAATACATTACATATTATTATTATGTATTATTGTGGGAGACTGGTGCCTAAACTAGGCTTGAAAAATGTACTTTTATTACTAGTTCTGTATTCTATGGTTAAGTAATTACATAATTATCAATATCCCTTTTTTTTAGTTGGAGGAAATCATCGGATCGTATGTGGGAGTTGAGCCGCACTAAAACCTCCAACCGCTGACACTCAGCGTCCGAACCCTGACTGAGGCCAGAACCCAGCACGGAATTATGAGGGACGGCGCGACGCGTTACGCCATCGGCACTCTTTCCCGTCGCGCCGCCCCCTTCAATATACCTAGGCATAGTCCTTAATCTTGAATCCGATTTTTAACCGAAAGTCTTTTTTGATTTTCCACTGGAACAAGTAGATCTTAAAGATAAGTTCGTCCGTGTCTCAAGCGGCCGTGGAGGTGTTGACGCCTGTCCATTGTACCAGGTTCGATTCCGTGCAGATAACCTGGTGACAGTTGAATTTCAACTAGCCTGAGGTGCCAATTATGTGTGTTAGGAACTTTTCTGTTTGTTTCTGTGGAGATTCGTGTGGTCTTTTGCTAATATTACAAATTAGAGGAGTTAGGTTTGGCTATCTTGACAAACCTCTTTTTTTCATAGTTACTTATTATTTTTGAAATTTTCGAAGACAAGAATCATATTATTATATCTACAATATGTTATTATTTTAATCTATGTAGTGTAAGATTATACTTTTTTAATGATTTCCCAAAAGCTATGATTCATTAATAATTAAACTAATTTTAAGATAATATCCATAAACTTTGATAAAGTTAGATACAGTCTAGAACACAATGAGATATCGTAATTTCTACCGCTAATGACATAATAAGTAGCAGTACTTATTTGGAAGACCCATGTGCGGGGTGAGGTTGTAAAAGTACGTAAGTGCAAAATAAATACAAATTAAAATGAGGCTTCATGACTTGACCGAAACGAAAAACGATGTTGGTGAACTGATGAAAATTAGTCTAAAATAGCAGCTTTTTTTTTTTGGACGGGAGGAAATCGCCGGACTTCCACTCGCTCCACGAGTAGGGTATGTGGGAGTTGAACCGCACTAAAACCCGGCACGAGGTTGGTAGGGGTGACAGGACGCGTTCGCGATTGTCGCTCACGTATCGCCCCGTCACCCCCTAAAATGGCAGCTACTAAAAATGTAGATATTATTTAGAACTTTTTCAATGTAAGAAGGTATTGAATAAAAGGCTATTTTATAGGAGCAGTTTTCTTTTTATGTAGTAAACGGAGACGCACCCGACCAATCTGATGTTGAGTACAAACGCCAAAAACACTTTTATTAATTTTAAATGACCGTATTTTCTTGGATTTGTTAGGTTTAGGTCAGTGCAATTTTTCACAACACTACCGGCTAAAAACGGTGAAGAAAAATATCGCGACGAAACCTACATATCGGAAAAGGGTTCTAAAAATCCTTTGAAGATATGTAAAGTCCCCAATCCGCATTGAGCAAGCGTGGTGGACTATACCTAACCCCTCTTCGGAGGAGACTTGAGCCCTACAGTGGGCAGTAATGGGTTGTTACAGATATTTCTTAGAAAAAGATTTTTTAAACCAAATAATTTTGAAAGCTACTTCCAAAATATATCTAGAGATTTTTTTAGAGTTGTTACGAAATCAGCAAAAGCATTCATTTCAAGCAGAATATTTTCTCCCATTCAATTAAAATCCAGTGAACGTTCAATAAAAACCAATAAAACGTTACTGTGAAGCTCAATAGAGAATCATTCTGATAGCTCGTGTTTTTTTAAGCCATTGTACGGGTTTGTTTGTTCGACTTTGACTTGCGAATTGGGTATAAAACTGACATTTTATATTGAACTTTTAGGGATTTTTTTATGCAATTCCATAAAGCCCTGTTTGGTATTAAAAGTTGATTTTCCCTTTCTAATTTACTTATTTTTCACCACATACTTTTCATATCTAATATTATGGGACGACTTCATACTTTCATCACACAAAATTTTAACACTATCATCATACGTTAACTTGTCATATATTAAATTTGGCGAGTTTTATAAAAATTTAATACTGAAATAGTCCATATTACCATTTTCTTATTATCATTCTCATTCATTTATTCTTGCTATTTTTGTTTCCATAATCAAAAAGTACCATTTTTTTACTTATCTGTGTGTCCCAATTTCTATATATTTCTCATTCGTTTTTTTTTTCTTTATTTTTTTTTTAATCAATAGGAGTTTTGTTACTTAGTGACCATGTCACTCCTATTGTTAATTACTCATTAGTTCACAAATATTTTCCTTACCACAAAAACTGAGTATTCGCACTTTACCCCGTTTCGCGGTCGCACACGGAAGTCCCGAGTCCGCGGCGAACACAATAGTCGGCGAGATGAAAGCACACTTAATATGCGTGACGTAACAGCTGCTAATGGTGCCCGGGTGCATGCCCGTACTGGGCAAACGAACGAAATTATGATGCCGGATAAACTAGATAAAGCTAAGTATGAGTTTGAGTCATAAAAATTAAACAACAGATATTCATTTTTTAAAGATAGTATAATTAACTTTCTTTAAACACTCGCGGTTATCTACATCACTAACACTATTACTAAACGGGTTCTTTCCACGATTATTTTCAATTGAACGATCCCGATATCCCGAAAGAGGGTAGACAGATTTGTCTGCTCTTAAATGACCTACCCGCAGTTCTTCAGTCTTCCCGTGATCATGGCGCTTGAAACAGTGCCGAAATATCGGGATCGCTCAATTAAAAATAATCGTGGAAAGAACCCGTTTAGTAATAATGTTAGTGAGTATAATTAACTGTTACTCATTATGACGACACATAACGGATTCTGGAAAATGCATAACTACGGATCCCACACATATCTAGTCACACTCACTCTCAAACAATCACACGCACGGACATAACCGCAACACGAAGGCATAACCAATCTCATCAGGCTTGCACTTTATTTAAATTTTTACTTTATATTTTAGTTTTATTTTTTTTCCTTAGATAGTAACTTGTATTAAGTTTTATCACTCTGCTAGTGATTATTTGTGCCCAACTTCCTCTATGTAGCACTTCATTTAGCGTGGTCCTCACGATATAGGCTTTGCCTAGTGTGAGGATCATTGGTAACTTGCTCAGGCTTAAAGTTGAATCCTGTGTATATTTAATATAAGTTTTCTCTTAAATGTGTATTAGGATTTAACTCACAAGATAAAGATAAAGATGTTTACTTTATCTTTACTTAAAAAATAATCATTAAAATCGGTTAATTAAGAAAAATGTACGAAAATAGGTACATTAAAATTGAATCTTAAATTTATACATTGCCGGGGACCACCACGCTTACCCGATGCGGTCGGACACTATAACAAACAAATCTCAAAATATTCACATGAGTATATTCTCCACACATGAAACATGGAACTGTTTACCAAGGCGGACGGAGGGATCTATCACGTCGGGCACACCCTGACCGCCAGAACCAGGTCACTTGTAAAGTAATCCACAACATGTACTGAAGCGAACATCTTTAAAATAGAAGAACATTTGCTGTTAAAATATTTTGAAAATTGGTACCTTTATAACTATTTTAAGGGCTTTTTTTAGACATAGACATAGGTTTATTTGTGTGTAAAAAAGAACATACAGACACATATTTAAAAGTTAACAAAAAAGTTCACACACAAAACGGCCGAAACTCAGCATGTTGCCGGTTGCCAACCACAGAAACATTGTAGTCGACACCCGGCGCTGGTTTTCGGTTCCGACCGGCATCGACGACACACATGTCAAACGCGCACGAAGACATAAACTTACAAGTACTAAAAATGAAATTTACCTATAACAAAAATTTTGAGAAAATAAAAAATAAAAATATAAAATTCAACTTAAAAAAACTATGTAGACCGGCCCCGAAAAGTGACAAAACGCAGAATATTTAGTCTGTGCATAATGCATATCACATTTAATAAGGTACTCTGCGTTCCGTCACCGCTAACTAGTCTAGTCTGTGACCCCCCAGTTTTTTGCTAAGTAGACAGACATATTGACATAGTAGGGTGACATAAGGGCATGTTTGCGACCTAGCTATTAAATCTGCAACATTTTTGTAAGTACGCAGACTTTTGTTGACACAAGCTCGCTGAGCCAAGAGAACAGGACCTCTTGCTCATCATCATTCTCTACGACTAAGCTGAGTAACTAATAGGAAGCCATCGATTGTTAAAATTAAAGGAATTTTGTGGATTTGGTAAAAAAAAGTATCAAGACATTAAAACACAGATGAGATAAATCGTACTGGTAGTGATACGGAATTTTGTGCATGTTAGACATAATTGTTCATATTTTTTGTACTCTTGAACATCTTTATTGGAACGAAGTTCCTTTTCGCGCGTTATTGAAAGGGGGCTAGACGGAAATTCTTATGAAAAAGTTGTCACGACACTTTTTTGTTTCAGATGATTATCGCTAGATGGCGCTGTGATTAAAATCTTTTAAAACAATTCCTTATTTTATTCTATATGATTAATGCTAGATGGCGCTGTGATCAAAATATTTTATTTAAGTCATAAAATTAGTTCTTATAGTAGGTATAAGAGAGACAGACGTTTTAAACTAATTATTATAATTTAAAAAAATAAAATTTTATTACAATTCCCTCACTAATTAATAGAAAGGAACTTCGTTCCGTCCGGGTGTCCCTTAACGCCTCTCAAGTTTTTTTTCGCATGTTGGAAAGTTCTACCACCAGTTCGCTAAAATTACGCCTCCGTCCTGAGAAAAACCGGGCATGTCTTTTTTTAATTTAACCCTTAATCAAACAAAAATATAAATAACCCTTAATCAAACAAAGGAATAATTTCCCAATATTTGATTAATGTCTTTTTTCTTTTTTTTTTATATATTGTTTTTAACAAATGTATCAATTGAAATGGCCCGGGACGAGCACCTCATTCCCATTTTGTGCAGTCATTTATATAATCATTAAGTTTATAATACGCTTTACTGCATAGCCGTTCTTCAGTTTTCGTATTAACCTCACGACGTCCCAAATACAGCCCTGCGCTCACCTAGCCATTGTCATTGGATTTATTTATTGTAAAGTCCACATTCGGTAGGATCCGTTGTATAGAGATTGTGACATTCTCTCTCTTGGCTAATGAGGGATTCAAATGTTACGATCTTTATTTATTTACTTCAATTTATATTATTACTAGCCGGCCCGCGCAACTTCGTCTGCGTCACAAGACGGAATAAATAAGAATGTTCTAGCGAATAAATCTTCCCTTGCTAAATCGATTCAGCCGTTTTCGAGTTTTAGCGAGATTAACGAACGGCATTGCACATTGGATTAAAATATTAATAAATTAGAGTCGAAAGGTAGTATGAATAACGTTTGTACTAAACAAGATAGACTCATGATGTTTGAGCTCGTTTCACTTGACTTTGCTAGCACTCTACATCAGTACAAGTAAATTTCAGTTTACATCATTTTTACACAATATTTTACTTGATTTTGAAATATAATATTAATATAATAGATTTTTTTTATGTCATTACTATGTTATGCGGATTGGAGACTTCAAATATTATCTTCGAAAGATTTTTAGAATCCTTTTCCGATATGCAGGTTCCCCTACGATGTTTTCTTTCACCGTTTTTAATCAGTGGTGTTGTGAAAAATTGCACATAAATCTCCAATCCAATCTCCATTGGGCAAGCGTGCTGGACTATGCCTAACCCCTCTTCGGAGGAGATCTGAGCCCAGCAGTGGGCAGTAATGAGTTGTTACAGCAGTCACAGTAAGTTACAATTTTATATACACGTAACTAGTGGGCCCGCGCAACTTCTTCTGCGTCACATTCGATTAAAAGGTAGCCTATGTTCTTTCACGGGGTCTAAAGATTGTCTGTGCCAAATTTCATCAAAATCGGTTGAGAGGTTTAAGCGGGAAAGCGTAACATAGAGACAGACAGAGTTACTTTTCTATTTATAATATACTAGCTTTTGCCCGCGACTTCGTTCGCGTGGACTTCAGGTTCGTCCCGTCTAGCCCGTCTAGTTCGCGACGTCTATAATATAGTACCTCACATTAGAAAACTCAAAAATTGTAGCCTATGTGTTATTCTGATGTATAAGCTATATTGTTTCATTCAAATCCATTCAGTAGTTTTTACGTGAAAGAGTAACAAACATCCATACATCCATACTTACAAACTTTTGCCTTTATAATATATATTAGATTAAGTAGGGATTACTATGTTATGCGTCTTCAATGAAATATCCAAAAAAACCTTTCTTCACGTTCAACCACCATATAATCGACACATGTAAGGTAAAGTCCATTCAAATTATGTACATAAAGTAAGATAAATAAAAGATACGTTCGCCATTCGATATCGTTTACCCGACTACGATTGATGGAGGTTCCTTTATTACGGCCGATGTATTCCGCCCGCATAAACTGGACCTGCTACATATTGATTAGCACCTTTCCTTGACCAACATGGAATTCGGATTATTTTTGGTCTTGTAGGAATAATAATAATCTTTATTTTTAGGCTACCAATAAGGCTACCTAAAGTCGTGCTGGCCGAGTGGTCGAAGCGCGTCCTTCCGAACGGGAGGTCGCGGGTTCAAATCCGGCCGGCTTGTACCTCTAAATCTAAATTTTAAAAAGATTTATGTGCAATTTTTCACAACACCACTGGCTAAAAACGGTGAAGGAAAACATCGTGAGGAAACCTGCATGTCGGAAAAGGGTTCTAAAAATCCTTTGAAGATATGTGAAGTCCCCAATCCGCACTAGGCAAGCGTGGTGGACTATGCCTAATCCCTCTTCTGAGGAGACCTGAGCCCAACAGTGAGCAGTAATGGGTTGGTACAGGAAGGCTACCAATGGCCCAAAAAATGTTAGTATTACAAATAACTTACAAGCTATGTTAGTAATTAAAATAAAAGGTTTTTTAAGTCGCTACTGTACCGCTCCATGCGAAATAGCACAGCAGCGATTCACATACACACAATCGAGCCTGGTGGCGATCATATTCATGACACTGTTGGAGCCCGCACCCTGCGCACCAGGGATGCACACCTCTTACGCATTGTTGCGTAGAAGCAATCAACACGCGCTTCGGCAAACCCCTGACGCGCTACAGAAACGAGGTAGTCCCAACAGCATCCTGAATGCATTGTTAAAGTGTATACGAAGAGTGGCGGCCACGAACCGGTAGGCGCAATGTTGGTAGACCCCCCACAAGATGGACCAACGATCTGGTCAAGATGGCGGGAGGTCACTGGATGCAGATGGCGCAGGACCGATCGATGTGGCGAGGTTTAGGGGAGGCCTATGTCCAGCAGTGGACGTCTACAGACTGATGATGATGATGATACGAAGAGGGTTATAGGAACTAGCGGTGTACTTATGTATAAGAATAAGTAAAATTTTAATTTTTTGTCCAATGTCTAATATAATGATTGGTGTATAATATGTTTGTTAAAGTTTATTTTCTGATTATTTTTAAGAGAATTTATCAAAATTGTATATGACGGGGTGATAACAAGAGAAGCCAACTTATTCACCGTGCGGGTAGTTGGAAGTGGAGACTTGCTATAAATACAGGCGCTGGCCGCTGTTATTATTCATTCGTATCTGAATTGTCGCGGCGAACGGACCTCTTGAAGTAAAAGTAACAAACTGTTAAAACTCGTTAATTTAAAGTTTTTATTCAAAAATATTGATCATCAAGTGTTCAAGTGGACATTGTGACGTCATTCCTGACAAAACAAAAAGAAAGATCGACTTTTTACAACGTCATTACACCTCAACACACTATTTACGCCGTCATATATGTTGCAATTGCATAATATGGTCTTTTTTAAGGGAATTTTAGATTTACATGCCAATAAATACTATTAAAGTCAGTAATTGCAAGTCAAGTCAAATTATACGTCTTCGTCCTTAGAAGAACCGGCGCAGGAAACTCAGTGGGTATGTCTTTTTAAAAATTCTCAAAATTCAGCAATTTACAATAACAATATTCTATTATAAAATTCAATATATTACTGTGTATTTAAATCTATTAGAAATAAAATTACAAATACAAACTTTCATGATGGTAATCCACAGACTACACAAGATAGGGACGGTGTAAATCAATATAGAACCAGTTGCGGCCTGTTTGTCTAATGGATCGCATTATGCAATCAGTTAGCACGCCACGCCGCGCTGAATTTAATAGTGTGTTTGCATGTTGGCCCAACGAGACCATTCCACGCCAATGTTTGCTCCCAATTTGCATATCGGAATAGAAAAGTATGGTAATAATTTATTGGAGCGTCAAGTTTGAAATATCGAATGATTGTTTTAAACTGCGGTTTTTTTTTTAATGTTTATTAATTTTATTACTTGAGAATAGCAACTAAGTTTGAAAAGGAGTAAAGAAGATCAAATTAAATGTTTTGGATACCAAATTTCATCAGGTATCTACTGTCATATTTTTTATTATTTTTTTGACAAGCTTGTAGACAAGCTTGTGGTCCATCTGGTGGTAAGTGGTTATCGTCACTCATAGACTCCCGAATGCCTGGGAATATTACAAGTCCGGCACCTACCGTTTATTACTGTTCTCAAATATCCTATATATTTTGATAGCTTTAAATGTCAAAATGGGACAAGAAAATAAAAAGCGTTACCTTTGTCATGCAATCACAACTTTATATTAGTACCTATTGAATTATTATTTTATTCAATTTATAGATAACGATGATTAGTAGTAAACTTTCTTTAAATTAAAATAAGAAATGAATGTTTGTACTAAAAATTCAATTTATATAAAAATGCCAAATAAAACATGCCTCGAAAGAAATTGGTCGACGTCGGTCTAGTATGCAAGCTACACGTAATAAAACTTCAAGGGGCGTGGTTCTTATATTGCAATTTACTGCAAAGAGTTCATGCATAAACTGAAGCATGAACGGATGTTTTGAAATATTATCAACAAAGACCGGAGTTTTATACAGGGTGATTTTTTAGAGAGGGTACATGTTGCAGGAGGGTGATGAGTACTCTGTTCTAATACGGAATATTACAAAAAAAAGGTAAAATTACAATTCTTTTTTTTTTTAATCTAATTTCGACAAAACTACCTCAAACATAAACAATTTCGGCTTAAAGAGTGTTGACTAACGACCTCTAGTGATCTCGCGCACCCCACACCTCCGCCACACCCATCAGCTGTCGAAAAACCATAATTTTGCAAGAATTTTAGATATTTTTAAGTTGCGATTACTAAGGCATTAAGCCATATTCAATGGTAATAATATTTTTACTGGTCGTATACAGGGTGTTGTTGCTCGGTGAAACAATACTTTAAGGGCTTAATCTATATCACATTTCAAATCATATACACATACTTTTGAAACGGAGATCATTACTTTATTTTCCCATACAAAGTTGAAAAATTATTATTTTGTATTATTTTTGACAACCCTACCCTGACCTACATGTAGCGTGCTATATCTATATGATATTTTCACGCACACAGGCGCATCCGATCGCAATTTTAGAGTTCCGTACTATAATAAACTCCTACTAATTGAAAATTAACACGTAGTTTTGATTGGTTATAACTTATGATATATTATGCCTAGAAAACCCAGACTTGGTGGATGGCTTCTACATCAAGTATACTATTTGCTGTGAAAGTATTGTTTCATCGGATTTTAACACCCTGTATAACCATCAGCTACCATGACCTTCAATATGTACCCTCACTAGGAAATCACCCTGTATAGTTCTCTTACTTGTTTTGAAATAAATTGTATTTGTTTTTTTATTTGAAGAGAAATATAATTTGATATCGGTAGAGTTTAGGTATTTTAGACTCAGTACAATATAAAAATAAGGATAACTGTAACTGCTTAATCTATCTATATAAATAAAAATGAATTGTTGTTCGTTAGTCTAATTAAAACTCGAGAACGGCTGGGTCGATTGAGCTGATTTTGGTTTTAAAATGTTTGTCGTACTCCAGGGAAGGTTTAAACGATCAGAAAATACCCGGGATTTTTTTTGTGACGCAGACGAAGTTGCGCGGGCCAGCTAAATAAATAGATTTCAAGTACTTTATCACAAAAAAAACTTTTTGAACATCAATACCATGCAATATCTTCTACTTTTCTTTTTTATCAATAAATAAATTGTAACGATAATAAATTAAATTACAAAATCCAACTGCTGCAACTATGCATTACATCATTTCATTTTTGACATTAAACTGTCATGGCGTCCACTGTCAAAAGTTATCAGCTGTTTGCACAGGGTTCCAGTACCTTTCATCCTACTTTCATCTATATGCAAATGGAAGCCGCCAGCTATTTCATATCTAAAGTTTTTAATAACGGCTCAATATTAATTTTTGTCAAAAGAATATTTGAGTTTGAATTTGAAAGATATTTAAGTTAAAGAATATACTTCAAATCTCTTCGAAATTGAGATTTGTCTATGCTATTTTGTGTATGTATTGCAGAGGTTCATGAGCGACGGTGACCGCTTACCATCAGGTGGGCCGTATGCTCGTTTATCTACTTTGCAATAAAAAAAAAAAAAAAAAAAAAAAATGTAGTACCTACCTGAAAAATTTTTACCACTAGTATGTTTCCTATGATTAACTATGAGTATCCAGAACCCTTCTTAAATCATTTAACATGGTGGACCTCCCATGGTTTTCAATGGGGGTGTCGCGACGAGAAAGTGTGCCGCAGTGCGTAACGCGTCGCGCCACCCCGCATAACCCGTGCTGGGTTCTGGCCTAAGCCGGGGTTCGGATGCTGAGTGTGAGCGGTTGGAGGTTTTAGTGAGGTTCAACTCCCACATACCGGCGATTTCCTCCAACTAAAACAAAAAAAAAAATGGTTTTCAATAACGATTTTTTTTTTGTTTTACCCTATCCCATTTAATGAGGGTGTGATACGATTTTACCTTGCATTCCTTTCTATCCTGTCATACATCTTTACACCACAAAACATCATATCATCCTTCACGTAATCAGACTTTGGCCTTACATCCATTTACTTTTAAATTTTACCTTTCACTTTTTTATTGTTCGACAGATAAACGAGCAAAAACCATAGACAAACCTTTTTTATTGTTTGATAAATAAACGAGTCTACGATCCCCCTGATGGTAAGTGGTTAACGTCACTGAGCCTGTTCTATTCCAGGAGACACTACTTACTTTCAAGGACTGATTATATAAATGACTGCACAAAATGGGAATGAGGTGCTCGTCCCGGGCCATTTCAATTGATACATTTGTTAAAAACAAAAATATTGTAAAACAATAATAAAAAAAAAAGAAAAAAAAAACATATTAAATTAAAAAAGACATGCCCGCTGAGTTTCTTGCCGGTTCTTGCCGGTTCTCGTCAGGACGGAGGCGTATTTTTAGCGAACTGGTGGTAGAACTTTTGATTTTATTTTGACATTCAAAATGTATATGTGTTCACATCTAATATGAAATAAATGATTTGACTTTGACTTTCTTAAGACTTATATCTTCGACGAACAATATCAGTGAAGTCAAGTTCAGCATTTGTCAGCAAGAAGTGACCGCCGGCGGGGCTTCGGTCTATCACGACCAAATCCGACGGGATTGGCACGAAACCTTGCTTTATATTAGACATCAAACCTATTAATAAATAGCACATAACTCATAACGGTAAAGGAATTCGATTTAGGCGTGACAGTAGAATAAATTAATAGTCGAATGATAAAATTAAAAGTAGATACGATAAGAGAATATATGGAAATGGGCGGGTCATGTGGCAAGATTACCGGATAAACGATGGACCATAAGAGCGACACAGTGGAAAGGAACCCAGGGAAAACGACACCCTGAGTGACCTGCCACAAGATGGGAAGACGATATCAAGAAAACGGCCGGTCTAAACTGGATGCAGACAGCACAAGATAGAGAGACTTGGATTTCTTTAAAGGAGGCCTACACCTGCAGAGGGGTTCCTACAAGTTAGTATTTTTAAGTTAATTACATTGTTTTATTTTTTTACTTTACGTTTTTTTATATTTACTTGTAGGAAATAATAAAGGCTTTTTATTTTTATTTATTTATTTACGATAAGAGGAGGAAGACCGAAGAAAAGATGGTCTGATTGTGTGAAGGATGATATGTTGGTTTGTGGTGTGACAGATGATGTGTGTAAAGACAGAAAGGAGTGGAGAGAGAAGAAATATTGCTCCGACCCCATCTAAATGGGATAAGGTGTGGCGAAATAGAGAATCGAAGAAATTAATTGTTGCATAACTAAATACGATGAATTTTACTAGTCTTAATTTAAATGATCTTTCTTGTTGTAAGCATAAAATATAGTATGGTTGTAAGTTATTAAAACTCTGGTAGTTAAAAAAAACAGTGGAAAAACAAAACAAGGTCGGATTCAAAAATTAATTGTTTGATTTGATCTAAATAACTTCTTCACAATACTTTTAAATTCTACTTAACCATATCACTAGTAAACTAAGAAAAGATTGACTCCCTACACTTAATAAGTTATATCACTAGATATATTATCGAAACCTATCCTCTCCTAAACTTATACCGTTCTGATTCGGAAAACTTGTAAAACTCTGTACGTTCAGCCACAAAATAAATATATTAAACAGAGGTAATTACTTAACCGTGAGTGTCCACGACTCACCGTATGTTAGAACGGGTAGGATGCACTGGTTGTAATCCTTTGTTTTCAAGCATTGTGGAATGGATGACGTGAAGACTCGACGTAGTTTTCCAAATGCTGCCCAACCCAGTTGAATCCTCCTCATCCCAGTTAAATCCCGATGGAGTAGACGGATTCTAGAGTGGAGATCGCGATGTGGTAAACGTAGTGTTGGGCGCCCCCCTGCTAGATGGAACGATGACCTAAGAAAGGTGGCCGGTAACATCTGGATGAGACGAGCAGAAGATCGAGCTCAGTGGCGTATTTTGGGAGAGACCTATGTCCAGCAGTGGACGAGTGTGGGCTGATGATGATGAATTACTTAACATGATTACTGCGTTATATATTTCTAAAAACTTTCATCTAATGATTTGGGGATATCTCGAAACGAACCTAAACTTTGCGCAAAGGTGGGGTGGGCTTCGATGAACTGATCTTTCGATGAAATGATTCCTCAAAAAATCGATGAAACGAACCTTCGATAAATCGTTGTCGATGAAACTTACTTCGATAAAATGCCACAAACAGTCGCATTTTTATATGAAAAATTTGACAAACCGTTGTGTTCATAACAAATAAAATATTTATTAAAGTAAGCTTTAGGACATACAATATTGAACGATGACCCCTGCACTAAGAGAAGCTTGTGTCGCAGGAGTTCTATGTTAACAAATAATTATCTAAACAAATTTCCAAATTCAACTATCAATATCATTTTTGAACACAAAAGACAACATTTGACACTCACTCAAAACTAGCTCAATATGCTTTGCTGTTACGTGTCTAAGTGTGAGTTTGTCGTCTGATTAACTTCTGTAAACGAGTTATTTTGTGTTCCAGACATCTCAGTAAATGAACGGGATCCTTGAAGAGCCTCTGGAAACTAGATTACGGCTTACGTGAGCAGAGTAAGTCATGCGAGAGTGAGTCGTGTGTTCAATGTATGTGATATCCACTCAACTAAGAACTGACCAAAATTGGCGTTTGTTCAATAGTGCCATCTATAGGTGGCACTTGATAGTCATACATGACAGCTTACTATATCAATTTAGCGTCAGGGTCACTTCAAATCAAACACAAGCTGTTGAAAATCCTATAGAGGAGTACCTAGAGGGTAGGTAATGGCATTGTGAAAATCCATTGGCAACTGTAACCGCTTCTTATCTGGTGGACATGCTCGTTTACCTGTCAGTCCAAAAAAACTCTCATCAGAGCCAAACCTAAAACTATGAATTTCGAAAAGCACACAAAATCTACCGATCAGATTTATCAAACTTATATCAGAAAACGTCGAAAGTGTCCAGCTTCTTATAAAAAAAGAATCATTTAAATTTAATCGGCGACGATGACCGCTTACCAGCAGGTGGGCCGTAGACTCGTTTATCTAGCAATAAACAATAAAAAGGAAAAGAAACACAAGCAAAAACGCACTGTAAATCATGTCATCTTGTCTGTTGAAAAGTAATATTTTAAACACAGATGTAAATTACTTTTTCGATCTTAAAAAAGGACCCCACGACGACCAACACCTTTCATCTAATTTAAGAATCATTCAAATCGGTACACCCAAACTAAAGTTATGAAGAAACAAACAAAAAAATACAGACGGAACGAGTACCTCCTTTTTGGAAGTCGGTCAAAAAGTAGAAGTACTATCAATATTCTACCCTATATCATATCCATGAAATAGATGTATCTTTAACCCATCAATGAAAAAAAAAATGAGAGGTGTCCAGGGACATTAATTAGTGAGGGAATTGTAATAAAAAAATATTTTTTTAAGTTATAATAATTAGTTAGTTTAAACGTCTGTCTCTTTCTAAGAAATATTATTATAATTGAAATAAAATATTTTGATCACAGCGCCATCTAGCGATAATCATATAAAACAAAATAAGGAATTGTTTTATAAAATATTTTAATCACAGCGCCATCTAGCGATAATCATCTAAAACAAAAAAGTGTCGTGACAACTTTATCATAAGACTTTCCGTCTAGCCCCCTTTCGATAACGTGCGATAAGGAACTTCGTTCCAATAGACTACAAGGTTACCTACTCCCTTAAAAGCGAACTGCTCATTAACAATTATTTATAACAGATGAAAAAATCTTGGTAGTGATTAACGATTAGTACCGAGGATAGTACTGCGAAGGCAATACATGTAGTATCTTTAAGGACTGCATACAAAGATGGCGTATAATTACGTGTAGAAATTCTTCTATAGACTTCCTATTTGTGTTGTTAATTGATTGTATCGATTACTGGCGAATGCTGAAAAAAACTGTAATTATTGTGGAAAGTTTTCAGGATTCTTATTTGTTAGTTGGTGGTAAGTGGTGGCCGAGTGGTCGAAGCGTCCTTCCGAACGGGAGATCGCGGGTTCAAATCCGGCCGGCTTGTACCTCTAAATCTAAATGTGAAAAAAAGATTTATGTGCAATTTTTCACAACACCACTGGCTAAAAACGGTGGAGGAAAACATCGTGAGGAAACCTGTATGTCGGAAAAGGATTCTATAAATCCTTTGAAGATATGTGAAGTCCCCAATCCGCAATGGGCAAGCGTGGTGGACTATGCCTAATCCCTCTTCTGAGGAGACCTGAGCACGACAGTGGGCAGTAATGGGTTGGTACAGTACTATCTTTTATGGACCGTTTTAATGGTTTATTTTTTAGTAAGAAAGAAGATATTTCATAGGTGGTTTTATAATGGCAAACCAGAGAAATCGAGATTTCGTGTCGCTTTTTTGCTATTTTATTGCGAGACAAGATGAGGTGGTACTAACTGCTTATGATAGTAATGATTCTAAGTCACTACACAGCATGATTTTTCTACATGACAGATAAACGATACGGCCCACCTGATGGCAAGAGATTTTTTTGATTGCCTTGTTAGACGAGCTATTGGGAGACCTGATTGTAAGCGGTTACCGTTGCTCATGGAACTCTGCAATGTCAGAGGACACTGCGGGGCCGCTACCTACAGCCTACCTAGGGCTTTAAGGGTCTTTACTTTAACCTAATTGAAGAGAGACATGTCATAGCGCTCCGGGAACACTTAAGACTTATATAGTGATGAGAAATCATTGAAAAGTGTTAAACGAAATAATAAATCACTTCGAACAGTTCGTAGTCGTAATTCAACGTAAAACAACAGTGGATCTGTAATGTATGCAGATAACACTAGCGATCGCCTGGGGTCTCTCCCACGTGCCTCGGATGCGCTGTGGTAACAAACCTAACGATTTTATCCATAGACTATATTTTGGATAAAGTTGTAATGTAGTTACTATTCAAGTTTCTTTTGTTTGTTTTTTCTTTACTTGGGAAACGAACAAAATCATACAAATTATTAAAAAATATAGATAATTAAACTTTCTCTAAAATAGTTTTCACTAATAGGAAAACTTAATAAACCGATGTTAGCGAGAAATAAACTAAAATCTTCTTTATTTCTTTAAATTAACTAAATAAGTTTTAACGATATGTAGGTCCACAAATATAAAATGTATTTAGACTTTGAAACTCTCGCCTTTTTCCATAGTTTTCAAAAGAGGCTATTAAAATAGAAAACTTGTAATTTATAATTTTATCTAGATGCACCAATTTAGATGATTCTTTTGTTTCGTGCTAGAAGATCCACTGACTATCGTGCCCATCTAAAATTAATTAGAGACAAATGCCCTAAGCTAAGTCGTGGTGGTCCAGTGGTTGAAGCGCTTGCCTTCCGTACGGAAGGTCGCGGGTTCAAAACCGGTCGGCTTGTACCTCTAAATCTAAATGTGAAAAAGATTTATATGCAATTTTTCACAACACCACTGGTTATAAACGGTGAAGGAGAACATCGTGAGGAAACATGCTTGTCGGAAAAGGGTTCTAAAAATCCTTTGAAGATATGTGAAGTCCCCAATCCGCACTGTGCAAGCGTGGTGGACTATGCCTAATCCCTCTTCTGAGGAGACCTGAGCCCAGCAGTGGGCAGTAATGGGTTGGTACAGTAAATGCGCTAAAAATACAAATTTGGTAGATTTCGTATATTGTAAAAAATATACTTCAGTAGATAAATTATAACACTAATAAAACGTGGGTATTACTTACATCATTGCATTCAAGTGAGAACTGTTTATCTGAAGTGAAAGATTATCAAAACGTTTCAAATGATTTTGACGATTCATTCATTGAACAACCTGTCCATTGCTGCTCAATATTCTTTTTTATTTTAAAGTTATTAAAGTTAAAGAGGCAGTCTTATATTTGCCGAGGTCTGTCTTTCTTTAAAGGAGGTCGCAGGAAAATCTTGATGATTACCAACTTTTAATATATCATAGCTTTGGTTTAATATTCATAAAATCAAAATTATCGGTACTAACAATTTGTCTAGGTCACATTTTCACGATTGAAGTGATTTAATGCTTTCAGGACTAAGTTGACACATGCACATAAACTGCCTTTATTGTATTAATTGTTGATTTAGATAACGTTTTTGTAAGTGATAGTCAAAATTAGGGGTTTAAACAAATTCAAAAATCCTCGTTACTCTATTTTCCAGCCAGCAATGTCCAACTAACAAACACAATTCGTCGCATCAATTTCGTTGTAGCCACGGGCCGGCACGACGCGTCAGTAACGCCACCGCCCCGCCTTTGATTCGCGTTGTGTTCGCGCTCAATCAGCGAGGATCCATCACGACACTCGACCAAAGATTAGATAGATGAAGATGCGTTTTGATTTTAACTGATTTACAAAGGAAGAAAGGGCTTCAATTGAACTGTATTTTTAAACGGTTTTATTTATTAATACAATACGTTACTACAGAACACTGTTGCCTTAGTAGACCAATCCAGATGATTTTTTCGTAAATTAAAATAACAGAAATGCTTATAATAGAATACTTTCACAAATACCTGTACTAATTTGATCATAATAGTCATTTTTGTACAATTATTGAAATATGGAAGTCGATTGCTTTATTTTTGAAAAAAATACTCAAAGCATAACTTTAGCTGCTTTCACTTATTCTGAATGATATTCGTGATAATTTTATCAAAATGAACAAGCAGATTTTATAAAAAAAAATAGTTTATGCTGGCTGAGAAAGGTGTTTTTCAAACAAAAAAAAAATAGTTTCTAAAAATTAGTATTTTTTTTTAGTTGGTTGAAATCACCGGATCCCAGCCCGCGGGGTATGTGGGAGTTGAACCGCACTAAAACCTCCAACCGCTCACACTCAGCGTCCAAACCCAGACTGAGGGCACAACCCAAAACGGGGTTATGAGGGACGGCGAAACGCATTACGCCCACGGCACTCTTTCCCGTCGCGCCGCCCCCTAACTAATCAGTACCGTTTTTCTACACTTTAAATATACTAAAACCAAAATGTATTTTCGCGTCTATTCTCCAGTTCTATGTAAGCCACAAACCGCAAATTTACGAGGCGTGGTTTGGATGCTCTGGTGCGATTCGTACGAGAACAGATAAACGGAAATTTCAAGCTCTCGGTTGCTGAATAAAACGAAATCATTACACAGTATAAAAACAAAGCTCGCTTCACTCTGTATGTCTCTATGTATGCTTAAATATTTTACACTACGGAATAGATCCCCAATCCTCAATGAAGTCCCCAATCCGCATTAGGCAAGCGTGGTGGACTATGCCTAACCCCTCTTCGGAAGAGACCTGAGCTCAGCAGTGGGCAGTAATGGGTTGTTACAGTACAGTACAGTACGGAATAGGTTTGATCGCCTTTTTTGTTAGATAGATAGATTGACGAAGAATATGATATGATAATTTTATTAAATTTTATTTTGCGCTTACATTGCATATGCTGTCTAAGTCCTTCTTTTGTGACGCAGATGAAGTTTCTCGAGTCAGCTATGGTAATATAAAGTATGATTGAGAGTGATTGGTTGACTTCGACTAATAAACAAGATATACAGGGTGATTTCTTAGTGAGGGTACATATTGAAGGTCATGGTAGTTGATGGTTATATACGACCAGTAAAAATATTATTACCAAAGAATATGGCTTAATGCCTTAGTAATCGCAACTTAAAAATATCTAAAATTCTTGCAAAATGATGGTTTTTCGACAGCTGATGGGTGTGGCGGAGGTGTGGGGTGCGCGAGATCACTAGAGGTCGTTAGTCAACACTGTTTTAGCCCAAATTGTTTATGTTTGAGGTAGTTTTGTCGAATTTAGATTTAAAAAAAAAATGTATTTTTACCTATTTTTTGTAATATTCCGTATCAGAACAGAGTACTCATCACCCTCCTGCAATATGTACCTTCTTTAAAAAATCACCCTGCATAGTTTGTAATATAGTGTCTCCAAAAATGAACTCTTAAAAACTTACTGAGAAAATTTTGTTTTTTTCTTAAATCTTAGGCTGTTATTTAGCTTTAGTTTTCATTATTATTTAATAGCAAGTTATTCCTGCTATGTGTAGTTTGTATTGTTGAAAAAAGGTATTTTTTTTCTGTCTTTCGATTTTCATCAGAAAAAGTCAAACGATTTCTCGTTCATTTTTCCAAATAAAGGACACTATTTACCAAAAAAAAAACATGCTATCGAAAACAATTAGAGAATTGTTTTTGTTCGAAATTATTTTGTCAAAAAACAAGATCCCATCATTAGAGCTACTCAAAAAAATGTTAGAAGAAGCAATTTGCCGTAAAAGAGCTTTGCGCAATGTATTTATTTAGTAGTAGATTCCTAAATCTCAAAAATATCGTTAGGTATTTATTACGTAAAAATAGTAATTGTACGAGTTTAGGGCAACGGAAATGCCATTAAAAAAAAATAGCAATTTAATTTTTGATTTTAAAAATATTTATTGTCCTTCTTCAAACAAGGCTCGAAGAGAGTCCTTAAAGGTAGATTGTAGGTAGCGGTCCCGCAGTGTCCGCCGAGGTAACCACTTACGATAAGGTGGCATGTTAGTACATTTGTCTAAGATGTAAAAAAATAGTTCTGTTGTTTTGTTACTACACAGAAGAAGATTAATATAATGAAATGAAATAGTTTATTGTCCAAAAATACACTTTTACACATTACAATTTAAATTATTTGTGAACAATTAAAATATTTTCGGTGTCAGTGTCATACATAATACATATACTATAGATATATACATATATAACAGAAATCAATTGCTCTCGCTACCTCAAGATATTTAATAAGTCTGTCCATTCCGTGACCCGCCAGCCCTCTCAGCCAAATGGATCCTCAACCGATTTAAACCACCCTCACAATGTTGTAGCGAGCTTTTAAATTACGATTGCGTATTTCAGTTCAATTTCCGCCACTTTGTAAGGTCGTGTAATTCGATTTGATACTACGATGTTAGAAGTTGTCTTTGTAAGTTGAGTGATCTAAATTAACTGTTAATTTGCTACAATTTTAAGTATATAATAATGTATTTTGTTTGTATACAATGCCTTGTGTTCCATCATCCTGAACCATCCTTTAAAATATCTGAAGTCCCCAATCAGACAACTGTTCCTAATTAAATCCTCATATTAATTAAAATCTTTACTGAAAGAAAGTAAAAAAAAACAAAAGTAAAGATTTTTAATACAAGCTGTTAATATCCTGAAATCATGTAGCAGTAGTGTCAAGACAAGTAAAACGAGCCCAAACACGATAGGTATATCTTGTTTAGTACAGGAGTTCCTATGTCTACATTTCGACTCCATCACCATATTATTGTAATTATTTGGTATAATCATAAACCATTGTCACGCAAAATACGCCTGCAAAATTTCAGTCCAATCAGAAACTGGGATGTTCATCAAATTCAACTCGCTTGATTCCACTCGAACTTACATAGCTACATCCAGTGCAAGTTAATATAAAGCTTGTAAAATATGGGACTTCTTATAAACAAACAACTATCCCTTTTATAATGTAGTATTATACAGTAATTAATACACAAACAACGTATAGAATCGGATAAAAACTACTATAACGACTAATAGATACTCTGGTCACTCTATCTTTGTAAAGGCACTGCTGAAGCAAATACAGTAAGATAAACTTAGCTTTGATGACAATGACCTAAACTCTAGTGTATTTTTTTTCAAAAATGAAATCATACGACTTCCATTTTTTCAAGAATAGCACAAAAAAAGCTACTAGGGAGGCATATCAAGCAACTTATCTTTGAACCTCGTTCTAAATATATTACCAACAAAAATAAAATCATCAACATCGACACATAAACGAAGAAGTTATCCATGAACAAACAAACATAACTTCTCTACCTTACATTAAAGTCTACTTACTGTATGTTTTATTTTGGGTTTGCTGTAAGAAAACTCAGTATTGAGTTAAGCTCGCCTTTTGTAAACATTTTTTAATATAACTTATTTTTCTGTTGTGTACACTAAAGTATTAAATAAATAAATAAATAAAAAACCTTGATAAACCAACTCCTGTTTTAAAGAAATTGAGTCGCGTTTTTTTATTGCTATGCAGACGAGCCAACGGACCACACGATCGTAAGTGGTTACCATCGCTCTTAGGGCTCACACTAAAGGGCACCTACCTACGATCTAACTTTAGATCTAATTTCCTTAAGCCTCGTTTAGTGATATATTCTGCCTCCGTAATTCAAACACAAGTAAATCCGAGCCTCAGTGTTTACACCGCATCGCATCGTCACGAATATCGTCCGACAGCGCCCCATAGGGACGGACGTAAAAAATATTTAGCGTTGCGTACCGAAGCGATCTTCCCACGTGCTACCAGGAATAAAACCCGGAAAACAGCTGCCTTGGGAACTGTGGCAGCCTGTCCACATCAACCAGTATTAGACGAATCGTCTCTGGCGAGTGGATGTGTTTTATAAGGAGTACTGTAGTAGAAGGATGTAGTGGTCAGGACGTAGTATATAGTTTAATTATACCTCCCACGTACGTTGTTGTATCTCCAAAACTGCAAATTTACAGTAGAGCGTTTCAAAGATTCAAAGTGTACCAAAATCTGCATTTATTGTTACATCTTTTTGAAATTTCATATTTAAATATAATATAATAGTTGTCTTAACGTCGTCAAAAGATATTTTAAGTAATAATATTACTATGACACTATTATGAAACGCTCCACTGTAAATTTGCAGTTTTGAGGATACAACAACTTACGTGGGTCGTAGTATTACTATTGTTTTAGCCAATTGAAGTATTTCTGCTATATCGTTAACATTAAACGCAAATTAACAGTTTAAACTCAGTAAAATTGTGGATGTTTAATACAGATGAAATAAGTCCAAAGGAAAAGTTGTCGTGGATCTTTCACAAGATGACTACAACGACATGCTTGATTTAAAACTTAGTTAATTAACCCTACTTTTATTTTTATTATTTTTCGATGAAAAGTATTCAATATAATCTCAATAAACCATATTTTAAATTGTACAATTATCAATCTTCTCACAGTAAACTAATGCAAGAATATAATTAGCATTAATGAATTTAAATTAATGCAACAGACCAAAGGCAGCATCCATTCATATAAAAAAGACTATTAATTTCTACAAAACAATTAGTCATGTCAACAACAGTTTCGCACAAACATCGTAAGAGTAATTAAATGGGAATTTACTTATTACCTAAAAGCAGTTGATTGCTGTTAATTGCAAATTTGGATACCAAGCTATACGTATCCTAACTCTTGTTTTAAAACTTGCCTTGCTTTATATTTGTAACCATGTTTGTTACCGAAGCCTTTCCCATATTGTATAGGATTCTGTTAACCCTTTCACGCTCAAAGGAAATATTTTTCCCTTCTACAAAAATCGTTATTGATTATTATTGAATCGATTTTTTTTTAATGAATGTCAAACGTTACGTTTAGGTACGTTGTGTTAAAATGTTTCATATGATATTTATAGGAAATTTGTACACCCTACTATGTTTTTCTAGTGATATCTCTTACTTTACAGAATAACTTAAATATTGTGTAGTATTCGCATATTTAGTCTCAGCCATCTTATTGTCCTGAAAGGGTTAAACCTCGTTTGAAGAAGGACATGTCAACTCGGAGAATTAACGTTGTGTGTGATCAATATGTCAACGCCTTCTTGTAATTTTACGACAGCACTGGTCATTTACGATTTTTTTGCTGGATGAATATTTAAAGACATTCTATAGATATTCCGTAATTTTATATGTCTGTTCGTATGTATCTCTTCAAATAAAGACTTTGATTAATAGCGTATTTTTGATTTTTTTTTTTTTTATTTATTTGGATATTAATTGGTATTAGTATATTTTATTGGTATATTAAAGTACCTGAGTGGCTACTTGCTTACATGAACTTCTGTAATACCAAATGTGCAGAAATTTTCTTAAACCTCATAGCTAATTTAGTTATATTTCTCACTGTGTCTGTATAGAAGGTACAAGTGCAAAATTTTTGCCCTTTTAGAGTACCACAAGCGATGCGAAAGCAATTTACATATTGCGATCGCAATAACAGTATAACCCTGCCAAACTCCAATTTACTACAGCACGAGGCACAGCATACTAATTTTAAACACTTTCAAGAACCAGATGAATAAATATAAAAATCTTTTTGTTGCAGAGACAGGTACCGTCGGAATCCAGGCGTAAGGAGCTCTCCTTATAGAGGCAAGGGAACTGCGTTTATATTCGATACTTGTAATGTGTGGTAAAAACTACGGTGTAAGTTGCGTACGATGTGAGTACGCGAGGGTTGCCAGCTGACGGACATTTTGTTTACGCGATGTGGTAGGTTGTGTTTTGGTGACAGTATTTATAATAATACTTTCATGCATTTTCACCGGGTTCTTACCGCGATATTTAATTAATTGAGTTGTCTCGATATTTCAACGTTGCAAACGTCATGATCACGAGAAGACTGGATACTGCGGGTCAATTTAAGAGCAAACAAATCTGTCTAGCCTCTTTCTCGTTCGCTTTTGGGTAGTACCACTGGAACTCAAACTCACATCACGACACACCACACTCACTGTATCTACAAGACTCTCTGAGCATGAACCCTTAGTGAGTGTTGTGTTTATAGAAAACCGCGAGTGTCTGAATAAGTCTATAATAATAGCCTATGGCGATCGACAGTCAACGTGTTCAGTAAGACCGTTTGTTAATTATGGCGGACTGAAGTTTAGAGGTACAATATTAGTAAAAACTACGGTGGAAGTTGCGTACGATGTGATTATCGGCAAACGGTACTTATTCTTCTGCAACTTGTCTGTCGACAAAGGCCTCCTCTAAAGAGCTCCATTCTTCTCTGTTCCTTGCTTTACGAGACCATGTTGGACCTGCCACTTTCTTTAAGTCGTCCTCCCATCTCTTAATCTGTCTACCTCTGTTCCGTTTTCTATCACGCGGGTACCATTCTGTTACTAATCTCGTCCATTTTTATTCTTTCTCTCTGATCATATGTCCAGTCCATCTCCAATACACATAATATAGTAATAAGTTAATACAATGACAGTTAACCTTAATAAAACGGAGTCGTGTAAAACAAGCTTAATTTATAATTACACATATCAGCAGTTCAATATGGGTATCGTTTATATAATATTTTTTGCTGTAACTCACTCGTTAGTGCCTATTTAAAATAATCTCGATTTATACGTTATGAACGGCATACGAAAAGGTCGTGTACGTAGAATATTTTATGAAAAAGTGCTGCAAAGAGTGTAATTAAGATTTCAGAAAGAACAAAATTATATTATAATACTAGCTGCCCCACGCAACTACGTCTGCGTCGAAAAAATAAAAAAAAATTAGCGGTGGACTACCCCTAACATTTAGGGGGATGAAAAATAGATGTTGGCCGATTCTCATAGATACCGGATAAGCACAAAAAATTTCAACAAAATCGGTCAAGCCGTTTCGGAGGAGTTCAAGTTCGAACACCGTGACACGAGAATTTTATATATTAGATTTTGATTTTGTGAAAAATCAGTGGCCTTATCGAAATATGGACAAGATTAGCATAATATAATTTTCTTCCTTTTGCCTTCATTCCAATATGAAATTCTATGTCTACTGCTATTAAAAACATATTAATGACTTTGAAAATATATTTGTAACAACCCATTACGGCCACTGCTGGGCTCAGATCACCTCAGAAGAGAAATTAGGCATAGTCCACTCACGCTTGCCCAATGCGGATTGGGGACTTCACATATCTTTGAAGGATTTTCCAAATTCTTTTTCAATGTGCAGGTTTCCTCACGATGTTTTTCTTCACCGTTTTTAGCCAGTGATGTTTGGAATTGCACATAAATACTTTTAACACATAGATTTAGAGGAACAAGCCGGCCGGTTTTGAACCAGCAACCTCCCATACGGAAAGCAAGCGCTTTAACCACTCAACCACTACAGTTTATTTGAAGACAGAAATAGATAATTGAAATATTTTTCTATGGAATTTTTACAAGCACGTTCTTTTGCGTTCTCATTCCAAGATCATCTTGATCTCTGTCCAATCTACAACATACTCTTTGATTGTTAAATGTACATGTAAATGTTACATTAATTTTATTCTCTATTGTCCCTTTTTCGTACAACGGAAAAAAATTAGACTGGACTTACTGTGAAGAAACCAATTGCCTCATTATACAAATACAATTGAGCATTGAGACTTGTTATTATCGAGGTATGGAATTCAGTGTGTTTTGGTGATGGTTCACCTGCATGTTTTAAAGGTTTGCTTATGTATGATGGTAAACGGTCATCGTCGCTCATGAACCTCTGCAATGCCAGGGCAATGAGGGGTGCTATCTATCGCTTAATTATACAGGATTTCTTAAACGTTGTTTAAAGAGGGACATGTCATAGTGTTCTTACTTTGATAGCTGAGAGATTTCAAATGTGTCATGGACTTTATGGATTCCATATACATTTCCACTTATAGATTTCTTTATATGTGATCGAAGTTCTATTCTATTTCAATTGTTAATTACAGAATAGTTGATTCATATAAGTTCTTTCAAAGACTGCTTTTCTAAAACAAGGAAATTTTAATTGAGAAAATAACACACTTAACCAACACCTAATTAATGTAACAAAATAGATATAACGATTCTATCAACCATGTGAACACCCACACATATAAAGCGATGAAAAAGCGAGAAAATCTAAACAATCTTCATCAATATTCATGATGCATCCCGAAACCTTGGTGGTGGCCTTACGGGCTCGGATTCCGCGACTGGTACAGTCAGTTTTTTGACGACAATTAAGCTGGTGGACGAAAACGACACGCGCTCAGCTCGCGACACCCAAACATGGAAACCACACGTCGAATTACACAAACCGATACACCAAAAACGACTTAACCACCACCAAAATCAAAGAAAAAACACCCTTAAAACAATAGATAATAACCCTCAAAATCGCCTACACAAATAAACGCCAATTTAATTGTTATACGTGGTTGTACTATTAAAGCTGTGTTAAGCAATAATGGACTTTAAGGGCATCGTTTAATTTCGATTAAAACTCCGTTTTGGCTGGCGGGTCGTAAGGGTCAAATTCCCGGGCGCGATCCAGACGAAAATGGAGCATCGTTAAGATTGCTAGGATCGTGACGCTGAATAAAAAAAACGTTCTATAGATGAATTGGATTTAATGATAGGTAATGATGCTGCTGTACTGAATATGGTCACACGATTGGAACCTTTGTACGTACGAAATGTCACATACATTTGACATTAGTTTGACATGTCACAAATGTCAAAAGTGCTGTCAAGTTTTTTTTTTTGTTTACGGATATGGCAAAGGGAATTTTTGGAATATTGTAATAGATTACAAAGGAGGTTGATCAAAGTGACCGGGTGCTCAAAAGCTGATATTGATTACCTTAAGGAACAGAATCCTGAGGGTCGCCTTACCAAATTAAGGTCACTTTGGCTATCCATTATTATTTAGTTAGTTTTGATGGATTTATGAACGGTGGAATAACATAAAATACATGTCAAATTAAAGCAGGTAGATTACAATTTTGAAATAATATTTATTTTAAAGACAACTTTATAAGCTACAACTTTACAACTACTATAAGCTGTATCAGTTTTTAAATAAATTGGTGTTTTTTGATACAATAAAGTATATTCTATTCTTTTAAAATACAATTTTAAAATCCTTTATATCATAGAGCAGTAGAGTGTTAGCTATTATGTTGTCACTAATACTTAGATTAAGACTTACTAACACTTTTATGTATTTTCATGTATTGTAATGTGGGCCCTTGTAGCCACTATGTTTAAAACTAAATAAAAATAAATATTACAAGTAAAACGAGCCCAAATACTACAAATCTATCTAGTTATGCACAAGAGATCTTATACCTTCCGCATCCATCATCAGATCCGCTCCATTTTGTCATATTATTGCATTGTCACGCGATATGCATCTGCGTGCAAAATGACAGCTCAATCGGGAACCAGGAAGTTTATCAAATTTACTTGTAAGATTCCACCCACTTACATAGTTACATCCAGTACCAGTTAATGTAAAGCTTGTAAAATGCAATCAAGCATTTTCAACGGGTTCTTACCACGATATTTAATTAATTGAGTTGTCTCGATATTTCAACGTTGTTGCAAACGTCATGATCACGAGAAGACTGGATACTGTGGGTCGATTTAAGAGCATACAAATCTGTCTACCCTCTTTCTCGTTCGCTTTTGGGTAGTACCACTGGAACTCGAACTCACTTCACGACACACCACACTCACTGTATCTACAAGACTCTCTGAGCATGAACCCTTAGTGAAATATTACAAAATATTGTAAAATTTATGTAGTTCGCTACTGTGCATATATTACATAAAATGCACAGTAGCGAACTACAAAAGTTATAAATCTTTTAAAAGTGCCATTCATATGCAATGAACAGGTTCGTAAAACATTGAAACAACAATAAAACGAGCTGTAGGGATTGTCAAAAGTTATTTCCCTACAATTCGATCTGTTGTAGCGTTGTTATTGTAAATATTACATCTGAAATTTATAGGGTTGTCACTTGCCACTTGTTGAGAAAGAGGGCTAGACGGAAAAAAATCTTACGAAAAGTTGTCATGACACTTTTTTTGTTTTAGATGATTATCGCTAGATGGCGCTGTGATCAAAATCTTTTAAAACACGTTCCTTATTTTGTATTAGATGATTATCGCTAGATGGCGCTGTGATCAAAATCTTTTAAAACACGTTCCTTATTTTTTTATTGAAAGGAACTTCGTTCTATTCGGGTGTCCCATGACACCTCTCAATTTTTTTATTTCTTTTAACATTAAAGTGACTGTGATACCTTCACTACCTGACACTGGTGCTTAAAATATAAGCAAGATACAAAGACAACAAACCATACAAAAAAAAATGTGTGAAAATAAATTGAAGTAAAGAATGTTTACGTGTGTAAACTAAACAACCTTTTTTGCAGAGGGTTGGGGCCATAGGTAGCGATCCCGCTATGTCCCCTGACAGTGCAGAGGTCCATGAGTAACGGTAACTGCCTACGATTGGGTGGCCCATTAGCTCGCCTGCCTACAATGCTATAAAAAAAAGATTACTGATTGACAATGACTGATGATAATATCATTTATTGACTTAGTTTTCTATAATACTTTCATGCATTGGCTGAGTCACTAAGAGTTCATGCTCAGAGAGTCTTGTAGCTCACTTACACACACTCACTGTTGTGGTGTGTCGTGATGTAAGTTCGAGTTCCAGTGGTACTACCCAAAAGCGAACGAGAAAGAGGGCAGACAGATTTTTTTGCTCTTAAATCGACCCGCAGTATTCAGTCTTCTCGTGGTCATGACGTTTGCAACAACGTTGAAATATCGAGACAATTCAATTAATTAAATATCGAGGTAAGAACCCGTCGAAAATGCATGAAAGTGTCACTTATTGAGTTTCGTAAATCAACTGTACTTTCTGTTAGCAAATTAGAAACATTACGTGAGATATGCTAAAAATGATGAAGTAATAACCAAATGTATCGTCGTCCAGACAAACCGCAGTGATAAAGACACACTAACTATTTTTTTAAATTACTTATTTTAGACAACCCTATTCCTTCGTGACAGATTTGCAGCCCCTACGGTATAATAATGACGGTGCGTACGACGCTACTCGCCGACAACAGATGATCGATTTAATATCGATTGTTGCTGTTTTATATTACGACTGCTATATGATTAATCGATTTTTAATGTTTTAGTGCGGTTGTCAAATGTTTCACGTAAAATTCAGGTGAGTATCAGATATTCTTGTGTACACTCGCATTTACTTAGTCAAGCTCAAATGACCCCTATCATCATCATCCTATAGACGTCCACTGCTGGACATAGGCCTCCCCCAAACCTCGCCACAACGACCGATCCTGTGCTGTCTGTATCCAGTGACCTCCCGCGATCCTGACTAGGTCGTCGGTCCATCTTGTAGGATGTCTGACTATGCTGCGCCTACCTGTTTGCGGTCGCCACTCTAGAAATTTTGTAGATTTATGTCCTATATATGGCTCTATTAGACGAACGCTTGGCTAGTTCCCAATTAAGTGATTAATACTATATTACGTTTAATGTTTGCTCATAGATTTTAAATAATTAACTAAATAAGCAGTTATTAATACTTATCATTTATCACCTGTGGATTTTGGCTACACATGAGATACAGTAGTGAGAAAATACCCAACAAAAAATATAATTAATTATCATTAATTATCAATTCGAATGTATTATTTTTCGTTATTTTAGAAATCAGATACTTTGTACATTATTATTATATCCTATTTCAAAAATTGACTGGTCGTTTTTAAGTTTATCTTGTAAAACGGATAAATAATATTTGAAGTACATTCGGTGTGCAAAAAAAAAAATTGTGTTATTTTTTTCTAATTTCGAATTACAAAATAAGGCTCTACCTTTCGTCACGACTTCTCTCCTTTCGTTAATATCTATCTGTTTACAGTTACGAAGTGTAGTTTATCAGGTACACCTCCAGGCGACCAGCACCGGTACAGATCTGAGCCATAATTAATCACTTGTTACATGAAATACGAAGATCTGTAGATTAAATTACGTAGAGCAGTTTTTATTGTGTCCTACGCGAGGCTATACGCTATACTGTGGGTAATAAATCAAGTTTTTAAGGGGTGGGCCATATAAAGTTTGCATTTTCCAAAAGTTCGACTGTCATGTTGGCTGTGTGGCATGTTGCGCCATCCTGTTGAAACCAAATGTCGTCCATGTCATACTCTTCAACTTTTGGAAACAAAAATTCGTTGAGCATGGCACGGTAACGCTCGCCATTAACCGTAACGGCGGCTCCTTGCTCATTTTCCAATGATGCCGCCGGACCGAAACCGACACCAAACCGTAACTCTTTGTGGTTGCATTGGCTTCTCAATGGTGACGTGTGGATTTACCGACCCCCAGGTGCGACAATTTTGCTTATTGACGATTTTTCGGTAAAAATGCTCATCTTCGGCCAAACGATCTTCTGCCCATTGGGCGAACCGAAAACGTCCCATTTCGTAAATGTCAAACCTTTAACTAAATTATGAACACAAATTGAATGACATTTGAGATGTCATTCTCTAAATAAACAGTAGTTCAAAATGCAAACGTTAGATTGGCCCACCCTATATTTATTTATTTAAGGAAAACCATAAAAAACACATTATAGTGAGATTAAGAAATAGAATTTAAAACTAAAAGGCAGTCCCAGGCTATTCATATACGACTTTTGGATATAGGTCCATCTGCGGTTGGATCTTGGTCTATAAATGATCTGTTTCAGTCCAGGAAGAACTTATTGTGCACGGTGCTATATAAACTGTTTCTTAAAGTATTTTATTTTAAAGAAAACTTTAAACACAAGATTTTGAGATCCTTAATATCATGTATCAGTAGATTGCTAGCCAAGTCAAAATGTATAAAACAAGCTCAAACACGACAGGATCTTATTTAGTTCAAAAGTTCCTTTGACCATCTTCCGAATTCATCATCAGATCGGCGCCATTTTATCATATTACTAGCTGCTGCCCGCGACGTCGTCTGCGTGAACCCTATGACCCGTTTTTTTTCATTTTTCCCGGCACTTATTCGACTTTTTTCTCGCCGTAAAAACCATCCTTGAACTTCAACGAACATTTTAAAAAAAGATTTGGCCAAATTGGTCCAGGCGTTGTTGAGTTATGCGCTTACCAACACATTTTCCGATTCATTTTTATATTATAGATTGCATTGTTACGCGATATACATCTGCGTGGAAAATGACAGCTCAATCGGAAACCGGGAAGTTTGTCAAATTTAGTTTGCAAGATTTACATATTACATCCAGTGCAAGTTAACACAAAGCTTGTAAAATATAGCGTTTCATTTTTCTCTATTTTTGTATCGCATAGCTTGTCATCAGTAGAACAACACCAACATTATGTCAGTGTTTAATAAATATCAGAGCCCGTGGCTTAAGGCGGATTTCGGATGCTGAATTATTGTGAATTTCTACGCCCCTTTTAGTATCCGAAATATTACTTTTTATTCAAAAATGGTACTTAACAAGGAGTCCGAATATATGTGAAAGATATTTTTTTTAATGTTATGCATGTGAATGTTTCAACGGTCCACATATTCGTATATGATTACTGTTGCTCATGGACTTTAGTAATTTCGGAGACACTGCGGAGTCATACTCAGCGCCCAATAAAAACTATCTTTCTTTGTATGCACTCTTAAAAATCTTTTTATTTTTTAGTGTTTTAAAACGTTAATAAATTTTTACCTCATTACACTTTTGAAAAAAGTTTGCTACCCCTTACCTGAAACAAAAAAATACAATTTAAATATCAAAATTGTTTAGTCAACGTCGTATTGATAAAAGAAGAAGCGAAATTAAAAAATGAACCCCAAAACGTTTTCTAATTGGCCAGTGCGAATAATGACATGTCTCGATCCAGGGGTACGCAACAAAAAGTTTTGTCGATTAATAAATGGTTTATTAAACTAGCGTTCGGTTCGCGCACGGGCGGCGCCTGTGTCCGTGTTTGTAGTAAAAAATAATATCATAATGCAGTTTCGATGGCTGAAAAATATTTGTATAGTATATGTAGGTTCTACAGATAAAGCGTGGTCTCTTTGACTTTTTATATTGAGAGTCTTTGACATAAATTTGAAGAAAATGGACACGAAATAGAGAATAAATAATAAAAGTGGTGAAATATTAATATGCCACCTCCGAGGATTTTACTGAATTATGCTGGATGAAATCCATTTTATCACTTTTGAAAAGAAGTACAATTGTAAACTTATTTAGACACTCGCGGTTTTCTATAAATCGACCCGCAGTATCCAGTCTTCTCGTGATCATGACGTTTGCAACAACGTTGAAATATCGAGACAACTCAATTAATTAAATATCGTGGTAAGAACCCGTTCAAAATGCATGAATGTACAATTGTATTTCTTTTATAAAAGATTTTCGTAATTAAAACTTGAGAGGTGTCATGGGACGCCCGAATAGAACGAAGTTCCTTTCGTTTAAAAGATATGTCATATTTTTTTTCCTAACGTAACGCGCGATAAGGAATGTGTTTTAAAAGATTTTGATCACAGCGCCATCTCGCGATAATCATCTAAAACAAATAAGGAACGTGTTTTAAAAGATTTTGATCACAGCGCCATCTAGCGGTAATCATCTAAAACAAAAAAATTGTCGTGACAAGATTTTTTTCCGTCTAGCCCCCTTTCGATAACGCGCGATAAGGAACTTCATTTCAATAAACTTGAAAATCTAACTATCAGACTCTAAGCATTTAAAAATTCCAGGATGTATAATATTTCAATTACAAATAGCTAGTATTGTATCTGCGTTATTCCCTAGTACTTCAAAGGACAGTAGCGAAATGGCCAACGAATGCGCTTTGAACAAAAACAATGAATATGACAACTGACAGCATTCATAATAAAAGGTCTCTAATAAAATTAAATTGTTTGTTTGTCTGTGGTCTTTATATCTTCCTTTAAATTGGGGTAAAACCAACCAAAACACGATTTCTGTATGTTGGTGTTGAACCACACTAAAACCTCCAACCGCTCACACTCAGCGTCCGAACCCCGGCTGAGGCCAGAACCCAGCACGGGGTTTGGAGGGACGGCGCGACGCGTTACGCGATAGGCACTCTTTCCCGTCGCGCTGATGCCTTGGCGAGTCTAGGCAACCTTGCTAAGTCAGCCATTTTGTACAAGCAAATTAACACCGACACTTGGTAAAAAAAATGTGTCTAAAGGTAATGTCAGAAACCATTTACACGAAACACTTAAGTGCTGTACAGTACATGCAATTTTGATTGAACAATTATTTTTAAATGAGTTTGATTTTAGGTATACCGGCGCTGAAAGTTGAATCTAGTTTGTGGTGGAAATGTAATACTGTACTGTAACAACCCATTACTGCCCACTGCTGAGCTCAGGTCTCCTCAGAAGAGGGGTTAGGCATAGTCCACCACGCTTACCTAATGCGGATTGGGGACTTCACATATATTTAAAGGATTTTTAGAACCCTTTTCCGACATGCAGATTTCCTCACGATGTTTTCCTTCACCGTTTTTAGTCAGTGGTGTTGTGAAAAATTGCACATAATTTTTTTTCATATTAAGATTTAGAGGTACAAGCCGGCCGGTTTTGAACCCGCGACCTCCCGTACCGAAGGCAAGCGCTTCAACCACTCGGCCACCACGACTATTCTGTAATATAAATGTAATATGTAATTGTTAATTTAATTTTCCTTCCTTTGTACTATTTTCTTTTCTCTTTCTATCTGAAATAAATTCCCGTCCACAGTGTTCTCGGAGCGCTTTGTCATGTCTCTCTTCAAACGAGGTTTAAGAAAAATACTGTATGGGTAGGAGATAGATAGCGGCCCTTCATTGCCCTGCTATTGCAGAGGTTCATGAGCGACGTTAATCGTATGTAGCAGTCACGTCCTACAAGTTTGTATCGCCAACTTTTCTTAACTAATTGGAACGAAGTTCCTTATCGCGCGTTGTGAAAGGGGGCTAGACGGAAAAAAAATCTTACGAAAAGTTGTCACGACACTTTTTTTGTTTTAGATGATTATCGCTAGATGACGCTGTGATTAAAATCTTTGAAAACAATTCCTTATTTTGTTTTATATGATTAATGCTAGATGGCGCTGTGATCAAATTATTTTATTTAAGTTATAATAATTAGTTAGTTTAAAACGTCTGGTTCTCTCTCTCTTATAGAAAGAACTAATTATTATAACTTAAAAAAAATAAATTTAATTACAATTCCCTCACTAATTAATCGAAAGGAACTTCGTTCCATCCGGGTGTCCCTTGACACCTCTCAAGTTCTTTTGTATCTTGCTGTTTTCGTTAACGTTAAAAATCACCAAAACTCTATAAAACACTTTCAAAAAATTAAATCAGTATAACAAACAAACTCGCGACACACCTTTAGTTTCATTCTAAGCATTGTGTACAGTGGCCATGTTTTGCCTCAACTCGGGACAGTACGAATAGCTTGTGTTATAATGGCCGCTAATATGACAGCTTCGATTTATGACGTTTCTCTATACGTTATTGAATGCAAAAGTTTTTACCGACATTTGAGGACTGATTTTATGATTAGATGTAAATTATTGGAAATGGTTTAATATTGGAAATGGTAGTATTTTTTTGAGTTGGAGGTAATCACCGGATTCCCACCCGCCCCTTTGGTGGGATATGTGGGAGTCGAACCTCACTAAAACCTCCAACCGCTCACACTCAGCATCCGAACCCCAGCTGAGGCCAGAACTCAGCACGGAGTTATGAGGGACGGCGCGACGCGTTACGTCCTCGACACTCTTTCGCAGTATTAACATATTGAAACGTGAACCGTGCAAATCGTTTTATTTAATAAAGTACTCCAAGAAGAAGATCATCATCAGGAAGATCGGATTTTGTCAACTGAAGTGAGTTTTAATTATGTAAGCTTGAACACGCAAAATAGTCAAAAGTAGTCGTGGTGGCCGAGTGGTTGAAGCGCTTGCCTTCCGTACGGGAGGTCGCGGGTTCAAAACTGGCCGGCTTGTACCTCAAAATCTTAATATGAAAAAGATTTATGTGCAATTTTTCACAACACCACGAACTAAAAACGGTGAAGGAAAACATCGTGAGGAAACCTGCATAGCGGAAAAGGGTTCTAAAAATCTTTTGAAGATATGTGAAGTCCCCAATCCGCATTAGGCAAGCGTGGTGGACTATGCCTAACCCCTCTTCGGAGGAGACCTGAGCTCAACAGTGGGCTGTAATGGGTTGTTACTGTACAGTACAGTACATAACACGCAAAATGTGAAATGCAAGAAATAACCACTATCCAAGTAAACATGTAATTGATCTTATTTGTTAACAATAAAACTTATCTGAACGGACCACATTCATCTTTTTGTCCTATAAAAGCTACTCTTCAAAATAAACCAAAAATTCGAAGTCATGTTAGTCTCATACCTCGCTATAAAAATTCCTAATCACTTCAATGTCCGAAGTAATACAGCCCGCTGCAACTTTCCTGGATTTATTCGATGTAAACAAATATTTACGAATCGAAAACGATATAAATTCGCTAAACAATCGAATAAAATACTCGTTTTTTCGCAAAATCGATTCCGAGTTCGATAAACAATACTTAATTGTTGGCGTTTAGCAAGAAACTGGAATCGATTTTTTGTATCGAGTTATGATTGATGATCGATATTGAATATTTGAATTAATACGTGAATCGATGTTGGGAGCGATAAATAATTTATTTTTGAATGAAACGACGTCTTTGATATTTTGATTTGGATTCGAAGATGGATATATTTTTGTTGTTGAATTCTGATATAGTGGTTAAACTAGTCGTGTCATCTGATGTCACTTTTAAAATTTAGTTGATTAAAAGGTATTTTTTAAATTATATGAATTAGGTAGGTACATTAGTTTCAGATTAGCTTATTTCTGTACTTGTTAGTAAAATATAATTTAAATTAATTGACAACAAATATTATTATGTTATTTAGTAGTAATTAAAACGGGGCGATAAGCGTCGATCGCGAACGCGTCCTTTCACTCCTACCAGCCTCGTGTCGGGCTTTGTCCCCGGTCGGGGTTCGGACGTCGAGCGTGAGCGGCGGGAGGTTTTGGTGCGGTTCAACTCTCACATACCCCACTCGCGGGACGACTGGAAGTCCGGCGATTTCCTCCCATTACAAAAAAAATAGGTATACAGTTTTTAGAACAACTATAGCAAATCTTTCAATAAACAAACACATTTCTAATTTTATATAGACATCGATAACTACTAAAGCACCAACAAAAACCGAAAACTGAATAATATTTTATCATTCGATTTTGAGAATTTCGCTGAGCTATCATCGATATTATCGAACTATAGAATCGATACCTTTTGTTCAAGTCTCGATAATCTTAAATTCATATCGATATTTTTTATTAATATTTCGAAATTATTGTATAAGTTACACGGATAATTTTGTAGATTTAATCGAGATATGCTAGTATTCGATTTTTTTGTTAATATAAAAATGCTATATTTTTATTTACGTACGGATGTACGTATGTAAATTATAGTTATATAATGAGAAAAATTGTTGGAGAATTTGGACGATTGCACTAAAGGGGATATTTTATTATTGTTGGGTGAAAAGTTTTTTTAAATAATATTACCCTGTGTGACAGGCGGAGTGGCGTGTTTCAGGAAGTAAGTATTAAATAAAATTTTATATTAAGATAGACACAAAAAATAGTGTAAATATGATATAATAATATTATTTTGTTGTATGTAGACTAGTATGAATGTAAAACAGACAATAGTGAAGACAGTAGCCCCGACCTTTAACATCGGATTATATCGCGTATCATCAGCGCTACCGACTTCACCTCGCGACCTCTACTGTCACCATCATTTTGAAAAAAAACAGGATAATTCCGAAAAGCAAATCGTATTTACAAGCTTTATATTAACTTGCACTGAATGTATCTATGATTTGACTTTGACTTTGACTTGTTTTACTTGTATTAGCTAGCACTCTACTGAGCGCGACGGAAAAGAGTGCCGAGCGCGTAACGCGTCGCGCCGCCCCTCAAAACCCCGTGCTGGGTTAGCCAGAGAGATGAGGCCAGAGCCTCAGCCGGGATTCGGACGCTGAGTGTGAGCGGTTGGAGGTTTTAGTGCGGTTCAATTCCCACATACGGGGGGCGGGGATCCGGTGATTTCCTCCAACTGAAAAAAAAACACTCTACTATCTTCAAATTTTAATTGATGGGTAGGCGACTCCACATTTAACAGATCAGCAATGACAATTCTACAATGGCTAGTTCTAAAGGAAAAGTTTATTCTTTTAAAAATCTTATGGTCACACTACAAAGCTCTTGTTTTTCGAATACCATCCCCCGTGTCCTGCAGCGAAGCTTGACAACCCAACCGCTACAACCCATCCACTCTTTCAAAGAATTCCACATCCAATAACCGTTCACAACATAAACAGCAGCTCTACCTACAACAAAACCCGCAATGGTTTTCGAGGAATAAAAATTAGTCGTCAGAATATTTCGTTTTATTGCAAAGTTGCTTTGAAAGAATGTTATGCAGTTGTTAGTGCTTCTGTTTAAAATTACAAGTCGATAAATAAGAGAGTCGAATTGTTTCATTCTTTGTCTGACGTTCAACAAGCTTAGGTGTTCTTTCGAGAGCGATTCCTAAGAGGTATTCAAATGCTTATTTTAATTTACTGGTTTTTATCTGTGAACTGATTTCGTTAATATTGGAATCCCCCATCTTTGCTGAAAAGCAACTAAACGAATGACGTCACCATTGACTATCGTCATACCAATTCCCATGGAAACCAAAGACAAAACGTAATTTTTAATGAACGTTTACGTCAAAGTGACGCCATGACACTAAAACGGGTGTATAAAATACAAATAGAAGAACTCGTATACTTAAGTTAAAATACATTTTGAGGCTAAAATAACGTTTCTTTGATATTTTCTTCTTCTTACCGTAAAGAAATCAAACATGAACTACGGTCCAAAATACTCGTATAATAAAGTAAGTTATTGAACATTTTACGTGATTAACCACTCAACTGGGATCGGCAACCAAATTGGTTTGTTTACTTTTGCCAAGTCTGTGGCACCGAAAATTGAGCACAGTTCTAAAACTTGTTATGTTTACATTTTTTAACCGTCTCATATTTTATGGAGATGATATATTTTCGCTGAAAATGCAATACAGCGTCGTTTAGTAATAAAGATTTCAGGACATGTTGGTTCAGAGCATGGCGGAGTGGTCCCCGTGGTGCGCCCCGGTCATTCCCCAGGTGGGCATTGAAGCTCCTGGACAAGGAGCGCTTGGTGGAAGCCTCCACGGTGGCGGCGTGGACGCCTATGCGTCCACACCCAGTGGACGTGGAGGTCGAGGCGCAATGGCTCCGGGACACGATGCATCGCATTAGCGATGCTTCGATGCCCCGGGTTGGCCCTCGGCCTCCTAACAGGTCGGCGTACTGGTGGTCGCCTGAGATAGCGCAGCTCCGTGCTGTATGCGTCCGGGCGAGGCGCCGGTGCGCCAGACATCGCCGCCGCATCCTCGCGCGCCGCGACGATCCCGTCGCGTTCGCGGAGGAGGAGGCCCGGCTGTATGGCGAGTACGCTGAAGCGAGGGGCGCCATGCAGCTGGCCATCAAGCAGGCCAAGGAGAGGCACATGGAGTCACTCTTGGGGACGCTCGACGATGATCCATGGGGGCGCCCCTATAAAGCGGTGCGCGGCAAGCTGCGCCCGTGGGCGCCTCCCCTGACCGAGCGTCTCCCGCCTCAGCAGCTGCGGGACATCGTTTCGGCGTTGTTCCCGCAGGAGCAGGACGGATTTACTCCGCCTGCTATGGGTGAACCGCCGGATCACACCGGCGGTGAAGCCACTGCTGAGGTGCCTCACATCACGAAGGATGAGCTCCATGAGGCCGTGGTCAAAATGAGTAGAAAAGACACGGCACCCGGCCCGGACGGCATCCACGGCCGGGTCCTAGCCTTGGCCCTCAATGTCCTAGGGGACCGACTCCTGAGGCTGTACAATTCATGCCTGGAGTCGGGACGGTTTCCCTCGCTCTGGAGGACGGGCAGACTGGTCCTCCTACGTAAGGAGGGGCGCCCGGCGGACTCAGCCGCCGGTTACCGTCCCATTGTGCTGCTGGACGAGGTGGGCAAATTGCTGGAACGCGTTCTGGCTGCCCGCATCGTTCAGCACCTGGTCGGGGTTGGACCCGATCTGTCGGCGGAGCAGTACGGCTTCCGGGAGGGTCGTTCGACCGTAGATGCGATTCTGCGCGTCCGGACCCTCTCGGAGGAGGCCGTCTCCCAGGGTGGGGTGGCCTTGGCGGTGTCGCTCGACATCGCCAACGCCTTTAACACCCTGCCCTGGTCCGTGATTGGGGGGGCACTGGAGAGGCATGGAGTGCCCCTCTATCTCCGCCGGCTGATCGGCTCCTACCTGGAGGCCAGGTCGGTCGAATGTACCGGGTACGGTGGGACCTTGCACCGGTTCCAGGTCGTGCGCGGTGTTCCACAGGGGTCCGTTCTTGGACCCCTCCTGTGGAATATCGGGTACGACTGGGTGCTGAGGGGCGCCCTCCCCCCGGGCCTTAGCGTAATTTGTTACGCGGATGACACATTGGTCATGGCCCGGGGGGATGACCACGGAGAGTCTGCCCGTCTTGCCACAGCGGGGGTGGCCCTCGTCGTCGGCAGAATAAGGAGGTTGGGCCTCGACGTGGCGCTACACAAATCCCAGGCCCTGTGGTTTCACAGGGCCAGGGTGGCGCCACCGGTCGACGCCCACATCATGGTTGGAGGCGTCCGAATCGGGGTCGGGGTACAACTTAAGTACCTCGGCCTCGTGCTGGACAGCCGTTGGACCTTCCGGACCCACTTCGAGCAGCTGGTCCCTCGACTTGTGAGGACGGCCGGCCATCTTGGTCGGTTGCTTCCGAACATCGGGGGACCCAGCCACGCGGTGCGCCGCCTCTACGCGGGGGTAGTGCGCTCGATGGCCCTGTACGGTGCGCCCGTTTGGGCCGAGCCTCGTACTCGGGCAACTTTTGCCCGATACTTGCGCCGGCCACAGCGCATCGTAGCTATCAGGGTCATCCGCGGGTACCGCACCGTCGCGTTTGAGGCGGCGTGCGTGCTGGCGGGGACGCCGCCCTGGGAGTTGGAGGCGGAGGCGCTCGCTGACGATTATCGTTGGCGATGCGACCTCCGGGCCCGGGGCGTAGTGCGTCCCCTGCGGGAAGCTGTTCGGGATCGGAAGGCCCAATCTCGGCGGTCCGTAATGGAGTCGTGGGAGCGACGTATCGCTAACCCTACTTGGGGTCTGCGGACCGTCGAGGCGATCCGCCCCGTCCTAAAGGATTGGGTGGGTCGTGGCGAAGGACGCCTCACCTTTTGGGCGGTGCAGATGCTGACCGGGCACGGATGCTTCGGGCGGTATCTGCACCGCATTCAGGTGGAGCCGACGACGAGGTGCCATCACTGTGTAGGTTGTGACCGGGACACACCGGAGCATACGCTCGCTGTCTGCCCTGCATGGGAGCAGCAGCGGTGTGTCCTGGTCCAACAAATAGGACCGGACTTGTCGCTCCCGGGCGTCGTGGCGTCGATGCTCGAGAGCGACGAGTCCTGGAAGGCGATGCTCGACTTCTGCGAGTCCACCATCTCGCAGAAGAGGGTGGCGGGGAGTGCGAGGGAGAGAATTTATTCTTCTCTCCGCCCCGCAACAACCCGCCGCCGTCGAGCAAGGGGCCGGAACCGGGATCTCGCCCGGAATCTGGCCCCTTAAGAGTTTCGGGTCCCCAACGCATGTGAGTGCGAGCGGGGACCCAAGAAGGTGTCGTGTCTCGCTCAGCACGCCCTTGCGTCAGAGCATCCGGAGGATGGCGGACCGCGCTCCCCGACCCACGCTGGTTCTGACCCAGCGGGGTATTCCGTGGGAGGGTGACACGCGGTCCAGCCATCTTGGCGGGCTTCGGATAGCCCGCCGACCGAGAGAGCCGGTGGCCGTATCGCCGGCGGCTGCCGGTTCGGCGTCCGGGGACGGCGTGACGGAAAAGTGTGCCGAGAGCGTTACGCGTCGCGCCGTCCCACAAAACCCCGTGCTGGGTTCTGACCTCAGCCGGGGTTCGGACGCTGAGTGTGAGCGGTTGGAGGTTTTAGTGAGGTTCAACTCCCACATACCCCGCCCGCGGGGCGGTCGGGGATCCGGTGATTTCCTCCAACTGAAAAAAAAAAAAAAAAAAAAAAAAGTAATAAAGATTTAAAAAAATATAAGGTTTAATTAAAAATTATTGGAATTTTTTTTTTTTAAAAAGGTGCTCAAACACGGTATTGATTCCGAACGAAGTCCCCAGTTTCGCCATCTAGCGAATAGTGACGTTTCCAGTTGAGTGGTTAAATTAATTCTCCAACACTTTCACAATCGTTCACTTCAAGTTTTTCTATAACTTGTAAAAACATTTATAAACCCGCCGCCATTATACCTTCAAAATGAATCATAAGACACAATAGCCGTTCAATTTATCCCCGTCTCTTAGTTTTTACCGGGTTTCATATATTAGTTACGAATGCAGTGATGTTATTGACACAGTGCAGAGAAAATACAGTCATTTTACTGTCATATTCCGTTAACATGAGTTTAAAGTATCAAGGTATCCCGATTTAGAATGACCTTCTGTGTCCTAACTCGTCCAGTGGTGGGTTGTAGCTTCTTCCGATTATGACATCTTCAGCTGTAGTTCACCGATCACCTACGTGACTTACCCACAGGTCTTCTGGCCCTACCAAGTGACCCACCTGTGGTAGCAAGCGGCGTAGCTACTTCCGAAACAGGCCATCGCCTGGAACGGTTGCCCCAGGACCGCCATTATGAGGTCCAAGGGACACCTTCTGTGACAATAAATGTGTTCGCTTGAAGGTGTATTTCATTTTGAACCTCTCGTAAATCGTTGATTGATTGGGGACTGAACACTTACTCGTCGCCTCAGTGCTTCTTTGGCCAATCTGCACTCGAGCAAATTTTACAGGAGACAGCAAACAAGCACGGAATTTTCGTTAAGTGCCGTGTTGAGAAAAAAATTGAAATGAGATTTTTATTGTTTTAGAATTGAATATTTAAAAAAAATATTTTACCAGTCGGATGGAATTTTTATTCTTTATAATACTGCATTAAAAATTAATTTTCGTAAAAAATGTCAGATCGGCCAAACAAGCACTGAGGCGACGTACTGTCAATATTATACACTGTGATCTCCAACAATCAGATCACACATCATCTTGTCTTATTAAGACTTTATTTAAAAGTGAAAAACAGTAGAAATCATCTGATCGTATATAATTTAATAACATCACAGTTATGAATTGCCTCGAAATATGTCAAAGTCAAAATATCGAACAAACCACTTTATTAAGTTACAATGTTGTAAAATTATTGAACTGTTAGTATGTATGTTGGGATTTCTTAAGCTTATTATATGAAAGATAATGGGCTTATATTTTTATTAGTGACTTCCTAAAATGGCGAGGTTATCAAATTTACTGTTCCTATTGTAATTTACTGACTGTTTTAAAAATATCAAAAAAATGTAATGTTTTATAATGTTTTAAGACGTTTGTCTCCGCATAATTTTAGTTTAGATAGAATTGTGTAACGTGACGGTCCTCGGAGTTTTTTCAATAATTAGATATTTATGATTAAAGAGTTTTGTTTAAAATGCTTTTAGCTTTGTATCCACTCAACAGGGATCGGCAACCAAATTGGTTTGTTTACTTTTGCCAAGTCTGTGGCAAGAGCCAAAATTGATCACAGTTCTAAAACTTGTTTTGTTTACATTTTTTAATCGTCTCATATTTTACGGAGATGATATATTTTCGCTGAAAATGCAATACAGCGTAATTTAGTAATAAAGATTTACAAAAATATAAGGTTTATTTAAAAATCAAAATTATGGGAAAAAAAATGTTTTAAAAAGGGGCTTAAACACGGTATTGATTCCGAACGAAGTACCCAGTTTCGCCATCTAGCGAATAGTGACGTTCCCAGTTGAGTGGTTAATTGTAGTGACCAAATATGGATTCACCAATTGATTTTTGTAGCTACATTCTAATCAAAACAGAAACACTCCTATCAACTCTACCCTTTTTAATAGTTCAAGATCTGTCCTATAAAATAAAAAACCACAGCATTCACTATGAATCTGTCACAACAACATCAAAGACCAAGACCCTCCACGAAGCGACGGTTTGCTACGCAGAACTCTTTTGCAATTTTTTCCATCAATTAATTGAGACAATCGTTCGGATTTTTTAGCACTTCTGCCCTAGATAATAAGGTTCAGATTAGATGTTAAAACAGTTTTTGGGGCCACACAAGTTGGTGTGTTCGATGGTTTGGTGCAAAACATTGGATGGCACGTGACTTCGGTTATGATCAATTAAGGATAAAGATGTCTATTGTAAGTTAAAATCCTAATACAAATTTGAGAGCACACATATAGGTACTAATACACATAGGATTCAACTTTTAGATGTGCCTGAGCAAATTACTAATGATCCTCACACTAGACAAGGCCTGTATCGTAAGGACCACGTTATTAATTGAGTTTATTCTTAAATTGATAAAATATAATTGGATATACTACAAGAGACTAAGAAAAAAGGCCCATCCAACTTAACGGTAAGTGGTTACCGTCAAGTCTCTGCTTTACCATTAGGCATTAGGAGTCGTTACCCATCACTAAATCACCAAATCGAAAATAATTTTGATCCCATAGACAATAAACAGCGCAGGACAGGTCAGGTAAATATCGTTTAAAGAGAGACATGTCATAGCTTTCCGGGAACACTGAAGACTGCAGTTCATTTTCGATGCACTGATCTAAAGTATGAATTTTACTTCTACTACGTGTAGTGCGATGGTTAAAGGTATGATTGGTAAAAGTTGTTTAAGTACTGAACTACCCTTTATACACTTATTCAGATACCCGCGGTTTCCTATAATACTTTCATGTGATGTGAGTTCGAGTTCCAGTGGTACCACCCGAAAGCGAACGAGAAAGAGGGTAGACAGATTTGTTTGCTCTTAAATCGACCCGCAGTATCCAGTCTTCTCGTGATCATGACGTTTGCAACAACGTTGAAATATCGAAACAACTCAATTAATTAAATATCGCGGTAAGAACCCGTTGAAAATGCATGAAAGTACCCTTTATACGCTTGACCTTAGTAGAGGTAGGCAAAGATTAATGCGAGTCGGGAATCAGTCAAGAAAAATCATAATGAAAGTGGTTAGACAGTTTGCCTTCCTTGACTGTATGTGACTGTACTAACTTCCCATTAACTTCTCTACAATAACAATAACAAATCACAACCATAGATTACTAAAATCACAGATTAGTCAACGGTCAAACTCAGCAAGTACCAAGTAGTATCAGCCCGAAAAATGTGTTGTATCCCAAATGTTGGACATTGTTATAAAAAGCAGATCTCGCGCGTTTCTAACACGATTCGATGTTTGTTCGTGTGTTCTTGCGAATGTTCGACCATGTCTGTTTATGCACGAATTTTAAGTTGGGTCACTATTCTGAGAGCTGATTTGAGGCGTTCGAGAAATGTCGTATGATGGAGATTGTATCGGCATAGACATAAGTTTTTTGTGTGTAAAAAAGAACATACAGACACATATTTAAAAGTTAACAAAAAAGCTCACACATAAAACGGCCGAAACTCAGCATGTTGCCGGTTGCCAACCACAGAAACATTGTAGTCGACACCCGGACCGCGCTCCTCGACCCACGCTGGTTCTGACCCAGCGGGGTATTCCGTGGGAGGGCGACACGCGGTCCCATCTTGGCGGGCTTCGGAGAGCCCGCCGACCGAGAGAGCCGGTGGCCGTATTCGCCGGCGGCTACCGGTTCGGCGTCCGGGGACGGAGCGACGGGAAAGCATGCCGATGGCGTAACGCGTCGCGCCGTCCCTCCAAACCCCGTGCTGGGTTCTGGCCTCAGCCGGGGTTCGGACGCTGAGTGTGAGCGGTTGGAGGTTTTAGTGAGGTTCAACTCCCACATACCCCGCCCGCGGGGCGGGCGGGGATCCGGTGATTTCCTCAAACTAAAAAAAAAAAAAACAAAAAAAAAGTCGACACCCGGCGCTGGTTTTCAGTTCCGACCGGTAGCGTTGTTTTTCGTTGTTATGTTAAATCGTATTTAGTTGTATAAATAGGGTAATCTATACTAATATTAATAATAGATAACGAGAAATTGTGAGATTTTGAAGGTTCAGTAGATTTCCAAAGAGAACCAATTATCAAAATTATTTGAGCTTTTTTTTGTGTTAAGACTTGAAATTGATTAAACTTCTATCTTGTAAACTTATGGCTTCTTCATTTCTTTTATTTGCCGGATAGAAACAAGAGCCTACAGACAACAAGATGACAGTGGTAAGTGGTAACTGTTAGTCATAGCCAATGTTTTCAATTTCATCAAATAAAAAATCTTGACTCACCCTTTTTACGCAAAGATTTTAAATACACTGCGTCACGAAACAATGTCATTCTTTTGATCTATATCTAAGGGGTGGGCCATATAAAGTTTGCATTTTTCAAAAGTTAGACTGTCATGTTGGCTGTGTGGCATGTTCCGCCATCCTGTTGCAAACCCAAAACAAAACATAACTCTTTGTGGGTGCATTGGCTTCTCAATGGTGACGTGTGGATTTTCCGATCCCCAGATGCGACAGTTTTGCTTATTGACATAGCCTCCATGGTGAAAATGGGCTTCATCTGACACACACACACATTTTTTACAGGTTGGACTGAAGACTCACCACTTTGGAAGTAACTTTTCAATATTTCCCAATTTTGTTCAAGCGTATAGCGTCCCATTTCGTAAATGTCAAACCTTTAACTAAATTACGAACACAAATTGAATGACATTTGAGCTGTCATTCTCTAAATAAACAGTAGTTCAAAATGCAAACATTAGATTACCCACCCTATAAATGGTGGGTATTTCTACAATCTAATTTATTAAGTTATTATTTTAAACATTAACACTAATAAATGCAATGAAACTACACATATATTATGCCTCAATTCACAAGACTTTGAATAGACTTATTTCCAAATATCGAAGCGTCCACAATAGTTCGTAAAGCTGCCGAATTAAAACAATCCAACATGTCCGACATCCCTGCATTTGAGTACCCGAATTTTGTATAATATACATTGTTCTCTGTTGTTTTTGTCATGTCCTTTTGACAATACCACTATTAATGCCCGCAGGATTCTTGTTTTGACATTTAGAATGTAATGCTGGTAGAATTTTCATTGTTTTTGACTTGTAAACATATTATTAAGTATCGTGTTAACATGTTTTAGTAGCCTGTTATAATACCAAGATACAAAAGATTGCTTAAGCAGTAAGCCTCGATGAGATACTTGATTAGAGAGTTATAATGAATTATAAAGAAAATAAGCGCCATTTTGTTATATTATTGCATTGTCACGCGATATACATCTGCGTGCAAAATGTCAGCTCAATCAGAATTCGGGAAGTTTGTCAAATTTGCTTGTAAGATTACATCCGAACTTACATAGTTACAATATGGTAACATAGTTAAATTTAGTACAATTTAATATAAAGCTTGTAAAATGGCACTAACTAAACATTACCAAAATCTATTAGCAGTCCTTTTGCATAGGCATAGGCATAGGCAAGGGGGCGCGTCATGTAATAGAAACTACACATTATCTATGGCTTTGGATTTAAATTGTATTAAACTGGAGACTCTGTGAAACATTTTATAAAACACTTGGTGTTTTTTTTTATTGTTTTGTAAGCAGACGAGGCAACGGGCCACCTGATCGTAAGTGGTTACCGTCGCTCATAGACCAATGCAATGGTGTTTAATTTAGATTCATTGTTTACACTACTGTATACCTACTGTTTGTTAGTATTTTGTAATTGTGACGCAGAGGACATTGCGCAGGTCCATTAGTATTAAAAAAAACTCAATTACACTATATTTCTTATTTCGACTATCACTTAGTCCCAACGACACCAATAATAATATCTTAGTAAGAAAAATAAACGACATGTGATGAAAATCGTATCTTAAACGCTTCCGGTCAAACCATTCATTAGACGTTCGTTAAGGAATGAATGAGTGACCGACGAGTCATTATAATAATTTCACACTTCATTTATTGAACTGTCTTTATTTAATGTTAGGACTCGTTCACGGGGCCAGTGTAGTGAATAATTTAATAACTACATGTGTATGAACACCAAAAAATTATAAACTTATTCAGACATTCGCAGTTTTCTATAATACTTTCATGAGTTCCAGTGGTACTACCCAAAAGCGAACAAGAAAGAGGGTAGATAGATTTGTTTGATCTTAAATCGATTCGCAGTATCCAGTCTTCTCGTGATCATGACGTTTGCAACAACGTTGAAATATCAAGACAACTCAATTAATTAAATATCATGGTAAGAACCCGTTGAAAATGCATGAAAATACCAAAAATTTAGTCGAGTAATAAATGTTATACACATTTAGCTAAAAAATTACTCGGTACTCGATTAAAATGCTAGCCTAATGCGAACTAGGCATAAGTGTGCAAAATGTCGTGTCGTTTTAGCCTTAGCCGGGGTTCGGACTATGAGTAAGAGCGGCAGGGGGTTTTAGTGCGATTCGACTCCAAAATGAATTCAACAGATACAGAAGATATAGAATAAGTTCTAATAATAAATATTTTCATGCATTTTCAACGGGTTCTTACCACGATATTTAATTAATTGAGTTGTCTCGATATTTCAACGTTGTTGCAAACGTCATGATCACGAGAAGACTGGATACTGCGGGTCGATTCAAGAGCAAACAAATCTGTCAACCCTCTTTCTTGGTGGTAAGAACCCGTTGAAAATGCATGAAAGTATTATAGAAAACCGCGGGTGTCTGAATAAGTTAATAAATATTTTATTCATAATTTTACATGACGTAGAAACCAAGTTGTTTCCATGGCGACGGTAAAGAATAAAGTAATGCATTACCTCACATGATCCCGGGCTGGGTTCTTAGTCAATTCCTATATATTCCAATCGCAGAGCGGGAATCCGACGATATCATCAACTCGAAAAAAAATTGTCATATTTCCACACTGTTAGAACTGAATTTTCCATATAATAATGCCGTAACTTTGCACCAGTTTGTACGCAGCCTTACTGTACAAAGTAGAGGATATATCGATGATCTCATTAGAGTGACAGCCTCCGCCCTTTTCACGCCTTCGGTTACTGCACGTTGCACTTAATACTTATATATTTATGTCTTATAGACGAGCAACCAGGCCACCTGATCCTAAACGGTTACCATTGCTCATGAAACCTTTTTAGGGGACAATGCCGCATAGCCCCATGGCGGGTTCTGACCTCAGGTTCTCAGTTCGGACTGTATGCGGTTGGAGGTTTAAGTGCGGTTCAACTCTCACATATCCGGCGATTTCATACAGTTAAAAAAACACAGGTAAGAAAGACCAATTAATACAAAATTAAGAAAATACTGTAAATAGTATCATGGCATAGTCCACTATGCTTGCCCAGTGCTGGGACCGGTTGGGGACTTCACATATCTTCAATGGATTTTTAGAATCCTTTTCCGACATGCAGGTTTCCTCACGATGTTTTCCTTCACCGTTTTTAGCCAGTGGTGTTGTGAAAATATGCACATAAATTTATATAATTTATTATAAGCCTCCATTTATTAAAAGAGGTTTTCAGGTCACGGTCATTCATCAAAACATCAATATTATTATCCAAATTCCAAACACAATTAACATTATTATTCTTATTCTAAATAGTTATTACATTGTTAAAATAATTTAGAAAAATTTAACTAATCACTGAATTAATTAATGTTGGAATTAATTATAATGTTAAGTACACGAGATCTATGGATTATTTTGGCGCTCATTGATTTATTATTCATCCTTTAAGAATGCTGATCATCGAACTATTTAACAAATTCAATGTTTGTCTGCGTGTTTATTATTTTATTTGCAGTTAAGACAATATTATTATAAGTAACAATTATTAACGAACAATATCGATTTTTTATGTTTCGCAGTCAAAGTCAAATTTGGTGTTGACCTTTGAAATACTTAATCTTACGATTCAATAAAAGAAAGAAGAAAAAAATATTTATCGAAAAAAAATCTGTACTTTTTTTAAGATCCTGGATATGTCATAGTAGTAAAGTGCTAGCTAAGACAAGTGAAACGTACCTATGGGGCGGCTCGACAGGAAAGAGTGCCGTGGGCGTAACGCGTCGCGCCGTCCCTCATAACCCCGTGCTGAGTTCTGGCCTCAGCCGGGGTTCGGACGCTGAGTGTGAGCGGTTGGAGGTTTTAATGCGGTTCAACTCCCACATACCTACCCAGCCCGCCCCGCGGCGATTTCTTCCAACTAAAAAAAAAAAAAGTAAAACGTACCTAAACACGTCGAATCCATCTTATTTAGTACACGAGTTCCTATGAACACATCCGTCATTAGATCAGCGCCTTTTTGTCATATTATTGCATTGCCACGCAATATAATGCATGCAAAATTTTACCTCTATCGGAAATCGGGAAGTTTGTTAAATTTAGCTCGAACTGACGAAGTTAAATCCAGTGCAAGTTAATATAAAGCTTGTAAAAACAATATATTTTATCAATCAAACCTGCGTGTTTTATATAGTTTAGTTGTATCGCGTGCCACTAGTCTCTACGTGACAACAGTACATAACAAAGTGCTAAATCTGTTAGTCATGCGACAAATCAAGGTAAGCATTGTAATTATTATGATATCATTATTAAATTGTAATATAATACGTTGGAGCTGGATCTAATAAGTATATTTTTAAGCTCCCGAATTCTTTTTCCAAAAATTAATTAATCAAAGGTAAACTGAAGGCAATTAATTGATAAAAGATAACACCCCTGTTATTGCAGAGGCTCCTGAGCGTCGGCAACCATTTACTAACAGACGAGCCGTAGGCCTATCTTGAATTAATAAAAAAATCTACTTGACAGATCAATAGCAAGTCTACCTATGCGAAATTACGTGAAAGTATATTTCTACTGTCATTGATAAAAAATACGGCCACCGGCTCTCTCGGTCGGCGGGCTTTCCGAAGCCCGCCAAGATGGGACCGCGTGTCACCCTCCCACGGAATACCCCGCTGGGTCAGAACCAGCGTGGGTCGGGGAGCGCGGTCTACCATCCATGCTGAGCGAGACACGGCACCTTCTTGGGTCCCCGCTCGCACTGCGTTGGGTACCCGAAATTCTTAGGGGGCTAGATTCCGGGCGAGATCCCGGTTCCAGCCCCCTAGTGTGTAGGTACTGAGCATATTTTCTTTATTTCCAAAACAGTTCCAATTTTGAAATAATGTCAATATTTGTGACATAGGTACCTATTGAAAATAACTTTGGCAGCCTTATGTTCCACAAATTCTTCAAAACACAAAAGAATAACTTAAAGGTTTCAAATCTAAACAAACAAAAAACATATAAAACTAATTTATTGTAGACCACTTCATTAATATAATTCACTATTCTTAAATAAGTGTTGGCGTTTGCGCACGATACCTTTTTAATTTGCCAAGCAATATTAATCCTAATCTTAACAGCATACAGCATATTTTCCCATAAAATCTTTAACAAAATCCTTATTCGCACTCCTTTTAAGGGCACTAAAAATCGAGGCTAAATTAACATCTAATGTCATCTATCTCTTTCTAACTGACGTTTTAAGTATATATTTATCTCTTTCTAAATTAGAATTTGGAACTTATTGACATGTTAAATATTAATGCGATTTTGTTTTTATGACAATGAAAAATTTTGTTGCGTCAAATTTGCCATTATAGTGTGCTATTAATCATTCTTTAGATAATGATTATATTACCATTTTTTTGTAAATAACTTGCTACAGATGTAAGTATTGGAACGAAGTTCCTTATCGCGCGTTATCGAAAGGGGGCTGGACGGAAAAAAATCTTACGCAAAGTTGTGACGACACTTTTTTTGTTTTAGATGATTATCGCTAGATGGCGCTGTGATCAAAATTTTTTGAAACATGTTCCTTATCGCGCGTTACGAAAAGAAATATTTTTTATAAGATATCTTTTAATCGAAAGGAACTTCGTTCTATTCGGGTGTCCCATGACACCTCTCAAGTTATTTTTATTATTTTTAGTTTAATTCAATTATGCTACATTAGGCCTACTTTTTACTGTAGGACGTTGTAAACGAGCTAAAACTTTGATTCCCTCCAGAGTAAGACTGTTCAGATTGTTAAACGAGGTTTAAGAAAATTCCTGTATAAGTAGGTAATGGATAAAGACTCCCATTCTCGCACTGCGGAGGCTTTTTTTTATTGCCATGCAGCCAGACGCGCCAACGGCCCACGTGTAAGTGGCTGTCCGTCGCTTATGAACCTCTGCAATGTCAGGGGACACCTACGACCTAACTTTAAGGACCCTCCTCAAGCATCGTTTGAAGAAGGACAAGTCATAGCGCAAAGGCTCATGATATCACATATCTGCAGTTAAGTGAAGTCGGAATGCATGTTTCCTACTTCTTCTAGAGGTAATCTTCTGATGGAACTCGTAGCAAAGGCCAAAACTAGTTAGCCCACCCTCGGGTTCCTGGGCTTCACAGCTTGGAGTCATTACGGTGGTCGCCGCTGTGGATCCTGGTTACATAGGAGATAGGAGATTCAGTGAGTTAATATCCGAAAAAACCCTTCAGGTCCTAGGTTCATCGATCTAGCAATAAATGAAAACCTCATTTAAAAACAATACAACTTCAGGAAACTCGTTACAGCCAATCGAAAACTTGAAATAGAATCCATTTTCTCAAGACATAAAGCTGGTCGTACACGAGTCGACACCGGAACGTATCGGTCGACGAAACCGGAACGACGCAATCCGATTTCCGGACGAGCTCACCGATATTCTCAACAACTACAAAACCGTTCTGAACGAGCTTACTTGGAAGACATTTTTCTTGGTACTTTATTTTCTTTAAAATTTCTAAGAAATTAGAAATGCTTTAGGTGTTCTTGTTTTTGTAAGGAATTTTAATAAATGTCTTTTTTTGAGTCTACGGCCCACCTGATGGTAAGCGGTCACCGTCGTTCAATGCCAGGGCAATGAGGGGCTGTTATATATTGCCTACAGATACAGGACTTTTCTCCATTCCAAGGAAGTCCATTCCAAATCGGAATGGTACGGGCAAAAATGATCTTCTGAAGCGAACCGTGGAAGATCGCAGCGGTTCCAAGTACAGGTGGTGAACCTTGCCCCTGCGGCGTGTGGTACAATGGTAAAAGGGTCTTATGAACTCTTGAGATGATTAAACTGTGTATGTGTTTACTATTTATTATATTTTACTCAAATTCATCATGTTACACAATCGAATCAGATCAGCCTTCTATTTTTTTAAAGATCAATTTTTAAATCTCCTAAATTTTCACCTTTCTTAGCAATAATGAACTAATGAAGGCATGTCTTGTCTTTCTTCATACAAAGGCTTGAAGTCCTCAAAAAGGACTCCCCTGACATTGCAAAGGTTTATGATGTGACTACCGAACAGGTCCATTGGTTCGTCAGTCTATATGTCATTAAAAAAATATAAAAACTTGAGAGGTGTCATTGGACACCCGAACAGAACGAAGTTCCTTTCGATTAAAAGATATCTTATATATTTTTTTCCTAACGTAACGTGCGATAACGAACGTGTTTTAAAAGATTTTGATCACAGCGCCATCTAGCGATAATCATCTAAAACAAAAAAGTGTCGTGATAACTTTTCGTAAGAATTTTTTCCGTCTAGCCTTCTTTCGATAACGCGCCATAAGGAACTTCGTTCCAATAACTTGTCATATACGGACATCTACATGCAACTAAACACACAGATTGACTTGTCCATACAGCATATTCCACAAAAACTTCAAACTCATTACATTCTTCATCTAAAGATGTTTCTCCCTCACATGTTACTACGTCATGAACATTAATTCCAAATTTTATACGTGATGCAAAGCAGGTCGTGTTCAGTTATAAGTCAGCTTAATTACAGCCATCAACTTCGCTGATTACTCGAGGAGTTACTCGGCGCTAAATCTGGAGGATTAACTTGAGTCGTGTTTAAATATTCAACGAAATGATTAGGAGCCAACAATACTGGGAATCTCAAATTCGCATTTCGAATCTGTTATATTTGTTTATCTTTTGGTATTTTTTAAGTCTTACGTTTGTGGTATAAATTTAAGTAAAATCTGATCAATAAATATTCTAGAAAGGATATGAGATAGATCGATTTGGTTACAAAATCTAGTCCATCTCTTATATATGGGTGTCTATATTTTAGGAAGTAAATAAAAATCATGGTACTACGTTTAAATATTCTACAAAAGATGTGTATAGACAGATTTGGTTATAATATCTGGTCGAGCTTTTATAACAGTGTCTAAATTTTAGCAACTGAATGAAAATCATAGTTCCTAGTATGGTGGTATTTGTATTGTTGCTCGTACAGATGCCATAGTATTGACAATATCTGTTTGGGAATTGATGTCAGATTTATTCTTATTTTAAGAAATACTTGAAATTTTAGCAATATTCGGATATCATACTAACTTAGACCTTCATTAATGCAATATATTGTTCAAACTCATTGGCTATTGTTTGTATTTAAAAAATACAATTGATTTCAATAAGATTCTGCCTAAGTTTTTGCTATTAAAATTATGTTCCTATTGAGAATGAGTTTTAGTACAATTGTTTGAAGGTCTACAACCCTGAAGCTCGGATCAATATTCGATACGTGAAGCTCCAAGTTCCGGTGCCAACGAACCCGTCGGAAGTCTGATACGTAAGCAAATTTGCCAAATTATACACCCACTAGATGACTCGCGCAGCTTCGTCTGCAGCACTTTCAATTAAAAGGTAGCCTATAATAATAATAATCTTTATTTCAAGGTTACCAAGGCCCAAAAAAATGTCAGTATTACAAATAACTTACAAGCTATGTTAGTAATTAAAGTAAAGTTTTTGTAAGTCGCTACTGTACCGCTCCATGCGAAACAGCACAGCAGCGATTCACATACACACAATCGAGTCTGGTGGCGATCATAAGCCTATGTGCTTTCTCAGGGTATAAAGATTGTCGGTGCCGAATCAAAATCAGTTGAGATGTTCTTCTCAGGACAGTGGCTATTTCTTTTTCCAAACCGGTGGTAGCCTTTTGACATCAACAAGCATGAGAATTTCATTAACGTTGAGAATAAATAATTTCATTTCATTTCATTTCATTTGTTGAAGAACAAATGACTATTGTGAGTATACGAACACTGAAATGAAACCTCTCTGTCAGCAAATATCGTGTAGGCCTATTCCAAGCGAGTCGTGGAAAGGTCTAGAACTGTACACCCATACAAAATGTGTCTAAGAACCACAGAGTAGACCTGATGTAGAATAAAACACGTATTTTACGAAAACTTTTGATAATCGATGTGTGTCTATTGAACTTATTTTGGTCTGACAAAAACATTATTTTTACATTATTTCTTTCTAATAATATCACGAAGAAGACAGTGTGAATATATCCAAGATATCAAATATCTCTGCATTTAAACACGATTCGAATCAAATCTACTTAAGTCCTTTAAATTCAAAAAGATCTACGAATAAGTTCATATCAGCTCGATCTAAATCTAGTCTGTTTAAAATTCAGGTCTTTACTAGACTTGAGTGACGCCGCGTCTCATAAAAATTTAGCACCACCGATTGTCGTTCACCGCTTTTTAATAAAACACGTTCTAAAATAGTCAAATCATTTCAATTCAATTTAAATCACGCGCTATTATTATGTCATCGTCTTCTTCCTATACAACAAAAAAGAACAAAATATGTCTGCAGACGATTTGGAGCTTACTAGAAAAGTGACCCTTATTTTTTGGGCTTTAGAATCTATTGTTGCTTTTTATAATATTGTCAAAGCATAAAGTTTTGGTCAAGAAAGTTCACATGTATATCCGCTGTTGTTTAGTATGCTTTCGACATATGAGATCAGGAAGAGGTGCTTGCACTTTTGACAATAATTTCATATTCAAATCAGGTGTTAGACTAAGTGGGTAAAAAGTAGAATTTGTGGGAGTTTAATATATTAAACGATGTTTAATTCATGTTCGTATATCATTTATTTTATTACCACGAGAAAATGACAGGAACAGTTTTAAACTAAGAACAGTAAGAACATTGTTTGAATTTAGATATAGTGTCAGGAGCTGAACCAGAAAGAGTCTGCATAATTAGGTCTGATGTTGTGGAAAGTCGCTGTACGCAAACAGTACAGAAACAGTCGTTGTGGCGAAATTTGGGGGAGGCCTATGTCCAGCAATTGTCGTCTTTGAGCTGATGATTTTTTTTGCCGTTTTTGGAACGAAGTTCCTTATCGCGCGTTACCGAAAGGGGGCTGACGGAAATTCTTATGAAAAAGTTGTCACGACACTTTTTGCTTTAGATGATTATCGCTAGATGGCGCTGTGATAAAAAAAATATTTTTTTAAGTTATAATAGTTAGTTTAAAACGTCTGTCTCTCTTTATTAAATTTTATTACAATTCCCTCACTAATTAATCGAAAGGAACTTCGTTCCATCCGGGTGTCCCTTAACACCTCTCAAGTTTGTTTTATTTCTTTTGCTTTATCCTCTATTCAATTTTGCATTTACTACAATATATTAAATACTTTTATTATCACGACATTAGTCTACCATCTAAAACTATCAACAGAAGCCACACTGAATACCAAAACCGAAATTTCTAGAAACACAACCAACAAAAAAACAAAGCTCATTAATTAGCCTTTCATCTTTTCATAATGTGGACCCATCAATGCAAATACATTAAAAACAAGTCCAAAATGGAAGTCGGATTGAGATGTCGACAGTGACTTCCATCAAAGGAGGTAATAAAGAATCAATGGCGCCAGTATTGACTTATTTGCATATGCCACTTATATTTTATTGGTTTGGAAAACGGGTTGGCTCTCCATCTGGTTATACTGTTCTGTCACATTTTTCGTTCACGTTCGTGCAAAATTTTTGGTTCCCACTAAATCTTTCTTTCTTTCACCTCACCTTATCCCATTTAGATGGAGTCGGCGCAATATGTCTTCTCTCTCCACTCCTTTCTATGTTTTTATTTTCTTAGGCCTTCCCCTTCTCTTACATCCATACACTTTTAAATTCATCATTCGTCTTGTTACATGGCTTTCATCCCTTCTCATCACATGCTCGTACGAACCTAACCGTTTGCTCCTTAACTTGTCACAGACAGGCGCCACTTTCAAACTACCTCTTAGATCTATCTTTGTTGTTTGGGCCCATCTTAGATACTCATTCCTCAGACTATCCAGCCTGGTGACACCACATATCTATCTCAACATTGGTTCCTACTAAATATAAAGAGATATATGATAACAATTAATCAACTGAATCTATTTCTAGAAGTCTACGTTAAAGATTTTTTTGCTACCTTTGGATTCTTGAGAAGCAGCTTGGTTTTACAAGCAGCCCAAATCATATTACCATTAAAATTGTTAAATTTCTTAGCACGTCACGTGACACTTCAATTAAGAAGTTAGGTTTCATATCTTGAAAGTAAAATACAAGTAGATGATTATTTTATTTCCATTTTGAGAAAACAGTTACGAAGCGTGGTAAACTTTACCTGATTCGTCTATTGAGATCAAACATGATCTCTCTATTGAGAAGACACGAATCAAACAGTGCTTAGTAATGGGTTGGCACAGTGTTACAAACTAAGTAAGTGTCAGACCACGTATGATGCACACACTCGTGCATAGAATATTTTTAATATATTACTTTATGAGGAAACTAAAGGTATTGTATTCAAATCAAGTTTATTGGCAATTTTTATTGTTAGTAAGATTTAGAGGTCATCATTTGGTGCAATCTTTTTGGGTTTATTCCTATCATAATTGGATTTAATGAGAAAATAATCTTTTAGTTTTATTTTATGATTAGGGAACTGTGTGTTTTCGTCTTTTATTTTACACTTTTAGTGAATCGAATATGATTGTACAAGTAGGTGTTTGGTTTTGACCTCATCCAGTTTTCAGCCGCAGATTGTTAGCTATAGAAGGTTTTAATGCAGTTCGACTCCCACATACTCATCACTCACACATAAACAAGTGACAGTCCTAAAAAATTATAATATAACTATTCAAAAACTTTCGTATCGATTAGTAATCGGTATGCAATCGCTATCGTAATAAACTGTTAGTGATCACAATGGTAATCGCACATGATTAGAGCCCGGTACATGTGTGACGCTCGGAAGCTCAGCAAGCACGTTCCGTCATATCCGTTTAACTTTCGGACAGGTTTAGGTGACCATCATTGGTGGATTATGAAGGATATTTCTGAAATGAGAGTTAAGTAAAGTCCTGTCCGTGGGAGGGTGACACGCGGTCCCATCTTGGCGGATTTCGGAAAGCCCGCCGACCGAGAGAACCGGTGGCCGTATTTGCCGGCGGCTACTGGTTCGGCGTCCGGGGACGGAGCGACGGGAAAGAGTGCCGGCGCGTAACGCGTCGCGCCGTCCCTCCAAACTGGGTTCTGGCCTCAGCCGGGGTTCGGACGCTGAGTGTGACCAGTTTGAGGTTTTAGTGCGGTTCAACTCCCACATACCCCGCCCGCCCCGCGGGTAATTTTCTCCAACTGAAAAAAATAAAAAGTAAAGTCCTGTATGGATAACGGCTCAAAATGTCCTGACATTGCAGAGGTTCATGAGTATACTCAACTATAATAAGCAAAATGCATTGCTGTCAAATCTTCAGAGGACATTTCATGTTGGAGAGATTTACATCATCACCACGATTTAAACGAAAGAACTAGCTCGCGTGTGTTAGTAAAATAGGTTACTACGAGTGTTTAGTATGTTTCTATAACGAAATTAGTTTTTAAAACTGCACAAAATGGGAATGAGGTGCTCGTCCCGGGCCATTTCAATTGATACATTTGTAAAAACAAAAATATTGTAAAACAATATTAAAAAAAAAAAGAAAAAAATATATATTAAAATAAAAAAAAAGACATGCCCGCTGAGTTTCTTGCGCCGGTTCTTCTCAGGACGGAGGCGTAATTTTAGCGAACTGGTGGTAGAACTTTTGATTTTTGACATTCAAAATGTATGTGTGTCCACATCTAATTTGAAATAAATGACTTGACTTTGACTTTGACTAAAAATATTTTATCTAAAATTTTGCTAAGTAAACTAGTACTACTGTTTTATATGCCCAAAAAATAGTTTCCATAAAATGTCCATCTAATCCCAAATTTTTGGTCATCCTACATACGTTACAGTCGTTTCAAAATCGTAATTCGGTGTTGGTTGGTTATTTTTTCTGTGATGTCATCGACCCGTACCGGAAGTTACGTCTGTGCGGAAACAGGACAATGTACGTTGCGCATTTTTTTTCAACCATCTATTTCGGGCCTTTTCGTAGGATGTCGTGGAAGGGCATTGGCCTTATTCGTGTAGTGTTTGAGTTTAGGGCCAATTTTGTACTAAAGCTTAGTTTTAATGGGTAATTAAGATTTATGCTTACGTTTTAAAACATTGAAGCTTCAAGAAATACTTTAAAGGTGATACCGGATACGGCAGTGTCTGACATTGTACAGGTCTATAAGCAACGATAGGGGCGGCGCGACGGGAAAGAGTGCCTGGGCGTAACGCGTCGCGCCGTCCCTCATAACCCCGTGCTGGGTTCTAGCCTCAGCCGGGGTTCGGACGCTGAGTCTGAGCGGTTGGAGGTTTTAGTGCGGTTAAACTCCCAAGCCCGGGAAAAAAAAAAAAAAAAATAAGTCACGATAAACATTTACGATCAGGTAGTCCGTTAGCTCGTGGTCAAAAAAGACTTAGTAATAGTGTTATTGCTAGGCTTTTTTTACAATTACAATACAGATAAATGAGTTCACGGCTCATCTGATGATGAATGGTTACTGTCACTTATAAGTCACTACAATGCCAGTGCATTCCGAGTTCTTTATCCATTAAAAAAAACCATTTCATTTTTTTTTGTAGAGAACAAAAAATTGATGGCTGTAGTTAAAATTAATTAATAATTTCTTATTAAACTTTACTATAATCGTTTGCTTTTCATAAAACTCTTTAATAAAAAACTGATTGAAACTACCTGAAAGCCTTCACCAAACATCAACATACAGCCAACACTAATTACCAACTAAGTTGTTCAAATATTGGCCGAGTTCTGACGTCACTCCATCCCACACATCTGGCTCCTATGATTTATTCATCACGACATCTGATGATCGTGATCTTAATAACTGAATGTAATGTACGATATTAGGCCTCCGATTTATGTCTAGAGCTTATTGGCTATAGTAATTAATTGTGGATAATGTTGATAGGTTTCTTGTGTATTTTTTGACCGACTTCCAAAAAGAAGGAGGTAATCTTGTCTGTATGTTTTTTTATGTTGGTCTTTCATAACTTTAGTTTGGGTAAACCGATTTGAATGATTCTGGTGTCAGATGAAAGGTGATCGTCGTCATGGGATCCTATTTAATTTCTTTAAAGATCGAACAAGTACTTTTGAATTAGTGTTTAAATATGTGTATTTTTTAAGGACAAAATTTCATGTTTTTACTTTTTGCGTGTATTTATTTTCTTTATGAACCGATTACGATGATTTGATTGACCGATTGAGATTTGTTAGGAAGCACTTTAGACAGTATTATTCCAAAATTCATGCTTACAGAATAACGGCTCCAAATTGGGATTGATTTCAACCAATCTAAGGACTTTCGGAAAAATTCCGAGAATATCCCGGGATCCTAGAATTAGTCTCAATCTCAAAATTTCAGTATTTCAAAAGTGTCCTCGACTTAAATTATCTAGCCATTGTAAAACATTAAAAAGACTCTCAATTTCATGAATTAGTGCTTCTCGATTATAGTATTACGATTAGTCGTGGTGGCCGAGTGGTTGAAGCGCTTGCCTTCCGTACGGGAGGTCGCGGGTTCAAAACCGGCCGGCTTGTACCTCTAAATCTTAATATGAAAAAGATTTATGTGCAATTTTTCACAACACCACTGGCTAAAAACGATCGAGGAAAACATCGTGAGGAAACCTGCATATCGGAAAAGGGTTCTAAAATCCTTTGAAGATATGTGAAGTCTCCAATACGCACTAGGCAAGCGTGGTGGACTATGCCTAGCCCCTCTTCAGAGGAGACCTGAGCTCAGCAGTGGGCAGTAATGGGTTGTTACAGTACAGTACAGTACAGTCATCATAATCATCATCATCAGCCTATAGACGTCCACTGCTGGACATAGGCCGCCCCAAACCTCGCCACATCGACCGGTCCTGCGCCATCTGCATCCAATGACCTCCCGCGATCTTGACCAGATCGTCGGTCCATCTCGTGGGGGGTCTACCAACGTTGCGCTTACCGGTTCGTGGCCGCCACTCCAGAACTTTTCGGCCCCATCGGCCATCTGTTCTTCGCACAATGTGTCCTGCCCATTGCCACTTCAAAGATGCAATTCTTTGGGCTATGTCGGTTACTTTAGTCCTTCTCCTCTCCTTTAGATCTCCTCACAGTACAGTATTATGATGAAAATTACTTAAAAATCCCTGAAGTAAGCTCAATGTGAAATTAGGAATAAACAAGTCATTGCCCCATGCACCTTGTAAACAAAACACCGTTTAAAGTTTCATTTAAGGCTTGAGTTAGTGATCAGATCGGCGTTAAAATCGGACGCGCACGTGTGGGCGATGTGACTCAACCGCCGTGTTTGGTTATTATATCTCCTAGGTCAGCGGTTCTCAAATATATTGGCCCCTGAACGATGTAGTTGTAGATGCCTAATTTGCTAGGGTGACACTTTGATTTGTGGGAAAGAATGGGAATAGTTTAGATTGGTAGTTGTGGAGAGGTTTGAGAAGCTACGTCCAGTTGTGTTGTGGAAGGGCTGTTGGTCATAATATATGCTTGAGAAGATTTCTGAGTAGCAAGGAGTTTTAAAAAAAATGTAGTAAAGAGAGTACTATGTAGTGTAGTAGTCGTACTAAAATTTTCAAAACAAAAACACCCAGTTTCTGACTAAACTATTTTACTTTAAGTAAAAATTAATCGATGAGGCTTGCGCACTTCCAATGACGACATAAATTTTTAGGTTATTCTACTACAATGTTTAGCCGTATCATTGTAAAATACGCATATTATTAACATTACGACTTGTATTCACTTGTACTGACAAGCTAAGTATATCTAATACTAGAAACTAAAAAAATCCGTCTACTTTACCTACTAAAGTTCAGGCATCATATATGTGACCACTAGACGAACAAACCCATAAAATACAATCAATTTATAATCAACGAAAAAAAATAAAACAAAAACCTTACCATAAGAGGTATCAATCATTAAATCATGTCGACGTCAAGTTTAACATTAATTTATAATCGATTCCAATGACAACGAGCCCCCAATTATCACACGGGGGTCTCAGCAAGGTTGACGAACCGCATACCGCACCCAAATCAGGCTGCTTACAATTAAACGTGCTTTTTGTCCGAAATACATGCGTCTTTACCATTTTTGGGAAGCCACCGTGTCCCGCACTCAGTTGACAAGATAAGATAAAACAATAGAGCGGACATAAACAAGAACTTTAACATCGGTATACCCAGAGCGCTATGACTTGTCCTTCTTCAAACGAGGCTTGAGGAGGGTCCTTAAGGTTAGGTTAGGTAGCGACCTCTCAATGTCCCCTGACATTGCAGAGGTTCATGAGCGACGGTAGCCACTTACGATCAGGTGGCCCGTTGGCTCGTCTGCCTACATGGCAATAAAAAAAGGAGTCAGTTTTTCTTAATTTTTAATCACTCCTAGTGAATCTGTTCTTATTGCTTAATTAATGACGCCTTTATCAGGGTCGCTGCCCGCTGCAAGAATAGCACGCAATCGGAAGCAAATGGAATGAATTAGAAGAGGCCTCTGTATCACGAGACACGCTACTCGCATAGTGAAATAAGACTGATAGTAAGTTTAAAGTGTATTAATTATAAGTAGAGGTAAAGGCTTTGTAAATTGTCAGTGTCGCGGTAGATGCAGGCCTCTCAGACAATACGGTCATATTAGAAATCTTTGAGAGAGGCACGAGGCCCAGTTGAGGACATCTTGTGACTAAAAATGATTCTTAGGCTATAGCTGGTGAAATTTTAAACTTAAATTTTAATTCCTAATTCATTTTTATTTTCAATATCATGATCATATTAACAATTGCATCGTTCTATTATTTGATCTTGGCTTTATCAATCCATTCCGCAGAAGGACAAAGTAACCCACAAGGACTTAAAAGTTGCGGCATTCAAGAGGCAACGAGGGTACATTGTGCGAAGAACAGATGGCCGATGAGGTTGAAAAGTTCTGGAGTGGCCACCACGAATCGCCGCAACGTGAGCAGACCACAGATCCACAACCTGGTTAGGGTCATCATTGGTTGCAAACTGCGCAGGTCTGGTTGTCGTGATGAGGTTTGGGGCAGGTTTGTCCAGTAGACATCTATGGGTTAACAGTTCTATGGTTCACGACCCAATCCAATCCCGTCACAATAGATGAATCAACGCTACAAACTTACCATTTTTGGTCAAACTTTCTCTTTACTTTGTTCTGATTAACACTAATGATAAAAGAGGGATTAAGGTTGTTTTCAAATAGATACAATGGGTTTGACCTGCTGAACTAAAATTGTAGATTTGAAAAAAACTGTTACAACTTAGGCTGATTGAGTTTGGGTTTACTTCAGACAGGATTAACAACCTCACAAAATTAATATAATTATTTTGTTAGGTCGATAAAAAAATATGTGGTTGCAAACAAATAACAGATTCATTAAGTAGTTTGTTAGTTTGAAACCTTCGAATCAAGACATAATTTTTAGCTAAAAACGACGAAGGAAAAATCGTGATGAAACCTTCATTTTGGAAAAGGAGCATTAAAACTCTTCGATTATAACTGAAGTCCCCAACCAAAACAGATCGCGTGGTGGACAATTTTTTGTTTTCTTTGAGACCTGAACCCAGCAGGGGGCTGCCATGGTTTGTTACAGTACTGACTCTTTATCCATTCCTTAAATGTTTTTTTTTTAATAAAATAATATAAAATAGAAGCTACTATACTCGGGATCTATCCTATTAATCTGCTGAATACCTTTACACAGCTAGGAAGCAAAAAAATCTCGACTGCTATTATTGGTTCTGCTTATACACAAGAATACACTTAAAAGTAATATAAAATACAGTCTGTAACAATTACTACATTTTAATTACCCATTACTACCCACTCTGCTGAGCTCTTCTCTGAAGAGGGGTTAGGCATAGTCCACCACGCTTGCCTAATGCGGATTGGGGACTTCACATGTCTTCAAAGGATTTTTAGAACCCTTTTCCGATATGTTAGCCAGTGGTGTTCTGAAAAAATTGCACATAAATCTTTTTCACATTAAGATTTAGAGGTACAAGCCGGCCGGTTTCGAACCCGCGACCTCCCGTACGGAAGGCAAGCGCTTCAACCACTCGGCCACCACGAAAATTCAGTCAGTCCCTATTAAAACGCAACAGATGGTAGCGGAGATAGTATCAATGTTGCGTCGAAAGTGCGAATATAATAACAATAAGCTACTTCCTGTGGCACCGTAGTACAATAGCCAACAGTTCCGACAAAGACCACCTGAGACGCAACTTGTAATTTATAAGGAAATAATATCTCTAGAATAAGAATAACTTGACTTCTTTAGACTTCTCTAGAGACCGCCGAAGAAGTTACAGGATATAGTAAATAAGCAATGATGAACTAGAAAGTATAAGGAATAAGTTTTTTCGGAAACGAGGCTTAAGGAAAGTCTTAAAAAGTATGTAGGCACCGAAGTGTCAATGCAAAGGTCCATCAGCGACGGTAACCACTTACGATCGGGTGGCCATTGTCTGAGTTGGCTTGTCTGCTTGCCTTGCAAAAAAAAGGGATAAGTTTTTTATTGTAAAGGACGACCTTACCGAACACTCGATGTTAAGTGATTACCATAGTTCATAGATCCCTATAATGTCAGAATACTCCGAAGAGTGATTTTAGCGAATTTCGCTCACAGGAATGAATTTATGAATTGTATTTTTACGCTTAACATCACGTGTTATTATGAATTGTACTTTAACGCTTAACATCACGTGTTATTGGTGTTAAGTTTATGTTTTCCTTTTTTTACAGTATAAATATAAAAACAATGCATTGAATGTATATTTTCCAACCGAGTGACACGGAGTCGCGCGCTTGTTATATTAAATAAAAAAAATTAGTTTATTCTGCGAACATAATCTTAGGTAACGTGTTTGTGAATTTTTATCATAGTCAATTATATTTTAATTTTTAAGTTTAACATGTAACTGTTTTTTGTTCCTTAATAAAAAAAAAAAATAAAAAAAAGTTAATAATTAAAAAATTACAATGTTTTTTTTTAATAGAACATGCTACACTTCAAAAAAATAATGTGAACATAATATTTCTAAGTGTACTAGACATTTTAAAAGATCAATGAAAAAGATGTTTAACTCAAGAGCACGTTACGACTAAATCTGAATATCATTTTTTATTTTCTCAACTATTGTAGGTACATGGCAGAGATCCACGAGCAACAATAACCATTTACAATCAAGTGGTTCGTTAGCTCGTTGAACTATACAAAAAAAAACACCAAAAGACTAAACACATGACACAAAGCAGTATTTAAATTTAGTTACAAAAACAATTATTTATCCTCATGAAACTGCTAACAGGCTTTAGAGGAAAACGCTTCAGTGACCGGTCTACCCCACCAGGCAGCAGTGTGAAGTTGCACCAGTGGGCGTATGGGCGGAGCATGGTAAGCCTCTACACGCCCGGCTGTCATTGCCACTCAAATTTAAATACGACGTTGACGTGTTAACATTGGTATAGCGGGAAGTTTTTATTGAAGTTTAACCTGTAGAAATTTATAAGTAGTAGAACTTAAATAATAATGTAATCTTTACGTAAATTTTTCAGACAATTGGAATGTCTTTTTGATCGAGTTCGTAAAAGTAGGTTTTACTTGAATTGTACATGTTTGTATCATGATATTTTTTTATTGCGAGACAAATAAACGAGGTTACGTCCCATCTCGCGTGTATAATCACTTTCTTTATATTATTGTGTGTCTTTTTGACCGACTTCCCAATAGGAGGAGATTTGTCTATATTGAATTTTCTTTTTTACTTATTTTAGGTTATTTTTATAAAAAAAAGGTATATTATTAACTGACAAGACTTCAAGATTTGATCAATGTAGGTAAATTTATTTTCTGGGTAAATCGATTTTAATAATGTTTACTTTGTAAGACAACATATATCTCATTTAAGTAACCTTTAAATGGACAATGTTGTTTTTAAACAACATACTAAACATCACCGATAAAATTAAACTTCTTTTAATTTTTTTGTTAATTTTGACAGCTAGTTCTTATTTCTGAACAAATTTTGTACCTTAAAAAAAATTATAGTAAATTCATGTCTAGTTTTTTTTACTCATTTTTCCTAGACAGTAATACATGTCCATTACACAACTATATTTTTTAAAACGTGATTAAAAATCGCCCATTTAAGGGTTAAGATCTGATTAATATGCTTTTGCTATTCTTGTAAAATTAAATTCTGTTGTTTTCATTCTTGTACAAATGTTACTTGTTATTGCTAGCTAGGTATACGATATCAGGAGTTGGGTACCAATAAACAGGAAGTTCCGATCGTTTATTTAATTAATTAAAATTCTCCAATTGTTTATGCATATTATGTCACCAAAATTGTATTGAACATAATTTTAAATTGAGTACATTTAAAATTAAGTCAATCAAGTTAAAATACGGAATATAATTACTGTACTTATTCAGCTACTTGCAGTTACACTTATCGGGTCTAAAAATACAGACACTTAAAAATAATATGACTCTCTTGGGAAAAAAATATTTTGAAATGAAAATGTTAGGAAAGCCAGACAGGGATTAAATATAAATAGTAACGGTATTTTTCTCTAAAATGACATTAATTTTTGATCCGATATACTGTAGTACGATTATGCTATAACAACCCAATAAAACTGCTGGGTCTCCTCAGAATAGGGATTAGGCATAGTCCACCACGCTTGCTCAATGCGGATTGGGGATTACATATTATATTCGAAGTATTTTAGAATACTCTTCCTTTATGCAGGTTTGCTCACGATGTTTTCCTTCACCGTTTTTAGCCAGTGGTGTTGTGAAAAATTGCACATAAATCTTTTTCACATTAATATATTTTTTTTTACCTACTCCCCCGTAGCACATGAATTTACAGGGACCTTTTACTCTTACAATTATTTTTGTTTATCGACTCTTTCATACCAGTTCTCGCTTTTGTTCACCTTTCACACTGTATCCTTCGCATTCTTTCATCCTCATTCATTGATATACATGCCAGCCTATTCCGTGTACTAAGTTTATTTCTTATTTTCTAATGTGGTTGAATTATCTTAGACACGAATGTTTTTATTTAATAATTTCTTATTCTCTAACATTTCACATTAATTTACTTTTCTAATTTTATTTTTACTTTTTATTTACATTTTCTATAGTTTTGTTATTTACAGGTGCAAGCCTGCCGGTTTTTAAGACTAATACAACTGCATTCAAAGATTACTGAAAATACACCATCCAAGCAGCATTTTAAATGTCCTCTCTTTCTAAATACCAAATGACTATATCTTAATAAGTATTAGATGACAAAAATTGTCAACATGCTCAGTTATCTTCTGCGTATCAGCAGAAATCTTTGAAAGTACAATTTAATTATCAGTTCAAGTAAGTGAATTGCAAACATTATAATGGTAGCTGGAGGTATGTTTGGCAAAAACGAACGACGTGAAGCTAGACGATGACTACTGTTTAGGGTACCGTGGTACATTTTGTAGAACCTTTTAAGATAATAATAGTTGGCTGATTTGTCAAATTCCGTACGTAGAGGTACAATATAGCCTTTATAGAGATATGACAATTTGAAACTTGTGACGAATAAACTACCTTCACTAAATCAGACATCTGTCCATCTACTACTACTACTACTGGACTACTAATATTTTTTGGAATGAAGTTCCTTATCGCGCGTTATCGAAAGGGGGCTAGACGGAAACTCTTATGAAAAAGTTGTCACGACGCTTTTTTTGTTTTAGATGATTATCGCTAGATGGCGCTGTGATCATTATCTTTTATAACACGTTCTTTACCGCGCGTTACGTTAGGAAAAAAAATCTAAGATATCTTGTAATCGAAAGGAACTTCGTTCTATTCGGGTATCCCATGACACCTCTCAAGTTTTTTTTTGTCTTCTTTTATCTCTGTACTTAAGAGAGCGAGTGAGAAATGATTTGAAACAGAACAGTACGCTTAACAACCTTATTTCAACTCGAATTCACACAACAGAACCCTAGATTCTTTATAATTTCAAAATTATACGGAACCATTTCACATAAACGCAAGTATGGCTTCCCGCGTTTTTTGCACGTTAGTCGCTAGTCGCAACGACATTGTTCGTGAGCCGTCAATTAACGATAATGATGAGATGTTTTTGAGCTCGATTCTACGATTGTCTCGGATTCAATACTAGCTGAATGCTATTTAACTGTAAAACTTTTTATTGCTCCGACGTGTTAATTAAAAATACACTTTAATTGCATTAACTTAGGATGTGTTTTTGTTTGGATTGTGAGGGAGTAAAGTTTTTGCTGATTTAGAAAATGTAGTGAAAATAAATTGCGAAGATTTATTCAATTGTTTTTAGAGAAGAAATCGGCGGTGAATGTCTTTTTGAAATCTAATTTTCATCTAAGATTTCCACTGAACCCAACAGTGGGCTTGAGTTGTTACCGTGCCTATGACGGTATATGGAAGAGCGACATTATTAGGATTTTTTTTTTCAGTTGGTGGATATCATCGGATCCCCGCCCGCCCCGGTTAAAGTTGTACCGCACTAAAACCTCCAACCGCTCACACTCAGCGTCCGAACCCCGGCTGAGGCCAGAACCCAGCACGGGGTTTTGAGGGACGACGCGACGCGTTACGCTCTCGGCACACTTTCCCGTCGCGGCGCCCCGACATTATTAGGATGAGGAATCTCTACTAGGAAGTATGGGTATGTCTGAATAGTGAGAAGTCTAACTTTTTTACTGCCGTGTAAGTATCGTAAGTTGGTTAAAGTCATGTCCTTCTTCGAACGAGGCTTAAAGAAATTCGGTAGATCGTAGGTAGCCCTTCAGAGTGCTCTAACAATGAAGATGTCCATGAGCAACGATAATTACTTACGAGTAGGAGTTAGTTTGTCTCCATGGCAACACAATGATTATGGTGAAACTGAATCGATCCTGATTATCCTATACTATAATAAAGGCGAAAGTTTGTATGTATGGATGTTTGTTACTCTTTTACGTAAAAACTACTGAATGGATTTGAATGAAACTTTACCACAATATAGCTTATACATCAGAATAACACATAGCCTACAATATTTGAGGTTTCTAAGGTCGTAAAAAAAGACATTTTTGCGGTATAATAGTACTTTATAGACGTCGCGAACTAGACGGGCTAGACGGGACGAACCTGAAGTCCACGCGAACGAAGTCGCGGGCAAAAGCTAGTACACAAATAAAATCTTGTTGGTGTTGAATGTGTGTAACGTGTGTGTGTGCCTGTTAAGTTTAGTGTTAACGCTGTTTAGTTTTAAGTAGTATGGATGGAATCAGATAGTGTTTTGTTTCTTTCTTTTTATATTCTTAATTTTTATTTAGCGTTACTAATTTTATTTTCTTGTTAAATAGTTTAAATTCTTAGTATTGTCTCTGGCTGTACAAACCATTTGTATTTTTTTATTACGGTATCCCGCGATACAGGTCTGACCTAGTCCGGGGACCATTTAAGATGTATCAGTTGTCTGTCAAATTCTGTTAATAAACTATTTTGTATTTGTAATGCCTACCTTCACTTTTACACAACTCATACATCCTATAAAATCCGGTTATAAATAAATACATCCAAGCTTCCGCAGCGCTAAACAAATAAGAAATATTGGCGCTAGCTTTATCACAACGTCGGCTCGTGTGCATCGGGCTCAGCAAAGGCGCCGCGCGATACCGCATGCGTCCCCGTGCGATTAGATGCGTCGTCGCACGATTTACAGCGGCACCGAGCCCTATCTCAGCTCGTAAATTAGAAATTCGTTAGATACAGACGTCTACGTACGAATTCCAATTATTATATCTGGTGTGCGTGTGGATTTGCGCTTTTGTCTAGATCTGGGAGGTATTTTTGTTATAGCTATCCTCATCATAATCCTCCTGATGTTATCAAATTATCTTATTTTATAAATCACGTGGCTACTAAATGAAATTGAAAATTGAAATTCTTCAAACGAGGCTTGAGGAGGGTCCTTAAAGTTAGGGCGTAGGTAGCGACCCCTCAGTGTCCCCTGACATTGCAGAGGTTCATGAGCGACGGTAACCACTTCCTATCAGGTGGGCCGTTGGCTCGTCTGCCTACATGGCAATAAAAAAATAAAAAAAAATGTTAAGTAGGTCATGTCTATATTCTAAAGACCGAAGCTTTTTAATTTGGAAACGTTTATCATGTTTCAAATTTTAATTGTTACTTAAAGTAACAGAACCAATGCTTTCATAATTAATTTCAATTTACATTTACCTACTCACCTTAATTCAGAAGCCACCTTATAAAGTGTCCTCTTACCTGTAAACAAAATGAACATATTTAATTTGCAGTTCAAGATTATTAAATCGTGTGATTATGCAAGAATTTATAATCACTTTGGTATCGTAATCGAAGTTCATTATGAGTCTCACGACAAATACATGATAACACAGAAATACTGGTCAATAGACTAGATTCTCAGATAGTAAAACAATACAGCTCTGAACTTTTTTTTTAAATAGCTTTACTATATATCTACTTTCGAAGATACCAGGGCTATTCTTACTAGGACATCCTGTATCGCGACGGGAAAGTGTGCCGCAGTGCGTAACGCGTCGCACCACCCCGCATAACCCCGTGCTGGGTTCTGGCCTCAGCCGGGGTTCGGACGCTGAATGTGAGCGGTTGGAGGTTTTAGTGAGTTTCAACTCCCACATATCGGATCCTCGAACTAAAACAAAAAAAAATGACATCCTGTAAATCATGAAAAAACTACTTCAAATAAACTTCTAAAACAATAATTCTTTAACCAGCAAGTTCATAAGACTCTCAAAAACTACAAAAAGCGGTAACAGTAATTTCAAAAGTCAACAGATACTTTTTATAATCTTTATATCAATCACATGACTAGGCCATCAAATCGGTCGTTATGAGTTTTGGTTCCGACGCGCATCGGTAGCCGCGGGCAGGAGTTTTTTTTCTCTTTATATCCCACTTATATTTAAGAAGCTCTCCGGGATAACACGAAATAAAAATCGATTTAATTTTTTAAAAGATTTCATTTGGTTCCGTACAATATTGTCTTGTATCTTTTTTGTTAAAACACACGACTGATAGGTATTTTGTTTTTTATTTGGATGGAATCTCTAGACTTCTACTCGGCCCGCTGGTGAAAGTGTGAGGTCAGAATCAGGTACGGTGTTACGCTGGGCGGCATGACGCGTTACGCATTACGAAATTTTTATCGTCGTCAAGTCGCCAACGTCTGACAAGATTTATGAACAGTTGTGACGTCACTGATTAAAAACCAGGTAGTCTTTTACTTTTTTTGTAGCATTATGCTGAGTCTTGGCTGGTGTGTGACTAATATCTTGTAAAGTACTTTCATGCATTTTCAACGGGTTCTTACTACGATATTTAATTAATTGAGTTGTCTCGATATTTGTTGAGAAAGAGGGTAGACAAATTTATTTGCTCTTAAATCGACCCGGAGTATCCAGTCTTCATGTGATCAGTGATCATGATGTTTGCAACAACGTTGAAATATCGAGACAACTCAATTAATTAAATATCGCGGTAAGAACCCGTTCAAAATGCATTAAAGTATTATAGAAAACCACGAGTGTCTGAATAAGTTTATCTTGTACAGTATTTGTCATGATCAATAAAGTTTGTGTATGTCTAGAAAGGGTTACCGTCAGCCATGGGTCTTTGTGTTAAAGACATATCATTGTTCAAACAAAAGACCAATTAATTACTATAGTGGCCTTCTAAAACTTCTTACAGATTGAACCTTAAATTAATGTGGACAAAACAGAATTTTAATTCTTTGACTACTTCATATAACCAAACAGTATGTAAGTTGTTAAGCGTAAACTAACATTTTAGTGCCTTGAAATTAACTTCATCACACTTTTAGTGTGTAACTGTAACACTAAATGTTACACGTATTATGATTTAATTTAAGTGTAAGCAATTCCCACTGGGTCTTATCTCAGTTGAAAAGTTACTATAATTTTTACTACAACATTTGACTCTTTTTGGAACGAAGTTCCTTATCGCGCGTTACCGAAAGGGGGCTAAACGGAAAAAATCTTACGAAAAGTTTTAGATGATTATCGCTAGATGGCGCTGTGATCAAAATCTTTTAAAACACGTTCCATATCGCACGTTACGTTAGGAAAAAATATATAAGATATCTTTTAATCGAAAGGAACTTCGTTCTATTCGGGTGTCCCATGTCACCTCTCAAGTTTTTTTCTAAGTGCTATTAATGACTTTAGCGATAATTAAAAATAAAGTTTTTTCGATAAAACTAACAATGATTCAAAGTATCATGATTCACGTCCCATATCTTTGTCTATTTAAATAGAAGAGATCTATTTTACGTGTAAATTATGTTCAAATAAAACCTCTAACATTGCTATCTCTACTGGCCACAAATTTGAAGGTCCCTCAGTCTTTGCGGAACCCTAATAATATTAAATAAAGTCTGACCTATCATCGCCGGTCGTCACTAAACACTATAATTAGTGAAATTATCGCCTCCACCGCTTTATCACAGAGTAATGATATTTTTTGTCGGCGACTACTAACTGCTTTCTACATAATAGGAATGTTTGTTTAAATCTATTAGATTGCGATGCTGCTGTTACCGAGAGACTGTGGCCCAAGTTATAATATTTTAGGGTATTTTACGAAAATGTTTTTATATCCATATTGGGGTGGGATTATTGGTTTATGCTCTATCTGAGGGTTTTCCTCGGAGGGATCTTTTGTAACGAAATGGTAATTTAAAATAATTAAATAATTTTGTTACTGTGGAAATCATTTATTTACAAGCTTTATATTAAGTTGCACTGGATGTAACTATGTACAAATGTAAGTTCAAATAGTGTCTTGCAAGCTAAATTTGATAAACTTCCCGGTTTCCGATTGAGCTGACATTTTGCACGTAGATGTGTATCGCATGACAATGCAATAATTTGACAAAAAGGAACTGATATGGTGATGGATTCGAAAGAAGGCAATAGGAACTTCTGTAATAAATAAGAAGAGACCCTTCACATAACACATTCCCTCCTCGGTATTCCCTGAGCGCTATGATTTGTCCTTCTTCAAACGAGGCTTGAGGAGGGTCCTTAAAGTTAGGTCGCAGGTAGCGACCCCTCAGTGTCCCCTGACATTGCAGAGGTTCATGAGCGACGGTAACCACTTCCTATCAGGTGGGCCGTTGGCTCGTATGCCTACACGGCAATAAAAAAAAAGAAAAAAAAAGCTTACCTACAGGGTAATTAACTAAAATGAAAAACCAAGTATAGATAGCCCAGTTCATAGAACGTAGTGTTATTACTAAAACAATTTAAATTCAAATCTACTAGAATTCCACACCCCAGTTCATTCCTTCATAAAAGCATGACTGATCATCAACAATCACGCAAAAAACATGAAAATACTACAAAAAGACACTAAATCAACTAGTACTATAAATGGCGAGAACCAGTGTCTCCCGTAATTACACTTACGAATAACAAATGAGTAATTAGACAGATAAACAATACACTGTTTTACATAATTACACAAAAACTTGCATAATAAGTACATATGTAGTAGTGAATTTCACTCATTCTGACTGTATGTCTTTGATCAAAGATATCGTGATACAACGTTTATTTAGCGGCTTCGATGATTAAGAGATTTTTTTGGCACGAAATGTCTTCGGTGATCATGAGCGCTATGATTGGTCCTTCTTTAAACAAAGTTTGAGAATTTTATGCGGAAGATCGTGGGTGGTGCCCCTACAATATTTCTGACATTTCAGGGGACCATGAACAACGGTAGCCTTACAAACTTACCATTAAGTAAACTAATATTGCCTTGGTGACAATAAAAATCACTGTTCCGAACAAAGTGCACAAATATGTACACAAAAGTGAACAAATATAAAAAAAAAAATGCTCATTATACAAAAAAAGACATGCTCGCTGAGTTTCTTGCCAGTTCTTCTCAGGACGGTGGCTATAATTATCATTTTTTGTGTCCGAACTGGTGGTAGCTTTTAACTTTTAACGCCAACAAGAATAAGTACGTCATCAATGTTGAAACTAAAATATTTCATTTCATCTCATTTCAAAGTGTTAGAATATAGTGCTTTCAAAAAAGAAACTTTCGGTACCTAAAAATCTTATAAATACACAAAAATTATTTGCGCCAGTGTATTAAAAAATGAAATCTAAGTACATTACAATAAAGAACACATTCGTAACATCGAATTTTGACACCGAATTTGAAATATCATACCATAAGCGTCTTGATTTTGATGGTATTTGTTTATTTATTTATTTGGGAGACAAACAGTCATAAAGTTACGCGACGTTGTTGGTGCCATTTTTGCACTCCGACTGTATATCTAATAATATTTAATCGAAGTATATCATCGAACTAAGCGGAAAGCATTTCGAACGAATAAAAACTCGAAAGTTCACATCTTAAGCCATAAACGAACAATTTTGATGAATGACAAATAAGAACAGCGTGGAGCTACTATAGGTTTGTAAAACTACTGTCGAGAAAGTAAAATAAGGTAGAAATAAAAATGACGTGAAAACGAGGTATAAGAATAGTCCTGTATGGGTAGGCGGTAAATAACGGCCCCTCTTTGCCCTGGCATTGCAGAGGTTCATGAGCGACGGTGACCGCTTACCATCGGGTGGGCCGTATGCTCGTTTATCTGCCTTGCAATAAAAAAAAAACAAACGCAGATAACATGAAAAACAATTTCGTCAAAATAAATGCACTGGACGCCAAAAGACTCTTGAACCTCCAATTTGTCTGTACTTACTCTTAAGGATTCTCTTTAAACGAAGTTTAACAAAAGTCCCGTATGTTGATAGATAATGGCCCCATAGATAATATCCTGACATTGCAGAGGATCATGAACTATGGTTACCACATACCATCAGGTCGGCCTTAAGCTCTCAAATATCTTGATATTTCGACGAAGAATTGCATCTCTGATGGTAATGGGCAGGACACATTGTGCGAAGAACTGATGGCCGATGGGGCCGAAAAGATCTAGGATAGCGAACATGAACTGGTAGGCAGCGTAGGCCTCCCACAAGATGGACTGACGACCTCATCAAGAACGTGGAAGGTCGCTAGATGCAGACAGCGCAGGACCATTGTGGCGTGGTTTGGGGGAGGCAGTGTCTAGCAGTGGACGTCTATTTTTTTCTTTTTTTGTTTTAGTTGGAGGAAATCGCCGGATCCCCACCCGCCCCACGGGTGGGGTATGTGGGAGTTGAACCTCACTAAAACCTCCAACCGCTCACACTCAGCGTCCGAACCCCGGCTGAGGCCAGAACCCAGCACGGGGCTATGCGGGGTGGCGCGACGCGTTACGCATTGCGGCACACTTTCCCGTCGCGACACCCCCAGTGGACGTCTATAGGCTGATGATGATCTTGATATTTCACGTAAACAACAGTAGTCTCCTTAACTTTAGTAAACGTGAAACTCATAGTAGCCCTTCCTAAGATTACCATCAGATCATTAACGTACGATCGCGCGATACGTGAACAATTATCGATACATCCACGTATCTTATAGATAGTGTTATGATTGGGGCATTGAAAACTTTAATGCGTTCAAGTCGACTCTAATTGTGGGTTATTATGTACGATGATAGCAGATAAAGTGTTTATGTTAGGTTAAGCGTTAGATTCATTCGCCGGTTTGTATTTTATGGATAGTTTTATTAATAATGTCTGTGGCGACCAATAATAACGCGCGAGATCCTGAATCGTGGTTACGAAATTTTCGGAAATCTTCGCATATACAGGGTGATTTCCTAGTGAGGGTACATATCGAAGGTCATGGTAGCTGATGGTTATATACGACCAGTAAAAATATTATTACCAAAGAATATGGCTTAATGCCTTAGTAATCGCAACTTAAAAATATCTAAAATTCTTGCAAAATGATGGTTTTTCGACAGCTGATAGGTGTGGCGGAGGTGTGGGGTGCGCGAGATCACTAGAGGTCATTAGTCAACACTCTTTAGGCCGAAATTGCTTATGTTTGAGGTAGTTTTGTCGAATTTAGATTTAAAAAAAAAAAAATTGTAATTTTACTTATTTTTTGTAATATTCCGTATTAGAACAGAGTACTCATCACCCTCCTGCAATATGTACCCTGTCTAACAAATCACCCTGTATACGAGATCTGAAATCTACTACAGGGGGCTTCGGCCTGACCGGGCATACACTACCTCGCCTGCTCGTAGATCTCCCTTTGGCCATAAGTCCACTGTACCCACAATGTCTACTACTGCATGGAATGGGGTTTCCATCTTTAAGAATTGTCTTAAATTTCAAAAGTTTTTGTTCAATGGAAAGGCAAAAAGGTACTTGTTGAACATCCGAAAACATTCTAAAATGTTCCATAAATTGGCCTAAGAAGTTATGTCATTTGATTTTGGGTTCTAAAAATTTTGTGGGATTTTCTTTAACAAAACACTGACTGAACATATTGAAGGGATCCATGTTTTTTGAACAATTATGTGAGTAACAAGATATCGCTTGATATCCACAAACACCGCAGTTGGGGAGTCTAAACCCCTAAAACATTCTACTGCTCACAGTCAGTTTTAACCACGGCCGAGGCCAAAACCCAGAGTGTCATGACGACAGGACCCATAACGCACTACAATATTTTATCTTGGATTGGCAGCCGGGTCATCGACTTTCACGGTCCACGGGCTGTCCGAAACCCACCAAGGGGGATAGTCCTGTACTTTACTGAACTATAACAACAAAGCAGCAAACTGGTTTAAGAAATATAATAAGTTATAAAATCTGTTGTAAGGTTTAATTTGTACAAGATTAGGTTTTATTTAAAATATATCTGCATCTGTATCTGTACCAACCAATTACCCACTGTTGGGCTCAGGTCTCCTCCGAAGAGGGATTAGGTATAGTCCACCACGCTTGCCCAGTGCGGATTGGGGACTTCACACATCTTCAAAGGATTTTTAAAACCCTTTTCCGAAATGCAGGTTTCCTCACGATATTTTCCTTCACCGTTTATAGCCAGTCGTGTTGTGAAAAATTGCACATAAAATGACATAAATCTTTTTCACAATTTTGATTTTTCTAAATACAAGCCGGTCGGATTTGAACCCGCGACGTCCCGTACGGAAGGAAGCGCTTCGACCACTCGGCCACCACGACTTCCTGCATACCCTGATCAAAATACAAATGACACTGAAGGCTGCCGGGCTCAGGTCTCCTCAACAGGTAGATCTCCACAGGTATCATACCACTCTAAGACAGATAGACCATTTGCTCGACCTACTTTGCAATGAAACTATAACTAGTACTGACTAACTAGACGCTTAATAGGTCAAGATCTCATACAAGTAAAAGAGCAACGACCCAACCTGCACAGATTAAATTCAAAATCAGTATATTGTGTGCTTTTTGCGTGTCCGTCGTACAAAAGCTCGTAAATCCCGTCATTTTCACGTCGCGCTCACAACTTGCATTTTGACGAGATAATGAGTGAATATATCACTCTGTGTGGCCACTAAAACTGTGGGCTTGCAGTTATATTTCTCTGGTTTCATATAGGTACAAAAGGAATGTTGGACTAATCATCTCTAATCCATTGGCCTTGATTATTCGAAAGCCCAGAAAGTCGAATATCCAATCGATGTTGTAATGACAGTTACTATTACATTGTTTTTATGTATATTTTATTGCAAGATAGATAAACGGGCTTACGGCCACCTGAGGCTAAGCAGTCACCGTCGCTCATGAACCTCTCCAGGGCAATGATCCGTTATCTAGCACCTACCTATACAGGACTTTACTTAACCCTCGTTTAAAGAGGGACATGTCTCACTGCTCCAGCAAAACTATTTAAAATAAACAGTCGCTAACTTAGTGGCCACAACGTTATAAATAAATATGTTTTAGATAAAAACGGTTCGCACCTTCGACTAGAAACAGTATCAATTGAATCGACACATTCTTCGCAGGGAAGATTTTAAATTATGCTCCGACTTTTGTATGACTAATTTATAAGATCTCACTTATTTTTAAACAACGGTCTTTTGCAAAATAAAATAACATTTTTCTATGTAAAATAGGTATAATTTTGTAAGTTAACTTGTAAATTCCTAGTCAAATTCTAAGATTTTGAAGTCTATAGTCATGACTATAAAAGTTAGACATATATAGCCATGATTGTCTATTTTTATTTTTTCTAAGTCTCCTCCTCGCGGGAGGTTTTGGTGCGGTTCAACCCCCACATACCCAAAAGTCTCCTCCTTAAATCCATTAAATATTACAATCTTATACAACACAGTTGTAGGTAGTATCAACACCGCATTAGATTATAATAGTATATACCAAACTAATAACAAATAATAACCAATGCAACATCGTCTACGTCACACACGATTGCTACATTTTAGAGCTTACGACAGTCACAAACATCACGACATTATAAACTTATTCAGACACTCGCGGTTTTCTATAATACTTTCATGCATTTTCATGCAAGCTCAGAGAGTCTTGTAGATACAGTGAGTGTGGTGTGTCGTGATGTGAGTTCGAGTTCCAGTGGTACTACCCAAAAGCGAACGAGAAAGAGGGTAGACAGATTTGTTTGCTCTTAAATCGACCCGCAGTATCCAGTCTTCTCGTGATCATGACGTTTGCAACAACGTTGAAATATCGAGACAACTCAATTAATTAAATATCGTGGTAAGAACCCGTTGAAAATGCATGAAAGTATCACGACATTACCTCTTCATAATATTAATATAGATTATTTATCTCATCCACATATCAACACGTCAAAACTAAAAAAAAACGAAGCAATTACCGAGAAATCGAGTACCGAGTTCATAATCGAAAATTATGAACAAATTAATCGATTTATCGAGAGCGCTCCACGTTAAGATTAATTGGTACCGATTAGCAGCTTATCGGTCGGTAACGATCGAATTATATCGATATTTAACGAAATTATTCGATTATGTACGAACGTAATTTAGGCTACTACACTACGCTACGGTGAGATGGTTTTCATTAAATTCTCTTCACGTTAATTACGAGAACATTTTCAAAAATAAATGTAGTTTTTACAAGACAGATAAACAAGCCAGACTTCATTAGTGTGCATTTGTATCGTGGCCCATCTGATGGTAAGTGGTTACCGACGCTTATGAACCTCTGAAATGCCAAGGCTATGAAGGGCACTCCATTATTTACTGTGCATGTAATTCTTAATAAAGCATTTTTTGATATTATGACTTTCTTTCGTGGCTGTTTACAGATATTGTTCATGAACATTTTGAAATTGAAAGTATAGAATTAAAGTGAATCGTGAACATAAAAAAGAAAAATAATTATTTTGATCTTATATCTTAAAATATCTTAAAACTACGGTTATACCTTTGATATTTCTTAATTTTCAGTCTGGATGAAAACTACCAAATAACGAATTAATTTAAGAAAAAACAGCCATTTGTCTTACAATTATTATTTTTTTATCAATTCATCAAACCAAAAGTACTTACAGTACGTTTACAATAATTTCAATAAGTACTACTTTTTCTGGAATAAAATATATTAATTGCATATTTAATGTATTTATAAGAAACTTCGCAATATTTTTAAATAGGAAAAAATCGTTGTTTTATTTATTCCGCGATCAGCATCCAAACTCCTGCTGTGATAATGTGCTGTAGGTAATATTCTCGATCATTCGATATTTTTAATCGATATAAAGTCGAGTGATCATTGTATCGATTTTTATTTGATTTTTCTTATACTTTTTGAGGTACATTTAAATTACTTTTTAATGGAATTCTAAACCTCGACTATTGTTTTACATGCGTATTTCTAAAAATAAAAACAATTTATCATAGAACGCTGTGTTTCATCATTGCATACATTAATTTTCCCTGTTTTTTTATCATTGATTACACTCTTTAACCATTACAAACTATCCTCTGTACCTACTACTGTATTCTGTCTTTAGCCGGGGCTCGGACGCTGAATGTGAGAGGTTGGAGATTATAGTGCAATTTAAATCTCACATATCTCACTAACAGGGCAAATGGGAATCCGGCGATTTTCTCCAACTTAAAAACTGATAAATCGCATATCACTCGACTTTCACAAGTCGCCACCTCCATAATAGTACCTCTCTCTTGGTGGTCCTCAAACAGGCCACCACAGTTTGTATAATATAACTTCATATTCATCAACAACTACAATAACTTATGTGTTTCCTGACAAACAAAGTTTTTACGAAAAGTCGAAAAAATGTATGATAAAAATTGTATCTTGGCATTTTAATGATTTAATTGACATTTATTTCAATTATTTAACTTCAATTAATATATTATTATTCATCGCTATAATCTTTACTCTAAAAAAATATTGGAGAATCTGTTGGTAGTACTCAAAACATGCTTATTTTTACAAACTGTATGTGCTTTTCGTTTGAGATGGTGGTAGCTTTAAATTTTGACGTCAACAAGAATGAGTACGTTATCAATGTTGAAAATAAAGTATTTCATTTCATTTCAGCGAATTCGGTTCACAGACGCACTACTGAAAGTTAGAAATGAAAAACTCCACTACTTTACCGATTTTGATGAAATTTTTCACAAACTATTTTTAGATCCTGAGAAAGGACATAGGCCTCCTTTTATTACGAAAAAAAGGGATAAAAAAACTGGTTCTAAAGTTTACGCTGACGACGTCGCGGGCAGCAAAGTGAAAATGACAGTTAGTAACAAAATAAAAGTGAAAATGACATCACATTATAATTAAACATATTATGTTTTCAAGTTCTGACTAGTGTATAAAGTTCCTAGCAATGACTAACATTGTGACATTAAGCACGCGTCGATAACACAGAAAAATACAGAAGATAAAATACAAAACGCAAGCTACAATTAGTTATTACCAAATCGAGGTTCGAGTGTCATTTTTAAGCTCCATCAAAAAAACGATAGAGTGTTATTTTTCTCTGTTTGTATGTGTGTTTGATTATATAACATCGTAGCCACGGATAAGTAAATCGAATTAAATGTTGTTGTTTCTAGTGAACTGTATAAGTGGAGTAGTTTAGCTGTTTTATCCAATCCAAGATGAATGGATGGATTAATATTACATCATACTTTGACTGTAGAGGATACAAAAATACAAAAAAGCATTTAAATAAGATTTAGATGTAAACTCAGTTAAAATCTTATACAAACACTCGCGGTTTTTTTACCACATTTTTTAATTAATTGAGTGGTCTCGATATTTCTACATCACGTCGTCGAAGGCACTTTAGAACACATATTATAATGAAAAAAAATGTTCTATTTTAGATATCGTGGTTTCTTTGCATGTAATAGTCAGCGTGTCACTTTCCAAAACCACACGTTTACTTCTACAAGGCTTGTGTTCTATGTATGCAGAAATGACATCACCATGTAATAGCAACAGATTGCAACTATAACACATTATCTGTATGTACAATCTCATGTAATTCGTTTACGATCCATTGTTCTTAAACATTGTCTTTGAAAATACGGCGTAGGTAAATTTAGGATTTTTTAATGTTAGAAGGAAGTTAATTTCTTGGTGATTTGAATGAATAAGTTGTAAATTCCCAAGTTTGACCATATACTACTACCATTCCGATTTGGAATGGACACCCGTCCGCGGTGTTCCCGAAGCGCTATGACATGTTGCTATTAAAACGACGTTTAAGAAAAGTCCTGTCTAAGTAGATGATAGATAACGGCCAATATCCTGGCATTGCAGAGGTTCATGAGCGACGGTCACCGCCTACCATCAGATGGGCCGTAATTGAATTTGACTGTCTTGCAACAAAAAAAAATCAAACTGTTTAGTGCATTCCATTGTGGTATGATATGATAATTTCAATTCACTTTTTTTGTGACGCATATAAAATTGAGATTTTACAAAATAAATTGTTCATTAAATGGAAAGTAAACATTAAATTGATCTGAAAATCTCGCGGCTACCAAATATAAATAGCCAATTACTCAGGTCAGCTTGATTTATGGATCAATTTACTTAGCGCCGGACGTGTGGGGGAATTAACAGGCGGCTCCATACATTGCTGTCACTATTGTGTTACTTTAGCTTTTTCTGGTTAGATGGGTTACTGAAATTTAGAAAAGATTTATAGTATTACCCAACGGGATCTTTCCACGATTATTTTCAATTGAGCGATCCCGATATTTTAGCACTGTTTCAAGCGCCATGATCACGGGAAGAACTGCGGGTAGGTCATTTAAGAGCAGACACATCTGTCTCTTTCTCGTTCGTTTGCCGGTACCACTGCAACTCGAACTCACATTTCAAATCCAGTGTTAGACGAAAATAAAGCCAAAATATCTAGTTTTGAGGCGGCAGCCGATACTGTCACTGTGGTATGTCCATAATAGTTTAGTAATAGTGTAAGTGATGTAGATAACCGCGAGTGTTTAAAGAAATTTAAATATTTATAGGTTGTGAAACTTCGTTTGCGATGGAAATGTCGACGAAGTAGGTCGGGTAGGTGTAGGAGATAAAAGTAAATTACTTTTTAAATGTGACGATTTTGGTCGTTTAATTAGTATAAGGTTTAAAACCCCTAAAAGTAAGACGGTAAGTGAGGTCTTGTTGTATATTTAACATTAAATCAACATGGTCTTTTTGAACAAGAGGAAATTGCCAGACTTCCAACTGGAAAGTAGGGAAAGTACAACTTGCATCGCACTATAACCTCCTGCCGCTCACAGTCAGCGTCTGAACCCCGGCTGAGGACAGAATGAGGACGCGTTGCACGCTAAGGCCTATAATTACCTCCAGTGGAGTTGGAAAAATATCCTGATCCTTCCTCAGTTATATGTAGCAGTTTACTTGATTAAGACTCCAGCCCTTTTAAGCATTCCCTTGAGGCAACCTTCTTGGGTCGTAGTTTATCTTCACGCTATTCCACGCTATAGAATGTGATTTGGTTATTGATTAGAATATGTTTTCGGAATAATACTCGCTTCAGTTATCAGGATTTGTCATACAAAAACATTGGCGATAGTGCATACAATCCTGGTCCCGCAAGATCCTTATAAACAAGTAGCCTGTTAACTCATCTTTAGTTAAACAGACTTATATCGGGATCGCTCATTTTCTCTTAAAATACCAATGGCATAAAATATTGTGGTAAAAACCCATTTAATCTAATATATAAAATTCTCGTGTCACGGTGTTCGAACTTGAACTCCTCCGAAACGGCTTGACCGATTTTGTTGAAATTTTTTGTGCTTATCCGGTATCTATGAGAATCGGTCAACATCTATTTTTCATCCCCCTAAATGTTAGGAGTAGTCCACCCCTAATTTTTTTTTTATTTTTTCGACGCAGACGAAGTTGCGTGGGGCAGCTAGTATTTGTGTAAAATTAAAATTCAATCAATAAAGAATTTTGTTAAAACTCGAATCTTTTCCCCACTCAAGCAAAACCTAGTACCGACAAATGTGGATAGCCTACAACAAAACCTAAGTCCGTTGTTATCCTGTATATGTTTAAAAGCAGTAGGATGAATGAGTCGCCACGGGGTGCAGACCACACAGCCAGGACACCCGCATACACGATAATCACATAGCTACAGTATAAATTAGTTCAAAACATTGTTTCTATAGTTCTATTTGGTTCTTTTGATTAAAATATGTTTTTGTGTGTTGGGAATTGAGATGTGTCAAACTGATTGAGACTTTTCGGAAGATTTTGATTCGATTAGTTCTTGAACGAAAACTTTTGCTTGTTATGTCGTTTATTTTAGGCTATTATTTAAGTTTTTGTCATTAAAATTTTGAGTTTCAGTGTGTCATACGTAGCCATACCATAGGTAGATGTTACTATAGATCATGGACTCGATCAATTCAGGAGACTCTAAGACAAAAAACTTTTTGCCGGCCGGTTTTGAACCCGCGACCTCCCGTACGGAAGGCAAGCGCTTCACCCACTCTGCCATCACGACTATTAAACGATTACGATACTCATCTATACTACAATATTATAAAGCTACAGAGTTTGTTTGAACGCGATAATCTCAGGAACTACTGGTCCGATTTGAAAAATTCTTTCACTGTTGGAAAGTTCATTTATCGAGGAAGACTATGTTGTATCCCTCTGTGACGCAGACGAAATTGCGCGGGTCATCTAGTTCCATATAAAATACTAAAAGTCCTTATATTTTTCGAATACTACTCGTATTGAAATACCGTGGAAATTGAATTCGTTTCGGTGACAGCCGACTCGGCAGCCGTGTAAATTATGCGGAAATGTTTTTATATCCATATTGGGGAGGGATTATTGGTTTATGCTCCGTCTGAGGGTTTTCCTTGGAGGGATCTTTTGTTACAAAATGGTAATTTTTAAATTACTGTGGCAATTTTGATAAGTAACTTTGTTAAAATATTTTTTTTATATTTTTTTTTGTTTTGTATATTTAAGGTAGAATTGTATAATACTGTTAAAATACTTTATAAAAAAATGCTCATATTACAAAAAAGACATGCCCGCTGAGTTTCTTGCCAGTTCTTCTCAGGACGGTGGCTACAATTTTTATTTTATGTGTCCGAACTGGTAGCTTTTAAATTTTGACGTCAACAAGAATGAGTACGTCATCAATGTTGAAAATAAATTATTTCATTTCATTTCGTTACAGTGGAAATCATCTATTTTGTCATCGAAACAGTTTTTGAAGACTATCTTTATCATACCGTAGTACTGACACACCAAGTGATGTTATATTTGGTTTTCTCTAGAGCTACTTCATGAGTTTATTGTTTCTTTTAGATACTATGTTTGTTAGGAATACATTCTAAATTAATTGTTATTTCTATTGGCACCGTAAAAACACAGGGCGTTATTTTTTTTTACTTTATTTGTTAGAATTCACAGGGGCGGTGCGACGGGAAAGAGTGCCGTGGGCGTAACGCGTCGCGCCGTCTCTCATAACCCCGTGCTGGGTTCTGGCCTCAGCCGGGGTTCGGACGCTGAGTGTGAGCGGTTGAAGGTTTTAGTGCGGTTCAACTCCCAAATACCAGTTCCTGTGATTTCCTCCAACTAAAAAAAAAAAAATGTTACATTTCCAGACAAACCAAACAATTTACGAAAAATCTTTGAATGCAGTATTATCAAATGTCAAATATAAAATTATGTTTCCTTTCAATAAAAATCCTATCTCCGATGTTTGAGGTAGGTACTTACTTCCCATTAATGTCATATAATCCTGGGACACCCTACATATCTGAACTATCAATATGGATTAATATGAAGCAAAAATCATTAAATGCAGTATATTTCATAGATATCCTTATTCGTATTATTTAATAGGTCAAACTTATTCAGACACTCGCGGTTTTCTATAATACTTTCATGCATTTTCAACGGGTTCTTACCACGATATTTAATTAATTGAGTTTTCTCGATATTTCAACGTTGTTGCAAACGTCATGATCACGAGAAGACTGGATACTGCGGGTCGATCTAAGAGCAAACAAATCTGTCTACCCTCTTTCTCGTTCGCTTTTTCGTAGTACCACTGTAACTCGAACTCACATCACGACACACCACACTCATTGACAATTAATTAAATATCGTGGTAAGAACCCGCTGAAAATGCATGAAAGTATAATAGGTGAAAGTAAAAAATACCTTTATAAAAATTAAAACACATATACATTTCTGCGTACCTTGACCATTGAATACATAGCTATAATCCACAACCACTGTCCAACAGAATACTATAAATGATAATGAGGTAAATATTCAATTAAATTCTTGAGTAGGCAAATACTTCAGCCGGAATCGCGACTTGTCTTGTCAATAAGGGCCTTATAAATTGTCCTTAAGTTAAATTTGAATATAATAGGGCCGTCTCGGCAGTCCCTTTGGCCCTTCGAAAGGGACATACAATATTAGCTTGATTATATTGTAAGCAAATTATCTTTGTGTATCTGAGATGCAGATTGATAGGAATTTTACGTTTTTTGATGTGGAGACAAAATTAAATGTCTTGTGATAAGTTGCTATAGATTTAAAATTCTGGACTTTATTTCAAAATTGAGTTTAATATTGCAGTGTATATGTATAGTTGTATTTATTAATAATTTTTTAACCACACATACCAGTGTGTGTAGGCTTAATTTATAAATACCTTTTAGAGAGAATTGAGATGTGCACCATCATCATACAAAGCATCAAAAATCCATTGTAAAAGTTAGTTCTATAGAAACGTTTTTTAATCTGTACGATTGCTGAACATTATCAATATTTAAAGTTTTGTCAGTAACATTTCCTGTCGGCACCCTATTATTTAGACTTCAAAAATAAGATTAACAAATAGAGTCAAATCCAACCAATGGATCCTAAAAATGATTTCACTACACAATTGAACAGACCTCAATTGTTTGACCAACACCAACGGAATCGAAATGAGTCGATTAATTAAACGAAAGGTTACACCGATTGTACGGATAGGGCTCGGTTAATTAACGCGTTGAAAACCAGCGAAATTAACAAGCGTTTAATATTGATGAAATACAGAAATACACAGTATTTTGAACTGTATACTTTAATACTTTCATGCATTTTCAACGGGTTCTTACCACGATATTTAATTAATTGAGTTTTCTCGATATTTCAACGTTGTTGCAAACGTCATGATCACGAGAAGACTGGATACTGCGGGTCGATTTAAGAGCAAACAAATCTGTCTACCCTCTTTCTCGTTCGCTTTTTCGTAGTACCACTGTAACTCGAACTCACATCACGACACACCACACTCACTGTATCTACAAGACTCTCTGAGCATGAACCCTTAGTGACTGTTGTGTTTAGGACTGGATTCCACATATTCGATAATCTGAACCATCTTTAACCATCCTTGGTATGTAACGAAGTTCAGAAGATAGTATCTTCGTAATATCGAGACAACTCAATTAATTAAATATCGTGGTAAGAACCCGTTGAAAATGCATGGAAGTATTATAGAAAACCGCGAGTGTCTGAATAAGTTTGTATACTTTAAACGTGTTCAAGATGACGGCCATTCAGTGCCATGGTATTGCAGAGGTTCATGAGAAACGGTAACCGCTTACCATTAGGTTGGTCGTAGGTTGTCTGTCTTGCAATTAAAAATAGACATAGGAACCTACGGTATGGAATTGAAAGAACAGATGTAGAAAAAAAAACTTGAGAGGTGTCATGGGACATCCGAATAGAACGAAGTTCCTTTCGATTAAAACATATCTTATATTTTTTTTTCCTAACGAAACGCGTGATAAAAGAACGTTTTTTAAAAGATTTTGATCACAGCGCCATCTAGCGATAATCATCTAAAACAAAAAAAGTGTCGTGATAACTTTTCGTAAGACTTTTTTCCGTCTAGCTCCCTTTCACAATGCGCGATAAGGAACTTCGTTACAAAAACTTGGCCTACATTAAGTTGGCCCTGCTACTAATTTTATTAAAAAATTTCGTTAAAATCACTCATGATTGATTTAGTCAACATCAACTTGAGCAATGTATTGGCATAGCATTGGGTAACTTTTACCATTTAGCATACAGGAATTTTCTTAATTAAACCACTTTTTAAGGTCCATTCTTGAAGTGAAGGATGATATAGGACTCATAAGGAATTTTCAAAGGACGCTATAGGCGACTTTGAACTGTGAACCTATTCTTAGAAGCTCTAAGCCAGAATCAAGACAATTTGAATTTATTGCAATTTATAAATTTTAAAGAATCTTGTACTTCGTAAAGTTTTATTTAAATTACGTAACATGATATTCTTTTTCGTTTTAGTTGAGACAAAGTCGCGAAAGAATCGGCTCGCGAGAGACGTCGCGAAGAAAGTGGCCACAATGCGGGATTTCACAAGACATATTACAGTGAAACGCATTAATAAGAGTACGTTTATAGTGTACGATACGACTTTTTTAGTAAAATGTATTCTATATTATGGTCTCAGTAGACAACCTATCGCACGTGTAGAATGAGTTAAAATATTTTGGCCACCTGATATTGATAATAAAACAAACTTCATACGATTAAAGTTACATTATTTTAGAACATTCATTGGCAATGAGCTTGCTGAACATAATAGTAGGTAGTGTCCTTATTTAAATAGCATTAACCAGGGGATGGAAAGGTTGCGCTCCTCGAACCACAGTTCCGGTGGCTGGCGATTTCCTCTACGTAAAAAAAGAAATTTAACTAGCTTTACAGAGATTCTTCAGAGTCGTCCTACATATTGAACTTATTTTTTTTTATCACGTAGTCACATGAACTAGCCGTCCACCAGATTCCAACGATCCTATGTTAGGTAAACAAAGGCTACATTTTTACACAGTAACAGTTCTTGCAAGCAATGAAGGCAAATTCAGTTTGAAATCAGCACACTCACAACAAGAAATTTCATAAAATCACGCACGATTTTCATTATATTTCTCAGAACAACCCATCCGATAAATCGTATCGTAGACGTCGTACGATCAAAGTGTCCCGATGCACCTCGTGTCCGATCTCACGATAAGATGGTTATCTTTTCGGATATTGCTCAGTATAATCATATGCGACTTTTTGTTGCGTTTTTTATGTTTTTTTGCGCGGGTCGTAGCGCGGGCGTAGTGGACAATGAAGCACGTTTGTATTCAGATGAGTCCTGTAATTGATAGTGGTTAATCATGCTTCCAATTTAATGTATAATTTAAGTTTTTAATGGGTTTAAACTTTAATGTTGAAGTTGAATGCCATCTGTATAATGAGGGGTGGGTAAAATAAAGTATCTATCTATGTCTATACAGGGTATCTGAAATACCTTAGAGATTGATGATTGAAATACCTTAATGATTTTATTGAAATCGTTTATTGAAATTGTTAAAAATTTGTCAAAATACAATTGTTTTCAAAAGTTTTTGAACATAGTTATACTCAATCGAAGAAACAGTATTGCATGTACCTATATCATTCTATCGATAATTTAATGCTAAATTTAATAGGTTCGTATCGCGTTTAACTGAAAATATTACAATATTTAAAATTCCAACATTCCTATTACCTATAATGTTCAATTGAATAGACAGTCACAACAAACTCTTTGATCCAAACTTCCAATTCAATTAACATCAATAGCATTTATATACGTAATTGAATATCTAAGAAGAAGCTCCACAGCATATAGTGCAAGTAGTAATGTTGAATATTTACAAGAAAACGAAATACGATCGTCCGCGGTGCCCGACGGCAAACACGCGCACCGATTTACGCGCGAGCTTACACTAGGGATGGGAAAACATATCGATATTATTCGATATCAATTTTACTTAGCACACTGCGAGCACGTCACTTGGTGCCGACGGAAGATCAGCGTCGTAGTACCGTGTTTTCGGTGCTGTCGAGAACATGAATTAAATAAAGAAACAAAACATTATTAATCATCCCATATCAGTAGGTATATGTATATGTGTATAGGTATACCTTAGCAACAAATTCGCAAGCAGTCAAGTAAATTAAAAAATGATAAATTTCTTTAAACACTCGCGGTTATCTACATCACTTACACTATTTCTAAACGGGTTCTTTCCACGATTATTTTCAATTGAGCGATCCCGATATTTCGGCACTGTTTCAAGCGGCATGATCACGGAAAGACTAAAGAACTGCGGGTAGGTCATTTAAGAGCAGACAAATCTGTCTACCCTCTTTCTCGTTCGTTTGCCGGTTCTAGTAAAAAATGATATTCTACTAGCTTTATTTTTTGCTATTTTTTTATTGCAAGATAGATACGAGCTTACGGATTTTAGTATTTATCATTATAGACAGCACGACACCACAATCACGACAAAAATTACCGGTCCTATGCTATCTACATCCAGTCACCTATGACATCCATCTAATTGATTGCCGGTCATCATTACCAATGCCACGAGATCGCAAACAATGTGCTTACAATAAGCCTATAACTGTATCAACAGGTAAAAAATGAAGACCTTTCCTCTCAGATCGAGATACTGTGTACATGTAGACAACATTGACTGACCGATAATGAACGTAAACTTCAAGCTAAAAAAGTCTCAAAATAAAAATATATTTCCAAGGTTTTCCCATCACTAAATCGCCGTAAGCCACCACGCGCGTTATCGGTTCACTAAAACCCACCGTGACCCCGACACTAACCGAATTATTCGCTGTCGGAGTACTGGGTTCGATTCCCGGATCGCTCGATAACGTCCTGGTCTGATCTAGATGCAGTGATGTCTGTATTATTAATAGTTTACATAGTATAGTTAATTTCAGTAATACAATGATGAATTATTTTTTATAAGCGGGCCCGCACACTTCGTCTGCGTCAATTTCAATCAAAATATTTCGTCGTCTTTCTTAGGGTCTGAAGATTTTCTGTGTCAAATTTCATCAAAATCGGTTGAAAGCTTAAACGGTAAAGCGTAACAGACAAACATATAGAAAGACAGGATTACTTTTGCATTTATAATTTTGGTAGGGAAGTAGGGATATAAGAATATCTCAGATTAAATTACCAGTCATCCTAAAGGTGGTGGTAAAACTTCCTTCTTCACCACAGTCAATCTAACCCCTAACCCTAGCAAGGGTGAGGGGTTAGATTGACTGGGGGTTTTCAATGAGTGAAAGAGCCCTGGCACCCATAACACAAGTTAAATCTTATCATGGGTGCCAGTGTTCAACTTCGTATTGTGATCATGTTAAATAAGTTTAAGAATAATGTTTTAATAATGATGTTCATTTTTGTGTGTTGTAAATAAATAAATAAAAAAAAAGGGTCAAAGGTAACCACGGATGTGCAAGGGTATCAAGAAATATTAAGTTGCATTTTGTGCCTAATATAAGGGTGTTAAGTATCAAATCGAATGACGACGAACTCAGAACTTTAAGTTTTTTTTTTTCACGAAAGCAGATGTACCACGGTCCACCTAATAAGAAGGGATTACTGTGACTCATGGACCTCTGCAATGTCAGACTCAGGGCCGCTACAACCTACTGTTAACGATTCTCTACAAGCTTTTTACCCATAGATTTGACTAAACTTCATAAAATCAGACTAAATAAACTAAAACTAACAGACTAAACCTCAGAGCGCTACGACTTGTCCTTCTTCAAACGAGACTTGAGGAGGGTCCTTAAAGTTAGGTCGTAGGTAGCGACCCCTCAATGTCCCCTGACATTGCAGAGGTTCATGAGCGACGGTAACCACTTACGATCAGGTGGCCCGTTGGCTCGTCTGCCAACATGGTAATAAACAAAAAAAAAAAAATTCAGTAATTACATTTTTCCCTCAAAAATTTCGTTTTAACAGTTCAGTAGATAATTTTACTGGTTAATTATAGTTTAAAATTACATTTTCAAACAAATAATGTTTCTCTTAATTGTTATTTAACGTGATAAAGTGGTGCTTTTGTGAATAAAGCGCGCGTAAAATATGGGAGTACAAGTTACAAGAATCATAACATATTTGAAAACATTGAATATAACAGGAGTGCGAGAAGCGAGTAGTCTATAGGTAGGATTGCGTTTCAGATAAGTAGTAGGTAGGTGAGTTTTTTTTTTTTTTAATATTTTAATGATTTATGATATCGTGTAGCCATTAATGTATTAGCTATGACAAGTAGGTATAACGAACCCAAATACTCTTGTTCAGTCTCGCTTAGTACACTATTTCCTATGGCTACCATCCAACTTCATCATCAAATCAGCTCTATATTATTGCATTATCACGAGATATACATTGGCGTGCAAAATGTCAGCTCAATCAGACAACGGGAAGTTCGTCAAATTTAACTCGCAAGATTCCACCCGAACTTACATAGGTATATTAGTACATAGTTACATCCAGTGCAAGTTGTAAAAACAGTGTAGTTTTAGGAAAAATCTGCTATTGATCTTAGTTCAAAAACAGAAAAAAATAACATTTAAAAAAGAAAAAACTACATGTATCTCGTCGTCTATAACTTAAACCCCACAATAATCAACGTTGAAATTAAGCGCAGTAATTGAAATTCATTCAACAAATAATTTAACCTGAACTCAATTATTACACATTGCACCCAATTTGTTATTAGTCTACTTTCAACATTATTTCAAATTAGTTTTCGACCTATTTTTACTGACCTATTTAAAAGCTTATTCAATTCATACATAGATTGAAAATCTTTCTAGTATAATCCATTTTAATGGTTTATTTTAAGTGTGTCGGTGTAGAATAGTTTGTCAAGAATGTCCAAGAAGGACACAGCTTTTAAAAAGAAAGAAAGAAGAATAAAGAAGTTGGTGTTCAATCATAGATTGAAAAAGAGAAAAATCGAGAAACCACTTTTTTATCAAATACAGAACCTCTTCTTTCAAGATATTGTACACAGTTTTCTGCAACCTTAAACTCATAACTCCCAAAGACAAGGTAAAGGTAGTTGTACAATGCTGAAGTCACTTTGCGACGCCACGACAATACTCGCTCACGTTACTCCTGTACCTATTCATTAATGTGTACCGACTGTAACAACAAACGGCATTTATAATTTTGACAAAAAAAATGACTTCTTGTGTTGTAAGTGTAAAGCATCGTGGGTATTAGTGGTAAGTTCAAACAATATAACAAAGACCTGTTTTTTCTCTGAAGAATATGGTGACTTCCCTAAAATAGAACTACTAAAAGTAGGTATAGGACTGGTAGACCGATTGCATTAATTCGATATGAATTCGGCCAGATCGTAATTTTACAATGAAGAAGAATAAATAGTGTATTTTAGGGGTGTGCGAATAATTCGAACTCACGAATTATTCGTTCCGAATCGAATATTAAATTTTCGATTCGAAATTCAACGAATATTCGAAAAATTCGATACAGGACTTTTCTTAAATCTCAATACGCTATCTAACAAGCTTATGAACAGTCAAATCTCAGAACCTTAGGACAAAATGTTTTTTACAATGACTTTTTGTAAATCATTTCTGGAACAAAACACGCCTTGACTTTGCGAACCGTACCAGAAACATAATCATTACGGAGTCAATGCTTCGGTCGTCCATAACAAAAAGGTAAAAATTGAACGTAAGTGCACACGATCCCGACCCGAGCACAACTACTGAGCATTATTTACATAAATTTCGTTTCATATATCATAATCTTTGTACTTATTAATTAATACGATGAACAAGGATAAATCATTTATTTCAAAATAGATTTAAACATTCTTACAAGCTTTATGTTAACTTGCACTGGATGTGACTCTTCGATATTCCCAGAGCGCTATGACTTGTCTTCAAACGAGGCTTGAGGAGGGTCCTTAAGGTTAGGTCGTAGGTAGCGACCCATCAGTGTCCCCTGATATTGCAGAAGTTCATGAGCGACGGTAACCACTTACGATCAGGTGGCCCGTTGGCTCGTCTGCCTACATGGCAATAAAAAAAAATATGTAACTATAGAAGTTCAGGTGGAATCTTGCAAGCTAAATTTGACAAACTTTTCAGTTTCCGATTGAGTTGATATTTTGTACGCAGATGTATATCGCGTGACGATGCAATACCCAATATGACAAATAGGCGCTGATCTGATGATGGATTCGGAAGGTGGTCATAGGAACTCCTGTACTAAATAAAATAGACCGGTTGTGTTTAGGCTCGTTTTACTTGTATTATCAAGCACTATACATGATATGAAGGTCTCTACAAGCTTGTAGCTTTTGGAACGAAGTTCCTTATTGCGCATTATCGAAAGGGGGCTAGACGGAAATTCTTATGAAAAAGTTGTCACGATACTTTTTTTGTTTTAGGTGATTATCGCTAGATGGCGCTGTGATTAAAATCTTTTAAAACAATTCCTTATTTTGTTTTATATGATTAATGCTAGATGGCGCTGTGATCAAATTTTTGTTTTTTTTAAGTTATAATAAGCATAACATAAAAAAATAAAATTTTATTACAATACCCTCACTAATTAATCGAAAGGAACTTCGTTCCATCCGGGTGTCCCTTGACACCTTTCAAATTTTTTTTAAATTAAAAATAAGTTATTTCACGCTTACATTACAAAATACCCTATCTTTGTGACGCAGACGAAGTTGCGTGGGTGTTAGTGGCTATTAAAACAAAACAGTAGCGACAGATTGTGCAAGCATTTAATGTGTCTAACCAAAAGATTTGAGTCATCACATAATTGTGGTTCACAGGTAGCCGCAAAAACTTACACGCGCGAGAATGTGAGGTTCCTCAGATATGTTTGTCATAGAGTTATGTAGACGGTGCATTTGGTAAAAGATTATTGTCTTCTCAGAGACAGAAATAAAAAAATAAGTGTAAGAAAAAACGAACACATTTTTTTTTGAATGTTATACTTCTTAATTTCTATAATAACTACTAATTGAAGAATTATGTTTCTCTTTAATAATATGAGGTGAATCAAGGGGATGATCATATAGAGGATGGTGTTTGTTATTTAAGCGAAAAATATGATATAGTAATGATGAATGGAATAGAATCTCTTTTTGCTTTTTTTAATATTTTTTATGTTAATTATGGCTGTTTTTCTTGATTAAATATAATAATTTATATATTTATTTCTTGTTTCACCAACACGTCCCTTCTATATCTCATTAATCTATAAGTACGTGAAAACGTTCCCTACACATTTACACATACTACGAGTCACTACTGATTGTAGCGAACTTAATACTAATAGTTCCGTGAATCAGAGACAAGAAAAACATTGAGATCTGACGTTTGTCTATCGCTATTAGAATTAAATGTTTGCGATTTATCCACTCAACTGGGAACGTCACTATTCGCTAGATGGCGAAACTGGGGACTTCGTTCGGAATCAATACCGTGTTTGAGCCCCTTTTTAAAAACATTTTTTCATTTTTAATTTTGATTTTTAATTAAACGTTATATTTTTGTAAATCTTTATTACTAAACGACGCTGTATTGCATTTTCAGCGAAAATATATCATCTCCGTAAAATATGAGACGTTTAAAAAATGTGAACAAAACAAGTTTTAGAACTGTGCTCAATTTTGGCTCCTGCCACAGACTTGGCAAAAGTAAACAAACCAATTTGGTTGCCGATCCCAGTTGAGTGGATAAGACCTTGAAAATATTGGCTTTTAAAAATAGGATCATCTTACGAAAAAGAAGCAGCTAATCAAATAGGGGATAGTATCTGTATGTCATAACTGCAATTGCAATGAACCAATTTTGATAATGCTTTTTGTTTTAAAGACATTATACTAGACGACAATTTATAACATAGAGAGAGTAAAAATACTCTTTTCTGAAATCAAAAAATAACTTAGATTTTAAACAATACGAAGAGATTAAAATGGGGTGAACAAGGTATAGTTAAGTATAACAGTGGCGCCCTTCAGTCTACATTGCTCAAACCCGGAGATGTACTACTGACATCGCGCCGGATGTTTATAAACGTAGTTTCCTAACTCACTTTAGCTTTTTGCTGTACACCAGACGATCAGAACATTCATTTCCTTTGATAAATAGGGTAAATAAGATCGTTGTGGCTTGTAGACACAGATATTACAAGATGATACACGCTTCTAGATTTTTGTTTTAGATGATTATCGCTAGATGGTGCTGTGATTAAAATCTTTTAAAACAATTCCTTATTTTGTTTTATATGATTAATGCTAGATGGCGCTGTGATCAAAATATTTTATAAAACAATTCCTTATTTTGTAATTAATCGAAAGGAACTTCGTTCCATCCTTGACACCTCTCAAGTTTTTTTTTTACAAAAATTAAACAACTTAACGGCTTTTTATGAAAATTTTGTGTCTGGTATAAGTTAAAAATAAGGAAAAATTGGAACCCCAGTTTTCTCATGTGCATGAAATTCTCCACACGGCGTCTCCACATTCTTAATATCTTCAAACAGGGGATTACCAGTCCTGAACTCCTCTGCAGGTCAAGACCTATTCCTAAATTGCTGAGGTGCATTCAAAAAGAGAGATACTTAATAGAAATTACTTGTGGTATATTGCAGACGTTTCTACAAGCCAACTGACTGTAAGTGTTAATCGTCGGTGATGAACCTATGCTACGTCAGGGGACACTACCTTCAAACGAATTACCAAAAAAAATGGTCTTCCTTAAATGACATAAATGAAAAATTTAAAAAATATAATATTTTACACTTGCCCAAATTCACTAGCGCTAATTACATAAAAAGCGATAGCGGTACACAACGCACGCGTCGCGACACAGATCGCCGGCCGGTCGCTCCCACGGTGTCGCGCGACAAAAACCGACCCTCATTACAATGCGGCTCGCGACAACTGAGCGCCGCATTGTGCGCTACAATTGCGCTTTTTGACTGCGTTACCCGAATGTTGTTTTAACTTCATTGATTACCATTCTGCAAATTGCTTGTAACTTTTAACAGGTTATGGTTTTCTCAGTAATACTACCAGACCGACTACCAGTCAGGTTTTCTTTAAAACAAACTTAGCGTCGGAAAAACCGTTCCAATACACACCAATTATTTCAGTACCTAGTTATGGATGCATCGTAAAGAACCGCTAATGTAATTTTAATACGAAGATACTGGAGAAATGTTGTAAAATTGCACAAAACACTATCCACGGAAAAACCAAAATATTACCTAAAGATATATCTAATATCTACTATAAAGGCGAAAGTTTGTAAGTATGGATGTATGTATGTAATAAAACTCGTTGAGTTTACGATCCAATTACTTTTTACTATTATTATTTTCAGGTCAAACCTGAAATCTTTGAGTAATTAAATGATGATCATTTTGATATTATTAGTATCAAAGTAAGATCACGAATAAAGTTCTTCGTGATAAAGTTCACGAATAGAGTTCTCGTATTCTGGGTTTAAAATTATTTTTAATTTAAGAACTCGGTCTAAAATACAGTCCACTTAACCACGTCCATTCTGAAGCGTCGAAAATAAACATAAAACCATTAAACAGACCATCGTATTTTATCCTGCAAAAAAGACAAAAAAACAATACAAATCCGAGATACGTGAAATTTTCTCACAATGGAACCGTTTTTCTTGGAGCCTTTTGAAGGTGTTATTCCACACGTCGCATTGACGTTTTTTTAGCGTAATGGCGATGACGCCTTTTTGTACCTTAATCAATTGAAAGCGTTCCTCAAAGATTGCTTTGGTAATTTTGAGTTTTTATGTGATAAGGCTATGGATTTTTAATGAGTTTTTCGTAGCTCAGTAAAATTATATTTTTTTCATAGTCTTTGAAACTATGACTCACGATTATTTTTTATTATGTTACCCAAAATGAGATCTGTAGTTTAAAGAAAAATCTCTATAAGGATCAGTCCGAGTAGTATAGTAGTCAGTATCAAAATATTTTTATAAAATAATCTTTTAAAGAAACAAAGTTATGACATGTGTGACGGTGACCTCTTACCATCGGGTGGGCCGTAGGCTCGTTTATCTATCTTGCAATAATAAAAAAAAACAATGGTATAAAGTGTACCTTTTGTTTCTCTCTGCAACAATGAAGAAGTACGAAACAAAATAATATAATGAAGATGACTGTAAAAGGGCTGTCTTATCAGTTCACAAGTCGTTAATTCGCTGAAATAGTATTCTCTTACTAAAATTTCCATCCTAAGTACTGACTGCTCTTAAAAATTGAACGAATTAGGTACAAAATTGTTATTTTACATTTAACTTTGCTTGATTTTAACAATTAAATCTAGATTTAAGACACTTTAAACTTATTTTCTTCAATATCGATGAAGGATATTGTGATTTGCACCTCTGTCGAAGGTTTATCAAATTGCTGCATTGGCAAGTATATAACCAAACTTAAGAACTATTTAACTATACAGGGTGTCCTAAACCTATAATGGAAAGTACCTTAATAATGCTGCATTCAAATATTTTTTGTAAGTTGTTTGGTTTGTCTGAAAATCGAACTAACAAAATCGGTCAAAATCAACACCCTGTATTTCTATGATGTCAATCGTAGATAGATTATAATACTATAACACACAGTTATACCTCAATATTTAAAGCTAATTTTAAACAAAGCTCAATTTTAAAATACCTTCGTTAGTCCTTGAAAACCTTTCTTCTAGACATCTTCATCGTATCAATAGGTCGTTAAGGGCCTCTACATGGTACGGAGGTGAGAATTTTAAGGGTTCCAAATCAAAAACTGGTATTGTCACTGATACTTAATCGTAAAGAGATTCGTCAGTTTCTCGAATTGGCGTTTGATTTTTTTGGAGGGAGTCGTAATGTGAGTTTTAATGATATGAAGATTGCATTGTCTTTTAACGCATCGATTTGTGGACATAATTAAACATAATTACTGTAGATTGAATACATTGAGAAAAAAAATAATTTTTGGATTTCTGAACTCAAAATTTCAGAAATTTCATTTCTACTTACAATATCGTAGTTACCTTTAGTATTTTTTTTTACCAGTTCTCTTTGAAAAATTTATGGAAGGAGTTGGGAGTTCTGCTTCAATATGTGACAAATTTAAAGTTGTATTTCGATAAGTCATTCGCCTCACTTCAATTCATACAAAGTTACAGATCCAGCCTGTTTTAAAAATTTGACAGTCACAGATAAGTAAGTTTCAACCACTCAGTCACCACTTTTTTCTCGACCGACTTGTACCTCAAAATCTTAATGTAAAAAAGATTTATATGCAATTTTTCACAACACCACTGGCTAAAAACGGTGAAGGAAAACATCACGAGGAAACCTGCATATCGGAAAAGGATTTTAAAAATCCTTCGAAGATATGTGAAGTCCCTAATTCGCATTGGACAAGCGTGGTGGACTATGCCTAACCCCGCTTCGGAGGAGACCTGAGCCCAGCAGTGGGCGGTCATGGATTGTTACAATACAGTACAGATAGGTGATCACATGATGATCACATGTCACCAAAATGACGTCCGGAAGCTGACACGTTAACAAGTTGTCTGATAGCGCTGTGAATCGAATTATAGCGCTTTGTCGGCCCTCGTGAATTTGCTATAAAAACAGTAATATTGTCGTGAACAATATAACTTAATAGCGAGCCACTCGGCCAGTGGTTCTCAAACATTCCGGGTGACTGTTCAAAATGCACTTTACTGACAAATTGCAAGGACGGTGAATGTAGGTAGGATAAATAACGCCCACTCGTTGCCCTGGCATTGCAGAGGTTCATGAGCGACGATGATCATTTCCAATCTGGGCCATAAGCTCGATCATGACATATAAACAAGCTAAGAACCCATCTGATTGTTAGTGATGGTTTGATGGACTATTATTTGCTATAGCTCAGAGTACCTATGGTATGTTATCGGCGCGACGGGAAAGAGTGCCGAGGGTGTAACGCATCGCGCCGTCCCTCATAACCCCGTGCTGGGTTCTGGTCTCAGCCGGGATTCGGACGCTGAGTGCTTTTGTTTTGTTTGAGTGCGGTTGGAGGTTTTAGTGCGGTTCAACTACCACATACCCCATGATCCGGTGATTACCTCCATTAAAAAAAAATGGTATGTTAAGGAGGTTCAACGAAAACTTTTCATCATGTAGTAAAATTATTGATTTCAGAGCGTTGTAATGAAGTTTAATAAAATATATTTTTACCTTTAATTTAATTTTCTTTTCCTGCTACCCAAAAGAAAAAAATGGGATCGTAACGTTTGTCTCCCAATAAAATATTTGAGAGCATCTGTCCCAGCTAGAGTCTGGAGTCGAATTGGTTCCGTGGTTGTTAATTTGTGAATTTATAGCACTATTACTGCAATGGGCTATATCGTTTTGTTGCAGAAGTTCCGAGATCATCTCAAGATGGGCACTTTACGAGGGAAAGAAAATTGCTGAGATGCTTTTGGTGAATGACCTGTCGAAATACAGCTTAGAATCACTTTTATTTTTAGAAACGGTTAAACTTTTTTCTTACTTTGTATGGTGTAGGTGTTTACGACTTTCAGATACTCGCGGTTTTCTATAATACTTTCATGCATTTTCAACGGGTTCTTACCACGATATTTAATTAATTGAGTTGTCTCGATATTTCAACGTTGTTGCAAACGTCATGATCACGAGAAGACTGGATACTGCGGGTCGATTTAAGAGCAAACAAATCTGTCTGCCCTCTTTCTCGTTCGCTTTTGGGTAGTACCACTGGAAGTCGAACTCACATCACGACACAAAATTGTGAAATATCGTGGTAAGAACCCGTTGAAAATGCATGAAAGTATTTACGACTTTCGTTGCGGACTTCCATATTCGAAAAATAGTTCTAAGTTGTACCTATTACAATAGTGATTCACCCCACTTCAGCCGCCACAAAGTTACAGATCCACTCTATATTTTTGTATTTTCTTTTCTCAATTTTACATAACAGTTCCTTATTTATTCACCGTAAAGATATTCAGTTACGCAAACATTAAATCTCTGCGGAATATTCAATGAATTCTTTTTGTATTTTAATTACAATTTTCGTTGACATCGATAAAAACAATACATCACGAACCACTGTGAACTTTCTTCTTGTGAAACGAATCGAGTTTCGAACGAGTAAGTTAAATACAGTATGCTATATAACTGTACCAACCCATTACTGCCCACTGTTGGGCTCAGGTCTCCTCGGAAGAGGGATTAGGCATAGTCCACCACGCTTGCCTAGGCGGATTGGGGACTTCACATATCTTCAAAGAATTTTTAGAATCCTCTTTCCGACATACAGGTTTTCTCATGATGTTTTCCTTCACCGTTTTTAGCCAGTGGTGTTGTGAAAAATTGCACATAAATCTTTTTCATATTAAGACTTAGAGGTACAAGCCGGCCGGTTTTGAACCCGCGACCTCCCGTTCCGAAGCAAGCGCTTCGGCCACCACGACTTCTATATGCTATATACCAGACCAGACTAATAGACCAAAAAAAATTGTATTGGTTTTTTTACGAAAAGACATCATTTCACATATTCTTGAAAAATAGTAAACGTGCACAGCGAACCTCAGTATTTATTAAATTAGAAAGAAATAAACGAAAAGCATTAAAATTACTTATTTTACTTAACATACTGTTCCATCCAGTACTCGAACCCAATTATAAGACCACCAGCTAAATTTCTTTTGCCGACATCCCGCGAAATTGGCTCTTATTCCCATCAACTTAAGGTACATTTCAATCGAGTCAATTAAAAACTTGTGTAAATCATTGCTCAATAATTTTAATGTGTATTTAATTCACGAACAGCGCTCAGAGTATTGAAATTAAACTCTCATATTCAGTATTGGAGATCGTAAGTTTCATTTTCAGATATGTTTATTGCAGACTTGGGGCAAATACTGAACTCATTTTCAATGTTGAAGCTGTTAAGCCTTTTACAAGCTTTGTATTAAGCACTGGATGTAACTATGAAGTTGGGGTGGAATCTTGCAAGCTAAATTTGACACCTGATAGGAAGTGGTTACAGTCGCTCATGAACCTCTGCAATGTCAGGGGACACTGAGGGGTCGCTACCTACGACCTAACTTTAAGGACCCTCCTCAAGCCTCGTTTGAAGAAGGACAAGTCATAGCCTATCAGGTGGACCGTTGGCTCGTCTGCCTACATGGCAATAAAAAGAAAATTACAAACTACCTGGTTTCCAATTGGGCTGACATTTTGCACGCAGATGTATATATCGCGTGCCAATGCAATAATATGACAAAATGGCGCTGCTCTGATAATGGATTCCCTGTAGTAAGGAAGAACTCGACCTTCGACCATGACAAAACCCTCCCTCCTTTTGACCACATGAAGTAATATTTATAAATGAGCCCTTATTAACGTCAAAACTATTAAGCCGTCTACAATTCAATAGGCTGCAACAACCGCCTCTTATAATTATTCAGAATAGTATCGAGGAGGGCCATTAAGGGCGTATAAATGGGGCCTTTAATAGTGTCAACACGGGGCATACTGCTTGCTAGTAGGTCCTTGTGTGCCGGGATAAATAATACGGTACGGGAATTTAAGTATTTTTTACTTACAGGTTTAAAAATGTGAGTATTACAATTGATTTCTTTAAACACTCGCAGTAGTTAACATCACTTACACTATTACTATTACTTTCAGTGTGGTATGTCGAAATGTGAGTTCGAGTTCCAGTGGTACCGGCAAACGAACGAGAAAGAGGGTAGACAGATTTGTCTGCTCTTAAATGACCTACCCGCAGTTCCTCAGTCTTCCCATGGCGCTTGAAACAGTGCTGAAATATCGGGACCGCTCAATTAAGAATAATCGTGGTAAGAACCCGTTTAGTAATAGTGTAAGTGATAGCACAATTGAGTCAAATGTTAGTAATTATGAAAAGATATAGAAATAAATTCATTAAAATATTAATATGAAAAGGTGTATAGTTGGGGGCAAGAATAAACGCACTTCGACTCTTAAAAAGAGAGGAGTTCATATCTTCGGATTTACCGCTTTCTCTGTCGCACACAGCTTTGTGACATGCATTGTCAGTTGTTATTCTAATTCAATTTAATATATAATATAATATAGAGTTGTTAAAACTCTTAATATATATTTTTTTTTATTGCCATGTAGGCAGACGAGCCTACGGGCCACCTGATCGTAAGTGGTTACCGTCGCTCATGAACCTCTGCAATGTCAGGGGATACTGAGGGGTCGCTACCTACGACCTAACTTTAAGGATCCTCCTCAAGCCTCGTTTGAAGAAGGAAGGTTCATAGCGCTCAAGGAATACCGAGGCATAGCCATACCGCAGCATTTGCATAATTTCCTAAAAGTCAGTGTGCATTTATTCTTGCCCCCAACTATAGTTTATTTTAATGTACAGTAATTTCATTCTTCCTTCCTCCTCCTCCTCCTTTTAGGCATAATGAAGATTAATATTTTACATATCAACGTTTCCACTTTTACGTCAGTTTTTTCTAAATGTCCTATTATTATTATCGGATATAGGTAGTGATTGATATCTCAATGGTGACGTGTGGATTTTCCGACCCCCAGACGCGACAATTTTGCTAATTGACATAGCCTTCGAGGTGAAAAAGGGCTTCATCTGAAAAGACGATTTTTCTGTAAAAATGCTCATCTTAGGCCAAACGATCTTCTGCCCATTGGGCGAACCGAAAACGTCCCATTTCGTAAATGTCAAACCTTTAACTAAATTATGAATACAAATTGAATGACATTTGAGCTGTCATTCTCTAAACAAACAATAGTTCAAAATGCAAACGTTAGATCGCCCACCCTATAAGAAACCTCATCAACAACTCACATATCAACAATAAATCATTACATAATTCGTTAAGAAAACCATACTAGAAGTAGAAAACGCTTTGCATAATCATTAATATTTCCCTTCCGAAATAAAACAATTCACAAACTCCTGTACCGTACCACTCCATATTATTATGGGCTGCATCGTACTCAGTCGTAAATAGAGCACTGTCACGCGCTCCTACAATGTACAAGCCACCCCGGGAGTCAAAACTAGCTGTTTAAATCAGTGCATTAAACCGAACAGAACACTGCAAGCTATAAACGACATTACTGCATGTAGACGTGTAAGGACGTGTAAGGACTAAACTCCCATCAAATGGTTTAGTTGTTACGACGTTACTGAAATTTGGACTGTTAAGTACTGGACTATGTTTGTTATTATAAAGTTCAATTTTACAGTTTTTTGTATAAGGAAGTTCATTTGGAAAATGTATCGGATGACTCATTTGTTAACCATTAAGCCTATTGTTTTTTTAAAGGCGTGTCGGTCAGCATTGACCGCGCTGGCAGCGAAAGTCTGGGCAAAATAATAAGATAGCATGTCATATTCACATTCGTTTAAGCAGTTTAATACGACATCTTGAATGGGATCAGGAAATAATAAAATGACCTTAACCGTTTTTAAAAACATTCCCACGGGTTTTCACGAATAAGGATTGTTGGTTATGCAGACCTGATACCAAGTCCCGGTCTATCAGGTACTTCTTCTTCTTCCTGTGCCATCTTCTATCGAAGGTCGGCGATCATTAAGGCGATCTGTACTTTTGACACATCAGCGCGAAACAGAGCACGAGTGCTTTTGTTGAACCACTGGCGGAAGTTCTTCAGCCAAGATGTTCTCCTTCTACCTACAGCTCTCTTCCCCTGAATCTTACCCTGTACGATCAAGTGCAGCTATCAGGTACAGTTGACGTAAATCATGTGGACTGAGCTCCAACAGTTACTCTTTTAGGATACTGGTGTGAGGTGAAGCTTAAATCTTGGTTAATTCAGTGTAATGAAGTGAAATGGAAAGTTAGGAATGAAATGGAATGAATGAAGACCGATTGCCTGTTTAGGACAAAGAAAAGCTTCTTTAATCCTTATGGTAAAATTTGACGGAAGACATGTCCAAAATTAAACTACTGATGACGATTCGGACAAACCTTAATTACCTCACCACATTATCAAACAGTGCACTTTAAATCTCTACTCATATATATTACATCCCTACACAGGGTCAGAGAGGCCACGTCGAATGACCGCGGGGTCTCTGCGTCGTTTAATTGCGGACATAGGTTCGATTTCGAGCCGCCCACCCGCGCACTTGAACCCTGGTAGCTAAGTCGTGTAGTCATTCGTTTTGCACGGTATGGATTGTAATTAAGTGATTATTTGAGTACGAGAGTTTTAATAGAAACTCTATAAATGAGGTTTAAGAATGGTTGTGTATGTTGGGTGAAGTGTAGTGTAGTGTGTACGGCCCTCCAATGACCTGACATTGCTGAGGCTGAGCGACGATAAGCGCTGACTGTTTGTAAAATATAAATATACGCAGTTTCCATTAAAGCAATATAAAAATAGTGTCTTCAAAAACGAAACTCTTGAAACCTAAAAACTAAGATAACATATTTCGCATGTGTATTTGAAAATAAGATCTATATAGATGGAAATTATTCTTTATAAAAAATAGTGCGACATAAAATACTATTTAATATTTTTTCAGATTTTTGTGGTGGTTAGCTTATTAATACAATGCTTATTTTTGTATAAAAATCAAAAAGCATTTTGAACTAAAAACGAAGATCAATCCCACAACATGAAACAATATTAAAATTCATCAGAAACATTATCTAACGAGGGTAAAACATTAGCGTTCGTGCGCGCGGCCGAACACAAAGTCGCGGCGTCTTTGCTGCGACAATCGCGCGATCAGGCGACACGACCGAGCGATAAAGTCGCGATAATAGCTTTCTCTGTTGGTGTACGGGCGCCTTTATCTGCTGTGGACTGTGGACTTACGTGATGTCACTGAAATTTCGGAATTTGATATTTGTATGGGTTACTCACGAAGCTTTTGGAGAAATTCTGGTTTTACTGTCTTACTGGCATAGAATTATTACTGGAATCATCATCATGAGCATCAGAATGAAACCAATCGCTCGTAAGAACTCGACTATCTGGCGTTAGAGGGCGCCGATAACACTCAATTCGTTTAGTCAATAAAATATTACACAAACATAAGTTCTTTGAAACTTTACTTTGTTATTTATAATGTTGATTTAGAATGTCTAGGGAACTTAAATTGAATTTAATTTTGTTGTTCATGATGTTGATTATATAGATGTAATAATTCTATACTTAATGGACGAACCGAGACCATGTTGTAAGTAGTTATTACTGATGTGACTTTCAGGAAGACTATGTGACCGTAACATGCTATCTAAAATTATTGTGAAACTGCTGCCTCTTACTAAAAACTCCCTCCACGCAAGCCTTGATAGCCTTGTTTGAAGAAGGATAAGTCCTAACACTCGGGAGTAACCGAGTTTACCGGAAATGGACCGTGTAAGCAACAATTCAATATTTTAGACGAAATATTTTTTAAGAGTGCGCGGTTATTTGATGCCTTTTTTTTTTTTTTTTTTTTTTTTTTTTCAGTTGGAGGAAATCACCGGATCCCCGCCCGCCCCGCGGGCGGGGTATGTGGGAGTTGAACCGCACTAAAACCTCCAACCGCTCACACTCAGCGTCCGAACCCCGGCTGAGGCCAGAACCCAGCACGGGGTTTGGAGGGACGGCGCGACGCGTTACGCCATCGGCATGCTTTCCGTCACTCCGTCCCCGGACGCCGAACCGGTAGCCGCCGGCGAATACGGCCACCGGCTCTCTCGGGTTATTTGATGCCTTGCATTTTTCTTGGTCGTAAACGATGTTTTAGCGCACGAACGCGACAATCTTCGTCCGCTAATACACCCAAGCTAGTCGAGGTTTGTTTGAGCTATTATAAACAAATGACTACACAGTACAGGCCTTGGAACAAAGACTTACAATGACAAACCGAAGCTTCAATTCCAAGTATTATCTTGGACTTGCAACAAGAACAAATGTTCGCGATCTCAGTACTCGTATTATTTGAAGGCACAGTCACTTGTGTACATAACATGACTAACGCACAGAATAGATAAATAACAGAAGTATAATTAATGTACCCTTTTTTTGAACAGGTTAAAATCACTGGACTTTACCTACCTAGTAACTATGTGAGAGTCGAACAGCACAAAAACCTTCTCAGCTTCGTCAGTACCCTGGCTAAGGACAGAACCTAACACGGATATGTGTGTGATGACACGACACATGGCACGCTAAGTTTTACGTATCGCCCTGTCACCTCTGTACTCTAGTAAACTTTGTGCTGATACCTTTATGAGATTTAGTGAAGATCTACAAAAAGAACAGAGTAACTGAATAGCTTGAAGAATTGCGACTTTCGTGGTGGAATTAGATAGAGAACATATTATTATTTTTTGTAACGAATAGGCACTATAGAAATTTCTGGTATAACGACTATGAACCGTGTTTTATTAAATGTTTTTTTTTTCATTGTAGTTAATTACTATTGGATCGTTAGAAAAAGTTGGACAGACCTCTGAAAGGTATGCTGAAGTCGGTGATTTCGGCTGACAAATAAGAGCGACTAATGCTTTCGTTAAGCTCGATGTGTTAATATTTTTACTTTTGATATTTTCTGTGACTAACGAAGGAAGTCGAGAGTCGCGGATGTCAAATATTTGTTACGACAGAATTGTCCCTATGTGAGGAAACCTTTGCCTGACTTTAGTTCAGTGTTTTTATTTCTCACTATTTTTATTGCCATGTAAGACAAGCTGACAAGCCACCTGATCGTAAGTGGTTACCGTAGGAGGCACTACGATTTACCTTTAAGAATTCTCATCAAGCCTCGTTTGAAGAAGGACAAGTTAATTTTAGTATTGACAAAAAGACAGTCACTATTTACAGCATCCTTATTACTAAAATGAAATACTTTATGAAATGAAATATTTTATTTTCAACATTGATGGATGGAATTGAATTCTGGTTGACGTTAAAAGTTAAAAGCTACCACCAGTTCGGACACAAAAAAAAATAGCCACCGTCCTGAGAAGAACTGGCAAGAAACTCACTTAATTTTATATCATGACAGAAAAATGAATTTTAAAATGTAAAGAAATTTGAAGTGAATTTATCTTATCAAACAATGTTGCTTATCTGCCGCAAAAAAGTAATAACCTAAAATTAAATGATCTTCTATTCAGAATACAATCAGCACAAGAAAATCATCAAAGAAACAAAGCTCTCACATATGTTATATCATATGTGGTATATGATAACGCGATGTAATCTCGCTATGCTGGTCGTATGTAAACAGCTGTTGGCGCCGGTTCCATTGTACTGTCATAATCTATATGTATCTTAGAGAAGACCGCGTTAAATATTGTTACGCTTGTTAACGTTGTTTTTAAGTAGGTGAACCGTTTTGGATGATTCTTTTTTCTTGTGAAAATAAGGTTGAGAAATGCTTTTATATAAATAAATATTGTTTTTCGGTTGTTAACTTTGTGTTTGTAAGTGTGAACCGATTTGGATGCCTATTTTTTCTTGTGAAAATAGATGTTGTGTTATTTTAATGTTATCAAGGTTTGAGAAATGCTTTATTATATAAAATACTTTATTATGATTCAAAAGAGCATTTTTTCTCAAATAGATGACAATTTACAGAAGATAAGCAGAATAACTGACATAATGCTAGATTCAGTGTTTTCACTTGTATTCTAATATATACCTATTATAAAGGCGAAAGTTTGTATGTATGGATGTTTGTTACTCTGTCACGTAAAAATTACTGAATGGATTTGAATGAAACTTTACCACAATATAGCTTATACATCAAAATAACACATAGGCTATACGACTAGACTAGACGGGACGAACCTGAAGTCCACGCGAACGATGTCGCGGGCAAAAGCTAGTACTAAAATAAACTCGTAGATATTTTATCAAACATAAAAATAATCTACCCACATTAAATCAGATTTTACTTGTTTTAACATAAAAGTCAAGTTTTTAAATATTTTTATGTAAATAGCTAAATCTCCAGACATTAGCGTGGGCGATGCGTGGGCGTTCAACGCTGAAACGATATAACTACAATATTTACTGTTTTCATTTCATTTAACACTCAAATTAAGTTGGTTTTCTCTAAAAATCAATATCTCAAGTTTCTGTACAATTTTAAATCACATAATTTCTGTTTTTTTGTACTGATTCATACGGAATTGTCAAGAGTCTATAAGTTCGATAATTTTGAGCGACGGTGACCGATTACCATAAGGTGGGCCGTAGGATCGTTTATGTATCACGCAATAAAAATAACATAAAAATTGGTTGTCGTATCAACCTAAATACAATTTTCTTTATCGTTTATTTTGGAAAAATAAATGAGGCTATGATTCCATTTGAAGATTACCTAGAATCTAAATTCAAAATAAGTGATCGACATCATTTTTTCTCCTCTGTTATTTTACAAATAAAAAGTCAAAATCCCTACAAACTACAGATTAAAATTCACAAAAACTCTAATTGCAGAGGACCATGTGCAACGATAACCGCTTACGATCAGGCAACCCGTTGGCTCGAGAGCCTACATTGTAATAAAACCGTTAAAAAAAACGACATCTTTCTACAAGAACTTGGCGCGGCGGGAAAGATTGTCTTGGGCGTAACGCGTCACACCGTCCCTCATAACCCCGTACTGGGTTCTGGCTTTAGCCGGGGTTCGGACGCCGAGTGTGAGCGGTTGGAGGTTTTAGTGCGGTTCAACTCCGGTGATATCCTCCAACTAAAAAAACAAAAATCTACAAGAACTTACTTTAAATTCACAATACAAACTTAACCTAAAACAAACTGTAACTTTTCGTTATGTCACTTTAGCATCAAGATTGTTTAGGATCGGCGTGGGCGGCGCGTGGGAGTATAATGCAAAAACGTCACAACTCACAAATTGGTGTTTTGTTCATCAAAAACTCGGTACAGACTGTTATAGGCTAAGAGCGTATGCACCGTCGAGATAACCTAAACGGACATTACACATTAAGGTTTTTTTTTTATTGCCATATAGGCAAACGCGCCAACGGCCCACCTGATAGTGATCACCGTCGCTCATGAACCTCTGCAATGTCAGGCGACACTGAGGCGTCGCTACCTACGACCTAACTTTAAGGACCCTCCTCAAGCCTCGTTTGAAGAAGGACAAGTCATAGCGCTCAGGGAATACCGAATAACTCTACTTGTGTTTAAGTACCAAAACTGACCAGTGCAACTTCATCTGCGTCACAAATATGATGTTTAGAGAGCAATGAAAGTGCAAAAAAGGGTGAATTAAGATATAACATCATTCTTAAATCAATGTTCCGCTATATCATGTATGAATAACAGAGGAACACTTACACATCTTGAACATTGCGTAGTTTGAAAGCATACATACAGTGACTTTCTCCTATCTTAATATACATAAATCTCGTGTCACGATGTTTGTCCGCGATGGACTCCTAAACTACTGAACCGATTTTAATTTAAATTAGCACACCGTGAGCAGTTTGGTCCAACTTGAGAGATAGGATAGTTTAGATCAAGGTCTGATGATGGAGCTGGAAGGTCACAGGAACTCCGTCAATAAGCAAGATAACCTCATCGTGTTTGGGTTCTAATGAAGCGTCCTGATGAGTACTTTTAGAAAATTCCCGGGAACGATTCCTATGCAAAGCAGACGAAGTTGCGCGGGTCAGCTAGTATTACATATGTTATTATACTTGAGCAAAAAATAGAAGATGTTTCCGCATACAGGCATTTTTAATAACTCCTAGCCAAAATATACCATGTATCGAAAGCTACGATGATCCAAACTTAATAATGGCAATGAATGTTAATACTCCCTGAGATCATAAACTGACGAATTTTCAGCTTTATTAAAATAACAAAAGTCTGGGGTTCACAGGCTCTTGCTCTATTTATTTTGTTGGTTCGAATTTGCTTATTGGCGCTACAAACCCTAAAAGAAATAAATCAAAAGACTGTTTAACAAAACACAACTTTGGAGTTAGACTTTAAGGCACATTTCAGCTTGGCAAAAATGTTTGTGATTTGACGTTGTTTAAAAAAATTCGGTATTCATTTTCCGTCGAATCGTTTTATAAAAATTGTTGATTAATATTTGTTAGGACTTTGTTTTGTGCGAATTTTTGAATTTTTAATATTCGGAGGGAATCGTTTGGAGCCTTCTAATGAATAACAGCAATTATTTCGTAACCAATTACGGTTGAAGTGAGTTCATTTAAAATTTGAACTCGTTCGAGCAGCCTTTTTATCTATTATATTAGAACATATCTTTATAATATAAAAAACTTGAGAGGTGTCATGGGACACGCGAATAGAACGAAGTTCCTTTCGATTAAAAGATATCTTATAATTTTTTTTCCTAACGTAACGCGCGATAAGGAACGTGTTTTAAAAGATTTTGATCACAGCGCCATCTAGCGATAATCATCTAAAACAAAAAAGTGTCGTGACAACTTTTCGTAAGATTGTTTTCCGTCTAGCCCCCTTTCACAACGCGCGATAAGGAACTTTGTTCCAAAAATATAAAAATGAATCGAAAAATGTGTTGCTAAGCGTATAACTAAGTGACATCTGGTCCAATTGGGACATTTTTTTTTAATGTTCCCTGACGATTTTTACGGCGAGAAAAAATCGAGTAATTGCTGGAAAAAGGTATAGTCTTCGTTACTGTATAGGGTTCACGTAGCCAATAAATAGTATTATTTTAAAAAAATATGGAGTTTTTTTGCGGCGTGTGAATATCTGTAAATAGATAGGTACCTGCTACATACTTTGTTTTCCAACAGATGGACAGAGCTTACGTAAAAAGTGATATTTAAAAACCATCGAAACCGGTTCATTCAGACAAGGGTAATGCGCCCTGTTATCACACCGTTATAAAATGTAAATGAAATTCAATTCCAGTTCAATTGGATGCGGTAATACCTCTTTATGGAAGCCGGTTAAAAAATTCAGCTGCTATTTGAAAGATATAATGAATGATATTTGTACTTAATCATCATTTATATGCATATGTATGTACTAATTTGTAATGTAGACACAACCATGTATCAAACGGACCGATTTCTATCAATAAAACCGGTTTATTGAACCATTTCATAAATACGTGTTTAATATGGATATTGTTAAATACTATTTAAATGTAGCCGTAGAGACAAATAGTAGTTAGCATTTCTTCTATTTTTTTAGACTGAAATAGTGGGACGGCGCGATGCGTTACGCGCTCGGCACTCTTTCCCGTGCTGGGTTCTGGCCTCAGCCGGGGTTCGGACGCTGAGTGTGAGCGGTTGGAGGTTTTATTGAGGATCAACTCCCACACACGGGCGAGGATCCGGTAATTTCCTCCAATGAAAAAAAAAACTGAAATAGTTCTAACATGAAATTTAGTTAAAGATTTTCAGAGATATTTCGGATTCAGAATGTATCTGTAAAACGAGATTTAGAACGAAAAATTTTGTCGTTCATATATTATTGATCGTAACTCATTTGATTGTTCTACTCTGATTAATTACAAAGAACAAATATTTTTGATACTAACAAATTATAGCTTCTCGTACTTCTTCTGCTCTTCTTTTTGATGTTTAGTTATTGGATTTGAAGTTTTCCTTCATTGATTTTAGCTATTATAAATACTCACATCATTTTACACATTAAGATTTAGAAATACAAGCTGGTAGATTTGAACCTACAACCTCAAGGAAAGCAAGCAGGGGGCGGCGCGACAGGAAAGAGTGCCGAAGGCGTAACGCGTCGCGCCGTCCCTCATAACCCCTTGCTAGCCTTAGCCGGGGTTCGGATGCTGATTGTGAGCGGTTTGAGATTTTAGTGCGGTTCAATTTCCTCAAACTTAAAAAAAAAAAACGGCTTCACCTACTTAATAAAAACAGTCATCTATCATAAACTCCACATTGCGTGTCCATTTATAAACGTATACAACAACAATGTAAGTCGGTAGCGAAAGTTCATTGTGTTTTTGATAACAAACTCCATTAAGATGTATTAACCTTTTCTGGTACATCATTAATTCAGCTTTGTACATTCATAGCTTTGCTTCTTTTGAGAGTAAATGTCGTATTGTTTGTTTCTTGATAGGACGTGGGATGGTTAAGAGAAAAATGGGCATTAGTGGTGTTCACTTCATTGTTTTTGGGTACTTTGTTTTTTTCCAATGAGATTTAGATTCTTTTTACAATTTTTTTGACACTGAATTTGACTGTTCAGAATGAAATAATTGGGTTTTTAGACTTTTCCTAATCTGTATTTTAACAAAGAAGCCTTTAAAAAATCAACAGTCTTGACAAAAGTCCCAAGTAAATATCTGCAGGTGACTGGTAACTGGGAGTGATTTACTAAACTTAGCTCTAATTGTAGAAACTCTTTGCTCTCCTTATTATCCTGCTGGTGATAGCGTCTACTTAAAAAGTAAAAATCGTCCTCTATTACTCTTTCCTCTAATTTTGACTAAGACTTTTTAATTGACTTAAGAATTGTAATTTTAATTCTAATTTCCTATATGAATTGTGTTATTTTTAAGATATTTAATAATTTTAATCTTATCATACATTTTAATTAAATTTTATAATATTTACTGTTTTTAATATATGATGTTTTAATTGTATCTAATTTATATTATGCATGCTGTAATCACTTTTAATTAAGGGTGCATATAGTCTAAACCTTTGATTTAGATAAGTATGCATTATTAGTGTACTCTTGTTAGTGATTCTGAAATAAATAAATAAAGACGACAAAAACGCTTCTATCTTACTGTTTCGACTAACATGATAAGTTTCTTCAACGACTTTGAACTGTTATCCTAATTACTTACAAATTGTATTCCCTAGTTCCATATTCAAGAACGTATTCCACAATTTATAGCCAAATGACATGCACCTATTAAGACTACACGCCTTACAATTGTAAATTAAAAACGCCCAATTCATACAATTGCAAGTAAAAACGAATCCATTGTGTTACAAGCGTTAAGTAACACTTAGTAGCTATTGGTCGGTAGTCAGTTAACGCTAATTAACCACGGCAGAGGCAGCGATGGTGGGCGGAGCATGGGAACTCTTCGTGTTTGAACTGAGTTTAAGTGACGGGCGCGTTTAAGGCATAGGAGGTAGCGGGTTAAAGTATACTAGTGGAGTTTAGTGAAGCATACTTTTTGTTACGAAAATTTGGGTGGTCGAAATGTTTTATTTTGTTAATTTATTCAATATTATTTATTTAAATTAAAATAAGGTTTGCAAAACATTCTTCTTTTTAAGACAAATATGCATAAAGTGTATTTACACTAGGGCCTCTAAAAATATTTTTTGTCCGTACCTTATTTCTTAAAATAAGTTTTAACATCAGCAATTTTCCGAGACACACTCATTAATAAACAGTATACTCTTTGCGGAATACTGTAGTTTAATATAAGAGAAATATAAGTTTAGTTGTATAAAGGTATCGATTTTTATTTTCTTATTATTTGTATATAAATAATTTTGATAATCTAAGTTAAATGCTAATCAAAATTTATTTTACTAGTAAACTACGTTTTTTCAGTGTTAATTATAACACTGAAAATACTTTTTACGATGTGACCGCATCAAAGGTGTATTATAATTTTGACTCTTATACAAAGATATTTTATTTATTTATTTATTCTATTTCTACAAACTACGACAAGTTATTACTTCATGAAAATCCAATCTTCTATTCTATGTATTCTCATACCTACATTATATTTGAAGCGCACACATCCCAAGTGTATGCATTTGCTTCATATATTCTCTTTGAGGTTGGCTGAGAAAACTCATGTATAAATTTACGTTTGCCTTTGTATATAATTTTCTTATTTAATTGAGTTTCTACTTTATGGATATTCCTGGAGAAATAATTGATGTTAGAAAATAACTAAACTTATACAAATTCAGTGCACATTGCTAGCTTCATGAAAAGGCTTATTATTTAAATTTAATTTCGATCAATATTACAAAGAAGACGTTGCTATTTTAGTGTTATATTTAATTAAATCTGGTATCTTTCTAATCGACTTCATAATAAGAGGTTTCTCAATTTAGTATTTATACTTATTGTTCTATAACTTCATAGTTTATGAACTGATTTTAATAATTATTTTTTCGCCAAAAATGTTCCAAAATGAAAATGATAAGGAAACTGTTTCCTTACATTTACCTTCACATACCTACGCTATATTTTACTCTCATATTAGCTCCATATAAACACATCAACGTTGCCATGACAACGAGTTACTCGCTACCGTTCACTAATTAGACCAAGCCCGGTCGAGTTAAACGATAATTGTGTGAGCAAACTGAGTCAAGTGGCAAACGAGATGTGTAATTGTTTTACACAGGAGCAAGGCACATCGTATTGTACTTACAAACAATTGTTTTAAATATTAACGGGTTTTCGTTGATTGGTTCTTCTCGTGTTAATGGGTGGTTCGAAATATTTTTAATTTTCTGAATTATTTTTTAGTTGTCTTTTGTTTTTTTGTCTTTTAAGAGTGGTGGGAACGTGAGTCAAATGAGAATTGAAAATGTTTTGCTTTAATCTTGAATGTTTTTTCAATTTACAAATAAATATTTCATAATAATCATCGGGTTCTTAACCTGTTTCATGGTTATTTTAAAATACGGAGATTAACATCGATTATTAGTCAAATGGTAATCAATGGGCGAGAAAATTATAATATATTACATAAAGATGAGTAGAAAATCTTCTAAGGGGTGGGCCATATAAAGTTTGCATTTTCAAAAAGTTCGATTGTCATGTTGGCTGTGTGGCATGTTGCGCCATCCTGTTGAAACCAAATGTCGTCCATGTCATAATGTTCAACTTTTGGAAACAAAAATTTGTTGAGCATGGCACGGTAACGCTCACCATTGACCGTAACGGCGGCTCCTTGCTCATTTTCGAAGAAAAATGGCCCAATGATGCCGCCGGACTAAAACCCACACCAAACCGTAACTCTTTGTGGATGCATTGGCTTCTCAATGGTGACGTGTGGGTTTTCCGACCCCCAGATGCGACAATTTTGCTTATTGACATAGCCTCCGACGTGAAAATGGGCTTCATCTGAAAAGACGATTTTTCGGTAAAAATGCTCATCTTCGGCCAAACGATCTTCTGCCCATTGGGCGAACCGAAAACGTCTCATTTCGTAAATGTCAAACCTTTAACTAAATTATGAACACAAATTGAATGACATTTGAGCTGTCATTCTCTAAATAAACAGTAGTTCAAAATGCAAACGTTAGATTGGCCCACCCTTTACTAATTGAGATAGACTCATCGTGCCTGTCTGTGGTCGTCTCATTTATGACACTGCTACTACACAATATCCAGGATTTTCCTCTCTCTACCTCCAGATTTTTTAAAGATAGAAGGTCAATCCAAGCAGCAACAGTTAAACCACACCCTTTTCACAAAATGTGCTTCAAATACAAACGGTAGTAACATAGCATGTGTCATGTAAGTACGTTCTGTATCGCCCACCCTTGACCGATATGAATCAGCGGCGCCGGTTACAAGGACATGAGACCTCTTTGCTGTTATTCATTAAATTGTCTGTAAACTGTTGATTATAGTTTTAAGTTCGATTAGCGATTCAGTCGGTTATAAATTACAGGGTCAGTAACCTTGTATTAGCTGAAATGGAGGAGAATGACCGAATGATGTAATACAACATTAGAACTGAGAACTACTATTAGAATCGGAATCGGTTAAACTTTGTTTTTCATTATCTCTTCTTTATCTCTCATCTTTCTTTTTTTAGTTTTTAATATTTTCTGTCATCAAAAATTATGGGATTCTATATAGAATTTAACTTTAAGCAACAGCAATATTTACAGATTCTGGATTCAGCCAACCTGTTTTTTTTTTCATAAGTTGTCAATATTTTCATCATCGTTAGCACGTAGATGTTCACAGGTAAATGTAGGTTATCAAATCAATCAGTTGTATTACTACTAAGTCTTCTTATTAAATACTAACTGAACCACATAACGTAAGGACTTAAATATCTGGATTAAAAGTAACATGTTATGTTCTTCGTCGGATTACGAGGTATGTCTCTCTGTATGCTAAATTACAGTTAATCAGATTAGTAATACGAGCCTGTACCTGTACCAACCCATTACTTAAAAAAATATATTATAAAAAAATACTACATAAGAGGGATTAAGCATAGTCCAGTAATAATTATAAGAATATCTAAAAATAACTTCATCAACATTGTTATATTAGTATGTGAAAGGCCACGTGATGTAGTACATATGTAATCCGATACTAGAACATCTGAGAACGTATTGATTCATACATTATTTACATTTGGATCACGTATCGAAATTCTTTATGGTTTTGTCACTGTTAGAAGAAGGTTAGATTGTATTTTAAAGTATTGTTTTAATGTAGGTATTAAAGGTGGCAATAGAACCTTTTTATAGCTAATTATTAGGGGTGTGCGAATATCGTTCGAATCGGTAGGCGATAGATAACAGCCCCTCATTGCCCTGGCTTTGCAGAGGTTCATGAGCGACGGTGACCGCTTACCATCAGGTTTATCTATCACGCAATAAAAAAAAATCGAATCGAATAATTCGAAGATTCAAAATACTCGAAATTCAAAAAATATTCGAAAAATTTCGAATAAATCGGAAAGTTTCGAATAATCCGAAATTTCGAATAGTATCGAATTTGACTACGACGATGCAACTGAAATAGGACAAAAATTTGTATTTTGCAGATAATATCTTGAATCACTAATTATTGAACCTACGCTACTTTTTGACACAAAGGGTGGGCTTAGCGATCAGAAACCTCTAAAATTATTGGTGTTCGTCTACTATACTCGTATTACGTATTATAAATCTAGATTCTAGACCTTCATCTGGCATCACACTAATTATTAAGCATATCGAGGACCAGAAAGCGAAAAACGACTTTGTACTATACGTAACCAATCATACATGCAGAGACATAGACATAGACATAGACATTTCTTTATATGTGATGGAAACAGTGGCACAAACAATACAAAAAAAATAATAAGAAAACAATATAAAGGTTTCATCACAAACCAGTCGAGTCTCAGCTTAATGCTGGGTGTTAGCTGGAGATAACCCACAGACAACACCGAGCGCTGGTTTTCAGCCTCAACTGGCAGTGACGTCACAAAAGGGAAAAAAATAAATAAAAAAGACACAAAAAATATGGATGTCACACAGAATGACAAAAGAGGTATGCCAGAATTGGAACAAATGAAGAGCGAAAACATTTTACGCCAATCCCTTTTGTATGGAATAAGAAAAAGCTCAAGAACTCATTACATACAGTGATACTGCATCCAAAACTCATAGTACCCCACAACGACCCACATTTTCTCTTTAAAAGCGAATAAACTTTGTATCAGGATCGATACACACAAATTTCACGCGAAGCCAGTAGGCGTACATATGTAAATACATTCCATTAACCCAGTTATCGCGTAAGGATGAGTATGTAACATAAATCTTGACTTTCACCTGTCTTTGTACGAACAATATACAATTTTGTATTTAATTTTTAAATTTTATCTTGATGCAATTTTTGTGTGGCATTTAAGTGCGACATCAACAGTCCAGGAAATAAATTTGACTATAAACGAATTGTTTTCATCAATAGTATCTTTTAACGAGGTTTAACACGTTAAACGCCATGGGGGTCACCGGCGACCTCACCCTTCCTCTATCATAGTTCTATCCACGTTTAACATGTTAAGGAAAGTTATGTATGGTAGACAATAGGTACTGTACTGTACCAACCCATTACTGCCCATTGTTAGGCTCAGGTCTCCTCACAAGAGGGATTAGGCATAGTCCACCACGCTTGTCCAGTGCGGATTGGGGACTTCACATATCTTCAAAGGATTTTTAAAATCCTTTTCCGACATGCAGGTTGCCTCACGATGTTTTCCTTCACCGTTTTTAGCCTGTGGTGTTGTGAAAAATTGCACATAAATCTTTTTAACATTTAAATTTAGAGGTACAAGCCAATAGTAGTAGTAGACAATAGGTAAAGACTCTCAATCCATCGCTATTGCAATGGTTTATGAGTGACGTTAACTTCTTACACTTAAGCGTATTGAAGGCTTATAAATCTTGCAAAAGAACCTTCAGTACACTGGCCTCCTTCAAGATCTTAATTAAGTCATCAATTTATCTTTCGATCTTTCTCACCTTAAAGATTTAGACGTGAAACGATTGTTCATCCTATATGCAACGTATACAATACACTTTAAGGACAAACACGTAAAAAAGCAAAGCCTCATATAATAAAAAAACTTGAGAGGTGTCAAGGGACACCCGGATGGAACGAAGTTCCTTTCGATTAATTATATAGTGAGGGAATTGTAATATTATTTTTTTTAAGTTATAATAATTAGTTAGTTTGAACGTCTGAGACGTTTTAAAACGTCTCAGACGTTCAAACTAACTAATTATTATAACTTAAATAAAATATTTTGATCACAGCACCATCTAGCATTAATCATATAAAACAAAATAAGGAATTAATTTCTTTAAACACTCGCGGTTATCTACATCACTTAAACTATTACTAAACGGGTTCTTACCACGATTATTTTTATTTGAGAGGTCCCGATATTTCAGCACTGTTTCAAGCGCCATGATCACGGGAAGACTGAAGAACTGCGGGTAGGTCATTTAAGAGCAGACAAATCTGTCTACCCTCTTTCTCGTTCGTTTACCGGTACCACTAGAACTCGAACTCACATTTCGACATACCACACTGACAGTATCGGCTGCCGTCTCAAAACTAGATTTTTTGGCTTTATTTTCGTCTAACACTGGATTCCACATACATGATAGTTTGAAGCCGTCACCCCGATTAAAAGTGCTATTCCTCGAAATTTCAATAGCTTCCTTAACCAGTCTTGGTATGTAACGGCGTTCAGATGACAAAACCCTGGCTTTGTGAAACTGCATCCAGTGATTCGTCCCTGAGTCCAGCACATGCTCAGCGATTGCTGACTTATGGGGTTCGTTGTTTTTGATAGCCCTAATGTGTTCTTTAATCCTTGTTGAAATAAATAATCGTGGTAAGAACCCGTTTAGTAATAGTTTAAGTAAAATAAGGAATTGTTTTATAAAAGATTTAAATCACAGCGCCGTTTAGCGATAATCATCTAAAACAAAAAAAGTATCGTGCCAACTTTTTCATAAGAATTTCCGTCTAGCCCCCTTTCGATAATGCGCGATAAGGAACTTCGTTCCAAAAGCTGTAACACGACAAATGAACATTATTATATAACAAACTTATTAAAAGAAGCAATTGATTATTTACGTAAATTATTGTTATTTAAACCAGTCCTGCAAATCAAAAGACTATTATTTAATTCCCCAAAATACAAAAATCTTAATACATATTCATTAACATTAAATAAATAGCCAAAAAGCAGTAATGGTATCATTAGCCACCGACGTACGCATTGTCAGGGTTAAGACAAACGTCAATTGACATGACTGACTTAATTTGAGTATCCCTAACTGCATATCATTGAAGGTTTATATTTGAAGTACAATTTTGGACCTTAAGGCATAGCTACTAAAGTCTATGCTTTTGAGATATTTATTCAATTTTTCAAATGAAATAGTGCCTCGGTGATTTTTTTTGTTCATTGGTATGATAATTAATTCTTGAAATGTATACCTGTACTTATGAACCTGTGAAATGCCTACCATCTTAAGCCTTGTATAGCTATGAAAAAAATAAAATGTTTTAAAAAAAATTGAGAGGTGTCAAGGGACACCCGAATGAAACGAAGTTCTTTTCGATTAAAATATATCTTATAATTTTTTTCCTAACGTAACGCGCGATAAGGAACGTGTTTTAAAAGATTTTGATCACAGCGCCATCTAGCGATAATCATCTAAAACAAAAAAGTGTCGTGACAACTTTTCGTAAGAATTTTTTCCGTCTAGCCCCCTTTCACAACGCAAATAAGGAACTTCATTCCAATAATTACTCAATCCGTCCTCGATAACATGTTTTACCACCACTACCACCAACAGAATGCAAGATCGTAAAAGGCAGTCTCAAAATAGTGAAATGGTCTAACATTTAAGAAATGATCTACTAAGCACGACTGAACTTTATTTGGACACAATCCTTTTCTAGAAAGGGCGAAAAATTATATTGAGATACTTAATAATGTATTGGCAGTGGCGTGCAAACAATAGATGCAAATATTCATTGCATACTTATCGATTTGAATTTAAAAAGTATTATTTCTCCTTTGTCTATTATTACAATAAAATGTCATGACATAGGACATTTGTTAAATATAAATAAATTCTCCTTTTCTGCATATCCTCAGTTAAATATTCATACACGGGTGTGTACTGGAAATTGCCAGAAGAATCGCAATAATTGAAAGCACACGCAAAAGAATTACACCGAATTTAATCTTACTGAAGGATTTTTCCTAACATTCGCGGCGAATTCGCCCATTCTGAACAAGGCCTTAGTATTTCTTTGTCCATTACAGTATTAATTCAGCGACATACCGACTAACAATGCAACTTTACATATTTTATTGGATATTTCACAGTCACGAAAAAATACTAATTTGCAGACAAAGACTCGGCCATTTGTAAAATTTCATTTTCAATCGATCCGCCATTTTGTTTATTGTATTTAAATTGGCGGGAATGTTGTGATTTATTTGACTTTTAATTTGCTTATTTTGCTGATTATAATATTGGTAGTTATTTAGTGATATTTTGAAAGGGTTTCTTACCTACAGTTTCATCATAGAGTAAGTGCAATTTTTTTATTGCTTTTTTTTAATTCGTGTCTTGATCAGGTTATGTGTCATCATCATCATCATTCTCAGCCTGTAGACGTCCACTGCTGGACATAGGCCTCCCCAAAGATTTCCAATGCAACCGGTTGGTAGCGGCCTGCATCCAGCGTGTTCCTGCGATCTTAACAAGATCATCCGTCCACCTTGCAGCTGGTCGTCCCACACTGCTTGCCTTGACGCGGGCGCCACTCCAGAACCTTCGTGCTCCAACGAGCATCGGTTCTACGTGCTATGTGGCCCGCCCAGGTTATGTGTACTTGACAGAATCTAATATTAATTTTTATTATATCTAACAAACGCCATTTGTTATAATAGAGTATTCGCATTATGATAATCACGAAAATCTCTCAGATAGCATAAACCACATTTTCAATTGGATTTATACATATTGTTATTTTATATTTCAAAGCACAGATTGTAATTTCTTTACGTAACTTTATTTAGGTTAATCAGGAATACTTAAAAAATAATTAATGATTCATGAGACCCCGCAGGTTATTTATTATGATAGATACGTGTAGACGTTGCCTGTCGATTATTTGCTGCAAAAACTTATTCAATCGTCTTTAATTTATTACCGACTAGCTGGCCCACGCAACTTCGTCTGCGTCACATAAGTGAATTTTCTCACCGTCTAAACCTTCCCTGGACTTCTACGAATATTTCAAGATTAAAATAAGCCAAATCGGTTCAGTCGTTCTCGAGTTTTAGCGAGACTAACGAACAGCAATTCATTTTTATATATAAGATTTTGATCATCGATCTTGCTGTTTTTTGCACATTGCTGCCTTATGGTAAGATACTATTGCTAGTAGATCTGTGGAGTATCAGGAAATTAATTTATTGTTTTGCGAAAACATGTTATTAGGGACTATGAATATGAGAAGCTTCTCAAGTGAAATTTTGAACGAATTTTGAAGAAGGATAGTCATTTAGAGACAAAACAATTCAATTAGAAATAAAAAGATCTACAACAGAAAAATAAAGTCGAAACACTAAAACGTAAATCCCAAATAGATAAAAATAAAATAAAAAAACTTGAGAGGCGTCAAGGGATACCCAAACGGAACGAAGTTCCTTTCGATTAATTAGTAAGGGAATTGTAATAAAATATTTTGGTCACAGCGCCATCTAGCATTAATCATATAAAACAAAATAAGGAATTGTTTTATAAAATATTTTAATCACAGCGCCATCTAGCGATAATCATCTAAAACAAAAAAAGTGTCGTGACAACTTTTTCATAAGAATTTCTGTCTAGCCCCCTTTCGATAACGTGCAATAAGGAACTTCGTTCCAAAAATAAAGTAAAGCTCTCAGACGTACATTTACTAAAGAATCTTTAAAGTAAAAACTTTCTGGAAAAAACAAAATTCTCCGTGAATTTATAATCCGTTCTGAAACACAACTACCATAATCAAATTTGCATTCGTCCTTTCCGTTTCCGTTCCCGACGACATTACCATGGAAATCCAATAAAACTGAAATTTACATTTTAGTGATAATTGTCCAGTTAAAAGGGATTAGAAAAATTGAGAAAAGTATTTTTCTTTTCACAACCGCCGGTTACCACTTACGATCAGGCAGCCTATTACTTCGTCTGCTTACAAGGCAATAAAAATCGATGTATTCTACTATTTTTACTCGAAAAGTATTCGCGAATTCATCTAAATCAATAATTGCATGACTAGCGATTGCCTCCGTACTTTGACCTGAATTGGATATTCTAATTAACGTCCACAGATTGTAATATAATATTGTTCGGTTCGATTTAGTCGAAACATACCAGAGGTTACCAACTTTTAGGTCAGTCTATATTTAAAATATTTTTGTGGTATAAACTTATTCAGACACTCGTTGTCTATAATAGTTTCATGCATTTTCAACGGGTTCTTACCACGATATTTAATTAGTTGAGTTGTCTCGATATTTCAACGTTGTAGCAAACGTCATGATCACGAGAAAACTGGATACTGCGGGTCGATTTAAGAGCAAACAAATGTGTCTACTCTCTTTCTCGTTCGCTTTTGGGTATAGGTACCTACCACTGGAACTCGAACTCACATGACGACACACCATACTCACTGTGGTACCTATAATTAGTTTTTATGGTGTTTAATAAGGCTTATTTTATTATGGCCTGAACTAGACTCGTCAACAGATGGAAACTATGGCTATACTATAGTGATGAGTATAGTGCTGCTTTTAGCGTCAAAAAAATGATTGACATTTCAATCAACATTTTAATGAAAACATAAGCTTAAACCTGACAATGACAAACAAAAACTTCCAGTCTTAATGATCCAGAAATTAAACTTTTGATGTTATAATCATACCAAATGTTACTCACCCCTACCTAGACACATTTTACACTATCGAAGTTCCTAGTAATCGTGATCGGATCACATCTGCCATTTTGCATACGTTATAAACATATGTACACGTGTGCTTCTTGACTCATTATATTCCGGGATATTGGGACATTGTCGAGACGAAACGTGAGGTCGATTGAAAGTAGACCGACTTTGATCGTCGTCGTTTGGCTTGAAATTGAATAACTTATTTTGATTTAAATGGAACCACAAATCGGTTCATCAAAGAAACTGTCTTTGTTGTTTAAAGACTATTGTGATCAAGTCATAAGGAAGCGATACTGGGGACAAATTTCTTTAAACACTCGTGGTTATCTACATCACTTAAACTATTACTAAACGGGTTCTTACTACGATTATTTTAATTTGAGAGGTCCCGATATTTCAGCACTGTTTCAAGCGCCATGATCACGGGAAGACTGAAGAACTGCGGGTAGGTCATTTAAGAGCAGACAAATCTGTCTACCCTCTTTCTCGTTCGTTTACCGGTACCACTGGAACTCGAACTCACATTTCGACATACCACACTGAGAGTATCGGCTGCCGTTTCAAAACAATAAATAAAAATAATCATAGTAAGAACCCGTTTAGTAATAGTTTAAGTGATACTGGGGATGTTGCAGCTGATGCTGGATGTTGTGACAGAAAATTCCTGAATACTACGAGGCAATACTGGAGCCTTAGTGGCATGATGGATTTTGACCTAAGCCAAAGTGGTAGACTTTAATGCGGTTTAAGAATCACAGCCCATTTGCAAAGTGAGTAATTAAATTTTACTCCAAAAATCATTAAAAGTATATGTAAATTTCCAGTAAGTAAAAAGTTATGCTTCAAAAGAAAAAATGAAACCTATTTACTGTCACAAATTCAGGTCAAACCTTACTTCGAAAACTAACGGACATCCTAGAGCACCCCGTTGAACTCTTTTGAACGACCGACGAGAGAAAAAGTTACAAGCGCTAGATGCATTGAGTTATGGAAAAATCGTCCTTATAGCTATTATAATAGGGGTGTTTGTGTTGGTTTTTCTAAGTTTGTTTTATGATGGAAGCGGTGTGGCCCAAGCATGTTTGTTTGTAAGTTATAAGCTTATAGCGATTTTTAGTTGACAAATGATTTTCTTTATTAAAATAGATAATAAAATGGAAAATTCATAATGAAATAACTGTTTACCAGATACCAGATTTAGTAAGCCGAAATAAAGTTACCATCGACTGTTTGAAATGCTATTATTTAGTGAAGGTTGGTAACTCTTCTGCTGTAATATCACACTATCATGTCATAGTGGCTAACTGACTCGATGCTTTTTTGTTGGAGCAGTCTATCAAATGTTGGTTTTCAAATGTCTGAAGTAATTAAGATTTTTTTATCTGTCGTTTGTTCAAAAACGACTTATATCAAAAATTATGTTAAAATTCGAGGAAAAATAACATACATTAATTTAATGGTAGTTTAGAAATTTATTTATGAAATGCGTTCAAATATTAAGTGTAAGATCTTTTATAACTTCAACCTCGTTGTAAACGCACGCGCCGTTCCGGAAGTGACGTCACGGCGCGCCCGTCCGCCATTATCTCGACCGAGCTCTATTTATCTAAATATTTCCGGTCGCGAGTCACCACGAGACAGGCTAGCGTACAAAAAAAAAATCATTTCTATGTATTTATAGTTTTTAAAGTCACCTTTTCAACGATTTTTTTGTCTGTGGCCGGCTTCTACTTGCAACTTCGTTGTTACATGTAGCAGACAAGGGACTAAAGAGAGGGGGCAGAATCATTCATTCAAAAATTTTACAAAATGTATTTTTAACGGATAACTTAAACGGATTTTTATATATTTTAATTGTCTCTAAAACCTACCGAGTTAAATGTTGAATAAATATGTACTGTACTGTAACAACCCATTACTGCCCACTGCTGAGCTCAGGTCTCCTCCGAAGAGGGGTTAGGCATAGTCCACCACGCTTGCCTAATGCGGATTGGGGACTTTACATATCTTCAAAGGATTTTTAGAACCCTTTTCCGACATGCAGGTTTCCTCACGATGTTTTCCTTCACCGTTTTTAGCCAGTGGTGTTGTGAAAAATTGCACATAAATCTTTTTCGTATTAAGATTTAGAGCTTCAAGCCGGTCGGTTTTAAACCCACGACCTCCCGTACGGAAGGCAAGCGCTTCAACCACTCGGCCACCACGACTAAATACGAATGTAGTGAAAAAGATTTGTGAGATCAAACACAATCACAATTGCAAAACAGAAAATTCACAGTTTTCAAACACCTCATGAACTTCTAAACAATAATTTGACTCCGCGATACTCGAGTCTAGTTGAGAATAAGAGTAAAAACAGTTGAAGTCACTAATAAGCGTTGACGCGGTTGTCAGGTTGTCTCGCGCCTGACACTCAGACTCGTTTGCATTTAAAATGCGTTGTTGGTGACAATTAAAGGGTTGTTAAAAGTTTAAAAATGGATTTATACTGTTTTTTTAAGTATATTTTATGTAGTTAATTTATTTATCAATAGTTTATTTAGAAAAACTTTTAAATAGAATGTTTTAAGATCGTGGATGTTATGTAGAACTAGAGTGTAGTGTGTAGAGCTAATTAAAAGTGTAGAGCATTCTAGAGTGTAGAGCTAATTAAAAGTGTCCAAACATGAGTCTGTGTTTTATAATACAAGAATTCCTACCTTCTACTGTTACCTTCCGACTTTATTTCTTGATCAACTTGTTATTTCTTTTTCTTTTCTTTTTTTTTTTGGTATTTTTTATTTTATTTTAATTTAAGTTCCGACTGTGTACATTCTGATTGTTTTATTTTTTGTGTCTTTTTTTTTCCTTTTGTGACGTCACTGCCAGTTAAGGCTGAAAACCAGCGCTCGGTGTGTCTGTGGGTTATCTCCAGCTAACACCCAGCATTAAGCTGAGACTCGACTGGTTTGTGATGGAAACCTTTATATTCTACTATTATTATTTTTTTGTATTGTTTGTGCCACTGTTTCCATCACAAATAAAGAAATGAATGAATGAATTCATTCCCCCCGCGGTCACTGTGCGGTGTAGACGTGCCAAGATTATTTCGTTCATATTTCGATCCGTCTAATAGAAGTGTTACACGTTCATAAATTAGAAAGTGACAGCATAATACGATCAACGTTGAACATAGTGAGATGCAAGACAGCCGCGTTCAGTGAAGCAAAATCGTTTTCACAACTACCGTGTTATCTACCACTTTGCTACAATGTATAAAACACCACCATATCATGGATCTGATCCAAATATTTATACCGCGACCCACAGTCATGGAGAAAATAATACGACAACACGGTACGCCAAAAGAAAATATGGATGTGAGTGCGATGATTTGAGTACTATAATTAACACATTCAAAACAGAAATTATGGATATTTTGCAAAACTGGAAAAATGAACAGGATACCAAACTATCAGAGATACAAGAAGCACAGCTAGAATCTAAAAACAACATTCGAGAAATTCAAATAACGAGCTCAGAAATTGAAAAAACAACAATAACATTATCATCACAACTGGAAGACATCTCTAAAAAAAATGAAGACCTAAAAAAACAAATACAATATCAGGACAAACGCATAAAATCACTTGAGGAACAAATCGAGTTTTTTCAACATCAAATTAGCGAAAAGACGGTAGAAATCCGTAATATTCCCAACGTAACAAATGCAAGGAAAGATGAACTTATCACCATAGTGGACAAATTGTTTAAAGTAATAGAATCAAAGGCCACTCAAAATGACATCATGAAAATACAGATTCTTCCATCTAAATCACAAAATAAGACCATCGCAGTGCAGCTGCCATCGACCCTACTTAAAAGCAACATAATCAAATGTGCGAAAGAATACAACATGAAAAACCCACTGAATAAACTAAACGCATCTTTACTTAACCTAGAGGGACTGAAATCTCCGATATACATTGCTGAAAACCTAACATCGAAATCAAAACAACTATACTATCATACGCGGCAACTTGTGAAAACTGGACAGTACAAATACACCTGGACATCAAACTCAAGAATCTTTCTCCGTAAGGATGATGGAAGTAAACCCATTATTATCAAGAATGAAGCGCAGATTCAAGAACTAGCCTCACCTGCACCGGCATGACTAACTTCTCAGAAGACCAGGGTTCTATGTTTTCTTTTAGCTATAAACTTACTTTTAATTTTTGCTTTATATTATAAATACTTTACACACATAACCATAAACAACTTTTACACACAAACAAAATCAAACAGATATTTCACACACACAAAGTACACTCAAATCCTGCATTTTATATATATTTCACTTTTAGATTTCCTAATTAGGCCAGACTTTTTCCATAATAGAATTTATAAAAACACGACTAATGATCACCCTTATTTATACTTTTTACAAAATAACAAGTTGATTTCTTATACTAAAATACGTACCCATTTATTAATTATGCTACCATCATCTTGGAAATACACTCATTTCGTTGCTTATATTCATTTCTCTTTTAAATCAATTAAATTAAAATAATTATTAGATGTCATTTGAAATTTCAGAAGAAATTGACAATTCGTCAATTTCAAAAACATTCATATGCAACGTTAATGAGTGTAATAAAATAATAAAAAAACATAATCAATCATTGACTATAATCTCACAAAATATAAGAAGTATAGGAGCGAATTTCACTGAATTTAATATCTTACTCGCTGAAATAAAAATCGACTTTGACATAATAGTTCTTACGGAATGTTGGATTTTAAGCAATCCGAATGTTCCAAATTTAAATGGTTTCTCTCACATCTCTTCTAGGGACCCATATAATCAAAATGATGGCGTGGTGATATATTTAAGGGACGACATTCACTGTAGCTCTGCTACGCAACTTTCAGGAGGTGATTGCAGTTGCATCATGATAAAAATTGGAATAGACTCAGTTATACTTGCAATATATCGCCCCAATGCTATAAAAAATCCAGACAATTTTTTTAACTTCTTAGACAGAACTTTATCACAACATACATCAACTCCCAATATAATCTTAACTGGAGATATAAACATTGACATATCTAATAACAACACTGATCCTCATTCACAACAATATCTCAACTTACTCGCACATCATGGACTTCTCCCAACTCACACGCAATCAACGCACACGCACACCTGTCTTGACCATTTTTTCATGAAGTCGACATATACAGCGAAAACACTAATTATACAGTCAACAATAACTGACCACTATACTACACTGTTAGCTATTTATAAACCACTTAAGAGAACAAAAAACAACACACATAAAATTATAAACTTTAAACAATTAGAAAATGACGTCATGCAACTGAATTTTTCACAAATATTTAACAGTGACAACATCAACATACAAGCAAACATTCTAGTATCACTGTTGTCTGATGTAATAACAAAAAACACACAAACAAAAAAAATATCCCACAAACGTAAATTATTAAAACCGTGGATGACACATGGTCTCCTTAGGTGCATCCGAAACAGAGATAACATGTATAAAAAATTAAAAAAGTCACCAAATAATGACACATTGAAAATTACTTTTAAAAGATATAAAAATTTCTGTAACAATTTATTAAAAAGCATAAAAAGAAAATATGATCAAAATCAATTGATTAAAGCGACATCAAACAATAAACAACTATGGAAGTCTATTAAAGAAATTGCAAATTTCAATGTAAGTAAAAAATCAGCCAATGACCTTATCCAATCACATAATAACCCACAACACGATGTTAACAAAATTAATGAATATTTTTCGAGTGTAGGAACGCATATTACAAACAACATTCGTCAGCAATTAAAAAAGCCACAGCATAAGTTTTTACCTTATACTGCCTCTAACCACCAATCTTTTGTTCTACTAAAAACGACAGAATCCGAAGTACTGAGCCACATAACAAATCTAAAGGATGATTGCGCGGGTGGATGGGACGGTATCACATGCAAAATTATAAAAAAAATCAAATTTCAACTAGCTCCTTACCTAACACACATTTACAATCAGGTTATTGAAAAAGGAATATATCCATCATGCTTTAAAAAAGCACTCATATACCCCATTTATAAAGACGGAGATAGTAAACTAGTGAATAACTATAGACCCATTTCCATCCTAACAGTATTTACAAAATTATTGGAAAAAATCATTAACTCACAACTTTCAAGATACATAGAAAATAAAAACTTGCTTTCAAACAACCAATATGGTTTTCGTCCGAATCGATCAACTGATCAGATTATACAACATTTTACAAACACTATAGCACGAAGTTTAGATAGAAGAAAAAAATGTTTAGCTATATATCTAGACTTACAAAAAGCATTTGACACGGTTTCAATACCTCTGCTATTAAAAAAGATGGAAGCTTTAGGTATTCGGGGTACTCAGTTAAAATTATTCAATAGTTACTTAAATGACAGGGTACAATGTGTTAAGTTAGACAATTATACTAGCTCTGAATTACCTGTTACATGTGGTATACCGCAAGGCAGTAGTTTAAGCGCGACACTATTTCTAATCTATATAAATGACCTTTGCAGACTAAATCTTCCGAACGCCTCGCTTCTCTCATATGCAGATGATACAACTATACTGATAACTGGTAAAACTTGGGCCGAAGTATATCGGGATGCGCAAAATAGCCTCAATATAGTAACACAATGGTTAAATCAAAATCTACTCTCACTGAACACAAAAAAAACTAAATATATGACATTTAATATCCGTAATATGCGTCAACATGAAAACAAAATATTTAAATTGGTCGCGCACTCATACGACTGCACGCAGGTAAACAATCCAGTAGCAACATGCACTTGCATAAGCCTAATCAAAACACAAGAAACTAAATACTTAGGAGTTATAATTGATTCTCAACTAAATTTTAAAGCGCATATTAATGTATTAACAAACAGAATACGTAAACTGATTTATGTTATGAAAATATTAAGAAAAATAGCAAACAAGTCCATTATCAAAATGATCTATAAAACTCTTGGAGAATCAATAATAACATACTGTATAACAACCTGGGGTGGAGTACCTAAAACTAGTTTATTACCATTAGAAAGGGCTCAAAGAGCACTTTTAAAAGTAGCATATTTTAAACCTAGACTATTCTCATCGCAGCAACTATATAAAGATTGTGAGGTACTAACAGTTCGGCAACTATTTATTGTGCAGGCAATTATCACCCAGCATGTCAACACACCTATATCTACTACTATAGCTAAGAAACGCATCGAGCGACCAGCCACTATACACTCATTCAATACTAAATTCAGTCATAGATACATGTGTTATCTGGGCCCTCTCCTATACAACAAAGCTCACCACATATTGAAAATAAATAACATAAATAAACAGAAATGTAAAAGAATTGTAAAGGATTGGATTTTCGGTTTTTCATACAATGATACAGAAAAATTATTATTACCATGATAATGCAAGGAATTTCGAATTAATCATTTATCGTACAAGCAGGTACACACATATTCAAACATACACACTCGCACACACCCACATACAGACACACTCATACAAACGCTCACACACACTAACACTCACACAAACACACACACGCACACACACATATACACACACACATTTATCATGCATGCACTTTCTTATATAGCCATTAGGATAACAATCTCTCAGCACTTAGTTATAAGATTTAATAAGGCACTACATGCTTAATTTTGTGACCGCATCACGGCAACTATGTACAACTATCACAAACGAAGCCGACGTGAACAGCTCAGTTTTATACTTTTGTTCCATGTCGCACTACCCTATCTATACAACTAGCCATACCAATATTGTAATCTTTATATACCCTTATTCTTGTTTATTGTTAAAACAAATTATTGTATTAGGCTAAGTGTTTTGTTTTTTATGAAATAAATAAATAAATTTTACTCCAAAAATCATTAAAAGTATATGTAAATTTCCAGTAAGTAAAAAGTTATGCTTCAAAAGAAAAAAATGAAACCTATTTACTGTCACAAATTCAGGTCAAACCTTACTTCGAAAACTAACGGACATCCTAGAGCACCCCGTTGAACTCTTTTGAACGACCGACGAGAGAAAAAGTTACAAGGGCTAGATGCATTGAGTTATGGAAAAATCGTCCTTATAGCTATTATAATAGGGGTGTTTGTGTTGGTTTTTCTAAGTTTGTTTTATGATGGAAGCGGTGTGGCCCAAGCATGTTTGTTTGTAAGTTATAAGCTTATAGCGATTTTTAGTTGACAAATGATTTTCTTTATTAAAATAGATAATAAAATGGAAAATTCATAATGAAATAACTGTTTACCAGATACCAGATTTAGTAAGCCGAAATAAAGTTACCATCGACTGTTTGAAATGCTATTATTTAGTGAAGGTTGGTAACTCTTCTGCTGTAATATCACACTATCATGTCATAGTGGCTAACTGACTCGATGCTTTTTTGTTGGAGCAGTCTATCAAATGTTGGTTTTCAAATGTCTGAAGTAATTAAGATTTTTTTATCTGTCGTTTGTTCAAAAACGACTTATATCAAAAATTATGTTAAAATTCGAGGAAAAATAACATACATTAATTTAATGGTAGTTTAGAAATTTATTTATGAAATGCGTTCAAATATTAAGTGTAAGATCTTTTATAACTTCAACCTCGTTGTAAACGCACGCGCCGTTCCGGAAGTGACGTCACGGCGCGCCCGTCCGCCATTATCTCGACCGAGCTCTATTTATCTAAATATTTCCGGTCGCGAGTCACCACGAGACAGGCTAGCGTACAAAAAAAAAATCATTTCTATGTATTTATAGTTTTTAAAGTCACCTTTTCAACGATTTTTTTGTCTGTGGCCGGCTTCTACTTGCAACTTCGTTGTTACATGTAGCAGACAAGGGACTAAAGAGAGGGGGCAGAATCATTCATTCAAAAATTTTACAAAATGTATTTTTAACGGATAACTTAAACGGATTTTTATATATTTTAATTGTCTCTAAAACCTACCGAGTTAAATGTTGAATAAATATGTACTGTACTGTAACAACCCATTACTGCCCACTGCTGAGCTCAGGTCTCCTCCGAAGAGGGGTTAGGCATAGTCCACCACGCTTGCCTAATGCGGATTGGGGACTTTACATATCTTCAAAGGATTTTTAGAACCCTTTTCCGACATGCAGGTTTCCTCACGATGTTTTCCTTCACCGTTTTTAGCCAGTGGTGTTGTGAAAAATTGCACATAAATCTTTTTCGTATTAAGATTTAGAGCTTCAAGCCGGTCGGTTTTAAACCCACGACCTCCCGTACGGAAGGCAAGCGCTTCAACCACTCGGCCACCACGACTAAATACGAATGTAGTGAAAAAGATTTGTGAGATCAAACACAATCACAATTGCAAAACAGAAAATTCACAGTTTTCAAACACCTCATGAACTTCTAAACAATAATTTGACTCCGCGATACTCGAGTCTAGTTGAGAATAAGAGTAAAAACAGTTGAAGTCACTAATAAGCGTTGACGCGGTTGTCAGGTTGTCTCGCGCCTGACACTCAGACTCGTTTGCATTTAAAATGCGTTGTTGGTGACAATTAAAGGGTTGTTAAAAGTTTAAAAATGGATTTATACTGTTTTTTTAAGTATATTTTATGTAGTTAATTTATTTATCAATAGTTTATTTAGAAAAACTTTTAAATAGAATGTTTTAAGATCGTGGATGTTATGTAGAACTAGAGTGTAGTGTATAGAGCTAATTAAAAGTGTAGAGCATTCTAGAGTGTAGAGCTAATTAAAAGTGTCCAAACATGAGTCTGTGTTTTATAATACAAGAATTCCTACCTTCTACTGTTACCTTCCGACTTTATTTCTTGATCAACTTGTTATTTCTTTTTCTTTTCTTTTTTTTTGGTATTTTTTATTTTATTTTAATTTAAGTTCCGACTGTGTACATTCTGATTGTTTTATTTTTTGTGTCTTTTTTTTTCCTTTTGTGACGTCACTGCCAGTTAAGGCTGAAAACCAGCGCTCGGTGTGTCTGTGGGTTATCTCCAGCTAACACCCAGCATTAAGCTGAGACTCGACTGGTTTGTGATGGAAACCTTTATATTCTACTATTATTATTTTTTTGTATTGTTTGTGCCACTGTTTCCATCACAAATAAAGAAATGTCTATGTCTTATTATTAGCCCATGTTTGCTCAATCGGAAACCGAAAATCTGGTCGAATTCACTCGAGAACCTACATAAACATTTGTTCATAATAATATATATATATAGTTATATACAGTATTAGAAAACTAAAAAAACTCATTAAGTGGATTTGTTATTAAGTATATTTTCACAATGCTGAAACCAATCAACTCAAAACATCTCAATTTCAACCAATAACGATAAGGACAGAACATTTATCAATAAAGCGAGAAAAGGACAGATTTATATCCAACACTATCAGTTTATCAGCGAAATAACTCAAAATCTATAAGGTTGTAAATCAAAAACATCCGTCATACAAAAATAACACTTATCGCATCGATTTAAGGATTACATTCGCGTATAGTGTCGCAGTGAAATCTATTTTGATCAGTGTTGGCTATTAACGCTACTAATGGAACGTATGAACATTGATTTCAAGATATCTTAAAGTTTGTCTGGCGCCTAAGTAGGCGTAATATGAGGAGCGAAAATTTAATAAGCATTACGAAATATGTCTTGATTGTAATTCCATGTTTAAAGTTGATTGGCAATGTTTGACAACTTTTAAATATTTTTTTTTGCTTTGTAGATTGATGAGCAAACTGGCCATCTGATCGTGGCTGTCGCTCATGAACCTCTGCAATGTCATGGACACTGCAAGGTCGCTACCATTGGCCTACGTTTAAGGACAAGCTTTGTTTGAAGAAAGACAAGTCATCGAGAAACACTGAAGAGAGGGGCGAATTAGTCAATTATTAATTGGAAGCATTAGACGACTGGTAAGTAAGGTCGGTGGAATAGACTTTTAAACCCTCAAGGGTGCTTTGAGATTGCCAGTCAGTGCTAGGTGCTTGGTGCTTAGGGCTCTTTTTAAATCTTGTTTGAAGAGGAAGAATGTGTTATGCATGGTTCGGGATCTGCCAATGACTGCAACTAACTGTACTTAATGTCTTTTATTTTCTTCAAAAACAAAAAACCCGTCATTCATACAATGGATTCATACAAATTGGTTATTAAATAATTAGATATTTGTATTGTTTTTAGAATATTTTTGTAAAATAGTAATACGCGTTGAATAGATTGATAACACCAAAATAACATTTTTAAAATCAAAAGTGAAAAAAGACAAACATGAAAAACGAAACTTTAACTCAAGTATACATTTAAAACCAACTTGTCTTCAATACATCGCGAACCACGTGCTAACAAAAAACCTACCTAAATGGAAACTACACAAAAACCCACAAAATAATACATACACACAAAAACTATTACGCGAAAATACAAAAATGTATTAAATTCATACACACACATAGACAGTTGGAGATTTTAACTCATATTATTTAGCCACATGTGACCACCATATCAGGCATGTTGTCTTTACATTTTCTGTCTTTGTCACACACATGAAACACAGATATGTCCGTCTCTTTCGATGACGTCATGTAGCGGTAAACTGTGAAGAGCCGTGTGTGATCAATCTCTATATCAAGTAATTAGTGATTCAGCGTTGATTTAATCTAAATCTTGAGATATTATCAGCCTGTAGTACACTGTTGGATATAGGTCTCCCACAAATTTCGCTACAACAGTGGACTTATGGCCAAAGGGAGATCTCCGACCGGGCGAGGTAGTGTATGCCCGGTCAGGCCGAAGCCCACTGTAGTAGATTTCAGATGTCGTATATATGCAAAGATTTCTGTAAATGTCGTAACCGCGATTCAGGATCTCGCGCGTTATTATTGGTCGCCACACAACGAATAATCTTAGGCTGTTTGTGTCTTCTCGCGACCATGACCATACACTATATCTGCAAAGATATAATATTTATATATTTGGAAAAGTAGGTGGCGCTGTACCTAATCCGGGAAAAGCAATGTTTGCTGAAATCGACTAGTAAACAGTTTTGCGATATTGAATTAAAATCGATTGGACAAAGTATTGGTTTATGTATGCGTTTTTTTTTATTAATTTATTTCTATCTATTATAGATCATATTATTACTAGGTAATTACAAAATTTCATTAAATTAACTTACATTTATTATGCTAACAATTAAAGAGGGACACATCAGTTGTTTGTTTGTCAATATAAATCTTTTGCTTTACTTCATCTAAGGTGTTCCATGCATCACAATATATCGATTGATAGAGTAAGTTAGGTTCTATTTTGGTATTCCATATCTTATCAAATATTAACAAAAAAAATCAAAAGCTTTTTTTAAAGAGCGTCTTTTTCATCAAATAGTTGAGCATATTCTCACTGTCCGCAAAAAAACCTAAGCATTTTCATCAACTAAAAATTGATTACACCACTACTGCAAACAAGCACGCACGCTATAAATCAGCGAGCGAGCAATCTCTCCGACGTCAACCGCGTAGTGCTGCGCCGATGTCGACAGTAGCGATTGTCGATGTTTGTATTTATCGATATATCGTATCGAGTTATGGCCCGCGATCGATTGATAACGAGGCAATTTGTTAGCGTCGCGGGCACGAGTCGACGTTTTTGTATCTCGTTTTTATCGCGAAATATCGGGAACATCTTTACATGGCACCGAATTTACATATTAAAAGATTGTCGACTTTATAAGTGTCTTGAGTGGATGGTTAATTATTATAGGGTGTTTGGATGGACTTTGATTTTGAGAATTTGTGATTCAGATGGTATTTCATATCTTTTTACGTATATTTTAATTCGACAATTTGATTATTAATTATGAAAAGTACTATTATGATTAAATAATAAACGTTACTTATTAACTTATATTAACTTTATTTTTAATTTTTAAATAACAATCATTAACCCTTTACTTTATTAATATTAATATTCTACTTATTTTTGCTTTATTACACGTATGTAATATGAGTATCCACAAAGATAAGAATTTTCCGCACTTGCAACCTGAGCAACATTAAGTGAAATTCACAATTAAGTCTAATTCTACGATACATTTCAGATTCACCTCAACAATATAAAATTTCTTTACATAAATCTCCTTTCACAATATCGATTAAAAACTTATCGATAAAACACAACACTAATAACCAGTTGGCTCGTTACGGCGCCATAATGTGTCAACATTTCTGTCGCCACACTTACGAGCGGCAGTCGAGGCGCGGGCGCAGGTTGTGTGCATTTTAAGATAAACTTAAATTAAGGGATCGGAGTTCCGTGACTAGTGATGGGATAGATCAATTATCTTATCGATTTTACTTCGATTACATTTTTAATTGAAATGTTTTGAGTTACTGTTTTTTATTTAATAAATAAAAAAGTAGTTTTATTTAATTAGGTCAAGGCAAGGTGGTGATAAGTCTAGTGGTGTTTATGTTTCGTCAACAAATTAGACTTACAGTATCAATACAGATGTAAGACTGCATATTTGATAATTAATTTGAAAAACCACTGCATAATTAGAAACCAGCTTATTCTGAAAAGTTTAATCACTCGAACTATTTAGAATCCGCTACCAACTTTAAAAATCTAAGCATAGGGACAAAAATCAACGATTTAGTACGGATCTCTATTTCTGTTCAATTCCTTCTTCAAACGAGGCTTGAGGAGGGTCCTTAAAGTTAGGTCGTAGGAAGCGACCCCTCAATGTCCCCTGACATTGCAGAGGTTCATTAGCGATGGTAACCACTTACGATCGGGTGGCCCGTTGGCTCGTCTGCCTTCATGGCAATAAAAAAATATATATAAAATCTAACCTATGTGACGTGGATAGTGTAGCTTTCGAATGGTGAAAATTTTTTTAAAAACGTTCCAGTAGTTCAGCCTATTCATTCCAACTAAACAGAGTTTTTCTTGTAATATTAGTGAATACTATAATAATATTCGATAATTATATAATATAATACTATAATTCTTGACACGGCGCGTATTGTGAGGAGGTTCTCTTGAGCCCTGACCACTGATGGCTTGGGTCGTAGACTCCGCCTATATTATATTTAAAAATTTTATTTTCTTGTAAATGTTTTTTTAAATATAATGAAAAAAATAAGCTAATAAATGAATATGGACTTAGATAATATTATTTAGATAATGTATTTAAAATAGAAAGGAGTGGAGAGAGACAGCATTGCGCCGACCCCATCTGAATGGGATAATGTATAGCGAAAGAAGAAGAATATTAGTGTAGACTAAAAAAACACGCAAACACGTATTTCACGCAAAAGCCGACAAAATGATATGTGGTATACTCGTTATCAGAACATCTGCCTCAACATAGCGTTTTATCTTTTAAAATATTAACGATACCTAAAAATTAACACCGTCTTCTCTGAGATGTAATCTATTCACCAACATTGCAGTCGAGAGAATATATTAATCAAAATGATACAATTTAAATTATTTTAAAGTTCTTGCAATTTTTTATTGGGTGTGTGAAGTAGACACCTTATGGTAGAGCTTTCTATTCGGGTGTCCCATGACACCTCTCAAGTTTTTTTTTAAGTAATTTTTTCCTACACATCTTTTAGATCACAGGGATCAGATGACATTTTCTTGATTAGCAACATGAACAGTTCAAAGAGCGTCCGGACTGGTTTGACCTGCTTGTCTCGCGATCACCAGCAAACCCAACATTACTCTGATCTGATTTAATAATATCTGATTATACGTGCATTTGGGAATAAACCAGCAAATTTAAAGGTTTTGAAATGGTAGAGGTATCAGATTACTGTATTTTACAATAACAGAATTATTTAAAAGATTATCGTGATATCAGATCATCTCGTATGAACCTTTTTTTTTATTGCCATATAGGCAGACGAGCCAACGGGTCACCTGATCGTAAGTGGTTACCGTCGCCCATGAACCTCTGTAATGTCAGGGGACATTGAGGGGTCGCTACCTACGACCTAACTTTAAGGACCCTCCTCAAGCCTGAAGAAGGACAAGTCATAGCGCTCTGGGAATACCGAAGAGGGGAGCTCATTCCATAGCCGGATGGTGCGTGGTAAAAAATCTATATCGAATAGTGCAATTATGATGATGTATTTCTGGTAATAACCCAACTCTCACTCCCACCATTGTAACTCCTGTGTAGCCAAGATCCACTGTGGTGATCATCGTTATGACTCTGAACAATAAAGCCCAGGATCCCGAGGGAAAGCTAACTTGTCTTGGGCCCAGCAACAAATGTAATCAAAAAATAAAGCAAGAAGGTGAAGAAGCATTTGAAACATGTTCCAAGTTATTGATTCTAATAATTTGTTTTAAAGTAAACTTTAAATACAAGCTTTTTAGATCCTGAATATCATGTCTCAGATGAATGCTAGGCAAGGCAAGTAAAATGAGTCCCAATACGACGGGTCTATCTTATTTAGGAGTTCCTATGACCACCTTGCGAATCCAATATCAGACCAGCGCCATTTTGTCATATTGCATTGTCACGCGATATACAACTGCGTGTAAAATGCCGAATTTACATAGTTACATCCAGTGCAAGTTAATAATAGTTGTAAAAACAGTGCAATCCTAAAGTTGCAAGCATCATCTGCGTCACATACAATCAGATTGTGTTTGCTCCGAGCTCGCCTTGACTGCTTTGATCTCACGTTCAGAACATCACATACATCTAACGAAACCAGTTTAAAGATTTGAACTTCATTCATAAAATTAGATTTTAGAATTTAGATCGAAAATTGTGTTGGTGTGGTCTCTAGTTATGGTGAAATGGTATGGTTTGGTGTATATTGCAGTGCCTTCTGGCAATGCAGAGGTCCATGAGCGACCTTAACCGCTTACGATCAGGTGGCCCGTTAGCTCGTTTCGCTACGACACAATAAAAAAATGTTGTATTTTATTATAATGGTATAATTTTGTTTGATGAAATTTAGAGGACCTTGTATAACCATTGCAAACGGCAAAATATGATTGAAAATACTTTTGTATTAGATTGAAACATTTTTTTTTATTGCTTAATAGATACACGAGCCTACGGCCCACCTGATGGTAAGCGGTTACCGTCGCTCATGGACCTCTGCAATGCCAGGGCAAAGAGGGGCCGTTATCTATCACCTACTCATACAAGACTTATCTTAAACCTCGTTTAAAGAGAGACATGTCATAGCGCTCCGGAAACACCGGCAACATTAACTAAGAAACAGTCAAAGATAAGAACAACAATATTTAAAACATTCTCCTTTTGCAATTATAAATAATTAATTAAAATACCTAACCTTAAAATAAAGCTAATACTTTAGGAAATAATGAAGACTCGTATATCTCGAAGCAATTTAGATGAAATTAATCCTCGCGGTGTGTCAGACTAACAGGTTCATTAAATCATTAATAATAGCGACGGTTCAACGTTAAATTAGCTGGTCTAATCTTGTTTACTCGAGCTATAGTTTAGAATGATTAGATAATATATGACCTACTGTATAGAAACTGTTCTCTTTTCGAGTAGATGTTGGTAGAGTTGTACTTTTCTGGATCTTATGGACCGTTGTTAGAGGACATTGCGGAATTGCTATATATGACTTACTTATAAGGACTTTTTTCAAGCCTCAGACTTGATGAAGTTGGACATCAACCCGAATTCATTTATATTATTTGCAGTATTGGAGGTTGAGGTATCAATTTTACATATTGATGTGTGGAACTTTTGAGACAATCATGTTGAAATAGTGTTTTTGGCCATCACTATTCCTTGTTATTTATTATAATCGTACTGGTATTATAAATGCGAAAGTTTGTGAGTAAGTATGGATATTTATCATATACCCAATATATTATAGTGAAACTTTTCAGGATCATAGCTTACGCACAATTGTAAGTTCCCTACATTTAGATTGAGCAAGTGACGTCACAATCGGCGAGAACATCGTCTACCAAGATCAACCAGACACTTCAGAAACTGTACTTCATTTGCATTTTTTTAAGAGTTAGTCAACACAGTACTTCCATTTGTAATAAACAACCAATTAACAGAAAATGTGCAGGTATATTTCGTCATTAGATCAAACTTAAAAGTCTCATTACATATATAAACAATAGAATACTAACTACAGTTTAAATTAAACGTGTAATTGATGCTAGGTTTTTCTTGAGTCTAGTCGACCTAGATTAGTGATAATTACAGAGCCTTGGCTGGCGCCGTCATTACCAGACTATTTCAAACTGACGCTAAAACTAACGAAGATATACAAGAAATATATAAAAGTCTAAGTAGTTTCGTTTGCGGTAAAGCATACGTTCTAATTGCTATAGATGTAACCAGTGGGGATGGGTAATATACTAAGACATAGACATTTCTTTATTTGTGATGAAAACAGTGGCACAAACAATACAAAAAATATTAATAATAATACAATATAAAGGTTTCCATCACAAACCAGTCGAGTCTCAGCTTAATGCTGGGTGTTAGCTGGAGATAACGCACAGACACACCGAGCGCTGATTTTTAGCCTCAACTGGCAGTGACATCACAAAAGGAAAAAATAATAAAAAAAACATAAAAAATAAAACAATCAAAATGTACATAGTCGGATCTTAAATTAAAATAAAAATACCAAAAAAAGCTAACTAAGCAATGGAGTATACCTTAGCATTGATAAGGCTTATGAATGATGGACAACTTGCCATCATCGTAGGCTCTGAACTCTCTGAACTGTCATTCAATAAAATGATAATAAGGTCAGAGGCTTCAGTGAGAAAGGAATAACTAGTAACAGCTAAAACTTGGCAGGTATACTTTTCTTTTTATTGTCATGTACCTCTGTTACTAATCATTTCACTGCGAAAAAAGTATTCCTTTAATAATAATAGACAAAGCGACAATAATCGCGATTCTTCATTCTTAGCAAAATGAAAAACCTACATATATCCAGAAGTAAATATACGAAGCTGATCATGATCCAATGTTTAAAATTTAGGTCTTCAATTCTTGATTTCTACGGCGCAGTGTGAATCATATTTAATACCATTTATTTTATTGTACACTACATAAACCTCTTTATAATAAACACGTTTGTAATCCAGAAATTAGTGCAAAAGCTTGATGCGTTCAAAGCGTGGGTAGTCTTGTAATTGTGTTGACCGACCTCGTAAATATAAACGGTATAAACAAATCCTTGCTTTTATTGTAATTTCATATAACTTATAGAGTATTTTCTTTGTTTAGTATTTAGTAGACAGTGATTTTTTTTTTTTTAGTTGGAAGGAATCACTGGATCTGCCCCGCGGGCGGGGTATGTGGGAGTTGAATCGCACTAAAACCTCCAACCGCTCACACTCAGCGTTCGAACCCCGGCTAAGGTCAGAACCCAGCACGGAGTTATGAGGGACGGCGCGACGCGTTACGCCCCAGGCACTCTGTTACGTCGCGCCGCCCCTACAGTGATTTATGAACTATGATTATCCCTTTTTCAAAAAGTGTTAAAAACTAGTCCTCCCTAGTAAACGGTAGGTAAAGACAACGGTAACCACACTATCAGGTGACCCGTATGCTGATTTACCTATGAGATATCGCTAGACACAACCTGAGTCGAAATAAACGAAAATTCGCACAGGATTCTCCAACTTCATCATCATCATCATCAGCCTGTAGACGTCCACTGCTGGACATAGGCCTCCCCCAAACTTCGCCACATCGATCGGTCCTGCGCTGTCCGCATCCAGCCACCTCCCGCGATCCTGACCAGGTCATCGGTCCACCTTGGACCACGTGGGAGGTCTGCCCACGCTGCGCCTACCAGTTCGTGGTTGCCACTCTAGAACTTTTCTGCGCACAATGTGTCCTGCCAATTACCACTTCAAAGATGCAATTCTTTGGGCTATGTCGGTAACTTTGGTCCTTCTGCGGATCTCCTCATTTCTGATTTGATCACGCAGAGAAACTTCGAACAGTGCGAACAGTCAATTCACCAGTACCTACACTAATCCTTCATATACCATTCGCAAATATAAAAAAGAATCTAGTGCACGCAGAAATAAGTACAAAAGCTACAGAAAGCCGTGGACGTGGGCCGAGCTCACTTGAAATTGTGTCAAGTGACTACTCCATGCAGTAATGACACAAGAATTTAAATTATTGTAACTTGCGACCGAAATCTGACCGTTTCGAAATTTATACGATTGTTTTAGCTGGTTGGTAGATAAGTATATGATGTTTTTTATTGTAATTGGAACGAAGTTCTTTATAGCGCGTTATCGAAAGGGGGCTAGATGGAAATTCTTATGAAAAAGTTGTCACGACACTTTTTTGTGTTAGATGATTATCGCTAGATGGCGCTGTGAATAAAATCTTTTAGAACAATTCCCTATTTTGTTTATATGATTAATGCTAGATGGCGCTGTGATCAAAATATTTTAAAGTTATAATAATTAGTTAGTTTAAAACGTCTGTCTCTCTCTCTCTTATAACTTAAAAAAAATAAATTTTATTACAATTCCCTCACTAATCGAAAGGAACTTCGTTCCATCCGGGTATCCCTTGACACCTCTCAAGTTTTTTACATAAATGAAATTTTATTTGTTGTTTGCACACAAGATATAAAATTACCTTACCTGTGATTTAACATGTCAATGTTTCTAAAGCCTAACAACAACATAAAAAACAAAAAGCAATTAAATAAAACATTACTCGAAACAGTTTTTTTTTCTATAATTTCAAAGCAACACATACGCACATGCTTTTCAACCGACCTTTAAATCTTCATTTTACTGACCTGAAATACAAAAAGAGAAATTATTGATTTGATTACTGTAACAGCCCTTTACTGCCCACTGTTGGGCTCTGGTCTTCTCAGAAGAGGGGAGAACATAGTCCACGCTTGCCCAATGCAGATTGGGGAAACATTTTATCTTCGAAGGATTTTGGAATCCTTATAAAATATGCAGATTTCCTCACAATGGTCTTTAGTTATGTAGTAGTGATCGATAAATAAAATAAACATAAATCATTTTCAAATAAGATTTAGAGGTACAAGCCGTTTTTGAACCAACGACCTCACCTACTGAAGGTAAGTACTTCAACCACTCGGCCACCACGACTTCATTTAATCTTGATTACTAGTTTTTTGGACTAAAAATTAGTAGTCAATTGAATTGTTGATCAAATAAAAACAATATCTCCAAGAGATTGCATACAAAACTTATTAAAATAAGAAAACGTTCTGAACATTTTAAAAGGATAGAATCTAATATTAAAACATTGATATGCGAATCGCGTATATTCTTATTGAGGATAATCACGAGGAAGTGATCGTTGGTATCAAATTACTGCATATTCAGTACTCGATACTACTTGATACCATACTAGGTATACTAGGTATGGATACTGAGATATCCGATACATAACATATATAATATGAGACCAATTATTCATCATTGATTTAATTATAATACTTTTGATAAGTATATTTTTTGGTTTAACAGACAGACGAGCTTGTGCTTCAGCTGATGGTAAGCGGTTACCGCCGCTCATGTACTTCTACAATGCCAGAACATTGAGGGGATAGTATCTTTTATCTATTTATACAGGACTTTCTAAAATCTCTGTTTTAAAGTAAACATCTTATAGTTTTCCAATCTATACAATAAAAATGAATCGCAAAATGTCCAATACATTTTAAGCGCAAAAATCAACAATGCCTGGACCAATTTGGCCAATTCTTTTTTTTTTCGTTGAAGTCCAATGATGGTTTTTATGGTAAAAAAAAACGAACAATTTACATTTAAATTTTATTCAAACTGACACAGACAAAGTGTCGTGGTCCAACTAGTTCTTTAAAAAAATTGGTTGCCTGTAAAGTCGGTATACGGGCGAAAGTTTTACGTGACAACGACTCGGGCATGGTTAGCCCGCCTAAGAGCGAGAGAGACAGACATAAAAAGTGGAAGGGACGCGTGCCTCTCACTCGCTGTCGTTATGAGCGCATAACGTGAGCGGAGCGTAACGCAGTTTCTTGAAGTATCACCCGGTAAACCCATTTATAAAACGTTGTCACGTCAAAATAAGTACGGTTTCAATTACTTAGGTATAACCATTCTTGTGCATATGTATCTTTGCCAACGATATCTTATATAGACATAACTCATTCTTCATATTGCACTGTATCATTCTTTATTTCATATAATTTAATTATTTACATAAAACTGTTAAGTACAAATAAGTTTTTTATAATTCAATATAAAGAGACTAAGGACAGGTGTAATTTATTATTAGTCTCAACGCACACTAAGCGGATCGGGTTCGTTTAGTGTCGCTTAGCATAATGGATTTAACGACCGCCTTAATGACCTATTGTCTTTAAGACGTTCTTGAGTTCTAATCTAAGCTAAATTCTATTAAAGAGATTGCGAATTAATTGTTGAAATCGTTTTATCAAAACTCGATTAGTTATTGCTTACTGTATCACAGAGGAATTAACGTATCTTCTGATAACTTATTATTGGAACGAAGTTCCTTATCACGCGTTATCGAAAGGGGGCTAGACGGAAAAAATCTTACGAAAAGTTGTCACGACGCTTTTTTAGTTGTCACGACACTTTTTTGTTTTAGATGATTATCGCTAGATGGCACTGTGATCAAAATCTTTTTAAACACTTTAAACAATAATTATAAGATATCTTTTAATCGAAAGGAACTTCGTTCTATTCGGATATCCCATGACACCTCTCAAGTTTTTTTTAATTATTAGCTTAAACGTCGAAAGAGTGAATCCATCGATCTACCATCTATGGTTTAACTTTAAGGACAAATTCCAAAAAAGCAGATTATTAATGAATAAATTATAATTATGACGTAACATCGTGACATCTTTCTGAGGCTGTAATCTAATCTACTTAGAAACCCTGAACTGATCCGAATCTCCTGAACCAAATACTAATAGGAAGCTAAGTTATTTGTCAACATCATTAAGTAAAAGCTGCTAAAAATATTCCTCCTTTTTTGGCGCAGACTAGTAAGAAACTAACTTAAAATAATCCCTTGAAATAACCGATGCCGATCAGTACCGTATCGCTTTAATGAGCGTGAACTTTACCTGTTTTTTCCAGCATTTTTCTAATTTGCAAATTGTTTTGGACATAAAGGACGGTCAGTTTGTTCGTTTGACGGTAAACATGACGTTCTGTCCGAATAATTAATAGTAATTGATGTTTTCAATTAAAAACTCTATTTTAAGGCGATAGAAGTCGTTCCGCAATAAGTAAATGTCTAGATACAAGATAGAGATAGGATTATTATGACAAATGGTGAGGTAGCTGACGTGTGTATGTGTGTGTGTGATTAGAAGACGACGAATACGTCATATGTCAGTATAACATTTGTGTGTACACAGTCGTGGTCGTGCCGAGTGGTCGAAGCGCGTCCTTCCGAACGGGAGGTCGCGGGTTCAAATCCGGCCGGCTTGTACCTCTAAATCTAATTGTGAAAAAGATTTATGTGCAATTTTTCACAACACCAATGGCTAAAAACAGTGAAGGAAAACATCGTGAGGAAACCTGCATATCGAAAAAGGGTTCTAAAAATCCTTTGAAAATATGTGAAATCCCCAATCCGCACTGGGCAAGCGTGGTGGACTATGCCTAATCCCTCTTCTGAGGAGACCTGAGCCCAACAGTGGGCAGCAATGGGTTGGTTACAGATGTAGTACATGTATGCATGTTTTTCCGTGTTGTGTCAAAAAGTCTAAACTCTCTAGATTTTGGAAAATTTACAACCATCACATCAATCTAAAGTAAAATATGCAAGGGGCAATACATTTTGCAGCATAGTCTAAGAAATGTCTAAAAATATTTTATATCAAATAAATTTTGTGCCTATTTGAAGTTACGGAATTGTTACATATTGCATGAACTAGTTGAAGCGTGGCGGACGCTCGGACAAAGCACTGGTCACCTCCAAAACTTATTGTACAATAGATCTTAAAAAACGATTCACACGTGGGTACTATCACTCATAAAATTATTAACAAAATATATTAAATTATTTTTAAAAATTCCAAGAACGCTATAAAATGTCCTTCTTCAAAAGATATTTAAAACTACTATTAATGTCCAATACATTATTATGTAAAATAAAAAATAAAACGAATATATTTTAAGCCTTACTTATTATTTTATAATAATTATTCTACTTTATGAACTCATTACCTCTCATGACCAAAGTAACCAGAAACTGAAAAGCTAGGACGTAGGCAGCGACCCTTTAGTATCCTTTGATATTGCACAAGACGATACAACTACTAACTATCAACTATCAACTAAAAAACCATTACAACATTCATATTCCTCACGAAAACCTTAATAAAATATTCATCTCAAACCTTTTTGCTCTCGCGTATACAGACCGCGACAATATAAGTCCCCATTTATCATCATAAGTGCGTCCATACACCGCGTACGACAATAACGCACGACACACGCATCTACACATTGTAGACTGTCATTTGTTATGTTTGTTTGTTTGGGCACTCGCTTTGGGCCTTTTATTTGCGATAGGCTATTAGACTATGTTATTCTGAGGAGATGTGTGCCCAAGAGCGTTTTTGGGTAGGTATTTGATGACAGACTGGGTTAAATGGACTTTTACTCAGTAGCAAGGTCTGCAGTTCCGAATTGGCATATATTAGAATATGGACCAAGTTTTCGTAAGCCCGCTAGGTATACTGGCATTTATAGTCAGAAAAATATCTCTCTTTTCAACGAAACAATATCCATAAAAAAATTCTCACTTCATATCACACCGTGCGACGAATTCGCGAGATCGAATTATGTCGTAAAACTTTATATAGCCTGATACGATGCTCCGTCTCTTTCCTTTCCTGAATGATAGACAAGGACGGAAACAGTGAGTTGAATTGAAAGCGATAATTATTAAGGATCGTAAAGCAAACAGAAGCATAAACGTTTCGATTGCCGTTATTTTAGTCTATAGTTGCCAGGTTAGGAAGTTTTCCTCGATTTTGAGGAAAATTTTGAAATTAGCTTTCAGCATTAATTTTTTAAATACTTGTCAAATTTAACTCTATATGTGTACTATAATTTGTTTGTATTCTTCTTTTTTTTCAAGTTTAGGGAAAATAAGACTACACTCCTGGCAACCTCGAACTCCGGGGTTGCAAGATCATCGTTTTATTTACGTCATATAATAAAAGTGTTGCTCATTATTTCGGTTATAACACATTATTATAATTGGACGAGTACCCGATGATTGACGTGTAATTTTGGCACTGACCCCGCGATGGTATAACCGTTGATTTTATTGAAGATGTTCGCCATTTTGTATACTTATACTGGAGGTAGATTTTATAGGTATATTTTTAATAGGTAAACGAGTCTATGAAAGCAGAAGTAGAACAGTTTGTTGGTTTTGATAAGATTTTTAGTTTTATAAGACCTACTTGAAATCCTTAAGTAATGTATTTATGACAACGTATCATTACAATATAATCTGTATGGTTAGTAATCATAATCGCTGGAAAAATCTAGAGTAAAATACCAAGAAGATAGAACCGATATGACAGATGCACACATTTTTTAACGCAACAGCCTATGCAGCAATGCCCCTTCAAATTGTACTAAATGGTGCCAAATTGAGGGAAAACCTTAAATGTTAGACGATCACGAAACACATCATTGAGGAATCCCAATCGAGGTACTACATGTGAATAAAGTAAGCCAATTAAAAGCTATAGTTTTTAAAACACGCAAAAAATTGTAATACACCATTAAATGTCACCTTCGTCTCATTCAATTCCAAGTGACCACTTCCCATAATTATTTGCTCAAATATAATCGATAAAGCATCTGAAGCATCGACGTCGATCATTAAGACATTCATTAAAATACATTGAATGAAAGATAAAACTTTCAAAACACAAACCACAATAAAATTAACATACAGAAGTACATTACTTCCTTTTATTTCAATTCAGAAGTAAACTTAAAATAAAAATAATGCATTTCATTAGCTAGTTCTTTGAAATGTTACAATTTAAGGACCTTATATTGCATTTATAGAGAACGCATTTCTTTATGAAACATGTGTCAATAGAAGTATAGGCCCAAGTTTGTCAAAATCAGGACATCATAGTAGATTTGCATAAATCTACTACTACGAATATGATTATATTTATTTTGTCCAAAATTTAAAACTAAATAAGTTGTTCGCAAAAAAGCGAGCATCTTGTTATATAAAACATGGTTCTGGTATTCTATGTTATTCTGTGATTTCAATATTAAGTTTTTATGCGTATTATTATTTCAATGTACGAAGATTCTTATGCATCTAAAACACCAAATCGCACCAACTGAGTGCAGAATAAGTGTCAAATGTTTTGTAATGCGTTAACTATCCAATTTATTGACCCTAGTGTCGTCAACGGTTCGTGTCAGAAAGCCACGAGAATCACTTTGCTGAGCCGGAAATTTTACCGTGTATTTTCAAGTTTTTCTTTAAAATAAACATTTATGATAAATTTATTAAAATTAGATAGAAGTATAAAAATAACTTCTGTATAGAATAATAATTATTCTGTACACAAACGTTATAAACGACTGCCGATTACGACGACATTTTGTAAGGGGAAAAATGCGTTTATTTTTCGGTTGTTCGGAGACGATATTCATCACGACGACGCCCAGCCAAGATAATTCGCGGACAATTTGCTTGGTTTATCAGTAATTATCCGAAATGCGTAAGTTAATGAACGGTTGCGCCGATCGGTACGGTGTGAGTGAGGGACGGTAGCGGGTGAAATAGGAGTTTTAACGATTTTGGTATCATTATCATCAACAGGCCACAACATTTTTAGTGCTTTTTATCTTGTAATTTGTAATTTAATTAATGTTATTTATTTTTGAAATACCTACATTATTTTTGCTATTTTGGAGCACATTAATTATATTGAATGCTGTAAACATCTGTAATGGGTATACATATTCGAAATTATTTTGTGATATGTTAAGAATGATTGTTAAATATGTCATATTGTTGATGTTTCTTAAATAAATAAACAAACAGGCCATGCACTGCTGGACATGGGTCTTTCCACAAACCACGTCACAACAACCCGCTCTGTACAACTTGCATCTAGTGGCTTGCCTTAATCAGGTTTAAGACCAGATCGTAGCCGACACTCCTACACTATTTTTCCCAATCGACCATCTGTTCTGGTATCACGACCGCAATGACAGTCATAAATACACCACAATATCAAATGAGAAATAAAATTATTTGAGATATATTTTTAGCCACCTAACCAGCGAAAAAAATCCCAGCGGGCATGTCTTTTTGTTACGAGCGGAGATTTTAGTTCAACTCTTGCAAGGTTACTGTTTATCTCTTGGTATTCTTTTAGTCTGATGTTTGTGATGTGATTTTTAAAATCCGATCAATAAATATTCTAGAAAGGTTATGAGATAGACTGATTTCTTTTTTTATTGCCACGCAGGCAGACGAGCTAACGGCCCACCTGATCGTAAACGGTTACCGTCGCTCATGGACCTCTGCATTGCCAGAAGACACTGCGGGGCCGCTACCTACGGCCTACCCTTAAGGGCTCTCTTCAAGCCTCGTTCTACGTTCCCATCAATAGCTTCGAACTCTACAATTTCCTCAAGTCAGACCAGTCCCAATTTTTCAAAACGCTAAACAAATCTTTCCGCTATATTCTTAAGCCAGTCTCTTCCAACTCAAACCAGCCGCTAAAATATAGCACTCTGCGCATCTTCGTTTAAGAATAATGCGAAAAAATTCGCGCTCTGTTATTAAAGTCGTGAATAACAGAGCTGACACTTACCGCGTCGTCGAGAGATGTCCAAGCAAGTGATAATTACCAATGCATTATATTAACGGAGAATTTTATTAAAATATTTAAAGATAATGTCTAATATTGAGTGCAAAGGTAGTTTGAAGTCATTAAAAGTGGTCTCATAGGTAGGTATCCCATAACTATTTCAGATGTGCGACAGTAATCACTAACGATCAGGTGGCCTCGGCTGCCTACATGCCAATAAAAAACCACCAAATTAAAAACATAATGAAAATAGGTATATATTATGGTCACCAACCTACATTAGGAGCAAGTGATGGTAGCAGTAAAGAGTTGCAGTACATTAAATATCAACAAGTCTAAAAATATAGTATAGTCCCAATTGTAGTCAAATACCTACTGGTACGTTTCTTAAGTCTGAATTCCTTTGAAATTTCGATTATTATACAATATATCTCTATCTATATATAATCTATTGATTAATTTTTAAAACGGAGACGGAAATTTTTTTTTGTGTGTTTAACTCTATGTACCAATAACGAGCTATTTATATAACAAACACACTTAAAACCATTTAAACTTCGCATTTACCTATTGTCTCGACAATTCTAAATTAGCGTTAAACTGAGAACAAACGGCAACAATGTATCATTCAAGATTTCCCAGCATCCTTATACGGAGCAGCTCGTTTAAGCTTTTCTTCCGTCGCACCGGGGAAACTCAGCGGGATCCACGGAATACATTATTCTCATTAAAACTTGGGAGTAAATACAACGAGAGACTGTGTTAAAATATTTCTAATTTTGCGTTGTCTTGGTACTGTACTGTAACAACCCTACACTGCCCACTCGGGGTCCTCCGAAGAGGGGTTAGGCATAGTTCACCACGCTTGCCCCATGTAGGTTGGGGACTTTACATATCTTCGAAGAATTTTTAGAATCCTTTTCATAAAGATTTAGCCTTAGCTTAGGTACAAGCCGGCTTTGAACCCACGACCTCCCGTACGGAAGACAAGCGCTTCAACCACTCGGCCACCATGACTTATTTAAGTATTTTAGTCTAATCTATTAATGACTATTTCTCTCAGTAAAAATAAAAATGACTAGTAACTAGTTTTCTGATAGTAAGCCGTTTTCATCGCCCATGGACATTTTCAATATCAGGGAACACCGCAGAACACATTCAATTCTGTATTCATTTTCATATGATAGGGTCCACTTTTTTTTCTAGATTGAACACTCTTTGACAGTATGAAGAATTTAGATGAACAGTTTTCGATTGGTTTTTTTCGTAGAACGTTTTGTTACTTTTGCCATACTTTCGGATCTATGAATTTCATAAACGGTGAAGGAAAACATCGTGAGGATACCTGCATGTCGGAAAAGGGATCTAAAAATCCTTTGAAGATACGTGAAGTCCCCAATCCGCACTGGGCAAGCGTGGTGGACTATGCCTAACCCCTCTTCTGAGGAAACCTGAGCCCAACAGTGGACATTAATAACGGGTTGGTACAGGAATTTCACAAGTCAGATACTTGCAACCTCTAAGCAAGCATCATTTAGAGTATTTAAGAAATTCTAGTTCTACTCTCTATTTAAGCAAATCCATTAGTCTTAAATCACTTAAATTGACATTAAAATAACAAATTAAAACCTTGCGATGTAAGACAATGACCTCAATTCTATAATAAAATGTAGTTTTTAAGGAAACAAATAATTTAGATTGAATTAATGAGTGTGTGTGGGCGGATGGCCAGGTGTCGGCATCGTTTTCACTTCGATACTATACTTATATCGCACTTTCCATATTCAACTTGATGTTTTGTTTATAACTATAATGTCGTTAAATGACAAAACATATTTTGAACCGATTTCCAAAAAAGTGGAGGTTGGTAGGTTCGTGAGTTTAGATTGTTTTTTTTTTTTCAGTTGAAGGAAATCACCGAATCTCCGTCCGCCGGAAGGGGTATGTAGGAGTTGAACCGCACTAAAACCTCCAACCGCTCACACTCAGCGTCCGAACACCGGCTGAGGCCAGAACCCAGCACGGGGTTTTGAGGGACGGAGCGACGCGTTACGCGCTCGGCACTCTTTCCCGTCGCGCGTTTTGAGGGACGGCGCGACGCGTTACGCGCTCGGCAACCAAGTTTAGTTTGGGTGGACCGATTTTAATGATTGATTGATTGTGGTGTCAGATGAGAGGTGGTTTGTCATTATGAGATCGTTTTTTAAAGATGTCCGATGTGGTTTTGGTACCGGATAAGATTTCAATGGATTTTCATTTTTGTAATAATAAATACCTAGGAAAATTAACTATATTATGCTCGCGATATTTGCTTCAAATCTTATGTGTTCGTTATACGTAATATTAAAGAATAGAAACCCAAAACTTTTGCAATTTCCAACATTTTACAATTTCTCAACCGAATATTCAAATCGACTTTTACAAAAACAAACAGTGTACAAATGTTTTAATAAATCAAATTAATGAACTCGTTAAAAACAGCGATTATAAACATCCTCCGCAGTAGGACTTCCATAATGAACGCTTGAAAAATTATCAGAAGTCCAAAATTATTGCTAAACAGTTACATCGGCTTACAAAATCGTTAATAACATAACATATGAGTAATGGCGCTAATATTGTTGAATAACTCATTTCGCTACTTTCGACTACTTTATTATGATGAAGGCCGATTTGGAGATTTTCGTTTTGATACTATATTTCGCCATAGTTGATGTATATGATTATTTTTGTCACTGTAGGCAAAAACATTCGTAATGGATAACAAGTGAACATGGTTTTGTATAAAGGTACCTACTCCAAAATAAAATTAATTTGATGAAGTACAATTTATATGGCCGAGAATTGGGTATACGAAAGACTATTGACATTTAGAAAAATATTGACTACCAATTAGGTCCATAGAAACTGAGCTATGTATTTTTATAATGGTTATATTTTATAGTAGCGAAGGGCTAATTTTGTAAAGAAGGAAGCCTATGGAAGAAGAACATATATAGAGGGTACACTAGACAAGAGTAGATTTATTTTAGTTTTTATAATGAGACCACGAAAAAACCTGCGATTAAGTCTTTGGTCAAAGTCAAAGTCAAATCATTGATTTCAAAGTAGATGTGGGACATACATACATTTTGAATATCAAAAATAAAATCAAAAGTTTTACCACCAGTTCGCTAAAATTACGCCTCCGTCCTGAGAAGAACCGGCGCAAGAAACTCAGCGGGCATGTCTTTTTTTAATTTCATATATTGTTTTTTTTTTTTGTTAATATTGTTTTACAATATTTTTGTTTTTAACAAATGTATCAATTGAAATGGCCAAGGGCGAGCACCTCATTCCTTCGGTCTTTTTACTATAAGAAAATAGAGGAGAAGGATATAAGTATCGTTTTCTACGGAGTCTTCATCATTGGTAATTTGAAACCATCAAATAGAAAACTAATAACCAATTGTCATTATTTCATTTCTAATTATTTATTTGCTATCAGAACTGGGAGTATCACCTAGTGGTAAAAATATAGAAAAACACAAGTTTATACAAACATCGAAGGAAAACCTTCAAGAGCCAATCAACCATCAAACATACAAAAACACTTGGATTTTTTCCGACGTGGGCGTAAACAGACAAGTTAATTCGTTTTAAATAAACGATTGAGCAATTAAAAATACATAGGTTATGTTTTAAAATAAATAACATATTTCGTCGGTGTGGGCAGCGTGCATAATTTGAAATTGGCATTTTTTTTCGCGGCGAGCTGCCCACGGCGAGATTAGTCAGTATTTCAACATTCCCGGCCTACATGCTGTGGTTATTAACATAAAAAGCAACAATTCATTGTGCAATAAACGCGAATTGCGATTTTATCTAGCGACAGGGCTGCGGTGCTAACATTTTGTAGAATTTGAATATACGCTAGTTTCTTTTTGACTGCTAATTCCGGGTTGGTGAATTAAGATATATTTATGGTAACAAAATCCTTGTTTTTTTTATTGCTTATTAGATAAACGAGCCTACGGCCCACCTGATGGTAAGCGGTCACCGTCGCCCATGAACCTCTGCAATGCCAGGGCAATGAGGGGCTGTTATCTATCGCCTACCGATACAGAACTTTTCTTAAACCTTGTTTAAAGAGGGACATGTGACATGTTATAGCGCTTCTGGAACAATAAAATGTAATTTATTACGTTCTTTTTTCAACACGTGTTACTCTATACTATTTTACCTTTATCGATAATCATTATCATTTTCGACGTAAAATATAATTAAAATCGATTTTCTTCATTTTGTACTTACTAGCTACCTGCACCGGGTTCTGCGTCAAAAAGAAATGAATTACTACCTAAATATCTAGAATTCTAGATTAAAATAGTATATATACCAAAGCACAGTTTAGTGGTTTACGCGTCATAATGGGAATAAACAGATGAAGATCTTTTCGAAATTTTAAAATTATTAGCTGTAGTATCTCGACCAAACATTTTCGATATTCAACCTACACAATCAATATCCATTTGCCATTTTCTGGTCAAAAACAAACACTCAAATCTCCCTTTTTTGTCAAAAACAAGCAATCCCTGATGTGTATGTAAATTGTTGGTGTGACTTACAAAAATAAAAATAAATAAAATAATCTGAAACCTCATTTAAAACAACATATCAACAACTATATTATTTTAAATGATTATAAACACAAGTATTAGGTTTCATATTCACAGCCTAGGTTATATTCGTGACTATTTACAGAGCATGTGCAAGACGAAGTCATAAAACGTATCATATATTAAAAGGTTCCGATTTTATCTGCATTTAACACCCCCACGGTGGAGTTTTACGATTTAATAAAAGTCACTCTCTACTGGGAGTTCAGAGATTATGATATAGCCACAGATTAATATAGAAAGACTAGCTGACCTGCGCAACTTCGTCTGCTTCACATATGAATTGTTCCCGGGAATTTTCTAAAACTTCTTCTACTCAAAGTACTCATCAGGACGCTTCATTAGAGCCTAAACACGATGAGGTTATCTTGCTTATTGACGGAGTTCCTGTGGCCACCTATCAGCTCCATCATCAGACCTTGATCTAAGATATCCTATCTCTCAAGTTGGATCGAACTACACATGGTGTGCAAATTTTATTATAATCGGTTAAGTGGTTTAGGAGTCCATTGAGGACAAACATTGTGAAACGAGATTTATATATATTAAGATTTGTACAAATCGCTCTATCTCATAGGCCCCTCTCTCATTTTCTTGGATTGGAATTGGAAGTGGATTGTAAATAATGCAGTTTTGCATGTTTCAGAAAGATTTTGGATACAATTAAATTTTAAAGAACACTTTAAATACAAGCTTTAAGGGTCCTGAATATTATGTAACAATGAAGTGGTAGCTAAGACAAATAAAATGAGCCTAAACACGACGGGTCTATCTTATTTAGCAAAGGAGTTTCTATGGCTTTTTTTTTTGTTGGAGGAAATCACCGGATCGCACTAAAACCTCCAACCGCTCACACTCAGCATCCGAACCCCGGCTGAGGCCAGAACCCAGCACGGTATTATGAGGGACGGCGCGACGCGTTACGCCATCGGCACTCTTTCCCGTCGCGCCGACTTTCTATGGCTACCTTCGGAATCAATGCGCAAGTTTTAAGTTTTATACCGATCTCGATCTTTTCTGTTACTAAGCAGATACTTAGATGTAATCTCGGGAAACATCGAGCGAATCTCTTATATATAAAAATGAATTGCTGTTCGTTAGTCTCGCTAAAACTCGAGAACGACTGAACCGATTTGGCTTATTTTAATCTTGAAATATTCGTAGAAGTCCAGGGAAGGTTTAAACGGTGAGAAAATTTCCTTATGTGACGCAGACGAAGTTGTGTGGGCCAGCTAGTTAATGATAAAAATAATTTCCCATTCTTAATAACTGCTTATTGTTTGAGATAAACAAAACGTGATCTATTTACTCTAATTAAGTTAAAATAAAATGTATTTAGCAACTTAATACTTCAGATCGCCTTGAGATTAAACTTATTAAAAACTGCACTCATTTAATAAGTCCAAGGTGATATTAATAAAACTTTAAGGACCAGTGATTTTAGAAAACAATTTCATATTCATTTATAATAAGTAGAGATATACAGCATGTAGTCAGATCATGGTATATATACCATCCACATTATGAAGTAAAACTACTTGCTTTTGAAGTTCGACAATAATTAACGATTATTTAGAGACAAGATCCCATATTCTTGACAAGATCCCATATTCTTGACCAGATCCCATGTTCTTGACAAGATCCCAAATTCTTGACAAGATCCCATATTCTTGACAAGATCCCATATTCTTTATTTAAGAGTATTTTTATCACCCTTTTGCGTGTTCTAGATATCTAAAAAATAATCTGTTCATCAAAAGCCCCCAGAAATAAAAAAGCAAAACCTGCATTTTGCACATTGAAAAGACTAAAACAATCGATTCGAATATAAAATAACGAAGCCTACACTTATCTCTACGCGTTCAGCTCTCCACTCCACTTCGATTTACGTCCGGGGCAAGCGTAGAAACAATAAACGGGGGCTACATGAGTGAGCACTACCGACTATTACGAATTCAAAGCACGATCTCACTAAGCCACAACCAGCTCCACCATAAAGTTATTCTGTTCCATATTCACTACTCGCTCGCTGCACAACACAAAGGTTTCAATACGTAGAGCCCAAGCAATGGACGGGTAGAAATGCGATATGGTTTGTGCGTATTATAAATTTTGTGATCGTAATTGTCGCTTGGCAGCGGGCACTTATCGCCCTAGATAAGTTGTTCCATCTCATTGTCCGTTTGGTAAGATACCAGCAGTGCACTTGGAATATTACTAATTAGGCTCTGTTTATGAGCCCACCGGCCATTGTTGAAAGAATGAGATAGTTATCTGTTTGTTGTCTGCAAATGAGATTTGCGATGCCGCTTTGGCGGTTGGCGTCTGCGTAGGGTTACCTAAATGATATTTCATTTATAGAAATTATAAAAACAACAATGGTTTACTGTGTTTTAGGCATTTGTAACTTGGTAGCTTTAGAATGCCGAAATTATTGTATTTTAAGGAGGATGAATGAAGTATCCCTGATTAACTCGTGTTCAAATTCTAGAACCTCAACCTTTGAACAAATAAGAAAGTCAAGATAAGAAGAAAGCCCATTTACTGCATACTATTACTCTTTATACATGTAGTGCCCAGGTGACCACTAAGTAACAGGAAGTACACTTACTGAGACAATTAAAAAGTAGAAAATTCTGGAACTATAAAACATCTTAAACTATAACAAGCGTTTTCACAATCAATTTTGGCGCCCAACAACCCTGACCGTATGTACTTGTTTCATCTGAAAATATTATCAAAGGAGCTGGTCATTGTCTCAGGCGTCCAGGATAAGGCATATACTTGTATTCTTTATCTGATTGTGTACGCATCCCCGGCTCTTGTCGGCTGACTTTAAACGCAGCATTTCGGCTTTGAACTTTGAACCTGTTTTATGTGAGCAATATCGGCACCGTAAAGCAAAATCTGGTCTACAAGACGTTTTTGCAGGTAAAATCATTTGGTAGTTGTAGAGTTTCTTATGTCATAATGCACAATGTTGCTAAGATGGATCTATAACTTTATTCCAGCTGAAATGGTGGTGATTCCAAAAATAAAAGTGGTTCTAAGTTGCATTTCAACAGGTTATTAATCTGATTTCACAGATTTCATCTGGGATAAAGTTACAGATCCACTCTATGTATTTGATGCACGGATACATCTTTGAATACAGCTGCACAGATTCACATTCCACTGTCCTTAAGTTATGCGTGTATTAATTATGGATATTGCAAGACCACAGAAAAAAACACAAATACAGATATAATTAGGTCAATAAACGAAATTGATGCTTAGCTTGGGCATAAGACCAGACTACTCGGACTTGTGCCAAGTCGTACCGAGTCAGTAAACTTTATAGCTCAATAATTAATGCCCCATTCTTTCTTCTTCAGTTCAAGAGTGATGACCATCGCCATGACGATGAGTAGACATCGTTTATATGTTTTTATCCCGTTCTTCATGTCATAATATTGCGTTACAGAACCGTGGAGGTTATTATGAAAACATGAGGCGAAATATTTATTGGGCCGATGATTGAATGACGCTGTCCGAACAATGATAGAAATGAAGCGATGAGGAAAAAACTTTGGTAAGCGTGAAACTGTAATGGGTTGGAGGATTCTGTACATTATTAAGTAGGTAATAAAATTCTAAGTTTTATCTATAAAAATAAGTTACTTTTTTGTCTCATATGTAGACAAGAGTACGTACTATCTGATAGTAAGAAGCTATCGTCGCTCATAGACTCCTGTAATGTCGCAGGACACAGTGCTGGCACCTAAGACCTACTTCTACTTCTCAAAACTCTTTTAAAGAAAGACAAGTAATAGCGCTCGGAGAACACAGAAGAGGGTACTACATTTCAAAGCGGGTTAATTCTGTTCAAAAAATAAGAACAAAAAAAAGGATTAACACAACTAAGTCTGTGTTAGTTCCCTTTTGCCTCCAATTTGAGTTTTCGCGGATTGCTTAGACGGTAATTACTTAATACTTCTAGTGGTTGAAAATCTCGTGAAATAGCTACAGCGCTGCAGCGTCGCAATCTCTGTAATTTACTAATTAACAACGCTGTATGCAACTTGGGCTTTAAATTAGTCTGTTCGCAAAAGTGAACCTTTTGTCCCAGTTTTGTCTTCTTCTGTCCAGTTGTAGACGTCTCAATTTTGCATTATTTATATTTGAATATTTAAAACTGCAAATTTGGGTTGGTTGACCTCTTTGCGCGATTTTGAGGATCACTTTTATTCTCATGCATTATAAACTGGTTCTTACCACGATATTTAATTAATAGAGTAGTCTTGATATTTCAAGGTCATGATCACAAGAAGACTGGATACTGCGGGTAAATTTACGAGCAGGCAAATCTCTCTACCCTCTTTTTAGTTCGCTTTTAGGTAGTACGTTTTTTTGATCACCTTTAGGTCGGAACCCTAAAACCTCAATACATTTTTCATATACCATGTAGTAAAGTCTGCGGTACCCTAAAGACTTAAGACATTATTGCAGTCTCATTTGGTGGATAAAAGGCCCATAAATCGTGATACGATGATGGCTTTCATAATCTTGAGGTTTTATTGATTTAATGAGAGTTGACAAGGTTTGGGAGCGGAGTATGGTATGGAGTAATATATTGGTATGGAGTGTAGGTATACTTATGATCTTCTTAAAAGTTTATGAAGTATTGGAGTAATCTACGAGATGGCATTTTTGAACTTGTGTATCAAGATTTTATGTTGTTGTGATTAGCGAAAGAAAATTTTATTGCTATTGAACCGCCTTCAGGTTCTTTAGGCTTGTTTTGCAGATGGTACTGTAAAGTGAGCTACACTTCTGACAGACTGAAGAACAGAGCTTGATATAACAACCCATTACTGCCAAGTCTTCTCAGTAGAAGCTTAGGTAACCATTAAATGTAAAATTATTATTCTTATTTTTCACCTATCAATTTCGGGTATTTGCCCACCTCTCACTCCCACCACTGTAACTCCTGTGTAGCCAGGATCCACAGCGGCGACCATCGTAATGACTCTGAGCAGTAAAGCCCAGGTACCCGAGGGAATGCTAACTTGTCTTGGGCCCCGCAACGAATTTAGTCAGAAGATAATAGAAGGAGTCGGAAAACATGAGTTTCGACTTCCCTTCTCGCAAAGCGGGAGACAATAAAATAAGATTGAAAAAGCAATACGCCAGAATTGAGAAAAGTACCACGGACATTGATTTTATTAAATTGATTGGACCTATGCGGTGAGCTGTTGTACTATTTTGGATGCCAATAGTAGTTATGGCAAAAACGTCTGAATGCACGGAAATTTGCGCTAGATGCTACAAGATCTGTGTAATAAACGACTTTAGACTCAACGTGTAAGGAGTTTAACAAACCTATCAATTGTAAAAATATTAAATCTGGCATCTAGTGTCTAATAGACCGTAAAATAAACTTAACTCTTTTCAATTATACAAAATTTCAACCAAACCACGCCCAACTCAGTACGCGACGAAACGAAAATGAACAAAAACTGAACAAATGAAAATCGATGAGATATCGACAGCTCCGATTACGAGTAATTTCGCGACGGACCGAAAAGCGAGGCCGAAATACTTTCGGGCAACGTGCGCGAATACTTCTATAATGAAATGACAATTACTACGAGATGCCGAATTCCGGGACCTTACGGGATCGCCGCTCGAAACGACCACTACTATTTGCTTTCGAGTATGAATATTCATGAGTATGTGTGATAATTTGTGTATGACATACTCGCTAGTTTCAGCGACTTTGAGGTTATTTTTTGGGTTTTTATGAAATTTTATTATTTTTTTCGTTTGTAATTAATAAACCAAATGACTACTAAAACGATTCCGAATTGTCCTGAACCATTACAATAACACCTACATTGTCTTTGATTTATTTAGTAACAGTAAGTAGTTTCCGAATGCAATAAATTCACGAAAAAATTATATTAAAAAAAGTTCTACAATTAGAAAGTTAAATACAGAAATAATCTATAGTCAAACCTGGTTATACGAAAAAGCTTTCCAGAAAGCATAGACGTCTGTTATATTTAAAAAAAATAATATACGAATAAAATGGAAACCCGGTCATTTCAAAATCAAATACTGATGAAATACTTCGTGTCTACACTTTCAATAATTGCAACAAACAGTTTTAATTGGCAGAAAACCGACAACCATTAGTCTCTACACGTCAACGACTATACGACACAGTAAAAAGCAGTTTTTGTTTAAAGTAAAAACAAAGCTAATTTATTGAAGCGAAACCGAGTATAATCAATAGGTACCGGCAGACGATTTAAGTTTTTGCTTCGCGAGAAATTTTTTTGATCGAGAATGTCACCGCGAACATTGGTAGGGGCGACCGCATTCATTGCTCCGCGGAGACGATCGATTGTTTTATAAATAAAGCACCAGCAAAAAATACTATCGATCAATCGTGCGAAAGCCAGCGATGGGCATTCGATAAAGACCAAAACGTCCAATTTTAAACCTTATGCCTACAACACTAAGTCTCTTTCGTTTTGGCCAGAAATTTAAGGTGCTAGATGACAGAGACTAACTAACCAAATTGGAACTGTACCCACTAGTCTTAAAGTCTAAATTCGCCCAAAACTCAAGTCTTAAGAATCGCAAAGGACTAAGCAAAATTTATACTTTCAAATTCTATCAAGAGATCTTTGCTCTGTTATCCTGAAGTTGCTTTTAGATCTTTATTACAGAATCCAGATATGAGTGGCGAGATATGCGCGTCAAATTATGCTATTGTATGTGAGTTTTCGATATCCTTCAGTGACATGTTTATTGCTGACAGTTCTCTGACGTGGAGATCAGAGATCGAGATAAGATTGGGGCTTTGGATGTGCGAGGTTCAGGCGTAAATGAGGATCCTTGGTGATTAAATGTGGGTACTGAATGCTTAAGACTGGGGAAGAGCTCGTTGTTTTGGGGTTCCTTAACGCGTCAATGCCAACCCTCATTATATTAACTCAAAGCTGTAGCATCACCTCTCTTTAAGCTGTCAGTTGTTTGATTTTTTTTGTACACGGCTATGTAGCCAAAATACTGATTACTCGAGACGAGATATCAAAGACACAACTCTTTTATTAATCATCATGTCATCACTGCCCATTACATACTGAGCTTGGTAAAGGAATTAAGGATAAGTCCACTTGCCTATGAGTTGGGAACTTCATAAAATAGCTTCGAAGAGTTCTCCAAGTGCATCCTCGTGATATTTGATTTTTTTTTATCTATACATCGATTCAATTAAATTCATCACTAACAAAAACGACTGGTGAAATCTACAAAATTACCTTAATCAGTCCGTTCAAATAAAAGCGGAGTTAAACAAACACAGAAAAACCAGGCAACTCCATAGCCTTTTAGGAAGTCGGTCAAACATATTACAAACAAATAGAGATACACCGATAATATTGTAATGAGTAATGGCTGTATCAGACAAAGTAGCCGGAATGAGACAAGGCAGCGAAATGTTAAAACAACAATATTTGTCATGGCTCTTGTTTCTGGTCGCCCACGGGACGTCGCGTTCTATAATGCTATAATTCATAAGCGACTTGACAGCAGGCAGTGACGTTTAAATGCTGGTATTGATGTGTGATGATTGATAAAAATTGTTTCATTATCATCACCCTATAGACGTCCACTGCAGGCCTCCCCAAACTTCGCCACAGCGGCCGGTCCTGCGCTATCTGCATCCAGTGATCTCCCGCGATCTTGACCAGGTCGTCGGTCGTCGAATAAAATTGTTTGTTATTTTGAAATAAACCTTTTTCCTGTCTTTCTTCTGCCTCATCAGATAGCATTTTTGGAGTAGCGATAACCATTTACTCGTTTTTACTTTTTCTTACACTGTACTATAATAACCAATTACTGCCAACTGCTGGGCTCCGATCTCCTTAGTAGCGGGACCGGACATTGTTCTTACTCAATGTTGGTTGGGGACTTCATGTATTTTCCAAGGGGTTTTGTATTTGTCATACATAATATTGTATCATTTATCGTTACATATTAAAAACACATAACTTAAAATCGCTATCTCTTACAATTTAATCCGTAAGTCAATCATTAAATGATTCGCCTACACTCCCTACAGCGCGTCCATCATATTAATAAATGATCAATTAAACTTTATTATAGTATTTTTGAAACATACGAACTCTGTTCCACCAGGTGCTAACGAAGTTCACGTAATATATTGTTGCAGCATCTTTTACTTTGTAACAGCAATTTACTATTCGTGATAATTTTATTGACAACTCATTTTATTTTATTATTTTCTTCATCATCATCAACAGCCCGCAGACGTCTACTACTAGACATGGCCTCTACCACATCTCGCCACAATGACCGGTCCTGCGCTATCTGCATGCAGTGATTCTCCAAGTCTTTTAGTGACCACTTGAAAATCATTGATTACTGTCACTCATTGACCGACTGCTACCTACCACACTACCCTTGTCCGTTCTCGTTTGAGGAAGGACACAACGAAACACTTAAATCAAAGTTCATTCCGTTTACAGTCGGTCAGTGAGGCAAAAACCGTGGTACAACTTTCTTCAGAATTAAGAATTCAACACAACAGTCAATTCTGAACATTATCTAGGCCTATCAAACGGGGGATACGAAAGCCTTGGTGTGTAACTGCACTGGGTTTTGTTCGGACGCTGAGTATAAGCGGTAGGAGGTTTAAGTACTTCTCCAACCAAAAAAAATAACTAATAATTAAAACAAGCTTACAAGAGAATTATTTACCTAACAACTCTTCCTGTATATAATTATGCAACAATTACAGAAACCACGAAAATCGATACTTGACCGACAATTAAATAAATGATTGTATTGACAAATACTTAATTACTATATCAAGGCGAACTGGGTTATTACGAAATAACAAGACGTGTGGGTGAACGAGAAGAAAAACTAGACACAAACAAAACATAATTTATACTCGTACTTGTGTCGCTAAAATCGACCATTTAAATTGAAAACGTTCAATGATTAAACAGAGAAAAACATCCATACAAATCGATTTGAAGAGTTTTTATTGAAAGTATCCGATTATGAAAAACTAGTGGCGAAGTACCCCAATAACCCTATTCCTAACGGCTTCCCATTGGCTTCTGATTTTCGGGTAATTAGTAAGATCCTAGAATGGATAGAAGCAGTTTACATTAAATAACACAAACTTCAAATAAAAATACATCAATAAAATAAAACACTGAAGTTAGGTACACATTCCACATACCTATAATTCTTATAGCGTTTTTCTCCGACATTATCGTAAAATAAAATAAACCTATCAGTTTTCGATAAGGATTAAAACGTAGGCCGCAGTTAAAATATCCGAGAAAAAATTACATTTACATTAATTTACTATTGGTTATTATTCATGATAATTAAGCCTTTAATTACTCGTCATCAATTCCCTTACAAGTCTACTCCACATGTCGCCAACAAAAAACATTACTGCCGAATTAACTTTTATGAAAACCTTTTATTGTACCGCCATGTCACAACAGCTTCACAATGAAAATAATATTATCAACCCGTAGACACTGCTGGACATAGACCTATCCAAAACCTCGCCACAATGACCAGTCCAGTGCTATTTGTAACCAGCGGCCCTGACCTCTACCTCGTACCTACCTCTAGTCTACCTCATAGGAGGTGGGGACAGCGCGACGGGAAATGCCGTAGTGCGTAACGCGTCGCGTCGTCGTACATAACCTCGTGCTGGGTTCTGGCCTCAGCCGGGGTCCGGACGCTGAATGTAAGCGGTTGGAGTTTTCCCACCTGCGAGGATGGTGGGAATCCGGCGATTTCCTCAAACTCAAAAAAATACTTCATGGGGTTCACTCCAGAAGTTTTCGGGTCTATCACGAGTATCATTTCAAGCCCCAGTCCGCTGTAGCGTGTATCATAATTAATACCATTATAGACAATGAGCGTTGCTTTTCAGTTACAACCAAAATCACCTTGACGAAGAGCTAAACTTAAATACGTGCGTAATTAATTGATAAGCAATTCAAGTAAAATATAAATTGATTTTGATATTTTTTCCTTAATCTTTAAGAAAATTGGGAATTGTATTAATTATTATATTATGATTCGTTTGATTATAATGAAATAGTGAAATTACGTCATATTTACAGATTTACAATTTCTTAAGAAAAATATTGATTTTTTGCATATTCTTTTTTTTAGTTTATAATCGTGTAATAATAATAGGAAATTAATCTAATAATATAAAATCATTCAAGATCAGAAATAAAATATGACTTAACATTTTAACATTGTTTTCCTTAGTTCTTGACAAAACTTGGAATTTCAATGTTAATTAAATGATATTATTAATAATATATAGTATTCGTAATTACTGAAACGTGTAAAACACGCGACTTTAATCACGTGCAAGATAAAGGTATATTATTAAATAATGTTTCAAAGTTATTATTGGAGGATCGTTGTTGGATTTACCCACTTTGTATTGGTTTTTCATTTTATAATGACTAATTTTGAAGAGGAAATTTTAAGAGAGGATTTTTAGGGTAAATCCGAATTTAATTTGGAAAATTATATCACTTATTTTAAGGTAGATATATGATTTAGGGAAAGTTATATTTTTTACTAGCTTTTTACTTGTTCCAAGTGATACATTTGTTAAAATCATTGTAAAACAATATTAAAAAAAAAAACATATTAAATTAAAAATACATGCCCGCTGAGTTTCTTGCGCCGGTTCTTCTCAGGACGGAGGCGTAATTTTAGCGAACTGGTGGTAGCACTTTTGATTTTATTTTTGACATTCAAAATGTATGTGTGTCAACATCTACTTTGAAATAAATGATTTGACTTTGACTACTAGCTGCTGCACGCGATATCATTTGCGTGAATACCGAGGGGTTGGTGATAAAAAGATAAAAATTTAGAATTTTTAAATTAGGATATTAATATTTTTTAACGCAAACAGCGAATTCCATGGCCTTTTTAAACATCAAAACCGGTTTCCCCTCACATCCTTTAACGACAATAGATTTCTTTATAATTGCAGGAAATACGGAGTCACGCATAATTGTAGGTCGAAAATCGTAAAATAATAATCAGGGGATCCTTATTCGGAGGTGATTACAACGTTGACCAAATAGAGACGAGATGAATGAAAGGATTACAGATGTTTTGCTGGTCAATGGTGAAAACTTCATCATCATTTATTAACAACACGGTTTAGATTTCCAAATATGTTGTTTTTTGAATATTTCTTTTGTAATAACCTTCTTTTAATCACAAAAAAAGCGTACAAAAAAAGAATAAAAGAAATCGGTTCAGCTCTTCTGAGCGAAGATCGAACTTTTTTCTTTATTGCATGATAGATAAACGAGCCTACGGCCCACCTGATGGTAAGCGGTCACCGTCGCTAATAAACCTCTGCAATGCCAGGGCCTACCGATACAGGACTCTTAAACCTCGTTTAAAGAGGGATATGTCATAGCGCTCCGGGAACACCGCGGATGGGAGTTCATTCCAATTCGGAATGGTACGGGGCAAAAATGATCTTCTGAAGCGAACCGTGGAAGATCGAACTTCTAAGAGGTCCATGTTAATACTTCTGTAAACACTTATGTAGATCATCAGGTCTTCACAAACTAAAGAAATTTTACTAACAGTGGGTTTTAAAAACGAGTGTCGTGTACACATACACAATCATGTAAGAATGTCGACACTACCACCGAAATTATGTAAAGTGTCAACAAAATGATCGTCCAGTTAATTGCGTTTAATATCAGTCGTTACAATCGAGCTGCCGGTGAAATTAAATACACGATGTTATTCACCATTTTTTAGGTTAATATTGTGTTTGTTGATGAAGATTTTTAGTAATAAGATACTTAATTAGTCTTCTTTCGCTTTACCTTATCGTATTACAATGGCTTTTGCGAAATATGTTTTCTCCCTCATCACCTTTCTCCTGATATACACAAATCATCAATTCATAAGAACTTCACACAATCAGATCATCTTTTCTTAGTCCTTCCTCAACTCTTACATACATCTACTAACAAACTTATGATTTGTCTTGTTACATGTTTTTTTATTATATACTATATTAGTCAAACAAATGATAAATTGTAGCGATGCTAATAATAATAATATCCTCCAAGATTCTTTTCTGTGTATATATGTACGATTGCCTGCAACACAGGTTCGACCTATTGCGGGGATCAATGCTAATGTGTGTTTTGTATTTGGTGTTTTGGTTCAATAAAATATTTTTTACTTTTTTTTTACTTTTTACATGAGTCTCATTCTTTATTATCACATGCCAGAAGCATACTAACCTTTCACTTCTCAACTTATCACAGACAGGGAAACTCAATACGTATCTCTGGAAAATCAATACAAAATGCAAAACTAGGTCAAGCAGGTCTTTTCGTAATCGCGTAATCGCCTCAAAACCGAGAACTTCTCGAAAGGTGACTAAATCTCTTTTGCATTTTGACAGTTCCTCTCGGAAACTTACCGAACGAAACGTCAAATCGAGTCGAATCAAAACTTTTCAAAGCTTTCCTGTGGATATCGTTGAAATGACGCATATTTGCAACCATTTTTTTTTTCTTTTCATATATTTATATATTTCGTTTCTGACTGTATTCGCATTCGATGAAACTTAATATTTAGTGTCACAATTTGTCTGAATCTTTATTTCTTTATACATATTCTTTGTTGTGATTTTAAGTTTTAGTTCACTACTCTTAAGTTATATAATCGTCTAATCAAAAAACTTAATGAATTGAAACTGTTTGATAAACATTTGGATTTAGTTATATCTACCGTCATGTAGGCGGTTAATTGCCGTAGGTGAGAATCGATGAATATTTAAATGTTGATGTATGAAGGTTATTGTTTTATTAGAATGCTTTGACGTTATTAATGATTTACACTTATAATACAGGTAGTCATCATGAATTGTATTTAACTTGCAATTTAGGTTGTTTTTTTTTCAAGTTAAGATCTGATTCTGGCAATGGGCTGTCGTAAAACAAATGTGGAGTTTGGACTCGTTTTTCCTCAAGTTTACTAATTTTTAGGGTAGATTAAGAATGAATTTTCAGTGTTAAAAAAGTGCTAAGCTTTTAAAATATGAATTTTATTACATTTTTTTTCGGTAAACAGGGTTTCATTTCTGAAGACACTATTTTCTCTTTGTCCAGAACTACCTATGTATCATACTATACTTGATCAAAGATTCCCTTTTCACCCGTCACAACTCATAATTGCCGAAACGTCATCTCAGTACCTCAAAATACGTATTCTTATGCAAACACAGCAAAACCCGAAATTATCGAATATCAATACAAGAGAACAGTAACTGACAATTTACCGAACGTGTAATTGTAATAAAGTTCAAGATAATTGAATAAAAAGCAGGTACGTGCGAGTCGGACACGCTGTATAGGGTTCCGGAGAAGTTTATCATACATTTTTTTTTTACTCACTTATCTCTAAAACAGATGAACCGAATTTTATAGAACTTTTACTAGTAGATAGCTGTCCTACCGAATAAAAATTCACGGAAAGTTTTCCTCTATGTGACGAAAAAGAAGTTGCGCACGTCTCTTTTTTTGAATTAGAAATACGACTAAAGGATTTTTTTTGAATTTTTTGGCAATACAAAATTCTTCTGACATTACGGAGGTCCATGAACAGTAACCGCTGACGATCAGGTGGCCGGTGAGCTCGTCTGCCAACACGGCAATAACAAAGTGAGTAATTCACGTGTTTTTATTAATTGCAACATTAACCCTTTCAGGACCATAAGATGGCTGACACTAAACATGCGAATACTACACAATATTTAAGTTATTCTGTAAAGTAAGAGATATCACTAGAAAAACATAGTAGGGTGTACAAATTTCCTATAAATTTCATATGAAACATTTTAACACAACGTATAAACGTAACGTTTGACATTCATTAAAAAATATATTATTCAATAATAGTAACGATTTTTGTAGAAGGGAAAAATATTTCCCTTGGACGTGAAAGGGTTAACAAGCTCACGACAGGATAAAATAATATTGCAGTTACCTATCGCCTATCATACGGAACGTTTCTTACTTCTCTTTCTACTTGTAATTTTCTTGAACTGCGGAACCCTAAAAATGGCAGTGTTTGTCGAACTTTCCTTCAAATTACACGATAACTCTGAACGCATCAGCCTACTTTGACGACGCCTTGAGTGATGTTAATAATCGGTGTCAAAATAACTTTTTAAATATTCAGTATTTTATGAAGGTTGCTTGATGTGTTGTTAATTTTCATTGTAATATATTTTACAGATGAGGATTGTATAATGTAGAGTCATTGGTCAAGACACGATCAGGCGGTCGTTAGCTAGTCTGCCTACATGGTAAAAAAAAATATATGCTCTGTATAGTGTGGTTTTGGTTTTGCAGTGGTAACCACTCACTATAGTGTGGGGTACCATTTCATCTAACGTTTACTTTTGAATAAACGAATATAAGTATCTAATAAAATATCACACAAAAATATTAAAACATCGACTCATTACAAAAATATAAAGAAACATACCAAAACTGTCTATAATATTTACTAACTAGCTGGCCCGCGCAACTTCATCACAATAAAAAAATCCCGGGTATTTTCTCACCGTTTAAACCTTCCCTGGACTACGACAAACATTTTAATACCAAAATCAGCTCAATCGGCCCACCCGTTCTCGAGTTTTAGCGAGACTAACAAACAGCAATTCATTTTTATATATAAGAAGAAGAAGACTAGCTGGCCCACACAACTTCGTCTGCGTCACATAAGGAAATTTTCTCACCGTTTAAACCTTCCCTGGACTTCAACGAATATTTCAAGATTAATTACATCATAAAGGGAAACTAAATCTGATGATAAACCAATGTCAAAGTCAAATCAATGAACCTTTTACAATCACCTCTCCTTGATACAAACCACATAGTAATTTTTCTTTATTCAATTTAACACCCAAAGCTCTGCAATTAAAACTTAAAATACAACTCAACATTATAATGTCACTTATCTATCGAGTAGCGTTGCATTTTCATCCTTAAATAATGGAAATTGAGCATTAAATTGAATTGTCGAAGATTACGAACGACCACTAAGAATACATCGATCAAACCGACACTAAATAAATCTAAATATAAACATCCATTGATCAAGTGAACAGAAACAATTTTGTCGCTCTTATATTTGATATTCAGGTATTCCCGACGCACTATATTTTGAATTATTCTCAATTCATGTGGAAACACAATGGACGTGCCAATTACGAGGGCCGTTGTAAATCCACATTTACAAATACAATTCGGACGATGACCGTATGTCAGATGTGTTTACGATGTCAACGGGAAACCTTCTGGTTTTTCTCCGATTCAATATTCTTTGGATTTAAGGTGCTGTTTTAAGATCAACTTCCAAGTTTGACGACTGCTCTATAGTAATGTAATTTAATATATGGGATTCAATACTTATATTGTAGTGTTCAATTACCTGGATCTACTAAAATATAATTGAAAAATATTGTTACCAATAAAAGTAAATTTATGAATGTCGTACTAATCCTCCTTAATATTAAACGCGGAAGAGTTTTTGGATAGATGGATCATTGCTCTTTCACACAAATACTACTGAATGGATTTTAATAAAACTATACAAGTTGATTTCCTAGTGAGGGTATATATTGAAGGTCATGGTAGCTGATGGTTATATACAACCAGTAAAAATATTATTACCAAAGAATATGGCTTAATGCCTTAGTAATCGCAACTTAAAAATATCAAAAATTCTTGCAAAATGATGGTTTTTCGACAGCTGATGGGTGTGGCGGAGGTGTGAGGTGCACGAGATCACTAGAGGTCATTAGTCAACACTCTTTAAGCCGAAATTGTTTATGTTTGAGGTAGTGTTGTCGAATTTAGATTAAAAAAAAAATAATAATAATAATTTTACCTATTTTTGTAATATTCCGTATTAGAACAGAGTACTCATCACCCACCTGCAATATGTACCCTCTCTAACAAATCACCCTGTATAGTTGTAAAGCTATAAACATCAGAATAATATATAAACAACAATGAGATCCAGTAGGTGGCGCGGAAAACATTCGAGATCAACCAGTAAGCCATCGTATCTGACGCTAAACTGCAATAACCTAACATCTACCAAAAACCAGAACTCTTCTAAAACCTCATTTAAGAAGTTCAAGTCATAGAGAAACATCGAAGTTATTGCAAAGTGGTTTGTATGTGTTTAAACAAATACAGTGCAGTGCGCAAGCGTGCGTGCGACAGTCGCAATTTGCAGTCGCTTCGGAGCTGCACCTTTACACTGTTTTTATCAGTGTGTCTTGTCTATGCAGTATAAATCACTATTTGTGTTAAGCATGTTTTGCTTCTGAGTTTTTTTTGATAAATGCATCAGTTTTTGTTTGATAGTTTCTTGGATTGTTATCGCAACGAATATATAATCGTTTGTATTTGAGTTTAACTAAGGTGTTGAGTGAAAAACTGAAGATGCTACGTGCGTTCGGAAAAGTTAGGATCAATTTCTTTAAATAGCAAAAAAGAATTTAAAATTCCATTTTTTATTGCCAAGTTAGTACCTATAGGTATCAGCGTTGGACAATGTTTGGAGAATACTGGAGTAGAATTCACAGAAACGCCGGGACCAATATGACATTTTTTTTTAAATGTTGGAGGTCAAAGTTATTACGACGAGAAAAAATCGAATTATTGTCTTGGGAAAAAGGTATAATTTTAACTGATGTATATATAAGGTTCACGCAGATGACGTCAGATACTAGTCTAATATCTAATATATATTATAAAGGCGAAAGTTTGTATGTATGGATGGATGTATGGATGTATGTTTGTTACTCTTTCACGTAAAAACTACTGAATGGATTTGAATGAAACTTTACCACAATATAGCTTATACATCAGAATAACACATAGGCTACAATTTTTTAACCCCTTTGTAACGCAGACGAAGTTGCGCGGGTCACCTAGTATATTATAAAGGCGAAAGTTTGTATGTATGGATGTACGTTTGTTACTCTTTCACGTAAAAACTACTGAATGGATTTGAATGAAACTTTACCACAATATAGCTTATACATCAGAATAACACATAGGCTACAATTTTTGAACCCCTTTGTAACGCAGACGAAGTTGCGCTGGTCACCTAGTAGTTCATAATTTTCATAACATTATCGTCGTCTATACACGTTTCTCCTAAATGGCAAAACGAAAATCATAAAGAACACAAATTGAGGAACTGCAAACTTAATTTCATACTGAAACGATAAAATGATATGAACACATCATTATGTGCATCAGAAGCTCACAGCCTCGTTCACACATGACTCGATGGTCATTTATTTTTATGCGTAGCTTACACATAAATTGATTTGTAAGTACACAATAAAATAACGCGTTTTTGTAGCTGCACGTCGCGGCATCTGAAACGGGCTAGCTTTTTTTCATAACGGCACATGATGCAGGGTTGGCAGTTCCCAGGAATACTATTCATTTTTATTTTCTCCTATCTGCTGCCCGTGACGTCTGTGTGAACTCTATAATTCGTTCTTTTCTTCATCCCTTTTTTTCGTAAAAAAGGTAGTCTATGTCCTTTCTTAGAAATTAAAGATTGCCTGTGCCAAATGGCATCAAAATCGGTTAATAGGTTTTAGCGGGAAAGCGACACAGACAGAGTTACTTTCGCATTTATAATATTAGTAGGGATTAAGTTTAACCCAGTAAAGTGAATGTTACAAAGACATGTAACGACGTAAATAGTAATCTGTTAACGGGGTTTATGAAGCACTTTATAGTAGGCGACAGTGGTACAAGAGTATGTTTCTAAAGAGGATGGTTAGCAATAATCCTTAAACATTTTCACTAAATCGTAAGCTGTCTTAAAAATATTCCGAAAACTGTTTATTGTACGTCATGTATTCGAAGGAAAGCCAATCAAAACAAACTTGTTGGCTATAGGTTATTAGCCCTCATTGCCCTGGCATTGCAGGATCCATGAGCGACCGGTAACCAATTAGAGAGAGAGACATTTAACGTTTTTTTTTTATTCTTTAAAAGTTTTTCAAAAGTTATCTACGAAAAAATATCTACATGTGTGACAACCCTAGACGGCAAGAATATTCGTTCGCTAAATTACGACCAATTTTCGTTGGTATAGCCGATACAAACAAGCGACTGAACACAATTACGTTTAGCACGATAAGCGAATAATATCAAGTTATATACCTTAAACCATGTTTTGTCACAAATTGATTTAATGTAGACTATTAAGTAAAACTTTTATTAAGATCCTGGGTATTATGTAGCAGTAGAGTACTAGCTAATACAAATAAAATAGTACTTGTTCAGCACGAGAGTTCCTATGACCACCTTCCATCATCAGATCAGCGCCATTTTGTGATATTATTGCATTGCCACGCGATATACATCTGCGTGCAAAATGTCAGCTCAATCGGAAACCGGGACGTTTATCAAATTTAGCTTGCAACATTCCACCCGAACTTACATAGTTACATCCAGTGTAAGTTAATATAAAGCTTGTAAAAATGATTGCGTTATCTCAGTGCCAATTTAGCGCAGTTCAAGAATAATGATATAAGATAAAGTCGTGTTATCTACGTAAAAAACTTATGAAATAACTAGCTTTTGCCCGCGACTTCGTTCGCGTGGACTTCAGGTTCGTCCCGTCCCTAACATTAGAAACCTCAAAAATTGTAGCCTATGTGTTATTCTGATGTATAAGCTATATTGTGGTAAAGTTTCATTCAAATCCATTCCGTAGTTTTTACGTGAAAGAGTAACAAACATCCATACTTACAAACTTTCGCCTTTATAATATATATTAGATAAGAAGGTAACACTTATGTTGTACTTGAAATTATTGAAGTTCCTGAGCGCTGATAACCACTTAACGTCTGGTGGGTCGTCTGCTTGCTTACTTATCTTTGAAAAACAAAATTTTATTTTCACCTTAAGTTGTTTATACTTATGTAATTATAACATACGTTTCTATTATTTTTTCAATAATGTATTTTTTGTTGACGTCATACAAGTTTTTTTATTATTTCCTTTATATGAGTTTAAGGCCCTATTTTTTTCCTGAAATAATCCCATATTCGACTATCACTTTTTAAGTTTTTCCCAAATTAATTAGGTCATTTTTTTATTTATATCGTAAGTCGTATTTTTGTTGACGTCAAATGTTTTGCAAAGGGAACAACGTGTACGCAAGTTTATGCTTCAATAAAACTCTGATAACAATGTTGTACTAGGATAAGGATAATGTAACACAAATATTAATATAATAATTAATTAATAATAGAAATTACAGAATTGGACTAAACGTGGAAATTTCTGTTGACTGTTTGTGTTGTTTTACCGATTATGATGATTTTTTTTCTATTTAAAGGTGATGGTGGTAAGATTCCTATGCCAATGCAACTGTACTGTACTGTAACAACGCATTACTGCCCACTGCTGGGCTCAGGTCTCCTCAAGAGGGATAATGCATAATTCACCACCATTGATTGGGAACTTCGCATACCTTCGTAGGATTTTTAGAATCCTTTTCCGTTTCCCTTCACCGTTTTTAGAAAGAGGTGTTGTGAAAAACTGCACATAAATCTATTTCACATTAAGATTTAGAGGCATAAGCCAGCCGGTTTTTGAACACACGATCTCCCGTACGGAAGGCAAGCGCTTCAACCACTCGGCCACCACGACTTTTCATTCTTTCTTGCTTGTGTATATTACTAAAAAAATTAACCAATCCTAAAAAAAAACACTTTCAGTTCAAGGTTGTATTTCGTATTAGACATGAGATTCACCCCAAATCGACTTAAAGAATATTAAAATTACCAGCTATATTTATTTATTTATATAAGGAAAACCAACAGCACATTACAGTTAGATTAAGAAATAGAATTTAAAACTAAAAGCCAGTAACAGGTTTTCACGATTAGAAAATTTACAGCCTAAAATAAATGAAAGTCAACAAACTTAAAATGTAAGTTTTGGCAGACAATAATATATATACTTCAAAGTGCGAACATTTATATAGCAACGTAATACATATGCATTTTTATCTCGAAAAAACTCGAATATTCAAAATTAAATAAAAATAAAAAACGACAAAAGAGAAAGCGTACTTTTTGGTTATTTGATAAGGTTTATTAAAATAAGACACGACCCTTGGTTGATAAGCGACCTTTAGCGACCTGACCTAGATTACGTAGGTACTTAAGAATCGAAGTAACACAATGCTTCTCAAACTTAAGAGAATTGAAACTTGTTGTAATGACAATCGTAATATATTTTTTTAATAAATTGTAAAAAATAATTTTAAAATAACATAATGATATACAAAACAAAAACGACATTTCCGATGAGTTTCTTGCAAGTTGGAGTTGAATGGAGTTAGGTATATAGATCATTCGCCACTAGAGTAAGTAGGTAGGTGTAGCTTATATTGTAATGTTTATGCTTGTATGTTATTTTTAGCTTAGCTTTGCTTCACAGGGCAATAAAGTAAAAGTAAAAGTTGACTGAAAAATAAGGTATTCTTTGGTGCAACAGTTTGAGAACCTCCAGTCAATTATTGTGATACATCTTGATAAATGGCTCAGTGCATTTTGCAAGTTAAACAAATTATTGTTTTTGCGCAACATTGAGAATAAATACTTTTGTTTTGGATATCTAGTTATAGTCCATACTATCCGTCAAAGTAATATGTGGTGCTGAGATGACGCCTTAAAAGAACACAGTATTGTTCTATGGTTGTTTTCCTTTCTTTCTTTTCTTTCACTAGGGATGTTATGCATGTGAAGAATAAAGGTTATTAATTTGCATTAATTGCATAAAATAAGAAATTCCTTTAGGTGTTTGTCTGTATGCTTGTACAACAAAATCCCACAAGATGTTCAAAACCTACCTAAACATAGGTTAATTGTATAATACTGTCGTATACTTAAAAAAAAAGTTCATTATAAAAAAAAAAGACATGCCCGCTGAGTTTCTTGCCAGTTCTTCTCAGGACGGTGGCTATAATTATTATTTTTTGTGTCCAAACTGGTGGTAGCTTTTAACTTTTGACGTCAACAATAATGAGTACATCATCAATGTTGAAAATAAAGTATTTCATTTCATTATATAAAGATGTAATAGGCACTATAAAAAAATATATTTACATACTGGATCTTCTTAAAAACAAAAGGTTACTTCTATCCCACCAAATGTTTGAAACCACCCTGCAAATTATCTCGAGAGCGAAAGGTCGTATTCATTCACAATTTAAATAAAGTAGAACCTCGACTCAAACCTCGGTAACTTAAAAACATCTATAACTTCAATAAATAATATGTTCCCTTCCCATCAGAGCCCTAACATAGACCCCTGACAACTTAAAACCTCTATAACTTAAAATATTTTGTGTTTCCCTTGGACTTTAACTTATCGAGATACGGCTGTATTCGTTATGTGAGTTACGTTCTTAATACACAATATAAAACAAAGTCGTTTACCGCTGCAATCATTTATTCTTAAATCTTTGTTCCTCAAAAGGGGATTTCGTATTTTTTATAGATATAACGATTTCAGACGGACGTTTATCTTCTTATATATAAAATTGAATTGCTGTTCATTAGTCTCGCTAAAACTCGAGAACGACTAAATCGATTTGGCTAATTTAGTCTTGAAATATTCGTAGAAGGCCAGGGAAGGTTTAGACGGTGAGAAAATTCACTTATGTGACGTAGACGAAGTTGCGTGGGTCAACTAATAATTAATACATTCTTTATTGTACACTGTTAGTTTAAGATGTCCTGAGGTTTTTGTTGTAATTGTAACTCGAAATCTCACTTTGTGGTAGGTACTCACAAAGTTACGCGGGCGATTAAAATGTTCAAAAAAAACAAAATGTCCGTCGTGAAGTCATATTTAAACACGGTATTTCCTTTTGTTCCACTTATGGTGTTGTTGACTTGTTTTAGCGATAACAATTAATTTAATTTTCTAAAAAAGGCTTTAGGTACAGAGCAACCTAAAATATAAAATTTCAACTAACGAGGTTGATTGGAATTAATTAAATGTATTTATTAATAACGAAAGTAAATTAATTTTAATTTCATTAACTGGAAATTACCAAAAACAGGAAAGACTAACCACTGAACCGATTTAGACGAAAATGGTATTTGAAAGATTAAAGGTTATTCATTTCTACAAAAAAAGTAAATAATGAAATGAAATAAAGAAACGAAAGGCTACCTACCAGTTCGGAAAATATAGCCACCGTTCTAAGAACTGGCAAGTAATTCAGCAAGCATGTCTTTTTTGTATTATTATTCTGTTTAATGACTTAGCATGGCGCTCATAGGCTTCCGTCTTGGTCATAAAGCGAGTTTTAAGTTGAGTCGAGTGCGATACCTATATGTATTTTTAGCTCATTTTTGTTTTCGCTTCTTTTATTCCTATTCTTCTTCCCAGTCTATCCATTTTAGGTCTTTGCATAAAATTAATCCTACAGTAGGTATAATTACTTAGTGTCATCACAAATCATATTGCAATGAATAGAGCTAAAGCAAAGCACTAATAAATGTCACGTGCAGTGAAAACCTCCATATGAATGTAATAGTTTCGATCACGAAACAAACTCTCACACGTCATTTGTAATATGATACGCGTTGTGCGTCTCTTATGAAGCGTTACTTATGATAATGGGGGCTTCAGACTATCGTGAAACGGTACATGCCTTCTATAAGGAGGGCAATCTAACGTTTGCATTTTGAACTACTGTTTATTTAGAGAATGACAGCTCAAATGTCATTCAATTTGTGTTCATAATTTAGTTGAAGGTTTAATTTACGAAATGGGACGCTATACGCTTGAACAAAATTGGGAAATATTGAAAAGTTACTTCCAAAGTGGTGAGTTTTCAATCCAAACTGTAAGAAATGTGTGCGTGTGTGTGTCAGATGAAGCCCATTTTCACCTCGGAGGCTATGTCAATAAGCAAAATTGTCGCATCTGGGGGTCTGAAAATCCACACGTCACTATTGAGAAGCCAATGCACCCACAAAGAGTTACGGTTTGGTGTGGGTTTTGGTCCGGCGGCATCATTGGAAAATGAGCAAAGAGCCGCCGTTACGGTCAATGACGAGCGTTACCATGCCATGCTCAAAGAATTTTTGTTTCCAAAAGTTGAAGAGTATGACATGGACGACATTTGGTTTCAAAAGGGTGGCGCAACATGCCACACAGCCAACATGACAGTCGAACTTTTGAAAAATGCAAATTTTATATGGCTCACCCCTTATATTCACTGTATGACTGGCCGATACGTAAGCTTTACCGCGTCTACACAATCCCGTGCTGGGTTTTGGTCGATCGTGTGAGTGGCAGGAGGTTTTAGTGCAGCTCGATCTCCCACATAAGATATGTGGAACCAGAAGCCCGACAATTTGGTCCTGTCCTAAAAAGTTGTTCATAAAACTTGCCGTGAAATGGACGTAAACTCCTGCAATAACATGGTGGTTTATTACTATGTAGACTATGGGAATTAATTACGATTTCGAATACACTGATGAATGTGAATGGATAGGCAGAAAATACGTCCATAATAATATAGCGTTACTGGAAACTGGAATGCCCAAAAACGCAATAAACCTCGTAGAATATGCCAATTCATCTTACTCTCTGAAAGTACAAGAATTTTCAGAGAAAAAAGACGATCTACATGTTATAATAATTATACGTTTATATCAAACCTAAAGCTATAAAAATATATGCACGTGCCAAAATCTCTCCTTTTTTCAACCCAATTCAAGAAAACATCCAATCAAGCAAACTCAGATAATAAACCTATTCAACGTAAAACTTCAATAAAACTTGTGAGAAGTTCACGATAAGTTACGTCGAGATAACTCACGCATGCGCAAAGAAGACTTAACTTAGAAGCAAAGAAGTACTGAAACTATAGTACCCAAAAACGAACGAGAAAGAGGGTAGACAGATTTGTTTGCTCTTAAATCGACCCGCAGTGTCCAGTCTTCTTGTGATCATGACGTTTGCAACAACGTTGAAATATCGAGACAACTCAATTAATTAAATATCATGGTAAGAACCCGTTTAAAATGCATGAAAGTATTACTGAAAGTATATTTTTTACTTACGTACCTACCTATTGCCAAATATGTAAATAGGTACCTCATCGTAATTGAAACCGTCGCTTATGGGGTTCAACTATGTCAAAGAGGGAATCCTTTTCAACTTCTTTCTAGTGAGGAGAAAACAATAATTGAACTTTATACATTTGTAAAAATGTATGTAATATATATATATATATTTATTGCCATATAGGCAGACGAGCCAACGGCCCACCTTACCGTCGCTCATGAACCTCTGCAATGTCAGGAGACACTGAGGGGTCACTACCTACGACCTAACTTTAAGGACCCTCCTCAAGCCTCGTTTGAAGAAGGACAAGTCATAGCGTTCAGGGAATACCGAGGAGGGGAGCACATTCCATAAGTGTTCCTGAAACGAACCGTGGATGACCGCGGTGGTTCCATATAGTAGGGATGAACTCCACCTCGACGCCGAGTGGTACGATGATAAATGTAATATAGTAGTAATTTAAGTTATTTCCACAGTATTCTAGTGAGTGATTAGAGTTATATTTCTTCAAGTTATTCAGTAATTTACATGATGGAACAAACAATAATAAATCTCTATATAAATCCGAAATGTGCCGCGTGACAAACAGACAGTCAAATGAAGACGCCAGAGTCCATTGAAGTGACGATCATTACGACAAGACCCTACTACTTAATATTGATTATGCAAACTTAAATATAACTTGGTAGAGTAGATATCAATTACTACATAACCTACGGAACTTCGTTTGCGTCACAATATCGTCTCTCTTGATAAATGGAACACTGAAATAGGTTTTAAGTCGAAGCAGCGGTTCCTCAGATTAGCGTGCACAAAGTATATAAATTAATACTTAGGATAAATCCTTTTTATAAAAATATGTCAATGGCGCTTCTATATTTGGCAATAGTTAAACATTTTTATACTTAATTGCACAAGTTTGTAAGAAAATTTAGTCAGAAATTTCGAGTCTTCAAAAATAAGGCATTTTGTTTTCAATAATGTGCGCAAAATGTCGACACGCAAATTACCTTTAATTCTGCAATGTGTAATTTGATGATACTTTACATAATTTAAATACAATAAACAAGAACATACGGTCCATTCTTAATACACGTTAAATAAATTGTATATTTCAACAGATATGAGAAACCTTTCGAGTCACGTTATACCAATAACTCTCGCGCAGTCATAATATTTTAAGGAGATGTATTGAGCTGTTGCCGCTTTATAATATTCATGTCTATTATTATTATGTATGTTTTAAAAGAACAGTTTAATATTGTATTTTAATGTGTGAGGTTTATAGCAAATTACGAAACAGGATCTCTTTAAAATTAGGTTCTTTTATCTGTGTTGTAAAGTTCTAGGACTAATAAGAATATGAAGTAAAGCTTTTGGGCATAGTTGTAAATTTTACCTCTTAACAGAGTTTAAATAAATAGAGTCTATAATTTAGAATTGGGTTATTTGAAAAAGCAGTTTTATACATTATGCTTAGGACTAAAAAAATATTTTTTTTAGATAAAACGACACTAACCAAAAAGTTGACTAGAAGTCGCTGAAAAACTATCAAAATTTAATATTATTTATTACTTATCAGACGACAGAACAGTCCGCCTGCTGATTTTATTTTAAAAAATATTGAAATCAGTAAAATTTATTCCAGTAAAAAAAATATCAAAAAAAAAACAATAGTTCATTCAATAGAAGCTAAACTAAAACATCTGAAAAAAAACCTGAAAATAACAAATAAAAAAATATTGATACCTGTAAAGCGTACACACCTGTAAAAGCAAACAAACAAACAAAAAGGATGCCTTAGTAGTTAGTGTCAAAAACATGTACGTACCTTTAGCTGTCTTCTTTCTTCTATCTTCTATTTCACACACACACGCACAGATTGGCCAATCTTAATAAATAAGTCGACGCAAAAAGAAAGAATAAGCCATATTTATGATGCTAATTGTCAAAGGTAAACATGTCAACTATACTCCTTTTTGCGTCATTAATACTATAAACCGACCAAATTTAAGTGAACCACTGAATTTGGTCGAAAACAAAACACTATCGGAAGTTTTCATGAAGTACCAAAATAATTTGATCGTAAAATTGTATTAAAAAAATTGGTACTTGGGAAGTGTCAAGTGTAAGGTCCTGTTTGACGACGACCGTATATAAAGCACGACAGAATTCAACCGAATACGAGCACAATACTTTAGGCCTTTAAGTATAGTGCCGTTATTCGATAGGATTATGGAATGCTTTATATCGGGGCCCCGTGGTCGCCGTCCCTAACAACATCAGTATTCACGTTGCTTCAACAGAAGTTTCAAATTTTGAATAAAACGTCACAAAACAAAATTAAAAAGTTTCAACTTTGGAATAAAAGGTCACAACACGAAAGAGTCACATTGCAAATTTTAAATTTAGAACACTATTTGAACTTCTGTCTTCAGCAAAGGACTGCATACACTATCATCATCCCATATTCCGATAGTGTGTAAAGGTAGGTATCCTAAAGCTAGGTCTAGACAAGAAAACCTGGTGCAATTTTTTAACATTTTATTTTTTTTATATTTCTCAACGCTCCAAAGAGGTCGTACAAACACGTTTAATATAAATTATTTCGAAACGATAAAATAGGTTTTATTAAAAATAGTATGTAGATTAAATCTTTAAAAAAAAATTAAATAGATAAAAAAACTTGTACAACATTTGATTCTAGTATTAATTATTGTTTATTTATTATACATATTTACAAAATGTAATTTACAATAACAATGATCTAGCGTCTTTAGGTATTATTCTATCACATTGCTCGATTGTCACTTGTCACTTTTATTTTATCACTGTCCATAAAACCAGAAAGTGATAAAATTTTGTGACAGGAATAAAAATTATTAGTTATTAATGCTGTCGTCCTCACAACCATTATCTTTTTAATAGTTAAGAAAAATATTTTTTTAAATAAGAGCCAATTAAAAAATAGATCATATCTTTTTTCTCATAAATACATAAATATATTTTTATAAGTACAACTTTTAGAACAATTCTACTTTGCGTAACAATACTGTGTCACGAAAAAGACTTAAGTCATTTTTTATAAATTATAAAAACTAATTTCAAAAAAAGATGTACATTTATTATTTGCAAAGTTGCAGAGCATCTATCATACGAACAAGTTTTCACACGACTTTTAAAATTATTACACGTCAGGCATAATTCAAAAGATGCCAGAGTCATCGAAAAACTTAATTTTGTTTCTTGAATATATGAACACGTTTTCTGTTTGTCGGTTAAATAAGTATTTTACACTCAATGTATTGTGATTACTTATATATTTTGGTCTATATCTCAAATTGGATATAAAAGTCGTGTTCAAGCTCGTTAGATAATATGTACGAGTACTTTAAATTATCTTATTTTAGAAGTAATAGTTGCAATTTTGTACTGTAAAACAACAGGAAAACCCATATTCTTTCACTCATTTTCAACTAAAAAAAATATCAAGTATAATTTCCTACATTTTTTTTTCCAAAATGTTATTCTACGCATTCGTTGTCTTTGTAAGTACTTAATAATACTGAATTTTTGTAGAATATTTTATATTTTTATATCTAATCACTTAGGTTTTTAAGGCACTTTTTAAAGACACTTGGAAGTAAATTGTATGTTTTGATTACTATAAATTATTTTCACAAACATTTATTTATTGCACATACAACATAATTATCAATCACACCCAGATTTTTGATATTTTATAGTATTTTAAAAAGTTCAAAAGATTTTCTAGTTTCATTCAAAGTTGAACCTTATTTCCATAAAATAAATTCCATTTTTTAATTTAATAAGAGCATCGTCGATATTTAAAATACACTTAAATAAAACATATGAGATTCACATAAGTCTCAGGTTCGTATAATTACGTTACATGCACAAACAACACCATTATTTTTGTTATACAACAATTAACATATTAATTTCTTTGTTCTTGTTATTACATAATTCAAACTTACATAGCGAGATCCAATTTTACTAGTGATTGTTGATTTAAATACAAAAAGATATAATTTAGTAACTAGTAAAATTGAACTAATTAATTGACAATTTTGAAAATTGAAGTTGTGGTCTTTTTCGTCGACCGCACTTTAAAATGTCAGTCAGTTTAGTTTTAAGTAAAACAACCGTTCAAACGACATGCCTTAAAACGAATGTTTTTTCGATCACAAACATACATAATAAGCGCTCACTCGGAATGTTATGTTTCATACAGGTATCAATACAGTCCCATAGGACATGCCACTAACTACAAATTACGTGTGAACTTGCCCTTAGAAGGTGCCAACATTAGAAAACTAATCTGTCGTATGCAAATTCACACCTTATGACCTAGGTAGTAAAGTATATATTACTTTTGTAGAGATCACGTACAAATGAATGATTCCGTGGTCACCGCAGCAGCACCAACATAGCACCAGAAGATGTGAAACTTATATTAAAAAACCTATCAGAATCGTTGTGTTCGGGAATCGTTGTTACTTACTAACTATTCAGAGGATGGCACTGGATTAATGGCCTGAGAATTTAATGAGTAAAATGCATTAGAGTATAAAACCTTATAGTTATTATGTACAGGCTGTCTGGACGTGTTCTATAAGATAAGCTTTCGAAAATTCGAATTGTGTAACGATGCAATTTTGACAACATTTAGAAATTACATTTTGGATATCGAACGCGCAAATTGGAATATCGAATCCATTATCCGTAAGTGATTTTTGTTTCGAATTTTAAAAAACGAAACGATTGAAATTGCTGTAATTTTTTTTAACGTTCCGGCCACAGATTACATGACCGTGTAGCGTCTAAACATAATTTAAATACGTTTACTTAATCGTTTTGTTATTCTGCAACGTGCGTCTTTTGTTTTGGTGAATCGAGTCACGTTTGTTTTTCTCGTATGCAATGCGTCATTCCTGTTCCGATCTCTATCAATTAATTATGACAGTTTTAATGACTTCAGTTGACTCTTGAGAGTTTGAGGTGAGAATCGATAATGAAGTTAGAGTAGACTACGTATTTGTGTATAATGAATTTTGAGTAAAGATTTCAGAAGAAAATTGCTTTAAAAGCAAGAACTAGTTTTACTTTACTAACTTTTACAGCTGAACTATGGATTACTAAAGTTAAAAAAATATATTAAAAAAAAAATGTCACGTAAACTACCTACTATAAGTCTATGGAAATTTTATCTCAAAAGGACTACATGAATTTTCGAATACCAATGTTCAACGAAAATTTTCATCAACCCGTCATTTACATCTCATAAGTACCTCAAAATTTTATCCAACAATAAAATATAAGATGCAAAATACGATTTTCACATTAAATTGAGACACAACACATTGCGAAAGTATCAGAGAGTTTTATCATAAACCGCCCACGTGAATGATGTCATATGCGAAATCAAATAGTGTCAATGGAACCTGTAGTTGTTTGTTTGTCAATTTCGATGATAAAGTGGATCGCAGCAAGATAATAGAGAATGATGTTTCGTCGCCTCAGTGCTTGTTTGGTCAATCTGACATTTTTTTACGAAAATGACTTTTTAATGCAGTATTATAAAGAATAAAATTTCCATCCGACTGGTAAAATATTTTTTGAAAATATTCAATTCTAAAAGAATAAAAATCTCATTTAATTTTTTTTCTCAACACGGCACTTAACGAAAATTCCGTGCTTGTTTGCTGTCTCCTGTAAAATTTGCTCGAGTGCAGATTGGCCAAACAAGCACTGAGGCGACGGTTTGTTAAACTTTTTAAAATAGATGAACCTCATTACGTAGACCAAGAGACGATTCAAATTGAAGGAGGTTTCAACTTACGGAAGTCTTGATAAAAAATTGCAGATTTTGAAGTAACAGATGTTTTGGTCTGTTTAGGTTTATGATACGAAGCTTCGGGAGATGTATTTAAAGTACTTAACAGTGACCAGCTTTATCTTGCCAACACAGTCATTTGGACTAAGTTCAACTTTTGACGTTGACAAGGCCTTTAAAAAGATTACATCTAAGACTTTTCATTTAGAATTTAATAACCAAATCCAGATCCAAATCTGTGTTTAAACATCGTGATTTAAAACTCAGAAACAGAAACAATTTTGCTTACACGAGAACAGCAATTTTAAAAGTGAGCTGCGTGGGTTACTCCGTGGGCGGGCGGAAGTGCGAGCCTTCGGATCTCTCTCTCTAACACATGGGAAACCACACAGGTGCGACAAGGACAATGCAATGTCAACCTCTGTAACACTGTCAAGGCCCCACATTTTATTGCCACTTTCGGTTCGTGATGCAACCTATCAAATCTGCTGGCTTTCATTCATAAACACGAGTTTTATTAGGGAAACTATATTTAAACGTCATCTGGTCTTAGCAATGCCATTTTATTTGAGAAGGAATTACTGAACTTCCTTTAGATCTGGAGTTTGTGTATATGTAAATTGAAATGCACTAAAACCTCTGTTGACATTCAGCGTCCGAACCTTGCCTAAAATCAGAACCCATGGTGTTATGCCTGGAGGCACGTCGCGTTACGTACGACGGCAACCTTCTCGTAAATTACTTAGTGTTATTTTTAATATTAATTTTTGAACCGATTTTAATGATGATGATATGATAAGGAAATTAGGGTTTGATGATGGGCAGACCAGAGAAATCGAGGAGATAAGAAGACGCTCATTTTAATTTTTGTAAAAAATAATATTTTTTTTAGGATTGTTTTCCCAATGGATCCCCTTATTACGCAGATTTGGTGAAAACACTCCTAAAAAGTCTGATGAAATCATTAACTGTTGACAACACCGAGGATGATGAAGTGTTAAATTATATAAAATAATATACACCATTTCACGTATGTATAAAATTAATTCAAAATACTCGTTTACGTTACAATGTTAAAATAAACAAGATTTATAAAAAAAAACTTAATTTATCACGACAGCTTTAATATCGGTTAATTTCAGTTGGCCAACCTGATTCGAAATTAGAGCAAATAAATACAGTGTTGCCAACTGCACGATAATTAAAGGCAATATTTTTACTCCACTTTATCATCACCACATAGAACATAAAACAAAGTTGTTGTATGTTTGCTTAAATCTTTATAGAGTGATTCAAGAGGAAGGTTTATGTGTATGATAAATACATGCATAATACAGGAGAGAAACACTGATAATTTTAGAGGTTTTCGACGTAAATAAGGTAATTACTCCGCGCCAACAAATGCTGAGTTAACTCTCACTTTGTGACGCAGACGAAGTTTCGCGGTTAAACTAGTTGTAGTATAAAAGCTCTATTTAAGTCTAAAATAGTATATTTTCTTGTCTAAAACGAATGTCGCCAAAGCTAATGCGGTTGCCGGAGATTGAATAAAAACGCTCGGTTTTATTCTTAAGCGGAAGCGTTTTTAAAATTAAAAGTTATTTATAACATTATAAAACTCAATACCATTCCTTATTTCACTATATAATCAATGAAGAAAATCTAAACCAAACTAACTCTTTTACTCGAACGCGCAAATATGACATAAAAAGCTTTGCCGAATGTTCAATAGCTATTTCATACTAACACTAGTACCACACGTGAAAGTACCCGAGGTTATAGCTAGATGCAGTAGGTATTCAACGGCTAAATCCAATATCCGTCCGTATGACAAAGTGTCTATGAGCCTTTATAAAATACGGCGGACTTAGTGGTGGTTGCTAGTCTTATTCTATCATCCCAAGCTCAACATGAGTCTATCATAAGCTCTTATTATGTCCCTCCTTATTCCCATATGGTGGTCCCAAGTCGCTTCAAAATGCAAAATTACATTCAAGATACATTTTTATATTAAGTTTAATACCCGCTCCGCTTCTCACCGAATCCACCAAACAAACCGAGTGCAATACATCGTTTTAACTTTACGATCCAATCAAGAGAGACGACCGGACCACGCCAGGAATCTGCGGAATTAAACTAAAACCCGCACTTAACCCTCGTGCACGGTTAATTGATTTTTTTACACAATTCCTATCGCTTTGTATCGATCAATCTTTAGATGCTGGCGATAAACTGTAAACAAGATTTCTATCTTTGGTTGCGGATTGATACTTGATAAGTCTTGTATGTATGTACGATTTAGGAAAGAGAATTCTGGACCCAAATAGTTTTCGTTTTGGCGAAATTTGGGGAAGGCTTATGTCCAGCAAAAGATGTCTACGAGCTGATGATGATAAAGTATGCATTTTTATCTGATCTAGATCTATACAGGATTGGACAATTTGAGTTCAAAAACTTCACTAAGTGTATAGGTTTTAATTGACCATTAAAATAAATATTGTGATCGTGACCATAATTACGACGTGGCAGGTTTATATTAATTACGGTAGTAGATACTTAATGTAAGTTGAATCTGTGTTAAAACGATCAATGAACAACTATTACCATCTATGCTACTTGATTGTTTCAATATGAGAGAAGCCACTACCTACCCCAAACAGTGTAGGATAGGGAAATACCCAACCCGACTGACCCAAAAACGAAAATTCTTTTAACAAAATCATATCCCACGACTGGTTTGTAATGGTATTTTAACACGATAATAATACACTTCATAATTACCAATATTTGCCTTGAAATTAAACGGACACGATTCCAATTTTTTACGCAATTATGATTTACAACCATTTATACCCCTTTCAGTCAAAAGTCCGGTCGGACTGCTTTCGTAAAGACATAATTTGATACAGTTTGGAAAGGCTCCGAAATACCTGTCCTTTCGAGCGAAAGCCGAATATTAATTGAAGTAATACTTTAAAAGTAGCAGGAAACATTGTAAGTAACAGTACTTGTTTTAGGCGAGAGGTTAACGATGTCAGGATAGCCAAATGATCAGCTTCCGATCGCAATTTGTTTCCGGCTGTTCACAAATTGACTAACAAGTAGAGAGTAGTTTATTTGGTGTAATTATGATCAAATATTGAAATAGAAAATAGTTGGATTGTATCGATCGTCTGATAAATGCAGGAGTAATCTTGATAAAAGAAAAAACTATTGCCATCGATGAAAATAAATTACAAGACACATCTAATAGTAAAAGAGTTCAGCAGCCAAAAGACAATTTCAGAGACTATTGAGTCGCTAAATTCGGAAAATTTCCCAAAGCTGATCCGAAATTCTCGGTTCTATATTTTAACTGACAAATTACAAACAACAAGACTAATGACGAAGACTGATTAGTACAAGTGATTCTAACATTTCCGAACGTCTAAATTAATGAAGGCATAAAATACTGATCGCGCATAAATCATGGGTTGAAGCTCGCACGCGCCTTGGTAACAGACAGTGTTGGATTTCGTAATTTAATTCTGCTATTTGTACTAGAATTTCACTGTTTGTAGTACTATACTATACTAGATAATATTAGTTTGAAGTCAATACAAAAAAAACATATTACCATATCGGAAATTGAAATAAAGGCAGAATGTTCATGAAATTCCAGTCCTGTTACCACCACTTTTAACTTCTAGTTTATTGACCGGATTTGATTTAGATGTCTACAAATTAGAATTATAAAGGGGAGGCATGTTCTAACAACACTACAATGATATATATGTAGTAAATTATAATAACATGCTATTGTATATTTTTTGAAGGCCCGAATCCACCCCTGGTAGCAACAAACAAAGCTTAGCATTCGACGATCTGCGCCCGACTCGGAAGGACGTCACCCACGCGCCGTTCTAATGCATGAGCCAATACTACGATTATATCACCGTTTATGTAGGTGGCCTTATAAGGTTAATGTTCACTAAATTTCCCACGTAAATATCGAGAGCGGAACTAATCTGCGGCACGTACTCGCGATTAGCATTCGAAAACGTTTTGTTTTGTAAGCTCTCCGATCTGTCAATGGAAAAAGTATGATGGATCGACGTATGCACAAAAGGATTTGTTTTCAGAGCAAAACTGTCTTTTGAGTTAGCGACGCACGCGTGTGGAATACATTATAGAGCGGACGCACGATGCAGGTACCTCTCGGACTGTACAATGTTAACCCGATCCAGTTTTCGTCTTTGAAACCCGACTAATGCCGTCTCTAGATTCTTCACATTACAGCTCGTACTGTCTTCGTTATCCCTAACAAACTATGTCAAAGACGAAATTCATTAGCATATAACCGATGACAATGAGACTCCATTGTTCCGAAGAACGGTTCGATTTAAAGCTACGAAATCGTTAACTCGAAAGTGATACAAGTTGACGTTATCAATAAACACGTGAACGAAAATGACAATAGTAAGCAAATAAGCGCTGTCTACACACGGTCCCGGTCGGTTCCCACGTAGCTGTCACCGGCCCAGTATGCGGGCAGCATATCTGCGCATCTACACCACTCTGCTGGACAATCGTCCTAACAAAGCCTCACCGACTGCGCTCGACCCAATCATTTCCCACGCGGTAACGGTCGAAAACGACCGGGACGCTAGTTTGAATTTATGGACACGGAACTATACTCGCAAACGCAGACCAATACCTGCCCTCAACGGTTCTTAGTAAAGATGTAACGTAACAAACCGGAGATGAAACAGAAACAAAACGCCGTCGCCGAGAGTCGCGACGATGCCTTCGAAGCACCGCACAGATCGCGATACAAAAGCATGACCGATAAGTTTATTTCAATAACACAAGAAAACATTGTTTGAACAATTGTAAAAATACAGTGTCATGTTCTATGGAGAGAGGAGTCAGATCCGATGCGAAAACTGTGACTCATCCTGTTCGAGATAACGTTGAGATTTCACATTCTGGTAATGTTTCCGTGTGTTCACAAATCAAAAAGATTGATGTTTCTGATTACGATAAAAATATGTAATAAGTTCACTCCCTCGTACGAGTTCGGGTGCTTACCGTTATTTACCTCGAATAGTTCTCGAGGCAGACATGTGACCAACATTATATCTACAAACATTCATCATACAGAATGTTCCACACAAATCATTCCGACATTTTATAATTTGCTCTAAATTTTTCAGCGTTATGTACGCTCTCAGAATTTACGATTCGCAGTCTCTAGTAAATACTGTAATCGAAACAGAAGTCGATTGATTGGGTGAAGTGTAACACAATATGTGAAGCGAACGATATGTGACGCGGCAAGCACGCAGTTTACGCTATTCTCGGAGCGGGCCTAATTTTAACCATGTGCGTCTCCCAGTCTAGTTTTAGGAAGTAGGCCGCCACGATTTCGTTGAATTAATCGATTCCTCGCTTTATATCCGACGTATCACATCGATTCTCAACTTAAAATTAGGGTTTTACAATCCAAATCACACTGTTATATTCAATACGTGAGTAGGAAATCTTTTTTAGCCACATTTTTTTTGTTTTTAGTAAAGGTTTCCTTCCACGGAAGCTTAAGAAATAATGGCGCCAGAATTTATAAAGGGAACAGCCGTCATGAACGAAACTTAATTGGACATAGATAAAATCAGACATGACGTAATATGCCAATCAAAGGACACGCTGCAGATGTGCGCTGATGGAGCGACTGGAAATATAATCGCGGCTCCAATTATCGAAACGACACAAACGCAAAGTCGAATGATACAATCCGAACTAAATCTATAATGGATGAGGCGCGTCCCGCGTCACTCCAGTAAACGAGACCGCATAAACTGAGACGCATGCATAACCAATCCACCATACAATATATGCATTATCTGACCGTATCAAAAACAAAAACTCTCTTACATCAGATTACGAGGACACGTTCGATGTCAACGAGAATAAATTTCAATTAGAGCAATGATGTTGGTCAGTCGCGGAAGTATCCGCAGATGGACCAGCGGATAGTGGTGTACCGACCGCGGCGTGCATACCAATCGATGTGGCCACCGCATACAAAGGGGGACCTCCGCCGCAAATCATTAGAATTGCGGTAAGTGAGATGCGAGTGGAATTGTGAGATCCGATGCTCAGCCGAGATAATGACGGTCACTAGGGATTAGTTGGCAACGTGCACGAGGATGTTTACACGTTACAATCAAACTTCGGGTCACTCACAGTTGTGACACAACACGCTTATAAATAAAACAGATGTTGTTTCCTATTAGTTACATTTTGTAATTAAGCTGTCAGATGTCGTTTATAAAGTCATCCGTCACAACGGCCAAGAACCGGTGCGTGTGAGTCGATTGAATGTGTCAAAACGTTAGTCTTCGATGAATGACGTACAATGTAAACGTCGGAGCGTAATTTCCGCTGAAGATTTGTGAGGGGCGGCGCCGCTGCATCTCCGTGAGCCAATTTGTAAGTGCGGACATAAACCGGCAATGTAACGAAGCTCCTAAACAACAATATAAGCGACGAGAGGGCGCCCGGTGAAATATCACAGTCGCTGACATGCCGACAGCCCAAGAAGCTCGGACTTTACATTCGCCGACGTAACGAGGGGAGCCGCCGACTCGCCCATTGTATTTATGCCTCAAACACAATTTATTTATTCGCCAAACATTACGGAGACACAAAATCTTGTCCATAAATACATGTGAAAGCACATATCAAGTATCGGAATGCAAACGGCGGAGTTCGTGTCTGAATTATGCAACAGAGCGGCGCGGCCGCAGGCCTGCCGTAATAGAGCACGGAGTGGACGCAACTCCTAAAATAATACACGCCGATGAAATGCGCGGCCGATGCTACAAATAACGCCTCTTCCCAAATCTCATTCGCCCAAATCCGTCTCAGGGAAAAGCCGGCTCAGCGATTAATTACTTTATCCGTTATCGAAATGACACCGCGAAAGGAAACTGTTATGATCATCATTCTGTAGAGATTTTACCAAATTAGGGTCGCGCCATGTTACTGCGATGTCTTCATCTGTATACAGCTCGGAAAGAATTATTGGCGAATATTAAACGTGTCACACGAACGAAGACCCATCGATCCTTAGCGTGTGTGGTCGGTCGGCGTGATGTTAATTACAGGCCAGAACCGATCATTTAACGGAAATTTAACAAATATTAAATAAATTTTATATATTGATTCGGCGGTGCGTTCACTCGGAACATAACGAATTAAAGTTCGCTCGCAATTTAGCCGACGTCGTGGCGTCGATGGAAAAAATAAACATGTACCACAAACAATGTTTTCTGGTCCCTTGCGAATTGAAAGGATTACAAAACAACAAAGCGTCGCATTAGAACAATAGCTGGAGAACGGCGTTCATTAAGAACAAATCATGGAACTATGAAGTCGGGGCTGCGATCTTGTAATCCTAGAACCACACGCGGCGATGATTACAACGCACCTATTAGTCAAATTAGCTTTATTGTTGGCTCTGAGTTTCACAAGACAACCAATCGGCTTACAGGCAGACAATTATGCGGTCACATTAGCCGCGCACAATACGATGAGTCAACAGAAATTACGTCTCAGACGTTTATCAAAACAATAGTATTGATAAGTTAATAAAGCGAGGTGCGAGAGGAGTAACGAGCGATTAGCGACCGAGGTTGGGAATAGGCGCACGCGACTCGAGAGATCCGCGCTCGGAATACGTTATGGGAGCGTGACTCACCGCACCTAGTGGAAAGCCGCCCCGAAGCCACCTTGTCAAACGACATCTAAAAACAACAAGAATTTACGACTCGCGTCGACCACTTCTATAGTGGCGGCGATTGTTTTTTGAGCGACGAGAAGCACATACGTGCTTCGAAACAGTAAGAAAGAATTCACAGAGGAATTTGATAAAGAAACCTGCGAATTGAACACACGCCAGACCCACGATATGTTACGAAACGGGCACGATCTCGATTAGGACATTCGGTCCTCGAGAGGGCACTGACCGACTTCCACATTTACACCGCTAATTCATGCACTACAGCATCTGCACCGAGACTGCGTCACTCAAAAGCAGATATCGCTAATATGACCACAACATACGAGAGAGCACACACGACGAGAATACGTAAACAATTATATTTATGTAAACGACTCGACTGTGATGACAGGTGAAACCTTTTCCTAGAGTATGAGAAAATGCCGCCTTTGAATATTAAGACATACAAACGAGATACGGTATGTCCGACACGAGGCGAGCTCACGAAAACATGCACAACGAATAGTAACACGAGATAAGGATCTTAAAGAGCGGTCATCGCGGACTGACTTTATCTCAGGTAATCGTAATTACCGCGTGAATATTTCAATCGAATCGACTTATCGACGAAACGCTAACAATGAAACCCTGATAAAGTCAGGACCTGTTGTTATATCTTGTGTCAAAGATCGGTGAGAACAGCTCACGAGGATTTAGTGCATTCAAATGCGAATCGAATTTCATCACTTTATAATCGATTTTGTATCGATATTGGCCAGGCCTGAAGACGCGGTGGGCGCCGGATGCCTTCAAAATTAAAACGATATGCAAATCAGGGACGAGAACTAATCGTCGGGTGCATGCATCGCGACAGCAGTGGGCCGACTACCGGGTACAAATCGATGAATAAACAGCGTTCGATTAGCGTCGCGAAGGGCCTTCACTGTCTAATGGATGAATCGGATCCGAGCATCACAATGAATCGATTCGTCGAACGTGCCGTATTTGGTCGCGTTGTAGATCACTACTAATGTTCATTGATTAACAATTCACGCAAACAAGACGGAGAGCTTTTCAATAAACCTTAGGAAGCAATGCGTATAATGTAGTATATGAATTGACTGTGGGATAGCGACGAGAAAGCTACCGTGGTTACACACGTCAGTTTTCTCGGTAACACGATTGCGCACGTCGAGTTTGACAGGAGAATTTATAATGATCAGTTCGGTACCTCCGAAAGTAATTTTCAATTAAGTTTCTTGATAATCCGGATGACGAGGGGTCCGGTCGGCCTTAGAACCCGCAGCGACAACAGACTCCCTTGTTAATTGAAAACTGTATCTAGTTTAACACCTGATACGCTTCACTTACCATTAGCTACTTTAACATCCCCATGAATAAATCAATGTGTATTTTAAAGTTGATTGACAGTTTTTTATTGTTCTAAATTGAGATGATAATAGATCAGAAGCGAAAAAACTTCCTACAATTAGTATAATCAACATTATTAGAATCCGTTCCAATTTTGTGTACGGTTTTTTACGAAACAAGAATGAAAGGCCGATTCATTGATAATAATGAATCAATAGTAAAGTGAGGAGCCGCTCCCACTTCCGAGGCGTCACTTCGAACAGATAAACCGGTCTCTAGCGTTAATTATAAAACGATTTAAATCTGATTATTTCGCTACCGATCACCGCTCTATCGGTTTCGACATCTCTTGCACCGAGATCATCAATTTCATTGATATGATTTCGGTGAGATGATTAATTTAATCACCGTGGTCGGATACGTTCCGCGTTTCATTCGGCTGAAAGGAAACGGTATTCTGAATAGAAATGAAATCGATTAAATTCTATCGTTAAATAAATTTAAGAGGAATAATTGCGGGCCGTGGACGGAAGCGTTATTTTAACACATAATCATTCATTCTGACATCCGAACCTGCTACTTATCGGGGGCGATCACCAGGGATCCGTCAATCAAAATTTACGATTCGCCGTACTTGTCATATTATCACCGATACTGCGAAAAATCTCATCACGAGTCACGACAAACTTTCGTATCGACGCCCTTTCACTCGAAACCCTCAAGAGTCAATTTCGGAATTAATCGTTACACCTACTTATGTACAAAAATATATTAACAAACTAATTAATCGTTTGTATATTAAATCTTTCGCTTATCTAAATAAAAGCTACAGTAGAACATGACTATTTGGAAACAGTCGTTACCTCCTTTACGGAGTGTCAAGGATTTAGTCTAAGTGCCATCCGAACTACCGCTGGGGATGATGCGACATGTGGGGGTGAGATAGATGGGGGTGCGAGTAGGGCTGCCCCAGCGAGCTGAGGGGCAGCGGCGACGGACAGGGCGGGTGCTGGTGGTACTGCTGCAGCGGCGACGGCGCCAGCCCCGGGTGGTGCTCTATGGGGTACTGCGCGGAACCCGCGTATGCCAATTGCCTCACCTTCATATCCTCGTCTACAACGTTATACGTGAGCTCGGTCTCCTCGAAGCCGGTGGCAGCCATGCGTTGCTCGCTGGTCGTGGGCGGGTCTGGAGAGTTAAGGCACGTTTGGATCAGCCGTTTGCCGGAATCGGACGTGATCATCGGCTGAAGTTTCCGCGTTGCGAACGTATACACATGTCCAGTCTCTGACGCGACTAGTAACATCACTTGTGTTCCGGTCAGGGTCGAGAGCTCGTATGCCTGGAAACAAACAAAAGTACCATATGAGTTACTGTGCATATAAAACATTTGTCATTGGCGACATGGACATCGTTTTTGTGAGAATTAATAATTTTAATTGCGTGTGAAAGCGTACTTTCAACGTCTACAAATGAGATTTGTCTCCGCGTATTTCGCGCTTTACGTCATTCATCACTCGTTTTCTAGCACAAGATTTAGATCATGTTTTAAGACCGTTCACAGAAATACTTTTATTGCGCGTTATCTGTGATTCGCATCAGAGTGGATGGTCTGTCGCAACTTCAAAGAGGCACAGTTTATCCCGAGAGTTACCCTACGACCTCTCACCTCTCCCACGCCGCTAATTCGTATGTAAACCTCGGTACGCATAGGTTTCGGGAGCGATATCACTCTCTCACGGCACTCTTTGTGTGTGCACTACGTATTATCACACCCACTGGGCGCCCTACCGGTGACACCCACACCCACTTAAACAAACTTATATTTACCGTCAACACATATCAATTTCGAACCCAATGCTTTAAAATTAAGAGCCACATGACAATTTATTGGTAAAATAACAATGCGGCGCGGGCAATCGTCAAAGCCGGTGCTGCTTTGCATTGTGTGCATACTAAAAATGAACTTTTAAGCCATTGTAGGCTTTAATGCGTAGGCAATAAAGGTCTTTGCGAAGGACTGCGTGGTTTTTATATGTAAATCGAGTTTGTAGTAGTATTTAATTTGCCTTTCGATTGCGTAATGTAGGTCTCCGACACAATTCACCCACCCGATCTGATACAAGATTACGCTTAGGCTTTATGTGGCATTAAATGTTCGTTGTTAGATTGATTTGTATAGTAAAGACAAGGCGATTACGATGTCATTATTTTTGCGAGGTCATAATTCTTGCGAAATGAAAGTATGAGGATCAAAACTTCACAGTAACAATTACAAATACACATGGAGCAACTTGAATATTGTTGAAACATTTATTATGGTTGATTGTGTTTTTTTTGTATCTGACACATTAACGCCTTTTTTGATCTAAAAGATTGTATCCTCATCTATATATATATGGAAAGTCAAGCAAACAATATAATTACGAGATCCAGCCTGTTGACTTCAGGTCTATCGTGAGGTCACAGGTCACACGAGGTGCGGACCATTCAATCAAAACTGACGTTGGATTGAAGGTTTATCGCTGAAACGATAATATCTATAAACAGCTAGTTAAATGCGGTTTCTCAGACGGAGAAATTCAATACGGAGATATGCTTTGGAATAGAGATAGAACGATAAGTGGTATATGCTAATGCTTAAGTGAAATAGAGTAGGTATTGAAATATGTATGACGATAGATTTTAGGTTTATTAATAACTTCGATGCAGTACCAATAAGTGGAGTAAGCAGGTAACTCTCTGGTATCCCAGAGATGGAAACCGAAACAGAGGACGCCAAACTTTAAGATGGGAGGACGAGTTGAAGCTCACTCTGGGACCGTACTGGACCAGGGTCGCTGCAGATCGAGTATACTGGAAGGAGTTGGAGGAGGCCTATGCCAAAAGGCACACCGAGCTGCGTGATATATTATAGTTTTAAGTTAAATTGATGAACTTTGTTGTCTCGGAATTAAAGGCTATTTTATTTATTTTTTATTTTAATAACTTATACCAATAATCATAAAAAATAGTCCTTACAACTGCAGCAACAAGCAAAAAAGTCGATTTGAGTAATTCATCAGACACACCCACGTGTGCATCAAACAAGACAATCACTAATTTAAAATTAACGACCCGAATTATCCGATGATTAATGAAAATTGAGAAACTCAAAAAATACTCGCTAAAGTTAATCAAGAAGATCTCGATCGCGTAATGATGCAGTTCATTTACAAAAAACATGGAAGCCCGCCGGCCTTACGAAACCCGGAAAATATCGAATATAACCTCATTAAATCGATTTTTGATACAATCGAAGCCAAAGGTTAAATGAAAGAAGACATTTTAATGAAATTAACAAAAATCGGACACGAAAATCGATATTTTCGAATCTTCGTCTTAAGTGCTTCCTTTGCCCACGCTGTTTACTTTTATTACTTTTTCGTAGGAAGTTTGTTCTCATGGATATCGTTTTAAGTTGAATGAGATATTTATTGTACCATTAAAAGTCATTAAGAATTAATGAGTATCATCTAACAAATATACGATTTTAGATAATTTTGCCAACAACTCTTTTATCATTGCCATTTATAATTGATAAGCTTACTTTTAATTTAATTCCATAAATTTAAATATATACGTTCAAAATATACAACAACCCTATAATAAAAACATATTGCATATACTGGGGTTGCGAATATAAAAAATATCGTCAGAATAGATGAAGCTCCAAAATTAGCAGAACTTTTGCCCAAACACAAATTCAGCATTTGCACTAAAATATAAGCTTAATTTCCTAACAAACCTACATACATTTTGTACACAAATGTAAACAATACCTAGCTTTATCGCGAGGGTACAGTTAACTGCGAAGTTGGAAGATAAATCGATGGCTCGACTTGAAATATGATTAGATGAAGCCAGCAATTGGTTAACCTTAGCCAATGTCTGACCTGGGCAGGGTTGGCGAGAAAACAATACAGACAAATCAATCTATGTGATGCTTATCTCAATTAGTGAAATGATTCTTTAATTTTTGTTGTCTCCTCTACGAGAAGGGAAGTCGGATCATTTTTCCTACTCCTTTTATCATCTTCTGATTAAATTCGTTACAGGGCCCAAGACAAGATACCTTTCCCTCGAGTTCATGGGCTTCGATGTTCAGTCACTACAGTGGTCGCCGCTGTGTTGCCCGTAATTAGGGTAAACTACACAATTATTGGCAAGATTCCAACAAATAACAATATGGTTTGAAAATGAAAAAGCTCGAATATTTATGTCCATATTTTGTTACAATATTCGATTGGTGTGTTATGCCTTTATAGGTATTAATGTAAAATAATAACAAAGAGGAAAATAAATGAACCGTAATTAACTTTAGTTGTTTTGAGAGAGCATAATTTTCAGAATTATTTCCCAAACTTATAAATAGACTGAACACTCATGTTTTAAAAATGCTTCATCATTTAAAACGAAAAATGATACATACTGATCAAAAAAATTGCCTAGAATAGTTTGTTTTATTAACTTGTAGGCGAGCGAACGAACAGAAAATAAAAATATATGTGACATTCCCTGTCCTTCACCTGTATCCTTCAGATTATAAGTGGTAACCTATGAAATGGCTGTTCTTTTTCAATCTACATCGACCTTATTATAAACAAATTAATGTTCACAAACCCTAATTACACCAAACTTAATCCATCGAAATCGAGCGTTGAAATATCGGTATCAAAACCGGTACTTTAAAATAAGATTGACAGGCAAGTCGCACGTGTTGATTGCAAAAATACTCGTAAAGTGCACCCAAATCAATCAAACATCAATTTAATGGAAAGGAAGCTAAGTAAAAGAAAACGGCATTTAAAACAAAGTAACGAGTTGATAAAAAAAATGTAGTTTAATCGGCTGTCATAAAAACAAATCTATTATAATCTGAACGAGGAATAACAGATACAGCTGACATTATACCTAGTCTTATTCAAACAACAATAAGCAGAAAGTAAACAGAAAAAAAAATACAACTAAATCACCTATTTCGAAATTACACCAAAGTAAAAACGATGTAATCAACAAAATTTAAATATAAATAAATCACATTCGACAAACGCAAAAAGGATTTAAAAGAGTTGTTTATAACGTTACACAACGAGAGGCAACCGCAGAAAGGCGGGCCGTATTAAATTACAATATTAATCCGACAGATGAAGCACAACTAAATGCTATAATGTTGTGGACTTCGAAGATAATTCAATAATTTAAAAGAAATCTTTTAATTCTCTTAAAAATTTTGGCCACCTGTTTAAAATAAGGTCTGTAATAAAATTTGTATTCTTATTTAAAAAGCACGAAGAATAACAAATAATATCAATGCATAGTCAACTGAAATCTATGAAACATAAATTATCCTTCAAATTAAAATTTTTAAAACACAACTATGGGTCCTCCTGATAAAATGACATAACGTCTTCGAAGATAAATCAATTCCTGCTTCTTAAGTAAAATCTAAACGTAACAAAACTTTCCCAATAAAAGTCCAATTTCGAAGAGCACTGAATTCTCGTTTGTTCCAACGCCCAATATATTCTAAAGTTTACCTTGGTCGCTTTCTAACTAAATAAAGAATGAAGTCGTAAGTAACTGTTGGAGTAAACACTGTCCTGTTAGAGGCAGGAAGGAGGTATTGGTGTGGGAACTTCGGGGAGGCAGCGTTAATGAGGATATGTCGAGAAAATAAGTATCGAAACTGGACGTGAGTGGCAGACGATAATTAAATGAAATTGTTTGTCTTTGAAACTATGGACAATCTAATTTGCAACAGTTTAGATCCTTTTAATTCCTAAAGGAAAATGATAATATATTCATAATATATCTGGAGTTTATCTAAAGGTTTGCTTAGCTCCTATAGATAGAGAAGAAGACAGCCCTATGCAATTTTCTGGTGCCAGTTTAAGCCAAGCTTCGTTTAGTAGATGGGGCGATGAAAACGGCACTTTTTGCCGAGATCAGATACACAATCCGATAGCACGCCAACTAATAGCTCTATAAACAAGATAATCGCCTAGTTAGCTGGGAAGCCTCCTCACTAGGGATTTATGAAATGCTTAAAAAACATGAAAGTCGCCTGTGCGTTGAGATCACGCGATAATTGGCACTGACGGGGATTTTTATAAAAAATTATCCGCTTCTTTCCGAGAGATGTCACAAATTTAATTTATGTTTTTTAAGGTTTGAGTTTTCTGTTTTATTTTAGATGCAATAGTGTTTGTAATCTTGAAACGCACGCTGCATTTCGAATTGGATTTCGACGAAACCGTTAATGAATTCAGTCACAGCTTTCCCAAGCGCATCTCGCAAAACAAAAACTAACCCGCTCACAATGACTCACGATTTAAAATTTGTGTTTTAATTATACAACAAAAACTTAATGTAAAATAAGCTGTCTCTCGTACGTAGTCCACAAATTAAACGGACCAGACATTCGGGCATTACGATTCGCGACATTTCTCTTTCTGGTACTCGCTTGGCAGTCGAAGAGAAAAAACCAGCTAATTGCGTGTACAATGGAGTACAAAGCCACCGCTTTTCCCACGGAACATCCGAAGGAGCTCGCGTACCGATCATTTCGGGCATGCGACTCTTATTGCCAAAAATTAATGCCCAGTAAAGACCTTAATTGCAAACCTGACTTGTTGAAACTCGCGACACCGTGAAGTTTCTTCGAATCAAAATTTATGAGCGTTTAAATAAGCGAATCATATTAAGTACAACCCCAGATGTGAGAGATAAGACTGGACAATCGATGGTTTATGGCATTTTAATTTTATTGGTTAATGTCGGTTATGTGCAATCTGGCAATTTGGGACGCAACGACTTTATAGCTGAGAGGCTGGTCCTGGCATTTTGCTCTTTATCAGATGAAGCGGGACCTTCTTCAGTTTTGCAACCACACACAAATTTACAACTTAATAATATCATAATTTAAGAACACTACGGAATTCGGGCTGCGTTTCGTAGAATTTACAACTGCTATTTAAAATTAAGTTATGCGTCGGCATAGCTCTTACATTTTCGGAAAATAGATTATAATATCACACATAAAAGTAAAAAATAATGAATACAATACGAAGATAGAAAGAATGGGGTACTATCTTAAGAATATAGACTACCTATGTTAGTAATTTAAATGTTTCATCTTATTTTTCAATCATAACCATTCATGCTGACCTGATATTCAGTAAAAAGACTTCACTTCCTTAAAAGATTTTACAATTAAAATATTTCGTCTAAGAGAAATTCAACTTAACAGTTAAATACCTTTAACAATCTCATTCTTCGGCGAATTAGGATCTCGAACGAACAAGACATTGGTTGTATCTAATTAACGAATTGAGAGTCAATTGCTAATTTAAAAGAAATTAACAATAATTAAACACACTCCCGAAGCATAAATAAAACTATAAAATATCTTAATTATTTATCTGTCAATCATAAGTCTATAAGCCGTTGTCGACTGGAAACAGTGGTCCATGTCAAACCATTATCGTCTCACGGTGGCTAGGCTACATCCAATTCGTATGCAAATGAAACAGTGATGGCAGACTAAGGCAACGCTTGGCTAAACGTCGAATATTAACATTCATTAAGCTTCAGGAAACACCGGTTGTTCGAGCCTTGCTCAAATGAATTCAAAAATCAATTTCGCTATGGTATTATGTAAATCTTGGCCTGTGTAAAGGATGGATGTAGAATTATAATAAGCGTCTGCTAAAGGCTGTTTAACTTTCATTTTTTTAAGACTAAATGGTCAAAGTAAGTCAAATTATGATCCTCTCTACTAAAAGGTTCCAACGTTATCTAACTTTTAAAGGTATATTGAAGCCTCTGCTAACAAACTCTAGAATTCAATTTAAACCACAAACAAATCATTCAATACCTTTTGTGAGATCAAATTCTAAACTTTACTACAATTGAAGAATCAAATTTGGAAACACCATTCCTTTTATTAACTATACTCAAACACAATTATCATAGTTGATAACAAAACCATAAAAAACCAGTAAACTAATTTTATAACCTTGCAAAAGCCGACCAGTAGCACGCATCGGAAGAGCACGTGCTCTCGTCAACACATCAACACCAAGCAAGGGTAGAGGAAACCCCGAAAACAGGTTATGAATGCCATGTTACCATATTTGCGTCGACTGGATTAAAACGTAAATGGTCTAAACGGGCGGCTGTTTTGCCTACCCGTCGCCACGTGGCCGCCACACGTCATCCACCCTTTATGGAGAGGATACTCTATATTTGCATGGAGGCCGGCGAGTTGGTTCACCTCTGAGATTACACAAGTTATCAGACTATTTGGGAGACTCGTTCGTTTGGCGTAAACATTGTATGCATCCGCTTTGATGAGTCACGCGTTACGATTTTACATTTTGAAGCCGTATCGGGTTATGTAAATCTTTTTTGGGATGCCACGAGGTTGAGCTGACAAGTGATATTATTAGTTTAAAAATTGGTGTAACGTAGGATGACACAGTTGAGAAAATAAGTATTGAACAACGTAGCAATTAGCTTAAAGAATAATTTGCGGGACAATATTTAATACAACAGTATTGATGCACGTAATGATGGAAAAGTGAAAGCCAAGCTCATTATCTCTTATTGCAATCCAATCGGAAGCCACGCGATTAAAACTCCTCGGACACAACCAAAACAAACTTAAATTTACAGTTCGTCTTAAACAATACTGGGAGATTTGCAACGGGACTTACATATTTGGAAGCGCATCAATAAATTTGCAGAAACACAAGCGGCTTGTTTGTTTTGAGAAGTCATCAGATGCAGCCGAAAACTTGATTACAGAAAAAAGGTAATACACCATAACGAGGCGAGCGTACGTTTTCTTGTAGCGGTACTATATGTAAATGGCTTGAAGATGATAAAAGATCGCATGATGAAACGGTAATCAGAAGTATTGGAGATATGTTTTATAAAGCTTTTAACACATACAACGAAATGACTTAAAACTACAGTAATAAAATGAGACATAAAAGTTAATTTAGATAAAAAACAGGATAATCCAATCAAACATGCTCAAGATACATTCAAAGAAACAAAAATAAACGGTAGCATATTACGCAAAATCTTTAAAATTAGCAGCTAACGAAAAAAATATTATTGTGTAAAGAGTGAATGTTGTCGATCTTGTTAATTAAATAAAAATATGTATCGACAATAACGAAATGGCCAAGACTGCACGATTGCAAGTCCCGGCGACAACCGAGCGACGATTAGGTTTAAACGCCGTTTAAACAATAATTATACTGCTGGAAACCGGTATATTATCTACATAACAACTGTTAATGCGTTATAAATGTTTGGACGTGACAAAACTGTTGATAACATTAATCCTTGGTGAAATATTTATAACAAAATAATATTCAAAGGGATGAAATCAAAACGTATGAAAATTGGCGAGATTGTTCTGATGCGACACAAGATAATGATTTCTTAATATATTCTGGAATTTTAGGTGAATTAACTAGGACTGTAAACGAAATAAGTAGACAGTGTCTATTAGTTTAATAATTTAAAGTTTCCTGCAGGTATAGTAATAAAGGCATGTCATCTGGTCATAAATGCTCTTTGCTAAAAAAATAAATTTTAAGCTATAAAATTAAATGGTAGTTAAAGGAATTAAGTATATATTTTTATGGTTATTTTAGTTTATACCAACAAACTAACTTGAGCTTTCAATGTCCCAGTATTAACATAATGATAATGGAGCACTTTATGTTAACGGTTTGGGCGTCGACATTCTAATATAAAACATGTAGTGTTTTGAATACAAATTCAACCCGACAAGTGGCTAGTTTTAGAAAATATATTGCGCAAAGTCGTCCAGTTACGGATTATGAATACTGGAGTATAATCATTATTCTGTTAACGCAACAAATCTCCATATATCTGTCTCATTTATATATAAAACATAACTGTTAAAGAGGGTCTTTGATGGGCTCATGTGAGTAAGATACACATTACACTAGTATGATATCATCACAAAAAATGTAGATCATCTATCACAGATGCGTTGAAATGGAACGCAGTATCAATTACCCAAACAAATAGCGTAAGTAATAAGAAGATGCTCTTCGATTTGCTAGAAGCCTATTTTAAATTGGATACAAAAATCGTACCCGGCTTCAAAAAAGGAAAACGAACCAGATAGGTAGTATAAATACACTGCAATTTTCTCAATAGCAAATATACATAAGGAAGATCCAATTAAACCATATAAACCAATGCGACAATGGAATCTAAATTCAACGACGCCCAATCTACAGAACAATAGGCAATCCTTGAATCAATAGTCGCTGTAGATACTGCACCTTTAGAGCATGCAAATATATCTGGTGTCGATATCAACACGGTCAGTAATTATGCGTTTATATTGTAGGCAATCTCATTCATAAAACAAGATGAATGATTGATAAAACCATTAATAATAGTTCTACATGAACAAGTTGCCGGACTCGATCGAGAGCAACTACAATAATTTTGTCGACGAAACCTTAAAGAAACAAGTCCGCCAATTGCAATTACACAGGCGCAGGGCGTTCATAATAAAGATGAATTTATAACATTGAATTCATAATCGATACATGCGATAAACCTGAACATATGAACGTAAACACGTCAGAATGTAAAGATGTATTTTTTAATCTCTTCTCATCAGTGTGTACGTTTTAGCGCTAAATAAACATGCCTTATCTAAAATCAACGGAAAGAAACGGGTTGGAGGGTAAGTAAGCCGACTGAAACGCCGACACCACGATACCATCACACTGATACTGATCAAGGAAGACCACTTGTCAATACATTTCACCTGCGAAGTGACTTGATCTCCTTTGCCTGGAACGAGTTCCTATCAATTGTGTCAGTCCGGGAACCCAAGGCTGACAACGGACCGTTGTTTAACGTTTCTTTTAGAATGGATACACTTGAGTCTAACACACTTTATATTACTTCTAATGCTGCGTGCCAATATTATCGAAGATTCTGTGCGTAAAAGATTCATCCCGTGTAAAATGCTAATTTCTGTCTCGGTCTTATGCAAATGAACGACAGTGCCACTAAATAGCATTAAAACCTTACAGGCAAATATTCCGCTAACCTTATTTACTGGACAATTCATACGTCGAGGCGAACAAACACAGGTGGTCCCAATAAAAGGTTCGTCGGAGTCGGAGCGCCTCAGAAGAGATGCCGCCCTCCCTAAAAGGATAATAATACGTCGTTTCGAATCTCGAAGCCGCGTACCATCCACAAGATTCTGGGAGAAATGTAATTGTCCAGCGGACTGACAAATAGCTTAATTAACGACTAACACGCGACTCGAGAATTATTGAGATTATCCGAATGGCTCATCGGCTGAGGTGCTCGTTGGTGGCGCGTTCTGAACGATTCATTAACATTTTTCTCGAGTATAGATTCTTAAGCGAGTCATATCAATTACGGTAGCAGATTCTCTGACAATTTATTCGCCGCTGGATTTAAAGTTCCATTCAATGCGACTAACAAAGGTAACAGAGGAAATTATGAATAGCCCACATGCAACTATTTAATGAAGGCATTAAATTTCAAGGTTGGTACGGTAGTCGAGAGATTTGGTTGTTTTTTTCGCAATGTTGTATAGTGGTAGGCGTGCCGTGGGCGCGCACGTGACGACTTGGATATTGTGCGTGCAGTACAGCCGCTTACGTAGGCGGCTGCCGAAACACTGAAGCTGACTAGGGAATTTCGCACTTTACGACACGCATTTTAGAAATAATTACGATCACCATAACAGAGTTTTCGCAATCTTCATACACTTCAGATTCCGTCAGTTCGATTACCGATCAAGGTTGTCGCGCAATAACGATTTGCGAAATAACTCGAAAAATCGAGTTTCATTTGGAAATAAGTGGATACCTTGGAAGTCGACAAAAATGCCCGGTATTGTTCAATTGCACGGATAACACGGGATCCGTGGTTCCCATCAGAAGCGATCTTTTTGTCCAAAAAACAAGGCTTCGCTGCGCTTTCGTACCAATCAAATAAAAACCTTAGCAGTTAATGTTTAATGTATAATGTCGCTCATTATGTATGGGAACCCCGCTGACCGTTCGGGAAATTTCTGTCAGATATCGCGGATCTCTATGGTAGCAGTTTGCGGTCATCTCTGGACGTTTTTCGGCAACTCCGTCAAGAGATAGCATCGGTCGCATGACGGAACGCATTTCGGTCGCATTACCAAGTTATGTAAATGTGCCGCATCGAAATGCCTGTATTCTGAACGTGAAGATTGAATCTCGAAGCGCCCCGTGGATATGGCAGCTGAATTGAATACGTCATTGGAAAATTATTCTAGCAGAATATCGGAATATACTGATTATGTAGTTCTGTACTTTTTAAACCACTATCAGTTCTGGATATCAAATAACACGTATGTAGGTGATGTTTTATTTATCTACTGCAGTTTTTTTTTCATTACAATTGAAATTTATCCTTACAAAATATAATAAATATACTATGTTATAATGAAAAAGTATTATTAAAATAGTTTTAATTATTCCTGACATACACCATGTCTAATAAATACTAATAACGAGACCTAGGTTTTACCATATTTTAGCAGCTGAAACTATTTTTAATCTAGCAATAAGCAGATGTGCAAGGAACACTTGTTAGAAACATATTAATATTAGAATTACAAACGTACTTAGAACAAGTCTTGCTCGAACGTCCAACTAATTTTTCCCTGTAAAAACTACCTCGCCATATTCATTAAGATTACTTCTTCTCTACCGATCACCGATAAATTAAAAAAAAATATTAAACATCATTCCTAATTAAATCTGACCACCAAATCAACAATTTTTTTTTATTGCCATGTAGGCAGACGAGCCAACGGGCCACCTCATCGTAAGTGGTTACCGTCGCTCATGAACCTCTGCAATGTCAATTTATAAACTGATTCCAAATACTTTTGCTTCTTTTACTTGTATTATAAAAACAACAATAATAAATTACTAATTTTAGTATTTCATGCATAATTAAAATGGTTATTATACCCTACACTAACTGTGTGAAACCTATTACAACTATTATTTATACACCAGTCGAGCAAATAAAATTGTAATAAAAATGCAGGATTGCCAACATAAATAAAACACAGTATGGGCAACGTAAAATTCTAAAATCCTAATATAAAATTGCACGTTGCCAGCTGCGGAACCCGTTTCCAAACGATGTCGGATAACTCAGAATCTTAATTATTTCGAACAGCTCTGTTCGTTTTACAGTAAATAATTATTTGCTTAATGCAGAGTGCGTAATATTTAAAAATAATTTATTTTAGGTATTAAATAAAGGATAGTTAGTTAAACACTAATTTTTAAACTGCAGAAATTAAACTACAATTTTATTCATTTTAGCCAAACATAAATTTATCAGTTAAAGAAGTCACTGTTTTCTGTCCGTTTCCTTAAATAAACAAAAGGAGAAATAAATAGCGGCTTCTGGAACCGAAACTTAGCCCGCGTTTAGCTCCGCCATAGCACGAAAGTACCAGGCGCGCATAACAACAAGGCGTTCACTAGGAGGCGGGCCGACTCACCACTCTCCCCCCGCCCAGTCTAAGACCCACCCCGTCCCGCGACCGCGAACCATTTTGAACCGAGAAGGGTACGTCATACTTCATAGCGAGAGGTCTACATTACTGGACATTTACTCTTTGCATCTATGATGTCCTGGTAATTCAGTTGGTTACGCGCTCGTGCTTAGCTTGGTTTAGCGCTAACGGGCGAGTGCCGGGACTTGCTGATTAGATGAGGAGTTAATTTAGAGGCATTTGAAAACTTCTTTAACTTGAACAATTAAGCAACTAACATTTTAAAAAGAAAGAAAAAATAACAGAATTATGAAAAACAATAAAATTAGTTAATTTTTTAAAGAATTTAGAAAATAATTTAAGTACCAACCTTTGGTCCAATGTTGGGTGTAATGAATAGACATGTTCGCATGTTAGGTGTTACCATTAAATTCCAGAATAAATATTTCTAAAATAATATAACTAATCAAATAAAGTTTAATGATGTAAGAAATGAAATGAAATTAATTACTTAAGTTACCAATTTGTCTATTTACTTAGTTTTAAAAACACTTTTCGAACTACACGTAATACGGGCGCCACCTATCCGCTCCTTGCTTACATTTCGGGAAGGTTGCCTCGTTTCGTCACAAGAGGGCCAGGCGCCCGCCTTAAACAAGGCTGCGAGCTCCGCGCTTATTCTGAGTTCCTGGTACTTTTTACTCCATATTTGGTTGTGGCGATTACGTTACCGTTCTGGATGGCGCGCTAGTGATGCGCGTATATTTATGAACACAATAAATCGATCGATTAAGTGAACTTTTTTTGTAAATATTATTTGGTGCATATGTTTTGTTTTTTTACAATGAGGATAAATAGTTAGACGACTACGTTATAACAAAAAATAAATATAACATAATTTAAAAAAAAATAACTGTAAACCAACAGAGCTAAGATAGCATCTAAAAACCGGATTTGTGATCAAAGCAATCGCGGTTACATTAAGAAACTTAACCAAAATAGATGCATAAAGCTCGCAGATAGCAAGCTTCGCATTAATATTACAAAACTGCGGGCCGTGAGATATGGGTCGCAGATGCGCGCCCGCGCCTCAAACGTAATTAGTGTACACGCAATATATAATTGTTTCATTTCGGAACTACGAGCTCCTGTCTGCAAATTGCCCGAGAATTTATTACGAGCCATTAACGATCTAGATTTGTGAATCCATTCGCAATAATGAACATTGCTTCTTTACACGAATCAGTGGTTATTTATGAAAAATTCTAATATCTATTAAAACCGAACATCATCCATGAGCTGGATATAACTTAAAACAATGCAAAATCTAAAGATCTAACCGTCGTCAGGTCGTGTGGGAAAATAATCTCGAGCGCAATCTACATCCGAGCTAGGTCCTAATTAATTTAGTAATCGTTCGTGACGACTTATTCCGGCCCTAGACCGAACCACGAACCTAACGAAATCACGACTCTGCAAGACAACGATAATCGTTATTTTAAATTTATTAAAATGTCCTCTTTAAGGACTATATCGGAACGCCTATATCGGACTGTATAATTTATTCTAGCAATGGAGGCAGGCGCTCAACAATGAGGGCTATTATCATTTCTAAATGTGCACGTTTTGATTTATATATCAGTGGTCCGCTGACCGAGCTTTTTAATGCAAAATGAACCCATCTATTACAAGACATGAATCCAATAATTGGAGATTTATGAATTGTTCTAGGCGTATTTGTTGTTTGAGCTGTCGGGATCCACGGTGTAATAAATCTTCGGAGATACTCCTAGATAGGGAAGACAAATTTCGCAAACATGTTTACAAATCGTTGGACCATTAGATAAATGGGTAAAATCTGAAAACAACATATTGTCGGCTATTTCTATGAGAAAGTCGGTACAATGCGCCGGTACGCCGACAACGAATGCCGTCGTGTTGGCCCGACGGCCCCCGGGGCGTCGCAATTAAACTACGGTGTACACGGGGTGATCACTGATCAGTTCACTGAGCTGATGAATTTACGATATGTTCCGTAAAAATATTGAAAAAAAAATGATGACTATTTCTACTTCAGTAAAGAAATCCGTTCCTAAATTCAATTACAAATATAAATTACGAATAATTCTTAGATCTGCTATAATGAAATACCATTTAAATATTAAAAAATTGATATTGCAAAAATGTTCTTAAAAGTTTAAATAAAACCAACGTACAGAGAAAGGGTCATGGCCCGTGAAGATGGCCTAAATTGGGCTCAATTTATAACGATACACGGATCTTGGCAAAAAACGAAAAGGCTACGTCACATAGGTGAAATAACGAGGTAACCGGACGGATGCGCACGTTAGGCTAACAAGTACGAACAGGGCACGCCGGCGACTTTGATACCCGCTGCGAGACAGGACCGCTTGCGTGCTCAGCGGCCGACCTCGCAACCGGGACAACAGATTAAGCCGATCCGATCTATTGCGAATACTATCAACAGATTGTACAATTAATTCGAAAATAGAGCTGTAGAGTCACTTTAAAACGACAAAAAAATTGAGATTATTCTTATGTTTTCTATTAAATAATTATATTTTTACATTTATACTATGTTGTAGTTTTTTGTTTTACTAGACCAGACCAATGTTACACTTATTTAAATTGTTTATTTTCAGTACGCAATACCGGTATAATAATGTTCGTCACTTCGTAATTATTATTTTATCTACTTTACTGCAGTAACTTTCAACAAATCAATCAGTTTTAAAAAAAGAATTTCTTAGAACCTATAAAATTCATTTAACCTTTTGATATTCGTATTTAGTACTAATTTTCTAACATATAACTGGTTGAAAACAGCAAATTTGTGTCCATTGCCAACGCCTACTTAAATTATTTCGAACAATCTAACTATGACTGAGTAAAATAAATAGTATAAATAAATGCATCACTAGCTACAGTATAAGGATAATTTAAAAATAAATTACAATTTCCTACGACGCACTTTAAATTAATACCTATTACTTATTTCTCAAGTAAACCTTTATCATTTTTGCATCAGCATACATCGTCTTTCAAACTTAGCTTTAAAGGATTTTGATGGACATATGCACAAGCGGCTCGATTTCTGTTCGTCTAATGAAGGTTCGGCTTTTCAGAAAAGAGGCTTTTGAAGAATTTCAAGTAATTGCAAGATATCAACTATCAAAGCCAATGGCAACATAAGGTAGGGAAATATTTTTAGTACTAACAATTTTGCTTTACCATTAAAATCAATTAGAAGTAATGATTTAAATGTATTTTTTTATAAACAAAGCACTCAAAACCTATGGTGTGTTCTGGGGGTAAAAAATGAAATTTTATATAACTAAATATTTGTCTTAGGCATCTAAGATTACCTAAGTGAGTACCGAAGTCATGAATTTCGTCAATTTTAAATGAGAGTGGAACTACTCTTATACGTCCAATGACCAATTATTTAAAAAAAAAGAAAAAAAATGATCTAAAAAGTATCATTAAATCAGTGTTATCTTTTTTTACACGGTTATAAACAGAAGTATCAGATTTTCTTTTAAATTGTTTTTTATATTTTTTATGTTAAATAAATACTTTTTCTTTCGACATTTAAAATGTTCTTTAGAAAATATTGCCTGTTGTACTAACATTGTCAAAATTTGCAACTGTTCGATTTTCTTTCGCAAAGTATCTATATTCAAAATAAATTTCATGCCTATCATAGGCATTTATTGGAAATGTAGTACAATTTACTACAAAAAATAATTTGTCTCCTTATATTTCCGATTTCATTAATTTCAATAAAATAATATGTTACAATAGTTTTATTAACGCCAATACTAAACAATATTAGTTTTTAAAACTTTGTATTTGTTTAAAATTAATTATAGAAATAAAATATTATAAGCTAAACGACGTCAATTCGCAATAATTTCATATTGAATCGATTTATTTTCACTTCATGATACACAAACGCTATTAATAATCCAATATCTAAGATGTAATACTGAAACACGACGGGGAGCGTATAGATCGAATATTATAACGCGCTTTATAATCGAATTCTATTTTAATTTACATAAACTATTAACCGTGAAAAATAATTGAAATAAATTAATAATAAAAAATTACGTTGAAATTCGAAAAACGTAAAATCGATTTGAATGCAAATTATATTGGTGATATGTTTTTCACATTATGATTCGAAGGAAAGGTAATCATTAAAAGCCTAATTTAATTTCAATTTCAAAAGTAATTAGCGAATTGTATTTTTATCATTAGACATTTACACTATTACTAAACGGGTTCTTACCACGATTATTTTGAAATGAGCGTTCCCGATATTTCAGCACTGTTGCAAGCGCCATGATCATTGATCACCATATGATGATATGATGATCAATGTGTCGGGACCGCAGTAATAGTGTAAGTGATGTAGATAACCGCGAGTGTTTAAAGAAATTTTTTATCATTGAATTTTTTAACTTTATTCTACTTAAAAATAATTAGTAGATGATTACGTTAACTACACCGGTACTTTTCCAATCCTTTTTCAGTAAAGTAATCGAATTTTGCAACATTATGATATTTTAATCCTTAATCGACGATTCAAAACATTTTAACGACTGTAATGAAATGAACGAACATCCCTAGATTAGTACAAGTGGCGCCATCTCTTATCACGAATCGTTTTTATGTGACAGCTGTCACATTATTTACGAAAATAAACATATTAGAAAACGTTTTATAAACAAATAAAACAGTTATTCAAGTCTTGTTTACGTAAATAATGTAATATTTTACTTTATTTATGGGTTTTTCAACACTTTAGCGCCGTAAATAATCACTAACAAAACCACTAACAGCTGACATCTGTCAAAAGTTTTAACACAAATGTTCACGAAAACACGTAGAGTGTCCGTAAATAACATATTTATGATAAACAAATGATAAAAAATATAATCTAATGAAAGAAAATAGATGTTTGGAGTCGTTTTCAGCAATATTCCATGGGGTTTCATGAAACACAAACATAACCTATAAAACACTATTTTTGTAACTTTTGTGACTAATTTTATGTATGTAGCAGCTAAATTTGACAAAATAATTTACTTTAAGTTTATTTTTATGATATTTCAGCTTAGAAAGTTGAATTTTATGAGTTTTTCTTTGATATTTTACAGTAACTTTCATAGGTCTGTGTGAACAAAATATTAATTAAAATTCATTTTTAGAAATCTATTCTTACTTTTTTACTTACTGAATAATTTGTAGAAATAATTCAAATAGAGTTACAAAGGTGTGTAAAACAAAATTTAGTACTTGTTGTTTGAAGTCAAAATTGAAACAGATGATATAAACTTATTTCTTATTTTTTCTTGTTTGTGTTTTATATTTTGTCACTAATAAACCTATTTTCACTTTTTTGATGATGTGTAGTTGTAAAAATTTTATGCACTTTAACACAAATGCAAACACTGCTGTTAGTCGACCCATATGGAATATTGCCAAAAGCGGTCTCGGTGACCCACCTTCTTCATAATCCCAGTCTTCCGCTTGGAGAAAGTCGTGTACCGTCGCAGTTTATTATCTATGTACTCCATTTTGATCTTGACGCGACCTTTAGTCTTTTTGCCATTAGACGGAGGAGACTTCTTGGGCTGAAGGGAGGCATATCCGTCATCTGCTATGTCTGGCATGGGGCAGTGGTCCAGGGGAACACTCTGGGAAGGCCGGTCGTCGTAGCACTGCTCTGAAGGGCGCTTCACTCCAGCTCGGGGCATCGGGCAGGGTTGCATGCCGGGCCGCAGGGGGCCTGCTCCGCCGAGCGCGCTCGGAGGCCTGCCCGCGCTGTACATATCGGGCATCTCTCCCAACAAGCCCATGTAAGACGGCCCGAAGCGGGACTCCCGCGCTCCGCCGGGCGCGTCCATGATCACCTCGCAGTACGCCACAGTAACCGGTGCGCAAACGCGCTATACACACCTCACCGTTCGAACGTCGAACGGAGACTAACCGAAAACGCGATAACACCGAGGGCGGGACTGACGGCTCGGCCGCTCGGACCGCGACTGACTTCGCTCCGTTCGCGCTATGCCGTCCCGCGCGCTCGACCCTCTAGCCGTCTCGCTCGCACGGCACCGCCCGCCCCGCGCTCGACAGAGACGGTGTTTCACGACGTAACCCGACACATCCGTTGGAAAAGCTCCGTACGTCTGGAGCCCGCGAACGATTTCAGTGCCCGAAATTCGTATGAAAATAGAGCTTTTATTTTGAGTTTATTTCGTAAATAGAAATAATAGAATCGGAAGTGGACCGGGTCGGGCGCGCGGCGGGCGGTGGGCAGTGCCGGAGCCATATTTAGACTTGAGCCGTGCCAAATACGGCATGCAACAGTCAAATGGGGGCCACTGAAATCCCTCCTACTTGCACCTGGCGATTTTCACGTCTAATAATTAAAAACTTTGTCACGTCACAGTTGAAACGAGTGGTTCATACCTGTCCATATACCATGCATAGTATTCCTTCCATCATATATTATACATACACTCTGTATGTTTAAACTGGTCCAGAAACCATTTGATCGCCATTTTCTGTTTTCTTAGAAAGAAAGTTTTAATCTGTTTAATTAAACCGAGTCTTTACAATATTTTTATTTATTTAGATGCGTATTTTTCAGCTTATTTTGCGAATGATTGCAACTTGTTTGGTTTTTGTTTAAATTCGTAAGATATCCAAATAGACTGGGTATGTCTCTATTACTCAATAGGGACATAGTCTCATTATCTACTTGGATATTTAGGTCAACTATAACGACATTTCAGTAAATAATAATTATTAATTGGTTTTATTGTTCTAAAGAGTTTTCATGCGATTTTAATTCTGACGAATATCCATGATGATTATCGTGTGACAGTGCAACTTATCATCAGGAAAACTTACAAGTGCACGTGCACGAACCTGCTAAATAAGAAATTATATTTCTTGAAACTATTGTTGTTTTTTTTACTTTGTTAGTCATGCGTAATATTCATCTTACCGAAAAATACGGCTGTTATATAGGTATATTTTTTTATGTTATCACTAGCTGGCACCTACAATTTCGTCTGCGTCACATAAGTGAATTTTCTCACCGTTTAAACCTTCCCTGGACTTCTACGAATATTTCAAGACTAAAATTATTCAAATCGGTTCAGTCGTTCTCAAGTTTTAGCGAGACTAACGAACAGCAATTCATTTTTATATATAAGAAGAAAGAAGAAGATTTCACAGTACAAATTGCAGGCAATGATTAAGATTTGATTCTTGATCTCTAATTTGCACACGAATTGCGAATCGCCCCCAGTCATAATTAACGGTATAAACACATAATAAAATCACAAATCTAACAGTATAAATGAATTGGAAACCGACATTATGACCTTATAAGTATCTTAAACTAGATTGCTCCTCGTTTTATGGTTACTTTAGTGTTATTAGCAGAAAATTTGTATTTTCACGACGGAGTTCGCCCACCGGTGGACCTCATTCGTTTTCCATTTTAAGAGTATTTTATTGTTGACTGCTTAGTCAGAGTACGATGAACTTATTTTGCACTACTTCTGTTAATACGAAATTTTTGTGAAATGTTTTTTCTGTGAAATTATCTGAGCAAAATCGTACACTTTGGCAGCCAAAATGGAGTCTTACTTCTTTATATAAGTCTACAGATAAAATCGCTGTATTGAAGATCACTTTCAATTACAATTTCCAAAGGGCAGGGCGGTACAGTACCTACCGTATTCGTGATTATTTCTTACAGCAATGCAACGACCCTGTACCAACCCATTACTGCCCACTATTGGGCTCAGGTCTCCTCAGAAGAGGGATTAGGCATAGTCCACCACGCTTGCCCAGTGCGGATTGGGGACTTCACATATCTTCAAAGGATTTTTAGAACCCTTGTCCGACATGCAGGTTTCCTCACGATGTTTTCCTTCACCGTTTATAGCCAGTGGTGTTGTGAAAAATGCAACGACCCTGAATTATTATAATTACTGATAGGTACTACAATATTTAAATCTTCAGGAAGTTAATTTTCCGTGGATCACGCAATGAATTCAATTAAAATTAAACAGAAACAGTATACAGTTGTACCTACGAGTATGCTTTATTAAAGTCACTAGTTGTCATAACTTCTATAACACCTAAACATAGCGGATTAAATTTGTCTTTAATACTTAGCTACGAGTACTATACAAGAGTTTTACTAATAACTTAGTAGCATCTGTGGTACTTTAAAAATACCTCAAAGTTGAACTTTTATAAATACCACCTTACTAAAATGTTAAAATCTATAACCGTTGACGACTATTTCAAAATTGCAAATACCATCTAAATTTCAGTCTCTACCATTCATGACGGCATCGAACATCAATAAAATAACATATAAATTAAAAGGGACAAATGTTGTATCAGTGTAATAGCTTTCTAAGCAAATACCCGACCTGGCAGTCTGGCAGGCCGGCGAATTCCTTGCCAAATCTGGCAACCGCCGCGTATGGCACTGTTGACGCAATGCCATTCAATTTGCCACACTTGTTCGAGTGTACATGATGTTCATACGACATTAGATTTCCAATATGTTTTATTAGTTTTTAATAAAAACTTTAACCCACCAATGAATGGAAACACACACACAAAAGAATTTTATATAATAAAATTTTAATAAGAGATAGCAAAACGGCAATTCGGTTCTGTGCTTGATTTACCTAATATTTGATTAAAAACAGAAGAAATTGGTTTAATGTTTATTTGCAAACACGATCACATAATTAGAAGGACAATTTGTACTTATATTTATAGCTTAAATGGTCCTGTACCTATAGGGGATCAGTATCGGCTCCCCAGTGCACGGGCACTGCAGCTGATGCATGAGAGCGACAGCTGTAAGCACTTGTGCGCCGTACAGTGAGCTATAGACTTGTTTATAAATATATAATGAAAAAAAGGAAAAAATTTGGGATTATCCAAAAAAAACACTACATAACGCCTACCTTTAAAACTTAACATTGCTTGATATACCGAAAATTATAGGAGACAAAGAAGACCAAAGCATAGGAATGCATCGCCCTCATACATAGTATCATCATAATACACTTACTTTACAGAATAAAAGCTCTTTTTTTTTTTTATTGCCTTGTAGGCAGACGAGCCAACGGCCCACCTGATAGTAAGTGGTTACTTTTAAGAAGAGCGGTTCATACTTGCACTGGAGTCAGCAGATCTTATTTCAAAAGCCTTATTTCGTTTATGCATTTAATAATTTTATTACTATTTTATATTACCACGTAGTATTACCGTAGCTCATTGACCTCTGCAATGTTAGGGGACACAGGGCCGCTATCTACAATCATGAAAACTTTCCCTTGGTTCTTCTCATTCAGGTCTGATAGCAAAGTGACAGCATAATTTCTGAAATAGTTGTCAATTCAACATTGGTTTGAAACCACTTGGAATTTTAATAAGTCAGACCAAATTGCAAGAAGCATTCCTTTTGTATAACTATCTTTAGTATTAGAATCAAGAACAAATAATTTAAGTATTAAAACTAGCTCGAGATAGTACCCCACGCTCTCCGGGTCACAGGTCCTCCCGGGCGACCTTACATCGTACACGACCACTAAACAATGCTAATAAAATCAAATGTACAATTATAAATAGGTATTAATATACCGTATGTGTGTTAGAGAATGGAGCTAAACACTGACCACATACGGTTGGGTATATCTGACAAGTTTACCTGCACAGTTCAACTAAAGGTATACTACAAAACTGTGCAGGTAGGTCATATCTCAACTACCTGATAGGTATACCTCTGCATATATGGCCGGCATGAAGCTTGAACTTTTTGAAACTTCTTACGATCACATATCACTCATTCGACGCATACGTAATAAATGTACTGTCTCCTAACTCATAGATAGTATGCGTAGAGTTGACTTATTAAGAGTGGAAGAATTTTAACGAGATTTTTTTTATTGCCTTGTAGGCAGATGAGCTAACGGGTCACCTGATCGTAAGCGGTTACCGTTGCTCATGGACTTCTGCAATGTCGCCTGCTGCCTACGGCCTACCTTTTAAGGACTTTCTTCAAGCCTCGTTTGAAGAAAGACAAGTCATAGCGCTCGGAAAACACCGAAGAGAGAACAATTTTAATTTTCACACCTAGAATCATACCCTGGTGACCAGATCTGGTTAGTGGTTGACAACCAAAGGACGTCCGTAGACTGCCATTTCTCATAGAGAAACTCCACGCTTCTACATCAATGATGAAGTTCGCGAAACCAGAGCCAGAAAGTACTCATGTATCAAGGTACTCATCTTGTATGCATCAAACGTTAATACATAATATGTACCTTACTGTATGGATTCACACTTTTAAAGAAATTAGCGAGTGAGTCCCTTACATTGCAGAATTCTTGGCCACCATACAAAGGGTTGTCACGCAGCACATGTCGACGACCCGTGGACTTCGCTACCACTCCGGAAAAGGACATCAACATAATCGGTTTTGCGTCACCATCTAATGCCATTGTCTAAATTTTATTAATGTTAATTTATGAAACAATAATAAAAGACTTGATTGAATGACAATGGCGTCTATGATGTTATTTGATTTCCGATAGGTAGTGGTACAATCAGCCTCATTAGTGCATAACAACAATAAAAGCGAAATTCGCTTGCATGATAATGCAGCGATGTAAGTGATTTGTGAATGTTTGTTATTGAAGTGCAACTTGCACTCATGCGATGTTTTTGAAAATGAGCATCCTCTAATCAGTAATGTATCAGGTAGTACCTAAGTGGTTTGGTGATTTTTACTTCAAAAAATTTTTTTTTTCTTTTTTTTTAAAGAAAAGGAGTTTTGTCACTTGACATGTGAAGGGAACACTTTGATGAAAGATCTCGAAGCGCAGGCATATGGTATAAGACCATCCAACCACATCCCACAAAACTCTTGTGGTTTGGACAAAAACAGCTGATAGCTTCGGAGATTTTCCTTTTGTACCCTACTTGTAATGTTTATTTTTAATTCTATTGTCTAAAGTAAGTAACAACCCATTTAATAATTGGCGAAACGACAAGAAATTGATATTGGCATGAAATCGCTATTTATCATAATTTATTTCTGTAACTAACTATTTTTATCGCTCTAATTACTATATTTTTATAATAGGTCCTAACAATAACAAAATAGCCAAACAATTATCTACAAACTACTAGATTCGGACAACATTTTTTTCTCTTATCTTTAACTTTTTTGATTCTAAATAGACAATAAAAGTCGTTCTTATGTGAGCACACTATAGATTAAGTTATTTCAACTTAAAGTAGACACAACACAATAAAAATCACCTTAACGTCCACTTAAAATCGTAACACCACAAAACGGAATAACTCTAAATTAATAAACCAATTTAAATCGACTATTTAGAACGTACAATGCATATCTTTTGTGATAATGGAGCATTTCTCCACGTGCCTTCAGCTAACAATCGGATCCCCGGCAACGTTCCACGAATATTGTCATCTAGTAGCCAATTATTGAGTAACGCAATACCAAGATCGAAATTTAAGGAATCCACCACTTAAGTTTATGTCTCTATTCATTAAAAAAGATTACGATGCTAATTAAAATTGTTGCGTCCGGCGAGCGTTAAATAAATCGATGCGGTGTTCCCGGTGCGTGTTCGTGTTTTGTTTTGTTTAAGGCTACATATTTGTGGGGTACTGACATCAACACCTCGCCGGTTACAATGCGAGCCTTGTCGGCGGTACAAAGCGCTTTACTGGAACGATTTGCAAGGGCCGTGAATATATGGGGGCTGACGGCGAGTGCATCGCGCGATGTCGTAACTAAACGTTCGATGTATCGACGGGAGCTTCTTTGTTGCGACTCGGGAAGATCGCATCTTACACTCAATAGAATGGCTTTGTGAATGGTACAGTTACTTTTGTTTGTTTATGTAGTATTTTGTGTAGGTAGTGTTTGTAGATAGAAAAATGATAATATAAATAGCGAAAATCTGGATTTGAATTTTGTGGGTACATTGTAAAAGAATATGAAGTAACACACACGCGAACGGGACGTAATGCAAAGGAAACTGTCGATTTTTCATAATTAAATTGATACGTTGCGTTCATAAAATATTGGCATTCTAACGGTGTTTCTTTTCTAAGAATTCCACTTCTTGAAATCGTACCAGGGGCTCCTGAGATAAGCGCGTTCAAACCAACATACAAACAAACTCTGCAGTTTTATGATATTAGTATAGATTTCGGTGGACTGATTATTTTTTTTACTCTCGATCCATATTAAAAGTGATGGTCGTGAATCCTGTTGTCCCATTAATTAGTAGTTTTGGAACTTCATTTAAAAATGAATTATATTATGTATAATAAATTATTACGTATGGTCGTCGACCGAGAAGTTTATAATCATTATTGAGTTCATTCCTGTAGTTGTGCAGTACTTAATGAAAACCAAACATTAAGTTTATTTTTTATTGCAAGCTAGAAAAACGGAGAATCTAATGGTAAGTGGTTACTGTACTCACCGCTGTAATGCCAGGGCAGGAACCGTTATCCATCACCTACTTTACAGGACTTACACTCATTATTTCGAATTCATACAAATAAATGAAATTTTGGCAGAACTGATACAACTAGCGCCATCTATTGACGAGTTTTATTTATTCGATCTGTTCTGAGTAATCTCTGAAACGTTTGGCGGCTGTACAGATTTTCACTATTACGAATGTACACTATATACGAATATTTCACTGGAAGACAACTGATATATCTCTTAACAGGAAGTAGGTACATGTTTAGGCTAATTATGCTTAATATTTGTTTTCCTTTTGAGAAATCTTGTCTTTAAGAATATGATAAAATATTTTAATTTATTAACAACGGGTTCTTACAACGATATTTTAACTTTGTCATGATTACGAGAAGAAAAACAAGAAGAACGTAGAAACCGCGACTGTTTGAATAAATTTATAGGATATAAAATCATTGATCTACCTTGTGTGTTTTCAATCGTTTAAAGATTCCATTGCACGGGCACTGTAAGCCTTTATCGCCCTTAAATTATTTTAAAACTTGCCTATTACCACTGCATATTATGTTCTATGTTAAAACGTTTATCTCATTATATTATTCTTGGAATATCACATGTGTCACAACCATTTAATTATTGCATCTGGAATCAACACCATGAACAACAGAATGAAGTCAATTGAAAGTATGCAAACTACACTATATTCTGGCGTTAGAAGGTGCCGATGACACTCAATTCGTTTAGTAGGTACACTAATAAAATATTACACACATAAGTTTTTTGAAACTTAACTTTGTTGTTCATGATGTAGATTCAGAATGTCGTGTAGTTAAACGCGATCGGCGTACTTTCAATTGACTTCAATATGTTGATTCCAGATGTACTGTACTGTAACAACCCATTACTGCCCACTGTTGGGCTCAGGTCTCCTCAGAAGAGGGGTTAGGCATACTCCACCACGTTTGCCCAGTGCGCATTGGGGACTTCACATATCTTCAAAGGATTTTTAGAACCCTTTTCCGATATGCAGGTTTCCTCACGATGTTTTCCTTCAACGTTTTTAGCCAGTGGTGTTGTGAAAAATTGCACGTAAATCATTTTCATATTAAGATATAGAAGTACAAGCCGGCCGGTTTTCCAGATGTAATTTTAATAATATGGTCACAACACAAAAGAGTAATTGACGGGATTTTTGATTGTGGTGAAGTATTAGTTCATGCCATTTTCACGCTTTTTGTATCTAATAATATTCGATTCAAGGTTAAAATGAAACAACAAGATTTATAAACTGATATGTCTTCTTTTATTGTATATCATTGTTCTATTTACACAAATCATTCGAGACACAGAAAAATGAACCTTAACGCCACATCAACCTTCTTTATCATTACAAAATTTATATTACAATTATAAGGTCCATTTTCCTGTGCACAGTCATTCTAAAACACAGATCTACACATATTTACGAACGGACAACACAGACATAATATACAATTTTGTTACAAAAACATTCACTTATTTAAATACATAAAATCTCAGAATACAGAACAGTTCATCTATATTCTAAGCACAAGATTTTATTTCACTTTACGTCAAAACTAAAAGAAAATTATTAGCCCAAAATTGTAAGACAACTAACTACACACAATTTCAAAAATAAAATCAATTATTTTTTGATTCTACAGCACTAGAAAATCGTTCTGTAAAATAATTGTGATTTATCTGAACACAACATGCCTGAACTTTTGTAAAAATAATAAATAAAAAAATAAAAAAGAATTAGCAGTCATAAAATTCCTCTGCACACATACACATGCCAAACGATATTTACAAAATGTAAAAAAAATACAATAAACTTTTTAACTACAACTCTATAATAATGGACATAATACACAGCTTGCATATTAATACTTGCAGTCAAATCAATAAATTATATCTGAAATATAAAATGTAGAAAATATGTGAAATAGAAATCTAAATATTTCATTAAATTGTTACTATCATTTTCAAGGCAAAACTGTGGTATATGTGAAACAATTAATAATGTATTAATCTTTTAAACTAACTCTATTAGAAAATGTAAGAGAAAATACGCTAAAATATAAAAAAAACTTGAGAGGTGTCATGGGACACTCGAATAGAACGAATATAAAAAATATTTCCTTTCGTAACGCGCGATAAGTAACGTGTTTTAAAAGATTTTGATCACAGCGCCATCTAGCGATAATCGTCTAAAACAAAAAAGTGTCGTGACAACTTTTCGTAAGAATTTTTACCTAGCCCCCTTTCGATAACGCGCGATAAGGAACTTTGTTCCAAAAAAAATATTAATTCATACTAGATCAAGAATGTAAAACTGCATTGACGGATATAATTGTGTATGGAAAAACTATTTTCAGTAATAAAATATTACGCTATATACCATAAAAGAACGACTACCAAGGTAACTAAAAAATAATCTCCAAATTCATGATGACGTAACAAATAGTAAAAATAAACATTTTTATGTAAACAACGTACTATAAAAATTATTCAAAATAAATTTATTGAACTATCAAAAAGTAAAATTTCATCTTCATAGTTTCGTTAAATTTGGTAACATTTTAGTCGATTCTGTTATAAATAATGCCAAATGTGAACTACCAAGACTAGTCTTATTATTTCTTTGGCGATAATAAAAATTAAACTTAAAAATAAACTATAGCTACTTACGTTGCATCTGTGAAAGTCATAAAACATAATAATTCAGAAACTCATTTTCAATCTGTTGAAAAATCAATATTATTCGCATTGAAAGATATAAGTATTTTGTCAATTAACCACTCCACAAGGATCGGCAACAAAATTGGTTTGTTTACTTTTGCCAAGTCTGTGGCAGGAGCCAAAATTGAGCACAGTTCTAAAACTTGTTTTGTTTACATTTTTTAATCGTCTCATATTTTACGGAGATAATATATTTTCGCTGAAAATGCAATACAGCGTCGTTTAGTAATAAAGATTTACAAAAATATAAGGTTTAATTAAAAATTATTGGAAAAAAATGTTTTTAAAAAGGGGCTCAAACACGGTATTGATTTCGAACGAAGTCCCCGGTTTCGCCATCTAGCGAATAGTGACGTTCCCAGTTGAGTGGTTAAGTAAGAATATTTTTTTTACTGATATTTTTTCCTCAAATACTAAGAAAACTTAATAAATGCTTAAATTATTTGTTCTCGTTATATTTAGATACTTCAGTCATTTTATACCAATTTACTAATAAAAAGAAAATTAAACTTTGGATTAAACCTATTATTTTTGGGGATACCAGATTACAAAATTATAATACTGTACTTAATGTATAAAAATAAATATGCAACTTAAATTACTGGAATTTCATCTTAAAGCTAACAAAACAGCTGCATTAAATATTAAGATTAAATAAATTCATATACTTAAAATATTACAACAGCTTCTTTCACTTATATGAAGTATAAATCTTAATAAAAATAAGAAAAATGAGAAATTGATTTAAATATATTTTTATAGCAAAAAATCATATAACACCCGCACTACTCCTATATACAATACAAAAATTACATATTATTACAAAAACTACAATTTCATATCTATACAAACACTATTTTACTCTCACTACAAGATTACGACTATGAAACATAGAGACGTCTAATATTTAAAACTATTTAGGATATTTTTTTTTATTTAATTTTCGCAAAAGCACCGATATGTCGTGATGGACTTTCGTTGGCGCAGTGTTTCATTACAGCTGGCAACACTAAATCAAACGTCAACTGTCAAAAGTTTTTTTTTAGAAATTTCTAGTCAAAAACTAAATTTAGTTTTTTTGATCATTGATCTAATATTATTAGATACACTGAATAATGAACAAAATAATGTTTCCAAATAAATTAACTTCATTAAGCATCAAGTATTTGAAATACCCCTTTAAATTTATACAATCCTTGTTTTACACTTTAGACTACCAATTCTTGATTTTGATAGTATTTAGTAAGTCATTTTTACGCTCCAATTTTCCATTTATTTTTTCTTGATGAATGCTATTTATTAGTACTTTCATGCATTTTCAACGGGTTCTTACCACGATATTTAATTAGTTGAGTTGTCTTTATATTTCAACGTTGTTGAAAACGTCATGATCACGAGAAGACTGGATACTGCGATTTAAGAGCAAACAAATCTGTCTACCCTCTTTCTCGTTCGCTTTTGGGTAGTACCACTGGAACTCGAACTCACATCACGACACGCCACACTCACTGTATCTACAAGACCATCTGAGCATGATTAAAATATCGTGGTAAGAACCCGTTGAAAATGTATGAAAGTATTATAGAAAACCGCGAGTGTCTGAATATGCTATTTATTAGCTCCCGCCATGTCGCCAAGATTTGAGAAAATATTATTTAAATACTGCAAGTTTATTATCAGTGCAAAGTAAATGCAAATTAATTTATTTCCTTACCTTTATATAATATTAAATCCAAACTGTAATGAAACACAGTATATTTGCGCTATACATTTTTGTACAACCTATATTCTCTACAAACATTTAGAATATCATAATTAATCACTAAATTCCAGGGACAAATGCATTTTCAAACAATTACGTAAATAAAGAGTATTTTTCTATGAAAAAACATTTAAAACTAAAATAATATCATGATAGGTTCTAATTCTTTGTTCTATAAATGAATTCATTCAAGTTTTTAGTTTGTAAATTTTCAGTGCTAGACGTAATATAATTCATAGATTGAAAAAAAAAGTAATTTAAAATAATAATAAAACTTGCAAATAAAATAAAATATGTTTTTTTAAATAAATCTTTAGTTTTAAGCAAAGAAATATTTCGCTATGGCACAATTCATTTGGATTACGACAAGAACTATACTTTTAATAACAATTTTAAATTCAAATTGCATTAACTTTCCATTAAAAATGAAATTTACTTATATTAATTTATTGCCAAAATTATGATATAGTTGTAGCGAGTAAAATCGATTATAATGATCGATAGTATAAATGAATCAATCAAATTTAACTCTACATACCCTGGTAATAGGGACGAATTCCCATTTCATATAACATACAGCCTTCTCTTAATGTTATTGTCCATACCAATCGTGGAAAGATACTTGAAACTCTCACAAATTAATGTTACTAATTTACATAAATAATTATAATTATCTATAATCACAAAAGATCTTATGTAATTGCAAAAAAATTTAGTGACCGACCGAAAGTTTCGGTTTTTGCCAGTTTCGGCCTTAGTTTCGGTTTCGGCCAAAAATCGGCCGAAAGCTTCGGCAATACCGTAACTTTTGATAACAAGTGATAACAGATAAATGGAGTTCTGAAATGGAGATTCTAAGCATCTAATATTCTAATTTAAGTGTCACGTAGAATTTATTATTTCAGAATTAAATCGTCACTCGACACATTTCGTTTTTTGACCAGAAGGGGTCCTTGTGCACAATTGGTCACATTTTTTGGACAGTCTTTGTAGACCGATATCATGACTATTAACGCTGACATTCCACAAGGCACGGTGCTCTCCCTTACGCTTGATTGCTGCTTATCAATGACAACCATTGACGACATGCATTGCCATGCAAACAACACTGGAAATGCGTCATATACCGGCCACCACTCTTCGGAATCGGATACAGTATAGTCGATTAAAAGTGGAGAAACTCTCTAGAAAAGATCTCCGTGTGTAATGTATTTAGTTAAACCCTTCAAAGAAACAAGTGTGTGCGTTCATTACGAAGAAGGACGCATATGCATAAGTCAAGAACATTTTCAAAAAAAAAGTTTTTCTTTGAAATTTGCGAGTTTCGGTTTTGGCCGAAGGTTCGGTTTCGGCTTCGGCCAAAAAACCAGATTCGGTCGGACACTATTAAAAATACATTTAAAAATATTATATTGATAAATAATGCAACAAAAGACATGTCCGCTGAGCTTTTTGCCAGTTCTTGATGCCTACATTTTTTTGTCCGAACTGGTGTTACTTTTTAGTTTTTGACGACAATAAGAATGAGCATATCATCAATGTTAAAATAAAGTATTTCATTTCAAAGCCCCATTTTTTAAGCACCCTATATAAATAGGGTAAAGAACATAGTCTACCAGACATCAGTTTTTTTTAATACCAAGCAGGCGACAATTTTAAAAATATTTTTGTGTTGTGTTTCTAAGTTCAAAGGAGTAAATTAAAAATCATTCCCACAATATTTATTCCTTGTCATTTCTTGAAAAAAATATGAGATACAAAGACTGAAGCATTGTTAAAACAAAAACTATTCTTCAAAGAGTTTCAAATATCGTCCACGATAAAACCATTATAAATTCTTTACGTCGTCACTTTATAAACATTCTAGTCACGTGCGATTTATACCTTCTACGATTGATTAGCAAATACCAGTCAATGTTTAAAACTACACAGCTTCCTTAGTTCCCAATAAACGCTAAATTCTCTTAAAATTAATGACAGGTCCTGTCAAATAGTATAACAGTTAATGTCACAAGCAATTGACATTTCTTAATGACATTTTAGGACAATTTTATTTATTTGTATGTTGCAACATTCAGCAGTGTTGCCAATTTAAAGATTTTTTTTTGGTAAAAATTCTTGAAATGTTTGCATTTAGCAGGATGAGAGTTCTTATGGGACAAATAATAGTTGTGATTTCGCTATATCTTCTTATATCTTGAAAATAACATTTGAAATGGCAAGTTTTAGGTGTTTAATAGTAAAAATATTTATCATAATATCAACTCAATCGTCCAACTTACCGTAGGCCATAAATCTTCGAAAATCCACAAACCGCCCTAAACCGATTTTAGGACAATACACCCAAATCTATTTTACTTCTTAGGCCAGAAATTTTCATCACAATGTTGCCAGCATTCTAAAGAGCCCCAATATCAGGATACGCGTGTGGGATACCAGAGCCAGTTTCCCTATATTGTAGCGGGTCAGCCCTGAATTCTACAGATTGTAGGGCCATATGCCCATATATGGACGCAAACCTGTTGATACAAGCCGTCCGTTGAGACATGTGTCGGGCGTCGGCTGATAACATTTCAGTGTTGGTGCATTCGGGGCATTTGAATTTCTTACGTGGTGCAACCTGAAAGTTTACAAAAATGGACTTTATAGTGAATTTCTATTTATAATACTTTCATGCATTTTGAACGGGTTCTTTATATTATCGCGATATTTAATTAATTGAGTTGTCTCGATATTTCAACGTTGTTGCAAACGTCATGATCACGAGAAGACTGGATACTGCGGGTCGATTTAAGAGCAAACAATTCTGTCTACCCTCTTTCTCGTTCGCTTTTGGGTAGTACCACTGGAACTCGAACTCACATCACGACACACCACACTCACTGTATCTACAAGACTCTCTGAGCATGAACCCGCGAGTGACTGTTGTGTTTAGCACTGGATTCCACATACTCGATAATCTGAAGCCGTCACCCCTGTTAAAAGTGCTATGTCTTGAAATCTCGATAGCTTCTTTAACCATCCTTGGTACGTAACGACGTTCAGAAGAAATATCGAGACAACTCAATTAATTAAATATCGTGGTAAGAACCCGTTGAAATAAGTTTTATTTGTAAGTTGCAAGTTGACTGCTGAATAAAGTCTTAATCGATAAGAGTCTGTTTACATTTTTTTTGCATTGTAAGTAGACCAGCTGACAGCCAACCTGATCGTTAGCGGTTACCGTCCCTCATGGACCTCTGCATTGCCAGAAGACCTACCTACGGCCTACCCTTAAGGATACCATATCTTTGGTGACGCGTAAAGCTTATTTAACGCGAACGCAATAAGGTAATCAATACGAGCGAGTCGAAGTGTAGAGGTTTGCTTTTTCAGATTTGCTTTATGACAATAGTAATTAACCTCCACCTCAAAGCAAGAAGTAAAAATGCCACAAATTTCGCTATGCTCGAGAAATTTACGGTCCATGGGCAAGATTTTAGTCAACATGGGAAAACTCATATTGGGAAGGAATTTAACACCATTTTTGGAACGAAGTTCCTTATCGCGCGTTGTGAAAGGGGGCTAGACGGAAAAATTCTTACGAAAAAGTTGCCACGACACTTTTTTTGTTTTAGATGATTATCGCTAGATGGCGCTGTGAGCAAAATATTTTAAAACACGTTCCTTGTATCGTTACGAAAAGAAATATTTTTTATGAGATACGTTTTAATCGAAAGGAACTTCATTCCATTCGGGTGTCCCTTGACACCTCTCAAGTTTTTTGCTAAGTGAAGTCCCAAACTCATTTTAGACTAAAATTCAACGATAGCTTTAAATTTATGCTTATTTCCTAATTACTTGGAAAATTCGTTAAAATTTTACCTTAATCGGCGGTTTCCTCGTAACGTTAGCCACGAGAAAGTTCATAGCGATATCTTCACAGTTGAAATTATCGTCGACCCATCTCCTGATCTCCGAGGGCATTTTATACGTGTAATACCACGACCAGATCTTGTGATGAAACGCTGCTCCTGTCAATACCTGGAAATTAATGATTATACATGTATTTTGGCTTTTTTCATTACACTATAAAGTATATAAGGTAACTGACTGTCCACTTGATCGTTTTTTTTTTTTTCAGTTGGAGGAAATCACCGGATGAGAGTATTTATATTTTACAAAGATATTAAGGTGTTTTAGAGTTTTGAGTTTTTTGGTGGTAGATGGTTACTGTCGTCTTTTTTTTTAGTTGGTGGAAATCGTCGGATGGCAACACGCCACGCAGTTGGAATATGTGCGAGTTGAATCGCACTAAAATCTCTACCGTTCCACTCACACTTTGCGTCCGAACCCCGGCTGAGGACAGAACCCAGCACGGGGTTTGGAGGGACGGCGCGACGCGTTACGCGCTGGTCACTCTTTCCCGTCGCTCCGTCCCCGGTCCACTTGATCGTAAGTGGTTACCGTCTCTTATTGGAAACATCGAAGGATCGCCACCGACGACCTAACATATAGAACTCTTCTCAAATCTCGTTTAAGAAAGAAGAAGAAAGTACAAGGCATAGTGCTTGGAGAACTCAACTTGGGTGTTCGCGTCTCGATTATTTTTAGATATATAAAAGCTGATACGAACATAAAATGTAAGAAACGACCCGTATTTATTTGATAAAAATCTAAGATTGTTTCTTATTTCATCCTTTCGCAATCGATGGAATTTTTTTCTTTCTCTCTGGCTCTTATTTCCAAAGAACTACAATATTTGACAAAAATGTTCCAAAATTATATAATTTTTTAAAGACTTTAGAAAGTGTTCTTATCATTAGTTTGCATAATAATATGCAGCATTTCGACACTTTCACTATCAAAACCCAACAGTAGGCCGTTCTAATCTAATCTATGAAGTCGATATCCTAAAGATGTCATTTAAGATAAGATGGTCATTGCCCTGAAGAGTTCCAAATAACGTGACATCAAATCATTGAGAAAGAAATGAATCTGAACATCTGTCAGTAAAAACCCATTTTTATCACAATCGAATATTCCATACGGCGTAGTGATTATGTACATCCATAGAATTATTACATCTGGAATCAACATTATGAACAACAGAATGAAGCCAAAATATCGCGCGTAACACAACACGATATTTTGAATCAACATCAGAAATAACAAAGTGAAATTTTAAAGAACTTATGTGTATGTAATATTTTATTAGTGTGTTAAACGAATTGAGTGTCATCGGTACACTAACGCCAGAGTATCGTGTAGTTACGCGCGGTCGGTGCACTTTAAATTGGCTTCATTCTTAAAGTGCACCGACCGCGCGTAACTACACGATACTCTGGCTTCATTCTTTTATTCATGATGTTGATTCCAGATGTCATAATTCTATGTGCACATCATATTAATATGCTATCCTGACGTAAAGGTGAAAAATGTTGACATAACAGCATGTCGTCAGATCATACCATTCACATAGTACTATACCAACCCAATTACTGCCCACTGCTGGGCTTAGGTCTCCTCAGAAGAGGGATTAGGTAGTCCACCATGTCTACAATGCGTATGCCTACTCCATACTCTTGTTTTTAAATCCTTTTTCAGATTTACACTTGATGTTTACCTTCACTTTTGCAATATGTCTAATTTATTTGCATTGTAAGTATATTGAAAAATCAGTTTCCGCCTGACTGTTTTCGTCACGATGTTTATTAACCTTATAATATGATTCAAGGTACAAGATAGGTCTGGCCTAAATCGTGGCCTAAACCTTAAGACTTAATTTTAAACAACTTCAATGCTTCCAGAGTTTAAGCTAAGATTCACAAACGTCAACTTTCCAAAATCATTATACTCGATTTGTTGACAAAATTGTGTGCCAACTCCACAAGTCAACATAATAGCAAATTCAAAGGGAATCCGTATCGCAAAGTACGAATACAATTCGACAACGCAAACAGCTTCGAGGCAAACATTCAAATAAAATCAATTGATACGAGATGAAGGTCGACGCTTTATTAGCCCCTTTGATATGATCTGATTGAACGCATATCTTGTGTGTGATTCATGTAATCTTCTCGTTATTATGTACGAGTTCTGAGAGTGTGTACGGTATACGAATTGATAGACTGAATTTTGAGAGTATTTTTTTCAATGTTTATTTTACAAAGATATTAATGTGTTTTAGGACATTTTTATCCGGAGATGGTCCATCTGGTGGTAGATGGTTACTGTTTTTTTTAGTTGGTGGAAATCGCCGGATGGCAACACGCCACGCAGTTGGAATATGTGCGAGTTGAACCGCACTAAAATCTCTACCGTTCCGCTCACACTCAGCGTCCAAACCCCGGCTAGAGGCCTGAACCCAGCACGGGGTTGTGCAGTACGGCACGACGCGTTATGCACTACAGCATTCTTTTCCCCTACCATCCATCGCCCATGGTCTTTTGCAATGATGGAAGATAGAAATTCATCAGACTTGGCAATCAACTGTCAAATGAATATCCGGCAAGTCCTTATGATCAAACAGACAAGCTAATATACCACTTGAGCGTAAGTGGTTACCATCACTAATGTCAGGTAAGGTTAACCTATCTCCTACTTTTAAGGTCTCTTCAAGCCTCTTTTGAAGAAAGACATAGCGATTTTGAAATATCGAATGAATGAATCATATGAAATGAAATCTAATGTTCTGCATTCGATATTTTAAACCATTTAGAACAGGTATTAAGGTTACTTAAGGTCTTAGAAGGGTCTTGTTTGCAGATTTTTTATATTTGTTAAAGTTTATATTAGGTTTAAAGCTATAATAAATATCACTTACACTATTACTAAACGGGTTCTTACCACGATTATATTTAATTGAGCGGTCTCGAAATTTCAGCACTGTTTCAAGCGCCATGATCACGGGAAGACTGAGGAACTGCGGGTAGGTCAATTAAAAATAATCGTGGTAAGAACCCGTTTAGTAATAGTTTAAGTGATGTAGATAACCGTGAGTGTGTAAAGAAATTTACCATAATAAATTATAGAAAATGGGTTTTATGATTAAAAACTACGCTATAAAATGATAGAAAACGTAAAAACAAGATGAACGACAAATTTCGATACCAAACCGCACAGACATAGAAAACCAGTCATATAAGACAGGTGAAGGAATAATTAATTATATTGGTGAACCTGTTTTGTATATTAGTTATTAATTACTATTAGTTTGGATCAGTCAGTATGCATATTTTGTTTCTTAGCACCTATAGCATGTGTCTCCATTCTTTGAAGCCTTAGAGTCATGTAGCTTACTTCAGTATCATGTTGCTAAAATATTTATACAATAGTTTTATAAGTGTTGCATTTGGTAGTTTGTAAGTTAGATAATATGTATTATGTGTGTAACCATATAGACGCTCGTGAGTCTCGCGGGCTTCAGCAGAAAACCAGCGCTGGAGTTATTGTTACCTGCAGCACATGCTGAGTTGTGGCCCTATGGGCACAAATTTTTAATATTATTATCTTCTGTATTATATTAGTGTCTTTTCGTTTTTTATTTTTGTGCTTAATATCATTTCATTTCAGTATATTCTAATGTCTATATTAGCATTCGACGTGCGTAAGCAAAAAATAATAATAACTGCCCAAAATGTTTATTATTTCAGACATTAGTCATAATCTATATTAAATGATTTAATAAATCAGTTTGCCAAAAAAAAGGTAAGGAGAGTGTTGGTGCAGTTTGTGATGGTTTGACCGTAGGTATTTAAATGATGACCCCGATGACTTATAATTGATTTATTACTAAGATAGACTTTACAAAGATTTAATATATATTATGATGATAAAGTATGTACGTGTTGTTCGTATAGATAGTTGTCGCAGACTCCTTGCGTGTTCTCAGCGAGTATGTCTTGCCCCGCTCCTCCTTCTACACCTCCTTATTGGACGATGCAGACGAGTGTTGTGTAAATGTAGAATATGTAGACGCGCGTAGACAGAGAGTGTATGAATATTTAATTTAAATTGTTTGTAAAAAAAGTGACCGATAAATTATCATGAATATTTCTATCAATATTATGCATACATTTTTTTTTGCAGAAATCCATACATCAATAATTTTAAGGCAATGCACGCTACGCCCAGGTGAACAGTAAATTACTGAGTATTAATTATTAAAGTACTGAGCGCTATGACTTGTCCTTCTTCAAACGAGGCTTGAGGAGGGTCCTTAAAGTTAGGTCGTAGGTAGCGACCCCTCAATGTCCCCTGACATTGCAGAGGTTCATGAGCGACGGTAACCACTTACTATCAGGTGGGCCGTTAGCTCGTCTGCCTACATGGCAATAAAAAAAAAAAAAAAAAAAAAAAAAAAATCCTAGTAAATGATAGATTCCTGACTTTTTTGTTTATTCGTTCTTTTACCGAAGTTTATGTAACAATTGTTTACAAACTATGTAAACGTGTTTCATACAGGGCAGGAATTCGTTGACGTCATCTTGACGTCTGATACAGTCTCATTCTCGTTTTATATCACACTTTTTTTAAACACGGAAATGTGTGTCATTTATATTTGTAACAGTTTAGTTGCGATTATCAAATATATTTGTTTTAGGAGATATTAAGATTGTCAAGCAAGTTTTTGATTTGAAGAAATTACGTTTTTTTTGTCTTCATACTACATGCAATAACTTACATTGTACTATCCAGACGAAAAAGAGGGTAGACCAATTTTTTTGTTAAATCTACCCACAGTACCCAATCTTCTCATCATCATCATCATGATCATGACGTTTGCACGTAGCGAGACCACTTAATAAATAAATAAAAACTTGAGAGGTGTCATGGGACACCCGAATAGAACGAAGCTCCTTTCGATTAAAAGATATCTTATATTTTTTTTCCTAACGAAACGCGCGATAAGGAACGTGTTTTAAAAGGTTTTGATCACAGCACCATCTAGCGATAATCATCTAAAACAAAAAAGTGTCGTGACAACTTTTCGTAAGATTTTTTTCCGTCTAGCCCCCTTCCGATAACGCGCGATAAGGAATTTCGTTCCAAAATAAATTTGTGAAATTTAATAGCTAAGAATTTTCCAAAAATTTGTTCCTGATATGAGACATACATTATAACCTGCTAAGCAAAATAGTACTTTATTGCACTCACCATAGAGATCTGATTCGTCCACTCGCTGTAGTACCGCCACGAGTTGGTCGCGTTGTCCCACAGGTGGAGTCTCGAGGGGAATCCCACTATTCGATCGGGAAACTCCCGCCACACGTCGAAACTGAAATTATTATATTTTTATATGTTTGCTTTATATTATTATTAAGAGAAAATATTTTACGTATTATTTTATAAATCGACCCGCAGTATCCAGTCTTCTCGTGATCATGACGTTTGCAACAACGTTGAAATATCGAGACAACTCTATTAATTAAATATCGTGGTAAGAACCCGTTGAAAATGCATGAAAGTATTATAGAAAACCGCGAGTGTCTGAATAAGTTTATTATATTACCATTTTCAATTGAGATATAGAAGAAATTAGTTATTACCCCAATAGTATTTATTACCACAGATTAAGCTAATCTTACCAAAAATGGCACAACTAATGCCGAATAACTCATGGCGTTTAAGCCAGTTAATCTCTTGTTTTAACATTAATATGTATAAAAAGAAAGTGATTTAGAAATACGTCTGAAAGTCACGCGATCTATCCATCCGATTGTCAGTATTAAATACATTATAGAAATAGGTATTTGTCAGCGGCGAAGAGTGAAGTTTTTAAAGAGGGAAGACGATGTAAATAATTCTTTAAAATATTCTATAATTCGTAAAAAAATATATAATAATAATGTGCTGGACTCAGGGACTAATCACTGGATGCAGTTTCACAAAGCCAGGGTTTGGTCATCTGAACGCCGTTACATACCAAGACTGGTTAAGGAAGCTATTGATATTTCGAGGAATAGCACTTTTAATCGGGGTGGCGACTTCAAACTATCATGTATGTGGTCCAATCCAGTGTTAGACGAAAATAAAGCCAAAAAATCTAGTTTGGAGACGGCAGCCGATATTGTCAGTGTGGCATGTCGAAATGTGAGTTCGAGTTCCAATGGTACCGGCAAACGAACGAGAAAGAGTGTAGACAGATTTGTCTGCTCTTAAATGACCTACCCGCAGTTCCTCAGTCTTCCCGTGATCATGGCGCTTGAAACAGTGCTGAAATATCGGGACCTCTCAATTAAAAATAATCGTGGTAAGAACCCGTTTAGTAATAATGTAAGTGATGTAGATAACCGCGAGTGTTTAAAGAAATTTATTACTTAATTATTATCTTCTGACAGAATAACTTAAGTAGGTAATACTAAACAAAAGACGCTAGAGCAAGTTTCAGCGCTCTATTACTCAACAAAAATAAATCTAATCAAAGTAGCACCACAACCATACTAAATTCCATCATTCCAAGTTAAAATAAAACAGTAAATGACCATCCAAATTCCCCTGCCCCTAATTACCGAAGCGCATATTAACGAAAATACGCATTTTTAAACGGAAACTCATTAATTTATTTTCCCTGAACGAAAACGCAGACCTATTTGTAATGTTTGGCCTTTTTCGGAGCGAGAATGTATCGATTCGAGCGTTAGTGACCGCTTTGTTACCAAATGACCTTTGATAATTAACATACTATTAACGTGTATAAAAGTTGGAAAACAAAATTAATTGTCAAGTTTTTTGGGATTTTTTTACAGGGGTGGCACGACTAGAAAGATATGCCATAGTGTGTAACTCGTCGCGCCGTCCCGCATAACCTCGTGCTGAGTTCTGGCCTCAGCTGGTTCAGACGCTGAGTGTGAGTGATTGATGGTTTTAGTGCGGTTCAACTCCCGAACATCCCATGGGACGGATGAAAATCCGCCGATTTCCTCCAATTAAAAAAACCGTAAAATAATATTGTAAAATTGGAAATCAAAACCAAATTGCTTTTAAGGCAGCGTGAAAATTGTAAATACTAAATTAAGACTAAAGTGATGATATGACATTAATAATTTTGCCTTAAAAGAAAAATTTAAAACCTCACCAAAATTACCTATCTTTTTGGGAATATGTACCTACTATTTTTTTTAAAATTTCAAGTTGCCTCAAATACTATTTTGTGATTTTTCCCAAAACATTTCTGGACGCTCCTGCAAAAGCCCAAGGGCAAAGGACCAAGTTTTCAGTTTGTTTCAAATATCTACCCAAACGTTACCCTACCTTACCCTAATACTGTCAACAGTTTTTACCACTTACCCAAATTCAAGTTCGTCAGGCGTCAGCATAACTATATCATCGTCAATGGTCAGCTGACACTCGGTCTCGATGTCGTCGTACGGAAAAAATCTATTCGATAGTTTGTTTTCTTTTGTTCTTATCACTTTCAAGGGCTTGTTGATGATCGGCCATTCGGTTGCTAAAATAAAAAATTAGGTTATTTATTTATAGTGTTAAATGTATGGATATGTGTTTCGAAGGATCTCTCTCGTTTAAAACATTTCCGATTTGACAGAACTACATTTTAAAGGCTCAATAAAGTAGCATCTTTCGACATTATCGTGAAAAACTGGCGAAGAGACCTTGCACGAAAAACTACTCAGTGTCCTCTGACATTGCAGAGGTTCATGAGCAACGTTAACCACTTACTATCAGGTGGACCGTTGGCTCGTCAGCCTACATGCCATTAAAAAAAAAACTTGAAAAATGTTTTTTTGGCGAAAGGCTTACGACTGTTACGAGGTAAGAGAGTACTCAGTTCTGACCTCAGCCAGAGTTCAAACCTAAGTGAAAGCGGTAGAAGGTTATACCGCGGTTCGATTCCCACATACCCCACCATCGGAGCAGATGGAATTGCGGCGATTTTGTCTCGTAAAAAAAAGAACAATTGTAACATTATTACCAAAAGTCATCAATAATGCCCGCTTTTACGATTTGAGGACACCATTGTCATAATTACCGACTTTGCCTCGGGCCTTACTGACGTACACAATGAGGATGTTCTCTTATCTACTAAGACAATAACTAACACAATATCCGGACAAAGAAACAGTGAACAATATCAACAGAGTGGAGTTTGTAATTGTATTATTACAGTGCTGAGCGGTGAGCACAGAATAATGTTCTACAGAGGATTAAAGCTTATCTACTGTACTGTCCCAAACTATTACTGCCCACTGCGAGGCTCAGGTCTCCTCAGAAGAAGGATGTATTGATGTAAAATTGATGTTTTTTTTTGCCATGTAGGCAGACGAGCCAACGGGACACCTGATCGTAAGTGGTTACCGTCGCTCATGAACCTCTGCAATGTCAGGGGACATTGAGGGGTCGCTACCTACGATCTAACTTTAAGAAGGACAAGTCATAGCGCTCTGGGAATACCGTATATACTTTTAATTTCATTTTTATTTCATGTTTCGTTCTGAAAGTGCATATTTTATATTTTTATTATTATGTTCTCAAATCTCGATATCGAACGAATGAAGCGATTCAAAACGCATGTCAACTTCCGAACGTTTCCGAACGCTTCCGAACGAGTAAAAAAAAAAGATCTCTCTCTGGTTACGAACGCCGGCCGCTCGAGACACGATCCCGCGCGCGCGCGCATTTTGAACCCGAAATCCGCTATCAAACTGCGTTTATACATCCAAATCAAGGGACAAAAGAACGAACTCGAAATCTTCGAAGGTGTGTGACAATTTCAAGAAGGTGGATGCTCAACGCGGCGGTGAAAAACAGTCCAGGTTAGTTGACACGTATTTCATTTGCCGGTGCGAGTTTTTGAGAACATCGTGTTTAATGCGTTTCCATCGTAATAGTCCCAAATTGGTAGTCCACAATATTTGAGCTATTTTTGGCAATTTAATCGTGGACGCCACATTTATTTGGTGCCGAAACCCGGGAGATATTCACCTTATTCTATGGTATTTGAAGGTTAAATCGTAGCCATTAATAAAATTGCATTGTTACAACCATCGGTCAATTCCATTTTCAAATATTTGAATTGAAATTCGAATTTTTAACATTTGCATTGAGGTTATTTCATCATCCTTCATAATTGCAAGTATTATTTTACCTACGATATAATATTTTTACGCGTTATTGTTCACGACTGTCACCATCGAACGAAGATTTATTCAAATCAAATAGTTAGTTTGATGCTATCGAAAAGTATTGTAAGATTCACTTAATTTTATCGGCTTACAATATTTTTATTTCAATCGGGTTAAAACAAAATTATTACAAGAACTATTCAATAATAGGCAATCACACTATTTATCGGTGCTTATTATGTGTTCCATCGGCTTGTAATAATTTAGTTTCAAAGTTAAAGTTCGGAAGTTATTTTAAGAACACGTATTAAACAATCTCTTTCACATTCGGTGTTTGTTACATTTTCGGCTTAAAATAATTTCATTATTCTAGAAAAGAGCAAGATCGGAATTTATTGTAGAATTGTTTATTTGGTAAACTCAATATTTATCGGTACTGAATTTATGGTTCTGCAACATTTTCAATTATCATATTCAAAGAAAGATTCTTTTTTCAAAAGTTGAGAGTGCGGGTGATCGCACGATTGTGGTGCGACATAAATTACTTAAATTTTATTTAATTTAATTTTGATATTTTGATTTTGAGTTTTGTTTTCGGGGTTTATTATCGATTCCACTTATTGCTAGTATAAATTTAACTTCATTAAAATATATATATATATTTTTTTTGTGAACATTTTCATTTTTATTAACATGTCTGTTCCTATAAGAAGACTTTCCGGACGTCGATTACCCGGCTTAAAGGGGTCAAAACTAAAATCACATGAACACGAGTACACCATTCACGACTTAACGTCCCTACGTAGAAGACGTACTATAGCTGTTAAACGATTGACGAAAGCGTTGGAGATCGGTACTATTTCAATCGGTGACATTTTGCAGCGCGATTTATTCCTTTCGTACTACCAGGAGTTAAAACAGATAGCATCGGATTTTGAGAATGCTCATTTTTCAATATTACAATTGTTGGACGGTGACGATAACGATGATGATGATGAGTTACAAGATCATTTTGATCAAATGTATTTCGAAGTGATTTCAATACATCGTAAATTCACTAAAGGTGAATCATCACACTCGCACGACGAATGCAAACGGTCATCATCATCATCTAATATTCGTTTACCTAAAATCGCGTTACCCAGTTTTAGTGGTGAGAGTATAAAGGCATGGCCTGAGTATATAGACATTTTTAACACGTTGATACACAACTCGAGTTCACTCACTGAAACCGAGAAGTTTCATTATTTGGTTTCATCTCTCACCGGCGATGCGTTATCCGTTGTTAAGGCGTACCCTATGACTCACGAGTACTACCGCGTTGCTTACGATGCTCTCGTCGCTCGCTATAAGTGCAAACGCACCTTGGCTTTTACTTGCTGGAAGGATTTATTGCACATTGAATTTAAAACTAATAACGCGCGCGAGTTTCAAAAATCTTTAGATCATTTTGAAGAATATCTCCGTATTTTAAAGTCTATCGATTTGCCTACCTCTCACTGGGATTTTATTCTCGTTTATCACATTTTGTCAAAACTAGACAAAGATACTCGTCGTAATTTTGAAGAGCTAAATTCGAATATCGAGTTACCGTCATATTTCCAACTTATGTCATTTTTGCGATCAAAATGTGAAGCTTCATTGCGAGATACGCATTTCACTGAAATTAAATATAACTCACCGAACAAGCCTGTGTCAAATCAAACGCGGCGTGTCATCGCGACTCATGCACTCGTTGCCGCGACTGATCAGCCTGATAAACGAGCTCACAGTTATAATCCGGGAGGTTGTAATGAGAACGAACTTCCAATTACTAAAACCGTTTCGGTTTTTAACACATGTTCATTTTGTAAAGACCCTCACTCAATATCGAAGTGTCAAGAATTTCTTAATAAATCGCTTAACGATCGTATGAATATCGCTAAAGAAAGAAATTGGTGCTATAATTGTTTGAAGCCATCACATCAATTGAGGAATTGTAATTCCATTTTTTCGTGCCGCACGTGTAGACGTAAGCATCACACCTTACTCCATCACGACCATTCTCCTATCGAATCTACTCACATCGGGTCGTCGTTGGTTTCAAGGTCTCACTCGAACACTACCGTGTTGTTGGCAACCGCTATTGTACAAGTTCAAGATGCTTCAGGCAATATGCAATCGTTCCGTGCTCTTTTTGACACGGGAAGTCAAAGTAATTTCATTACCGAATCTGCAGTCACTCGCTTAAATTTAACGTCAGCTCCAGCTACCGCGGCGATCAGTGGTCTGGGAGAGGTCGACGCGCCTATCCTAGGTGACGTCACTTGTTCTGTCGGAATTGATAATCGAATTTTATTCAAATTAGAGATGCACGTCATTTCTAAGATATGTGGTGATCAACCTATTGCGAAATTAAACACATCGGAATGGTCATATATCAAATCGTTACCGTTAGCTGATCCGGGTTTCGATATTCCAGGACCCATCGACATACTGCTGGCTGCAGATGTATTCGCAGACTCTGTGCTCGACCAACACATAAAAGGGAGTGCTAACCAACCTACCGCGTTTAATTCTATTTTTGGTTGGCTTCTCCTAGGTAAGACTCATTTATCGACTAGTACTTTATTACATTCGTTACCAGATATCGATGATGAATTAAATTCATTAGTTCAACGCTTCTGGGAACTGGATTCATTACCGACTTCATCGACGTGGACTCCAGAGGAATCATTATGCCAACAGAAATTTGTATCCGAACATTACCGCGATTCTTCTGGACGTTACGTAGTTCGAATACCTTTCAAGGACGAATCGGAACCAACATTTAGCGGTTCTCGAGACATAGCAATGCGTAGGTTCCACGCAATAGAACGTAGGCTGTCACGTGATCCGGGTTTACACGCACAGTATACAGATTTTATGTCAGACTATATCGAGCGTGGTCACATGACACTCGTCCCTCCCAACGAAATAGATCAGGGAAAATACTACAACCCACACCACTGTGTCCTACGTCCTGATTCTACAACTACGCAACTGCGTGTCGTTTTTGACGCCTCCGCAAAAGATCTTAATTCTAAATCACTTAACGACACCCAACTTACCGGTCCGAAACTACAACCGAACATTTTAAGTATACTTTTACGTTTCCGTGAGCATAACGTCGTATTCATGTCGGATGTTCGTCAAATGTACAGACAGATACTGATCTCGCCTGAGCATTGTGACTATCAACGCATATTCTGGAGAGCCTCTCCGAGTGAGAAGCTCCTGGAGTATCGCTTGCGTACCGTCACCTACGGCTTATCGTCTTCACCGTACCTCGCTTGCCGTACTCTGCGACAGCTAGCCGAGGATGAAGGAGATGCTTATCCCCTAGCAAAGAAAATTGTTCTGTCCGATGTATACATCGACGACATCACTGCCGGTTTTCCCTCTTTGGAACTCGCGCAAGAAGCTAAAGCTCAAACGATCGCTCTGTTTGCTCTCGGTTGTTTCAAACTTAGAAAGTGGGCAAGCAACACTCCCGCACTTTTATCGGATCTTCCGCGTGAGGATTGTCTTACCGGTTCTGTTTCTCTCGACAACACAGAAACTCCTACCTTGAAGGTTCTGGGTCTCGGATGGGATCCTGTCTCGGATGCTTTCCTTTTCGACATCAAAACTTTAGATCGGCCATGTACAAAACGTTTTATATTGAGCGAAGTCGCTCGTATCTTCGATCCATTAGGTTTTTTATCCCCCATCACAATTAAAATCAAATGCTTCATTCAAAAACTGTGGATCCTCGGTATCGGTTGGGATGAAACACCTCCCGATGAAGTCATTGTTGCATGGAAAACTTATCGTAACGAATTATCGGCCTTAACTGAACTTCGCATACCTCGTCAGCTCACCACTCGGGATGTTCAATCGTGCGAACTTCATGGTTTCAGCGACAGTTCCGAAATAGCGCTGGGATCAAGCTTCTATGTGCGTGTTACCGATTCTCGTGGTAATATCCGCGTATTTTTCGTATGCTCAAAGGCTCGCGTTGCTCCTCTTAAACGTACTTCGCTGCCGCGTCTTGTGCTGTGCGCCGCGGTTCTACTTGCGGACCTCTACAAATTTATACGCGATACCTACTTCACTCACGTAAAATTCGATGCTGTCTTTTTCTGGTCTGACTCCACCGTTGTTCTTTCGTGGTTGCGTTCACACTCATCTCGTTGGGCCACCTTTGTTGCCAACCGTGTAAGCCACATTCAAGAGCGTACACCTATTGAATGTTGGCATCACGTATCGTCAGGGGACAATCCAGCGGATGTTTGTTCTCGCGGTCAATTTCCTCGTGAATTGCTTCACAATTCCTTATGGTGGGCGGGACCATCTTGGCTCTCACAAGACCGCGAATCGTGGCCAGTCGGCGCAACAAATTTATCAAATGAAGAAGAAGTCATCATTCACACCGAAGCACGCAAATTGGTCACACTGATGACAAATGACACTGAATTCGTTGAGCCTACCGTTGTTGATAACTTGTTGAATCGTTACTCATCTCTTCAGAAACTCGTTAATGTCGTAGCATATCTTCGCCGTTTTATCAATCGCTGTCGAGGGCGCAGTACATCAAATAGAAACCAGAAGTACATTAATAACGTCGAACGTCGAGATTCACTTATGTACATCGTTAAACATGTGCAACAAAAGTCATTCACCCGTGAACTACAGTGTTTGCATTCAAACAAACCCGTGTCTAAACCTTTTCGTCGTCTTAATCCTTTCATCGATGACGCGGGCATTCTCAGGGTGGGCGGTAGAATTTCTAGATCCGGTTTAGAATATGAACATAAGCACCCCGCGTTCTTGCCGTCCAGCCATCCTTTAACGTTCTTAATAATCGATTTTATTCATCGGAATTATTTGCATCCGGGTATAAATACCACTCATTTCCTACTTTTACAACAATTTTGGATCGTATCTGCGAAACGTACAATTCGTCGACAGCTAGCGAAGTGCATAAAGTGTTTCCGCACAAATCCGCAACCGTTGCAACCGTTTATGAGCGATTTACCCTCGTATCGCGTCAATCAAGTAAAACCTTTCTCAATCGTAGGCGTGGACTTCGGTGGACCGTTCCGCATTAAACTTGGCCTTCATCGTGGAGCCAAGATAGATAAAGCGTATCTCTGCTTGTTCGTCTGTCTTGCAACAAAGGCAGTGCATCTCGAAGTCGTTTCAACTCTTTCAACGGACGGATTTATCGCCGCGCTTAGACGTTTCGTTTCTCGCCGTGGTCGATGTAATGAAATTCATGCCGACTGTGGGACTAATTTCGTAGGCGCGCGAAATCAATTAACTCCTCTTATGCAGCACGCCTCTAACGCGGAGAAGATTGAATTTAAGTTCAATCCTCCATCGGCCCCGCACTTCGGTGGTGTGTGGGAAATTCAGATTAAAGCAGCTAAATCTCATCTTTACCGTGTGGTTGGTGATCAGGTCTTGACGTTCGAGGAACTCACGACTCTGTTCGTCCAAATCGAAGCCGTTCTTAATTCACGACCCCTTTGCCCGATCAGTTCTGACCCTAACGACTTATCCGCTCTAACTCCCGGACATTTTCTTACTCTAGAACCGTTAACAGCTATCCCCGATGAAGATTACTCAAATATCAATTTAAATCGGCTTCATCGGTGGCAGCTAATTCAAGCATTTCTCAGGAATTTCTGGTTCAGATGGAAACACGAATATTTGAATTCATTAACACAACGCGCCAAATGGACCACAAATTCCCCATCGTTAAAGGTAGGTTCGATGGTGATCGTTAAAGATGATAACCGCCCTCCACTTCAATGGCCTTTAGCCAGAGTCGTAGACCTAATCTCTGGGTTGGATGGAATTACTCGTATTGCATCGGTTAAAACAGCGGATAATCACATCGTACAACGACCGTTGGTCAAATTATGTCCTCTCCCTGTCGAGACATAATTTGAATCTTTTTAATTGATTTTATTACTAAACCGTTTTCCTTTTCTTTTTTTACTTAGCTTAAGATAACTGTAACTCAAATCGGATCTCAATTGATCAATTAGTTCTATATAGCTTTCATTTAATATCGTTTTAAATTGTAACTTAAATTTTACTTTCGTATCTATATTGTATCGTATCATATTCATTCGTTTAAAGTGTAATCCATTTATCGGTACCGTCGTCAGAATTGTCCTTATGTATTTTTGTTTTCTTTTTCTAAGTTTTGACCGGAAAATACCATAGGCATTTTGGTGGGCGGGATGTTTCGTTCTGAAAGTGCATATTTTATATTTTTATTATTATGTTCTCAAATCTCGATATCGAACGAATGAAGCGATTCAAAACGCATGTCAACTTCCGAACGTTTCCGAACGCTTCCGAACGAGTAAAAAAAAAAGATCTCTCTCTGGTTACGAACGCCGGCCGCTCGAGACACGATCCCGCGCGCGCGCGCATTTTGAACCCGAAATCCGCTATCAAACTGCGTTTATACATCCAAATCAAGGGACAAAAGAACGAACTCGAAATCTTCGAAGGTGTGTGACAATTTCAAGAAGGTGGATGCTCAACGCGGCGGTGAAAAACAGTCCAGGTTAGTTGACACGTATTTCATTTGCCGGTGCGAGTTTTTGAGAACATCGTGTTTAATGCGTTTCCATCGTAATAGTCCCAAATTGGTAGTCCACAATATTTGAGCTATTTTTGGCAATTTAATCGTGGACGCCACACTGAACATGCAGTGGATGTAACTGTGGAACTATGTATGTGTGCGAATTGAATTTGACCATGTTCCCAGTTCGGTAATGGAACTTGCTGATCTGGTGATGGATTCGGAAGCTATCTATAGATACTTTTGTACTAAACAAAACCCATCATTTCGGTCAGTTTACTTTTTTTGGCAAGTAGTGCTACATGATAGCTGCAAGCTTTTAAAAAGTTTCCATAAAATTCATTATTTGTAAATAAGACGCTTCTGAAACATGTGACACTACTTTTTATTTACTATTTGTGTCGATAAGTGCGAGTCGCAAAATAATTGTATGAAGCTTTAATTCTGTACAGATATTCTGTGACCAAGTTCGCTCTCTTCTCTTATTTGTATGTAAAACAGTCACATCAAACAACAATGTGGTCTAATAGTTACATAGTTAAGTATTTTAATGCTTGTAATGCCTGTATTAACATATATTGTACAATTAAAAATCATGCTGAAAAGCAAATCAAAGTATTTTATCTAAAGGAAAAATGAATGTAAATAATCTTGCGTTGCAAACTCAAATCCATAAAAAAGGATATTTGATTTCTTCTATTGGCCTATCCAATTGTAAGAAACATGATGCTTAGTTTGAATCATATCATGTGCATACGTTAAGAACATACTGACTCATGTTTGGCACTTAGATTAACCACGCTCCTTAATCAATTAAAATTTATATCATAGACAGTCTTCGATTTCATTTAGATACTTTTTAAGGCTTAAAAATATTTAAAGCCAACTTTTTTTCAGTTTATGATTTGACGCTAAACGCCTACCAAATAAAACTAAAAATGTAACTACCATAATGTATAACGCAACAAATAAAACGCTCTTGAGATTCAGCGCTACCAAACCAAAAGGGACTCATCGAACTCTAAACGAAACTTTTATTACGATTTCAAAAAACAGACATTTGATTCACTCTTTGTTTACATTCCACATCAACCGATAATCAAGCAATTAAACATGCAATCCCACAACAAAATACAAAAAGAGCCCATAACACATTGAAATAAAAACTATTATTCCTTGTATCATTTTACCACCGTGCGAACCAATCAGTTATCTCATAGAACTATGGAAAAATAAGCTTTATGATTCTAAAAATAAGGTGGTTAATAATTTGTTAGGATCAAAGCATTCCAGGTTGTTTAAAACTAGTTTTATGATTTTGATTTGCACGTGTACGCTGCACGTTGCATATCATTCGAAATGCGTTAGGATAAACACAGGAATTACGTTGTTAAGAATCATTTAACAGTGATTTGACGTAAATTGAAGTTCATGGCCATACACGCTATATTATTCATAATATTGGGTGCATATTGTCCAAATCAGATATTTTTAACCAAAGGAGGAGGTTGTCAGTTGAATGTACAATGTTCTATATCGTGATATTGAAGTTCCATTTTTTTTTTTATATAGGACAAGTACTTTTGAAGGTTTTCGATAGGTAATACTTTTCGCCCTTAAATATCTTTTCTTTCTTTGGTAGATCCTTATTTCGTTTTAATATGCATTCTCTCTTTATGATTTGATCAAAGATTTAAACCCAATGTCTTAATTTTCAGTCTGTTGAACACGCTACACTGAATCGTAGTTTGTATACAAGTTTTTCAGCGTCCGTCTGTTTATCCGTCATATCTAAACTTAGCAGAGTTCAACAACGCAGTTGATTTTGATACCGTACAAATTTTCAGTAGCTGAACGTTCTAGTAGATTGTCACGATAATATTTAAAGCAATTAGGCGACATTTGAGATACAGTATAACCACTCAACTGGGAACTGCAACCAAATTGGTTTGTTTACTTTTGCCAAGTCTGTGGCAGGAGCCAAAATTGAGCACAGTTCTAAAACTTGTTTTGTTTACATTTTTTAATCGTCTCATATTTTACGGAGATGATATATTTTCGCTGAAAATGCAATACAGCGTCGTTTAGTAATAAAGATTTACAAAAATATAAGGTTTAATTAAAAATCAAAAGTAAAAATTATTGGAAAAAATGTTTTTAAAAAGGGGCTCAAACACGGTAATGATCCCGAACGAAGTCCCCAGTTTCGCCATCTAGCGAATAGTGACGTTCCCAGTTGATTGGTTATGAAAGCTCAGAAGCCGTTTCCATCGATGTTCTTGACTGTACGTGTGTAAGGTAACAACTCAACTATAAAAATACTAATTAATCGACGTGACGGCTTCAGATTCTCAAATATAATATGAAATCTAGTGTTAATTATAAGGTTTATTAAGGGTCCGGAGAGTCTAGTCGATGCAATGTGTGCCGTGTGTGAGTTTGAGTTCCAGTGCTACCCAAAAGCGAACGAGAAAGAGAGCAGACAGATATGTTTGCTCTTATCTCGTAACGCGTAACACTTTGCTCGTAACACAGGGTATCCTAGTACGAGGACCTAAGTTCTCCTATTGTTAATATAAGTTCCTGTTAAATTTGCCTTAATATGAACATGGAGAAATTGTTTTTGTACCACCTTGTCTAAAATAAAATTTCATTTCATTTCATTTCATCTACCCGCAGTATCCAGTCTTCTCGTGATCATGACAGCTGACAACGTCAAAATAACGACATTAACTAATTCAAAATCGTTGTTGAAACAGTTACTAATGTATGAAAGTGAAAAAAAATATACTCACAAGGTGGAGGCGCCTTCTTCTGATTATTCCACACGACCAATATCTTGGCAAGACTCGGCGTTCGCACCAGTTTCCTGACCAGCGTGAACAGGCTCTCGACCCGGTCATAGGTTAGTATGACCGCGGTGAAGCCTGGCGCTTTGGGGGCGGTCACTGGCAGGAATAGGGGATTTGATGGACCGTACTGTAGGGATGTTTGTAGTTGGTTAGTTGTCTAATATTAGATTATATTCGTGTGCTGAATGATGTTTCATGGACCGTACTTAGTGTAATGCGCTGATATAAATGAGAGTGGTCTGTATGTGTGGACGCAATGAAGATAGACGATGAAATGCTTCTACGAATTACGCGGTGTGCTGGTCGCTCTAGCATCTGACGTAGTTTGAAGACGTGACATTAAGATATATGAGGTTATTGTTATTTCTCATTTATCTAGTGCTGAACACAGGAGTTGGGAAACTTACTCGACTGAGTCTGATGTGTAATGAATAGTGTAGAAAAACCCCTCAACCAAAAACAGAGTCCTCCCGCTCAACCAATGTTTAAAATTTGAAAGTTTATTGCGTAAGTCACTCTCTTATAAAGTAAATTCAATAATATTTGACAGAATCATCAATACGACCGACTGATGAGAAACAGTACCTAAAGATGCATTAATTACATAGCGATCGCGTTTAGACCAGACACAAGTTTCACTATATTTGAAGATAGTATTACATGCATGTTGCAAGTTTCTGAAACTGGTAAGGCAAATGACTTGTACAAGCCCATCAAAGGGAAAACGGGGTTCTTTTCTCTCGCAGATCCAATGCTTTTTGGCATAAATTATGTACAAGTTTTTTCCAGAAAGGCTCGAGAAATCGACGTTGCTTTTGTACGCAGATCGATCGATTGATTTCACAAGTTCAATTCATATTTAGTTTTCACGTTTATTTATTAATGTAAATAAGTTGAATAGGAGTTTAAGGATGTTATTTTGATTATCTGAACAATATATTATGTAAATTATTATTGGATAATTACAACAAGAAAAAAGTTCTCTACTAGTTGTAGGTGGAACTAGGTATGATGTGTTTGTTGTGTGTGATATTGTGTTCAATTCAAGTAATGAAGTATGCACTGTATGTTCAACAAAATTTTTTAATTGCCTCGTAACAGAGCTAAATGGTCACGTGATTGTTTATATAAACTTCCCATCTTGACACTTCACATTTATTTCGTAAAAAATATAATGTATTTTACATTAAAGATTGTAAATTATAAAAAAATATATATCTGCATAAATTTATATTTTACAGACGCAAATAATGTATGCATGCAAGAACTAACGCTGTGTATTGTGTGAATTGAATAAGTGATTGATGTATGGAATTTTCAGTGTTAATGAGTTGATTTATTCCATACAGTTTTTGATCACCATACTAAAAATAAAATTTACTCACCAAATGTTCTGGCAAATTCCACTCCTCATAGGTCCTAGCTGCCAACGGGAAAACCTTCTCGTTAATTATCTCTAAAGTAGCCAGCGTCATCTTCTCTATACTGGCGAAATACCTATCATAAACCCATCGTAACTGCCAATACAGTTCACCGCGCCTCTCATTGCTCACCGAATTGACGATTTTAAGTAAATTCTTTATATTGTCCTCAGGTATAAACATCGCTATTCGATGCCAGTCTAAATGTGAGCTAAAGGGCATCACAACAGTGTCCGAAATGATGACAGGTATGCACTGAGAGGCGATAATATCCATCAATATTGAATGGGTCAGTCTTGCGCTTCTTACTATCAAACAGAACAAGCCCTGTTTTAGGACATCTGGGTACGAGAATTCCCGACCAGTAGTGTATTCACACCGAATGTTATAATCCGTATCTTCGTTTTTACACACGTCAAGCAGCAGTAAATCGTGTGATGAAGACGCTATACTTTGTAACGTCTCGAGATAGTGTTCCGGTACGTTGAGTTGCGTCGATATGATAAAGTAATTCTTTTTCTTTGGTTGTGTTTCGTCTATTTTTTCCGCGATTTTACTGTACACTGGTATTGATACGTCGAAGCCGTAGCGAAACGTCCACATATTGAATCCTGCACCTGCTATAATTGCTTTAGATGTGTTGAGATCGATGACTGTGTGGTAGTTTGGTGGTGAGCCGGGCAGCATGTTGAATATGAGATGGTTCTCTCCATTGTTCCAACTGTCGAAAGTTGAATTTTATTAAAGAAATCTATTTTTTGTATCGTAATAGAAAGTTGCGTGTTGATAAGAGATTCTGTAATGTAAGGTAATTCCATTCAATCTAACAGACGCAATTCACGTTCATGCATTTATATAAATTAAAGTGCATGTTTTGATACTTCACATCGAAAATCAATCCATCAATAATTGATGCTTTGCCGAATTATTGAATGCCTTAATGAATTATCTTTGTTGTTGGGGTAGTGATTGCAATCACCTGACACATCGACCCAATCGGATCTTTTGTATCAAACACAAGACTACTTACTCCAATAAATAAACGAATTTTTTGGTTGCTTTATAAATAACAACTTACCCTAGAGGAGGTTAGCCTAACCCTGAGTGCTACTAAATTATTCCTTCCTATACAAATGCAACACCCACATTTAACTAAAACATAATATGTATTATCATTACAATAAAATTCGAAACATAAAACTCACTGTCTTATGCAAGACAAATCACAATTCTAAAACTAAAATAACCTTATACAAAAACGAAACAGTTTTTTCACCTTCTTGTTTACTAGTGTATTTAACAAGACAATGTAATTAATTAAAGTGATATCACTGTTTTGTGAAATCAAGTCTAATCAATTAATTTACTCTTCAATTCTCTTTGAATTATTTATTTACTCTTGTTGAATTCAACCTTCTCAGAAGACAAATAGATTATCACTCATTGTATCATTATATTTGGTAGACTTTTATTACCGTTTTAGGTTCACCATTGTCCAAACGTGTGAATTTTATGTGAATAATATATGTGAGTGCAAAGCACAGACTAATCTTGTCCTACCTTGTTGTTGAAGGTTTTGAACTTTACGAGAATAAACAGGGTGACTACTCGGTACATATTGCCCGGTCTTACCTGTCCTACCTTGTTGTTTAAGGGTTGGTGATCTGATCACTTATCATGGCAACCTATTTGGATCTTTTGTATCATTGCAGACTTTAAGTTGCAAAATTTTCTGATAGTTCTTTTGAAAACCCACTTTAATATAAATTGACCGGTACTTTGTTTTGAGAGGATTTCTCAATCAGGCTTTTTTATTGACTTATAAGCAGTCAAGTAGACGTACTACCTGATCCTAAGTAGTCAACCCTCATAGACCTCTCCATGTTAGGGGACACTGTGGAGCCCCTACCTATGACTCACAACATATAAGGATTATCATTATATCTCATTGACTATGTTCTCAAGACTATGCTGAATTCTTCGATATGAACTTTCTGCACATTAAAGATGATAATGCGTTTATTTATTTCGCTGATGCCATATATATATTTTTTTTAAATTGCTTAATAGATACACGAGCCTACGGCCCACCAGATGGCAAGCGGTTACCGTCACTCATAGACCTCTGCAATGCCAGGGCAAAGAAGGACCGTTATCTATCACCTACCCATACAGGACTTTTCTATAATAATAATTTCATTTAATGCCACTTAAAGAATATTCTACTTGACAACAAAAATATTTCACTAGTTAATGTAGCAGCTACGGTTAATCTTAGAGTATACAAAAAACATTTAAAAATAAATTTCCAAAATTACTTACTATGGAAGGGACTGCAGTACTTGAGATACATGACTTTTAAAGAAACTTGCTTGATTCAGTGTATCTATGCTAGGAACCAGTAAACACGCCTCCTCGGGATTCGGAGTGTAATATCTACTATTTTTTATCGTATCTAATATCATGTAAAATTCTTTAGAAAAATGTGATATTGGCTTTCCACTTTCAGTCTGATAATTATTTAATGGATAAATGTATATGGTTATCTTGTCGTGACCGCCTCTCCCGCATCTGTAGACGTCGAAGCAGTCCCAGTACGTACAGTTCGGAACCCGGGACCGCGAATATGCACCATCACTATGAATTATCACTTCACTTCTCTTATTTAAATTCACAGCTTCGAAAACATTAGTTCGCGGTGAAGATCCACTAAACGCACTGAACACAACCGTCAACACCAACGATATCACTATAAACAGAAGCAACCCCACGAAAAATCTGTGATACAAAAATTTTCTATACGGTGTATACTTTGAATGCTTGCTCGCTTTCAATAGCAAGTCCGCAGCCATTTGTGAGCTAAAACGTTACGTTGATTCCCGTAATTTGTTTATGTCACCCATTATTGAGAAATCGTTTAATTCTCATTCAGAAATTAGAAAACACTTAGCAATATTCATCGCAGCTGCACCTTTTCCTGCGATAACGAAAAACTGACGCAGTCCAGTCTTCTTCTTCTTTTTATTTTGGACCTCGTCCAAGACTCGGGACGATTCGCCAATGTCAAGTGAGACAGATACACGGTCTTTAAGACACTTAGCCAAAGTATTGTTCGGTTTCCAGCTTCAGCAGTAGGAAATGCTAATATTTATTATATATAATATTATTAAATACTATAAAGTATACTATATAGAGTAAAATGAGATAGAAACTACCTTAAAAATATATTAAAATGTAATATGATAAGGTATAATATTTAAAAGATAAAACTAGAAATCTAAAATGAATGGAAACTGAAAAAATGGAATGAGGATGGATAAATTAAAGTTTAATATTATTACTTTCTATAAATTTCATGAGTTTATATATAAAGGTGGAGTTACATAGGGTTAGGAGAAATGCCATATTTACAGGTTTAGGGATGTCTTTTGGAAGTAGGTCGTAAAATGATCTATTATTTCTGCAATTGAAAAAAATGTGATCTGTAGATCCTTCCTCCAGACCGCATTCGCAAATTGAGTTGTCTCTAACTCTAATCTTAGCTAGGAACACAGGGGAAGAAATGTGACCCAAACGCAAACGGATTACTGTCGATATGACTCTTTTTTTAATGTCTTTCCACTTAAAGAACCAAGGGCGAGTCTGCAGGTCAGGTTGTATATTACCATACGCTCTACCTTTGGTCAATCTTGACGCCTGCCAGACCTTATCCCAGTCATGGTACAGGGTGGGCCTAGAGAGGGTACAAAAATCATCGGGGTAAACAAAACTGTGGTTAATGCCCATTACGATGGCCTCCCTTGCAAACCTATCAGCTGATTCGTTACCTGAAATACCACAGTGGCCTGGGATCCATGCCAGAACCACGTGAATACTTTTTTGGTGACATTTATAAAGAAGTAGTTTAGATTTCAGGTTTAGCATGGATACCTTTTTAGATTGCACACATATATTTGAAATCTCCAAAAGGCAGCTAAGTGAATCTGAGAATATAACCGAGTTGGAAAGATTATGAGCAAGTATGTAAGAGAGGGCTTCAGAAACTGCAAGTGATTCTCCAGTATATACAGATGCAGGTGGAGGACACTTATAATTGAGAATTATTTGAAATTTAGGGATCCAAACGGCAGACCCCACCCAGTCAGAGGAGCTCAACTTTGATGAGTCCGTGAACACTGATAGCCACCCAGGCCAATTTTCATCAACTAGCGAATTGAACACAGCATTGGCCTCTGGGTGATCTTTGTTGATGCTAAGGTCTGTAACAATTTTGGGTTTAAATGTAAGGGCTGAATAGGGCACTGAAAACAGAGGATTTAGCGATGTCTGAACTATAGGTGTTGTGTTATTGGTAAAGCGTGCAAAAGATTTCATAATGGGGGTCAATTGTTTATTGGACCAATATGGAGAGGATCTAGAAAGTGAAACTAAATTTTGCAAGTTATCGATGATGAGATGATTAGAGATTCTTAAAATTTTCCCAATGAACCGATCCGAAAGGTACTGTCTTCGAAGGGACAGGGGCGGATCAACACACTCCACTTGGAGGGCATTGATTGGAGACGATTTCATGGCCCCAGTGATGATGCGAAGGCATTTATGCTGTATGAGGTCGAATTTAAGAAGAAAAGCTTTGCTGCATGGTTCAAATAAAAAACAACCATAGTCTAGAAGGCTTCGAATCAGAGCATTATATATTAACTTTTGACAGTATGGGTGGGAGCCCCACCAAACTCCTGATAGGGATCTGAGAATATTTATGTTTTTTTCACATTTATTCACTGCGTTCGTGAAATGCGGAATGAGAGTTAATTTGGAGTCAAGAGTCATGCCAAGAAATTTTGTAACTGTGTAATTAGGAATGATATGGTTATCTATTTCAATGCGTAAGTTGGGAATTGATCTTTTTCTGCTGAAAGGAACTACTTTGCACTTACTGACTGAGAGGCTCAAACCATGATCTGAGAGCCATCTACCAAGGTAACGCAATGCCGAGTTAAGATGGACAGTTGCTACGGAGAAGGAAGGCGAAGATACATACAAAACAATATCATCTGCGTATTGTAAAATTTTAGAAAATGACTGAACTGTGCTGGCAAGGTCGTAAGTATACAGATTAAATAATAACGGGCTCAAAACTGATCCCTGTGGCAGGCCTTTCCACACCAGTCGGGCTGGGAGCAGATACCCTTGATATCGAACAGTTATTTTACGCTCGGAAAGAAGGTTGCACGTTACATGAGTCAATCTGGGAGGGATATTCAAACCAAGCATTTTCTGTCTCAGTAAAGGAAGGTCGACATTGTCATAGGCAGCAGTTATATCAAGAAATGCCGCTACGACATGCTCAGCTTTAGAGAATGAGGATCTGACATCGGTAATAAATGTGCCTAGACTGTCCATAGTACCCATTCCTTTTCTGAAACCAAACTGGCAGGGAGGGAGGATTTGTCTATTTTCTATTATCCACTCCAGGCGGCCTTTGATTAGGTGTTCTAAGATTTTGGTTAGAGTGCAAGAGAGAGCAATTGGCCTGTAGGAAGAGGGATCTTGAGGATCTTTACCTGGTTTTAATACTGGAATTATAATTTGTTGTTTCCAAGATGAGGGGAACTCTGCAAAGTGGAAAATGTTGTTTAGAATGTCTAAAATGAATTGTTGAGATTTATTGGATGCTTTTACAATAAATGAATATGGAATATTATCGCAGCCTGGGGTAGAATCTTTTAACCTGATTAGTGCATTATGAAGCTCTTCCATAGTAAATGGAGAGTCCATTTTATCACAGGAAGTAAGAGGGGTGACTATAGGAAGGTGGTTTTTAGACGGGACAAAAGGTGAGGCTAATTTGTCAGTAAAACCTTCTATCCAAAGGGAGGGACTGTTAGCAGTGATATTATATGAATTATCGCAACCTCGACGGAACGCATTGACCTTTTTCCATACCTGTGAAGAATCACTGCGAGGTGAGAGACTCTCGCAGAAAGTCTTCCAGCCAGCTCTCTTTTTTGCAGCCAACATTCGAGTTGTACGGGCAGATACTCTTTTAGCGTTGATAAAATTCTCTTCTGTCATATTACGTTTGTGTTGCTTTTCTGCATCCTTCCGCTGCTTAATAAGTTCTGAACACTCTGAATCCCACCACGGGGGAGACTTCCTGTATCGAGGGACATTAGGTTTTTGGGGTATAGAAGAGTTAGCGGCTGAGATAATAGCTTCCACCAATCCATCGTAGACAGAAATAAAATTTGACGGCGAAGGAGGAGAGAGAAGAGAGATGTTATGATCAAGGAGATTGCTGTATAGAGACCACTTGACTTTCTCCAATTTGTATCTAACCAAGGAAGGACTCTCTAAGAATTCGTTTCGAGAAGGAACTGAGATAAGAATTGGGAAGTGGTCACTTCCGTGGGAGCTGTCCAGAGGGTTCCAATGTAGTAAAGAACTTAGAGAGGGGGAAGACAGGGAGATATCCACCGCACTAGGGTTTTGGAGGGGATGAACTTTACGGGTTGGGGCACCATTATTTAATACACACAGGTTGAGAGAATCTAGAATGTCAATCAGATAATGCGAGTTAGAGCAAGCCTGATTGGAGCCCCACATTGGATGATGACAATTAAAGTCGCCCAAAACAAGATAAGGAGGGGGGAGAGAAGAAATAATACTATATAGCTCCGTGAAAATGTCGCGAGTAGGATAGGGAATGTATAACGAAACAATCGTTTTATGGTCCACTCTCACAGCCACAATGTTAAAATTGTGAACGCGAGGTTGTAACTGAAACTGAGAGAAGTCAAGTGATCTTTTTATGATGAGAGCGCACCCTCCAAAACCGTCCTCCCGATCATCCCTGATGCAGGTAAAACCAGAGATTCGCAGAGGGCGGCCTGGTTTCAACCAAGTCTCAGAGACAGCTAGAGCAGATGGTTTGAATTTATATATTAAGTAGGTAATCTCGTGTAACTTCCGATATATACTCTTACAGTTCCATTGAATTATCTGATCCATAATTAGGATGGATTAGAGAGCAAATATGGATCAGTTGATCAAGGACATTGTTCGGTAGTACATCGCTAAACTTGCTAATAATATTGAGGAGGAGGGACGATAAAAGAATGACAAAGTTGTCGTTTGGAAGGATATTATCCCCTTGATTCGAAGTACGATTTATATCCAGAGCACAGCCGTTACGGAGTACAAAATTTGGAGGGGTTACAATACCAACATGGGCAGAAATATCATAACCCTTGTCTAGAGATGGCCTAGAGGGTTTGGGAATAGAGACAGTTTTTTTATATGGGCTTGTAGAGGGAACTGGGGGTTTAAGCAAAGTAGTAGGGGTACTGCGTCCAGTCGTAGGGGAAGGGGTGAATTGTCCAGTTGGAGGAGAATCAATTCTTGTAACATCAGCAAAGCGCTTATGAAGAGAGGAAGGAAATCTGAGGGACGCCTCGTTGTACGGAATATTTTCCTCAGACATAGTTTTTTTGATCGCTTTTTGACGAGCTTGCTCAGGACAATTTTTATTAGTGGAGAAATGTTGACCAGAACAGAACAGACAGGAAGACTGATCCTCAGGAGTGCTACATTCTTCTCCCTTGTGGGGTTGAGCGCAACGATAGCAACGTGGCTTAGACCTACACTGAATCTTGGTGTGGCCGAAACGGCAGCATGCTAGGCATTGAATTGTCGGGAGGTTGTAGATACTAATAGGCAAAGAGTTATGAAAGCAGAATATTCTATCCGGTAGACGTTGTCCTTGTATAGAAATGACTACTGTCTGTGTAGGGACCCATTGAGCCTTACCTTCCTGGATTACTTTCCTGTTGAGTCGACGGGCCTTTACTACTGGACCAAACTCTACTGGGGTCTCAGCTGCATGTACAAGTTCTTCCATTGACCATTCGATGGGTACATTTTTAATTATCCCCATTCTAGCTAACTGAAATTTGGGAATCGTTGCCAAGTGGTTTGTTTGTGCTGGGACATCGCTGTTCAAGAAGGCGTTGGCATCGATGGCAGATCTAAATTCAACAGAAACTCGGTTACGGCCAACATGCTTGATACCACCTTGTACGATACCAGGTACCTTTTTATTGTACAGGAGTTGACCAATTTTGAGTGAGCGAGTGGAATAACCTGCCGCAGGATCGGGCTCAGTTCTAGAAATGTGAACGATGTAAGGGCCAATATCCGTAGGAGTGTAATTTGACTTTGATTCAAATGAAGGCAATGTATATATTAATTGAGATGATGATGAAGGAGGATAAATATGTTTATGAGGCGGTGAGTCTATAAAATCGTCTGACTGTAATGGCCGTTTTCGATGTGTCACACTTTCCGTTTCCATTGCAGAATCATTATGCGGATACGGTCGGTCGGGAGGTTCTTTATTAGACATTAAAAGACTTACTCAGTAGTAAAATATATATAGCAGTACTTATAATACACAATTACAATAATATTTGATGTAAGCTGGAAAAAATTTTGAATTTTCATTCAAAACACGCGTATTCACCTTCACATAGACTAAGCGAATCCCCGCAGTCCAGTCGCGACGGCAGCCGCGATTGACTCGTTTATTGTGACAGCTGACATTAGTGAAATTTCACTTTATTTGACATTGACAACTTCTGACGTTATTGACAATAGTGCTGAACACATTTGCTATTTTTTTCCTAAGATCTAAGACGTATACCATACAGCTGCTCCAAGAATAAAAAAAATACTATAGCGCCCAGTTAGTTGTGAATAAATTATTAAATTACAAGCATTCACACACTTACAACCATTCCGTCTCTCTTTTCATTTTCAGAGCGCCTTTAATTTAATAAAATTGTTGATCTGCACATTTTGAATAACCAAAAGTTTTGACCTTTATTACAAAACATGGCTTACAGGTTGATGTAAAGACATACCTAATTTTTAGGTTAAATTTTCCAGCCGTCTATAAAACTACAAGAAGTTTGTTTCGGTAAAGAACAAACCACTATATCCTTCGATAACAAATTTTATTTACTACATATTTATAGCCTTTCAAATTCTTGGCCATATTTTGGAAACCATTTCGTTCTATCGGTTCTATCTTTACATCAATTCTCTTGAAACGCCTCGTAGATTAATAGCGCTATACAGTATGACAGCACACTTCACTATTGTTTCTTAAATGTCATTTATTTCTATATGTCAAATGTCAAACGTCATTTGACAACTTACAACGCAAACATTTTTATTTTTCTGTCAGTTTTGTGTTGTGCGTAGTTGTGGTTTAGTTTCTAATGGCTTAATTAATTTTGTTAATTGTTTTAATTTCGAATTCCGACGTAAATTTTGTGTTTGAGCTTGACCAAGAATGGCACTACTCCCTCCAGATCCCGTTTACACAATTCGAAATGTGGATAATGTGCCAGTTTACTCGCTGGCTTTCAGTTTTTTACCCGGGGGCTTGGAGAGGTTACTAGCCGGCTCGAAAAACGGCTATGTTTATGCATACAACCTTCAGGTGAGCTCGCATTATTTACCATAAACAGTTGCGCAGGTGTTCACTACTACGCACATTATAATCAGAGATATATTTGATCTAGAAATCATTGTTTACTACCCTCCTTCAGTGACCCAAAAAAATATTGGCTTGATCGCAAAATCAGAAGCGTAATCTCATTTAACGCAACCTACACGATGATGACTGGCAGAGTCGACCTCATTATAATCAATTTATTGTTTTCTCAAATGTTTTGAAGCAGTACAAGTGTATTTTTATCAAGATAGCTGTTTATCATAAGTTGTAAATTTTATTGTTTTTCGAGACTAATATTGCGTCGCAATAAAGATTAGGAACTAGAAATTAATTTATTTCGAAATCTTACTTTATTTTTGCTTTTTTACAGACAAATAGAGTACAGCAAAAAATACAAGTTGGTCAAGCTCCCATTCTACATCTCATCCACACGGACAGCTACCTCGTAACTCAAGAGAAAGGAGGCAAATTCAAAATCTTTGAATTGACAAACCGCGGTTACGAAGAGGAAGCTGTCATTGAAATAGACTACCCTGGTTTTTGCAGATTCGAAGCCAACACAAAACTCGAAACACTCTACGTACCTGATAAGGATTCCAAAATAAGCATACACAACTTCAACGGAGAAAAACTTGGATCCTTGGAACATGATGCATCGATTAAACTAGGGGATGTTATGTGCTTAAAATTTATTGAGTTCCCCTGCGACAGACCTTGTCTATTGGCCGGTTACGAAGCAGGATGGCTGCTGTTATGGGATCTCAACAACAATCAATGCATCAGCAAACTTCAGACTCTGAACTGTCCTATGTCTGTCGACTATCATCTTGAACAACAAAGAGGAATCATCGGTAACGCTTCTAATGTGATACAAATATTTAATTTAGGGAGAAAAGACTTAAGCTTGGCCCATAAACTGGATATTACGATAAAGAATCCAGGCATTAATAAAGTGAAGACTCGTGGAGATGGAAAAGTCTTTACGAGTGGAGGTTGGGATGGACATATTCGCATATTTTCCTGGTTCTCGATGAGGCCACTAGTAGTTCTTACGGAACATAAACAAGCAATTCAGGATGTTGCTTATTCTACTGAGAAGGTTTCCCTCTGGAATGCCTATGTCATGGCCGCCGGAGGTCTAGATGGTGCTATCACATTGTGGGATTTATATAATAACAAGCAATGAAAATACAAAGCAATATTATTCTGTGATTTGCTAGAGTTATGATCTGCCATAGTTTACGCCAGTTTTGCCTTTATACATCCATCAATGCTTTCATTGATTATATTTTTAGAAAGTATTGTTAAAATTAGATCTCATTTTATGTACAAACTTAAATAGAATGACTATTATGTGGCCAAGCTGTGTAGATGTTAAGTTAAAGGCAGTCCGTATTTTCCAGTGTTTTATCAGTTGTTTTTTGAACGAATAAATGAATACATACGATTTTACTCCTGGTGTTTTGAAATTATTTATTTATGGAGATTACGAATTTTCAATGTTTACGTCAATGGCGTTGAATGATTGATTTCGTGATGTCATTTGATAGATTGAATTATGTATTGTAGACATTTGTTTCTCTTAGAATACAGATATACAACCCACCTGATAGCAAGTGGTTATTTTTGTTCATAAGCCTCTGTAATGATTTATGAACCAAAACAATGCGTATTTCTGTTTGTTAGTTTAAATATTTATTCGTAGCAATTTAGATTTACCAAAACTAAATAACTAGTAATTTATTGCATGTTAAATTACTATTTTGTTCTAGCAGTGCTTCTCATCATAATTCATTTAAAATATGAAAGTAAAAAAAAGAAGTGTAAATACAGATAATAATTTTAATTATTTATCGAAATACATAAACGTAAACGATAATTTACTAATATCACATTAAACAGTGCCTCTTAAATTATAATATTCTACAAGAAAGTTTAAAAATAAACCTTACAACTACGACTAGCAAAACGAAACAATGAACTCGGTTCTTTATCATGCGTTGTGATATGTCTGGACGAATAGCTACTCTAATCCGTGGTACGATGGTTCATACTTCAACAGTCTTCCTTGTCTTAGGAATGAGGGCTTCATCATCAGTCTGTACCTCCACAAGCCTACGTCTTTTACGGAGAGGTCTCGTCGACTCCGATTGTTCTCGCGACTTCGTGACGATTTTAGCCATTTTATTTCCAAGTCTTGTTATTTTAAACTTTGGTAATGTCTGTTCAGGATTGCCTGTTTCGTTTTCTTCCATTTCAATTCCATTATTAACTTCGGTCTCTATGCGTTCATGGAATTCATTGTCATTGAATATCTGATGTTCACTTGTTTCGGCAGTTTCAACATGGCCGTTCTGCTCTTTCCTTTTACCGCTATTCATCGTGAAATCCAACGGTCCCTCTGAGTCTTCCGAAAGTCTTTCAGTTTTAACTTTGTTGTTGCAATGCGCCTGAATGAAGGTGGTCAGTGGAAGCGGGATGGGAATCGGTATAGGTACAGGCAAGACTACCGGATAGGGCACCAAAACTGTCACTGGAGGTGCCTGTCCTAATTGCGGTGGGAAATTCAGAGGCGGAGGTAATCGAGGCCTTTCCTGGTGGATCGGGAATCCAGGACGTGGCATAAAGTTGAGTCTCGGTGGGAACATATTTGGGTGTCTAATTTCGTGATTGTCCACGTAAACGGGAGGTGGCATCCCGTACATGGGATTTTGGAACTGAGGTGGAGGCGCTGGATGAGGATTAATGGGGTGTGGAGGTGAATGCATAGCGTTAGTTATCGAAGATGGCGACGACCCTTCTGAAGGACTACACATTCGAAGATCCTGCGCCTTAGGAGTCGAAGTTCTTTGTCTCACAGTCTGAGATGTAACAGTGGCCGAACACTTCGATGTTCTGCGTTTACGTAAATTCATCTTATTCCTGGCGTCTTTTTTCGTTTCTGGAGATTTTTGTGTTACTTCTTCCGTTCGCTTCTGTTTCATAAGTTTAGCGGTGGGTGCTACAGTTATCAACGGCAGCGGCGATTTTCTTGAAGTCTTTTGGTTGTCTGTCTTTTCAGTCTGTTTGTTTGTCTCCTGGTTTGGAGATCCAGATCGCTCCGATGTGGGAGATACGGAGCGACTCTTGCAGTTCTTGAGCCAAAGTTCTGGGGTGATGAGATTGGATGTTGACGAAGCGTTCACCAGGTGAGGGTTGAGATCTAGGTGTGCTTGTGTTTCGCGGCAAAATATGTGCATCTTGTATTGATTGAGGCATTTGTCTGAACAGAACTGCAACTGTGTGGCGCCATCCTGAAAACGAGAATTAATAATTCAGTTGGGATTTCTTTATTACGAGACAGACAAACGAACGGGCTACCAGATAATGAGCGGTTAGAGTCGCTCATGAACCTCTGCAATGCCAGGGTATTAAGGGACCGTTATCTACCACGTACTTACAGGACTTTTCTTAAAACTAGTGTGTAGACTTTATTTCGCTTTAAAAGTAGAAGTTCATGAGCGGTGATACCCATTTTGATGATAAATTGGAAACGGGATTGAGACTCGTCCATCCGCTCAGAAAAGAAAATATTATTCTATAAGTTTTTATGGATTTAAATCCTTCTTCTTGCATTTCAGACAAGGTATGTATCTTGAATTTAAACTACATTGAAAATGCAATCCCGATTATTCTGAATAATCAACATGAATTTATAACTACTAATCACCTAAAAAACCATATCCTACCTGGAAATCCACATAAGCAACTGTGTGTCTCACATGACGACACCAGTCACAAGTCTTGGCGCGTTTGAAATTGGCTCGTCGAGACTGGCTGAAGCACAACTCGGAGCAGAATGTGGCTCCAGCGTGCTGCAGAGCGCCGCCTTCACTTGTTATATTCTTGTTACACCACGAACATTCGTCTGGAAATGAGAAACAGTAGGTTAAAATATGATCTAAAATTTACTGAGTTAGAAGTCTGAGACTGCGGTGTTCGCCATGGACCATGGTTTTATTCTCTTAAATAACTGTGTATGCCTTTTTCTAATGTTATTTAATAGTCACCGGTTCATTGTCTGTTGACCTGGCTTGTATTATATTATGAAGGACTCCTGCACCCGTGATACAGTTTTTACTAGTACGGGCTCAGACGTTCCTTCCCACTATAAGCTTACCATGTAACGTCGGTTTAATTTTGTTCACCTTAGTTAGTCTATGTGGGAAATTTATATGTAACTCTTATTACTGATCAATAAATACATTTTCATTTTTCAAGTATTGTTAGTCTGAGCTCATTTATTCTCTTTCTTTAGATCTTGCAAGAGTCATTAACAGCAGGGAATTGAAGCCTAAGTGCTTTAGAGCGCAAAGAAGTGATAATGGTAATTTTATAATAATAGGATCAGCAAAATCGGATGAAAGGACATTCATACAAATAATAAAAAGCCTCCAATAACAAAAGGTAAAACAGTACTGGAAAACGAAACGCACGAAACACGATAACTAAGTTGAAAATAATTTGTTATTGTAAATCACGAGCTCGAATATCTATCTCCAATTAATTTGTGAATGATATTGAAACGGGAAAAAAATACGTCGTGAAACAAAACACCGGCTTTCTCATTACCGAGCACCGCTGATGGAGGACACTGATAGCTCGTTAAAAATCATATTAATTTACATTATTTATTAACATTTTGCGTAAATCGATTCAGGCATTGATCGTGGATAAGTTGTTTCTCATGTTTTTATCTCGTATTCAAACAAAGGCATTTTATTACCTACTTTAGTTCCGTTCCATTTCTTTGTACTGGAAATCCTTACTCTTAAAGTTTTAGATTAGTTGTAGTTTTAAGTTTGATTTCCAGAAGAAAATAGTCCGAGAAAAACATTTTTGGTACCTACAGATATTCGTGACCCAAAAAATCTTAGCGGAACTTGAACGTGGACAGAATATTCAATTTCTTAAAGAAATCTCTAATAGACAATGCATTTTCATGCCCAAAAAACTTTAAATTAAAGTCATAAACTTTGAAGCCATACTTGTAAAATCGTTATGTACATAAAATTAATAATTTGAAGCAACACATATCGGAATAACTAAAAGCTTTGGGCGTAGGTAATACAATACATGTTCGATGTGCGCTCACGAGCATTATTTACGAATTTGATACAGCTAAGCCGGTTTACTATTCCTAATGAACGCGCCGCGAATTCGCCTGATCCTGTGGTATACCAGTAGCTATGCGTCAGTATGCCTATAAAATTTGCGGTACACTTAAATATTTTCAACCCAAAAAGTTGATATAATTTTGCACCAAGGAGTCTCATATCTGCGAGATAGAACGAAACTTTCGCTACTACACGCTTTTCATTTGAAAGTAAATTCTGCTGCCAAAATGACATAGTGCCTACTACTAGTCAGTAACTTAATTCAAAAAAACACTGTTTCTCCAGAAAAGAAACAAAACAAGATACAAAATCTCTTTACATAAACTTCCTCTTGTTATTAGTTTTAAGAGACGAATATTCTACATATTACATAGGCCCAATGAGATGAGTATAAATTATATCTTTAAAGGATTCATTTACCGCTTTGAATTCGAAGCTCTTGTTGTATAACAGTCTTAAAGATTACAAAGGTGTGATATATGTTCCAACGGAACCTGAAAATGTATGATTATAAATAATTGGAATACGATGCTAGAGTAATATACCTTACTGTTAAAAATCCCTACTAATATTATAAATGCGAAAGTAACTCAGTCTGTCTGTTACGCTTTCCCACTTAAATATCAACCGATTTTGATGAAATTTGGTACAACCCTGAACTATAGGGTACCTTTTAATTAGACATAGACATGCTTTATTTATTTAATTGAAAGTGACACAGATGCAGTTGCGCGGGCCCGCTAGTACTCCATAAAACAAGTACTTTTTTAACTTAAAACTGTTGCAGTTTTCTTAATTATCAGCAACGAAAAACATAACAGATAATAATATGACGAAGCTACTGGTAAATAAACAGAAACCCAAAATATGTAAATACCTAATGTTATTTTAAAATGTGTTTTTCTGTGTTACGTACATAATCAAAAAAGTTATCAATCAATAGTTCGTTCTTCTTACCACTTCGATTTGATACAAGTTCCAAGAACAAATATAGGAAATGAATTACAAGCACAATTTCCCGCGTAAAATTTCGGCCATTTTGAAAAAGCGCGGGAGGGACACTATTCCTAGAAGCCCAGCTGCGTATAACAGAGGGTTGTCTTTCTCAGAAAATAGTCATTTGTATCAAAGTAATTTGTTAGTATGATAAGTGATACTCATTTGTAAATATTGGGTTAGCGTAGTTCGGATTTTTATACAGGGTGTTGTTGCCCGGTGAAACAATACTTTAAGGGCTTAATCTATATCACATTTCAAATCATATACACATACTTTTGAAACGGAGATAATGACTTTATTTTCCCATACAAAGTTGAAAAAATATTATTTTGTATTAATTTTAACAACCCTACCTACATGTAGCGTGCTATATCTATATGCCATTTTCAAGCACACAGGCGCATCCGATCGCAATTTTAGAGTTCCGTACTATAATAAACTCCTACTAATAGAAAATTAACACGTAGTTTTGATTAGTTATAACTTATGATATATTATGCCTAGAAAACCCAGACTTGGTGGATGGCTTCTACATCAAGTATACTATTTGCTGTGAAAGTATTGTTTCATCGGATTTTAACACCCTGTATAGATGCGATTTTCGTTGTAGTCAATTTAAATACTTTTTTGTGGTAATACGACAGCGAGTTCTTTGCATAATAAAGAACTATCTAATGGAGAATCCTGAGTACATAGTAACTGATGATTTTGAAATCTGAAGATGAAGATAAGGTACCTACATAAGAAACGGAATGTTAAATTTGAAAGTAAAAGGAGAGGAAGGCCTAAAATGGCTACGTGACCGAAGATTTATGCCAGAATTTTCTATTCTAAATGGAGATTCAAACATTGCATTGAAAACCGTGGGTAAAGGTTGAGTAGAGAAGAAGTAATAAAAAAGTACGTTATCATCAAAAGTAAGTACCTTTATTCTTCTGTTCATTGGCTTGTTCAGGACTGGAGGCATCTTTAGCTCTGGAGGCCGCCCACCTCCTCAGTTCCAGCCTCTCGTACCCGTACCAACCGAGCAGCTCGTTCATGGCTGTCTCTGCGAAATCCTGAAAAATAAAGCTTTTATTAAGCACAAGTTAATATTATATTTAGATACGGACTACTTTTGTGACCATATATGCATAATGCTATATCCTTATTAGAACGCGAAGATTTTAAAAATGCTCGTAAAACTAAAGGGACTCATTAAAATACAGGGTGGATCTCTAACTTTGGACAATCTGACGTGGGGTGAATGACCTGTCGAAATACAACATAGCACCATTTTTATTTTTTGGATCGGTTAAACTTTTTTGTCTGACATTGTATGGAAAACGTACGACTATCGTTGCGGACTTCCATACTATGAAAAAAAAATTTTTTCATCCAATTCCTAAAATAACAGTGGTTCTAAGTTGTATTTAGACAGGTCATTCACCCCACGTCAGATTGTCCAAAGTTACAGATCCACCCTGTATAGGGTAGCAAGTCACAACTTCACCAAGATGCATTTTAGGGTACTACGATACGATACGATGTTAACCACTTTTTTTTTTCATTTGGAGGAATTCACCGGATCTATTTGGGAGTTGAACCGCACTAAAACCTTGAACCACTCACACTCAGCGTCCGAACCCCGGCTGAGGACAGAACCCAGCTCGGGGTTTGGAGGGACGGCGCGACGCGTTACGCGCTCGGCTCTCTTTCCCGTCGCTCCGTCCCCGGAGATGTTAACCACTTAGGTATAACTAAGTGTGTCGTATCAGAGAAAAGACTTGAAAATAAAAGTTGGACTAGTCGAACCAGTCTTAACCTAGAGAACTAATATTATCATACAAAAATACAAATTGTATGCCGCTTCTTCTGAAACTGACTGGTTTTTAATTTTAAGAAAGTAAACTTTAATTGCACAAAACGCATGAACTTGGAACATCCAAGTAAGCTGCAATAAAAATAACAGAATTACAGATTGTGGTAATAAATCAAAGTCGTTCCAATTAGTCATCAGTGATCGTGTAATCCTGATCGATACTTGCATTTCAGCACTTCAAAGGAACATTAATGATGAAAAAGAATTACTTCTTCATTCATCTCGAATGTTCAAAAAAAGATCCTGAAAACGGTCAAAATATGGTCTTTATGTTCATACACATATAGCAAGTTTTACGAGACGGCACGACGTATGACGAACTATCGTCGCAACGCCCCAAAGTTATCGGAGTAGGGTTTAGGGTAGGGGCGGCGCGACGGGAAAGAGTGCCGATGGCGTAACGCGTCGCGTCGTCCCTCATAAACCCCGTGCTGGGTTCTGGCCTCAGCCGGGGTTCGGACGCTGAGTGTGAGCAGTTGGAGGTTTTAGTGCGGTTCAACTTCCACATATCCGGTCCGGTGATTTCCTCCAACTAAAAAAAAAAAAAGTAGCGTCCAGATTTACAAAAGCAAAGTTTTTTTTTAATATTATGTCTACTATATGTATTTTATTTTATTGTCACGTAGGCAAATGAGTCAACGGGCCATCTGACTGTGAGTGGTTACCGTCGCTCATGGACCTTTGTAATGTCCGGGGACACTAAAGGGTTACGCTAACTACGACAATTTACTTAACACAATATTTTTTGAACTTAAAGGCCACAGAATGTTCAAAGTAGCGAGCAATAACTTATAAAATTAATGTAGGTCCTGTTATATTTGGTTGGTTCATCTTAATCCGCGTAATAATATATCGGTCACAAATAATCCGGCTATTTTTAATGGATCCTAAATAAACTGTGATTTATGTGATCCACCTCGAGTGTGACCCCTTTAAGAAAATTTTATTGTCGCCAAAAAACATTAATAAATCGTCAGAGCGTCTCGACATTTAAACTGTTATATTTTGTGTAAAAACTAAATGTGATTTTGTTTTTTTTTTTGTATAATATCGATATAGGTACCTGTGAAGTGCCAGGTATCAATACGATACTCCAATATTAGATTGATACTCGTTATAGTTGGAATAATCTTTGAAAATACTAGGTAAAGAAATATAAAATTTATTTTCTGATCAACCCACTTTGCAAGTATCCATGGGATGTTTTTATATCCGAAAGATGTCGCAGAAATTGGCCAAAAAAAGTTCCAGGTCCATGAAAAGTCTAGTAGAGTAATAAAAATTATGAAATCAACAAACTATTACAAGTTTTTTTTTATATACTTAATGTAAATTGTATTATACTGTACAAATACTTTAAAAAAATGGTCATATTAAAAAAAAAACTTTTGACGTTAACAAGAATGAGTACGTCATCAATGTAGAAAATAAAGTATTTCATTTCATTTCAGTTGCTGCTGTATCTCTGCACTCTTAGTATTAGACTAAACATTTAATTTACGTAAAACAAAACCTTTTTATATACATAAAAGGATAATAATTAACTAAAAACCTACACAAAACGTTCTCGTAATACAAGATTTAAACAACAAAGGAGAATTTAAAGCGAAATACAGTGAAGACGTGCTCATTACGTTGCGGTAACCTAATACGTTTGACACACGAGTATCAAAATAACATGGTATTAATTAATACTAGTGCGGTGACAGAGAACAGGCTAGTGTTACACGATGACCAGTTCCGAGGATATAATTAATTGGTCTCATCTTAATTATGAGCCTGTGTTATGAAATTTGAAGTAAATTTTATTTTTGAAAATTATGCTTTTCTTGCTTTTTTAGGTATGTCTAGCAGCTAATAGGTACTTACTGCATCTACTTTGGTGTTGTGTTGACTCTCGCCAAGTTCATTTCATTATCGTATTTTTTTTTTTGCATATTTAATGTACAATTGTATAATACTGTACAAATACAAAAAAAAAAAATGCTCATTATACAAAAAAAAGACATGCTCGCTGAGTTTCATGCCAGTTCTTCTCAGGACTTTTAACTTTTGACGTCAACAAGAATGAGTACGTCATCAATGTTGAAAATAAAGTATTTCATTTCATTTCTTAAGTTCCAGTCTGGATCGAACTCCTACTGTGACATCTTTAGTAGTTTGTGGGGTATTTTAAAGTTTGTCTATAGGACATTATTAAATTTGCACCATGGAGATTAGAGTAATTAAACAGTTAATAAGATAAAGCTTAATTTTAGACTAATTATGTCAATCTTTGTTAATGTTGTAGTTCTGAATAAAATTATTTTCTTTCTTTCTTTCTTTCTATAAAAAATATTTCGGTCCAAATTTACCGCCCTAGGCGTCAACCTACTCAGTCTACTGGTAAATTCTAATGTATAACGTTCGTTAAGATTTTCAATATCATCTGTAATAATCTGTATTCCTCTAAATTGATACAAGTCTCGCTTCTATTACGATAGCTTCTAAAGCTTACCATCATCGCCACACAGTATTGATTGATTGACTTAGGTCAGAATAACCTTGCCTGAACTATCTTGATGAGTATTTATTACGGACGAGTTTGGTGTTACGTTACGATCATGATACTGAGAGGTTATTAGAATCTTATTTATTGTTATTGTTGTGTTGACTTTGTTTAGGTGTATTTTTTTGAAATAAAATTTAAATATTATAAAATGTGTGTTTTTGGTTTTTGCGAAGACTGAAGTTCTTTGCTCAGTAAACTAGGGGTCACTATCACTTTAGGCTATCACCGCTAACTAGCATAAACTGTGCAATCTAGTTTCTACAAAAAATCTGAATAAAACTTTCAAACTAAACAAAAGTATATTTCGGACGCCATATTATTTTCGCGCCAAATTTTCCCGACGCTTCCAATGTTACCAGTAATAATTATCCCGCTGCAAATACGATACTTCACGCAACCAAGGAACGCACGGTAACTTTAAACCGTACGCCTATTATTTAGTTTAGCTGCCAGATACTGAAAATCAGAATTTGTGCTATATTTATGTTGGAATAATTACTGAATGCGCTTCAATTAGTGGAAACATAGGTGTGTATTTTAAAATCATTTTCATTGGTGATATTGGCGTTTCGTGTTTCAAATAGTAGCTACTCGTGTAGCATTAATGAGTATTGTTAAAGGTACACAGTGTCGTCGCCGAGCAGGGTCCTGGCCGGTGAATCGAACTGATTCATTCTTTTCGTATGCATAAAAAATTACATCATGAAGGTTCCGTTGTCTCGAGATGTGACGATGGACTCAGCTTCGGTTCTAATTGGTGAAATGGTACATTATAACATGTTTTGATTGTACCTAAATAATTGAAATAACACATTACAACATCTATTTTTTATCTGTTCGACCTCCTTTTTTTTTTTCAGTTGGAGGAAATCCCCGGATCCCGGTATGTGGGAGTTGAACCGCATTAAAACCTCCAACCGCTCACACTCAGCGTCCGAACCCCGGCTGAGGCCAGAACCCAGCACGGGGTTTGTAGCGACGGCGCGACGCGTTACGCCATCGGCATTCTTTCCCGTCGCTCCGTCCCCGGACGCCGAACCGGTAGCCGCCGGCGAATACGGCCACCGGCTCTCTCGGTCGGCGGGGTTCGACCTCCTAATCCACCATGGTTAATAATTACACTTATTAATGGACCTCTGCAATGTGTTCCTGTACAGAACCCTTCTTAAAAACGAGTTCTCTATTAAATTAATGATGTAATTGATGTAAGCCATTAACATATTATTATGATTCTTTTGTACTATTAATTTAGATATCTACTATCTTAGAAAAATCGAAAAACTAAATATACTTTTCGCATTATACATACCAGCGCACACTCATACGAGTTTAAAACAAAACACTTATGTATAAGATATAAATAAAACAAAACAGACGAGGGTAACGACCTTACTCAATCTTATATCTTAGCGTAATGATAAATAAATCATCAGCTGATTATATTTACAAAAAAATGATTGAATTTTTTCCAAGTATATAAAATAGCGCAGATGCTATTTTTATTACTCATTCATAGATTTAATGCTATTTTTTTTCTGCTTGCTTTTTCTGTTGTACCTATGTAGCAGTGGCGAAGTGTCTATCCAAGCTCATTCTTATCGGCTTCCCTTTGAATACTATTCAACTATGTATTACAACATTAGCACTGTCGAGTCTCACGAAATATTAAAAATATTTCAAGAATTATTTAGATCGGCTTCCCTCTTAAAAACTCTACTTTTCGCCACTGCTATGTAGCCATTTACATACATAAGTTAAGATAGTAGTAGTAGGTATGTATATGTTATGATATAGCGACAATAACTAAATAATTTACGACATTAGTTTTCCTATTGTATTGTCGACAGTGTCACACACATTTTAATGTTGGTAAAAAATAACCGTCGCATGTAAAACTCCGTTGTAATCCCAAGAAAATCCATTAGAACTACAGCAACTTTAAAAGATGACGTCATAATCCAGTGTCATTTAAAAACTAAATTAAATCCGTTGTTTCAGACACAGTCTTGACATGTATTGTTCTATCGAACAATTATGCACTTATTCTAAGGTATCCTTTCACATAAAAGCTAGACAAAGAAGGTTAAGACCGTGTAATATAAACCGATGATATTGCGATATCAAGTATAAAATAAATGCTTTTAATGGCAGTAGCTGGGCTAAGGTAAATTTAGGAGCGTTCGTAATAGGATACCGTTCGACCTACGCACGTCAGAGTTGCCAGTTAAGAAAACTTAACACCCTGCACGTGGAGTTTACGAGAATATGCTTTCGTGATTTTGATATTTTATGCTGTTATTATTATTCTGTTGTGTATTAAATGAATTAAGGCTAAATGTTTTAAATGTTATTTATTTTTGTTACTGTGATCTATTTGTTTTGAGTGTTTGGATAGATGTTTCGAATTTACATCGCAATGTCATTGCAGATGCGCTTATGGAGGTCGCTAATCCGCTAACCATCGAGTGGGCTTTGGCTCGTTTACCTTTCATGCAAAAAATGTTAAAATCCAATTAAGTAAATCTATTCAAGTGTACCTTCTTAGTCTTGGGTACTTCTGAATTGTCTTAAAACACACTCTTGATTATACACATTACATATCACTCCTTGTAAAGGTGAAGCAAAATAAATACAAAAAAAAAACTTGAGAGGTGTCATGGGACACCCGAATAGAACGAAGTTCCTTTCGATTAAAAGATATCTTATTTTTTTTTTCCTAACATAACGCACGATAAGGAACGTGTTTTAAAAGATTTTGATCACAGCGCCATCTAGCGATAATCATCTAAAACAAAAAAAGTGTCGTGACAACTTTTCGTAAGAATTTTTTCCGTCTAGCCCCCTTTCGATAACGCGCGATAAGGAACTTCGTTCCAATTAAATAATTTTGTGCGACAGGTAGCACCTTTGTTTCGGCATCTATCTTTACAAGATGACCGCTTTCGATCAGACCATTACAAAACGCATTTTCTAGAAAGCTCCAACGTCATTTTAATTTCAATATTTGTGTATTGACCAATAAATAAACAGACCTGTGAGAACATTTCAACCTTTTTAACGTGCGTCTGTAATGTGATCTGGGTCATTTATGGTCGTCGAACGGAGGCTGGTGCCATAGTGATTAGCATAACATCGAGTGGTGTCGGGTTACATGTTGCCACTGTGACGGTGATGATGGGATAACTTTGTCTCTTGAAACGCAAGTTTAACGACTACCGGATTTAAAAATTTTATGGTCAATGAGTAGAGGTTATATAGAGGTTAATGCTCATTATATTAACTCAGCAATACACTTTTAATGTTAGGCAATAGTTAATCTAACGTTAGGTGTAGGTTTCGATTTAAAATAATTGTTAAATAACAAACAAAAAATCGATAAATTGTAAAGTACGATATTGTTTTCTTGTTCTATGTTCAACTAAATAAATTTAACATATTAGACATAAGAAATCTCTCTTTTTTGTTTTGAGAATTCAACCTATTCCTTTTCTCTACCAATGTTTACGTCAGAATACAATCAACCGAGAGCCCTCATAAGTCAAATCCATAAAAAACCCTAAGTGGTTAGTATAAGTATTAAGTAAGTAGAAATAATGGTGGTTCCTTGACCCAGTGACCAGGGAGCGCGATACGGTCTTATACAATCACTATCATGTCACCGACGCACGTCCTGAAGCGCGTCATTCATTAGGGCGATGCCGACCCGGGACACAGAGGATTGTACTACAGTGAGTTCACTCAATATGTAAATATTCCGATTTGGAATGGACTCTTATCCTTGGTATTCTTGAAGCGCTATGACAATCCCTCTTTCAACGAGGTTTAAGAAATGTCCTGTATAAGTAAGCGATAGAACGGCACCTTAATGTCCTGGCATTGCAGAGCTTGATGAGCAACTGTGGTGAGCCGTAAGCCCGTTTGTCTGTCGTGAGATAAAAAAATGATTTCAAGATATAGGTAAATTTAAAATGACTCCAAAAGTAATTTTAAAGTTTAATAATCTCTTTTATAAAATAGTACTGCTACTATAACGCACTATATGGGATCTCGCCCGGAATCTGGCCCCCTAAGAGTTTCGGGTCCCCAACGCATGTGAGTGCGAGCGGGGACCCAAGAAGGCGTCGTGTCTCGCTCAGCACGCGCCTTAAGCAAGAGCGACCGGGGGATGGTAGACCGCGCTCCCCGACCCACGCTGGTTCTGACCCAGCGGGGTATTCCGTGGGAGGGTGGCACGCGGTCCCATCTTGGCGGGCCTCGGAAAGCCCGCCGACCGAGAGAGCCGGTGGCCGTATTCGCCGGCGGCTACCGGTTCGGCGTCCGGGGACGGAGCGACGGGAAAGAGTGCCGATGGCGTAACGCGTCGCGCCGTCCCTCCAAACCCCGTGCTGGGTTCTGACCTCAGCCGGGGTTCGGACGCTGAGTGTGAGCGGTTGGAGGTTTTAGTGCGGTTCAACTCCCACATACCCCGCCCGCGGGGCGGGCGGGGATCCGGTGATTTCCTCCAACTGAAAAATAAAAAGAAAAAAAAAAAGAAAAAAAAATTACGCACTATACAAATATAACATCGTTGTATGTCACACAAAATTTTAAATAACAAAGATTCCTCTTGCACTAATTATAAATTTCAAATCAGCTTTAATTTCGGGCTTGTTACTTTAAAATTCCAATCTACTTTTTGTATTACTGCTACTATCTGTACTGTGTGTAGGGTGAAGCCGAGACGGCACCGACTGCAAACATATCGAGTGTCTGCGACTAGCCGAGCTTATAATTTACCTAATGCCGTGTAAAACGATCGCACGACTAATGTACACTGGAAATATGGATGGATCGGGCATTTAATGATGGCAGGGCGTATTCTGAGCTCACACGGGTCACCGTCGTGTCAATTATAACAAAATCCTGTCCTTCAACGGACCATTGCACTTTTAAGTTTGCTTTTTTATCAGTAGTGGTGTTTCAAAAAGGTCTTTTTATAAAAAAAAATAACATGAACAAGACACAATTAAAATAGGTAGGTGTAAAGATGGAGCAACTAATGATCACTTTATCGCAACGAGTGCTGTTGAATACTTTCCCATAACCATCGATTTCTAAATAGCAATATAATAGCCCATCTTAGCAATAAAAATAATATAATCAACTACAATTAATATAAATTATAATTTGAGCTGCCGGATATTGCCGCAACACGAATGTTTGTCGTCGTCTTGGATCAAATTCCTGACAAGTCAGCTCCCTCAGGTATTCCCCTTGTTAATGAATTGTGGAACTATGTATCCGATGTAATATGAGACAATTACATTAATTATTATAAACGTCATAATTTTTGGGCCCACTTGGGGCTTAATTTATAACCTTCATTACTAATATAAAGAGCTATTTTAACTAGGTAAAGCGATTGGTAATATTATTGCTTATTACAGGAGTACCATTAAGATATTTTGTTCAGAGAGTGGCGAGGCGATACTTTAGCCTTAGCGAGCAAGACGTCGCGTCACCCCTCATAACCTAGTGCTTGGTTTTGTCCTGAGCCGCGATTTCAATGCTGAGTGTGAGTGTCAGGAGGTTTCAGTGAGGTTCATCCCCTAAACAACCCACCTGGAAAGTCCAGCAGTGGAAATAGTCCAAAGTCGGGAGTTAGTTGTAATCGGTGTAGTGGTTCATTTTTCATAAATTTTGAATTTAAAAAGCAATAGGGTTTTAAACGCAAATTTGAGTCCCTCCTCCAGTTGCATCCAGCGTTTTAGTCTAATTTAGATAAATAGTGTGGGTAGATAAATTTATTTTTACTATGAAAATTGTAATTAAAAAGAAAATTAAAACCCGCAATTATAAGAGTAAATTACAGAACGAGGGTATCGTGCGCCAATTAACAACATTGCCATATACTAGGTATGCTTATTTTTTAAATCAAATCTTGTTTTAATTGAATGAGGAGAAACTATCACATTGATGATTATTTCAGGGTTCATTACCTATCACACTTTACATTAGTACTACCTTAACAACCAATAAACCCTTAATTCACTAATTTGTTTTTTACAGATCTCATTGCATTAATTAGGTACTGGGGTTTAAGAAGTTAAAAACTATAAAAGTCAGTACAAGTAAACGTAACAACAAATTCCTGTAACATTCACACGTTTCCATATACCCCATAACCACTCGCATTACATTTTATAATTCTCAAGAAACACGTTTACCGTGTATTCAGAGTTTCACACACATCATAGCGCAAAATAAACCCCAACGATAAACAAAGACGAGAACGAACACGTACAGAACCACCGGGTTTTGTTACATCTCCGATAACCTTAAATCGGTCATGTTTCTCATTATACCGTCTATGTGTGAAACAAAGAGAGTGTCGGGTTGCCCTGCATTACTCTGTGGCAATACGAGACTGGCTGCCGACTGTTTTGGTCATACGAACTCCCCACTTTCGGGGAATACTCGTTTTACTTGCAACACTGCGTGTGAGCGCTGCGCGAACCCCTTTTGTAAAATAATGCGCTAGTTAGCATGTTTCGCGATTAATTTTAGAATTTTTGTTTTTGTTGAAAATTTCTTCAGAATTGGCTGCATTGTTTTGATGTGGTTTTCAGATCACTGGCTTACCGGGCAAAGTGTGAAAGCTATGAAATAATGTTGACAAAGGTGATAAGACAAAACTACATAGTTCAAACCTACCTTACTATTTCAATTAAATATGATACAACATAACTTCTTGATTATACAAAAAAGACAGAAGTTTTACTAAAATTCACTTATACCAATAGTGCTGAGCTGAAGCACAATATGAAGTCAAACTCAAACCATAAATCTTAAGGACAGTTTAAAAAGCACATTGAAGATCTTGCCTATTCTGTAAAAAGGAGCATCCAAATCGGCCACAAGTAAAAATAGCCAACGACTACAAGTCAGTTAATACATAAATCACTGCAAATCACACACGTTGCTTTCGGACAAGCAAGGGCGTTGGTTTTCAACAATCGCAACGGTGTCGAATGGTGATTCTAAAAATACATGCAACGATCTCAGCATTCTGAGCCGGTATCGCGTTGCATATTCCGTGCGTGTTACAAATTAAATAGGTTAAACGTATGAAAACAATCGCGTTTCAACTGTTTTGTAATTTATTCTATTTTGGAGAACGTTTAACTATTCGGATGAAAATTAAGAGAAAATTGGTATCATTATAAAAAGTAGCTAACCAATTAGACAACTAGTACCCACGATGGATGTTGCCAACGTCGATTTTTTTGGACATTGCAAATCGAATCTTTATAAACATGTGAATGCGGATGATATTCGTTACATCCCTAGTACCTACTAGATACAAATAAGTAATACAAGACTTATGTGTTAATTTTTAATCTCATCGTCAATTTTTAATCTCATTAAAAATAATTGAAATGTTCAAGTATCGTGTGTAGATAGACTTCCCAGCCAACTTTGTACTCTTTAATACTTAAAAGTTAATATAGGTTTTTCACAGAATTCACGTCGTTTTATTCCAACTTAATATAGGTTTCTTATAATTCAAATCTCCTTTTATGTAAATGATCTAAATGATTATGACATTTTGCAAACATTTTGAAATCCACTAATGAGTCTTGTTTCTCACGAGTATCGCGTCCCGCCGCCACATATTTATTCTGCGTCATTGTTGTGGAATGGGATATAATGTTTACACTGCATCGTATGGACAATGTGGACAAGAGTTTTAGAGCTACTAGTTAAAATTTTAATCATAACATCACTTTAGAATATGCTGCCTTTTGAAATAGCTGTGGGTACAGATGATATTAGCCCAAAGGAAGATCTCCGACCGGACGAGGTAGTGTATGCCCGGTCAAGCTGAAGCCCACTGTAGTAGATTTCAGATGTCGTATATATGCAAAGATTTTTGCAAATGTTGTAACCGTGATTATTGATTTCTCGCACGCTATTATTGGTCGCCACAGAGCATTTCCCGAACTCTATGACTTACCCTTTAATCAAAGTAATTCTTTATGATAGGTAAATAATATACCTTCTATCTATTATTGCATAGGTCCTGAGCTATAGTAACAACTTCCAGGTATGGCGCCCAACCCTAACACAATAAAAATATGCCTACATAATCGAAGTCCCTAATTCCGTGTTATGAATAAGAGTTTTTGTTTTAAGTTGTTTTCCAATAAAGAGTTACTTATCTATCCACTAAAGTTCCCCAGCAACATCATTTAGTACTAACCGTAACCGACTTTTCAAATAAAGAAGACTTATAGTCTTTGCCTCATTCAAAATCAAAAGAATTATAGACCAACTGCAGTAAATAATTATGTATCTTTAGAAGTGAATTCCGTATATTCCTGTGCCAGTTTTGTAACCAAATCATCCGGAACTTCTCAAGGTTCAGTTATTTTGATAATAATGTTGAGAGGAACATAATGAAATAATCATTTGCCAACACTCGTTGATGTAAATATTTCGGATATAAATATTTTAGATGCACCGAGATGTTTACATTTAACAACTTTATCTGTCCCTACTTTGTAAACAGACGATTTTCTCCTATGATAAAAGAGCTTCATGTATGTATAGGTATTGTAGTAAATATGAAATCTTACAGGTAACCCTTATTTTATAAGATAAAGTGAATTTCAAAATCCTGAATAATTTCGTCAAACACTACACATTACCGAGATTGAGTGCTAGGTACCTACTCAATATTAGTTTTAACTTCACCATTATAACATTAAAAGAATCCCTCATTAGTCCCATACACATACTATTTTGTAAAAGAATAAATAGAGTACACAGCCGGTACCAAACACCGCTTTGTCATAACGCAATCGGACACCGGCTGTCGCCATTCGAAACCAACCCATCGCACTTTTAATATCTCGTAATCAGACACTGTGTCCACGGTTTTATTCTCCACAGAAAGTAATGTTTGTTTATCAATCCTTTGAAATAAATATTGAATGTCGATGAAATTTTATGTATCAAGTTGTTTTTGATGTGTGAATATCGGCTTACACAATTAAAACACATTTTAAGGCTTGCAGAGAGTCCTCGAGAGCACGAAGGCAGCCAGTGTCTCTTGTCACTACATCTGCATGAGCGACGATAACCACTTACGTTCAGATGATTCGTTGACTCGTCTAACTACATGGCAATAATTGCAAAAAATAACAAAAATTCCTGTCTACTGCATGCTTTCCGATTTAATACCACAAATACTGTATTGTAGTCACTGCATTGCATTTCTAGTACATAAACACTATCAAACAACACTACCCCTACATAGATTTGTTGTAAATAAAAAGCAACAGAACCAGACGGGTCGCGTTACACGAAAATTAACGTCAGCCTGTCGGGCGCTCTGACGCAAGCTGGAGTCAAATGACTCAGTTGAGACGAGCATTAATTATTATGGATCATGTTCGGAACTCGGGGTTCCAATATCGGGAGCCGGGACACCGAAACCCGCGGGAGACGCCTTTTATAATTCTATGGGGAGTCTCGAATTTTGACAATCGGGAAATTACGTTTTTGAAATCGTAACCCTGAATTCGAATTTCAAAGTTTGAGTTCTGGTGTGGTAAGGTTGCTCATGTCTTGATGTTTTCGTTTCGTTTGATAATTGTGCATTGCGTTTCTGATAATATTACGACCATAATAAATAATTATACTATCAAACTTTTCGGACGTAAAGTTACATCTTTCTATATTATGATTTTAGACACTACCCATGCGACGGGAAAGAGTGCCGATGGCGTAACGCGTCGCGCCGTCCCTCATAACCCCGTGCTGGGTTCTGGCCTCAGCCGGGGTTCGGACGCTGAGTGTGAGCGGTTGGAGTGATTTCCTCCAAATAAAAAAAAAAAAAAAGGACATCTACCACAAGACTCTCTCAATAATGTCCTAATTTAAAGCAATGGAGTTACCTATGCCATAAAAATGGAATAGAATTTAAATGTCTTTGCGTAGCCGAATCGTTTTTATCAGCAGAACCGATTTGTTTCATTTAATCATAATTGTTTCGTTTTACAATGAAGATTTGATAATTTATAACGTATTTTACGTCAAAATAGCTATTTATTTTACGTATCAACGATATCGTTTTTCATTGAAATTTTAATTTCGCTCCCGTTCAATCTAACCTATCGGCTGATAATTATAACGTTGTATAATTAAAATATTTTTAATTACATTATTTGAGAAGGGTGTAAATTGAAGCAGGTTTCGATAGCTCATTTTAATTATCTCGTCGCGTTACCGGACACCGTCTGGTAAAGTATCTTCGTTAATTTTGGAATGGAACACGTGAATATTGTGTATGGGAGAAATATATTAAGTTTGGTGAAGTACTTTGATTGTATGTGGTATTTACTTACACAAAATTTTACTATGGAAGTTGATAGTGTTGATGTTGATTTGTTAATTGTGAAGACGAATACTTTTTTAATCATTTTACAACTACATTATAATAATAATAAATCCTCCACGGGGGTAATACCCGATACTTTACATAACAGTTTGGATTCGTTAGGTATTCATAAGTCAACATACACACTACTTCAAAAAGCTACCATATTAAACACCTGCAGAATCGTTAGGAAATTTTTGTATATAATAGACATGTAACAACTTATTTTAAACCTACAAATTGTATCTACCAACCATTTCAAGCTTGGCCAAAAACCCGCTGAAATGGTAAGCCCCAAATCACTTGGGAGAACATTAAGTTAGTTTATGTCATAATAATAATAAAACATTGTAGGGGTGTTACGAATTTTCGCAAAAAATAGGCGAATGTGTATTGTTAATTATATGTATGTAGATGGAATCTGACGAAGCCTAAAGATCTTAAGACCCTTTCTGCCCAAATGAGCCCATACTCGATAGGTCTAGGATCTTCAGTTCTCAAGATAATTTGCGGGGATATTTAAATTATTTCGTGGTAGGAGAATTTTTCCCTACTTATATCCAAAAATCGATATTCGCAACATCTACATAGTATCGAATAATAATCGATAAAATCGAATAAATTCCATTATCGCCTATAGTTTTACATTAGGTAAGTCTAGATATGAAATTCGGTCGAGCACTGCAACCCGACACTCCACTAAAAGCGATCCCGAAGCAGATACATCATTCAAACTTATCGTCTTACGTATTATATTATGTTTATAGAGGATGATGGAAATTAAATACTCTTCGACAGTTTCAAGTTTTGTAATTTATGTTTGTTTATAATGTTGGGTGTTTATTTATTTTTGTATTGCTAATAGCTCTCTGTTTTGCCGAAAGTTTAATAAGAACTCTGAAGATTTTTTGACATGTCCATGTACATTTTTTTTTTTAGTTGGAGGAAATCACCGGGTGGGCGGGGCGCTGGGGTATGTGGGAGTTGAACCGCACTAAAACCTCCGCACTAAACCGCTCACACTCAGCGTCCGAACCCCCGCTGAGGCCAGAACCCAGCACGGGGTTATGAGGGACGGCGCGACGCGTTACTCCCACGGCACTCTTTCCCGTCGCGCCGCCCCCTATGTCCATGTACAAAGGATCTACCACACTTAACTGAATTATATAGTATTTTTTTTGCTTTATAGGCAGACGAGCCAATGTATGACGTGTTTTATAAAACAACAAAAGTATTTTTTTGTAGACACTATATTGTAGATACATACAATTCTGTACCTATAGTGTTTAGATCGAAGAATAAAACAGTAAAATATTTCCATCGGAAATCTTTTTTGTCTCATCTTTTTTATGCTAAACTAGTTGGCCCACACAACTTCGTCTGCGTCACATAAGGAAATTTTCCCGGGACTTCTACGAATATTTCAAGATGAAAATAAGCCAAATCGGTTCAGTTGTTCTCGAGTTTTAGCGAGACTAACGAACAGCAATTCATTTTTATATATAAGAAGATTAATACAAAGAATCTTCCAAAAATAACATACTTTAAAAAAATCAACACATAAGAGATACAATTTCATACAACACAAAATGTCAAGGCAAAACGACATGAATCCTATTTATCAATATAGTTAACATTTCCTAAAGGGTAAAAATTTAAATAAATTAACTATTGACATCATCCTATAGAGTTATTGAGGAGTAATGTGTCCGTAATATGAGACGCGAACAGTTTTTGTCACACGATATTAAGTAAACACATTAATATGTATATTTTTACATTTATTTATTAACTTTTCATGTGTGATTTATTACGTTTGTGTGAAGATTATTTTTTTATGTGTTTCGTGTGAAAACCGAATGTGTTGAAATTTAAGTGAGCAAGAGCTGTTTAATTAAATTTCAAGGTTTTAGCTAGCAGTGGAAATAAAAGTAAATATATATTATACAGGGTGGATCTGTAACTTTGGACAATCTGACGTGGGGTGAATGACCTGTCGAAATAAAACTTAGCACTATTTTTATTTTTGGATCGGTTAAACTTTTTTTTCTGACATTGTATAGAAAACGTACGACTATCATAGTGGACTTCCATACTATGATGAAATTTTTTTTTTATCCAATTCCTAAAATATAAGTGGTTCTAAATTTTATTTCAACAGGTCATTCGCTCCACGTCAGATTGTCCAAAGTTACAGAACCACCCTGTATATCTTAACGATGTAATGGGCATACGAATAAGATTCCTGTATTCAGGAAAACAATCATACTAAATTACCAGTATCTCAACATCCTGTGAAAATGCTGCAATGATTTTAAATCTCAGCATGTTGACTACACTTTTAATAAGGTACAGCAAAGAAAGGAAGGTATATGTTTCAAAAAGCACTTGCACAACAAAAAAATATTAAGTTCTGTACAAGTAAACAAGGATAAGATCACTGGTAACCTAAGCTCAGAGCTAGATTTATATCTCGTTACGTGCCGAGCTGAAATCGCCTCTATTTCTAAAGCAATAAGGTTGAATGATATTGAAGCGTCGTGGTCATTTGATACTCATACGCACGCCTCCCGTTGTTGGCTAGAAGATGTTTATTCACCCCCTGGATATCAAAGAACATGTGGTCATAGATACGGCATCTTAATTTATTGGAACGAAGTTCCTTATCGCGCGTTATCGAAAGGGGGCTAGACGGAAATTCTTATGAAAAAGTTGGCACGACACTTTTTTTGTTTTAGATGATTATCGCTAGATGGCGCTGTTCTTAAAATATTTTATAAAACAATTCGTTATTTTGTTTTATATGATTAATGCTAGATGGCGCTGTGAACAAAACATTTTATTTAAGTTATTAAATAAAAAAAAAATATTACAATTCCCTCACTAATTAATAGAAAGGAACTTCGTTCCATCCGGGTGTCCCTTGACACCTCTCAAGTTTTTTTTATTTCTTTCATGCATAATTAAAGGGTATTTACCACGATTATTAAGAAATTGAGTGGTCTCGATGATTATGTATGACAGTAATGTGTGATAACCGCGAGTGTTTGTTGTTGATTATTTCATTTGATTCCTAAACTTGACGTAAGATTCGTAATCAGACAGTTTAGAAGCCTTGAGATTTCCATTTTTGTCAGCTTGGAGTAGTTAAATTTGTCTTTAGCCTAAAAGTCTCAATACAATTATAACAAGTAAACTAAAACATGTTAGATTATTTTACTTCGATACTTATTGTCACTGAATGATTTTTTTGTAATTAGTTATCATATTACTTATCAGTTATAATATTTTTCATTAAGTGCATGTGTGTTCACCACGAATACTAAATCAGACAATTGTCACATCTAGAATATTTACTCTACAAAGATGTACAATGCAGAGGCATCGCTTGATGGTATCTGTTACGTCAGGCTATTATATGCCCGCCATCGCACCCGTGTTAGCTTTCAGTGTTCACGTCACTTTACTATTATTATGTTAGCTTAGCATTGGTAGTGTGATGTCTGCATTACCTGCTTACATAACCTAGGACTTACATAGAAATTGGTAAGGACCATGGACTTGTATTATTTTATAAGGCAAGCATTGAGATTTTCTTTGGATATCTAATGGAGATAAAATAAATTGCAGAGAAATGTTGGATTTGATAGAAGAAAAGATGAGAATGTAAAAAAAGGTAAAAGGCTTTTTAAATCGGGATTTTGTGAAAGACTAATGATGATGATAAATCATTTCATTTCATTTGATTTATTTAAATAGGATAAATACGTGGAAAGGAAATATGACATATGATTGTGGTTTAAAATTAGATTTCAGAATTTCAGCCATATAATAAAATGTATCTCCGCTACAGTTTCATAAGCGATTACAAAGAAAGCTCAAACTCCTTGACCATGCGCATACTGACCTCAATACGACAGTATTTAATATTATAATGTACAAAGTGCATCATAAACGTAATACATTGACATAGAAACGTCTTCACGCCGGATGTGTGTCTTATTACAATTTCGTAAGACTCAAAATCGTTTGAAACACAATATAATCGCCCTTGGCACACTGCACGCGCAAATGCAATATGTCGCAATCATTTTTGTGGTAATATTTCTATAACGAAGCAGTTTTTAATGAATTTAACATGTCATTAGAAACTTTGTACCGTGCTTACAATGTGAAATTAAATAGGATAGTATGACAAAGTTACGTTGTAAATTTTGTTGCTAAATTAGCTAGTAATAGCATTTACCCGCTATTTTTGCACATATTTGTAATGTTAATAATAGGATAAGTTTAAATATAATGGATGGAATATTTTATGAACACGCTTGAATTACGAAAATCGGTAATTGCCATTTCATTTAATATGTTTTAGGTAATTTTACAATACCTACGTAACGTCAAACAATAGTGTCTCAAAAGGACCTAGTCGATAAAGTATGGTTTTAACTCTAGACATGAGAGTGTACGAAATCATGTTTAACGAATACGTGTAAGAAGATAGGTTAGCTTTATAATCGGGGCAGACTAGTCCTCTTGCGGAAAGAGGGGCGCCCGGCGGACTCAGCCGCCGGTTACCGTCCCATCGTGCTGCTGGACGAGGTGGGCAAATTGCTGGAACGCGTTCTGGCCGCCCGCATCGTTCAGCACCTGGTCGGGGTTGGACCCGATCTGTCGGCGGAGCAGTACGGCTTCCGGGAGGGTCGTTCGACCGTAGACGCAATTCTGCGTGTCCGGACCCTCTCGGAGGAGGCCGTCTCCCAGGGTGGGGTGGCCTTGGCGGTGTCGCTCGACATCGCCAATGCCTTTAACACCCTGCCCTGGTCCGTGATTGGGGGGGCACTGGAGAGGCATGGAGTGCCCCTCTACCTCCGCCGGCTGATCGGCTCCTACCTGGAGGCCAGGTCGGTCATGTGTACCGGGTACGGTGGGACCTTGCACCGGTTCCAGGTCGTGCGCGGTGTTCCGCAGGGGTCCGTTCTTGGACCCCTGCTATGGAATATCGGGTACGACTGGGTGCTGAGGGGCGCCCTCCTCCCGGGCCTTAGCGTAATTTGCTACGCGGACGACACTATGGTCGTGGCCCGGGGGGATGACTTCAGAGAGTCTGCCCGTCTTGCCACAGCGGGGGTGGCCCTCGTCGTCGGCAAAATAAGGAGATTGGGCCTCGACGTGGCGCTGCACAAGTCCCAGGCCCTGTGGTTTTGCGGGGCTGGGGCTGTGCCGCCGGTCGACGCCCAAATAATGGTTGGAGGCGTCCAGATTGAGGTCGGGGTGCAGCTGAAGTACCTCGGCCTCGTGTTGGATAGCCATTGGACCTTCCGAGCCCATTTCGCGAACCTGGTCCCCCGATTGATGGGGACGGCCGGCCAACTCGGCCGGTTGCTTCCGAATGTCGGGGGACCCAGCAACGCAGTGCGCCGCCTCTATGCGGGAGTGGTGCGATCGATGGCCCTATACGGTGCGCCCGTCTGGGCCGACGCACGGGTGCGATTAACTATCGCCCGATTTCTGCGTCGGCCACAGCGCATCGTAGCTATTAGGGCCATCCGCGGGTACCGCACCATCGCTTTCGAGGCGGCGTGCGTGCTGGCGGGGACGCCGCCCTGGGAGCTGGAGGCGGAGGCGCTAGCTGGCGATTATCGCTGGCGATGCGACCTCCGCGCCCGGGGCGTGGTGCGTCCCCTGCGGGAAGCTGTTCGCGATAGGAAGGTCCAATCTCGGCGGTCCGTGACGGAAGCGTGGAAGAGACGACTCGCTAACCCCACATGGGGTCTACGGACCGTCGAGGCGATCCGCCCGATCCTAGATGATTGGGTGGGTCGTGGCGCAGGACGCCTCACCTTCTGGATGGTGCAGATGCTGACCGGGCACGGGTGCTTCGGTCGGTATCTGCACCGGATTAGGGCCGAGCCGACGGCGAGGTGCCACCATTGCGTGGGGTGTGACCAGGACACGCCGGAGCATACGCTCGCGCGCTGCCCCGCATGGGAGAGGCAGCGCTGTGTCCTGGTCCAACAAATAGGTCCGGACTTGTCGCTCCCGAGCGTCGCGGCGTCGATGCTCGAGAGCGACGAGTCCAGGAAGGCGATGCTCGACTTCTGCGAGTCCACCATCTCGCAGAAGCAGGTGGCGGGGGCTGAGAGGGAGAGGCTATATGCCACTCTCAACTTACCAACCCGCCGCCGTCGAGCAGGGGGCCGGGACCGGGATCTCGCCCGGATTCTGGCCCCCTAAGAGTTTCGGGTCCCCAACGCATGCGAGTGCGAGCGGGGACCCAAGAAGGTGCCGTGTCTCGCTCAGCACGCCCTTAGCGTAAGAGCATCCGGGGGATGGTAGACCGCGTACTCCCCGACCCACGCTGGTTCTGACCCAGCGGGGTATTCCGCGGGAGGGTGACACGCGGTCCCATCTTGGCGGGCTTCGGAAAGCCCGCCGACCGAGAGAGCCGGTGGCCGTATTCGCCGGCGGCTACCGGTTCGGCGTCCGGGGACGGAGCGACGGCAAAGAATGCCGATGGCGTAACGCGTCGCGCCGTCCCTTCAAACCCCGTGCTGGGTTCTGGCCTCAGCCGGGGTTCGGACGCTGAGTGTGAGCGGTTGGAGGTTTTAGTGCGGTTCAACTCCCACATACCCCGCCCGCGGGGCGGGCGGGGATCCGGTGATTTCCTCCAACTGAAAAAAAAAAAAAAAAAAAAAAAAAAAAAGCTTTATAATCGGTTCTCCTACTCTATAAACTTTAAAACACCACAGTAGCGATAAACATGGACAAATGTCAAAGTCAAAGTCAAATGATTTATTTCAAATTAGATGTGGACACATATACATTTTGAATGTCAAAAATAAAATCAAAAGTTCTACCACCAGTTCGCTAAAATTACGCCTCCGTCCTGAGAATAACCGGCGCAAGAAACTCAGCGGGCATGTCTTTTTTTAATTTAATATGTTATTTTTTCTTTTTTTTAAATATTGTTTTACAATATTTTTGTTTTTAACAAATGTATCAATTGAAATGGCCCGGGACGAGCACCTCATTCCCATTTTGTGCAGTAATTTATATAATCATTAAGATTATAATATGCTTTACTGCATAGCCGTTCTTTGATAACTCTCTTAAACCTATTTATAGGCAATGCTTGAACGGCCACTGGGATTTTGTTATAAAGCTTTACAGACAAGCCCTGGAAAGAATTACTTATTTTATGTAATCTAGTTGCCGAATGAAACCGATGTATTTGGTGCTTGTCATAATTCTAGCGAAATTACTCTTCAATTTTATTTGTTTCTTTCTTTGCGAGAATTAAGATCGAAAATCTTATTTTCATACTTCTGTAATCATGTTGTAATTAAATTGGATGTGAGGTCCAAGACGAGATGATATCCCTCTGATTCCTGGACTTCAATGTTTGACTTATTATAGGGTTTCCATTGTAGATCTTGGCTATAAAAGTTCCAGTGGGGGATGTGAGAGTTTTGTCAAGATTGCTTCTATGTTCCGTGATAAGCATTGCCAATCTGGAGACAATGCTATGAAGATTTAGTGTATCGTATTTTCGCCAATCGTACATGATTTTGGCAGTGCGTCTTGAGCTTTTTAAAAGTATGCATACGCATATACAAAACAGTCGGCTTAATAACACCTTTCTGGAATTCAGTCGACTAAATAACAGTTTAAAACCCAGGAAAACTATCCTTAATGTCTAGAAATCGGATCGCGTGCAGCATTATACCTATAACTGCGTTTAAGCTGTTTACTCTAACGTGACTCAGCGCTGTCCTCATGCGAACATGACGGATGTGGATGCATTACCGATATTTGCATTTAGAACGTTTTCCAGTTTATATTTCGTTTGTTTTAATGCAGTTATGGCGCAGAATATTTTGTATACTTCTTATATTTTCTGGTGTACACTTTGGTGCACACTTTGGTAGGCGCACAACGCATAAGAAAATTTTATCCGCTTCTTTTCATTTTGTTTGGTCAGAAAGGCCGCTTACTAAGCTTGTCTGTGAAATATAAATATTCATACAAAAATGAACAGTGAAAGATTGCGTTGCGTTCTGCCAAATAATGAATTTTATCATCAGCCTGTAAACGTCTATTGCTGGACATAGGCGTTCCCCAAATCTCACCACAACGACCGGTCTTACGCTTTTAGCATCCAGAGGCTTCTCGCGACACTTTCCAGGTCGTCGGTCCACCTTGTGTGAGGTTTGCCCACGTTGCGCCTATTGTTTCGAGACTACCACTGCAGAACTTTTCGACTCGGCTGATTTTCGTACAATATGCTCACATAGCATACTGCATCTTCGCTATATTGCATCGGTTACTTTGGGTTATAAAGATCTAAAAGACCTCTTGTACCTATGTAATGAAGTTTTTTGTCTATTACTCTACTTAGGTTTCGTATGACAGAACTTTGTAAAAATTAGCATATATAAAGGGAATCTGAAAGCATTATTAGAATAAAATAATTAATTTAAAAAAAGTGTAATCGTGTTTTTTCGTTCGTGACGTGGAATTGGGCTTCAGCTGAAAATCAGCGCTGCAGTAATCTGCGGCATATGCTGAGCTGTGGCCTTATGGGCACACTGCACTGTTTGTTAGCATTGTTTTTGTCTTTATTAAAAATGTATATTTGTAAACGTGTATTGTGTGTTCATTAAATGTTTTTTATTTCTTTCTTTCTTTAAATCAATACGATTGGTTATTTTCGAACTTCTATAATTTTAAGTTTTGACTGTGTGGTAGAGATCTCTAATAGCTTGCTGATAGGTATTGTTTTTCGATAATTAGTTATTATTTAATTATTAATAATAGCTACTTATTAAATTGTAAGAAATGAAAATTCAAGGGTTTTGTATTGTTTGACGCGGTTTTATTGAGGAGTTTATCAATTAATTATGTAATCTGCGCAGGTCTGACCGTAATAGATATTCTCGATATTTGTTTATAATGATGTGATTTATATTTGTGTTGGTTACGTAGGCAGACGATCTTGCCATGTGAGGGTGTCAAGTGGTCAGATGGTAGGTATTGTGGGGCCGCTGCCTAAGGACTCTTTTCAAGCCAATGATTTCAAGCCTCTTTTCACGATTTGTATTAGGAATTGGTAATTTTTAATTTACGTTTTGCTGTATTGACATAGACTAACTGATTTAAAAGCTGCGATTGAGATAGACACGAGATTTATATTCAAAATAAAAAAAAATTAATAAGTTGTTTATTTTAAAAAGATTTTTGTATAAAAACTCTTTTGCCAACGAGATTTCGGTCGGGGTAAATTAATACGCAAAAATGTACGACATCGTTCCAACAGCATTAAAGTACCAGAAATAAAAGCCATTACGTATCATTATAGTCTCTTTATGTAGGACATGCTGAAAACTAATATTATAAATTAAATCGACCTCAAACTATCGGCAGCTACGCGGGTGTCCCGTGACGTCACCGACGCGTGGTCACCAATGAGGTTATTGACTTGTCAAACTATTTCTGTGGCGCCAAAATAAAAGCGCGCGAATTACTCACAGCGCGCTCGACACTTGACGCTATTATACTTAATTATCGCACGTTAATAATTGTTATGAGCAGATGGAAACAATAAATTGAAGCGTCGTCTTGCGGCCTGGGATGGTTTCGTGTTACGTTTTCAGCAAAGGAACGTCTAAAATTACCCCGCACGCACACATCTGGCCAGTCGCTCGTACGTACACACCAGCACGGCCAAACCTCCTATATCTATTATCAAAACATCCAGCGACTCTGGTTACAGCGATCCGAGCGCGCTTCGAATATCGCATTACACACTTTAATGGCTGGAAAAGGCCTCGAAAACGCGATATTACACGCGTTTTATTGTGTATAGCGAAATGTAATTAATAATGTAATCGAACACCGGATAATTTATTCGTTTGATCCCCGCGAAGCGATGCTTTGTGGAGGTCCCCTCGCGACTCGAAATGAATAAATATCAAATTTATAAATACGATTCTCAGTTCTCCCATTACAACTGGTTACAAGACAGGCTGATTGCCAACAACACGAAACGGTAACACGAAACAAACGGAAACTCATGTCAATCTTTTAAAAATACAGGGTACTGCAATCTTACCTTGATTTCTTCTTCGTTTTCTTTTTTCACTTGAGCACCAGGCGGCGGAGTTTTTGTATGCTGTTTACCATCCATTTTCAATGTTCACAGCACTGTATTATGCGAGAAAATTAATTCGATAATGTCTCGAAGTTAAAGTCTCGGGAACATTACGTCGCGCGTGAGTTTTCTATAGCCGTGACACAATCAGCAACACGTCTGCACCGCGCGAATTCTCGAGCGCGACTGCTGGCGGCCATGATTGGTGGAATATGAAAAGCTTTTTTCCCGCGCTCGCTTGCGGCTTGGGCGGAGCTTCTGAAAACGTATCACGGGCGGAGAAAATTAATGCATGTAATTGCACTTTTGAAATTAATAGAGTTTTGATTATAATATTGTAACGTGTAAGTATATTTTTTATTGAAATGGACGAGTGAACACGTGTACTAAACTTTGTAATCATGATAACATTATAATTATGTAATGCATGATGTAGTTATTAACTCGATTATAATATTACTTAAATACTTAGTAAATCATAGATATTCTACAGTCAGTTTTGGCTAGTTAAGAAACTTATCAACATTAACAGTGTTGTAAGCCAAAAAAAACTTTTTGATCAGATGGTTCATTTTAATAATTTTCCACCTCGCTATCTTTGATGGCCGATTTCAGCCAAAGTGACCCAATGAAGTACTACTTTTTTAATGATTATGAAACTTGAGAGTCTGAAGAAGTTTTGAGACATATTTAGAGACCATACAGTCAACTATTTTAATTTAAAATGTAAAGTTGAAAATTTAAGTTATAAATCACTGCACGTAAATTCTTGGCTTTACAGTAATATTTAAATAATATTTATTCAAAGTTATGAAGCTAATTATATTAATATAATAGTGCAACTCATGAAGATCCAGTCGCCGAGAAAAAAATCTTGAAAAAGTCTTATACTTATTTCTTTTTAAGGTATAAAATTATCAAAATTTCAGAAAAAAGCTTATAACTCGAAACTACCAAAAATCGCGGAACATACATAGGCATGATTCGGATACCTCAGGAGGTGCTCTATCTCTGGTCCTCAGCTTATCCATACTTCCTGGGACACCCTGTATATAGATACCTATCAGTCTTTCTCTTGATTCACTCTACCTATTGTAGATCCATTACCTACTTTTAAAGATAAGCATAGACCATCTTCTAATAATGAATCTACCTATACCTGGCCCACGAGATGACCGACATGTGGCGCGTTGAATCGTCCATCATTGTTCCGATCGTTGTATCTGTGCACGGTCTAATAGTGGGTGCTTTCGCTCCCCGGCTGGGTGAAGGGCCTGATTCAGAAGGCGGTCGTTCTTGACACGGCGCATATTGTGAGGAGGTTCCTCTCTCTTGAGCCCTAACCACTGATGACTTGGGTCGTAGACATCGCCTGCAGTGGCCCTCTGTTTTTTATATTGTATTTTTAAATTTTATTTTCTTGAGCTGTTTTTTAAAAATAGAATGTAAAAAATAAGTGAATAAATGAATTTAGGTACAATAACCTACCAATAACTTTTGCATTGAAGACTCTCTTCAAGAATAAGCTTCGTTTGAAAAATCAAATCATAACGATCATGGAAACATCAAGGAGGGCAGCACATTTCATAGATGGATGGATGGATGGTTTGTAATGTAGTGTACCTACCTACATAATTAAACACTGACTTCACAACAGTGGGTGACCCAATCAAGAGGGATGTTTATAATATTAGGTACATGCATAATATAGTAGAAAAATGCTTAACGTACTATGCTTGCTCGCCATCTTGTTACAAGCTTGAGTACCTACACCTTTTATAAACTGGAAAATAAAGTTCCACCTTTTTGAGCTGTGACGCAAACTAAGATGCTGGAATTTTATATTTACATTCGGAAATAGTTATATTTATAATCTACTTTCTATTTTTGTTTCTATACAAGATTGTTGTTATTACTTACTAACTTATTAAAGTGACTCGTGGTGCCCGAAGGCTTAGACAGCTTTCCCTTTGTGAGTGAGGCGCGGGTTGAAATCCGGCTAAATACCAAAATACCTCTAAATTCTAAATCTTACTTTGTATTTTTAATGTAACTCACAAAAACATCGTTTGGAAATTTCGTATTTTGTAAAAATACTTCGAAGACAGTCGAACGCCAGGCTTCCAAGTCTCAAGTCCTCGGTTCCAAGTAAGGTTGCCTAACCCTCAGAAACATAAGTAATAATTTACCATCAGGTGGGCTAGCTCGCTTTGTTGTGCAATATAAAAATAAAAAAGGGGAATCTAATGGTAATAAAAGAAATCAAAACCAGTTCAAGAACCTACCAATACATTTTTTTTTTATTTGAAGTTAAAATAATTGACTTTGGCTAACTGCTTTGCTGCCAATGCGTTGACTAACTTTGAGAAAAAAACAGGGATATGTCAAAAACAGCTGATCTTATTTAATCAGTTTTAGGTTAAATTGGTTTGTTTATAAATCGTATCACTAAATATTATGAAAATGTAAAAAAATACACATAAAAGTGCCATAAAAATGTCTACAAAACTACCGAAATCTACTTTGAGCTTGAAACAGGTAACCTCTCATTTGAATAATACCTAATCTTGAATATCAACTTCTAGGGTCAGTCTTCAGTTCTTAAAACACAAGTAATTTATTTTTATTGCAGTTTCTCCTACGCCAGGAAGTACTCAAACTATACCGAGATATATTTCGTACGATAAGACTTGTTCACGATAAACCGACCAAACTAGAATTAAAGGAATGGGCGAGAACAGATTTCAAGAAAAATAAACATTACACTGATGAAACCGCAATAAAAAGCATGTTGCATTACGGAAGAAAGTCTTTAAAGGATTTACAACACTCCCTCGCATTAAGCAAAAGTTAACAAAAACTGTTAACATAATATTATCTTTTTTTACTTCGAAGAATAGACTAGATTTAGTGAATAATTGCTACACAATAAACAATAATTCAACCTGAAAAAATAGTCAACCATTATGCTTGGTATGTAAATAAAAGCTTTGGTTACACAGGAAAGTGCTATCATTTGTTAGAGATTGCTAGCGACCGTAACCATTTACCATTTGGCTGGAGGCTTATTAATCTGTCATGCAATAAAAAAAAAATACTGTCTACCTTAACCTACTAGTCAACTATTCACACTTATTAAAATATAGCTGTAAATGAAAGAGTAGTAAAATCAAACAAGTCTCACAATCACATAAAAAGTTTATTCACAACTCAATTACATTCTTATTGTAATTTCTACACAAATAAGAGCAATCAGTATTGTAGACACTAAATTGATTTTCAATAGTCAAATTATTTCATATTGACAGTAATAAATAGTGAAAAAGCTTAAATTCTAATTACAAAATTGATAAAAGTTACAAAATTTATAGCATAGATAGAAAAATTGTCATATTTGTTGAGGTTACTAGGAGTTACATTTAATAAAATAATTTATACCTACACATTTAAAAAACTAATAGTAACTACATTTAGTAATAGACTAGATTTAAGGTGATTATGTACATAGTATTTAAAAGGAATGTTTAAATACAAAATGAAAAATACAATGATTATTCATTATTTCGATTCACAAATTTAAAACCTAAAATTAATTATCTTCATAGACAGCTTTGTAGAATAAATACACCATAATAGGGCCTGTGACACCAGTGCCTATAACTACAGTGAATACTGTGAAGAAAGTTACAAAATCACCATTTTTCTTTAAATATTTTGCTAAAATTTGGATCAAAGTTCTGGCAATGTGATGTCCGTCCATACTATAACATGGTATCACATTAAAAAAAGCTATACCCATTGAAAATATAAATACATATCTGAGTAGTTTTTCAAATTGAGAAGGTGAGAAAAATGATAATAATTGCAACCTTGGGAAGTACTGGTCAACTGAGACTGTTTTATGCAAGTCATATGGCAACCCCAAATAAATAACTGGTTTTCTTTCCTTTCTCTGAATTATCATTAGATATGTGACATTGTTGAGTGAAGGTTTCATACAGTGCATGCCTCTAGGACAGGAATAACCACCAGATTCTGTACATTTTACAAACTGATGTTTCACCATGTCTCTAGGCTTTAGACAAGAATATTGCCCTGGCAACACTGAGTCAGATGCCACTTTTGGCTCCATATATTCGAAACAGTGAGTATACTTCTCGTTTGGCCTGCAACATTCAACCACATCATTCTCTTTTATATTTTCCATCATGATTTCATCATTCTGAGCAACAAATTCTGCACTTGTGCAAATACCAAATCTCTGGTGCGCTGTTAGCAAACACTGCATCCAATCATTTGTGCCTTTAATTTCGCAGTTGTTCAATGATATTATCACATCATCTTTGTGTAGACCCAGACCTTCTTTAACTGGGGAGTCATCAGTAAAATCTACTACTCTCACTCCCTGCCCTGTTTCATACGCTATATTAAACAGTATGGGAGCTGAGAAGAATAACAAGAGTGCCATGAATGCTATAACAATGTTATGCCATATTCCAGCACAGTAGATCTTCAACCTCTTCGTAGCTGCTAGGTTCTTAAGTTGGTCTGCATTTAGGTCTACAAATGCTATAGGTATTATGGTGAATACATGAAGTCCCACTGATATTAGTTGAACATCCTCTTGTGCTGCTGCCAGAGCATGTCCTAGTTCATGAATGACAGTACTTAAAGCTATTGATATGAAGTAGATCCAGAAGTCTGATGTTGGAATGTTTATGCCGGGAAGCATGGCCTTCACCTCAGGAACACTGTTCAACTGTATTGAATCATAGAAATGCTCAAAAATAAATGTAAGTAAAGTCCAGATTGCAAATGGCAGGAATATCCAAATAACTAGAATGTAGCCGCACGTGAACCATTTTCTCAGGAATCGACTCAGATTCTTACTCCACCGGTAAATGCATCTGTTGAACGCAGTCGTCTTCCATGAAAAATTTAAGATACCAAATTTTAATCCTGTTCCTTCTAAAAAAGCGTAGTAAGGATAGTGCATACAACTCTGAAAGATTAAACATACATTAAATATTGACGAAACCAGATATATTTGAAAGAAAACAGGTAAAAGAATAGTTAAATAGGTACCTTGAAAAATGAATCAAAAAACCATATGACTGTGTAGAAAGCAAACACAAAAGAGCATAGTACGACAAAAGACATGCTAGTTTGTTATTATTTTCCTTTTGTTTATATAATTACGGACTGTTAGCACAAGAAATACTCTAAAACCGAGGGTCAATAGTCAACACAATTTTATTTGCTTTCGCAGAATTTTGCCAGGGCCATGGCCACCGGCGGAGTTAATGACAGTTAATTACCGTCAATGTCAAAATTTGAATTTTATGTCAAATGTCACGACGACATTGCGTAACCAACATTAATCTGTGGCTCATAGCAGAAAGAAGCGTGCTATAAAGTAAAGAGCAAGTTGAGCCTTAGTGTGAAATATAGAATGGTTTTAAATGTTTTTTTTCAATTTTTGGATGTCTACGTAACATTACAATTTTTGTATGCTGTTTTTAATCGTTAGTGTAGCTAGTCTGTTAATGTATTATTTAAAATAACAGAATGCCATGGTAAATAAACAAAGAGTTGTAAAACTGTACAGTACGATGACTTCGCGCTAGCTTTATCATACAGTACTGTTGCATTTGACACTATAAAATGATTTTTTCAAACATAATCTGTATCGGTAACTATTTTTACTTCAGAAATTGATGAATTTTCGTGTTTCTTGTTATCGTGATTCGTGTTGGTTTGTTGAACACTAAGAAAATCGTTTATTGTTGTACTATTCAAACATTTTAACATGTGAGTGATGAGTTGTACGGAAAATGAAAGTGGGCCTTTTGTCGTGTTTTTCTTACCAGCGGTTGTCGGCTGCCTGACTATTCTTTTAGCAAGGCGCTGGGCGAATTCCCAAGTGAACAATACTTCATCAACAGCCATCTCCAGGCGACGGAAGATCATCAAAGATCCCCTCATCAAGAGGCCTTTGCCTCCAGTAGCTTGTAAAATGGTTCACCCCGGAGCGAAAAAGACGCCCGGGATGAATAACAAAAAGGTAAATTACTTGTTACTTTCACTCACAATGTTATGGACTTAGATTTGTCAGAAAAAATATATACTTAACATTTATGCTGTTATTATATTATTATATTATCGTTGCGGGGTCCAAGACAAGTTAGCTTTCCCTCGGGTTTTCCTGGGCTTCACTGCTCAGAGTCATTACGATGGTCGCCGCTGTGGATCCTGGCTACACAGGAGTTACAGTGGTGGGAGTGAGAGGTGGGCCAATACCCGATTTATGCTGTTATTATCTGGTGAGCAAACTGTATACTGTAATGAATAATAAAAATAAACTGATATTCTAATTAAAAAACAGATCAAAAATACCATTTTAGACATCTAGAATTTCAACAAAACTATCACACTCAAATAACATTATGTACTTATTTTCATCTAACAGTGTGTGTTCCCGTTAGAAGAAGACTCAGCTGGTAAAAGGCTCAGTCGTCAAACAAGACCGAACGCCACTACTGCACCAACCGTACCATTATCTGACATCAAGCTTACCGAAGGACCGATACCACCAAAACATATACCATTCCCACATATACCGCAAGATGGACCATTACTCTTTGAAACTCTGATGTTCGTGTTTACACTGGTGGCAACTGGATTGCAGTTTTTAAACCTGTATAGGACGGCATGGTGGTTACCAAATTCTTATACAAGTCAGGCTATGGTATGTATAATGGAAATGACAATTAAGTTTATCAATTTCAGCTAGAATTTAAAAGTTTGGTATTTATAAAGTGGTTGAGTTATTTGATAAACTGTGTCTATTGAAATTACATTCAAATTGAATTTGTAAATAAAGTAAGAGGTAAGGTGTAATAAGTCCTAAATTTTGAACCTGCTGCTCAATTTATTTAATCTGAGATACAACATCAACGTTGCTAAACTTATTTTAATATAATTTCAGAACTTCTACTTGATCGATCCACACTTGGTAGCATTCATAATAACTCTCCTTTTCCGAAGATTGTTACTCTGTCTCAGTTTGGTGGCACTGAGAATGATGCTTCCACCTAAACTGATGCCACAGGCTGTTGCTGCTGCCAGGTATATAATAATAAATCATTTTCTGTAAAACAAGAGTCAAGTTATTGTGATTTTCAAAAGGGATAGCTGAAAATACTTTACAAAGTTCTTCTAAAATAGTTAAATATTCTGTTATTGAAAATATTTTATTTTGTCCATTCACTACATACTATACTCATCTGGAAAGATAAATACAAACTTAAATAAAAGAAAATCATAATTACCATTGTTGTTATTTAGCCTGTCCTGTCCTCTACCATAAAAAATTACACAAGATAATGATTACTAAACTTAAAATATATTTTTTTCAGGATGTTTATACTGGGAGTGATATTAGGAGCCCTAGCATGGTGCACATATTTCATAATTCTCAAATATCCTCTTGTCAAAATCTTCTTCTTGTGTTATCCGTAAGTATTACATAAAAATCATTTTCATATAAATAGCATGTCAAGGAAGAAATAATAATTTTAATGGAAATTATAACTATTTGTAACACAGGGAAAACTTATAAAATGTTTGTGTTTTGATACTGCTATCATTATTGAAAAATAAAAATATTTCGGACTTTTATTTGAACATGCACATAAAAATAATTTACCATACATAATGTGATGTAAATGAGATCACCCCATTTTAATCAAGCTCTATAATTTACATGGTAGAAGTTATCAAGTAATTTATGAAAAGAATGTCTTCTTGGTAGCAACATCATAATATCCTTGACAATTTTTACTTAAGCTTTATGAATTGGCAACTGAATTTTAATACAACATATTATAATTCTCTTTCTAATATAAAATAAAAAACTTTCCATTTCAGTGCAGTAATATACATCCTTCTATTTGGTTTTAAATCGGCACCGTTCCTTGAGTTAAACAACTCCGAGACTCCTCCGTTACATTGTTGCACGCACGACCCGGAGCAGGTCAGGGCAGAAGTGGAGATACTTCGGCAAGACTTCAACATGAGAGTCAAGAAAATACTGTTCAATGCAGTCACTGGAGCGTATTACTCTAGTTTTATACCTTGCTGTTTTGCACAGGTTAGTTGATTTTTGTGTTAGATTGATCGAAAAAAAACTTGAGAGGTGTCAAGGGACACCCAGATGGAACGAAGTTCCTTTCAATTAAATAGTGAGGGAATTGTAATAAAATTTTATTCAAACTATTTAACTAATTATTGCAACTTAAATAAAATTATTTGATCACAGCGACATCTAGCATTATTTATATAAAACAAAATAAGGAATTGTTTTAAAAGATTTTAATCACAGCACCATCTAGCGATAATCATCTGAAACGAAAAGTGTCGTGACAACTGTTTCATAAGAATTTCCGTCTACCCCCTTTCGATAACGCGCGATAAGGAACTTCGTTCCAATAATATTTTATTTCTTAGATTAAATAAAAAACATTCAATTTCGACTAACTTACATAATTGTATGCAGATAAAAATTACGGAAAACCATCTTGTGTATCCTCGTGCATTCAACGCCTCCAACAAAGCTTATATGCATACAAAAGTAGTAGTCGACCGCCGATGTTCTTGAAGAAATGTTATATCATTAAGTTATAACATAATAAAAAGCTTAATTGTCAATCGTTTCATATTTACATTGTGTTTTTAACACCGTAACTGTCGTTGTCCACAGCCATATCTATATTACGAAGTGTACAGCGCGTCTCAGCAGATAGCATTCGTACTGGGCGGTCTGTTCGGTCGCTACGTCAGCCAGCTGCTCGGCTCCGCGTTCTGCGACGTGCCACATCGCTCGGCGCTACATCTGGGACGATGGGAGCTTGTCGGTAAGATATAATTACTTCACTGTTTGACATAGGTCTCTCCAAACCTCGCCACAATGACCGGTCCTGCGCTGTCTGTACCCAGTGGTGATCAAAGAATAGTATAACCATTTTTTTCGATTTACTCCTCAAGTTGAACCTGTCTCATAATAGCATAGAATTATTACACCTGTAATCAACATCATGAACAACAAAATGAAGCTAATTTAAACTGCACCGATCGCGCGTAACTACACGATGTTTTGAATCAACATCATGAATAATAAAGTGAAATTTTAAGGAACTTATGTGTATGTAATATTTTATTAGTGTGTTAAACGAATTGAGTGTCATCGGTACACTGACGCCAGAACATCGTGTAGTTACGCGCGATCGGTGCACTTTAAATTGGCTTCATTTTGTTGTTGCAGATGTAATAATTCTATGCATAATAGTGGTGCGAACCCGTTGAGTAATAGTGTAAGTGATGTAGATAACCGCGAGTGTTAAAAGAAATTTATTACTTAAAAATATATTCTTTGCCCGAAAAAATCTCTCGATGTCTCATTATCAGCAGGTCATCTAGATTACAAATAAAAATGTGAATTCTAATTGTTCCAGCAAACCCAGATCCCAACAGTGATCCCCCGGAATGGTCCGGGGACAAGCTGTGGAGTTACGGAGCGCGTGTTCGTCACAACGGAGCGCAATACAGCGCCGCCTCGCTCACCGTCGCCGCGGTGCCTGGCTGCTCGGAACATATACGGTTTCATGTACGTATATTGATATACAGGATGTGTCTTAGTAGACACATCACTGCTATACAGGGTGTATGAAGAAGAATATTAAGCTTTTTGCAAAAAAAAATCGACTGAATGGACCAATTTCCTGGCTTATCATCACAGGTATCAAAACACTAGTACTACCACCAGTCTTGGTTTTCGGGAGTGCTCTGTTTACACCCTGTATATACATAGGATGTAGTATACCATTGTACCATTTAAGTGCATAAAGTTTAATAAATAAATAAATATACATAGGAGTAATGGTAGTATTTACGTTCTGTAATAACCCATTACTGCCCACTGCTGGGCTCAGGTCTCCTCCAAAGAGAGGTTAGGCATAGTCCACCACTTGCACTTGGGGACTTCACATATCATAGAAGAAATTTTAGAATCCTTATTCGATATGCAGGTCCTCATGATATTTTAGCCTTTAGCCACAAAGAGATATTACGATTAACTCAAGGCGCATAAAAATTGCATTCTATTTAAAGTTGATCTTCAGAACCAGATGCCAAGAAACCAAGCATTACTGGAAAATGTTGCAAGAGAAAATAATTTAAAAAATTTTCACATGCAAACTGGTGTTCGTAATAATTTAATTTAATATTCGGAATGTTACTACCCTTACTTATCTTAACTGAAATAAAAACAACTTGTAGATTAATACAAAATGTTTTATCCACAGAGTGTCTTCATGAATCCTCCGAAGCTGCTGTGTTTGCTGCTATCACTAAAGCTTACACTTATATTCCTACAGCTGTGCCTACTATTCAGTTCGATACCGTGGCACAATTTCATGTCAATAGTAATATTACTATTCATCAATTATTATTCATTATTTAAAATGGTCAGGGACTATTTAGTGGCATGGAAAGTGTACAGAGCTGAAAATATAATACAGGACAAAAATGGTCCAATAACGGTTCCTAACCAATAGTTTTTCGTTGAAATGACTTGATTGCGCACAAAAATGTAAACAATTGAAATTAATGTTTGTTTAAATGTGAAAAAGAAAGTTGGTAAATAAAAGTACTTAAGGATTATTATTTATTGAAATAGCCTTTTTTTATACTAAAGTTAGGTGCTGCAGTCACTACATCAAAACATCAGTGTTTTTTTAAGTATATGAATATTAAACATTTAAAGTTATTATTTTTACGTCGCAATTTTTAACTCAATCAATAATAGTGTTTTTGTCTAAAGTAATTTAAACATTCATCATTTTCAATTGATATTGATTATACCAATCACATCACATAAAATTGTTTACTATGTACTTAAATTGATCTTATAAAACAGCGCGCATTTTACTTCGAACAAAATATAAATATTGCAAGACTGATGTTTGAAATCATAGCTTTTTTAACAATATTTGACAAAACAAATTTTGATGCATCAACTTTTTCATGTAAAGGCTTTGTTTTTATTTGGTTCGTTATTCTTAAATTATTCCAATTATTCTGGATTAAAGTTTAAATTCAAAAAACATTATCATTTTCATACCAAAAAAAATACAGCAAATGTAACTAAGATATCAACAAATGGATACAACTCAATCTGTAATTTGTGAGAAAAGCCAAATAAAAATAAATTTGATGATAATATTGACAATGGCAAACATTTGGACAAATAAGCAATCAATAGATAACTTGCCATACTTATGTTTCTATTTGTAAGACTATGTGTTTGAATCTTGAAATCTCATTATTTCATAGTCTAGTCAATGGACTTTGTGTAAGTTGTAAAATAAATGAATGAGTGCATTTTGTGTTTTACTTTAAATCTTATCTAATTTATTTTTGTAAGTCACACCAACAATTTACATACACTTAATCCTAGTAGAGTAAAATAAATATTAGTTAAATCTATGATGGGTACAAGGAAGGTTTTTGGATGTTTTTTTTTATACAGTATGTTAAACAACAGTTGTGTAGGAACTTCAGATTATATTTAAATTTGTTCATTAAAAACCATTAATATTCTAATTATAACTATAATATCATTCATCTCATAATAAAGTTAACATACACAGTGTACAAACTTAACATATAATAATTTGTAATTAATTAGCTATTTGGTAACAATCCAAGATGGTGTCTTCTGGCTATCATTGATTTGAACTTTCATTGACTTCATTTTATCTCTCACAACGTCACAAGCATTCAATAATTCTTTATCTTTTTTACTCAAAGCATTTAACCTCACAGAATGCCTAAATTCCACTAAAGTGTCAATCAAACTATTTGATACCATTGCATCTTCATTTTCTTGAAGTTTCAAGCCGAATTTTGTAAGAATTTCTACAATATACTCCGCAATCAATGTAACAGGAACGGGGTAATATTCACCGATGTTTAGTTTAATTATTTTATTTGTATCTGTAACTAATGATAACAGATTGTTAATGCAAGTTGCCGTGTCAAAGTCCATCTTTAAAGCTTCTGTGTTAGCTTCTTCGACTTTTTGAAGGTTTTGGAGAATTTTATCCTTGTAGTCACCACTGATTGACGTTGCATTACTGTTAACGTAAACAGCGGCATCTTTTAAGAAGAATTTAAATTTGTTGAGAACACTTTCAGCTGTTTCCATAACTTGGTCACTGTACTCCATAGCATATCTGTAGTTAGACATTAAGCAAGCCATTCTAAATGTATCTGCATTGTAAGACTTCAGTAAATCAGGTATTGAAATTGTGTTCTTTAATGATTTGGACATCTTTGTGTCACCAACAACATTTAAATGACCAACATGGATCCAATAATTGGCCCATTGCCTTATGTTGTGGTAAGCACATGATTGTGCTTCCTCATTCTCGTGATGTGGAAATTGTAAGTCCACTCCTCCAGCATGGATGTCTAATTGTGATCCGAAGACTTTACTGACCATTGCTGAACACTCAATGTGCCATCCAGGCCGACCTTTCCCAAATGACACATCCCAACTAGGTTCAGCTGGCTTGTAGCTTTTCCACAATGCAAAATCCATTTTATTCCTTTTCTCATGATCAGATGGTTCACCTTGGTCCTGCATATTCTGAAGTTTGCCATAGTTGGAGAATTTATTTGTATCAAAGTATACTGAACCTTTTTTACTCACATAAGCAATGTCTTTGTCAATAAGTTTCTGAATAAAGTGTTCTATACTGTTGATGTGTTCAGATACTCTTGTAATGATGAGTGGTTTGCATACATTTAATGACGCCATGTCCAGCCAAAATTCATGTTCATACTGTTTAGAGATGTTAATGAAGTGTGTTTTAGTTTCGAGGCCTTTCTTGATGATTTTGTCGTCTATATCAGTGATACCCATCGCGGAAACGACTTTTATGTTGAAGAAAGACTTTAGTATTCTTTGTATGATATCGAGTTTGACATAGCAGCTCGCGTGGCCTATATGAGCAGAGTCGTACACAGTGGGGCCGCAGGAGTACCACGTAGCGATGTGCTGGTCATTCAGGATAACTGGTACTCGCTGGTTCGCGACACAATTATAAACGTAAATACCTGTAGGGTTTCCGTTCGGCATTAACCATTTCGTGTCTTTATAGGGCTTTAGACTGCATACATGTGATAACTTTCGGGTTAAAATTGTGCTTAGTACTTTCATTTTGAATTGTAGCGCATTTCAATTTATAATTTAAAGTTAATAGGCACTTTGTTATGGCTTTTCAGCCACTGTTCTGAACTTCTGACTGGATCAGCTGATAACTGCTGATAAGAATGACATCAATATTTTGACAGTTGACTCAATTTGACAAGACAGCAAACGACTACTTGTTTATTTATACAATCCTATTTGATTTTTTGAACTAAATTGCTGCTCTTAGTAGAACTCTCATATGTTTTGTAGAAATGAAAGCATTACTATGCTATAAGCAACCAAATTTTACCACCAATGCAGGTTTTTTTTTAATTTTCAGTGAATTCTTTGACTTTTAAATTCACTTTTTCAATTTAAATTTTAGTATGAGCTATAATACGTTTATCTATTGTTTTCAAAATCCACAAAAAAAAAAATCATCAGCTGTTTTCTGCTGTCAAAATTGTAAAAAACTTGTGGTTGGTTTGGGGTGAATAATTGTAATATTTTGATTAAATTTTCTGGAATTTAGATATTATTTGAATTGAATAATGGTTACCTTTGCACCCGATGAGATAGGCCTAACAGATCAATCGCCATGTGCCGGTGTACGTGCTGATTTAAAAAGTTGTTTACTAAAAAGTGATTGCTGCACAAAGGTGAGTTTTTTATTTTATAAAAAATAAAATTACCTAATTTACTATGATTTTAATTTAACAGACATGTTTAACATTAATATAACTTAGTTCTCCCTTAGTAAATATTACTAGTTTATTCACGAACCTGTAGAATCAAAATGAAATTCGTAATAATAATCTTCATATCATTTTTATGAATGTTAAATGCTAAATGTATTAATTATAGGATAAGAAGACACCAAGAGAATGTCTAAGGGATGGTTTAGTTCCCGAAGATTGTCTGCAATTGAGACAAAGTTTTTTTGAATGTAAGAGATCATTGGTAAGTAGTAAATATTGAATTTTTAAATTGAAATGTGTTGTGCCTCATTGGTGGAGTATGTGCGAGAGACGAATTGCACTTAAATTTCCTACTGCATACTTTAAAAATAATTTTTCAAATTAAATATCTAAACTAATTCTTCTATTATTTTCAGCTAGACAACAGAAGAAGATTCAGAGGACACAAAGGGTATTAAACATAAAGTATTTATAAATGAATATGATGATGTATTAAAGATTTCACAATAAGACCGCCAGTACATGAAATATATTCTTTTCAATAAATGACCATAATGATTGATTCTAATTTATCAACAAAAACAATTTAAACAGAAATTATTGTTAATACGCACAAATACATTTGTAGCACAATGCCATCTTTTTTACAGTAAATTGTTGAATTAATATGTAATATTTTTTCATGAGTCAATGGTTTAGTTAAGTTAGATTAATATACAGGGTGACTGAAATAAGATTTGAAGGATGTAAAAGTTGATGGTCAAATGACATAGATGGCAGCAAGGTCTTCTTCAAGATTGTTAGTCAATGTTAGTTTCAAAAATCTATGGTCAGTTTTGTCCTTGCCTAAAAATGTCCTAGGACAATTTTATCAAATGTATTTGGTATCGAGTACCTAAGTAATGAAAGTATTCAAATATTGAAAAAATAGTGATTGTATGACAGCTGTGTGACCTACACAGGGTTCCCCGATAATTCGCTATTGTTACTAAATTACTTTTGCCTATCAAAAACATGAGATAAATGAAAAATATTTGATATTTTTATCTTGTATCTTTATGGTGTACTGTACTTAACATCTTTCATTATGTCAAATCTTTTAGCAGTCATCCTGTGTAGTAGGTATTATTTGAAGTAGATTATTGTGAAACAAAAGAATTATTTGTTTATTGTTAAATAAATTGTTAACAAAAAAGGTTTTGTTATAATTTAATTTTATCATAACAAAATATTCATTCCATATTCCTACTAGACTTAGTGCTAGCCATTATTTGTATAGGCAAGCTATGGACCAAAAGCTTATAATATTTATGCTAATTATCTATTTAGCTTTAACCAGAGTAGATCTGAACCTTATGCCAGGCAACCAATTCCGAAAAAAGAACTAGGTTCAAGTATTTCGACGAGTTATTCACCTCACTTCAGCAAACAGAAATTAACAGATCCACCCTGTATAAGAAGGAAGGAGGGTAGATCAGGGTAGGTATAATTTAAATCAAAAAATCTGTATTTTGCTGCTATTTTAATATCCATAAACAACAGTAACCGTTTTCCACATGTTTAAAAGCTCAGTATTTTCATTTAGTTGATAATCACGAGCCTGACAATGTTAATTTAAAAAAGATCTGACCATATTTTGTGCTATTTTTGTCGTAAATTTTTTTGGCCTTAATCAACTGAACGTCACTTCGCTAGATGGCGAAACTGGGGACTTCGTACGGAATCAATACCGTGTTTGAGCCTCTTTTTAAAAACATTTTTTTCAATTAATTATTAATTTCGATTTTTAATTAAACCTTATATTTTAGTAAATCTTTATTATTAAATGACGGAGTATTGCATTTTCAGCGAAAATATAGTTTCTCCGTAAAATATGAGACGATTAAAAAATGTAAACAAAACAAATTTTTGAACGGTGCTCAATTTTGGTTCCTGCCACAGACTAGGCAAAAGTAAACACACCTTGGTTGGATCGGCACCCAAAATTTAGTTGCCGATCCCAGTTGAGTGGTTAAGATTGTTAAGATGGTTAAGATTTCGTCGTAATAACCATGTCCGGCAGTGATCGTCAGTGGTTCAAGTAAATAAAAACAACAATTTTCTCAATACATTTTATTATAAAAATAATTGAAATTCGATGAAATACGATCCTAAATATTCTAGAGCTTAGCCCGTAAACAAACATTGCTTTTAAAGCCGAACAAACCAATTGTATTCTCAAACTTCTTGTTCAACAATCTTCGACGCCTATAGTTTGGGGAGCGTCTTGGCTTACAATGATTTCTTTTTATTTATATTTATTATGGATATAAATTATTAGGCAGTAGGCAATGACTGTTATAGAGGTTGATTTTTTAATTAGGTACAGTAAAGTAATATAGTTATAGTTCGGCCGTTCAGAGAATGCGTTCCTGACACGTAACTTAGTAATGGCGTTGCGGTTACGATAAAAATATTTTTGCTGGTTGTTTACCGTTTTAACAATTGATGAGCATGAAAACAACATTATTATATCAATTATCAATGAATGTTATAATTTTGTGCCAAACTGAGCGTCAAATAACTTGGTAAACAATATTTTTGACTAACTGATAGGTGTCAGGAACGCATTCTCTGAACGGCCGAACTTTAGTTATATTTCTTTTAGTTTCAGATTTGTCCATAGAATTATTACCTTGTCTTGATAATCGAGTTAGCGACTCTTTTGATATTAAATTGCAGACCAGTGTTCCACTTTTGTCTTTCTGTCTGACTCACATTTCCCTAGCTACTATAGTTCTTAAGATCAGAGTCAGACAGAAAGATAAGAGTTTAAACCGCTGACTCATAATTAGAAATTAAAAGAAATTAATTTTCTGACTTACATAATTTTCGCTCTAAGATGGTGATAATCATAATATTTGGAAAAACAATAATTTATAAAAATGTATGTTAATTATATTATTACAGTTCCATTGAATTATTTGATTTCTGACGCTCCCCAATCATTCTATTAATTAGGCAAATACAATTCTACTTCCATAGTATTAGCCTATTCATACGCAAATTGACAAAAACATTCTTAATACTAATTATTGCATTTAATATTAAAAAAATACATTGAAGTGATAAATGAAGAAATTGGTTTTTAGTAATAATAGTTCACTTATTTTTATTTAATCTATATTTTGTTTAGATTTTTATATTGTTTGGTTTACTTTCAAAATAATAAACAGATATTATGTTCATATTTTTGGTGTTATGTAGGGTTCATTGAAATCTGAATTTAGTAAATACAAACTTTTAAAAGTGAAATTAATTAAAAAAGATTGAGGGAATATAAAGAGAAAATTATAGGTATTTTATTGCAATTTCCATTAAAAGAGATTTTCCAGTATTAAGCAAGTCGAAAAACCCTTAATTATGTGTACGAAGCATGAAGGAATGCCAAATTGTTAAATTTACAAACAAATCTACAAATTTTTCTCTTCGATTTTATTATTTGGCAAAATAGAGTTTTTACTTTGTACTTTTTGTGCTTAAAGCGTAATTTTGAGTATTTCGATATGTTTAAAGATATGCTAAAACTAAGGAAAGAACTAGCCAGATATTTGGAAATATAAGACATAATCAAATGCGATTACATCAAACAAGTACCTGATGATCAGATTTTTTTATTTAAACTTTACTAGAGTACTTTAATAGAACGTTATTTTTCATGTTTGTCTTTATTTTTTATGTGTTACCAATATTCAATCATAATTTTAATAATCTATCATTTGATTGAACTCTTCTGAAGATTGATCTTTTTTCTTTACAACCTTTTTTGAAGGTCCGTTTTTAAAAAAACAGTTTGAAGAACATTTACACATTTTGTCAAATAGTCCGGTCAAATTACACTAAAAAATAGGGGTAAGGTTACAATAATTCGCACTAGGCTGAATTTTGGTATGATTGTTCAATACACTATTATAAAATAAATGTGAAAAGTCCTCATCGATCCGGCACGTGCAAAAAAATTTACTCGGGGTCTAAGGTCCCAAAAACGGGTTTTTCGCGTTTTTCAGCAAAATGGTAAGTTTTATCATAAAATTAGCTCAGACAAAAATGAAGATCAGATAATTATCAATAAAAAATGTCTAAATACTTTTTTCCTAAGAGCCACCGTTTTTGAGATATAACGATTCAAAAAGTTGAAAGATATCATCATTTTGATAGATCTGGATCGGCACATGAGCTTTTGGCTGAAAATCTTTTGCTGAAAAAGCTTCTCTTACTCGTGGCATAAGTTCTTCTAGTAAAACGGAATCTTTTGGAGTAACAATTTGAATAATACCCATTATGTGGAGTTTATTATAACCGTCTAGCGTATTTACATTAATATCAGCATTGTCTACAACGTATTGAATAAGTGTGCCACTTTCTGGTCGTAGGACATGAGGAGGACGATGAAAAACTGCAGCTGCTTCGTACCTTATTGTATCATTATAAGATATACAATATTTCCTCCATTGCCAGATTCGTCGATTCATCTTACGGTCGACCGACTTTAACCCCAGTTTTAGGTCTTAAGAAGGAATTTAAGCAGTCATAATGATACTTAGCCTCAGCAGCAACTAAATCGTATTCGTATTCTACTCGAGAAAGAACAGTTTTAAACACGTGTTTTCACTCCAGAATTATTCGTAAGTTCGAATTATTCGCACACCCCTAGTATTAAGATATTTTTTATTGATAATTATCTGATCTACAATTTTTCTCTGAGCTAATTTTATGATAAAACTTACCATTTTGCTGAAAATCGCGAAAAACCCGTTTTTGGGACCTTTGACCCCGAGTAACTTTTTTTGCACGTGCCGGATCGATGAGGACTTTTCACATTTCCTTTATAATAGTGTTTTGAACAATCCTACCAAAATTCAGCCAAGTGCGAATTACTGTAACCTTGGATGTCTAAATTGACCGGACTAAAAAGACTTGTTAGTGATAAACGTTTTCATGTAAAAATCTTCTTTGTATTGGTTTGGTGTAACTTTCATCCAAGTTTCAAAGATCTTCAAAACAATTGCACTTGAAATAATCATTTTTATATTCCAAAACTAGTGATTAATGAAATGTATAGAAAGCAGAGTCAAAAATTTAAAACTATTATTAAGATTAAGAATAAACTATTCAAGAATAATTCTAGCAGAGAACACAAGTCGCCTTATTTACTTTGCTCAAACACGCTTCAAACAATACTATTTTATTTTGGTCCATTTTTCTCAACGTTGTTGACCATTTTGTCTTGAGACTTCCAATTGGAAAAGGAGGATAACCTTGCAGATAATTTGTAGGGCTTTTGGTCTTAAGTGTCTATGCCAACAGTGTTTATATTGTCATTAAAAATATCATTCACTGTAGGGGAGACCGAGGGGAGTTGAAACAATTTTGACATTTTGTTTCATACACCAAACTCTATAGGCAGAAATCATATGATTTTGATATCAATCCATAGGTCATTCTTTAGAGTTGCAAATGACCAACATAAAGAAATTGTAAACGTTAAATATTGTTGTGAAAAATCGACTTAACCATAACAAGTCAACTTGTTTCAACTCCCCTCATACCGAGGTAAGATGAAACAGGGACCGAGGAGAGTTGAAACATATGATTTTTAAGACGTAATAAGGGCTGTATAATGATAATAATGATGTAATTTAAAGGTATTTAATGAAATAAAACTCTTGAAGTACAAAACAAACTTATTTATCATTCATTTAAGTAGTTAACAGGTCTAGTTTCCCTAATCAATAATAGTACGATTCATCAACACTTAAACCTATTTGTAACATCAATCAAAATAACAACCAGACAAACAAAATGTTTTACGTTCTTCTTTCTAAGTCTATAACAAATATCTTACAATTATCTCACTAGTGTAATTGAAATAATACATAATTTACTTAATATATTCCAAATATTTTGATCTTTTTCTTGTTTTTGTTTCTTCAAAGTTAGGTTTTTTCATGTTTTCCTTGACTGTTCTAACTTCTTCGATTGCGGCCAGTTCATCTTTTACAGGAGTGTCGGTTAATATAGCTGATTTTATTTGCGTCTATTTGTTTGATTTCCTTTCATTGGTGAAGCCTTTTCTATCGCAAAGTTATCTCTTCTGCAGCGAGATCATACATTTCGTGAATTGTCATAATTCTGTCAGTCTTTCTTTTATAATCAATCGGCATTCTTAAACAAAATAAACAAATTAGATCAACCATAATACATAAAAATCGAAAACGAGGAGAGTTGAAACAGCCTGTTTCAAATCTCCTCAGTATGAAAAAGTGTTCCTATTTATATTCATTCTATTATTAAAAAGCAAATATACAGAAATCAATTGTACCAAATATATATAATAAATCTTTACTTAATGACCTTTCGAAACATGTATAACTCAAACCAAAATACAAAACCCATATCAAAATATAGGCATCATAAAAAAACATTAAAAACTTACTTTTCTCGATTTTTGTCACATGATACACAAAACTCCACAACCGCGAAACTCACGCGATTGACTGAACTGACACGGTTGCGGGTGGGTATGTAGTAGTTGAAAAGCAACGTCGCAACTCGCTAACGGTTTTGAGTTCTAAGAAATCAGTACTGTTTCAAATCACCTTTGTTTCAAAACCCCTCGGTCTCCCCTACGCCAAATCTTACTGTCATAAATGCGAAAGTTTGTGATGATAAGTATTTAATTTTGTATATTTGTGATATCATCACGTGTAAGAGTGAAAAATCTTTCTAAATTCTAATGTTGTAATTGTTACTGTGTACTTTACCATTTGTCAATTAAACAAGAATAGATTATCATTTTTTTTTGTTTAAATGTCAGGTTATACACAAATAGATTTAAGGATCTTATGTTACCGCTGTTCCGTCATTTAATCGAAATCAGCGGTCATAAAAGCCTCATAACAAATTATCCTAATGCATTTCCTCCTCAAAATCCATTTAAAAGTCTCGTCACAGAACAACACTTGAGGCCACCAAGGCCACCTCCTTCTACTAGAAAGTCTGTATGGGTCTATAAAGACCTGTGTATCCACACAGTCGCGCCCTCAAAGCGGTTATAAGCATCGCAGCACCCGACAAGTCATCTAACAAGTTGGCACACTCGCAGATCAGCAAGTACATTTTATCACCATGCGTGGCCACTGATTTGTGCAGCGCTATTTTCCTGAGTCCCACCGTGTGGGGGAGATGCCTGTACAGCATTCGAGCTCCGGTCCAGTACAGCCAGTTCCTTTCGAAACGTTCGCCGTCGTCGCCTTCAAATACCTGAAATCATTAATTTTTATTGGATTTTTCTGGCACTGGAATTTTAGGGTGTTTGTTACAAGGGGTATATAAAAATTTATGCTTGTTTCAAACTTAATAACTTTAGAGATATCTATATCTAAATTTTATAGACCTCTCTTGTTTTATTTGATGCTATGGAACTCTGAAAATTAACTGTTGGAATTGCTTCAAAAAATAAGTTCATTCAGAAAGACAAACAAACAAATTAAATTTTACAGTACTGGAATCATTTCAGTCAGATTAAGTATGCAAATCAACCAACCTTGTAGACACTAATGATGAAGCCTGTTGTGGGGGTATGAGATTTCTTAGGTCCACCAGCTAAATCTGTGAACGGCGGTCTACATATCATAGCAACTTCACTGTACAAGTCCAATGTGTGAGCTGCTGAGTATCTGATTGTCTTTGGGTCAAACTTGGTCAAAGAAGCAGACCTCATATTGTTGTAGAACAATAGAGGATCAGTCTGTGTCGTGTTTATAACGTAGTAAGCTATGAATGGGAAATCTGCGTTTTTCTCCATATTTGCCAAAAGCATTCCACCGACAGCCGTGTTGGCTTGTGCAACCTCACTTAAAAGTTCTCCGGCTGCCGCTTTCTGTTTTATCAAAGGTTTGGCAAGTGGCGATTCTAGTATTGGTTCTATTGGCTCCAAAGGGCTCATGAGGTGAGCTAAAATGCATAGTTTTGGGTCCGAGATTTCTAATATACTGAGCGAGTTCTGACCAGTCTTTGTTGTGATGCCCTTTTCTGGTGTCGGAGGTGGTACCGGCAACTGAAAAAGTGGAAAACATACATATTAAACAGTGCTTATTTCGTTTATCCATTAGGCTACTGATCAGACTGGGCCTTAGGTTCCATGTTTGTTTCTTGCCCTGAGTTAACACAGCTTCCAATTCTGGGTTGTAGGAATTTGTAGATTGGCTTTTGCTCGACTATAATCGATTGATAGGCCTTCCAAGTTATTGTAAATATATATAACCAAAAATGAATCATTTCTACGTAAAATAAGGATGGATTTTCATGTACCTATAATGCAATATTTTTTTTACTATTGAAAACAAAATACTGACCGGTACACCTTCAGGTAAGAATCGATCAAGTGCGTGTGCTGGTATCACGAAGCAGTCCTTTTCCAGAGTGGCCAGGGAAACAGGCTCGGTTCGTCTCCGGTGTGGTTCGGTGGTAGGAGTGGGTCTGTCCCATCGCATGAGCGACACTGACGGCTCCCGCGTGACCAGCGGCTGCGGGGGCTCCGGTTCAGGCCCTGGACCGCCGCCGAGGACTGGACCGCATCGTTCTGGAATTAAATGTTTAAATTTTGTGAGAATTACTAATATAACTACGTGGTGGACCAGTGCGTATAGGTGGTTTTCTAGAACAGAAAAATATTTAAGGACAAGTTATTATTCCTTATGACTTGAGTTTTATCGTTCAGGCCGATTTATGGTGTTCGATGTGGATAGCATCGAGTCAAGCTAAGACATACAAAGAATAGGTATTAGGTAAGTACATTTTGTTAATAAAGTTCAACTTTCATATACCATTTTCTGATACTAAATATTTCTTCTGCTTCCAACCCAAAAGCTCTCAAAGAAATTAGTAGGTATCATCATCATTAATAAACCATTTGCAGACATCCTATGCTGTATCGTTCCAGTTTTGTTTCGTTCATTAAATGCACATCGTGAAAGTGAACGTTACATGTATGAGTTTGTAGTACATGATCTTGTACTTGTTGCCAAAACAGATACATTTGTTACTGAGCCAGATTGACATTTTGCCTTGCGATGATTACTTTTATAACAAACAACAAAAATGCATTGAAAAACACCAATTTATTAAAGGCATTTAGTGGCATCTTGTCAAGAAATGGTAACGTATATCTAGTAGTTGGAACGGTTAATAAGTACCTACTTGGTAATTAATCTTTAGAATAAGCAAGAATCTTAGACTTTAATATTATAGATAATTAAGACAATCCAAAAATTGTAAGTAGACAATGCGTAGAGATTGATGTTCTCAGTGCAACCCGTCAAAATCACATTGTAGCCCACTTTCTGCAGTGTTACATTTTAAGGTTCACGTTACTAGGAAATAGGTCTCGTGAACGACATCAAAAACGACACACTCAACTTATTTTTAGACGCGTCAACCGTCTGATTCGTCTGCATACTATGGAGAACTTTAAAATAACTGGGACCATAACCGTGGGAGATGGTTCGATAAATTGTAGTTGTACTATACCTGATCCCTCATTGTACTGGGTGCTGGATCTTACTGGTGGTGCGAACAGTATATGGGTCTTGTAGTGGTGTTCTTCCATGCATGAGAATCTTTCTCTGTCGCGTCGCTTAGCGTTCCTTCCTGCTCCAAGAGCCCCTCGCGCTTTGCCCCCGCCACTGCTACTGGTCATCATAGTTTTCTCTCCGCTGAAGTTCTTCCGAAACATAAGATTCATCTTGGAAGTTTGCCCGTGCTTCGTCCCTCTCACACTTGAAAATTCGGCTATAGTTGGCACTCTTCTGTCGCTACACTAATTAGTTCGTCGATTGAACTTCGCTATATTCAGACGCGATTGCAACACGACGGTTTGTTTTGGTTTTTTGTTTGTATTCCTAGTTACTACGTACTTGTGTGATGCGAGACGATTAAAAATTAGCGTATAAAATAAAGTATCATATCTTAAAAATTCAAGTTATTAAACGTTGAAGCAGGGAATGTGCAAAAAAAAAGTATTTTTAATTTCTAATCCAAATATTACATTTTGGTATGTAATTTTCACATACCTTTAGTCCTAATTGGTTTCTGTACCAACCGTAATTAACTACACTTCATAATGAAACACTTATACTAATTCTTCGCAGTACAAATAGGTAGTTATTCGACCGTGAAAGAGTACAAAACTATTATTGGTTAGTTCCTCAAGAGCCATCGATATAACTTGTTGATCGTGCTCGTCTGATGAAATATTCAAGAACATCGATTTGCCATTACGTTTTACAGGTATCGTTACTTGTGTGAACATGTAACATATTAACCGAACATAAGGTAATGGTGCTTGATGTAAGTACACTTTTCCCAGAGTAAGGTTTCTAAGAAATAAATATAAATATATAAATAAAAAATTATATAGGTCACGCTGGTTCTGACCCAGCGGGGTATTCCGTGGGAGGGTGACAGGCGGTCCCATCTTGGCGGGCTTCGGAAAGCCCGCCGACCGAGAGAGCCGGTGGCTGTATCGCCGGCGGCCGCCGGTTCGCCGTCCGGGGGCGACGCGACGGGAAAGAGTGCCGATGGCGTAACGCGTCGCGTCGTCCCTCATAACCCCGTGCTGGGTTCTGGCCTCAGCCGGGGTTCGGACGCTGAGTGTGAGCGGTTGGAAGTTTTAGTGAGGTTCAACTCCCACATACTCGCCGCCGCGGGCGGGGATCCGGTGATTTCCTCCAACTAAAAAAAAAAAACCTTACTCCTTTTCCCTAAGGACTAGGTAAATCTCAAAGTAAGTTATCTATTTTGGTAAAAGGTTTTAAAGTATTGCCTTGCTTAACCACTCAACTGGAATCGGCAACCAAATTGGTTTGTTTACTTTTGCCAAGTCTGTGGCAGGAGCCAAAATTGAGCCCGGTTCAAAAACTTGTTTTGTTTACATTTTTTAATCGTCTCATATTTTACGGAGATGATATATTTTCGTTGAAAATGCAATACAGCATCGTTTAGTAATAAATATTTACAAAAATATAACGTTTAATTAAAAATCAAAATTAACAATTATTGGAAAAAAATGTTTTTAAAAAGGGTCTCAAACACGGTATTGATTCCGAACGAAGTCCCCAGTTTCGCCATCTAGCGAATAGTGACGGTCCCAGTTGAGTGGTTATTTACTTAATGTAGAGATACTGCAGTTTTTCGTTTGTTTTTCCCAATTTCAAATCGTTGACAACATTAGACAAAGTTAACAACAAACAAGAAAATGTTAATCCCAGAATAATTAAATGGACAAAATAATAACAAACTACAGCAATAACCTTCTCCAATCCCTTTATAAGTACCGGTTCACTGATTTCAGCAATATTTGGTGCTCTCAAATACCAGTTCGACATTTATAGGGTAAGGCTTTCAAAAAAGTCAAATGAGCATTCCCAACGGACCGGAAAATACGATACTGAATTTAGGGAACAACGTTATAGAAGATAATTATGTTTATTGAAGTACACAATACAGTTAAAAGGGAATTTATGACGGGATTAGTAAAATGTCAATGGAATGTATTAAGGATGTTACGCATGTCGATTTTTGGACATTCGCGATTGCGATTGCGAATGCGAATGCAAATGTTGACTTTTCAAGCAAAAATTCAAGGTTTTTTACTGACAAGTCCACTGTATCTTCCAAAAGTTATTATAAATTTAGAGGCACTACAAAATAGGTACTTATATTTTACCAATACTGAACCTACTCGGGAAGTAGGAGGTACTTACCTCCCCCCACCAAATAACTAAAACCCCCCCGCGAATTATCTTGATCCTTGATTATCTAGACCCTTCGAGTTTGGGCTCATTTTAAAGAGCAGGTTGAGGCCTTTAATTTGGCTCTGTCAGATTCCTCCAAAATCCACACAAAATACTCCTAATTTTTGTCAAAACATTCGCATAACATTCACATGTTTTTTTTGAATGCGAATATTCGTTACATCCCTAGAATGTATGATATTTATAAAGGTTTGTGAGGAGTTTTTCAAAGGATTTTATGCGAACGGTCCTAATACGAAGACGGATGACAGTTCTTTTGGTAGTTATAATTACCTATGGGACAAAATAATCCCGTTAAAATGACATATTTTCACAACACCTGAATGTTAATAGGACTTACTTATAGTCCCATGGTTTTGCTTTCCGAAACATTCTCCAAACACTATATTTGCTATGGCAAAATTTGCGAGAAAACTACATACTTTTTATTGCCTTGTGGGCAGACGAGTGAATAGGTCATCTGATCGTAAGTGGTCACCGTCGCTCAAGGACCTTTACAATTTCAGGGGACGCTGCATACAACCTACACCTAAGGACTCTCATCCAACTTCTTTTGAAGCAGGACAAGTCATAATACTCAGCGTCATACTGTAATTCCAACGTTAAATACCATTCCACTACAAACATAACAACTAGCTTCTTAACAAGATTCAGTTTGCCAAGAACTCTATTAGCAAGTGAAGGTTATTAAGAAATCTATTCCTAAGGGCATGTTCTCACTACATCACCGTGACGCAGCTCGTCGCATTACCGTGGAAATTTCGACAAGCCATCACGCAGAGGTTCCGGTGTGAAATTACACTCTTGTGTAGCGACATTTTGTGTTTTAAATAGACTTTGATTACTATATTGCTGGTTTTTGACAGAACTCTTTTGTCTATACTAATATTATAAAGAGGAAAGTTTTGTTTGTTTGTAATGAATACTCCGAAACTACTCGACCGATTTCAAAAATTCTTTCACCTTTGGAAAGCTACATTATCCCCGAGTAATATAGGCTATATTATATTTTTAAAAAAATTAAGGATCCTTACTAAAACTCTAATAATGTAACATAAGGTGTAAAAAAATGACCTGAAAAATCCCATACGTCGCGTGCGCTGCGAAAACTATTGACAGTAGAACAAAATGATGTACTACGGGTTTTTAGGTCTTAGTAAGACAAACAAAAAAGTCCGCGACAACATATATCTAACTATCATAGTTTAGTCACAATAATCGCTTTTATGTTTATAAAAATAATATTTCGTCCCGAGATTGCATTTAACGTTAAATGAGTATCGTTATATTAACCCTTGTCCAAATTAAGTATTATATTATCAAGAGTATAAATGTAGGAGTAAATTACTTTTTGTTTGGTTCCAATCGGACTTTTCGTTTAGAAGTTATCACGAGTATAAAACGCAATGAATATGTGGGTGCACTGCGGGCAGCGCAAATAATAACGCAACGGCATTGCGAGTACCGTTTGAACCCTTTTGTAACGCAGACGAAGTGGCGCGGCTCAGCTAGTGTGAAATAAAAAGAGTTCAGTTTCTCATGTCGTCTTTAGAACAAATTATAGAAATTATAGGAAATCCTTTCGTCGATATGGGAAGTCTCCAATCCGCATTGGGTTCGCCAGCCAGCCATGGGTGTCGTCGTGTCCCCCGTCGACACGGACGGCCCTTGGGATAAACCTCGCTGCCCGGGCATGATCTCCCCGCCCTTTCTGAGCGGGGGTGATATTTTGTTGTGGCGTTGTTCTTTACCCATCTTGGGGTTTTACCATGGTCTGGCCTCTGTTCTACTGGTTTGACACTGCTCCAAGTCACCGCCAGCCCCGGCCGAAATCCTCCCATTCTGGGTGATCTGGGTGATCTTCAAGTTGAAGATTGGGTTCGCGTGTTGAACTATGCCTGACACCTCTACTGAGAAGACCTGAGAGAGGGCATATATGTGATGTTTACTGTATTCTACTGAACACGTAGTACGAGTAGACGAATTTGGCAATATTTTAGTTTAAAAAGAATATTTTGGTGACAAACATAGTTTTTTTTTTTTTAGTTGGAGGAAATCACCGGATCTCGTCCCGCGGGCGGGGTATGTGGTAGTTGAACCGCACTAAAACCTCCAACCACTCACACTCAGGGTCCGAACCCCGGATGAGGCCAGAACCCAGCACGGGGTTATGAGGGACGGCGCGACACGTTACGCCCAAGGCACTCTTTCCCGTCGCGTCGCCCCCTGATTAACATAGTTAAAGAAGTTTACGTGACTGACTCCCATAGGAATCATTTGTTATAGTAAAATATGTATTGTTTCTTCTGTTTAACTCAGAAACGTAACTTTTCAAGTTAATTGTTTACCCTCTTACAAACTTTTCTACTACTTTTTCAATCTAAAAGAAGGAAAATTAAGGATAATGATTCTATATAAAGTTTCCCTTCGAAAAGGCAATAATGTTCGCGCCCAAATAACATAATGTTCGAATTAAGCGAAATTGAACTTTATATCTTAGGAAAATGGTTGAATTTCAGTTTTAGAATCCATAACATCATAATTTATATGGTTGCAAGCTGTCTGTTGTGGTCTACTGGGTTATAGTGAAGGCGACAGAGTGTCGTAAATATTTTATGATTGCTGACGTAAAAAACACGCTTTTATGAAACTGTCGTTATTAATTTGTTCCGGGATTCTTTGAATATACTGTATCAACCCATTACTGCCCACTGTTGGGCTCAGGTCTCCTCAGAAGATGTATTAGGCATAGTCCATTACGCTTGCCCAGTGCGGATTGGGGACTTCACACATCTTCAAAGGATTTTTAGAATCCTTTTTCGACATGCAGGTTTCCTCACGATGTTTTCCTTCACCGTTTTTAGCCAGTGGTGTTGTGAAAAGTTGCACATAAATCTTTTTCACATTTAGATTTAGAGGTACAAGCCGGCCGGTTTTGAACCCGCGACCTCCCGTTCGGAAGGAAGCGCTTCGACCACTCGACCACCACGACGAATGGTATACAGTGGTTACGAATTTCAGTACCAAGAGTATAATGATGGGTATTTTCAACAAGTTTTGGATTAAGATTAAAATTAAGCAGTCAAGTTTATAATGTAATAAAATAAGCTTTAGATCAACCCTCTGGGTCAAGCCTATCCCGTAGAGATCTTAATAATTTTTGGGGTATCTCTTAATTACGGACAGTTTCCCTTTATATATTATTTGTGTATCTAATTAGTAGATACCATTGAATTAAAATGAAGAAATGATTCTTGTTATCATTATTTATTGTCACTTTTTACAATATACAATAATGAATATGATTACAATAATGTGTGGACGCGAGTGTATGCTATGCTCTTTACGGAACGACTGGGGAGTCGCGCTACGCACGGCACTTATATATTACTGCTTGTATCAAAAGTGCAAGCATGCAATATCGTCCCTACAAATTAAACAATTATCTAACAATTAAAAATAATCATTAGTATCGACACTGATTACAATTATTCTAATTACCTGAACTGTTACATTCAACAGGTACCTAAAAAGTACTTTAAGGTTTATAAGAAGGTTCCACCTAGACTGTCTATGTTTCCGTAATTTTCTATTGTAAATTATGTTGCTCGGAGTAGGAAAACATCGACTTGCAACAAAGGGACAACTACGAAACTGGGACGTGTCATTTAACTTATCTATAAAGCAGATACTATGTTGTTTTGTATCAGTTATTCAACGTGTTATTAATAGGTCTGAAGGTAGCTTGTTCTCAAAATGGACTCCTAAATGGGTGTTATAATATTAAGGAAAAAAAAATCAATGTGTTAAAATAAACAAGAATGATAAACTGATAAGCTTCTGCATTTATATCAGTAGCTAAAATTCCTATCATCTTTATCACGAATCTTAAATGTTTAATATCTTTATTCTAATCGCATAATAATATTATAGCATAATTACTGATAAAGGCGTTAATTTTTCAAAAATTTAAGTAACTGAATTATAAGATTAAAATCTATCTAAAACTAAACAAGAAAGAAAAAACTTGAGAGGTGTCATGGGACACCCGAATGGAACGAAGTTCCTTTCGATTAAAAGTGTAAACGTGTTTAAAAAATTTTGATCACAGTGCCATCTAGCGATAATCATCTAAAACAAAAAAAGTGAAGTGACAACTTTTCGTAAGATTTTTTTCCGTCTAGCCCCCTTTCGATAACGCGCGATAAGGAATTGCGTTCCAAAAATCAATTTACTTAAATAAAATTCATTTGAGACAGCAATATTACGTTAAGCTTCTGTCCAATATTTATTACTACACACTATAATATACCGCTAGTCTATATTGACTTTTATTAGACAAGAATAATAGTTTACCCAGAGAATCCGATTAAAAAGATAGCCACGAGGCAACCCGGTCGGTCCCATGAGGTATAATAATACCGTCGAATCTTACAAGCTCGTAAACAAGATGATATAAACACACATGTTGTAAGACGGAAGGAAGCTCACATGCTCACCACTAAGATACGCCTTCGGGAAGGTATTATGTTGGGTAAATGGTATTTTTTATAGTTTTTGATAGTAAATGTTGTAGAATTATTTTGTAGTTTGGAGGTTTGTTTGATTTGAAGAAGACGTGTTTTTTTATATTAGCTATAGATTATCAAAGATCTGGCAGTAGAGGTTGTTATTTCTGTTCCTTGGAAGAGATCCATTTTCGCGATAAGATCGTCGACTATTTCATTGAGATTTATAGTTCATAACTAGCTACCCCGCGCAAGAAACGTCTGCGTCAAAAAAAATAGGGTTGGACTACCCCTATCATTTAGGGGGATGAAAAATAGATGTTGACCGATTCTCATAGATACCGGATAAGCACAAATTTCATCAAAATCGGTCAAACCGTTTCGGAGGAGTATGCCAATGAAAACTGTGACACGAGAATTTTATATATTAGATTGTTATATTTTTCATGTTAAAATGGTTTTTCATACGAGTATTTATGCATGTTAAACGAAAGTCATTCATTAAGCTATTCGCAAATCAACCAACGATTACACTATTAAAATTTTTTTTTAGGTCCCCGGATGTTTTGGTTTGTATTTATTAGTTTCTTACCTTAAAGACTTTTACCTTATTTATGTTTATAGGCGATAAAAAAGAGCAATTACTGTTAATATGACATACATTACGGCTTGGTTTACGAGCGGCCCAAACGTTAGTGGTCACTGGTTACATTGTCCTTATAGCTTGGTGTTGTCCATTTTATTAGTCGAGATTTCTTCACACCTGACTTACAAGACTATCGAAGATTTGGAAGTGATTTCTGCGAGTAACTTCGATCGATTTTGACTATGGCTAGAGTAGCTCTGAATGGATTGGTGAAACTTTGATGAAAATATATTTTTCTGTGTGTACTATTAAATAAATAAAATAAAGCTAAAAGTGCCAACTTGTAAAAACGCGAACCTAAACTGTCTGACTGTCATATTCTAGGCAAGTAACTGTATTTAGGACATTCTGATTTTAGGAATTAGTTGAAAGGAAAGGTACTTAAGTGGGTTTACGATCAGTATTGTCCTAACAAACTTATGATTTTATCCTCTTATTGTTCTTGCGGAGGACGTTGTGACTTGGGTCTCAAATTCAATAGCCACTCGTAACTGGGGTATTATAAGATCATGGTTTTCAAGTCATCTTGAGGTCTCGATATTCACATCTAAGCGTGTCAATTAGGGAATTCCAGCATATTTTAAGGGGATTCTAGTTTCTCGTACTGTTTTTTAATTAAGTTGATATTTTGACCCATGGGGCTAACGACCATCCATGATGGTGTCATAGGAACTCCTGTACTACTTGTCTTCACTAGCACTTAAAAGCTACACGATTTCTGTTTTCTTAAAATATTCTTATTCTTTTACTTATATCTATCTATAAACACTAGTTGATCCATGAGTCCATTAGTCTACGATAAAACTAGTGGGCAGGAAGCCAACCAAGTTGACCATGCAACTGAATCTCCAGCAAGTTGGTCATGCTTGCGTGTGTTGATACAGTTAGCTGAGGTCGCGTGTGTCGTGTTGGAAAGATAATGGCTGCCGAGGACAATGCTCAGAGTGGAATACAACGGAGTGGAATATCTATTAATTATTAACGTTGATGCTACTAATGGAAAACCGAAGCGTGAATTGTGGAGTTTAAATTGATTGAAGTAATATTTCGTCAACTCAGTGCTTGTTTGGCCAATCTGACATTATTTACGAAAATTACTTTTTAATGCAGTATTATAAAGAATAAAATTTCCAACCGACTGGTAAAATATTTTTTTTAAATATTCAATTCTAATTTAATTTTTTTTCTTAACACGGCACTTAAGGAAAAGTCCGTGCTTGTTTGCTGTCTCCTGTAAAATTTGCTCGAGTGCAGATTGGCCAAACAAGCACTAAGGCGACGATTTGTCAATGAAATATTCCTACTTGGAATTTCATTCGTCATTAAAGGTTATTTTATATCCAAAGATTTGGTAATGTCTGCAGGTTCTTAAAGAAATTTCACAACATCCCATAGATCTGCAACTATGTTTAGTTCTCCCCAGTAAAAGAATCAGGTATTGTCCTCCACGCTAGTTCAATGCGACTAATTGAATAGTTTTACCCTTAATTATTAACTGTCAAAACATCCATAAGGACCTCGTTCATCCAAACAGATGATCCTAAATACGAAATCTAAATAATGATGCAAAATAATAGTAAATATTCTGAATAGTTAGATCACAACGACAATTGGCGCTCAGCCAACTACAGCTAATTTATACGACACATGAATATCAGATGCCCAATAATGGAAAATTTAATTTTATATTATGAAGAGTGTCATATTAAAGGGTACGGCAGATTTTTTTCAAACCGAAATGAAATACTTTATTTTCAATATTGATGACGTACTCATTCTTGTTTGCCGTCAAAAGTTAAAAGCTACCACCAGTTCGGACACAAAAAATAATAATTACAGCCACTGTCCTGAGAAGAACTGGCAAGAAATTCAGCGGGCATGTCTTTTCTTTGTATAATGAGCATTTTTTTTGCTTTTAAGTATTTAAGTATTTTATGGTAACCATGAATGTTTTTTATGGTAAGGACTCTTTAGATTGCGAAAGACTTCTAATAGTGTTATTTTAATCAGTAGTCTTGGTCTATGTTTATTTATACGTTTTCTAAGTAATTAATTGAATTAAAAATTATTTACTTAACACTATACTTCACACAATAAACACCCTCAGATCTTGGACAAAATAATAAAAGCACCGGCTGTTAATGAAAATATTTTTTTAAATTGGTTCAGTCAGAAGTTTAATGAATAACAAATAGTAAAATTGCCTTAATTATTCATAATTACTTTTCGGCTGTTATATTAGTATTGATTAACAATATCATCGATGAATCATCGTTGAGTTCCACGTCTGCGATGATGTTCTGAAAGCAAGTTACCGCCTCAAGCGATATTCAATGTTCAGTAAAGTCATTTTGACAGTTGGCTCACATCCAACTCGGTAATGTATGCATATCTGAATATACGCTATATGGCGCCTTCAAATTGATACTACAGCATAATAGTATACAGAAATAAAACTTACACAATTACTAAACGGGTTCTTACCAAGATTTTTATTAAATCCCGGTATTTCAACACTTGCAAGCGCCATGATTATGGGAAGACTCAGTACTGTGGATAGATCCAGTACCGGCAAACGAATGAGAAAGAGGGTAGAAAGGTTCGTCTGCTCTCAAGTAATCCAACCGCAGAACTCAGTCCCCCCCTTCAAATAGTCTAGTTGAAAACCTGTTCTTTTTCGAAAACCCTAGTCTAGGGTGCCACTTTAAGGTAATACATTTTTATGGTTTACTTCTTATTGTAAATTATTCTGTGCTACAACACTACAGTTGATGTGAAAGTTTACTCAGCCATATTACATATTACTATACAAGATTATATCGACGCCCCCCTGCAAAAACTCCGTAAAGCACTATTACTGGTTTATTGCTGTTATTGCATTTTCGTAATCTATGGGTCTGGATGCATCTACCCAATTTTTTTCAGATTCTTCCTGCGGTTATTTCCAACGATTTTCTTAAGAACACTTTTTTTCAACGGAATTTTTTTTTTTTTTGTTAACAGCATAAACTCCGTAATATGTTATTAAAATTCAGTTTGGTGGTTCTGTTTTCGGTTAAAAACTATTACTGCAAAATATTTCTTGAAAACTTTCGGTTAATGCGATTACAGATTTATTATTGTAAAATTTTAATTTGATATTTTTCACTTGTGTATCCAAGTTGCACTGGTCAGTACGTGGCTGCCACTCTTGAACTCTTTATTTCTCATTAGATAAATAAATAAATAAAATAAAATAAAAAAGCACTTTATTCCATATTCAGCTGTCTTACACTACACTTACATCTTTTTTGTTGTTATTTCTACTTAGTTACTAATAATCTACATTCTGTGATTCTATTTATACTTTTGTAAATATATTATTTTACTAATTCAGGTAATTTTACTTTAATTTCTCATTAGATCACACAGAAACTAGAAGTAAAGTCATCTCCTTTGTTCTTTGTCTCCTTTTTTTGAGCTAACGGGCCATCTGATCATAAGCGGTGACCGTTGCTCATGGCTCACCTCTGTCTAACCTTAGCTCTAGTGAACAAATCTGCTACGTATGTCATTACTGGCTGGGGATAAGATATTTTTTTAATAAACCGAAGCTTTCTGAAAGCTGCCTAGTTAGCGTAGGTTAGATTCTTCATTCAAATTCACCCGGTCTTTAGTAGAATCTTTTCCCTTTTCTCTAACGTATGTATCGATGACTTTGATCCTTACAGTAGAAGGTATGTTAGACATCGAACATTTTTGTGTTTATTTTAAAATCTACATTTAAAAAAAGCTCTACTGAGATCATAGAGTATACAGAGAGTCTCCACTACGTTCTCGGCTATCAACTTTCGTTTTGGTGATAAGAGTGATTCTTAAGGTGATTCAAAAGAATCTGTTTCTGGTACTACCTCAAAATTGCTATTGAGATATTGTACAGAAATTTTAACACCTCGATTTACCGGCAGTCAACTAGGAAAAAGACCTAATACAACTGTCTAATCACGATATTATTGACAAAATTTGACTGTTATTTTGAGTAAATATAACTTCAAGTTTTTTAGGAGCAAATGCGTAAGGTTATCACTGGACAACCGATGTTTTTAGGCTTAACTTAATCCTCAAGTTGGTAGCCTAGTGTTGAATATGCAAACAATGTATTTAGAGGAATAAGATTTACACAAAACCACATGTGACTCAGGCTTTCACTTTGGAAAATATTTTGCCTTAGCACTATCAAGCTCGGTGCGTTTTATGGAGCCAAACTGCCCTGGCTTACATAGAAACTATATAGACCACTAGTCCATGCATGAGTTAAGAAAGGAACATTACTTTGGGGTATTCTTTATTAAGCAAATGAAACTCTTGTTGCGAGGACACCACTCTTACGCTTTCTCGTAGTCAAACAAGGCTATATAAACTCCTTCTGCCATGACGAACGTCATGAAAGAATATAAAGCATATACTAAATTATACATTCTAGACTAGACTAATTTATTTCAAATGAAACCAAGTAACAGAAGTCTAAAACGAGTGCAATAGTGAAGACTGGTATGGTATTCAAACCTTCTTATCGTCAACCTTTTCCAAGAAGTAGACCGTTTTATCTTGTTTAATATCTTTGTACAACAGTGGAGTACAAACACCAGTGGATGACTGGTGTTTGGAATCTTTAAAATCTGCAGGAATCAGTAAATAAGAATATAAAGAAAATTCCACTGAAAGTGCAGATTAATCCTTGTTTTTTTATACTATTATCGAGATTAATTGTTCGTACACTAATTAATTATGATCATTATTCATTAAACTATCCCCACAAAATCATTTTTGTTAAAAAAAATGAATGATTTCGATACAATTCATGTTTTTTAAATTATTCCTTGAATAATACCAATCACAAATATTCCATTCATTATCAGTAAATAGTGATTACAAAAATTATGTTTGCAAAAAATATCCCGCAATAAACCTGTAACAGGACTTTATGTTTATTTGGTAAATATTTTTTTACCGCAATAACTTAGGTAATTGAATATATACAAACACTCTCGGTTTATGAAAAATACGGTCAAAAAACCAGTAAAGTGATATTATGTTCATGATTACACAGGAATTTACAGAAAAAAAATAGTAAGTAAACATTGCCCGAAAATTTATTAAAAAGTTGAAATTTAATGAATCAATATCCAAAAAAAATATGATTATTTTTTCGGTATTTTGTGTTTTGATGAATTACTTATTCCCTTTAAATTCAACAGTCACGCGGATGACACTGAACTATAGGTATAAAAATTAGCTTTCTCGTGGTATAAAAATGTTTTTATAATTATTTTTTTTACAAAAGTTATAAGCGAAAAACACTAAATCTTTTTTCCTGTAAAATTTCATTTTTGCACTTACCGAGTTTTTGCAGGGGGGCGTCGATATGTGTTGTAACTACTCATAAAAATACGTCTGAAAATATTCGCTGGTAGCCTCTTCTGAAAATCGAATATTAATATCGAATAAATTGCGTATCTTTTTATAGTTGGCCCGCACAACTTCGTCTGCTCAATTTCAATTAAATTTAAAATATCAGTTATGCGATTGTGTTTTTGTTGAAAGAGAAGAATCATTATTGAACTGCGACGAACATTAAAAAAAATTTGAGAGGTGTCAAGGGACACCCGGATGGAACAAAGTTCCTTTCGATTAATTAGTGAAAGAAGTGTAATAAAAAAATATTTTTTTTAAGTTACAATATTTTGATCACAGCGCCATCTAGCATTAATCATATAAAACAAAATAATGAATTGTTGTAAAAGATTTTAATCACAGCGCCATCTAGCGATAATCATCTAATACAAAAAAAGTGTCGTGACAACTTTTCATAAGAATATCCGTCTAGCCCCCTTTCGATAACGCGCGATAGAGAACTTCGTTCCAATGACTAAATTGGTCCAGTCGTTGTTGACTTATGCGCATTTTGCGATTCATTTATATATATAAGATTTATACGTATTAACGCGACTTATTTATATTTTATATATGATAATATAATAATATGTTACATGCACATAATGACTTTTGAAGAGGCGTGGTGCGGATTCGTGTTCATATTAATTTGAGAAGTCACGCGTTGTGTCCATTAAACTTATAGTAGATTACTGTTTTTAAATAACGACAGTAGAATTATAATCAACCCTTCATATAAGAGTTCTTAAAAAACTGATATCTTAAATTTCTAAAAAATGTGCCATGAGGAAGAAAGATATGAAAAATCTTAATTTATGAATGTCTTTAATAACCCTTTACGACTCCATTAAATTCTTTAATATATTACACATCCCAACTCTTATATTATTGAATGCTCAAAATGTTCATTCTCAGATTCAGTGAGGCGCTAACGATTTACTAAAAAAGTTTCGGCCATTTTGAATGAGTCCCAGTCGAAATTAACCAATCATTTGCTGAGTCGTCTCTAGAATATATTATACAACAGGAACACTATTTAGGTTTTTGGAACGAAGTTCCTTATCGCGCGTTGTGAAAGGGGGCTAGACAAAAAAAAATCTTACGAAAAGTTGTGACGACACTTTTTTATGTTTTAGATGATTATCGCTAGATGGCGCTGTGATCAAAATCTTTTAAACCACGTTCCTTATCGCGCGTAAAAAAAAAATTAGGAAAAAAAAATTAGATATCTTTTAATCGAAAGGAACTTCGTTCCATCCGGGGGTCCCTTGACACCTCTGAAGTTTTTTTTTTTTATTAATTGCAGTCTCTACCTAGAGTTTTATTTCCGATCATTTCAGAACTCGAAGTAAGTTGGAAATAGACATTATCTTAAAAGTATTCACTGCTTGCAAGATCGTTAAAACTTTGCATAATTACTACTCTGGATTTTATCACCATAGTTTTAAGTTTATTGGAGTTCGTAGAGGCTTCACTCGTAGCGCTACGAAATGTCGTAGCTTTACGTAGGCATCGTAGAACTTATTTTTAAACAAGTTTTTTATAGGTATAAAATTATCAGACGTAAAAATTGTTTTAAAATCATTATCTGTATATTCATTTATTCACTTATTTTTTACATTATATTAAAAAAAAAAACATTTACAAAAAAATAAATTTAAAAATACAATATAAAAACAGAGGGCCACTGAAGGCGGAGTCTACGACCCAAGCCATCAGTGGTCAGGGCTCAAGAGAGAGGAACCTCCTCACAATATGCGCCGTATTAATAAAATCATTATTATTAAAATGACGTATATGTTCTTTTCTGAATATTCTAGTAATTTAAAAATAAGCATATAAATATGTAGTTGACCTAAAGTTATTTTAAGAATAAAATTGAAATTGGTCTTCTAAGACTAGCGATATTACTATAAGGAAAATTTGTTTAATATACCTTAGTGCCTAATTTTCGATGAACTTACTTCATTTTTAAAAAAATAGGTCAAGAACAAAATTATTCTGAGTCCTAATATCGACAGAATATAGTTTAAAAACTCATTTATTTCAATGTAATTTATCATGTCAATATATAAATTATTATTTATAGTTTGAATTCCGTGACTGTGCAATAATTTGTTGTAAAATAAATTAAAATTTGTAATTTCCCCCAAGATTCGATCTCGGCAAGTTGATTGAAGATCAACAGAACTTCCCACTCGGAGACTGTTGATTGATGGACAGATTGTTAGGGTACTGTCGTACTGCGAGATATCATGTTAATTAATTAAGTTTTAAATTAGGTGTGTCCTAGTGCGGGGCATAGGTAGTTTTTTCGTACTTTCATGCCCAATTAACGTGTTCTTACAACGATTTTTATAAGCTTTATAGTATGAGTTTGCACTGGATGTTTTATGTAAGTTCGGTGGAATCTTGCTAGTTAAATTTAATCAACTTTCATATTCCCGAATCTCACATGACAATATCTAATATTCTAATATATATTATAAAGGCGAAAGTTTGTAAGTATGGATGTATGGATGTTTGTTACTCTTTCACGTCAAAACTACTGAATGGATTTGAATGAAACTTTACCACAATATAGCTTATACATAAGAATAACACATAGGCTATACGACTAGACGGGACGAACTTGAAGTCCACGCGAACGAAGTCGCCGCAAAAGCTACAATGAAACTGATCAATTAATGGTTTTAGAAGGTGGCCATAGGAACCCCTGTACTAAATAAGATAGACCCATCGTATTTAGGCTCGTTTTTATGACGCTATATGATATCCAGGATTATAAAAGCTTGTAATGAAATATTTTTATAAAATAAACAAATTAATTAATTGAGTGGTCTCGATATTTCGACGTTGTTTCAAATGTCATGATGACGAGAAGTTCTCTGAATAAGTTTTTTCATAATACATTTCATTCATAAAGATTTTTAATACTTTTTAACAAAGGCTACTAGACCAGAGGCTGTAGTTCTGTGGTAAAAGACTTTGGAAATCTAGAAATGTACCTACTTGTTAAATTATAAACAACAAAGAGCCCTGTCAATGGTCCTACCAAGGTAAAGGGGTTGGCCAAGAATGGGGGATTGGTCTTGACCCAAATTAGGGCAGATAAGGTCACAGCCTTGTCCATAGTTGTCACGTATACTTCTGTTACAAGTTTACAGGTGTACATTATATTGATCATTCATCATTTTCACTTTTTCCACTACTGATATTTTACGTGTTATAATGCCACTTGCACCCATTAATGACCTATTAACCCATTAATGACATTCCTAATCCGCACTGGGCAAGCGAGGTGGACTATGCCTAATCCCTCTTCTGAGGAGACCTGAGCCCAACAGTGGGCAGTAACGGCTGGTACAGTAACAGATATTCCTAATGCTGTTAACAGCTGGTTGACGTCCAAAACTTCTCTTTCTCGGGAATGTCTACCAGTTGGTTTAATCGATTAGTCTATCTACTATTACTCTGTTTAGCAAGATCAAACTTATATTCCTACGCTATCAATTTCTTAATGTAAAGTATAAATGAATTATCATTCCTATCTTTAATATATTTCTATAGAGAAGCTACTAAGTCTACAGTTACATTAAAAATGCGGTCCCGATACAAAATGCATACAAATAAGTCATAATATGCAAAGAAAATTCACAAACTTGTAAGTATTACATTGACATACATTATATATGGAACTAGAATCAAGGTTAAATTCTAAGAATTCACTCAAATTCTAGGAACGTAGAAAGTTATAGTTATGTTATAATGTATTGCTACCTAATTGTTTAACAGCACCCTTACTCCACGCTCCAGTACAATTCCAAACTCTATTCCCGAAGCATTAAGGATCATTAAAATTTAATTTAACTTTGTAAATGCAGACATTCTACACTAGTACATCAAAGTTAATAAGATTTCGTTAAAGGATTTTCAACTTTATTTCTACGTGTTTTATGTTTGTAATAGCTTGATATGTTTGTAATGGGTGCCTAAAAGGCGAGCCTGTCCTTGGAAGGGTAGCCCTACTAACCGTAAAACAGGTTCTATGACCTCTGGCTACTTAGCTGAAATTGTATCAAGGGCAATCGTGAAAGCGTGTCGTCATCTTACGTAATATGTGTAAAAGGGTATTTTTGTGTGTCACGATGTGATATATACAGCTACTATCTTTATATACGTATGTAGATATAGTGTTTATGCCTTACTATTTCGTTTGTATAGTGAGATGACAACTTCGTTCAAAAATATTATTCTCGATGAAGTGTTTTTCATTTGAAAGAGTATTTGTTTTACTATTCCTATAACCACATATAATTGTTCAATAAATATAATGTAAGAAAAATGTTATTAGCTTTTCATGAACTTTTTAGAATTCACTTCAACTGGCATGGTCGTTGAATAGTGTTTATTAAATACTAGGAATTAGAGATGTTGCGAATGTAGATTTTTGGACATTCGCGAATGTGAATGTAGACCTTTACAACAAAAAGTTCTTGTTTTTTTTATTGACAAGTCAGCAGCAACTTCTAAAAGTCATTATAATTTATGAATTCTATAAAATATAAGTACCTTTATTATACCTACTTTAAATCTACTAGGAAGGGAGAGGGTACTTTCCTCCCCCACCTAATCATTGAAACCCCCTCGCAAATTATCTTGTGAACGGAAGCTCGTAGATCCATCGAGTTTGGGCTCATTTTAAAGAGTATGTTGAGCTCTTTTTTTTTACTCCATCAGATTCCTTTTATAAGCACGCAACGTCAATGCAACTTTAGTCAAAACATTCGCATAACATTCGCATGATTTTTTGCGAAGGCGAATGCGAATATTCGTTGCTTCCCTACTTTTTTTATTTTTTTTTTTTATTTTTACTAGGAATACACTTTCAGATAATTGTAAATATATCTAGCATTCGGACGGTATTGCTAGGCTTCTATCCTTTCATCTTCTTATAAAACTAAGAATCACTGCTTCCGGAAAGAGCACTCACCCTCATGGACTATTTCGAGAAAAGCGATCTATACAAGCCTGATATTCGAATACCAACAAAATATATGATAGAACTTATAAATATAGTATATTTATGTTTCTCAAACCATGTCTGCTCTGTACCTATAATTTGCGAACGTGATCTGAATCACAATGAAACTGATTTACTGCCGTCTCTTTCTTATTAGATTCTATATGAACTTGTGAATGTGGAAAAATGATTTTCTTTTATGAAATTACAATAGAATATTTTATCGGAGTTCTAATAGCTATGATCATGTCGCTTGGGGTTAAGAAAAGTCCTGTAGGTATGTGATGGGTAACAAAATACTCGTAACATTTTTACTATAAAAATTAAACACACACTTTGGCTTACATTACTGGAATTTTAGTATGGATCACTTTTTCAAAAAAAAAAAAAATATGGCCTAAGTTGACCGGGAATAGTTTGGCTTCCAACAGTGAAAGAGTTTTTCAAAGGAAATAATTTGACTCCCTCTTTCACTGTTGAGTGAAAGAGTTTTTCAAATCAAGTCAAAGTTGATCAAATCATTCCTCTTTATTATTTATTTATTTATATAAAGAAAACCAACAGCACATTACAGTTAGATGAAGAAATAGATTGTAAGTATTGATTTATGCATGTGTTCAACTAATTAATCCTAAAATATTAATTTAGTTTTTTCTTACAGTAACTTGAACTCCAAAGCTCAAATTGATAAATTTTTATCTTGTTTGCGAATTTCATTAAAAACCTAACGGAATTTGTTATATTTCAACGAATACTTTGAAAAAACGGCCCTTTACGAGGCCACAAATATTATCTACGCCTATAAAAGTAAGGTTTTGGCTCGCGAGCATAGTTCAGCATCCTATCTGCTTGATTTACCGATGTTCCATGTATGAAGTATTCAATATTAGAATGACTACAGTAGTTTAATGCTCAACTGTTTGTGTTTTCCTAAAAAATTGTAGAACCTACATGCATATTCTTTTACCTATAAGATCTAAAGTTAATATTATAACAAACATTTAATTTTATGGTCTAAAAAGTAATATAAAATAAATTCATCTAATTTATTTCGAATGCAAAAAAGGAGAATTAGAAACATATTTTTCTAACACTAAAATCAAAGTATTACTTAAATTAAACTTAAAGGTACTTAAAGTTTTCTTACAGTGAAAAGTGTATATGTATATGAATGAAAGATACAGTGTTTTCTTTTGTAAATCGAGAGCATACTAATAATTTCTTGAATAGAACAAAAACAATTTAACAAAAACACAAAAAAATCCAGACAACAAATATATTTTTCTCTCAATATTTTGATAAGTCTGTTTCAATGTGCTCATCAGGTCGATACCGAAGCTTTCTTAGAAAGCTCTTCATTGTCATGTAAATAAGCGTCCACACCTCGTATTCTCGCTTCCGAAGACGATCTAAGCTCCAGAAAATTTTCTTTTGTGAATACAATTTATGAATTTTCTCATCAACATATTTACTAAAAAGTTGAGTGAGTGATTGTTTTATTGTGATCTAAATGTAGCATAAAATGTGTGGGTATAGTTAAAAGTGAAATCAAACGAGGCTTTAAGAGTCTTTATGTTCTGTATAGGCAATAGGCCACGGCCATATAATAAATTGCAACCGAAGTTTGCAGAGATTTTGGAGGTCCATGGGCAACAGTAACCACTTAGTATAAGGTCGTAAACTCTTCTATATTGCAATGAAAAGACAGCAAATAGTGGCCCGCAGTTTCATGATCACTAGAAGACTGATTACGATATATTTGAATGAGGTTATAATACTAATTCATTACGTGATACAACTTTATGCAAATATGAACTGGTTAAATCACCTAAATAATGTGATAATCGTCAAGTTTTCAAGTTTAACGTGCCTAGTTAGGCAAGATCTTAGCAGCTGAACTGAATAAAACACGCGGCAAAATCTCGACCTTGACTTTTTGCTTTAAAAGAAATAAACAAAGAGAAATATCGTAATAACAATAAAAATTGCTTTCACGGCCAAGACAATTTGAATATAAGACGCCAAATTCTTTCATTTTCAACGATGTATCACAAAAATAATCATACAGATGAGCGCCAGCAACACACCAGGGTTGCCAGGTATAAAATATATTCGAAATATATTCGTTCTTAAAGTGCTGGGTGAAACAATAAAATAGAGGAGGAAGAAGCAATGGCAATGTTATGGTTGTCGAACTTGCACATATAATGAAAGACTATCCATTATTGGTTTTGTGCAGTGTAAACTGTTAGGTTTAACACATATTGTAACATTGATTAAAAAATATACTATATCTGACACAGGAAACCAACAACAAAAACCGTAAAATAAAAATTGATAAATACCAACTAGAATTCACAACTTCATTCAAATTAACGAAACTGAAATTGAGTTGACTAACATATCAATGTAAAAAATAAATACCAAATAACTATATTGATAGCCCTAACAAACAAAATATTCACATAAATAAATACATATGAATGTCGTATTCGGAGGAGAGGTCTGTTGGATTACGAGTTTTCAGTTTGGAGTCAATCCAACAAACAAAACAAAACGAACGGGGGCGAGGTGACGAGGCCTTAGTGTTGGGCGACGCAAGATAAACAATAAGATAAATTGGTGGCACGGAGGCACATGATATTGCAGGACTTCATAAGTGTCAAAAACGAGTTACCATCGAAGGCCGTAAAGTTAATGTATGAAAAATTAAAAAAAGACTGGATATTTTTTGGTAATCTAGTTGAAAAGAGAAAACACAGGTTTGAAGCCGAAAATAAAAATCCACCCAGACAGACAAACGACATGGGCTACACCGTGTAATAATGGTGGCAATTTGAAATTGCTAATGTATAGTATCAATTTGTTTAGTACACCAACATATATAATTATTAATTAATTAAAAAAAAAAGACTTGTGTTTACATATAATATCAATGTTTTTATTTTTAGCTTGTTATATTGTTTTATCATAGAATGTAGTCGTGTGTGTCAATAAAGAGTTTTTTTGTTTTTTTTTTTTTTTTAGTTACACAAATATAGTGTTAATGGTGTTTTATTTAGGTACATGCATGACTGTATTTGAATTTGTAATAATTTACGGACTTTAAAATTAGCCGTAGGCTAGTTTATCTATCACACAAAAAAAATACATTGATAGCGATATATTCTAATATCCCATCCCTACGTCTGCAACAAGGTGATGAAATTTTCAAACAAAATCCCACAATATCTCTTTACTTCGGCAAATAAATGTATTCATTTCATTTGAAAACGCAAATCGTTTCATACTTCCTTTAAATTCGTGCCAAATGTGTTGACCCGGTTGGAACGTAATAAATTACAATACCAAGCCTACATTGTTGGTGGCTAGCCCTCAAATAGTTGAACCAGAGATTTTATAGGTATGACTTTAATAAATTTATTACTTTCGTTTTCCGTGAAAAATGAGTTGTTACCTCGATATTTCGTGTGGCTATTTTGAGTTTTTTTTCTAGTGAGGTTTGGAACAATGTAATGAGTAGGCAATACACGTAATCTTTTAGTCATTAGAGATTACTTATTACCTACAACCAAATGGAGTCTTCCGTCTGCCTTATCGATATCAATTGGAGTGAATTTCTGTAATGTTCAACGATCACATTATGACTTAACGTCTTTATAGTCAACAGTTGTAATTAAAGGTACACGTTTACTTTCTAATATTATGCAAAAAACATCAATGAAACTTAATAATTATTTACAATTTTATACCTATTCGTTCACGTATGCAATTTGTAATACAAAAAAATTGTCACTCTATGCTGAAGCTTTTCCAGCTTCAGCAAATATAATCTCTTTCATGCATTTTCAACGGATTCTTACCACGATATTTAATTAATTGAGTTGTCTCGATATATAGTTATCATCTCGTGATCATGACGTTTGCAACAACGTTGAAATATCGAGACAACTTAATTAATTAAATATCGTGGTAAGAATCCGTTGAAAATGCATGAAAGTATTATAGAAAACCGCGAGTGTCTGAATAAGTTTATAAATATAATCTAAACTACTACTAAATATACTTTTTCTTATCTCCTATCTAATGACAGTGTTAATGAATAAATTCCGCAAGCTGCACAGTTTCATTACAAGCATCTCTGTCAGTTATGAATGAGTTTCATCTGTACTTGTCTGAAAAAATGAACTAGACCGAGGCGGTGTACAATTTGTCCAACTTTATTGTGAGCTACATCAAGGCGACAAAGTGACATTTTATTTTGCTTTCTCAATGATGAGGACGTTCTGAAGAAAAAGATCGTGGTAAAGGGAAATAATATTGTTGATTAAATATACGGTAACAAAAAAGTTAGCCAACGCTTAAATTAAAAATCGATAAAAATTACATCTTTTACATGAGAGAGATTTTATGATTTATACGTTCATGTTTCGTTACTTAAAACTGTTTGTTTTGAATAATTTGTTTATAGGAATTCAATGCAAATTGATTTGAAGTCAAAAAAAGTAAATTTATTTACCTATCTGCTTAGAGTCGAATTCCGTGAAAGGTACGAATAAATAAAACCTCAATTCTGTCTTCATATCATTTAGAATTAAGATATTAATCTAATGATAATGATACAAGGAAATCGTTAAGGAAAGTATCCATTAAATGTGAAGGGCAGATCGCTCGACCTAGCACGTACAATTTGACCACATTATCTCTTAAGCACAATTTTACAAAAGGAACAAAGATTTTGGGCGTTCGCCAAACACTTTAAGTGTAATAAGCATGGAAGTAAAACATCTGAAAACATCATCATGTATAACAGAGTGAAGTTAAAGGAAAGGAAGTCGATCGCGAATTTACTCTTGCTGATAGTAGTGTGCCGATGAGACTCAGTTCGTTTAGTAATATGTCTGCTGTCTCTAAAATAACTCTTTGCCTTAATAGTGTGACATCTCGAGATTATTCCTTTTGGATAGATGGAAATCACCCGACTTCCACCTGTCCCGCAAGTGGGATATGGAAGTTTAACCGCGTTAAAACATCCTGCTGCTTACACACAGCGTCTGTCCGCTAAGGCCAAACCCAGCTCGGGTCATTGCGGGGTGACGCGACACGTCGTCGCCTCAGTGCTTGTTTGGCCAATCTGCACTCGAGAAAATTTTACAGGAGACAGCAAACAAGCACGGAATTTTCGTTAAGTGCCGTGTTGAGAAAAAAATTTAAATGAGATTTTATTGTTTTAGAATTGAATATTTTTAAAAAATATTTTACCAGTCGGATGGAAATTTTATTCTTTATAATACTGCATTAAATGGTAATTTTCGTAAAAAATGTCAGATTGGCCAAACAAGCACTGAGGCGACGACGTTACACGCTAAGGCTTAAGTATCGTTCCGTCACCCCCAAGAACAATTATTTTTAAGGATTTATCACGTATTTCAAAGACCACCAATACACCAGACTAACCCTATCAAGAATACTAATGAATGCACAATGTTATAATGATCGAACCGCACTAAGTGGTAAAACATCGCAATGAAAGTGTGTCTCAGAATACTGTCATTGCAACCATACCATTGCCAAGAATGTACTAGGTATGGTAAATAATATTTCACAGATTAGTACTGTGGCGACCAATAATAACGCGCGAGATCCTGAATCGCGGTTACGACATTTGCAGAAATCTTCGCATATATACGACATCTGAAATCTACTACAGTGGGCTTCGGCCTGACCGGGCTTACACTACCTCGCCCGGTCGGAGATCTCCCTTTGACCATAAGTCCACTGTAGATACCCACAGTACTTTGAAACTCTACTTTACTTTACTCTTTTGTTCGTGATTTTGTTTACAAATGTTTTAATTCTATGGCTGTGAGCATGTTACATGAATTATTATTGTTTTGTTTCGATCTATGATCGTTACCGTTGGTCTCGTTAAGTAAAAATGGGTCAAGGTTTACACGAAAATATTGTTAGTTTTGAAATATATTTGATATAGTAGTGGATTGATAGTTGTGTTTATATGTAGTTTTTGTGAAGAAATATTGTGTGTCAAATCTGAATGGAAAGCTCACGAGATTATATCTACCTAGTGTTTTTTCATTGAATGACAGATAAACGAGCCCACGACCTATGAGCAACAGTAGCCACAAGGTATTGTGAGAATAACTACGACTATCACTTTTCAGACAAAGAATTTATTTATTTATTTGGGAAACAAACAGTCATAAAGTTACAGATAGTTGTATGAATAATAATAATACAGAGATCAACAAAGTTTCCACAAATTAAAGTGACTCATAAGTTTATACAGCGCAACTAATATGGTTCCTATCAATTATTAAGGTTATATATAAGTAGACTTATCTAAGAAAGTCGCAAGTAAGGCTAAAGGGAAAACAATCAAAATAACAATTGTTAGAAATTACAAACTATTGTTATATAAATACAAAGTAATATTTGCTTTAAATGTATGTATTGAGGACTCAAATACATCAAATTTACTAAATTTACTAAAGTGATTGTTATAAGTTGAACATGATCTTATCTATTTCTTGTATAATTACTTTTGCACGAAGGCATTCTAAATAAAAAGAATGATCCAAACGAGGACAAACATTTTACAGATTAGTGGCTAAATTAAATAAAGGCTTACAAAGGTATTGACTATAAATTCAGGCTTCGGACTGTTAAACGACGTTTTCAATTTCATGAAGTGTCGACCGGGGAGCCATTCTTCTTATTTCGGACTCAGTTAATAGAATTAAACCTCTATACAAGACGAAATGTTAGTATGGAACTTCAATTGTTCTGACATTGAATAAAATGTTCTAGGCATTGTATTGACTATATAGTACCTATTAGCGATAGTTTAAAGTAATTTTGGGAATTCAAAACATTATTTTTTATAGTAAATATAGGTTTTTAAATTTGTTGTGATATTTCCTTTGTTTATTGCAGTTTCTTTACAAGGTTCGGAAAACACGTACGATAAGAATTTCATTAACTGTCTTGTTAGTCTCTGATCCTTTTGATTATTAGTAACCGTTCGTCGCTTCAGTGCTTGTTTGGCCAATCTGCACTCGAGCAAATTTTACAGGAGACAGCAAACAAGCACGGAATTTTCGTTAAGTGCCGTGTTGAGAAAAAAATTGAAATGAGATTTTTATTGTTTCAGAATTGAATATTTTAAAAAAATATTTTACCATGGAATGGATGGAAATTTTATTCTTTATAATACTGCATTAAAAAGTAATTTTCGTAAAAAATGTCAGATTGGCCAAACAAGCACTGAGGCGACGCGTTGGTAATGGACTTTCAGTATGCCCGAAATATTTTCATTGCCATTTGTTGTTCCCGTTTTTAAAGACTAAAGAAGTATTATATCCACGCTTAACGAAGAACACAAAACTACAGTCAAATCCTAAATTGTATAATTACAATAGGTATTTAGAAATGAACTAAACGTTAAAATCATTAGACACTTTGTTTGATTCTACCTCGCGTGTCTGTCCGGGACAATATGTACATAAAATATTCAGTGTTTTGTTATTTGTTTGTACACCATTAGCTGGGGCTGAGGTCATGGTGTTGGTAATCCAAACAACTATGTACCTACTTCATTACATTGTCTAAAACAAAGTCGCTACCCAATGTCTATTATCAGAAACTAACTAACGAAATTTGTTTCAACAATTCGATGATTAGTATGTATCATTAGCTGATCCGCGTAACTTTGCTAGCGGCATGAAGGGAGACATTTTTTATGAATTTCAGTTTTAGAATTATCATGCTTAAAATAGTGAATAAGTCTTACATTTTGCCTTTCAGCAAACCATCTTTAATACTTATATAAAGTACTTCCCGTTCATCTGACATAGTTTTGGGACATCCTGTATAGTAGAGATGATGATGATGTGCTAGTTAATGAAATGAAATGAAATTATTTATTCTCAACGTTAATGAAATTCTCATGTTTGTTGATGTCAAAAGGCTACCAGCATACCAGTTCGGAAAAATAAATAGCCACTATCCTGAGAAGAACTGGCAAGAAACTCAGCGAGCATGTCTTTTTTTGTATTATTTATCTGTTTTTTTTTTGTTTTTCAATAAATATTTTTTCATTTCTTCTCCGTGATGCACAACCAAGGATTGTTAATGGTACATTCTTTCAATTGATTTATAAATGGGCCTTGTAATGTTATAGTTAGTAAGAGCCAAGGCCGGAGGGTTCTGAAATGGAACTTGAACAAAGTATAATGTCGCTATTAACTTAATTACACTAATTTGTTCCTAGTTCTGCGTTATTGAATTTATTCGTGTAAATTGTTGTAGAGCTGTTTGTTTGTCGTTTTTTTTTGTTTAACTATTGTTTGAGGTAATAATTGTGAATTAAAATAGTATTTTTTACACTAATGATAGCGACCAATTTTTCAAGAATAGCACTGTGGCGACCAATAATAACGCGCGAGATCCTGAATCGCGGTTACGACATTTACAGAAATCTTCGCATATATACGACATCTGAAATCTACTACAGTGGGCTTCGGCTTGACCGGGCATACACTACCTCGCCCGGTCGGTATATCTCCCTTTGGCCATAAGTCCATTGTAGATACCCACAGCACAAAAATACGGTCTGTCGAATCTTTATGGAATTATATGTTTTATACCTGATATCTACTTTATTAAAGATGTCCAAGTACCTACGTGTTTGATCTTCAAAATTTATTTTCAATATCGAACACATATACATACGTTCAATGGGTTTACAAGACGACCATCACTATTCCAAACTAAAGTGATGCGGGGACAAACATATAATAAATAGTCTATTTAGTCACACAGAACTACTACTGTAACAACCCATTATTGCCCACTGCTGAGCTCAGGTCTCCTCAAAAGAGAGATTAGGCATAGTCCACCACGCTTGCCTAATGCGGATTGTGGACTTCACATATCTTCAAAGGATTTTTGGAACCCTTTTCCGATATGCAGGTTTCCTCACGATGTTTTCCATCACTGTTTTTAGCCAGTGGTGTTGTGAAAAATTGCACATAAATCTTTTTCATATTAAGATTTAGAGGTACAAGCCGGTCGGTTTTGAACCCGCGACCTCCCGTTCGGAAGACAAGCGCTTCATCTCAGCCGCCACAACTATCACACAGAACAATACTGAATTATTCAATCATATTTTTATAGCCCGTACCAATATTATTAATCGTGTAGATATGATGACGCAGGACGTTATTCACCAGAATTCTCAGGAGTGTACTATTACTGTCAAAGTAAACAAACACATAACTTAGTATATCAGTATAACCTCAAAAAGTCTAGCCGAAAACTAATATCTCCAACCTACATTCTCTTTTTCCATATTCCCAATACTAACAAAACGCTCCATAAGTCCTTACATACTCGTATTATATATTACAGTGTTTTGTTCAGAATTAGGTAACATTCTTGAGATCAAAAGGAATGAACAGCCGTATTTAGAATTAGAACATCAGGAATGTGCACCTGAATAAAGTGAGCTGTTCAAGCTCAGCTCGAGAATGCCGATTGAGCTTTAGGGTATCTCTTATAATGCGGAGAGTATCCCTTTATTAATTATTTGAGTATCTAATTTGTAGATACCATTGAATTAAAATGAACAACTGATTCTAGTAATCATTATTTACTGTCACTCTTTACAATATACAATAATTAATATGATTATAATAATGTGTGGACGCGAGTGTATGCTATGCTCTTAACGGAACGACTGGGGAGTCGCGCTACACACTGCACTTATATATTGCTGCTTGCATCAAAAGTGCATGCATGCAATCGCGTCCCTACAAGCTTCCATGACATTGTTGTGCTGTGCTGAGCTTTCTCACTTTATTTTTTTATTACGAGACGAGCTAACGGAACCTCTGTAATGTGAAGGGACTCTGCAGGGTCGATACCTACGAATTACTTTTCAGTTCATTCTACGAGCCGTTTGAAAAAGGGTCGAGCAATTGAAGCACAGAGAAGGGAAAATCCGTAGCGAGTGTAGCGACCACGCTGTGTTCCTTGACATTGCAGAGGTCCATGAGCCATTATCGATCAGGTGGACGGTTAGCCCATCATTCATTAATTTTCATGTGGTTATTATGAATACCTAAAAAACTTGAGAGGTGTCATGGGACACCCGAATAGAACGAAGTTCCTTTCGATTAAAAGATATCGTATATTTTTTTTCCTAACGTAACGCGCGATAAGGAACGTGTTTTAAAAGATTTTGATCACAGCGCCATCTAGCGATAATCATCTAAAACAAAAATAAGGAACGTGTTTTAAAAGATTTTAATCACAGCGCCATCTAGCGATAATCATCAAACAAAAAAAGTGTCGTGACAACTTTTTCATAAGAATTTCCGTCTAGCCCCCTTTCGATAACGCGCGATAAGGAACTTCGTTCCAAGAACGTGAACTTATCCATTAAGAGGTAATATGTTTGCTCTAGAAGCATCCTAATTGTTATCTCCTGAAGTTTTAGCTTCCCAGTAAGTTGTCGGTTTTCGTACCGTTGCTTTCGCATTAAACGGCGTGTTATTTGCTCCTTTGATTAAGAAATACAATTCGTGGCATTCTTTCTTTGATGTCGTTTCGAAATGTTCCAGTCGGTTGCGTAATGCTTTGGCTTTCGTTATTTGATTCTCATTGAGGTGGTCTTTACGGTATTTTGAGAATAGAGGTGATTTGATTGGATGTGATATAATGGAACTTATTTATGTTGTTTTTTTTAATGGCTTTTTTGCCACCGCTTTTGTGGGCGGCCCAGCCAATGTCAGGTTTAATAGCGAAGGCAACGTTTTGTAAAAAATATTTGTCGCGGTTTGACCAAAACGTCGCAAATAACACTACTTAAAACTGTAATTAAGAAAGAAAATAATTACATTTATGTTGTTGTTTTGTAGTTTAGAATTTTGTAGTATTTTATTTTCACAATCTTAACACATGTGAACATATTATTATTTACGCAAATCTATTTAAGATATGAAATCTATTTAAGACTTTTCAATTGTTGCTTCGATTTATTTGAAGTAACGACGATTTTAAAATTACAAAGGCAATATTAATTACTAGCTTTTGCCCGCGACTTCGTTTGCGTGGACTTCAGGTTCGTCCCATCTAGTCTAGTCATATAGCCCATGTGTTATTCTGATGTATAAGCTATATTGTGGTAAAGTTTCATTCAAATCCATTCAGTAGTTTTAACGTGAAAGAGTAACAAACATACATCCATACATACAAACTTTCGCCTTTATAATATTATTATGATTTCCTAGTTTGACAGCTAATGTCAATCTCGACGTCCATAGTGTTAAAATAAACTGAGGAGCATATAATCCTCTTAAGATCTATATACCTAAACTTTAAATCTATTTGTATTTAAAACTAAAAGAATATGAAATAAAATTACAATTCAAATCACAGAGAAACCCTAATTTAGTAGTTTTGCAAAACATTCCAGCTGCTATACTTTTGTTCGCGGACAGAAATCAGTTATTCTGCTGGCGTCCTAATTTTATTTCATTGGGTACTTTTATCTATTTAGAATAACAAGTAGAGTTATCAAATAAATAGTAGTCTAGAGAGATATGTCTTCAAATTCGGTTGGTTCACTTTTTTTTTTTAAAGTTCTAATTTTAAAAAAATATCTTAAAATAGTTTTCATAGCGACCTTCGAAAATAATTCAAGCTAGCAAGAAACTATAGTTAAATATGATGTGAATGTCTTGGCTTATTATGTAAATGGCTCGCATTTAGTAAGAGTATTTTGGCGTCGCTTTTCCGCGCCCCATCTCAACAACAACGCTCTTTTATGTACCAAACTTTATTTTATGGTAACATCCATTACTCAAAATTATTTATTTCAAGACGCTTTAGATAATAATAGTTATGTTTTAGGCATTTATGTGTAAAAATCTAATGATGACAGTGAGAGAGAAGTTAAGGAGGAAGGAATCAGAAAATTAAAGTTTTGGAAAAATATACAAAACGTCTGTATTGAGCAATGGAATGTTCGAAATTCGAACATAAAACGCACCAACATAAATTCAAATATAAAAAAAATATTTACAAAAAGAGGTCTAAATAAAAATATTTAAACAATTTATAGATGGCGCTATCGTCGACAGTACCTTTTTCCTTAATAGAAAAAAGCAAGATAGTAATGCTTTCATGCATTTTCAACGGGTTCTTACCACAATATTTAATTAGTTGAGTTGTCTCGATATTTCAACGTTGTTGCAAACGTCATGATCACGAGAAGACTGGATACTGCGGGTCGATTTAAGAGCAAACAAATCTGTCTACCCTCTTTCTCGTTCGCTTTTGGAAAGTACCACTGGAACTCAAACTCACATCACGAACCACACTCACTGTATCTACAAGACTCTCTGAGCATGAACCCTTAGTGACTGTTGTGTTTAGCACTGGATTCCACATACTCGATAATCTAAAGTATTATAGAAAACCGCGAGTGTCTGAATAAGTTTAAAAAAGTAATAATCAATTCTGTCATCTACAATAAGAATTATTTAGGCTTTATGAGAACATGGTCTTGTAATAATCATAAGTTACTTTTATGTCGGAAAGAGTGAAACATAAGTGAACTTTAACCTTTATCATTTTCTTTATTATAATTTTTTTACGACAATTAAAAATTCTGTAATTTTGGACAATCTGACGTGGGGTGAATGATCTGTGGAAATAAAACTTAGAACCACTTTTATTTTAGGAATTGGATAAAAAAAAATCATCATAGTATGATAGTCCGCAACGATAGTCGTACGTTTTCCATGCAATGTCAGAAAAAAAAAATTAACAGATCCAAAAAATAAAAATTGTGCTATGTTGTATTTCGACAGGTCATTCACCACACGTCAGATTGTCCAGTTACAGATCCACCCTGTATAGCGTAATATAAAATTAATGTTAAGAACTTATTTATACTGTTCAATAAACTGTTAGTATGCGAAGGTAATTATTTATTACCTACGTCTTAAAACGAAAAAAATAACTTGAGTGGTGTCAAGGGACACCCGGATGGAACGAAGTTCCTTTCGATTAATTAGTGAGGGAATTGTAATAAAATGTTATTTTATAGTATATAAGAGAGAGAGAGACAGACGTTTTAAACTAACTAATTATTATAACTTAATTAAAATATTTTGATCACAGTGACATCTAGCGATAATCATCTAAAACAAAAAAAAGTGTCGTGACAACTTTTTCATAAGAATTTCCGTCTGGCCCCCTTTCGATAACGCGCGATAAGGAACTTCGTTCCAACTAGTTTTTTGTTTAAAAGCAGCACTTCCAAGTATAGTAGTTTTCTATGTAATTATTTTTCTCTAATTAATGGCGGTAACATGATCTTCAGACTTGAGTATGAAACGAGCCAGCTTTCACGTGACGTTGCGAAATAAAAATATTCTCTTAAAAATTTATGAAGCCGAGAATATTCAAAGTTGAAAGCGAATATTCTGGATTTTTTAAAACAACTACAACCGTCGTTTAGGTATTTGTACAGAACCGGATTTTCTTTTAAACTTTTATTTCATTGGAAGGTAAACAGCCCACCTGGTGAGAGTGCACACCTAAACGACACCTATTTTTTTTTATTTTTTATTATTGCTTGATAGATAAACGAGCCTCTTTAATCACAGCACCATCTCGCTAGATGATTATCGCTATAATCATCTAAAACAAAAAAAAGTGTCGTGACAACTTTAAAAGTGTCGTGACAACTTTTCGTAAGATTTTTTTCCGTCTAGCCCCCTATCGATAACGCGCGTAAACAATAATTTCATCGTACCTACTAATACCTAGGAAGGTAGAAGAACGATCAAACTATACCTTTTATATTTTAGTTCATCTAATTATAACATAAATTATAATAATACTCGTACCTTGTTACTTGAGAGTTGAATCTTTTCTCTAGTGAGTAATTACATTCTTGGGCCGTTTCAAGTGCTATTATATGAAAAATACTCAAATTCTAATGTGCGCCTACGCATAATTATGTAATACTGTACTGTAACAACCCATTACTGCCCACTGTTGGGCTCAGGTCTCCTCAGAACAGGGATTAGGCATAGTCCACCACGCTTGCCCAGTGCGGATTGGGGACTTCACATATCTTCAAAGGATTTTTAGAATCCTTTTCCGACATGCAGGTTTCCTCACGATGTGTCCTTCACCAATTTTAGCCAGTGGTGTTGTGAAAAATTGCACATAAATCTTTTTCACATTTAGGTACAAACCGCCCGATTTTGAACCCGCGACCTCCCGTTCGGAAGGAAGCGCTTCAACCACTCGGCCACCACGACTATACCTATACCACAACAAAACTATTATTATGCTATACCACAAATTAATATAAATGTAGATAAGATTAGATATTGTATTTAAAAGCTTATGTAGCATGATCACCCATATGACAGGTACGGTTGATTGTTCCATTCGACATATCTGATTTATCTCATTTTTTAAATCAAAACCATTAATTATGTAGCTTTTTTCCCGTAAACCTATGTATGTAGTTATTTCAATAATACTATCCGTATGAAAAAAAAAATACGCTATTTTTCAAACGTCAAGCAAAAACGAATTTATGTATCACAATCCATCCGAAAATAAAAGCGAAATTACATTTCAAAACGAGTGAAATTCACGAAAATAAATTCATACAATTTATCTCGAGCATTTTCTTCAAAACAAAAATAAAACTCATTTGTCAGTGAAAATTTCTTAACGTTACAAGAGATCCGAATGAAACGTTAATTGCTTGATGTAAGGATATGTAAGAACATTTCTGTTTAAATATTTTAGGTGTAGCGGATTTGCGACGGCGAAACAAGACTCAAGACTGTATCAGTTAAATCTAAAAATCTTCCTTAAACCTCTTTAAACGAGGTTTAAGAAAAGTCCTGTATCGGTAGGCGATATATAACAGCCCCCCATTGCCCTGGCATTGCAGAGGTTCGTGAGCGACGGTGACCGCTTACCATAAGGTGGGCCGTAGGCTCGTTTATCTATCACGCAATAAAAAAATAAATCTTCATACGCAGATTAAAAGTTTTTACAAGGTCTAACTAAGTTTGGCAAAGTAGATGTTGGGTAATGATACCTTCCAAAGTAATATTGCTCATGGGCGATGGTAACCACCTACCATTAGGTGGGCTGTAAGCCCTACCTATTTGCCATGACATGTTAATAAAAACAATATCTATATAAGCTGGATTTGTGACCTTTATTGTCTAGTAATAAAACATATTATTCGTTGACTATTTATTCTCATGTATGTAACCTACATAACATTGTAGAGGTCGAGCGACATAGCAACGGGTAGACGAAAGAATCGTATTCTTAATATACTTTTCGAAACGAATCAGTAATTGCTTTTTTTCTGACTTACCATAGTACAGAGTAGTTTCTAGTAAAGAATCACTACCGTCTAAAGTATTTGAGCAGGTCCCAGTAGCTACAATACACCTACCGAAATCGAATTTCTTTTAAAACAGAAAAGATAAAATATAACTTTTATAATTGAAAGTCGAATTTGTAACATAACGAACGAGCCCCAGTACATTTCAAAGTCATGACAAACTAATTTGTACTTAAGTCGAATTTGTTACAGTAACTTAGTAAGGGGAGGATCAAAAACTTTTTACTTGAACTTTTCATTTGAATAGCGGAGTATTGGAGTATACTTTGTTTGAAATTGTTGGCCGTACTGTACATAAGTATATCGATTTATTACGGTTTATAGCTTTCAAGCATCCAGTGGATAATAATGAAGACAATTAATATGTTATTTTTCTATGCTATATCTTGAGTCGTGCCGTCCCACATATCTTTTTGCTGTGTTCTGGCCTCAGTCGGGGTTCGGACCGTTGAGTGTGATCAATTGAAGGTATGGAATATAAAAAAAAACTTGAGAGTCGTCAAGGGACACCCGGATGGAACGAAGTTCCTTTCGATTAATTAGAGAGGGAATTGTAATAAAATTTTATTTTTTTCAAATATTTTGATCACAGCGCCATCTAGCATTAATCATATAAAACAAAATAAGGAATTGTTTTAAAAGATTTTAATTACAGCGCCATCAAGCGATAATCATCTAAAACAAAAAAAGTGTCGTGACAACTTTTCATAAGAATTTCCGTCTTGCCCCCTTTCGATAACGCGCGATAAGGAACTTCGTTCCAAAAATACTTTATAAAAACGTACAAAATAGAATTTATATTAAGAGTACTCGGTATACGTACTTAAAAGAGAGATATATAAATTTTACATTTTTTTCACAACCGCCTTTATCATTTTACACTATTATAAAGAGGATTTTCTAAATGAGAGACCACGATATCCTAGTAAAAACCAGTTTATTATTAGTGTTTATGTAATACTTTCATACACATATTAAAAGTGAGTCCGTCGCAATATTTCGGAGCTCCAGACCAACACTGAAGCCTTACAAATGGACTAATTACTTGGAACGTTGAAAATCTGCCAAAATGGAGATTCTGTTGAAAGGAAGACATTGCGACATTGCTATTATAACTATTCTGATTTATATACGCTTTTAATAGATTAATCCTGGATTTAAAATCAAATAGTTCGTGAAATTGAGATGAAAACATGGATAATAGTTGAAAATTAATTTATATTTTCTTAGTTATGATTCAGTTCTTGGTATTAAAAATTATAGACAGATGTTATGGGGTGTAAATATGGTACGTACGGGGTAGTATTATTACAACGCTTTAGTAATAGATCGAGAATTGATTACTCAACAGCAATTCTTCAGATCAGTGATGAGCCTACGGTGTATACAGGATGTCTGAGTTCTACACGACTTGAATAGGAAGTACTTCAAATATCATAGTCATAAAAATACAGGGTATTAATTTTGTATTTGTCAATGAAGTATTATTATAAAAATTCTGTTTGTGTATGTATCAATAACCGTCCTATTAGCCAAAGAAGGTCGTAAACCGTCGCGCCATCACTCATAACCCCGTGCTGGGTTCTGGTCTCAGCCGGGATTCGGACGCTGAGTGTGAGCGGTTGGAGGTTTTAGTGCGGTTCAACTCACACATACCGGATCCCAATATACTGGATACTATATATACCGGATCTCAATCACCGGATCACCCGTCCCACGGGTGGATATCCGGTAATTTCTTCCAACTAAAAAAAAAGCCAAAAAGGTGAGGTAAGCCAAGGTTTCTCAATCTAACTATGTAAACACAAATTCTGACGACTGCCCTTTCGCAAGATATTAATCGAATTCTCAAGGGAACAAAAAAACTGAGTAACAAAGAGGGCGTGGGCCGAAACAAAAGCCTAACATTTACGAAAAACAAACTATAATTTGTAGATAATTAATGGAACTATTATGAGCGGGATTTGCCGAACCCATAAGTAGTGAGCAAGCTGAAAGTTGTATGAAATAATATAACTTTTCTTTAGCATTTATTATTTCGTCAAAATTCTCAATTCTTTCTGCGAACCTATTAAAAAAGCTAAGTACTAAGTAGTAGGAATATTATGTTTAAACAGCGAAATATTTAAAGCAACGGCCCATGATTTTGAATAGTTTTAGTAAATGCTCTAAAACTATGACGATAGTAGGTACTTACAATGGCGAAGTGTCCATTACCACGAGAGGGAAGCCGGTATAATAGTATTCTTACAAGAATACGTTTTTTTCGTAAGCAGTTAACGAGAAATAATGATGGTTCTCTAAGATGGTCTAATAAGGAAGAGCAAGCCAACAGGAATATAGTTCTAAAGTGTTACAAACTCTTTTTCACATATTTCGAACTGTTTAATATTTCATGTTTTTATTTTTAATAATTTTTGTGTCTAGAACGTTTTCTAATTTTACTTTATGATGCTTTTTGACAAATAAAGACAGTTTGGTTGTGAACACTGAAGAAGTAACTAGTTTTATTATTGTACACCAAATTCCATAAAATATCATAATTGGCTAACCTATATAGAGCTAGAGGCAGTCGATTATATAAAGAACATTCGCCACTATATATGGAATTTTTATAATATGGTGATAACATTGTTTTAATTTTTTTTGGTATCGCCTCGTAGGATACCGCCCCATTGATGGTAAGTCGCTCATGGACTCTTGCAATGCTAGGGGACAATAGTGCTACCACTTACGATCTACACTATAGAACTCTTCTCCAACCTCGGTTATGTGACTTAAGTGCAAGTTATACTTAATTTTGTCATTACTTGACCATAAGTTAACACATTTTTTTAAAGCATCGGTAATTATCAACCTATTGACTAACAAAAAAAAAATGAGACGTTACGTTACAAAAAACGAGTTGCTCAAATAATGGCTAGTTACCTACCTAAATTAAGTTTTAATTATTAAATATCGTGGTAAGAACCCGTTGAAAATGCATGAAAGTATTAGTAGTAAGAAATGAATACCTGAATGTTATATAAAGTGATTTATTTGAATGCTATTTATTTTATGACGCAAACAGTTCGAAGCTTATTATCTTAAGAATTTGTTTGAAACAGGTTGATGAGACGAAGAATTTTGGTCTTTAGCCAAAAATCATAAAACAGCGCGTATTTGTTTATCATCAGAATTGTCAAGAGTAAATTGGAAAACACTATGGAATAGCTACAATGTAAATTCTACCTTTATTTTTTATTGATTGATGGAGCTTTTTAGTTTTCCCGTTTTTCAACAAAAACTTATTTTTTGATCGATATTGCCGAGATAGTAAACTTATACTTATTTTTATACATAAATGATTGAATAAGTATTGAAATAAAATATTAATTATGATTTAACTACGTGATTAATTAATTATGTGATTAAAATTAAATATATTCTGATTATTTTGATTGTTACATATAAATATTTACTAAATATTTTTATTAGGCTCGTTCGTTGTCTCCGAGATTTTTATGTTAATTTTAATTGGTGGAAACTATACTGGTTAAGTACTGTATTATGCGTGAAATTTATTGTTAATTGTGTACTGTTTGTTTCCTAAATAAATAAATAAAAAACAGGATTTATAAGTATTTTGATAATACTAAAGAAACTATGCAATACTGGGAACACTACAAGTAACAACAATTTCTTAGAGATAAGTATAGTTTTTTTTCAATCAATCTTTTCTATTATTATAACAGTGTAACAGAATTCAGAGCTAGATGAGATTTTCAATTCGCACTAAAATATATTATTGGAATTCTAAAATAGCTGTTTTCGTTCCAGACAGCGTCCCGACTACTCCCGACGAGACTAGTAATTGCACGGAGTACCTACAGCATTTCAATACATTTAATGATTTAAATCTTGTAAATGTACACTAAGTATATTATTATAGATTACTAGCGGGTCCGTGCAATTTCATTTGTGTCACTTTCATCTAATCACTTTCAATTAAAAGGTAGCCTATGTTTTTTCTCAGGGTCTAAATATTGTCTATGCCAATTTCATCAAAATCGAGGTATAAGCGGGAAAGCGTAACAGACAGACAGATAGTTATTTTCGCATTTATAATATTAGTAGGGATAAATACCACATTTACGTAAATATAAAAATATTAATTGGTTTTTCTTCCCGTTAATATTGGCAATATAAGGCATATAATAATATAATCTATTCTCAATTCCCGGTGGTGAATGATGATCGTAATTGTGAAGGTTAGTGATGTTCTATCTATGTAAAAATCTATGACATCTACTTCAATTAATTTTAAAACACCTTTTTAAATACAAGCTTTCAAGACCCTGAATATTATGTAGCAGAAACCGGGAAGTTTGTCAAAATAACTTGTAAGCTTCCAGCCGAATTTACATAGTTAAATCCAGTGCAAGTTAATATAAAGCTGGTATAAAGACTTAAATATGATATAAGACAACCTAGTAGTAGACAACCTAGGTTGTCTAGGTGGTAGTTGCTAGGTCCATGACTTACCAACAAGCGACCCAATGGCTCGCCTGCCTACATGGCCATTAAATTATATTGTTAGAATTACTTAGAATGAATATCTAGTTACGCTACGTAGTAATACTTAGATATGAATTTGTATTATGTTGTATCAAGTTAAGTAAAGAACGTGACTAGACTACATCGTATACATGTCAAGAATTTGAAATTCTTCAAGAATATTCTTGATGTTATTACGAGAATATGTTGTTTATGTTATGCATAGATTTTCTTAGTTGGAATAGCAAAGCCTGATAATAGTATTTAAAACAAGTGGTCTACTTGCTTCTATTTAGTCCCTAGCTATTCTACTATTGGGCATCTCTCTATGATTACAAATATAGTAGAGACAAACTTTGAGTGGTAAATAATCATAGTAATTATGTAGTACATATATCCGGCCGGCTTGTACCTCTAAATCTAAATGTGAAAAAGATTTATGTGCAATTTTTCACAACACCACTGGCTAAAAACGGCGAAGGAAAACATCGTGAGGAAACCTGCATGTCGGAAAAGGGTCCTAAAAATCCTTTGAAGATATGTGAAGTCCCCAATCCGCACTGGGCAAGCGTGGTGGACTATGCCTAATCCCTCTTCTGAGGAGACCTGAGCCCAACAGTGGGCAGTAATGGGTTGGTACAGGTACAGGTACAATACATATAATAATTATCCTGGTGTTCAAATACATAAAAAAATATTATGAGGGATGGCTATTATTGGATCAGCATCTTTGTAAGTCTTGAACGTTGGATACTCCATAGTTTTCAATATTCAAAACACATCAACAAAGCGACGATTATAAATATAGCATTGATGTGTCTATAAGAAAAATATACTACCTATTATGAAAATTGACCGTAAACTCGTCAAATTCAAGGGAATTCCCTAGAGAAATGACATTCGGAACTACAAATAATTACTAGTCATCAAATAATCGATACAAAACATTATTGACATTTAACATCAAACCTTGAAACTGAAAAGGTGGTTTCAATATCACAGAAGACGTATAACTTTTAATCGCTTCGAATCACACATAAATTAATCATTTCAAACCTCAATTTTTTTACCGAATAAACATCTATTTATGTAATATTAGTCATAGTAAACACTACACAAATTATCAACACAAACGATTTTGAACACAACATCCTATATCATTATTTGAAAGAAAAAAAATAAACGAAAATAAACGCGCGAAAACATAACGTTTGGCGCGTAAATCGAATTTAGAACACTAAATGCGTCAATGTCACTTTTATTTTCCATTCGGCCAGTGTTTTTTAAAAACTTTTTCCCGCGTGTTTGTATTGCGTTTAGGACGACACGATGCGATGTTGGCGCTTCGCGGTCGTTTCTCAGACTGAGGAGTATCGGCGCCCGTGAACAAACCTTCTTGGTCAGTGGTTGCTGGCGTGATATCGATGGTGTAGATCTTGATAACCGCTACAGCAATCAGGTCACGGTTCAAACTCGCATCGGTGAATTTCACCGAGACGCGATTAATCTTTTTGATTTTTTTGTGGGATTGCGTGAACTAAATCTATTTTGGTTGGACTGAATTAACGGAAAAGATTGATGTGCTAAAATTGTAAAAAGTATGATTTCTATCGTAATGATGTTATAGCCGCAAAATGATAGGACGAATTCAAAAAATTGCTAGAATTACTTGTAAACTGTAAACTGTGGTGAGAAAATAAAGATTTTTATTATTATTATGACATAAACTAACTTAATGTTCTCCCAAGTGATTTGGGGCTTACCATTTCAACGGGTTTTTGGCCAAGCTTGAAATGGTTGATAGATAAAATTTGCAAGTTTTAAAATCAAATGTTGATTATTATTATTATTAATTAACTTTGAACGTGTCGACAAACATATAAATGAGTAGAGTGCCACCAGTTCTATTATTATGACCTACCTAAGGAGAACCTAAAAAGAATTGACAGTAAAATTAATTTAGTTAAGTAATTTAAATTGATTGATCACTTGAATCGACTTTTGTTATAGAGCTTCCGAAAAAAAGTATTTTTTAGGTATTTTTTCTATATTTGATTTTGTCTACTCCTAGGAGAAACTAGACATTGCATTAGATATTGACATTGCAGAGGTTCATGAGCGATGGTAACCACTTACGATCAGGTGACCCCTTGGCTCGCCTGCCTACATGGCAATAAAAAAAAAGTAGAAACTAAATGCTAGTTACATTACATAACAGAAAACCATCATCAGCAGTTAACTATGTCGATAAATATGTTTTGTAAATTTTATAACCTCTCAATCTCACATCCCAAATCGTCTAACGTCGGCGCCCACAAATAATCACATTATTTACCCCACATCAAACAATAAATAGGAATAAGAAAACAATAAACGTGTCAAAGAATAAAATATTTCGCTGAGAATTTCGTCGAAAATGTTTTAGGTTTCCAGACATTAATTTTAATTTGAAGACGAAAGCACGAGCGTGTGTAATACCTACAGCGCAATATATTAATGGAGAGATAGCGAGTTGATGATACAGAAATTCAGTTTAAGGTCTATAATTAGGATTTGAAAATACATAAACATATAATATATGACGGGGCAAATAGTGTGTTGAGGTGTAATGACGTTGTAATTAGTCGATCTTCGTTTGGTTTTGCCAAGAATGTCGTCACAATGTCTACTTGAGCACTTGATCAATACTTTTGAATAAAAACTTCAAAATAACGAGTTTTAACAGTTTATTACTTTTACATCAAGAGGTCCGTTCGCCTCGACAATTCGAACACGAATAAATGATAACAGCGGCCAACGCCTGTATTTATAGCGAGTCTCCACTTCCAACTACCCGCACGGTGAATAGGTTGGTTTCCCTTGTTATCACCCCGTTATATACATACAATTATAGAAAAAATAGGGAAGGCAAATATATTTGATCATCGTAGGCAGATAAGTAACGTTTGAACAAATATAGTAATTCCAAAAAAATGAGTTTGTGAAAAAAATTAGCTTAGTGTAATAGAGCACCTTTAAATGATTTAAATTTAAATGATTACACGTTATGAAAGCATAGGTACATTACTCCTAGATCTTAAGGATAGATTTATTACTATGATTTTAGTTCATGATCATCATCATCATCATTATCAGCCTGTAAACGTCCACTAATGGACATAGGCCTTCCCCAAAGATTTCCAATGCGACCGGTTGGTAGCGGTTTGCATCCAGCGTGTTTCTGCGGTCTTAAAAAAATCATCCGTCCACCTTGTAGCTGGTCTTTCCACACTGACGTGGTCGCCACTCCAGAACCATCGTACTCCAACGGCCATCGGTTCTACGTGCTATGTGGCCCGCCCACTGCCACTTCAACTTGCTTATTCTTTGGGCTATGTCAGTTACTTGGGTTCTTCTGCGAATATCCTCGTTTTTTAGTGATTTTAGTTCATACTTTTCAAATATGTAATATTGAGCATATATACTTTTGAGTACGGGATTTTACTACGGGATTTTAGCTCTTTTGAAGACAAACAAAAAAGTCCGCGACAGCGTATATCTCACTATCATAGTTTAGTCACAATAACTGCTGTTATGGTTATGAAAATATTTTTTCGTCCCAAGATTGAATTTAACGTTAAATGAGTATCGTTATATTAACCCTTATCCAAATTAAGTATTTTGTTATCAAGAGTATTAATGTAGAAGTAAATTACTTTTTGTTTTATTCCAATCAGACTTTTCGTTTAGAAGTTATTACTAGTATAAAACGGAATGAATATGTGGGGCACTGCTGGCCGCGAAAATAATAACTCGACGGCATTGCGAGTACTGTTTGAACCCCTTTGTAACGCAGACGAAGTTGCGCGGGTCAGCTAGTTTATTTATAAGATAGTCATGTGTAGTTACAATAAATTATGATATTTCAGTGAAGTACATACGTGACATGACAGACATGTTATTAATAGATAAGTTAACATAGGATAACCCACGTCTTACCCTTACGGCCGAACCCGCATCATCAGAACATATTACTTTTCACTAAATTATATTATTATATTCAAACGTTATGACGTAGGTACATATATCCGTATTCATTTATTTACTCTTTAATTCAAACATTTTCAAAATAATAAAATTATTATTGGAACGAAGTTCCTTATCGCGCGTTATTGAAAGGCGGAAATTCTTATGAAAAATTTGTCACGACACTTTATTTGTTTTAGATGATTATCGCAAGATGTTGCTGTGATTAAAATCTTTTGAAACAATTCCTTATTTTGTTTTATATGATTAATGCTAGATGGCGCTGTGATAAAATATTTTATTTATCTCTTCTGTAACGTCTGTCTCGTTTTAAACTAACTAATTATTATAACTTAAAAAAAATAAATTTTATTACAATTCCCTCACTAATTAATCGAAAGGAACTTCGTTATATCCGGATGTCCTTTGACACCTCTCAAGTTTTATTATGAGTAATAGAAGTTTTTTATTCAAAAACAATAGTTTGTTTGAGTATTATTTTACAACTTGTACAATACGAGTTTGAATTATTCAAAACAACTATTGAGATGTTATTCAAAATATTATTTATTATTTATTTATATTAACTCTTTGATATTAAATTTTCTCATATCTTATGATTTTCAGAAATATTAAATACATCGGTATGTCCTTTCAAATTAGAGTTTAAATTGTATTTTTTTTTTATTAAAAAAAGATAACTTTCTGATAGTAAATATAACAACATTTAAATTCTTAATAAAATAATAAGTTATACTTATTTTCTGGTGTAGCAAAAATACGTTGAAAAATACTGTGAGTCGCTCAGCGCCATCTTGTGACATTTTCTCGTACTAAAAGGGCGGTGTTTGTAAGAGGGTGAAAAAGCTCCGAGTTGTCATTTTCCAGCTTGTTGTATAATGTTATGGATAGATGGCGTTGTAATAAAATATATTTCAGCTTTCTAGAAACACTGTTGGCAGCATCGTTCATTCAAATAATGAAAATAAAGTTTTATATTTATAATATTTTAGGGACAGACAGCAATAAGCGACTTTCTTTTGTAGTGAAGGTGAACTCTTTATCCTAATAGATACTTTTGTATAATACAGGGCAGACATTTTCATTTGACTACTTCAAGTACATTTAGTGAACCAACACACATTTCACAAAATTGATTCCTACTGTTACTGTTACAGTTCGCTTCACCATTTAAATCAAAAAACATTTATTCTGTGCACATTAAAAAAAAATCTTATAACTATTAACAACTTAAAATAAAACAAAAGTGCCCAGAAATGGTTTCCGGCTCAGCAATGCCACAGTAGTCATAAAATGACGGCACTGCGACGCTGTTCTTCCGCCGGCACCAGACGTACACGCTGGTACTGTGCTAACCAGCGCACTTATTAAATATTATTATATACTTATTAATAATATCGTGTATATTACGTACACACACAATCACAAAAACAAAAATGCGCAATATAAAATAATAAAAATAAAAAACTTAAAGTAATACTGACTCAAGACACGGAAATGAACTATATGCAGAGGTATATTAAGAGGATGTAGCAAAATATATAATTTAGGTACTTAGATTTAAGCCTGGTTCGCACTAGGCTAGTAATTGAGTTGAGTAATCGAGTAAAGAGTAATGTAGTGACTAAATGTATACACAAACACAAAAACTTTAGTCGTGAAACAGTATGGCATACACATTTAGCTACTATATTACTCGCTACTGGACTTTAGTCAGTCTAGGGCGGCTACTAGGCTTTACATGTATCAGCAGAGCATGCAGTATTTGCGAACAATGATCAGAGTCAGGATGGCCGAGCGGTCTAAGGCGCTGCGTTCAGGTCGCAGTCCACTTCTGTGGGCGTGGGTTCGAATCCCACTTCTGACATCACTACTTTTTATATTTTTTTCTCAACTAGAGATTTATTACAGTTAAATTCTTTGTAGAAATTCCAAAATATTATCTTTTGCTTTCAAAACAACACTAAAGCATGATTCATTTTATACTGTCTACAAAATTATCTCACAAACACTATAATCATATTGTTTTTTTTTTCATGGAATGATATATAAAATCGGTTTAAAAATGTATTTCGTGCCTTTGATAGAACACATAAAAAAGTATAATAAATGACTTTACCTTTTATGGTACGTTTACAAATTGGATCACCAACTTCCAACGCACGCAAAAGACAACTGGTACACCAATTAGTCATGAAGTCGTGGTGGCCGGCTTGTACCTCTAAATCTAAATGTAAAAAAGATTTATGTGCAATTTTTCACAACAACACTGGCTAAAAACGGTGAAGGAAAACATCGTGAGGAAACCTGCATGTCGGAAAAGGGTTCTAAAAATCCTTTGAAGATATGTGAAGTCCCCAATCCGCACTGGGCAAGCGTGGTGGACTATGCCTAATCCCTCTTCTGAGGAGACCTGAGCCCAACAGTGGGCAGTAATGGGTTGGTACAGACCAATTAGTTACCAGGTATGAGAACTGGGAGCCGCTTGTAACAGATCTGCCTTTTTTAATAATTTAATTGAAAATAAATAAATGCTGATTGTTGTATTCACTCATCTTAAAAAATCTGTCTTTTTTTGGAAATAACTACTGAATCTAAGTTTCATGTACTATACTGTACCAACCCATTACTGCCCACTGTTGGACTCAGGTCTCCTCAGAAGAGGGATTAGGCATAGTCCACCACGCTTGCCCAGTGCGGATTGGGGACTTCACATGTCTTCAAAGGATTTTTAGAACCCTTCTCCGACATGCAGGTTTCCTCATGATGTTTTCCTTCACCGTTTTTAGCCAGTAGTGTTATGAAAAATTGCACATAAATCTTTTTTCACATTTAGATTTAGAGGTACAAGCCGGCCGGATTTGAACCCGCGACCTCCCGCTCGGAAGAAAGCGCTTCGACCACTCGGCCACTCCGACTTTAATTTCATGGTGTAACTTCTAACAATCGTGTTCCAATAAGGCGCATGACGTCAACAAAACTTAAAAATTCTAAGAACATTGTAATAAAATTAAGTTTAAAATGTAATCAGTTTTTAACGTAATGTTTGTTAGCATTGTTCGTGATACCTAAAGTACGGATTAACACGCTAAATGTTGCTGGTAACCTAGATAATAATACTATTTTAGAAAAATAACTAGAATAAAAGTGAATGTAGTTTCTTGTTTTCTGTAATTCATAGTAATTTTGTCGCAATGACTAAAACTGTTTAGTAAAACTGAGAGGAATAGATAACGTCTTATCTTATTTATTTTTATTTATTTATTATACTTTATGCACAATGGATAGTACAATGGCGGACTTAATGCCTAAGGCATTCTCTTCCAGTCAAACAAAGGTGGTGCAGAAATAAGTAAAGAAGGTAGGTGCATCTCCAAACATCAGAGTAAATTAAAAAAAATATATATATATTAGATATTTACTTATATATAAAGATATCTATACACATAAATATACTACTTAAATTAACATATAAAATAGTATAGTAATGTACGTTTATTCATAATATGTACCAAAAATACAAACAAAAATTTTATAGTAAAATATAGATATAATATATTAAGAATATTTAACATTATTTAAATATGGATATACACATTATACACTTTACCTTTGAGATGATTCTTATCTCTTAATTATCTTTTTAAATAATGAGATATTTTTTTTAATGAGACAAAAGACAACCAAGGTGTCGTTAGCTAGAAACATGTTACAAATAAGGTTGAACTTATCTAGTGTTTACGTGGAACTTTTTCTGCATCACATTAGACAGAATTCATACATAAAATTGTGCTCTCGTGTTTGATTCACACTCCTTAATGTATTATCATATATCATCATCATTATCAGCTCGTAGACGTCCACTATTGTACATAGGCCTACCCCAAACGTCGACACATCGAGAGGTAGCGGCACCACAGTGTCTTCTAGAAATGCAGAGGGCCATGAGCGGTAACCACTTACAATCAGGTGGGCCGTTAGCACGTCTGCCTACGAAGCAATAAAAAAGGTCCTGCGCTGTTTGCGTCTATTAACTTCTCGACAACTTTACCAGGTCGTTAGTTCATCTTATGGGATGTACATTTAACTCAGTCATTCACACTGTACTGTACTGTACTGTACTGTAACAACCCATTACTGCCCACTGCTGAGCTCAGGTTTCCTCCGAAGAGGGGTTAGGCATAGTCCACCGGGGACGGAGCGACGGGAAAGTATGCCGAGTGCGTGACGCGTCGCGCCGTCCCTCCAAACCCCGTGCTGGGTTCTGGCCTCAGCCGGGGTTCGGACGCTGAGTGTGAGCGGTTGGAGGTTTTAGTGCGGTGCAACTCCCACATACCCCGGTAATTTCCTCCAACTGAAAAAAAAAAAAAAGGCATAGTCCACAACGCTTGCCTAATGCGGATTGGTGACATTACATATCTTCAAAGGATATTTAAAACCCTTTTTCGATATGCAGGTTTCCTCACGATGTTTTCCTTCACCGTTTTTAGCCAGTGGGTGTTGTGAAAAATTGCACATAAATCTTTTTCATATTAAGATTTAGAGGTACAAGTCGGCCGGTTTTTTGAACCCGCGACCTCCCGTACGGAAGGCAAGCGCTTCAACCACTCTGCCACCACCACTATTATTCACACAAATCCTCTTAAACATTGGTATAAATTATATCATTATAATAGGATTACTCTCGACTACTCTCGACACATCAGGCAGACTTCCAATAACTGTCCATTATACTGGCTACAGATTCCCGAACTGCAAATACACAACATTCGATACACGATGTTAATTACTGATACGGCTGATTGGAAACCTACATTATTACCGATATAATTTAACTGGCGGTTTATATTGGTTTACAATGAGTAAATAATACTTTCGTTTAAAAAAGAAATGAAAAATTGAATTCACATTTTTTACAGTCGACACGACGGCCCACAAATAATTGAATTTTGTCTATGCTCATACAACTTGTATTCTGAAATAATCTACTAATTTAATCAATTGTTTGACTAAGAAGATAAGTATAATATAGTATTAGATAAGCCTAGAACCTATAAATACTAATAAAAACCTAGAAAAATATAAATAGGTAGTCCATGTTGAATATAAAAAGAGAATCATAAAATACTCGTTAACTTGAAAACTTTGATGTGTAACTTTAGTAACATATGGCGAGGAACGAAAATAAATACGTTTCCTAAACTAATATTAGAACTCAAACTTTTATCCTAAAAATATATCTGACTTTTTATTGAACACATATCACATGCTATCGTGTTATGCGTATAATATACATTTTTTCGCGCTTACGGCCCACCTGATGGTAAGCGGTTACCATGAACCTCTGCAATGCCAGGGCAATGAGGGGCCGTTATTTATCACTTACTTATACAGGACTTTATTAAACCTCGTTTAAAGAGGAACATGCCATAGTATTCCGGGAACACCATGCAATACATAAATTGTGGACAATAAAGTAGAAAATTATAACATAAAAAATAATGTTACTCAAAATAAATAAATCATTCAAACTAACACGCAATGTAATCAACAACAAAAAGATAGTACAAATATTCGCATTAAAAATTAAAAATAAAATCTTCATTTATTTCATTAAAATTTGTATCGATTTCATATGTTATTTGGAAACAAAGCACCTTGTGTTCAAAGTTAGAACGTATTTCAACATGTGTTTGAAATATCACAAACAGGAACACAATGAAATGTTTTCAAAGTTACGCACTTTGCATGTCAAAGTTTTCAACTTAAAACAGGCAGTGGCAATTGCGCAAAGTGTATAATAATTTTTAAAGCTCTTTCTTGAATTTAGAGAAGTATTTTAGAGGTTTGGACTTTCTAATCAAAGGCACACTTGCACTTAGTATAATAGTCAAAATTTCAATACAATTTTATAATTACTGCTCTTTATAAGAGTTGCTATAGTTAACAGTTTCATCTTCTAAATTGTGATGTTCTTATCATAGATTTATATTATGCAACTAGCTGGCCCACACAACTTCGTCTGCGTCACATAAGGAAATTTTCTCACCGTTTAAACCTTCCATGGACTTCTACGAATATTTCAAGATTAAAATAAGCCAAATCGGTTCGGTCGTTCTCGAGTTTTAGCGAGACTAATGAACAGCAATTCATTTTTATATAAGAAGATTAAACACTTTTCATTGATTAATGTTAGGTACAAAAGTTACAACTATTTATTTTGAGGACTTTTGAGTACTCTTGTGATTCCTAAACAAATAAAATTATACCAATGGTTTCTAAGTCCATAGTTTAAAATAATTCAGTCAATTAAGATTCTAAATTTAAAATTTGATATTCTGTGGTGTACAGAAAGTTCATGAAGGTTTGACAATGACCTAAATTACGAATATTTCAACACTATAACCACGATAAAAAGACACGAAAAACTATATTTAAAGTATAGAACCACATAGATAAAATAGTTAAACGACCTTAAATTACACAAAATATTTTTTTATCTTGGTTACGCAACGTGGTTTTGCCCAAAATTTTAAAAAAAAAGTGGTCATACACAAATTGTAATTACGATGTATATTGAGTAATTCTCAGCAGTGGCTGAAAATAATGACGACGGTGAAAATACAATTAAAAACTGTAACTATTGAATTAAAACTAATAAATCTAACACGAAATCTCTAGTTCAATAAAAATCTTAAGCCTGAACCTTTATGATGATAAATCTGAATAAAATACCGCAGCAGCTAATGATGCGATTACCATTATGAAGGTGGAAATCGTTTGCTACGGGATGTCCGGAAGCCCTGAGCTCGGTCGAAGGTCAGGTTTGGGCACCGCGCGGTCATTACACGGGATATCGAGGAACGAGAAAAGATAAAATACGCTTTAAAATAATGTTTAGTGACATGTCTTAATTTTGCATCTTATTTAAAACCACATGTAAAATTTAAGTGAAACAAGTCGTCTGGGACTGTCAAATGCCATGTATGGATGGGACTACCATACAAACGCTAATTTTGGAAAGATCCTGGATGAGTGGTTAAAATACATATTTTATAATGATAAAACAATCTTCTTAAAATAAATAATAACTCAATTGCGTTTCTGTAAAATATAAGAGCAAAAAAACATTCTAAGCTATTATTTACATAACATTGAATAAAAATTCATCTAATGAAAACTGAAATATTTCTTTCATTCTTCCCTGTCATTTTTCATAATGTCAGGTGAGTGTAAAATTCTCTAATTCTAAATACAGTTAAGTGAAAATAGAAGGGCCTTGGAGGCGGAGTCTAAAACACAAGCCAGTGGTATTTCCTCACTATGGTATTTCATTCAAACACATTATATGTAATTACAAAATCAGCAGTACTCCGATATGCTAACTGTAGCGTATTTAATGACCTAGTGCAAATTTCTAGACTTTAGACATGAAGACATTATCTTTCAATTCAGCTTATAAGTAGTCTTAGGTATATATTCTACTTAATCTAAGGAACTTGTTTAAAAATGTACAGTATATTATACTCTTTCATAACCACATAATACAAGTAACAGCTGTTGGCTTTGTTAATGAAAGACACAGAGATAACTAAATAAATGTATAAACTAAAAGCCGTGTTTGGCTTCGATCCAAGCGCGAGATGTTCATAGTTCGACGATAAATGAATACGAGCTCGACTTTACTGGCTCATTATTTAATGAAATATAAGTTAAATAAGTTAGTGGATGAAGGTACATAATGTCACGTTTCCATATTGGTTCGCCAACGTCCAAAACAAATGACGGTGACGTCCGACCAATATGAAAGTTGGAAGTTGGCGAGCCAATATGGAAACGTGATATAACGTATAGAGGGTATGCTAGATTCCAAAATGACGACGAATGCAAGCCGTTAACAATCTATCATAAAAAGACGATGAATTAAATAAATATGAACCTCACCCCCCAGTGGCGTGCAGTTCATACAAGCAAAAATGCATTGCATACCCTAAATTTTCAAATTTGATTAAAAATAGCAATAAAAATCGATACAATGCTGTTTATTTAATCAAATTACACATGTCATTACTATTATTGGCGTATATTTAGCGTCAAAATAGGATGAAACTGATTATAGAATGTAAATAATGTGAAAAATTACTCGGATTTACATTTATGCATACCATAACTTAAATGTACATGCACGCCTCTGCCAGCCCCTCTTCTAAAGAGACCTGAGCCCAGCAGTGGGCAGTAATGGGTTGGTACAGTACAGTACAGAACCCCAGAACTTTACTTGAAACCAAAGTAGATATTTGTTATGAAAGCAAACCAAGATCGACAAGAGCCATAGTATCTTTAGATCTACTGAACCGATTTCGAATTTTTGAAGTACATAATAATAAATTATTAATATAACTACTAAAGTAAACTAGTATTAATTAATGACTATGTTTTATAATTATTCTTAAATTAAAATTAGATAAAAACTACCTTCTTTTGTGGCGCAGGCAATACACAAAATATAACATAAAATTACCGAAAGATACAATAACTACACGTAAAATGTGGTTGAGGTACTGATTTTTACTATCACAAAAAAAACTGATATTTCAAAATTGCGGTTTTTGGTGTCGAAATATTTAGTGTATGCGCCTATAAAAGCATTGTCAGTGCTGAAAATACAATTACTTTGTTGTTCATAACAAGTGCGTTATTACAATGCTCCTTAATTATCATACTTCAGGAGCCGTCGATCCTGCTGTTCAGAGGTTACAGGACTACATCCGTATTCCAACGGTGCATCCTAATGTTAACTATGGTATGTATAATAATTCAAATGACAAAATACTTTTTAACCTTTAAGGGGTCGTTCGCATTCAGCAACTTTTTAAATAGTTTTGCTTAATTCAATTTAATACTCATATACTAACTGTCCCAATGTTAGATAATGAACGTAAAGTGATTTATTTTTATTTATATCTCTTTTGACGTGACAACGTCTTATAAATTGGTTTGCCGGGTGACACTTCAAGAAACTGCGTTACGCTCCGGTCACGTTACGCGCTCACAATGAGAGCGAGTGAGAGGCACGCGTGCCTTTCGATTTTTATGTCTGTCTCTCTCGCTCTTAGGCGGGCTAACCATGCCCGAGTCGTTGTCACGTAAAACTTTCGCCCGTATACCGACTTTACAGGCAACCAATTTTTTTTTATGTTACCAAAAGTTACTTAAAGATCCAGTACTGGACAAGATTTATTTTTATTGTCACGAAGTCAGTCGAGTTAAGACTGGCCACTTGGCCTTTGCAACCTCATATTATGACCAACTGCCTTTATGACGAAAGGTATACATTTTCAGATGAGTGTATCAAGTTCCTCAAAACTCAAGCTGAGGAGATCGGTCTCCCCGTACAAGTGGTTGAGCCTCTGCCCAAGAAGCCGGCGTTGGTGATCACCTGGGTCGGGGAACAACCTGAACTACCCAGCATACTACTCAACTCACATATGGATGTTGTTCCTGTATTTGAGGTATACTATGGATAATTTCTACCATAATATTACAAAGATGTAACGTTTGTGAGCATGTTAAGGATTTACAAAACTGACTGAAAACGATTTTACGAGGAAAATGTACCTAGTAGACATCTTGTCTATGGGAAACATTTCTCAAAGATTTCATTGGATTAATTTGTATATTTTCACTTGATAAATTAAGTAGACCGTGATTTGGATGTTAGTTCAAGCCAAACTGACAGGTAAATCTGATTCATATACTATGTAGGCATACCTGTTAGGTAAATGCTTTTAACAAGTATAATAACTTTTAGTAAACAATATTTTCCGTGACTAACTGATAGGTGTCAGAACGCATTCTCTGAACGGCCGAACTTTATGTACTAATGTACCTATGTGGGGTGGAATCTTGCGAGTTAAATTTGACAAACTTCCCGATGTCGAAGGAGCTGACATTTTGCACACAAATGTATATCGCGTGACAATACATTAATATAATGGAGCTGATCTAATGATGAATTCGGAAGGTCATAGCAACTCTTGTATTAATCAAGATAGATCCGTCGTGATTGGGCTCGTTTTAGTTATCTTGGCTAGTACTCTACTGGTACATGATATTCAAGACCTTAAAAGTTTCTATTAAAAGTTTTCTTTAAAGAAATTATTCTACCCTCAGTATGTAAGTAAGAAAGAAACTTTTACTACATAAAAAGTAAAAAGAAGTTTTTACTTCATAAAAAGTAAAAACAAAAAACATAAATAAAATAAAAGAAACTGTGCTTAAGATGTGCACTGAAGGGGCGACCAGCTCAGCATACAGCCACAGCTATGAAGCTGTAGCGCTGATTTTCAGCTGGACACATTGAAATCAGCGCAAGAGCTACACTAAGGTCGGTTTCACTGTATAGGCAATACGGTAGACAATCCATCAACTTAATTTTTATCAGTCCATTACTCCATCATTACTGGTCGTGTAAGTGTGGAGGTATTCTTTCTTTCTTCAATACCCTAATGTGGTTGTCTTGGATTTTCTTACAGAAAAGTTGGAAGCATCCTCCTTTCGACGCGGTAATAGAAAACAACATTATTTACGGTAGAGGAGTTCAGGATATGAAATCGGTTGGTATCCAGTATTTGGAAGCTGTGAGGAGGCTGAAGGCGAACGGCATTAAACTCAAGAGGACTGTACATATATTGTTTATCTCAGGTATTTGTACGATCTTAAACATTTTAACCGGAAAAAATCTTCGTCTTATAGATCTTTAGTCAATGTTGTAAACAAAACCCCGTGCTGAGTTCTAGCCTCAGCCAGGGTTCGGACACTGAGTGTGAGCGGTTGGAGATTTTAGTGCGGTTCAACTCCCACATACCCGGGGGGATACGGTGAATGAAAAAAAAAAGCATTGAGACCGTCAGTGTATTTTATCTCTGAATACCTTACCTTAGTAAAAAATAAATAAAAACTTTGAATTTGAATATTGTATTGATTATTTTTGACTATTTTATCCAGATGAAGAGATTGGCGGTCAAAATGGTATGGCCAAGTTCATCGAGACGGATGTCTTCAAGAGCCTAAACGTCGGGTTTGTACTGGACGAGGGCAGCGCATCTGCCACTAGTGACTTCAATGTATATAATGCCGAAAAGACTATTTGGCGTATGATTTTATTTTATTAATAATTCTAAATAATATATAACTACTGTATGATAACGATGTATGGTGGTAAGTGGTTACAGTTGCTTATTAAGGCTTACATATTATTTTATCTGTGGCGACCGAATCTACTACAGGGGCTTCGGCCTGACCGGGCATACATCACCTCGCCCGGTCGGAGATCTCCCTTTAGCCATAGTCCACTGTATCCACATTATCTTTTTCACATTTGTGACGTCACTGCCAGTTTAAAATAAAAACTTCTGCTTGAAATTTCGGCTAGGCATGATAACTATTTAACAGTAAGTTGAGTTTCGACTGGTTAGTTTGTTTTAAAAACTGATGTCTTCAGTGTATTTTATGTTTTGTTCTAAGTCTATGTTAAACTTTTCTTAAACATTGCAGAAAGCGGTATAGAAATGAGATGAATGAATCATTGGAAATAATTCCTAGGATTCCATTTGATACAGACAGTACTAGTTATTGTACTAATATATTTAAACTAGGTGACCCGCACAACTTCGTCTGTGTTACAAAGGGGTTCAAAAATTGTAGCCTATGTGTTATTCTGATGTATAAGCTATATTGTGGTAAAGTTTCATTCAAATCCATTCAATAGTTTTTACGTGAAAGCGTAACAAACATACATCCATACATACAAACTTTCGCCTTTATAATATTATTATGATTCTGATTACATATATTCGAAATTGAATTCCTGTAATGTTTTCGTTTCAGACTTAAATGTCATTTGCACTGGGAAGTCAGGCCATGGATCACTTTTACTTCCGGATAACAGCGGCGAAAAGGTCAGTGAATTTCATATATTTCAATTGTGATCTTCGTTTTCATGAACATGATTCACGACACAGTTCTTCGAATAAATCCATCTTCTTGCTTTTCAAGCTCGGATGAAACATGCATCGTGTTTCATACAAAGTTTATGTACTGCCCTGTTCACTACTCTCCAGCCTCGGCCACTTCAAAGTTTTTGACAATCAAACGGCCATATGCCCACTGTTACTGTCAATCTTGTTGCAATGTCTGAACTACGGAGCACCCATCTACAACTTCAATCAGAATTCTGGTCCGGCTTTTGGACAGCTTTTGGAAAAATCGGTTAATTTTCTATCAATTTCAGTTACGTTACATTATCAACAAGTTCATGGATATGCGCGCTGAAGCTGTCCGTAAGCTGGCAGAGAATCCACAACTGAGCGACGGTGACGTCACAAGTGTCAACCTCACCATGATCTCGGTGAGATGAACGCTAATTCTATGGAACTAAAACATATTTATGATTTTACAAGCTTATATTAACTTGCACTGGATGTAACTATGTAAGTTCGTGTGGAATCTTGCAAGGTAAATTTGACAAACTTCCAGGTTTCCGATTGAGCTGACTTTTGCACGCAGATGTATATTGCGTGACAATGCAATAATATGACAAAATGGCGCTGATCTGATTATGAATGGGAAAGTGGTCATAGAAACGCTTGTGCTTAACAAGATAGACTCGTCGTATTTGCGTTCATTTTACTAGTATGTATTAGCTAGCAATCTACTGCTACATCCAGGATCTTAAAAACTTGAGATCTTAAATACTAAAGTTTCGATAACAAAGAAAATCCAAGCAATGACCGTTGAGCGGCATTGCTGAGTTAGTTACCATTCTTATTGTCACTTTTAATTTTTATTTTTCTGTTATTTGTTTGATGCCGGAATAAATGAATTAGAGTTGTTTTGAAAAAAAAACTCACAGGGCGGAATCCAGAACAACATAATTCCTGAAAGAATTACAGCGAGCTTCGACCTGCGCTTTGCTCTGTATGAGGATTTGGAAGAATTCGAAAAAACTGTAAGTATTTTTTATCTTTATTAAATGCCACGAAGACTAATAATCTAATCGTCCACGTGACTGTAAGCGTCATCTATCGCTCATTTAGAATCTTCGCAATATCAGAGAAAACAGTTTTACAACCTACTCAAAAAGATCCTATCTGCTCCAAGCCTCGTTTCACGAATTTTAAGCGCTCAAAAATTATTTTTTATTCAATTAAATCTTTCTGTTTCAGATTCAAAGTTGGTGTAGAGAAGCAGGTCCAGGAGTGACGTATGAGTTCGAACAGAAGGATCCGTTCACCGCCCCGACTGTGCTTGACGACACCAATATATACTGGAAGGCTTTCAAACAAGCCTCCGATCAACTGTGAGACTAAACTATGATGGATATTACACTACTATACAGTTCAAATATTATTTAATTAAAAGTATATGATAAAGACTATATGTCAGTGATGGAAGATTATGTATTTTTTAGAAAAGCCACCACATAGCATGCATGTTAACATTGATATTCGATTCCCAAAGATAATGTGTCCTTTGAACATAATTTGCTATTTTAATTATTTAATTTAGTACTTTTCTCGGAGGTGACATTGAAAAAGTTCAATCTGTAGGTATAGTCTTTGATAATTCGTAACGTTTGAGCACAATTTGTAAAATGACCATAACATAATCTTATGGCTCTTCTATAAAAAAGTCCTATAATAATTATCATAGACAAATAACTCTTTTGCTTTATTTTCAGTGGCATGTCCCTCAAGATAGGGCCACTAACTGGAGGTACAGACTGCCGTTTCCTCCGGGTCCTGGGTATCCCCGCCATTGGTTTCTCTCCGATGAACAACACGATTCGAGCTCCTCATGAGAACAACGAATCTCTCAATCTGGACGTCTTCGTCAACGGAATACAGATCTACAAGAACATTATTACTGCTGTAGCTAATGCGTGAATTATGTAGCGTGATTATAAATAAAATTGTGGTAGTTTATTGAGTTGTTTTAATGTTTTTATGATTTAACCGAGATGTTGGAAGTTAATAATATTTTGAACAAAAATGAAAACAACTACCTTTCAGTACAATGTAAAAAGTTCCCCTTGATATCTCTGATCTGCCATCATCAACTCCTGGTTTCATTATAATGGGACCACCTTTTATTGGGTAGTTTTCGTATACAAGTAGAAAAAAATACAATTTTAACCACTCGTTCGTGTATGCATCATTTAATCCAATTTCATGTAAATGATTATTACAAATTAAGTCCGCGTTAGCAACTGATCAAAGCTTGTATTTATTAAGATTTTTTTGTTGAATTAATTTTGTCGCAACACAGGTAGAAGCATTTCGAAACATTTTAAATCGAAGGTACCACCAGCTCGTCTACGCAAACAACAATAAATAATATGACAGAAATTTATTTTATTATTTTTTTTTTTTTAATGTAATGTAGAAAATAAGCTAATAAATGAATATGGAAAGTATACTAACAATATAGAGAGTTTCTTTTTTTCGTTATACTAATGCCTTAATAATGACTGTCCTAGGCCATACTTACAATAATTCTAAAGTTAAACTAGATTAAAACTGCCCCGTTTTGGCGCAGGCAATATACTGATAGCACAGAGATATTAAAAATACAATTTATGACATGTTGAATGTGGTTTACTGATAACTGAATTTTTGAAAATTGCGGTTTTTAGTGTCGACATATTTAGTGTTTGTGCCTATAAAAGCATTGTTAGTTGGTGCTGAAATTATAATTACTTTGTTGTTCACAACAAGTGCGTTGTAACAATGTCCCGTAGATTCGATACTTCAGGAGCCATCGATCCTGCTGTTCGGAAGTTACAGGACTACCTCCGTATTCCAACGGTGCATCCTGATGTTAACTATGGTAACCAGACGAAAAGAAATACAATTCCAACCTATAAAAGGTCGTTCGGTCGGTCGTTCGCACTCAGCTACTTTTTAAAAAGGGGTCTAGTTTTGCTTAATTCAATTGAATGCTCAATGTCACATCAGGCAAAACAGTAACTGTGTAGGTAATGTTAAAAAAAATAAATGGATTAAGACATATGTAGCAGGGATCCAGTACCGGACAAAATTTATTTTTATTGCCACGCAGTCGAGCTAATAGACCACCACCTAAGTAGTTATCGTCAAGGACTTCTACTTTTAATAAGGACAGGTAATATATGATACATATTTCAGATGAATGCATCAAGTTCCTCAAAACTCAAGCTGAGGAGATCGGTCTCCCCGTACAAGTAGTTGACCCTCTGCCCAAGAAGCCGGCGTTGGTGATGACCTGGGTCGGAGAACAACCTGAACTGCCCAGCATACTACTCAACTCGCACATGGATGTTGCTCCTGTAGTTAAGGTAAACTTTTAAATACTCTTTTATAGTCGTTGTGGTGAGTGTGCCCGATGTGAAGCCGATGAGGGTTCGACCAGGCCGCGGTGCGTTGCAGCTAGTGGACGAAGTACCCGAAGAGACTGAAGCTGGCTGGCGTGGTGCGGGTGGTGGGGTGTGTGATTTTTTTTTTGAAGGAGGCGTTTTCTTTGTCGAGGATCACCAACTGTGGGTATTGATGGTATTAGGCCAAAGGGAGAAAGATCTCCGACCGGGCGAGCCATGCCTGGTCAGGCCGAAAACCACTGTAGTATATTTCATATGTCGTATATATGCGCCGAATGCTGCAAATGTTGATACCGCGATTCAGGATCTGTCAGTCTATGCAGACTTCAATTATCTCTGTCGTTTACCGATTGTGTCACGGGGAGTACCTGAACAAGTTATAGAGACATATCAGGCTTGATCAGGCTTTAGAATTACCTTCCGTCCTCGGTTTTTCGTCATCGCTAAGAAATTGGCAATATTTCATACGATGTTTATAAAAATTAATGTAAGCATTCAATTTTAAATGATAGGTGAAGTCACAGTTATACCTCACAGTATACGCCTCGAGAAAAAGAATTCACGGGTATTGTTTATGCGTGATGTCATCGATCTTTAATTAACTTTAATTATAGGAGAGTTGGAAGCATCCTCCCTTCGACGCAGTTATAGAAAACAACATTATTTACGGTCGAGGAGTTCAGGATATGAAATCGGTTGGTATGCAGTATTTGGAAGCTGTGAGGAGGCTGAAGGCGAACGGTACTAAGCTCAAGAGGACTGTACATATATCATTTGTCTCAGGTAAATCTAATATATAAAATTATCGTGTCACAGTTTTCGTTGCCATACTCCTCCGAAACGGCTTGACCGATTTTGATGAAAATTTTTGTGCTTATCCGGTGTCTATGTGAATCGGCCAACATCTATTTTTCATCCCCCTAAATTTTAGGAACTAGTAATAATATAATTGGAAAGTATGTTTTATAGGAGTAATGTTTATTTTTAGATTAAATCAGCTAAGTGAAATGACGAGCAGTAACTTTACTCTCCTTCTTCCACTAACTATTTTTCTGTTAAATATTCTTTTCTATTTTAGATGAAGAAATTCAGGCTCAAACTAGTATAGCCAAGTTCGTCGAGACAGATCTTTTCAAAAGCCTGAACGTCGGATTTGCACTAGACAAGGGGCTCGCATCTGCTACTCAGGACTACTTAGTCTATAATGGCTTGAGGACAATCTGGCGTATGATTTCATTTAAATTTTATGATAGAGATTAATTATAGAAATACAGCAAAGAATAATCAATAGTTCATCATCATCATCATCAGCCTATAGACGTCCACTGCTGAACATAGGCCTCCCCCAAACCTCGCCACATCGACCGGTCCTGCGCCCTCTGTATCCAGTGACCTCCCGCGATCTTGACCAGATCGTCGGTCCATCTCGTGGGGGGTCTACCAACGTTGCGCTTACCGGTTCGTGGCCGCCACTCCAGAACTTTTCGGCCCCATCGGCCATCTGTTCTTCGCACAATGTGTCCTGCCCATTGCCACTTCAAAGAATCAATAGTTGATTTCGTGTAATTTTAAAAAGATATAGTTTCATATTTTCAGACCTTACCGTGATTTGCACTGGGCAATCCGGTCATGGATCTCTGCTGCTCCCGAATAACAGCGGCGAGAAGGTAAGGTTTATGTTTTTACACTATAGCATCTCGGTTTGAAGATACATTTTCAAACTTTTTAAAACTACACCATAATCTGAATCAATTGTTTCTGGATTAATCTGTGTGATTCCCGGTGAGTGTAACAATTCAGAATGGCCGAGCGGTCAAAGGCGATGAGTTCACAAGCTATGCTCGACTTCTGCGAGTCCACCATCTCGCAGAAGGAGGCGGCGGGGCGGGAGAGGGAGAGCTCTTCCCTCCCCGACCAACCCTGTCGCCGCCGACGTCGAGCGGGGGGCCGGCCTCGAGAGTTGTCCCGGGATCTGGCCCCCTAAGAGCACCGGGTCCACCAACATCGGACCCGAGGCGCTAGGTATCAGCGCGCACCCTCCGTGCCATCTATCCGGGGGATGGCAAGCCGTGCTCCTCGACCCGGGTTGGCCCTGGGCCGGCCCGGGCCGAGGGAGACCCTACATCACACGGCCCCATCTCGGCGGGCTTTAATTGGCCCGTCTACCGAGTGAGCCGGTGGTCGTTTCACCGACGGCTGCCGGTTCGACGTTCGGGGGTGACGGGGCGATACGTGAGCGACAATCGCGAACGCGTCCTGTCACCCCTACTACATCGGATGTCGAGCGTGAGAGGCGGGAGGTTTTGGTGCGGTTCAACCCCCACATACCCCACTCGCGGGGCGACTGGAAGTCCGGCGATTTACTCCCGTCCAAAAAAAAAAAAAAAGGCGCTGAGTTCAGGTCGTAGTCCCCACTTCTGACATCAATTTTTTTTTGAAAAAAAAAACGAGATTTAAAACCTCCTAATGCAAGATATTCGTTGGATCGTCGCAAAAGCAATTCAAAAAATATTAATTCCCCACCGTTAACTACATCCTTGACACTTTTTTATTAAAGATTTCTATTTCAGTTACGTTATATGATTAACAAATTCATGGATCTCCGCGCGGAATCTGTCCGATTGCTGGCAGAGAATCCACAATTGAACATCGGTGACGTCACCAGCGTCAACCTAACTATGATCAGTGTGAGTATAATCCTTGCTATCTAATATATATATTATAAAGGCGAAAGTTTGTATGTATGGATGTTTGTTACTCTTTCACGTAAAAACTACTGAATGGATTTGAATGAAACTTTACCACAATAGCGTATAGCTTATACATCAGAATAACACATAGACTACATTTTTTGATAATAATCTAGACGGGACGAATCTGAAGTCCACGCGAACGAAGTCGCGGGCAAAAGCTAGTTTTACTATAAATGCGAAAGTACCTCTATCTGTCGGTTATGCTTTGCCGCTTAAACTTCTCAACCGATTTCGATGTTATTTGGCACAGGCATCTTTATACCTTCCCCTACCCACCTTTTATTGCGAAAAAAACGGGTTATAGAGTTAGTAGAGGCAGATGACGTCGCGGGCAGCGGCTAGTATATTATATATCACAAAAAAAAGTGCAATACAAAGACCGGTTAGAACAACAGAAATGAGACTTAGTTGAAAGAAAACATTACAGGGTAATCTGCATATTGGAGGTTTAAAAACCTCGCATACTGTTGGCCAAGCGTGTTGGATTATGCTTGATATCTTTACAGAGCTAACGGTAGGAAAATTGAGTTGTTACAGTACAGTACTGATTCGATTATGCATTTTCAGACCACGACTTTTAAGCGATAGCTTTTTATTACGAAGAAAGCAGTACTCAGCGGTGGCAATAAAGCCATTAAAAAAAAAAAGCAGTACTCTGCGTAAATAATTTCCTGGAATGCTAAAAAAACACTATAAATAAATATAACATACTATATATCATCATCAGCCCACACTCGTCCACTGCTGGACATAGGCCTCTCCCAAAATACGCCACTGAGCTTGATCTTCTGCTCGTCTCATCCAGTTGTTACCGGCCACCTTTCTTAGGTCATCGTTCCATCTAGCAGGGGGGCGCCCAACACTACGTTTACCACATCGCGGTCTCCACTCTAGAGACTACCTACTCCATCGGGCATCAGTTCCTCGACATATGTGTCCAGCCCATTGCCACTTCAGCTTGCTGATCCGCAGAGCTATGTCGTTACTTTAGTTCTCTGTCTATATATAACTTGTATATAATACATAAATAATGATTTGACATATATAATTTCGTCAAATATTTAACAGGGTGGTATCCAGAACAACATAATTCCTGAAAGAATCTCAGTAAGTTTCGACGTCCGCGTTGCTCGGAATGTGGAGTTGGAAGAATTTGAAAACACTGTAAGTTAATAGTATCCTAGCAGTATAGTTTATTTGTTATTTACTAAAAAAGTAGTTTAAAATTAAATTCTGTTTCTTTTCCTATTAATTGTATAAATATGTAAGTTTGTAAGGTTATTTGTTTTTATCATATTTCACTACTTAGGTACATAGTATAAAACAAAGCCGCTATCCGCCGTCTGTCTGTCCCTATGTATGCTGAGATCTTTAAAACTACGCAACGGATTTTGATGCAGCTTTTTTTATAGTGATTCTCAAGGAAGAGTTATATATACATTTTATTTTGAAAAAAAAATAGGGATCCGTATGAAAATATCTAATTTGTAACACAAGGTGTAAAATCGAAAACATATTTATGCGTACGTTGCAAAAAGTATTGACAATAGAACAAAATGATGAAGGTACTACGGGTTTGTAAAAGTCCACAAGAGCACATAATAATATCTAACTATCGTAGTTTAGTCACAATAACCGCTTTTATGTTCATGAAAATATTTAGTCGTCCTAAGAATAAAACAACGTAAATTGAGAATCGTTATAATAATCCTTATCCAAATTAAGCATAATATTATCAAGGGTATTAATGTAAAAGTAAACTACTTTTTGTTTTATTCCAATCGGATATTTCATTGAGAAATTATCCACTAAAAAAAACCGTTTAAAAAAACCGCGACGACATCGCGAGTGCTGTTTAAACCCTTTTTGACGCAAAAGAAATTGCATGGGTCAGCTAGTATACAATATTATGCAGAATAAAAAAAGGGTAAATTTTGACAAGGCAAATCGCGCTGCAATAGGATACAACAACGTATGCTAGTATCAACTAAGTGCTAATCATCTTAAAGCACCTACTCATCAATGAACAAATTCAATACCAAATCCTTCTATTTCAGATTCAAACTTGGTGCCTAGAAGCGGGTCCCGGAGTGACGTGTGAGTGGGCACCAAAGGATCCGTACCTCGCCCCGGCTCCGCTCGATGACTACAATATATTCTGGGCGGCTTTTAAACAAGCCTCTAATGAACTGTAAGATTCAAATATTAAATTTCAAACATTTAGGCCCTCCGCACATGGAGCCACTCAAATATGACGGAATTAGTTAGTAATTAGAATTACAAATTAGTTATAAACTGTATTTCGCACACGACGCTACTCCTATTTGCAAGGTTTCAGTCACTCCTGTCACAGATCAGAAACTATAGTACAGATGCGACAGCGAAAGCGATTGAAGTTTATTTAGTAAAGGGGTACGAGTCCCAGATACTCCAGTATAGGGCGTCACTATTTTTTTCTTCTGTAGAAATTGCAGCTCCATGTGCGGAGGGCCTTACTTTTGAGTAGCTCCATGTGCGGAGGGCCTTAGACAACAATACAATGATAATTTCACAATTCTGAAATGACAACTGTTCAACATGTAAATCTTGACACGTAAAAACTTAGAAATAGCACAGTACTTTGTACTAGTACGAGAATATAACAAAATTAAGTTTATTCAATTTTCAATTCCAAACTCATACGTTACAAAGAATAATTTGTCATGACAAACAAATTTTGACTGTGAATTATTGACGTGACAACGTCTTATAAATTTGTTTGCCGGGTGACACTTCAAGAAACTGCGTTACGCTCCGCTCACGTTATGCGCTCACAATGAGAGCGAGTGAGAGGCACGCGTGCCTTTCACTTTTTATGTCTGTCTCTCTCGCTCTTAGGCGGGCTAACCATGCCCGAGTCGTTGTCACTTAACAGGCAACCAATTTTTTTTTTGTTGGAATCACTTTTACACTCTCTTTGTGCACTAACTAACTAGTGTGAAGTCTGCGTCACATAAGGTGTAAAGTTACCCTGTTTTGTTACAATACGCCTTCGATATGATCTTTAAATAAATATATGATCTATGGTCTTTTCTAGGGGTATGATTTTGAATGTTCATACATTCAACGGAGGTACCGACGGCTCCATTCTTCGTGAAGCCGGTATTCAAGCTCTTGGCTTCTCTCCCATGAACAATACAGTACCTGGACTTCATGAGAACGACGAAAGTCTCAACCTTGACGTGTTTATAAACGGAATACAAATCTACAAGAACATCATATCGGCTGTCGCTAACGCTTGATGATTTTGATATGAATAAAGTTATTGCAATTTATTGTTTTTTTTGTTCTTACAACCTAAACATAGAATTTATACCTAACTAGCTGACCCGCGCAACTTCGTCTGAGTCACAAAGGAAAATAATATATCCTATAGCCTTCCTGAATAAATCAACTTTTCAAAACTGAAAGAATTTTTGAAATCGGAGTAGTAGTTTCGGAGCCTATTCGAGACAAATAAACTATTTCCAGTTTACAATATTAGTATAGCTAACTTAATTTTGTAACAAGTCAACGTGTAATAGTATAATGCTCCATATTTGAATGTTGTTATTATAGTTATAACCAGGTATACGCTTCACATTCTAAGTAACTAAAGCTAGGCTAGCTACAGTAGGTTTGTAAACAATTTTTAGGTTAGGTTGGTTAGGTTCCTATAAAATTTCTTAAGATTCGATAGTTGAAAAATATTATTTAACGCCTATACTTTCTCATATTTACTACTTTGCTACGTTTTTGGGTAAATTTATGTTAAAGTAGGTAAAGGATATACCATTCGTAAGATTTTAAGCAGTTGAATGTTTGATTAACACACTGATTGGTCAATTCTGATTGAGACATTGCTTGTTTACAAAAAATTAAGCAAAATACAGTGCTTCAACTGTTACCGCTACGGCCACGTTAAGAAGGTTTGTAGGTCTAAGACACGATGCCATAAATGCGGAGGTCCGCATTCTAGCAATGGGTACTATTACGAGCTGTGCGTTTTTGGGCAGAAATCTGCAGAACGCATTGTACTGCAAAAAACGCGCGCGTAGGCGTAACAAATTTGCCACAGAAAAACATCAGAAGGCAACCCACACATGTATTGTGTAAGATAAGCGTATATATACATATTAGTGATGTTAATGGACAATTTGACAGATTACATTTTAAACATATTTTACTACGCCCTACAACACATAGCGCGTAGGCTGTGTGTTTTTCGTTTTATTGATATGAAGTAAAATTTGACCACGATATAAATTATAAAAATATAATTAGGGTAAGGAGGGGGAATGGCGTTCACTTAAGGCAAACATGGTGTATTTTTTAAATTATTTATTATAAATCAAAAGTAACAAAAGTAACAAAGTCTTTAATTATCGGGTATTCAACTATTTAAAAATAATAACGTATATCATTGACTTACTAGTTGTAGGAAAACATTATAAAAAATACATGTTTGAGCGGCATTTCCCCTGACTTTGGGTAATAACGCTCAAACATGTTTTTTAAAAATTTAACAAGTGAGATACATTTTAATAAGAAATATTAACGAGATCAACCTTATACAATAAAATTAAAGTCTAGAATCACAAATTAGCATCAATTATTTGTATGTAAGATTAGCTTTTTTCAGTTTCACAAATATAATTATAAGTCTTGTCAAATCAATCGCAGTTTTAGCAGACAGAAGGTGTTCTTCGGTCCAAGTCGCTTTAGCGGTGGTCCTTTGACGATTTCTTGGCATATCTACAACAATAAAGAAAAATTATAGTAATAGCGCTCAGCTGAGCGGTATTACCCCAACCGGCCACTTTACAAAAAAAATTAAATTAAAAATCAAATCATACACAATTATTTAAAATTGATTGTATTATCACAAAACTGAATAGTTTTAGTGATAGGAAAGTAAAACTAAAAACTTAATAACTATTAAAATTTTGGACTTACCAACAAAAAACACGTAACCAAAAATTAGATCAGCGCGGCCGCAAACAAATACACGAACTTCGCGGTTAAATGATGCGAGCTGACTGTCCGTTTGCACGGCTGCCTGTTAGAGGCCCCCTTCCCACACGCTTCCCGCGGGATGGCGTGTTCCTATAATCCATTTTGACAGAGTTACAGAGGTGAGCGCTATTACCCAGTGAGCGCTATTCCCCCTCCTTCCCCTATTTCGTAACCAAACCGCATGATATCAAAAAATATTTCAAAACTCTCAGTTTTTTATCTAAATGATAATATTTTGCGGTTTGTCCAAATAAATAGGTCAAAAACCGCCGAAAATGTGTGTATATAATACAGTTCAAACCGAAACTGACAGCAGTTTACCGACAAAGTTACTTTTTCTCACTTTACGATGTTTCAAATTAAAAGAAGAGGTCCAGTCAACACGGACCCTGCAATAGAGAGACTACAGAACTACCTGAGAATACCTTCAGTCCATCCCAATGTTGATTACAGTAAGTCAATTTTATGAGTTTTTGAAAGTCATGGTGACCAAAAAGATGAAATGCTTACCTAAATGGTCACACATAGAGTTTCCCTGGAGGGGGCGTTAAAAAATTTCACCCTGTATAGTTGTGTGCGTAGGTAAATTGTTACATCCGGTTAATTAAAACTATTACAAGCTTTTAGATAAGTTGACCGAAACTTTGAAGCCTTAACACTCGCCAGTCTCCACATCAACATGGTACAAGAGCGGCCCATCAAGAACTAAAAAGTGTTTACCAAGGCTTTCGTCTTCCATTTTTGTCCAGCATTTTTGTTTGATCGTAACACCAGCAACACCTATTATTAAGTTAAATGTTCTTGGCCTTAGGATTTGTATCCAGTGCCATCATTATAAAAAGTTTACTGTACAAAAGTAACAACTGTTCGGACAATTTCAGACATACAAAACATAGTTAAATAAATTTATTAACTTTAATCAGTGTTTGGCTTTGATCCAACCGCGAAGATGTTCATAGTTCGATGACGATAAATTAATATGGCCTCGGCTTTACTGGCTCAGTATATTTTAATCGTTATATTTTACAATAAAGTAATAATTGTGTTAAACGTGATCCTCTGTGATGAAACACCTCCACCCGCAATTTAAAAGGGTTTGTATTCTTGAATGACAAATATAAAACTTATGTTGATCAAATCAAAAAATGTATGTATATTAAGATTATTTTTTTTGCTTTCAGATTTTGCCAAAAAAAAACAATACTCGCATATCCAATTTAAAATAATAAAATTTTCTTCACGTTTATTTCTAAAACCAAAAAAATATTTTTTAAATTGTAATGTTACATCGAAACAGCAAATCAAAATACAGACCTTAAATAACTATATATTTAGTGTGAATACATTCTTATACTTAAATAATGTATTTTCAGATGAATGTATCAAGTTCCTAAAAACTCAAGCTGAGGAGATCGGTCTCCCCGTACAAGTGGTTGAGCCTCTGCCCAAGAAGCCGGCGTTATTGATAACCTGGGTCGGAGAACAACCTGAACTGCCCAGCATACTCCTCAACTCACACATGGATGTTGTACCTGTATTTAAGGTAAACTTCACGTTACATATACTTAAAATTCTGTCCCTCTTCAAACGAGGTTTATAAAGCTTAATGCAAGTATTTAATTTTATGTCGTAGGACTCGTAGGTGATCCTCTTCAATATGCCTAATGTTCAAACAGTGCAGAGGTGTTCGTATGAAGCGCTAGTCTGAAGAGAAAAATAGTTCTAAAATCACCGTTTATGTATCTTTTTGGAACGAAGTTCCTTATCGCGCGTTGTGAAAGGGGGCTAGACGGAAAAAAATCTTACGAAAAGTTGTCACGACACTTTTTTGTTTTAGATGATTTAGCGCTAGATGGCGCTGTGATCAAAATCTTTTAAAACGCGTTCTTTATCGCGCGATACGTTAGGAAAAAAAATATAAGATATACACAAAGATATATTTAATCGAAAGGAACTTCGTTCTATTCGGGTGTCCCATGACACCTCTCAAGTTTTATTTTTTGTCAATGATCTCTGATTAACTTTAAATATAGGAGAGCTGGAAGCATCCTCCTTTCGACGCGGCAATAGAAAACAACACTATTTACGCCAGAGGAGTTCAGGATATGAAATCGGTTGGTATGCAGTATTTGGAAGCTGTGAGGAGACTGAAGGCGAACGGCACTAAACTCAAGAGGACTGTACATTTATCATTTGTCGCAGGTAGCTTATAATATATACTTGAACATTTGCCTATATAAGAGTAATATTTACATATTTATTTTATTATCAGGTCTCTCTGTCCCTTGCTCAAGGTAAATCTGTATTTTGAGGTAGGAGTATTACTGAACGGGGTGACTGATGTAATATAATACTAGAAGATTCATTTCTTTTACCGAATACCTATGTCTGAAAAATACACTTAGCAGTTATGACCTAGCATACTTTACACCATACGTCACAACAAAATAGAGATCTACAGAACCTTTCTTTTGTTGTTATAATGAGGGTTACAAAGAGGATCCTTTAGTTCAAATATATGAGCATTCCTTCTGAAAGCACCTTCATCCACTATCTCCTTTTCTGTTGAATATTTATTTCACTGTTTTGTTTAGATGAAGAGATTGGCGGTCAAACTGGCATGGCCAAGTTTGTTGAGACTGATCTTTTCAAGAGCCTGAACGTGGGTTTCGCTCTGGACGAGGGGTTGGCGTCAGCTACCAATGATTTCTTGGTTTACAATGGCGAGAGGACAATTTGGCGTATGATTTCCTTATTATTTAATATTGTATAGATTAATCATAGAAAACAATCTTGAATTCGATATTTGGTGTAATACCTACCTACTAATCTATGGAATTTTCCGTCGAAAATAAAAAAAAACCGTTCTATTATTCGTACTATACTTTCTGATCTGTGATTATTTGTTTTTCAGACGTAAAAGTGACTTGCACTGGAAAATCCGGTCATGGGTCTCTTCTGCTCCCGAATAACAGCGGGGAAAAGGTAAGATTTGGAAACATTTCCCCATGTAGGTGATCATGCATTTTAACCAGGATTTAAATGTTAAACTTTCGATTCGATTATACATAAATTCACCAACCTGATGAAACTACATCAGAACAGATGGGTTTTTTAAAGGCAAATCCTTTAAGCAGAGTGATTTCTGATGAGTGTAACAAGTCAGGATGGTCGAGCGGTCTAAGGCGCTGCGTTCGGGTCGCAGTCCACTTCTGTGGGCGTGGGTTCGAATCCCACTTATGACATTAATACTTTATTTTAAAACGAGGTTTTGAAACAATCTGCTGTCCACCAGATTATTTCCGCTGTTGGACGTTGGACGGTCGCAAAGGCAATTCGACAAATATTTTTGTGCCCACTGTCAACTACATCTATGTCCCTTTTTTATTAAAGTTTTATTTCAGCTGCGTTACATAATTGACAAGTTTATGGATCTCCGCGCTGAGTCTGTCCGAGTGCTGGCTGAGAATCCGCAGCTGAACATCGGTGATGTCACCAGCGTCAACCTAACTATGATCGGAGTGAGTACATATCACGAAAAATCCAGATATTGTGTACCTAAAACTCTTCTCAACAGTTTTGACGTGGTTCGAATAGGTTAGGAATATGTAGTTTTGGTGAAAATGGGCCTAGGTTTGTAAATAACCTTGTTTTATCATTAAGGGCATTGCTTAGAGCAATAGAAAATAGCTTAGGAGTAGAAAAACAGCGAGGATACCTGCATATTGGAAGTTTAAAAACTTTTGAAGATATTATGCGCAGTCCCCAACCCTAACTGGACAATCGTGGTGGACTATGGCTGAGCCCCTTACTTTAGAGACCAAAGCTCAACAGTGTGCAATAGCTAAGATTATTTATGACATTTAAGCGACAGTGTGACGTCCAATGTAGCCCTGCTGCCTTCAATTATTTTCAGACCACGACTGTTTCTTACGACGAAAGTTAAATAAATAAATAAAATAAAAAATAAAAAAGCCTTTATTTCCATACCCAATGGGTTAACAATAAGTTTTGCACACAGTTTTTATGTTAGTATTTCAGTAACTTAATGTAGTTGTTAGTATGGTTAGTATCTTTTGATCTAACTAGGTATGGAACCCTTATTCTGGGTGAAGGCCTCCTCCGACTTTGTCCTGGTTTCTCAGCAAGCTGCTGCCTCCATCCAGTCCTTCCCAGCTGTTTGAGTGATGTCGTCAGCCCACCGTCTTTTTGGTCTTCCCACATTTCTCTTTCCGGCTGGTCCCTTCTACCGTGTAGTTTGTAGTGTCCATCTTTCATCCTTGTATCTTGACAGGTGTCCCGCCCATCGCCATTTCAAAGTTAAAGCATGTGACAGTGCATCAGTAATTTTACGACGAAAGTTACTGGTTTTTTATTACAATGATAACAGTGCTCTATGTAATTAGTTACCTAAACTTTAAATAAAACAGTAAAATATAAAGTACCTACGTAATTATTAATTTCTTGAAATTCTTAACAGGGTGGAATCCAGAACAACATAATTCCGGAACGACTTTCAGCGAGTTTCGACCTTCGCATTGCTCTGAATGTGGATTTGGTAGAATTCGAAAAAAATGTAAGTTCATTAAGATTTTTTGTTATTTGGTATAATTTACTGAAAATAGACCTGATTATAATTACAACCTGTTTCTTTTCCTATTAGTTTATGCGAATAGTTAAGTAGAATTAAGTTTATAGATAAATGCGAAAGTTTGTAAGGGTGTTTGTGTTTAAATCTCGCGTCAACATTTGGCTAAAATTTTGTCCTACATAATACTATACTAAACATTACCATCTGGAGTAGGTACTAGAAGGATACATTTTTGACAAAATAAATGACGTTTCATTGGGATATAACAACTTATGCCAGAACCAACTCGTTACAATTCTAAATTTTCTTTTCAATTAAAAAAGAAAATAAAAGTAACTTAAATAACTACAGACCCATAGCACTCTTATCTGTCTTCTCAAAAATATTTGAGAAAATAATTTATACTCGTATTAGCGACTATTTAGAATCCTTCAACATATTAGTTCAAGAACAAAAAGGGTTCAGAAATAATAAAAACATCAACATGGCAATCTTTGACTTCTTACAACATGTAATGTCTAATATAGATAAGAAAAAACTAGTCTCGGTCATTTATATGGACATGACTAAAGCTTTCGATTACGTTAATCATGAAATATTTCTCGAAAAATTGAATGGCTATGGAATACGGGGTAATGTGTTTAAATTAATTAAATCCTATTTGACAAACAGAAAACAGATGACAAAGATTACTAAACTAGAACCGACTAAACTGAAAGAATTTACTTATTATTCTAGACTTCGAACTGTAGTACATGGAGTTCCGCAAGGGAGTGTTCTGGGACCACTCCTCTTCTTACTATACATAAATGATATGCCGAGTGTATGTAATCAACCCATGATATTATTTGCAGATGACAGTACAATGATTGTTATATCAGAACGACTTGACATTAAAGGACATGAAGCCAATATGAACTATAATCTAGACAGAATAATAACCTGGCTCCAAGACAACAAACTTTGTATTAATTTAGGAAAGACCAATATTATGACATTCAATAAGATTAATAACACCGGCCTTACGCTACAACAACATAAACATTGAGAACACTAAATTGACTAAATTTCTAGATTTATATGTAGACGATAATCTTGATTGGAAGAATCATGTGGAAAAACTTTGTAACAATCTAAGTAGAATTTCATACTCGTTACTGATGCTGCGAAAAGTAGCAAAGCTTGAAACCTGCCTCACAGCATACCATGGTTATGCTAATTCCCTTTTAAGATACGGTATTATGTTTTGGGGCAACTCAGAGAATAGCAAACATGTGTTCGTTGCTCAAAAAAGATGCATTCGCGCAATAACCGGCTTAAAGAGAAGAGACTCGTGCAGATCCACTTTTAAGAACTTACGCTTGCTCACATTGCCATCTTTATACATTTTGGAAGTCTCATTATTTGTCAAATCCAATACGCATCTATTTGAATTTCAAACAAGAGAACGAATAAAAGATCAATTAAGGACAAGACCATCTAGGACGAAACTTTTTCGATCAAGTGTCTTCTGTATGGCGTCTAACATCTATAATAGTATCCCAAAAGATATCCGTGACGAAAGCAATTATTTTATATTTAAACGAAAACTTACAGAACTATTATTGAACAAAACATACTATAGCTTGATTGAGTTCATAGTGAGATAATTTAATCTAATAAATAGTAATATCAGTAGTTGTATGATAATTAACAAATAAAATAATAATAAATATATATAAATACATCAAAAGTATAGATGACATTACAATAGGATATTTTAAGATTACAATTTCAATTAAAATTTGTTTGTTTTAGAATTTAAGTTATAAAATATGATTTGTATGCTCGACAGAGCTGATTACAGCTGAACAAATATGTAAATCAGAATAACATCTTATGTAATAACCTGTATATCACAAATAAATGAATTGAATTGAATTGAATTCAAAAGAACATACCTTACCATTAATTATTGGGGACTCGCGTCACTGGCGTCCGTGGGTGATACCACTTTCATGCGCGAAAGCCCACCCCACACGTAGTCCCTGGGCGGTGCCAAGGCAGTGACGTGTGGGTAGCTGCGGAGTTGAGCGCCTGGGAGTAGTCGCACTGATGCGACTGCTCCCCTCAACTTCGAGCTAGGTCATGGACGTGGAGTCCACCTCCGAAGCCCGCACAGGGGTAGGCGACCAGGCCCCTGTGTCGGAGATTGCTACTGGCGTAAGGTCGGGGCGGGCATCGGTCGCGAGTACCGTCGCGAGCGATGACTGCTCCCGATTCCAGGATTCCGTCGAGAGATTCGGGCGCAAGCGGAAGTCCGCGGCGCGCCGAAGCTCGGAGACGGGGGAGTCCTCAGCGGCCTCCGACGACGAGTCATCGCGAGCGGCGAGTCTCACTCGGCGGGTGGCTGTCGGGGACGCCACCACCAAAAGGACACGGGCGAAGGATGCAGCGGCGATGCCCGCGCCGAGGCGCAAGAAACCAATAGGTCCTTCTCGCGTCGCCTCGACTCGGACGACGACTGATGAGGAGCTCTACGAGAGCCCCGTCGTCGTCCTAGAGTCATTAAGACGACGGGCCAGCTCGGCCACGTACCGCTACCACAGTGGCGGCAACCTCACCTACGCAAAGGCGTGGCGACGGGTGGCCGAGGAGACTGGTCGAATTATGCCGGCCATCTCTGCGGCCATCAGCCGGGACGCTGTGCTACAAACGCAGCTGGAGACAGCGAAGGCCGAGGTGACCCTCCTCAGGGAAAGGCTGACGGCCCTTGAGGCTCAGGGGCCTAAGCCTAAGCCGAAACCTGGCGGAGCGTCGCCAGCTGCTCGGACGAGCGACGCGGCGGCGCCGCGAACCAAGACGACAGACGGCGACGACGACGAGTGGCGTCCTCGGCAGAAGGAGGCACGCGGGCCGCGACTTGCGTCGCCGCGAGCCAGAGTGCGGCAGACCATTGAGTCCCCGGACGAAATGGCTGCCCGCATCAGGCGAGAGCTAACGGCGGAGTTCGGCAAGCAGATTGCCGAACTCAGGGCTGAACTTACAGCCCTACGCGGTGCAACAACACCTGCGCCGCGTCCCGTAGCTCTCGCCCCACCGGACGTACATCCGGGTACGGGACCGGCCGGTCCGACCCGGAATAAGAACAAAAAGAAGAACGGGGGCGGCGGTGCTAAAGCTGCCACACCACCCCCACAGCTCCGCCCGCTTCCTCCGGCCCCATCCAATATGGATGAGGGCTGGACCGAGGTGGTGAAGCGGGGCGCCAAACGGGCCAGGGTCGCTCCGGCCCAATCACCAGCCGAGACAAGGGCAGCGGATAAGGCTACTCCCCAACCGGGTAGAGTGCCGTCCGCTGCCCAAAACAAGAACGGGACCCCGGCGGTTGCGGCTGCTCCCCAACAGGGTCGAGCGCCCGCCGCCGGCAAACAGCAGAAGAAGACGAAGAAGTCGAAGAAGAAGCAGCGCGCGCCGAGGCGGGCAGCAGTGGTAGTCACACTGCTGCCGGCTGGCCAGGCGAAGGGGCTGACGTACCCCGACGTCATGGCGAAGGCGCGTGCTGCCGTCGACCTGGCGGAGATAGGGGCGGAGGACGGCCTCCATATCCGGCACACGGCCAATGGGGCCCGATTGCTGGAGTGTCCCGCCGGTGCTGACAGTGTTGGCATCGCGGACCGTCTGGCGTCGGGCCTCCGGGCGGTATGGCCGGAGGAGGACGTCAAGGTGCACAGGCCGGTCAAAATGGCCGAGTTGCGGGTGACCGGCCTGGACGACTGCACCACCAGGGAGGAGGTGGTGGCGGCCATCGCTGCCCAGGGCAAATGCGCCCCGAAGAATGTGGCCGTAGGCGAACTTCGCCGAGGCTACACCGGGGCCAGCTCGGTTTGGGTGCGGTGCCCGCTGGAGACCGCCAACTCCCTGGCCGCCCCTCCGCCAGGAAGGCCAGCTGGGGATCCAGGCAGGTTGCGCGTGGGCTGGGTCGCAGCCCACGTGCGACTACTGGAGTCACGCGCCTGGCGATGCCTCAAGTGCTTCGGCACGGGGCATAGTGTCGCCAGGTGCACCAGCACCGTGGACCGCAGCGGTTTATGTTTCCGCTGCGGTCAAACCGGACACAAGGCGGCCGCGTGCTCGGCCGCGCCGCACTGCGCGCTGTGCGCGGCGGCCGGGCGCAAGGCTGATCACCGGGCGGGGGGCAAAGCTTGCTCCCCGTCTGGTGTTAACACAGAACGGAATAGGCGCCGCAAAGCCAAGCGGCGCCAACAGAGGAAGTCGGCCGGGGGAGTACCGGCCGGCGGTTCGGACCCCGCCGTGGCGACTAGTGCGCCCGATGGCGGGGGCGGCGGAGGAGGGGAGGGAGCGATGGATGTGGTCCAACCTTAATGGACTGCACCCGTCGCTTCCTCCAAGGTAATTTGAACCACTCCGTCAGGGCTCAGGACATGTTAGTCCAGAGCATGGCGGAGTGGTCCATTGACGTGGCTGTGGTCGCCGAGCCGTATTATGTCCCCCCAGCGGACGACTACTGGTTCCGGGATGAGTGCGGCTTGGCGGCCATACACATCAGGAGAGCCGCAGCGATCCCACCCCTGGAAATGGTGGCCAGGAGACCCGGGTTCGTTGCGGTAAAGATGGAAGATACCGTCGTGATCGGGGTGTACTTCTCTCCAAGTCGGCCTACTCACGAGTTTGAGCAGTTCCTGGACGGGATCGGGGCGATTACTCAGCGCTCCGCTCCCCGTCCAGTGATACTTGCGGGGGACCTCAACGCGAAATCTGTCGCTTGGGGTTCCCCCCGCTCAGACGCTCGGGGTAGGCTGTTGGAAGAGTGGGCGGTCGCGGCCGGGCTCTGTCTTATGAACAGAGGATCGGTCGCGACTTGCGTGCGGTGGCAGGGCGAATCCATCGTGGACGTGACGTTCGCGAGCTCTGCCATCGCACAACGCATCCGCGGTTGGGAAGTGCTGGTGGAGGCGGAGTCTCTATCAGATCACCGGTACATCCGGTTTGATCTGTCCGCCTCCACGCCAACCGCGGTCGCCCAGGGAACTGCACCTCGGTCATTCCCCAGGTGGGCATTGAAGCTCCTGGACAAGGAGCGCTTGATGGAAGCCTCAACTGTGGCGGCGTGGACGCCCATGCGTCCACACCCTGTGGATGTGGAGGTCGAGGCGCTATGGCTCCGGGACACGATGCATCGCATTAGCGATGCTTCGATGCCCCGGGTCGGCCCTCAGCCTCCGAGCAAGTCGGCGTACTGGTGGTCGCCCGAGATAGCGCAGCTTCGTGCTGTATGCGTCCGGGCGAGGCGCCGGTGCGCCCGACATCGCCGCCGCATCCTCGCGCGTCGCGACGATCCCGTCGCGTTCGCGGAGGAGGAGGACCGGCTGCATGGCGAGTACGCGGAGGCGAGGACTGCCATGCGGCTGGCCATCAAGCTGGCCAAGGAAGGGCACATGGAGACTCTCTTGGGGACGCTCGATGACAATCCGTGGGGGCGCCCGTACAAATCGGTGCGCGGTAAGGTGCGCCCGTGGGCGCCTCCCATGACCGAGCGTCTCCAGCCTCAGCAGCTGCGGGACATCGTCTCGACGCTGTTCCCGCAGGAGCAGGCCGGATTTACTCCGCCTGCTATGGGTGAGCCGCCGGATCTTTACACCGGCGGTGAAGCCACTGCTGAGGTGCCTCATATCACCAGAGATGAGCTCCATGTGGCCGTGGCACGGATGAGTGCGAAGGACACGGCCCCCGGCCCGGACGGCATCCACGGCCGGGTCCTGGCCTTGGCCATCAATGCCCTAGGGGACTGACTCCTAAGGCTTTTTAATTCTTGCCTGGAGTCGGGACCGTTTCCCTCGCTCTGGAGGGCGGGCAGACTAGTCCTCTTGCGGAAAGAGGGGCGCCCGGCGGACTCAGCCGCCGGTTACCGTCCCATCGTGCTGCTGGACGAGGTGGGCAAATTGCTAGAACGCGTTCTGGCCGCCCGCATCGTTCAGCACCTGGTCGGGGTTGGACCCGATCTGTCGGCGGAGCAGTACGGCTTCCGGGAGGGTCGTTCGACCGTAGACGCAATTCTACGTGTCCGGACCCTCTCGGAGGAGGCCGTCTCCCAGGGTGGGGTGGCCCTGGCGGTGTCGCTCGACATCGCCAATGCCTTTAACACCCTGCCCTGGTCCGTGATTGGGGGGGCACTGGAGAGGCATGGAGTGCCCCTCTATTTCCGCCGGCTGATCGGCTCCTACCTGGAGGCCAGGTCGGTCGAATGTACCGGGTACGGTGGGACCTTGCACCGGTTCCAGGTCGTGCGCGGTGTTCCACAGGGGTCTGTTCTTGGACCCCTACTGTGGAATATCGGGTACGACTGGGTGCTGAGGGGCGCCCTCCTCCCGGGCCTTAGCGTCATTTGTTACGCGGACGACACTTTGGTCGTGGCCCGGGGGGATGACTTCCGAGAGTCTGCCCGTCTTGCCACAGCGGGGGTGGCCCTCGTCGTCGGCAAAATAAAGAGGTTGGGCCTCGACGTGGCGTTGCACAAATCCCAGGCCCTGTGGTTCTACGGGGCCGGGGCGGTGCCGCCAGTCGACGCCCAAATAATGGTTGGAGGCGTCCAGATTGAGGTCGGGGTGCAGTTGAGGTACCTCGGCCTCGTGTTGGATAGCCGTTGGACCTTCCAGGCCCATTTCGCGAACCTGGTCCCCCGATTGATAAGGACGGCCGGCCAACTGGGTCGGTTGCTCCCGAATGTCGGGGGGCCCAGCCGCGCCGTGCGCCTCCTCTATGCGGGGGTGGTGCGATCGATGGCCCTATACGGTGCGCCCGTCTGGGCCGACGCACGGGTGCGATTAAACATCGCCCGATTCCTGCGTCGGCCACAGCGCATCGTTGCTATTAGGGCCATCCGCGGTTACCGCACCGTCGCCTTTGAGGCGGCGTGCGTGCTGGCGGGGACGCCGCCCTGGGAGCTGGAGGCGGAGGCGCTCGCTGGCGACTATCGCTGGCGATGCGAACTCCGCGCCCGGGGCGTGGTGCGTCCCCTGCGGGAAGCGGTTCGCGATCGGAAGGTCCAATCTCGGCGGTCCGTAATGGAAGCGTGGAAGCGACGTCTCGCTAACCCCACCTGGGGTCTACGGACCGTCGAGGCGATCCGCCCGATCCTAGATGATTGGGTGGGTCGTGGCGAAGGACGCCTCACCTTTTGGATGGTGCAGATGCTGACCGGGCACGGGTGCTTCGGTCGGTATCTGCACCGGATCAAGGCCGAGCCGACGGCGAGGTGCCACCATTGCGTGGGATGTGACCAGGACACGGCGGAGCATACGCTCGCGCGCTGCCCCGCATGGGAGGGGCAGCGTTGTGTCCTGGTCCAACAAATAGGTCCGGACTTGTCGCTCCCGGGCGTCGCGGCGTCGATGCTCGAGAGCGACGAGTCTTGGAAAGCGATGCTCGACTTCTGCGAGGCCACCATCTCGCAGAAGCAGGTGGCGGGGGCTGAGAGAGAGAGGCTGTACGCCGCTCTCGACTTGCCAACCCGCCGCCGTCGAGCAGGGGGCCGGAACCGGGATCTCGCCCGGATTCTGGCCCCCTAAGAGTTTCGGGTCCCCAACGCATGCGAGTGCGAGCGGGGACCCAAGAAGGTGCCGTGTCTCGCTCAACACGCCCTTAGCGCTAGAGCATCCGGGGGATGGTAGACCGCGCTCCCCGACCCACGCTGGTTCTGACCCAGCGGGGTATTCCGCGGGAGGGTGACACGCGGTCCCATCTTGGCGGGCTTCGGAAAGCCCGCCGACCGAGAGAGCCGGTGGCCGTATTCGCCGGCGGCTACCGGTTCGGCGTCCGGAGACGGAGCGACGGGAAAGCATGCCGATGGCGTAACGCGTCGCGCCGTCCCTCCAAACCCCGTGCTGGGTTCTGGCCTCAGCCGGGGTTCGGACGCTGAGTGTGAGCGGTTGGAGGTTTTAGTGAGGTTCAACTCCCACATACCCCGCCCGCGGGGCGGGCGGGGATCCGGTGGTTTCCTCCAACTGAAAAAAAAAAAAAAAAAAAAAAAACCATTAATTATTATATTCAAAACTAAATTTTTCTGTTTCAGATTCAAAGTTGGTGCACAGAAGCAGGTCCCGGAGTGACGTATGAGTTCGAACAGAAGGATCCGTTCACCGCCCCGACTGTCCTTGACGACACCAATATATACTGGACGGCTTTCAAACAAGCCTCCGAAGACCTGTGAGATTCTTTATATTAGTTCGAATTCAATCACACACTGACAATTCACACAGTACCTAATTATTGAACATGAAAATATTAACACCTAAAACTTAGAAATGACACTGAATGTTGCTCAAGTTACTATATACGTACATAAGAAAGAGTAAGTACATAAAAAAATAAGTTTGTGGCAACCAATAATAGCGCGCGAGGTCCTGACTCGCTGTTACGACATTTGCAAGAATCTTCGCATATATACTACAGTGGGCTTCAGCCTGACCGGGCATACACTACCTCACCCGGTCAGAGATCTCCCTTTAGCCTAATACCATCTGTTTCGACTTCATATAATTCAAATCGCCGCCAATTTGTGTACTTTGAATGTGGAATTCAAATTTCGAACAAGGGCAACATTTTTGTTGTTCTATGCGCGGGTATCAAGAAATAAACGCCTGACGATGACATACACTTTTTGTCTTCGGCCATTACGCGAAAGATTCATGCATCGTACGGAGCACTAATTCGAACGCAATCTTTACGTGCACTATTCATATTATTAACCTTATCAAGATCATCGTAAAACGTGGTAAAACCATCGACCAGTGTGTTACTGTGTGTCGCGGTCACCAAGATTGGAGCCAGGAGCCGTCATCGTAATCTATCCAGGTACGTGCGCATTGTATGTTACGGGTTTGGATTTTCATAGGAACGTACATCTAATTGAGCGGCGATAGTCATTTTATTTCGCAATAAGTGATTTTCGACCCTGTGTTCGGGAACGGGTTGTAATACACTCTTTCTCCCACACATTTCTGGTGCCGAAACCCGGGACGGTAAACGTAATACATACATAATACATATTGGTATTTTCTGAGTGCATTTTTTGATATAAAATTCTAACACTCGTTAACTTATATAGGTTGACAACTTCAATTCGAGTGAACCGTACTTCCGAATTTTAGTCTTACATTGTTATCTCGTAACGTTTATTTTCACAAAATCGATAACCAAACGCTAGGATAATTTTTATTTTCAAGATCATAATATAAACAATCAAAATATTAATCGGTGTTTATATAATTTATCGGCTTGAAATAATTTTTTACCCTTAAATATTCTTTTTTCTAACGATATCAATACAAACGTCAAATAAACGTGATCAAACATTCTAAAACATTTTCATTTTTAATTAGTAACAAATTTCTTGTATTGAATCATTGTCTGCGGTAACCGCCATCGAGCGGTCAGGGTATAGTGCGCTGTCATTTCTACCTACAATTTAAAACATAAAGTATATAACCGTTATTACTTCGGTTATTTGTGTTTTTTTGTCTTTTTACAACAATTACGATTAAGTTGTTTGTCTGTAGTTCATCAATCTACGACTTTTTACAACAATTACGATTAAGTTGTTTGTCTGTAGTTCATTAATCTACGACTTTTTATCAGAAACAAGTAAATCATGTCGTTTTGTACTAAGTCGAAACGGAAATCTATTCATGGCAAATCTAAATCGATTGAGGAAGCCTTTTCATTAAGTGATTTGCCATCATTGCGTAGGAAACGTACAATTATTTTCAACCGCGTTGCTAAGGCGTTAGAGGTGGGCTCCTCGGCTTCGCTTGACCTTTCGAATCGTGAATTGTTCATTTCGCACTATGATGATATAAAGGCTAATGCACATAAATTCGAAGAATTACATTTTTTAATCATTGATCTTTCTGATCGGTCTGACGAAGATCAAAATATACAAGAAACTTTTGATGAAATGTACTTTAAAATTAAATCAATTTATCGTAACTTAACAAAAGGAGAAATTAAATTTTCTAACTCATCTAACCTTGTGAACGAACGGTCAAATATTAAATTACCAAAAATCTCATTACCTACCTTTTCGGGTGACTTAAAACAATGGCCTGAATTTATAGATAAATATAATTCGTTGATTCACAATTGCACTTCGCTCACTGATACCGACCGCTTTCACTATCTTGTATCATCATTACGCGACGACGCTTCCAGCGTTATTCGAAGGTTTCCTGTCAATAGTGAACATTATCGGGATGCGTATGACTGTTTGGTTTCGCGTTATCAAAACGAGCGTGAACTCGCCTTTACTTGTTGGCGGGATATTTTAAACATTAACTTGAAACTCAACAACGCTCACGAATTTCGTCGCTCGCTTGACTCGATTGAGGAGAACATTTGTATTTTAAAACGATTGAATCTACCGGTCGATCAATGGGAGTTTATCTTAAATTATCACGTTCTTTCGAAGTTGGACTCTAAGATACGTTGTGAGTATGAACAACAACAACCGAGCGGTGTAATTTCTAATTATAACGAACTTACAATTTTTTTGAAACAAAAGTGCGATGCTCTCAAGCGTGATACTCATTTTACCGATTCGATAAAACCTACTTCCACTACTTCGAAAGAGAATTATAAATCAAATTCCACTCACTTCACGTCTAAACGCATTTATCCGTCTCACACTTTGCTCGCATCAACTTCAGATCACAAGGATAGTACTATTAACGTAACAAGAATTGGGTATAAGTGTTCTTATTGCGGTGAACCACATAGTATTACACATTGCAAAGATTTTTTATTAAAAACTGTTGACGAACGTAAGGATATAGCCTCATCAAAGCAATGGTGTTACAACTGCTTGAAAGCATCTCATCAGATCAAAAACTGTAATTCTATATTCGCATGCCAAAAATGTAAACGTAAACATCATACTCTATTGCATAATGATGAAAATAGATCAACGCAATCGAACTCCAGTTTGTTAACGAATAACGACACAGCGTTTTCTGCCTCAAATACTACTGTTTTGTTGGCTACCGCCTTAATACAACTGATGGATTCTGACGGTCAATTTTTAAATTTCCGCGCCTTGTTTGACACTGGAAGTCAAAATAATTTCATAACGGAACGTGCGGCTCAATCGTTAAACATTGAATCCTTACCAACATCGACACGTGTTAGTGCATTAGGTGGAGTGGCTGCAGCAATAAAAGGTCATATAAATGGCGTTCTAGGCACCGGTGATCAACCCCTGTTCAAATTAAATTTACAAACAATTGAAAACATTTGTGGCGATCAGCCAATCGCCAAGCTAAATCGTGCTAGCGCAACACAGCTAAATGAGATAAAACTAGCTGATCCTGGGTTTGATATACCTGGACCAATCGATGTGTTGCTGGGTGCTGACGTCTTTGCGGAGTGTGTTCTACCAGAACGAATAAAGGGTACGTTATCACAACCCCCAGCATTCAATTCAGTGTTTGGATGGCTGTTGCTGGGTCGGGCTCCTTTAGCTACCAACTCTTTACTGACAGTGCAGTCAGGTGCAGATGGGGATCTTAGCAATCTTGTACAGCGTTTTTGGGAAATCGACAGTCCTCCTCAATCGGTAACATTGTCTCCAGAAGACCAGTTGTGTGAGAAGAAATTTAAGGCTGAACATTCTCGCGACGACTCTGGTCGATACATGGTTAAACTTCCATTCAAAGCTGATAGTGAGCCCGTCTTCTTCGGTATTCGTGACATAGCGTTGAGACGATTTCACGCCTTGGAACGACGTTTAGGTCGCGATCCAGAGCTGCACAGACAGTATTCAGAGTTTATGGCCGATTATCTTGCCAAAGGTCATATGACCTTGGTGCCAATGGAAGATATTAAAAAGGGTAAATATTACATCCCCCACCACTGTGTAATCAGGCCAGAAAGTCACACTACTAAACTTCGTGTGGTGTTTGACGCCTCGGCGCGGGATTCAAATCATGTTTCTCTTAATGATACTTTGTTAAAAGGGTCCAAGTTACAAGCTAACATAAACGAAATACTTCTCCGCTTTCGTGAAAGCTCTATAGTGTTTATGGCGGACATTCAACAAATGTTTCGCCAAATCTTAGTCAATCCCTGTCATCGTGATTATCAACGTATTCTGTGGAGATTCAATGAGAATTCTCCTATTCAGGAATATCGATTAAACACCGTCACTTATGGTACAGCATCTGCGCCATTTCAAGCTTGCAGAGTCATTCAGCAGCTTGTACATGATGAGGGCAGCGCGTATCCTATAGCAAAGGAGATATTATCATCAGGAGTGGGGATCTATGTTGATGACATTGTGTCTGGAAAAAACACGCTGGCCGACGCACTTTTGGCTAAATCCGAAATCATTAACTTACTAAAATTGGGCCAATTTCATTTACGTAAGTGGGCCAGTAATAATCCTCAAGTTTTGGCTGATATACCACAAGAAGATCGCCTCTTGGATCCGATTTCATTAGACGAAGCGACAGATTCGACACTTAAAGTTCTTGGGCTAAAATGGGATCCAGCTTCGGATTGTTTCCTATTCGACGTAACTACTTCTGATCGACCTTGCACTAAGCGTACAATTCTCAGTGAAATTGCAAAAGTATTCGACCCACTAGCATTTTTGTCTCCCCTTACAGTAAAGATTAAATGCCTGATACAACAGTTATGGATAGCGGGTATCGGTTGGGATGACAGACCTCCATCGAATATTGTTGAACTATGGAATAATTATCAGTCAGAACTTCATCTAATAAAGGGTTTAAAAATCCCGAGACGTCTCACTGTTGATGACGCTATGTCATATGAGGTTCACGGTTTTTGTGATAGCTCCGAGCTTGCCTATGGAGCGTCATTATACATGAAAATTACTAATAAACAGGATGAGGTTCATATCGTTCCTATCGCTTCCAAGGCTCGCGTAGCTCCAATTAAGCAACTATCGTTACCACGTTTAGAATTGTGTGCAGCTGCACTGCTTGCAAACTTATACGACTTTTTTAAAGACACATATAAGATATCTACGACACAGGCTGTCAACGTTTATTTTTGGTGCGACTCCACCATTGTATTGTCTTGGCTACACTCGCACTCTTCTCGATGGGCTACTTTTGTGGCAAATCGTGTCAGTCTAATCCAGGATAAAACCCCGGTGGAGTGGTGGAATCATATCTCATCCTCGGACAATGCTGCAGATGTTTGCTCACGAGGTCAGCTTCCTAAGGAACTAATGCAGAATGGTTTATGGTGGGCAGGACCTTTATGGTTGTGTTTAAAAACATATCCAAAACTAAGTTCAGAAATGGAGCATACAGATCCACTAGCACTCAGTGAAATTAAACGTTCTGCGCCAATATCTTTACTAGTTCAAAATACCTCACAATCGTTACAAAATGATAACACCTTCCTCGACATACTACTGAACAAATTCTCGTCGATAGAAAAGATCATTCGAATTATATCATACTGTAATCGTTTTATAAAAGGAGCAAGAAGACAGACCCTAGGTACAAATATTTATATAACCTCAAAGGAACGTCAAGAATCCTTACTAATCATTGTTAAGTTTGTCCAATTTAAATCATTCCATGATATATTTATGAAATTAAACTCTAGTCAAATCCTTCCTAAACCTTTTCGCAAGCTAAACCCATTCCTCGACGATCGTGGTGTTCTTAGAGTAGGTGGACGTATCCGTCATGCGGGATTAGGTTTTGAGCAAAGGCATCCAGCCCTACTGCCTCCAGATTCTCCTTTGACAATGAAACTTATCGAATCGATTCATCGAACACATTGCCACGCCGGAATGAATACAACTCATTATTTGTTACTTCAGCAATTTTGGATTATATCGGCCAAACGAAGGATAAGACACTGTCTCTCAAAATGCATTCCTTGTTACCGCGTGAAACCTCAGCCACTTCAACCATATATGAGTGATCTACCTAAATATCGTGTTAATCAAGTCAAACCATTTTCTATCGTAGGTGTCGACTACGGTGGACCATTTCGAATTAAGTTAGGTACTCATCGTGGTGCAAAAATCGATAAAGCTTATCTTTGTCTGTTCGTATGCTTGACAACAAAGGCAGTGCACCTAGAAGTAGTATCGAGTCTTTCGACAGAAGGATTCATCGCCGCACTGCGACGTTTTGTAGCGCGTCGTGGTAGATGCAATACTATTCATGCGGACTGTGGAACGAACTTTGTGGGGGCAAGAAATTTCTTCTCATCTCTTATGGAGAACGCTGCCGGAACACAACAAATCGAGTTTAAATTTAACGCTCCTTCTGCACCACATTTCGGAGGTGTTTGGGAAATACAAATCAAAGCCGCAAAGACACATCTATATCGCATAGTTGGTGATCAAGTGTTAACTTTCGAGGAACTAACTACCCTCTTTAGTCAAATCGAAGCAGTCCTTAATTCTCGTCCGTTGTGCCCACTGAGTTCAGACCCTAACGATATGAACGTTTTAACTCCCGGTCATTTCTTAACCTTAGAACCACTGACTACCGTTCCAGACAATGATTTATTAGACATTAACATTAACCGTCTTAATAGATGGCAACTTATTCAATCCTTTCAACAAAACTTTTGGTTACGTTGGAAAAACGAATATCTACACGGTTTAATTCAAAGAGAAAAATGGACAAAAATGTCCAAACCATTACAAATCGATACCATGGTCCTAATCAAGGATGATAATCGTACACCGTTACTTTGGTCACTCGGGAGAGTAGTCGAGCTACACCCCGGAGCTGACAACGAAGTCCGCGTAGCAACGGTCAAGACAGCGAACAATAGTCTCATTAAGAGACCGCTGGTTAAACTTTGCCCACTGCCAATTTCATCTTAATTTTTAATCGTTTTAAGCAAGGGTTACCTTGTACATTTTTTTTATTATTTATTTATTTATTTTTTTTTGTATAACCTTGTTTGCATAATAACGTTTATTATTATAATTGAATCAACACTATCGTATCATTTGTATTGTGTACCTACTTGTAATGAGAAAATACCAATAGTATTTTGGCCGGCGGGATGTTTCGACTTCATATAATTCAAATCGCCGCCAATTTGTGTACTTTGAATGTGGAATTCAAATTTCGAACAAGGGCAACATTTTTGTTGTTCTATGCGCGGGTATCAAGAAATAAACGCCTGACGATGACATACACTTTTTGTCTTCGGCCATTACGCGAAAGATTCATGCATCGTACGGAGCACTAATTCGAACGCAATCTTTACGTGCACTATTCATATTATTAACCTTATCAAGATCATCGTAAAACGTGGTAAAACCATCGACCAGTGTGTTACTGTGTGTCGCGGTCACCAAGATTGGAGCCAGGAGCCGTCATCGTAATCTATCCAGGTACGTGCGCATTGTATGTTACGGGTTTGGATTTTCATAGGAACGTACATCTAATTGAGCGGCGATAGTCATTTTATTTCGCAATAAGTGATTTTCGACCCTGTGTTCGGGAACGGGTTGTAATACACTCTTTCTCCCACACACCATCTATACCCACAAATTTATCCCATAACAGTAAGAACACTGTAGTTAAAGAATAATGCGTCACTGAGCTTTAACACCAAATATGAAATCATTAAGTGATCGCTGAACGATTGAGATTAAAAAACGTTGTTTTTTTCCTTTTCGTAGTGTTAAAGGATTTGAGTGATTCCCGATGGATGTAACAAGTCAGGATGGCCGAGCGGTCTAAGGCGCTGCGTTCAGGTCGCAGTCCACTTCTGTGGGCGTGGGTTCGAATCCCACTTCTGACATTCATACTTTTTGGAAAAATTGTTGTTCTACTAAAAAATACTAATTATTCTGTTTGACTTGATTAATTTTAATATATTATGCCAACATCCAAGACTAACTTTAATTTTTGCTAATTTGTGGTACAAAATGCGAGGTTCAATTGTTTCCTATTTGATAAATTTTACCAAAAAATAAAAATCAAATATTTGCATTAATACTACATAATGTCTAGTTAACAAAAAAGTATCATCTCTTATCTATGATATGTTATAATTTTTACATTTCTGTTGATTTCTCAAATAAATAAAACAAATCTTTTTCAGTGGTATGACTTTGAACGTCCAAACGTTCAATGGAGGTACCGACAGTCGTTTCCTTCGCGAGCTCGGTATTCCTGCTCTTGGCTTCTCTCCCATGAACAACACAGTACCAGGACTGCATGAGAATAACGAATGTCTCAAGCTGGACGTATACATAAACGGAATACAAATCTACAAGAACATCATATCGGCTGTCGCTAACGTTTGATAATTTTGATATGAATAAAGTTATTGCAGTTTATTGAGTTTTTTATTATTATAATAATCCCTACTTATCCTTAATATTGTAAATGCGAAGAACTCTGTATGTCTGTCTCTCTGTATGTCTGTCTGTTACGCTGTCCTGCTTAAACCTCTCAACCGATTTAGATGAAATTTGGCACAGACAATCTTTAGACCCTGAGAAAGAACATAGGCTACTGTAAACGACGCGCCAAATAAATATTGTATTACTTTTTAAGTTAGCTGTAGTATAAGGGTAAATTTCATTTTGATTTTGTTCTGTATTGTTTTTTATTAATAAACTACTTACGCTCGCGTGAGCGTGCGCTTGCTTGACTTTGCATAGACGCTTGGCTCCGCGATGTGACGTCATCGCGTAGCCGGGCCTCGCTAGCGGCGCGGCGCGAGAGTCCCTTCCCGCGCCGCGCTGCCCGACCCCGCGACCCGCAGTCGCCCGCTATCACCTAAACGATTCGCACGTATTGCCACGCTTGCCACGCTCACGCACCGCTTTGTGTTCAAAACTGTGTTTTTATTTAACAACCACGTCCTCTTGCACGCATCCTTAACAAGTTGGTCAACTTCGAGCCGAATAACATCATCCCACGCATTGTGTCACGCTTATTAAAGCATGTTCAAGACGCCGCCTTCACCAAGCACGCGCCGCCATTTTGATCACAGGATGGTACAAACGCGTAGCGCTGTGAAGAAAGAATTACTTCACAAGAATGTGGCTGCATCAGACAAAATGCACATGGATCAATCAGCACGAGAATTCCAATCTGAAATTCTTGGCGCAGAAAAACCCGCTCTAACGAAGAAACCCCATACCGACTTCGGCCTGGAACGAAAAAGTGGGAAATCTGCTGCGAGGAGTTCAAGATCACTCGAGGCACGCAAAAAACAGCTCGAATACGAAGCAGCCAAGGCGAACGCTGAAATACAGAAAAAATTAATTGAACAAAAATTGGCGGCAGATTTAGCCGCGCTTGACGCGAACTCGGAAATACAAGATGGCGCGACTCGTGAAAGTTTTTCGTGTTCCGAAAACAAAGTTGAACAATGGCTAGAAGAATCTCACATGGCAGGTACCTGCGCTGACGCCGGCTTCCGTGAATTGGTTAGCGCTATCCACCACTCTAACGCACAGTGCCAACACTTGATGGCCCGATGCTCGTCATCCAGAGATCTACCACAATTTTACGGAGATCCTCTGGAATGGCTAAGCTTCAAACAAGCATACATCGAGTCATCGAACATATGTCAATACACTGCAGCAGAGAGCATGTGGAGGCTACGCAGGGCCCTTCGTGGAGAAGCAAAAGAAACCGTCGTTTCACTTCTCATCGGGAACACGCCACCAGACACAGTAATGGAAGCATTGGAAATGCGCTACGGCAGACCAGAGGTTATCATACATAAAATAACACACAATTTGAAGAAAATTAATCCTCTGCCACAAAATTACCATCAAGAAATAGTGTCTTTCTCTATAAAAATCAAAAATTACGTAGCAGCTGCTCAAGCCATTGGAGAAGCAGATTATCTTCGAAGCCCTGAAATGCTGACATCAGTGCTGTCAAAGTGTCCGTCCACACTCATCTACAAGTGGGCGGAGTACTTTAGTGTAAAAGTTAATAACAGTGTAAAGTCAAAATTAGAATATTTCTCTGAATTTTTATACAACGAAGCAAACATTGTGTCAATGGCAGGTTTGACAAACATACATAGTCAAACTGATCACAAAAGAGTTTACGGAGACCGTAAGCCACAACTTCTTCTAGTGGGACAGCGAAGTGACTCATCTAACTCCAAAGGATGTGGTTTTTGTCACGGCTGCCATCATCCGATCACCGAGTGTGCTCGTTTTAAGAGAGCTTTGACCAAGGATCGCTGGCGCTACGTGAAGACTAACAGACTGTGTCACAAGTGTCTGCTAGAACGGCACAACCGAGACACATGTTCCTCAGCAGCCTGTGGAATCGATGACTGCGACCTTCCTCATCACCGTTTCCTGCATTGGAAGAATAAAAACAAAACCTGTGACAGTGTATCGGACAAAGTGAACAGTGAAAACAATATTTTAGAGACTGTAGCTTATACTAATGACTTTAACAGTATGTCTGTGTTTTTAAAAGTTGTTCCAGTAAAAATACATGGTGCTAATGGTGTGTTTAGTACATATGCACTTCTTGATGATGGTGCAACTGTGTCTCTCATATCGGCATCCTTTGCTGATCGTGTCGGCTTAAATGGACATAAACAAAACTTATTAGTGCGGGGTGCATGGGACACAGAACTGTCATGTGAAAGTGAAGTTATTGATTGTAAGATTAGTGGTAATAAAAATAAATTAATTGATGTTACTTTGCGCAAGGTTCAGGAACTGAATTTACCAATTCAAAAAACATCTAAAATAGTTCTTGAAAAATACAATCATTTACAACATATTAAAAATAAAATACAATTAAATTCTGAAAAACCTACAATATTGTTAGGACAAGACAACTATGATTTAATTATGCCACTTAAAATATTAACTGGAAAGAAAAATGAACCTTGTGCAACGTTGACACCACTAGGGTGGTGTATTCATGGTATGTGTTCTGGATTGGCGAGAGCATTGACCTGCAATGTGACTGCCCACCTACAACTACTCACCAGCTGCAACATCTCAGACATTCCTGCACATAATAACATTGTCAACTCATCAGTACTGCAGACGGAAGACAACAACATCTGCCACCATGCCGACACTCAACTTCATGAACTGGTTAAGAAGAATTTTATGTTCGAGAGCATCGGTGTAAGTACTCAACCACATCAGAGCAAGGATGAGCTGAAAGCTATAGCTGCACTCAATGAATCTGCTTCATTGAACAATGGAGTCTGGGAGGTTACACTACCATGGAAGAACCGGAACTCAAAAATGGTGAAGTCATACTGCAATATTTTTAAGCGTTTTAAATCTGTTAAAAATGAAATGAAAAAAGATGAAGATTATGCACTAAGATATGAAGAAAGAATTCATCACTTATTTCATAATAATTTATTTATTGTTCATAATAAATATGCTGGAAAATTGCAACTTATGAGAAGATATTTATGGATTGATTCAATGACAGCACTGCACAAGATGAAAAATGAAAATATAAATTATTCACCACTTATGCCAAACCATCTTGGTGAAATGGATAAGTTTTGTAGCGCTGTAGAATGGCACTATGTGCCTACAGAAAGGAATATTTCAGACTTAGCTAAAAAGAATAGCAAGTACAAACTACAAAACTACTGTGAATGGTTCCAGGATCCCAGATTTCTTTGTGGTGTGAAAGATAGTTGGTTCTTGAAAATTCCTGAAGCAGAAAATATAATAAATAATGAAAATTTTGAATTATTAAGAAATAATATGTATGAGCAGAATCAATGTAATTTACCTACATTAGAAGAACAGAGGTCTTCTTGGCTGAAAGGAATTTTAGAAAAGGTATATCCGGGTAAAGACGGGCACTTTCGCACTATGGATGTCAAGACTGCAACGAGAGTGTTCACCAGACCGGTTACCTGCTTGGCGCTACCGATGGACAGTGGTGTCACTAAGCGACACTGGGCGGAGATTGTAAACGACGCGCCAAATAAATATTGTATTACTTTTTAAGTTAGCTGTAGTATAAGGGTAAATTTCATTTTGATTTTGTTCTGTATTGTTTTTTATTAATAAACTACTTACGCTCGCGTGAGCGTGCGCTTGCTTGACTTTGCATAGACGCTTGGCTCCGCGATGTGACGTCATCGCGTAGCCGGGCCTCGCTAGCGGCGCGGCGCGAGAGTCCCTTCCCGCGCCGCGCTGCCCGACCCCGCGACCCGCAGTCGCCCGCTATCACCTAAACGATTCGCACGTATTGCCACGCTTGCCACGCTCACGCACCGCTTTGTGTTCAAAACTGTGTTTTTATTTAACAACCACGTCCTCTTGCACGCATCCTTAACAGCTACCTTTTAATTGAAAGTGACGAAGACAAAGTCGCTAGTATTTAATACAACTCTGTGTTAAATATCACTGAATCATAAATTTGTACGATGAAGAAAAACAACGTAAGGGAATCTCCAAATTGGAAAAGGAATAAAAATTCAAAGATATGTGATGTACCTTTACTAAAGGGATTTCGACCCAACAGTAGACATTTAGTGGACAGTACAGTATAGAATATAAACAGGTAGGAAGGTAGTTGCGATCTATTTATCAGCATGCTTTCAACAAATATGGAACATCGTTTTGGTAAAATTTTATCGATTAAAATGGCTTGGTAATATTTATAATGTTGCGTGACGGGAGTTGAATTATCTATGATAATGAATTCAAGTAACCAATAACCTTGAATACATGTATTAGGGTTTTGTATTTCCGATATTGAATGTCGCTTTTGTCCGGAGAACTGGAGAGAAAGCTGTTCAAAAATATAAATTAAATACACTAAAACAATTTAAGAAAAACTTGAGGGGTGTTATGGGACACCCGAATATAACGAAGTTCCTTTCGATTAAAAGATATCTAATATTTTTTTTTCCTAACGTAACGCGCGATAAAGAACGTGTTTTAAAAGATTATCATCACAGTGCCATCTAGCGATAATCATCTAAAACAAAAATAAGGAACGTGTTTTAAAAGATTTTGATCACAGCGCCATCTAGCGATAATCATCTAAAACAAAAAAGTGTCGTGACAACTTTTCGTAAGAATTTTTTCCGTCTAGCCCCATTTCACAACGCGCGAAAAGGAACTTCGTTCCAACAAAACTTTTTACACTAAATCTTTTAGGTAGGTATATTATATATTTTAGGATATTGTTTAGTGTAAGTAAGCTAATCAAATTAATTTATTTTAGTTTAAATTCTGCCATTGTCATGAAATTCGTTGTTAAAAATGTTTTTCCCAATTTTTACATGGAAATTCTGTTACCTTTTTACGACATGACCACAGGGCGCACAAGGGTTTTTGATGCAACCCACAAACCACATGTCGCCTTCACGTTGAAACAACAGCATTTTACATTAAAACGAAATTCAAAATTTAAAACATTGTTACCATCAAATAGTCGTGGTGGCCGAGTGGTTGAAGCGCTTGCCTTCCGTACGGGAGGTCGCGGGTTCAAAACCGGCCGGCTTGTTCCTCTAAATCTTAATATGAAAAAGGTTTATGTGCAATTTTTCACAACACCACTGGCTTAAAACGGTGAAGGAAAACATCGTGAAGAAACCTGTATATTGGAAAAGGATTCTAAAAATCCTTGGAAGATATGTGAAGTCCCCAATCCGCATTGGGCAGGATTGGTGGACTATGCCTAACCCCTCTTCGGAGGAGACCTGAGCTCAGCAGTGGGCAGTAATGGGTTGTTACAGTACAGTACCATCAAATCTTCAAGTTTCAGTATTATAGAGATCAAGAGTTGTTTTATTGCTTGATTAGATTACTTATAGAGAAATAGTTGACCAAGTTGAGAGGATTAACTAGTTATACAATAGACACATACTGACAAAGTTTCACACTTAATTACTTAAGTTCTGACTTAAAACGGTGAAGGAAAACATCGTGAGGAAACCTGCAGATCGGAAAAGGATTCTAAAAATCCTTGGAAGATATGTGAAGTCCCCAATCCGCATTGGGCAGGCGTGATGGACTATGCCTAACCCCTCTTCGGAGGAGACCTGAGCTTAACAGTGGGCAGTAATAGGTTGTTACAGTACTGTACCTACTTAATTTCAGCATTGGTTAATTAAACTATTAAATCAAAAGTATAGTATTACTTAATATTAAATTTCTGAATCTATGTATCAATACATAGTATAAAACAAAGTCGCTTTCGCTGTATGTCTGTATGTATGCTTAGATCTTTAAAACTACGCAACGGATTTTGATGCGGTTTTTTTTAATAGATAGAGTGATTCTTAAGGAAGGTTTGTATGTATAATAAATGCATAATATAGTAGAGAAACACTGATAAATTTAAAGGTTTCTAATGTGATGTCGTAAATAAGCACGTTTTTTGCGCTTATATTGCAAACGCTGGCTGAACCCTACGAAATAGACCAAAATAATGTACTACAGTATTGTTCACCTTAAAAATTTCAACAAAAAAGTCCGCGATGGTATATGTCTATCTCTTAGGGATAACCCAGCATAACCATTTTTATTCTTTACTAAAAGATGGCTATTTACGAAGTGATTTTAAACAATACAGCATTAATCCTTATCCAATTAAGTACCTTAAATAAATTGTGCATTTATTATAGATCAATATGCTTTTTACAGCATGTAATTTAAGTGAATATTACCGAAGATATTACAAATTTAAAATGCAGGGTCGTAGTTGTTTGCGCCGGGCGGCGCGTGCCTATATAGGCTACAATTTTTGAACCCCTTTGTAACGCAGACGAAGTTGCGCGGGTCATCTAGTAGTGTATATAAGGTTGATTTTCATACGTAACAAAGTGAATCTTGAGTTTATTAATACCTAGACAATTTGTGTGTCTAACCTGATATTTAACAGATTCTCTTTGAACTAGGATTAAAACAACAAGATTAATAAAGAGCTACAGTGTATCGTAATATTGCTACAATTCACAAAGATTACTAGGTTCCCAGCACAAGTAAGTAATAAAATATCTCATCACAAAGAAAATCGTTCATCAAATAAGTTACCAAGAATCATAATTAAAACTAGGTACTACTAGGTAGTATTTTTGAATGTAGTGATAGGTATTAACACCTTTTATTTAGGTCACTAGGACGTTTCAGAAAAGTACTATTTGTAGTAGGTGATGGGTAACATGCCGCCCAATGCTTTGTCTTTGCAGATGAGCGACAGTAATCACTTACGATCAGAAGAGTCATAAGCTCGTTTATCTGTCAAGCAAAACAAACCTTTTTGGAACGAAGTTCCTTATCGCGCGTTGTGAAAGAGGGCTAGACGGAAAAAAATCATACAAAAAGTTGTCACGACACTTTTTTTGTTTTAGATGATTATCGCTAGTTGGCGCTGTGACCAAAATCTTTTAAAACACGTTCCTTATCGCGCGTTACTTTAGGAAAAAAAATATAAGATATCTTTTAATCGAAAGGAACTTCGTTCTATTCGGGTGTCCCATGTCACCTCTCAAGTTTTTTTTACAAAATTTCACTTACTACACCTTTGTTTAAGTCACTAAGGATCCGACACAAACTTATCATTCTCACACATTCTTGAACAATATAGAAAAACGAAACACAGTGTTGCTTCCACAGCTATAAATCAATTCCAGAGCTTCCCCCACGTTAACACGCCATTTCCTTCAAATGAAGCGTAAAAACAATGCTTACGAGATATATGTCACCTTGACTTGGATCCCGGGATAAAGTGTTCTATCCTTTATTTTCCTTTAGGGATGTATATAATATCAATGAAATTATGTTACAGCAGCGGGTTGGTTGCAAACTTAGAAAATGTGTCTTATAGGTAGCTGTGTCTAATCTATTTCTTCTTCTGCCAAGTGATCATTAATACGGGCTTTAGCCAACCTTTTATTTGCGATCAAATTAATTTAATCTATACTAATATTATAAAGCTGAAGAGTTTGTTTGTTTGTTTGTTTGTTTGTTTGTTTGAACGCGCTAATCTCAGAAACTACCTGTCCGATTTCAAAAATTCTTTCACTGTTGGAAAGTCCATTTATCGAGGAAGGTTATAGGCTATATTTTATTTTCAAAAAAATTAGGGATCCGCATGAAAATATCGAATATGTAACAAAAGGTGAAAAATCAAAAACCTATTTATGCGTACGCTGCAAAAACTATTGACAATAGAACAAAATGTTGTACTACGGGTTTTAGGTCTTTTGAAGACAAACAAAAAAGTCCGCGACAGCATATATCTAACTATCATAGTTTAGTCACAATAACCGCTTTTATGTTTATAAAAATAAAGAAATTGTCCGAAAAATTAATTTAAGGTTAAATGAGTATCGTTATATTAACCCTTATCCAAATTAAGTATTATATTATCAAGAGTATTAATGTAGAAATAAATTACTTTTTGTTTTATTCCAATCGGACTTTTCGTTTAGAAGTTATTACGAGTATAAAACGCAATTTTATTAATACACCCACAGCGGGCGTCGAAAATAATATCGCGACGACATAGCGAGTACTGTTTGAACCCCTTTGTAACGCAGACGAAGTTGCGCGGGTCAGCTAGTAAAACATAATTGTTTGTTGACGAAATTAAATAATATAAAATTACCCTACCATTCAGATTTGGAATGGACTCCCATCCGCGGTGTTCCCGGAGCGCTATGACATGCCCCTCTTTAAACGAGGTTTAAGAAAAGTCCTGTATCGGTAGGCGATAGATAACAGCCCTTCATTGCCCTGGCATTGCAGAGGTTCATGAGCGACGGTGACCGCTTACCATCAGGTGGGCCGTAGGCTCGTTTATCTATCTTGCAATAAAAAAAAATAAGATAAACTAAAAAAAATAGTTTGAAATTACTATCCCGTAGCAATAGATTGATTGATTTGCACACCAAATACAAAAAATGTACACCAAATACAATAACTAAAAAATGTTGTTACTACATAGCTTGTGCAGCAGTTAACTACCTATCAAAAGCTTAACGAAAATTAATTCCAAAAATACCTCAACAATACATTTTTACACAATACCCTGAATACATCTTTAAGCTAACAAATGACAAAGCGAACAGAACGCTAATAAGGTGTCGCGTCCGAATGCGCATTGCGCAAACAAGGACAGTCTTCATTGAATTTTGTATATTTAATGTAAATACCGCATTGCTCAGTGCCAGGCACGAGGAGGTAATCGTTTAGAATCAATCAAATACTCGTAATAAGATGTTACAGTTTTTACGTAGGACGTATGGGGCCGAATGGTTTTTATTGACGAGCCAACGGGCCTGATGAATTTCAAGGGACACTGAGGATCTGTACCTACAATCTGCCTTTAAAGATTTTTAACTCCATTCAATAATTTGACGGCAAATCTAGTGTTATTCGAAGAATCGTTGCGGAACAGTAACAGTTACCATAGTTGATAGACCTCTTAGCCCGAGAGCTAGTGGCAATTTTTGGGTAACTATTTGAGGCAAACTGAAAATTTGGTCCATTTTTCTCCTGATATAACCCAACTCGGTACTGCAAACCTGGCTGCTGAGCCAGGGCCATCTGCAATGACAGGGGACAGTGCGTAAGGTTTGTAAATATAGGAATGTTTATCAAATCGAATAATTACCTCTATATATGGAACGATGACTTAAGAAAGGTGGCCGGTAACAACTGGATGGGACGAGCAGAAGATCGAGATCAGTGGCGTATTTTGAGAGAGGCCTATGTCCAGCAGTGGACGAGTGTGGGCTGATGATGATGATGACGATGTAACTAAGTACTATTGGCTGAAGAGATAATGGAGATATTAATTATTGGATTCGATTCGAACGTTCCTACTCTACTGTTGTTTATTTGGCATATGACACGATGATGTGATGATGAGATGAAAACGATCAAAGGAATACTTAAAGAGAAAGCTTCAAAGTACAATGATTTGGATGAACCATTCTCGTCCAAATAGATACACGCTATTTAACATTAAAAAAAGAAATAAATTAACAACATAACGTGTTTGTAATCTGTATGTAAATAAGCTGTAATAAATAAGTACTATGTTTTGTTGTTAGCTCACTGAATGTGAGCGCTGTGATATATTTTAGTACTTACATACACTACCGAGCTCTCGTTATAGTTTATTTTAACTTTATTTATATTGGTGTATTTAATTTCCTCCTTTCTACATTATTTTAAAACCAATATTGTTTTGCAAATTCTGTACTTTTACAGAATTTGCAAAACAACGATATCTAACAAATGTAATTTATTAGTCAATCTTCCTAATAAACATCAAAAATTATTATAAAATTCTCGATTTATATTTAAATTCTCTAAAAACTTACAAGCTAGTTATGTAACCCTTAACCTAGCGATCTTTAACCCTTTCAGGACAATAAGATGGCTGAGACTAAATATGCGAATACTACACAATATTTGAGTTATTCTGTAAAGTAAGAGATATCACTAGAAAAACATAGTAGGGTGTACAAGTCAATATACATAGTATAAAACAAAGTCGCTTTCGCTGTATGTCTGTATGTATGCTTAGATCTTTAAAACTGCGCAACGGATTTTGATGCGGTTTTTTTTAATAGATATAGTGATTCTTAAGGAAGGTTTGTATGTATAATAAATGCATAATATAGTAGAAAAACACTGATAAATTTAAAGGTTTCTAATTTGATGTCGTAAATAAGCACGTTTTTTTGCGCTTATATTGCAAACGCTGGCTGAACCCTACGAGATAGACCAAAATAATGTACTACAGTATTGTTCACCTTAAAAAGTTCAACAAAAAGTCCGCGACGGTATATGTCTATCTCTTAGGGATAACCCAGCATAACCATTTATATTCTTTACTAAAAAATGGTTATTTACGAAGTGATTTTAAACAATACAGCATTAATCTTTATCCAATTAAGTACCTTAAATAAATTGTGCATTTATTATAGATCAATATGCTTTTTACAGCATGTAATTTCAGTGAATATTACCGAAGATATTACAAATTTAAAATGCAGGGTCGTAGTTGTTTGCGCCGGGCGGCGCGTGCCTATATAGGCTACAATTTTTGAACCCCTTTGTAACGCAGACGAAGTTGCGCGGGTCATCTAGTTTCCTATAAATTTCATATGAAACATTTTAACACAACGTACTTAAACGTAACGTTTGACATTCATACAAAAAAATATCGATTCAATAATAATAACGATTTTTGTAGAACGGAAAAATATTTCCCGTGAGCGTGAAAGCGTTAAAAAAAACATTCTAATTGTATTTTCTCAATGTTCAACAAACACGTCAAGTTTGTTTGAAAGGACATGTAACACTAAGCTTCTAAAGCCCGTGATTTAGCGGCATCCGTAATGCGGCAAATCATTTTTCAGACGGTCGCACGGGATTCAACAAAGATTGAAGCTGCGAAGGTACGAAATGTAGACAATATAAATTTATTCATTGTTCTGTCATCAGCAGACTTCATATTTAAATTTGTGAACTGTGCGAGCGACATTTGGAGATGTGTTTATTTGTGTTATTAAAATGAAAAAATAATATACCTAGTATTTTATTGAAAATTAGTTTTTATATGACAAATTAGCTGTTAACTGTCTTGATTGAGCAAGTTTTTCCCCTCAAGTCACGAGGTGTTCGATAACCAGCCAATATCGAATTTCCTACATATTTTCTGAAGACTTGTTAATCTTTTTGTGTTTTTTTTTTCTTTTACACCTATCTTCTAATTCCAAACGTGTTTTATGTTGATAGATAGATCTCAAGAGAACGAAGAACAAAAATTTAACGAAACCCAAAAATCCTTTCAAACACTTTCAGTTATCAAGATTTTTGTTAAATAAGGTATTGTAGACAATATTAAAAATACACAAAACAATGAATTAAAGAAGAGCCTTCAACAAACACTATATAACATGCAAACCACCCTATCCTTCGGAAGGTTTCCGAGACCAGCAACACCGTAAACCTTATTTAATTGTGTCTGCCGCGCGAAACCTAAAACAATATCAACAAGAATTCGAAACAAATTTCATTAAAAATATTTACCGAGGCTTTAAACAATGACAAATTAAAACGATATAAATTCTAAAAGCTAAGTGAACACTGCCTAAGAAAATACTTAGTCCAAAAACTTACCCCAAACATTTCAATCAATCTTGACTCTATACATTTTTCTCTAAAACACACATTAACTGCCCACATTTATTTATATAGCAAACAAACAAATTACAAAAGAAAAGACATGCATCTCTGACAAAAACTTTAAATATAAGTAGGTACTCTGTTTCAACATAAATTTAACAAAATATTAATATCTACAACAATTCATTTAATAAAGGCCAAAATGCGGGAAAACAATGAATACCCTGCCAAGTTAAATACGAGGAAAAGTAAGGGCCAGATTTGCATTCGGAACATCTGTGCCAATTTATGAGGATAGTCGTTATAAAATGTAATGAAACGAAATCTTAATGTTGCAATTACGTGCTAAATATTATCTGGGACATTTCATTATTTTATTGTTCTTTGTTCGTGTTTATTGTAGGTGCTGTTTGACTCATTTTTGAAAAGTTAGAAGTACAGAGAAACAAGTATTAAGAATTTTTCTTTGAATTGAAGAAAATCGCCCCGCTGATATGGTATGAGAGATTGTGAGAGTTGAACTGCACTGAAACCTCTTAACGCTCACGCCAGAACCCTGCCTGAGGCCACAACCTAGCACGAAGTTAAGCGAGACAACACGAAGCGTTACGCACTATGGCATTCTTTACCGTCCCGACTCTTATACAGAGAGGAAATTTTCTTCAACTCTATCGTATAACCTATTCGGAAAATGTATGATCTTTATAGAAAGCGGGTTATTTGTCTAAAATCCCAATAAAATTTAGTAATATATCAGATATACTCCCAGTAGTATAATTTGTTATTCCAATGTAGGTTGCCGTCTCAAATTCTTACAGCTAATTTAGATTAGATACTAATTATAATATGAAAAATAAATCTCAGAACCTGAAAAACAGATTTATATTTTTTTTTCTGTCTTCTCTCTCTATTAATATTGTTTTTTTTTAATTCTAAGCGAACATCACGAAAGGTGCTCTACAAAATCACCTATAGCTAAGAAAAGAGTAATGGACACTCCATCAACACTGTTTACTTTCCTGATTGGAATCATTTACTTAACTATACAAGTTATCTTTACCACGAGTAAGCTTATGACTAAAGGTTGTGTTCATTTTCTCGGAAATTTTCTTAGAACTACGCACATATTTATTTGTTCACACCTCTACCCTTTCAGTATTCCAAATATCTTACCATGTTTTGTTTTCGTTTTATTTGATTAAAACTAGACTCAAAATAATTATAGGTATAAAGCGAATATAACTACGCAGGAATCAAAAATATCAGAATTAAAACTTAAATTACCTAAGTATAAAAATCTGGCTCTTGGTAAAATTTTGCGTACATCATATTAATGGTTTAAAACTAAGCTAGCCTTTCCGGGTCTATTTCAGAATGTTCTTGTTACAATTACAATAAAAATATGCAGATAATTAATACACATATTTAAACGCATTTAGGTTAAAATCTATACCTAGGTTTAATTTTAATATGTAGTCAATTTAGTGCTAATCAGTTATTAGGATTTACAAGAACCCAAAATAACAACGTGGAGGACAAATCTAAAAATGTCGGTGGTGGACAGATTTATGATGTACGTAACCCACTACTAGTTATTTAAACTGTTACATTATAGATGTTACTAGTTTATGAGCGATCTAGAACTTTAGTTTGGTCCCCACTGTTAACATCCATAATTAAAACATCCTTAAAAATAACTTTCTTAACCAATTTCATTCTACAATTTCTGAAAAATACACCTTAATCGAAAATCAACTCCTACTATGTGTAAATCTACTTACATTTTAGCAGTAGTTCAATAATAAATCGACCTCCATGCAAAGATTAGGTAATTAGACCTCTTCAACTCAGATTCGCATTAGTCCCACACAAAAACCACTGCAAACATTATTAAATTCCACCAAATCCATTCCCGTCAGTATATTTGTTTTATATGACAGATGGCGTTAATATCGTGGGCCCGTGTTCCCACAATTGGACAACGTTACCGCTACTTGTTTTTCTTCACGGGATACCAATATCGTAGAAATGTAATGAGCTTTCCCTCCGTACGTTATAAGATTTTTATTTGTTTTTCTTGAACGTTTTGTGGGGAAACGCGGGGCATATATGTATTTTTGAATATGGTATGTAGAACGTATTTGAAAATGTAACTGGCTGGTTAAACTAGTATTGTTACGGAAAATGTAAAAACTAGGTATTATATTGCAACCTAGCTCTTTAGTATTCGGCGCGACGGGAAAGAGTGCCGAGCGCGTAACGCGTCACGCCGCCCCTCAAAACCCCGTGCTGGGTTCTGGCCTTGCCGGGGTTCGGACGCTGAGTGTGAGCGGTTGGAGGTTTTAGTGCGGTTCAACTCCCACATACGGGATCCGGTGATTTCCTCCAACTGAAAAAAGAAAGCTCTATAGTATTAAGAAAAAAAAGGTGTTACAATAATATTTTTTATCATTTTATTTTATGTGACGCAGTAGGTACCTACTGAATACAAAATAGCCTTATACATTTTAAGTGATGTAAATTATCTCATAATTTTGTAATTAAATAAAATTATGAAACAAAATTACAAGAACCATATAACAAAAATCATCCTCACCTAAATAGCAGTCATTAATAATAGTCTAATTAAATGCTAAAGTTTTCAGCTTTGTTAGCACCAAACTCATTTTATTTACGCAACAAAAGTCTTTAAAAACATACGAATAAGACTGATAATCGTGTACCTGGCTACTAAGGTCTAAAGGACCAGTATTTAGGGCTCGGCGATGATTAAACATTCAGCGGGGATGTTACTGGTGTAACAAAAGCAAGCCTGATATGTGAGCATGTAAGCGCATTGCGGAACTCCACAGGGCTCCATACAAGCTTCACTTACTAACGAAGTATTCAGGTATGAGCTCTTTTCATTTCGTTAGATATTACGTAACATTACTTTGTATACTAGATATCTTTCTCTCTCTCTTCTTTTTGTTGTATTTTATAAAAGATTATGGGAGTTTAAGCTATGTAAGTAAGACCTATTTGATTCAAGACTCTTTGCTGGCATGTAGATTTTATATCTGCAATATTTCAAAAGAATATCTCTCATTCGTAACACGTTTTATGCACAAAATTAGTAATTGTCAGTAAATATATATAGGTATAACGGGGTGATAACAAGGGAAACCAACCTATTCACCATGCGGGTAGTTGGAAGTGGAGACTCGCTATAAATACAGGCGTTGGCCGCTGTTATCATTCATTCGTGTTTGAATTGTCGAGGCGAACGGACCTCTTGATGTGAAAAGTAATAAACTGTTAAAACTCGTTATTTTGAAGTTTTTATTCAAAAGTATTGATCATCAAGTGCTCAAGTGGACATTGTGACGACATTCCCGACAAAACCAAAGGAAGGTCGACTAATTACAACGTCATTACACCTCAACACACTATTTGCCCCGTCATATATATTTTTTTTTATTGCCTTATAGGCAGACGAACCAACGGGCCACCTGATCGTAAGTGGTTACCGTCGCTCATGAACCTCTGCAATGTCAGGGGACATTGAGGGGTCGCTACCTACGACCTAACTTTAAGGACCCTCCTCAAGCCTCGTTTGAAGAAGGACAAGTCATAGCGCTCTGCTGCTGCAAAATTGCTGTTGAAAAAAAAAAGTATAATTTAACACTAGAATTCGTAGCCGAGAAACTCTACACTATTTATCGTATTTTCGGTCTCATTTCTACTAAAATTTAGATCGACGTCATCAATTTCCGTAAACGATTTGAAGTAAGTGAAACTAATATTGAAAATAGTGATTGATGGATTTTTACTGAAGTAATTGAAAATGAGATCTTGGATATTTTTAGTGAATGCTGAAAACTTTAATGATGAAAAATATTTTACATACTTCATTCATGTATAATGTAGTTTTTCAATATAAATGAATATATCCGTGGCATTGACAAGTAGTGGTTAACCCATATCGATTTTTTACCACGCTTCAAGGGCAAAAGAAAATTTTATATTAAGAAGCTTAATAAACATTACTTACTCACTCAAAGATTTTTTTCCAAAAACCTTAACGAAAATAATTAAATGAAAAGAATAACAAAGTTTGGTATAAACAACGTTATTAAACAGTTTGAATTAAATGCATCTCTTAAAATAATCGTTAGGCCGAGTTCAGAACGAATAACTCACGATCATTGGCACACATACACTTGCGCTAAAATATCTCATGTGTCATGTACACGCACTCTAAATACGTTCTTCGTAGACTGTAGCTGTTTGAAGTATGTTAAATTGATAAATAGATAGATAATTTATTAAAACTAATTTCCAAAAATATAATAGAAAAAACTTGAGAGGTGTCAAGGGACACCCGGATGGAACGAAGTTCCTTTCGATAAAAAGATATCTTATATTTTTTTTTCTTAATTTTGTTTTACGCGCGATAAGGAACGTGTTTTAAAAGATTTTGATCACAGCGCCATCTAGCGATAATCATCTAAAACAAATAAGTAACGTGTTTTAAAAGATTTTGATCACAGCGCCATCTAGCGATAATCATCTAAAACAAAAAAGTGTCGTGACAATTTTTCGTAAGATTTTTTTCCGTCTAGCCCCCTTTCACAACGCGCGATAAGGAACTTCGTTCCAAAAAGCTTTCTGTTAAGAATAAAGAATGGATGCTTTCCGTTTTGGTAGTTCCATTTTGTAGGAAATGTAATTGATAATCAGATTATAAAATTTTAGAAAATTGAACATTGGCAGTCGTTGAAAGTGATCTCCTCTCTTGGAATTTCGTCTTTCGTTTTATCCTTGTATAATAGTGAGAGAGAGTGATTGGGCGAACACTCGTACGGGATAAATTAATAACTATCATTTAAACAGAGTACGGTGTTTATGAACACCACAAGTATTGCAGCATTATAATAACAGAACTGATTTAAAATTTGGACGAGATACAATATGTCCGTGAACGAAGAAATGGGGTTGATAATGATGACATCATTAATGCACCACAAAGATAAATGAACAATCTCTATAAAAATCGGTGAGAACAAGGAAACGATATTGATATTATACCTAATATCATACACACAATATACATACATACTGTATAATTGAATACAGAATTAATATCTTTACGTACATAAGTACGAATTATTTTATGTTAAAAAGTACTCAATTTAATCTAGTAAAGAAGGTCATAGTAGAGATTGCAGAGTTAATAAAATTTATACTCTTTATAGTCCCTGAAACTTTTACTTAAATTCTTACATCTTACTCAACCAGTAAAGAAAGTTACAATAAAATATTTAGAACAACTTACTTCCTGTAACTATCGTTTTTCATTTTATTAATAGCCAAAAGTTATAATTAATATTATATCTCCATAATAATAAAACTTTAAAATTACAAGTAAATTTAGATCTGACACCCGTTACGATTCATAAAGTTATTATTTTTTATTATCAATAATTTTCAACTAAAGTATCATAAACATTAGTCTTTAGTTATCTAGTGTACATTATAAGCGGTTACGATCAGACCCACGCATAAATTCGGACGAACCGTAATACCCTCGTGACAGCTTCTCATAACACCAAGTGTATTTTTAATATGTTTTCGTACGCGATCGAACTAAAAAACATGGAAACGAATTACTAAAAACTTCTATCGTGCTATGAAGAAAACTATCTCAAACTTTAAAACTCCGAAAAGAATACAACTTCAAAAAGGTTAAGTATAGTTTAGTAAAATAAGGTTGCACAAACTTATACAACCTTTTTACATCACAGTACTGGCCGTTAATAAAATTTAATAACAAAACTTTTTCGCGCTCTACCGTTCCAAGTTTGAATCAACAAAGGTTGAATACGAAACTTTTCCCGCTAAAACTTCACTCACCGTGCTGTACTTTCTTTGGGGTCTCCGGCTCTTCATGGTGGTAATTCTTGAGGAGTTGTAGGGCTAGTTCTGTGCCTACTTCTTCGGACCTCGGGCACGGCACGTACGCGTAATGCTTCCGAGCCGGCGCCGGGACGGGCGCGACGCGATGTTTGCCGCGGTCGGCCATGCGGCGTCTGCCGGCTCCCACCGACTGACTCGCGTGCCTCCCTTATCAATAAAGCTAAGTATTCGCGATTTAACTTTAAATTGGTCCCGTAAATATTGTAGTTATTGATAAGTTCACGAATGTCGCTAATGAATTGGAGCGGGAATTTAGGACGAATAATAAGTGGGCATGCGATTTATTTGTAATTTTTTGTTGTTTTGATTTTAAATTTCGGAATTTATTCGATAAACAAAAATGTTAAGTATGGAACAGTAATACGATGGCAGGTTTCCTGTATTATGGAGCCCTTGAAAATAATCAAACTTATAAAAGTATTGGTCATAACTACAAATTAATCTATCGACTAAATTCATATCGTTTGTTGTTCTAACAGCATCAAGGACAAACATTGAGTTTTATAGATCAAAAAATTAAGTTCGATTGCAGAGATCCAGTTAAAGTGACAAGATGAAGAGCATCAGTGGTCCCTAGTGTGTGTGCGCGCGCAAACCATGCAGCCTCCGCAGCAGGGTCGATAGGCATAGCCCACTAGATTGCAGCACCGAAATGCGCTTCCATTGATCATCAGCTTTTTTTTTTAATCGAAAGAGTTTTTAATGCTTTGATTTTTGAGGTTATAAATGGCGGTTAGCTGGCGGATTGGAAAAACCTTGGAAAATTGGTGTCGATGATTCATATTTATGTCCGCTTATTTTACTATTGTAGGTACCTATGTCGTTACAATGTAGAGTTCTTTGTTTTCGTTGATTCTGGATGTTGCTTGTGTGTTATTGAATTTATTCTGGCCAAAAATTAAAAGACTTAACTTTTTCGTAGCGTACTCCAATTACTGAAAATAATACATAAAAAGTTTTATATTTTTCGATAACATTAAAATCAACAACGATTAATCGTTTTCAAAATTTGGCCTAAAACTCTAAACCTCTTTACTAATCCTAGTTTAAATCAAAGTTAAAATCAGATTAAAACAAAAGAAACGCACAGTTTCTACATGTATTTGTTTTAGGGCCTGACCCAAATCTCATTAACTTTCCACAGTTCAACTTCATATAAAATTCAAGAAGAAATTCAGTACAAGGTCAAGATTGAAGGCAGTTCTCAATACCTACTCTTTATCAATTAAACAATAGAACGAGCAAGTAAATGACTGCGCTTGCTGAATATTTTAGCGTATTACGGACCTACATTCTTGCCTCGTTTTATTTGGGTAAAATACATTGTTTTGTGAAGGTTCTGCGGGCAATGTGAGCTTGAGACTTTAGAATTATATTATTGGAATAATTCAAAACTTATAGTGATCAGTGTGCAGTGACGATGCCGCTTTGTGTGTCGTAATTAATTGTAATTAGTAAGAAAATTAAATTATGCATGAAGATAAGATAATATTTACTTTAAATGTTAAGGGATATGTGACCTTGTGGTGGTTTCGCCGCTGTGTCTGTAGCAATGCAGCAAGAGGTCCATGAGCGATGGTAACCACTATGCTGTGGTGGCTCGACAAAGCAATCCGAATCTCTAGGTCTCAGGCCTTGTTTATTACATCGAGACATATGCAAAATTGGTCAATAACTGCAGTAGTTTTAACTTTAAAACCATAGTGAGTTTATTGATGACAACTTCCCAGTCTGTTTAGTTTTTAGTTAGTGTACTTAGTGTACTTAGTGTAGTTCTTGCGCTGATATCAATGGGTCCAGCTAAAAATCAGCGCTACAGCTCTCATAGCTGTAGCTGTATGCTGAGCTGGTCGCCCCTTCAGTGCACACCTTGAGCACAGTTTCTTTTATTTTATTTATGTTTTGTGTTTTTCCTTTTTTTATGTAGTGTTTAAGTGTGTACTGAATTAAAGTATTTTCTTTCTTTCTTTCTTTTAATACCAAAATATTGAAATAACAGAAAGCCATCAATTCATCAACGAAAATTTCTGAGAAACTAAATCGTAACATCCTTATTATACAGTTCTCCTACTCTTTACATTAAGGTGGTGTGTCAATTTGCATAGAAAATAATCAGCTTCCGTTTTCAACTATGAATCCGTAATCAGTTCTATATTCTTCTCGCTGAAATTACCAATACTCAAAAGTCTTCAAACCGGGTTTCATTCCACATTTGTGTATTCATACACACAAAAATATTCAGGGTTTCTCGTCCTCGGCTGAATACCAAATAACCTCTCAAGAATGCACAGAATACCCATATTGCATACATTTCGTCGAATGCTCCGTTTTACTTATGTACTATATTATGTATCAAAATGTTTAGGAACACATATTTTCAAATTAGGTTTAGGATTTTATTAAATAACTAGGCCAGTATTTCAATTAAAAGGTAGCCTATGTTCTGTCTCAGGGTCTAAAGATTGTCTGTGCCAAATTTCATGAAAATCGGTTGAGAGGTTTAAGCGGGAATACGTAACAGAGAGAGAAAGATACTTTCGCATTTATAATATTAGTAGGGATTATTTTAAAGTTGGTTTTTGAAATGAACTTCCGTCTTTGTGTTTTCCCAACACTAGGACTTATCCCTCTTTAAATGAGGTTAAATAAAACAGATAACCATTCAACAAGGTCATGAGCGACTGTAATTTACCATTAAGTGGGCCATAGGTTAGTTTATTTATCGCGTTTAAAATTGTGCTTCAGTAAGTACATTTTGTACTTCTTTTTCTGTTTAATTTATCATACCTCTTACCAAGATCGTCACCTAGCATTTGACATGCCTTTCATGTCTGAAAGATAACTCGTTCGAAGCCTCTGTCAATTTCAGGCTCACCTAGTTGTAGACTGATAAGGAAAGAAAATTTTAATTTAATTGTTATACGATCTTCACACATTATGCTGGAGTACTTCAGGTAGATCCATCACTCTTATGTGGCTACTACTTATGATCGATCAGTAAGTATGTTTAAAAGTAGTTTTATGTAAATAAGTTCCCATTAGGAGTAGAAGTTTAGAGATATTTGCTACTTTTGAAGGTAAAAGTAATAAATGACAAACAATTTTAAAATTTTAAACTTTTTTGTCTCAATAAATTAAACACCTTCTTAACACTAACAAGAGCCAATAATCATCTAATTCATAATAAATGCTACCAGATAGAATATTGCCAATTCAACATTACACAAGGGGTTGGATATTTAACAAAAATTCTTACTGATGGGGATGAATTTAATGTTAATATGAATACATGAATGTTAGTACGCAGAAAGTTACCTACACCATTGTAAAAATATTCTAAATGCCGTCACAGAGAGTATAAAACTAAATATATCGACAGTGGCAGAAATTGCTGAAGTTTAACGACAAAAAAATGACATTTGACATTACTATTCAGATGACACTGACTTAATCACTAAATAATTTCAAGGCAAAGGGTTCGAACGATTCCTAAAATTAAATTTACATAATAAAACTGTGACGTATTCATAGATTAAGCGATGAAGATGAGCACCGGCTCGATGTTGTGTTCAGCATAAGTGCATTTCAGTGAAAGTCTTCTTGTCCTTGAAAACTGGGCCCCAAGAGCCGTAGTCCTTCTTCTGCTCTTGTTTCTTAGCAGGCTGGTAAACGGGCTGGACAGACTTCCTGAAAATAACATTATAAAATAAATTAAAAACTTTCCAACCCTGTTTAGTCAAGACTTTGCGCTCTTTCATTTGATACTCATTTATTTCATATATTGAAAGATATACAACAGAGTTTGGACGATCACAACGACCGCCATTTTGGACCAATTTTCGTCAACCACAGATAAGAAAATTCAACTTATTCATCTTTCATTTACAAATATCAAAATCGGTTCAGTCGGTGCACAGACACACTCACACAAAATCATGGTCAACACACTACGTCGTTTTCCTTCAGTAGTTAAAAATAACATTTAAATTCTCTAAAAAGTTTTTAAATTAACAAGTTAACCTCTTTATTTTAATTATCATTTTTTCAACGAGTGTTACTCTTCGTAGACACGGTTGCAATGCTCTATGTTTTGCACAAAACATTTAATTTATCTAATAAATACAATTAAGAGCTACGACCTTATTTTATACGACATTGACGATACATTATTCAATATTATCACCAATTAAATAAATACTAATTTACTAAAATAAAAGAAATTATTTTTGACATTTGAATTACCGAAGGAAATACCAGCAATCCAAATCAAGAGAATCGTATTTAAATGAGATATTATGTAATTAGAGTTGAGACCCGAAGGATATGAACGAAAAACTTTCACGATAGTTGCGAAGGGTCAATTTCATCATTAAAAAGAATAGTAGTCAATTTTATCCGAATCTATTTGTAAGTTTAAAAAAATAATTGACGGCATGGCAAATTTTCTTTAAACACTCGCGGCTATCTACATCACTTACAATATTACTAGACGGGTTCTTTCCACGATTATTTTCAATTGAGCGATCCCGATATTTCGGCACTGTTTCAAGCGCCATGATCACGGGAAGACTGAAGAACTGCGGGTAGGTCATTTAAGAGCAGATAAATCTGTCTACCCTCGTTCTCGTTCGTTTGCCGGTAGGTACCACTGGCTCTTAAATGACCTACCCGCAGTTCAAAATAATCGTGGAAAGAACCCGTCTAGTAATAGTGTAAGTGATGGAAAATTTTGCTAATATGAAAATCCCAAGGGAAGTCGGTGGGAATCGAGGTAGACAGTGCCATCGTCGTGTTCACATTAAATTATTTTAAGGAAGTAATCTAGAAGGCCGCCGATTTTAACACTGTAAAAGTACTTTGTACAAAATTACTATTATACAATAAAGAATTTTCTATCTATTTACTTACTTCATAGGAGCAGCGACATCAAAAGACTTGCAAGCGTAGTTAGCCTTGCTGGCGGTCTTGCATTCGTCTCCGCGAGCCATGACTGCTAACATTTATTTCCGTCTCTTTCACTCGTGTAAAGCTGACACCGGTGGAAGGGAGATGGGCGATGGAGATGAGAGAGTGATGACCAGGTATCTAAGGTACGTGCTGAATGTGGGTTAGTACTGCGTGTTCTAGACGGTTTCCAGTGTTGGCGCGACGACTACCTTTCCTGGTACACAGGTTTTTGGCGAGCCTGGAATTAAATTTATCAAAATTGTTAACAAGTCCTTTAAAGTTGCTGTCGTAAGTAAAGGCCTTGTGGTGACGGCCCTGACATTATACGTGATCCGTGGGCGACGGTAACCGCTTACGATTAGGTGGCCCGTTAATTCAATTAATATTAATATATTATTTTTATTTCAGTTGAGTGTGTTCTTGACCCTTCTGCTTATAGAACTTATAAGTACTATAGTAGTATAAGCCTCGCAACTTCCAAAAATGTAGGTTTAGTAATTAGTAAAGAACAAGAACCTCAAAGACAAAACTCAATCAAACAAATCAATAAAACTTAATGCTTTTTCCAATAACTTCCAATCGTTTAATCTTTCTTATATATAAAAATGAATTGCTGTTCGTTAGTCTCGCTAAAACTCGAAAACTACTGAACCGATTTGGCTGATTTTAATCTTGAAAAATTCGTAGAAGTCCAGGGAAGGTTTAAACGGTGAGAAAATTTCCTTATGTGACGCAGACGAAGTTGTGTGGGCCAGCTAGTTATCAAATAAAAACATAACACTGCCGCGGTTTCTCAACCGATTTTCCGCGTAACATGAATATATAATGAAGATATTCAAAAATGATTCGTTGTTGCTCTTTCCGCTTCAATATTCAATGTAGCTCGACTCTCTCTAGATTGAAACTCATCAAAATGTAATCAAAGTATTACTCGAGAATTCAACGCCATTTTTGTTGAAGAAATAAACGCGGTTTTTAGTAAATTGTACCGGAATTTATGGGATAAAAGTGTTTTTCTTGCGTAAAGATTATTTATTGAAAGAGTGTATTATATTTTTTACCAAGGTTCAGGTCAGTAGAGGGATCAGAAGATTGTAAAAGAGAAGAAAATGATGTGAAGTTTTATTTAATATATATAATTATTTCTGATGAAATTAAAATCCTTTTTTAATTTTAATTGAACAATGCATTCATGGAATAATAGTAATGTAGAATATCTTTGATAATATATCGTGATAGTAAGGACTTCAGTTGTTATTCAACAACCGGTTTTAGGAACACAGATGTAGGTATTAGATTCTTCGCAAAATTATAATCCAATATCAAATTCAAATTTTTTTTTTTGTATATTTAATATAAAATTGTATAATACTGTACAAATACTTTAAAAAAATGCTCATTATACAAAAAAAAGACATGCCCGCTGAGTTTCTTGCCAGTTCTTCTCAGGACGGTGGCTATAATTATTATTTTTTGTGTCCGAACTGGTAGTAGCTTTTAACTTTTGACGTCAACAAGAATGAGTACGTCATCAATGTTGAAAATAAAGTATTTCATTTCATTTCAACAAACATCGAAGGTGGATGTTTTTCAAAAATATTGAAAGCTATAAAATGTCCTTCAAATGTTCTTTTATTACAATAATAATGCGTACCTACTGCATTAAATTATCATAGTAATAACCATATTGATTGTACAAGTTAACTGGAATGACTGGATGACGCAATCTATAACCGTGCTTGTATCATCCTAATTAAAATATTGTTTACAAACTCGACACTTGCGAAAACCTTGGACTTTCTGGATTTTATTTTTGTAATAAGGACGTGTAAATGTCATGTGTGAACACCGATGTTTACTTGATTTACATACATACTTCTTGTAAACTTAAATTTTAGTAAACAAATGATTTTTATTTCCTTTAATTTTTAAAAATGAGAAATATGGTAGAAAAACATTCATAAACATAACAATGCAAAATTTACCTTATTTTCAAATAAAACAAATTTTGTTTAGAATAAACTTATTCAGACACTCGCGGTTTTCTATAATACTTTCATGCATTCATGTATCCAGTCTTCTCGTGATCATGACGTTTGCAACAACGTTGAAATATCGAGACAACTCAATTAAGTAAATATCGTGGTAAGAACCCGTTATATACTTTCATGTATTTTCATACATGAAAGTATTTGTTTAGAATGTTATAATTGACGTCAATATTTCCTGAACTTATGGCAGAAGAAAATATTCAACAAACTAATTGCTAAAAACTCTTCTGACATTATATTTAGTGATAGTTAAACATAGACTACTAAGAAAGATCATGCAATACCTGATAAAACAGCGAAAATAATATCAAAATGTAATCATTTTATATCTTTTGCCCTTCTAATTCCGTCATTCATTAATTTATTCATTTGTTTCATATACAATCTTCATCGAATAGAAGATATTATTGTTTACAAACAGAAAGTACTTAATTAATGTCCATTAATCTTTAAAAACATTCGAAACTGGTTTCATTCAGAAAAGTCGACAGAAAACACGATAACAACAAAAACAAATTTGTGCCGGAAAATGCCGGTATCTACAGTTTATCTCAGTATTAAAAATATACCTACTGAAAAACACGTTTCACAATGAACACCATAATAAAACTGAAACTGCCTCTTGAGTCTAGTTATCAATTCAAATATACTGTTATAGTATTACGAAGCTTTAGAATTTACGAAGATACTTTCATGCATTTTCAACGGGTTCTTACCACGATATTTAATTAATTGAGTTGTCTCGATATGTCAACGTTGTTGCAAACGTCATGATCATGAGAAGACGTCTTCTCTATTAATTAAAACACTAAATTAATTAAATATCGTGGTAAGAACCCGTTGAAAATCCATGAAAGCATTATAGAAAACCGCGAGTGTCTTAATAAGTTTACGAAGACAGTTTACGAGAACATAGCTTAAATCAATTTCTTTCCTCATTCTTAGTTTTCTGACTTTGTACTGTAATGTACGTTGACAAGTAAATAGTAATATTACAGAGGAATAGTTTCCAGCCCCATTGACTTTTACTTTGCTACACTATAACACCTTTCACAAATTGTCAAACTTCAAATTCTATGATTCTTTTCGTTCCGAACTACAATCCCTTGGTCTCATTGATTCAGCTACTAAAATCAATAGGTAACATATCTCTTTTGATGTGCACAGTAAAATATTCCTTAATCAATCAAATTAAGATCAGTTTTGCAATGAAATAGAGTTGTAAACAGCGAACCATGGTCTGAGCACACGAGCTGAGAGTGATCATTCAAACCGGCTCTCAGCATACGATGAATACAAAACAGATACGAGTCCGGTGAGAATTCACACAGTTCTTGTTAAATCCCTTGAATATATAACAGGAAACAAATAACAGGAAAATCATTAAAGAAAACATTGAATCATATTTTCTAAAAAACCGAAATGGTAATTTAAGAGGAGTGCCATTGTTTCAGTTAAAAACCTCATGAACATTTATAAAAATGTTTCTATTAGGTATTATTTTAATAATTGTCTTATAACAGTCTACTCTACTTACTTACAACTTATTTAGGAGGCACTGGAACAAACGAACAAAGAACAAACTTGACAAATAAAGTAATAAACGATAATAAAACAAATTAAAACATAAAATTAAAATTGCAAATCCATTTAATTCGAATTTTAAAAAGGGTTATACAATTATGACTAACTCTAACCCGACATCGATTTTTTATCAAACAGCTCGACTAAATAAACGACAATTTAAAAGTAGCCCAAACAGCTCATAAAAGTAAATTTATTCATTTTCATTAGTTACGTTATAGTAACTGGTTGTCCCTTATAAATAAGTGTCACGGCACAAACTTTTTCTTACAAAGGTCCAAATCCGTTCAATTACAACTGATAAATAGCATTGAGTATTATTTGATGGCAAATTTTCCCAAAACAAGAAGAGTAAAGAAGATTAGAAACTCAGTAATGAATTATGAACAATACATAGTCTATTTGAATGACAAAAATATTAAAAAAATACGTAAAGAAAGTTGGAGTTGAAGAGGAGATCGATGGAAGTGACGAAACAGTAGAGAAGTTCCAAAAAGACTTACTTAACATTAGAGTTATATATCTCAAAGTGGAAGTGTCTATTTCAAAAATGAAGCTAAAGTTAGTAAAGTATTTACTTCAAAACAGAACAACTCAAGTATATTGAAATTAGAAGCATTAAAGAAATTCAGAGCTGTCATTTTCAAATCAAGAAAGTCGGATTGCACATATTCATATGCATATGACCTTATTGTCATCTCCAACTCACAAATTATATGTATAACTCTACTAATGCTTGTGTAGAAAAGTCTATTGCCCTAAGGTTTCCCTTGATGTAGATTAAAACACATAATTATATGAACAAGGGCAACTAGGTACACCCAGTTCTCGATAGCCAATTCCTGTCAAGGGTAGTTGACTTAAATCTGAAAGGATAAAATAATAATCTAACCTGGGTAAAAATTTGTCGGTAATCGCGAATCTTCTCTTCGATTTTGTCATTGACACCTGCGGTATATTTTTGAGTTTCGAAAACTACAGTAAACTGCAAAATTTGGTGATGCGGTTGATCGTCGCACGAACAAATTCCAACTGTCGCTGGTTTTGCTAATACTCGTTTATATGTAGGACGTATACACCGGTCTGACCAGGAGTTCGTTACGACGATCGCTGTGATAAATAAAAACGTTGTAAACGACAATGACACAAAAGTTTACAAGAAACACACAATGAAATACACACATTAATAGAATTAAATAAGGAAGCGTTTTACGTGTGTCCTGTGATCGATAAAGGGTTCCAAACAAAGATGATTCTGAAACATCAATATATTAAATGATAAGAGAGACAAAGACTTTGTTCAAACTTTCAATGTCGAATAAGGTAAATGGTTACATTAACATTGTTATCTATAACAAAGACAAAATGTCTTCGTACAAAAATTTATTTATTTACTTATTTATGAGTTTTCTACAAAGAATACACTAAGTTAACACATTGATTATATAAGCAATAACAAAAAAAGAGTATGTGCCTCTTTACTTACAGAAAACTACTGCAAATTTATACGAATAATTCATACAATTCCTACTTCCTCACTGATTTCGCAGATGCTCTTCTCAACTAACAACACTTCGAAACACAGCCATAGACTTTATCAAAACCGACTATTCGGCATCCAGCGTATACTCACGATCTTAGTCAGATAAAATCCTAAACGATCAGGTACGAAACTATTACTCAAACGTTTTTCAACAGCCATAGTCCATCCTTTCATCATAAGTGGTATCACCTGTACGTGCTTCATGGCTTCTTTGGTCTCCGCTAGTTACTACAACTTTTAAATTTCTGTCAAAATCCTATGGTCAAATTGAACCAACGAGAAGGCTGCACGAATGCTATTTACAATGTTTCGAATAGTCTTTCTATTAATGAGATGTGCTTGAAATCACGTTTACTCCTAATACGTAATATCATCGGATTTTTCCGATAGAAAACGTATAAGACTGGTTCTGTTACACGTTTTGAATGCATGCTCGTCTGGCGTTGACCTTACATATACACCTAATGTATATGTTTCTAACATTTGCAATTTTGAAAAACATCCGCTTTTTTCTCAGAAAATACCATCCTTTTTTGGCATTTTTTCGATTCAATGATTTTGTGATGTATTTCTAATACCTATCGTCTTGGTTTTCAACAATGTACTGTAGTTTTATTTTCATTTAACTGATCCATGTTACACATGAAGAACCTACATATAACATACAGCCAGTTTTGACCAGTTTTGAATATTAGGATTGGTGTAGAAAACCTAACATCTTTATGTCCAACTCTTAGGTTTGGTTCCCCTCGCAAACCTTTGCAATGTCAGACGACAAAAGAGGGCCATTACCTACCTTAACTTAAGGACTGACTCTCCACGCCTTATTTGCAGAACTTTGTTTCTACTGCTGAATTATTTTCAGTTAAGAAAATTTCTTCTAAATTCTATTTTGTTTGTCAAACTCAAACGCTCTTAATATTTTATCAGCAACAAGATTAATAATATTGTTTTTGGATTACAATGTTGCTAGTTGCTACCTACAATATCGGATTCTGTTGCGGATCATATTAACCATGCAAATGACGATTTCTGACCTTCAGGCTCATGATTCAGACGTGTTTGTAACCATGTGGGGAAATACTGAACCGACCTATTTATATTGACGTAGAGGTTTTAGAAGCATCCAGTAGAAATCATTAAGAGCCCAGTTTCAACTTGTTGTGTTATTAAAATACGTAATGGAAACTTAATGTTTAAATATGTTTTCTTGAAAGTCGTGAATAAAATTAAAACATTCATCACAGTACAGTACGCATGGTTGGTCTCTTGAAAACTTCTTAAAATATATCACTCAGTACATAATACGAAGTACGTATAACTGATGATTTTTTTCATCATTAGTCTGTAATACTACTTCATCAGTGAAGTACGTAAGCCTGTAGTTCATAAAAACGACAGACACTGTGCTGCTACTTTTAATTACACAAAAAAACCTAGCTAGAGGAGCTTTGCCAGAATGGAGTAATAGGGAGAGAAGACCATTTAACAGGTGTTAGGTAGAACGATAGCAAGAAAAATACTGTCATAGTCACTTACACTATTTGAGATGTCTATGGTGCCCTGACGTCTGTCAAACATGAAAAGTCAGATAAAAACAAGTCAATACATCGAATGGTCGTTTTATTTAAGACTACAAGAATATCTCATTGGCGACGAGGAAAGGTACCCACGCAGCATATTAGCAATGTCGTTTTTAGGAAACTTACCAATCTTTGATCATAAGACCGGAGAGTGGTCCATATTCAAAGGACGTTTGGTACAGTTTTTCAAAGTAAACGACGTATCGGAGGAAAAGAAAAGTGCCATCTTAATAACACATCTCTCGGATGAGGCGTATCGTTTAGTACGAAACTTGGCATATCCCGGTGATATTGAGGGATTTTCCTACGTGCAGTTGATTTTGCTGCTTGACAGCCATTTCAAACCAAAGAAGTGTTCATATGCAGACAAAGCGAGATTTTACGGGGCGATGAGGACTCCAGGCGAGACATTAGGAGACTGGGCGGCGCGACTAAGGGGACTCGCAAGCTATTGTGAGTTCGGTGTGGCCCTGGAAACCAACTTAACAGATCGTTTCGTCCTTGGCCTGGGCCCAGGTGCAACAAAAGATAAGTTGTACGAACAGGACCCGTCTACTATGAAACTTGACCGAGCACTAGAAATTGCTCAGCAAGTGGAAAGCGCAAGAGAGATCAAAACAGTAAAAGAAGAACCGGTTTATCGTGCTTCAGTTGATGTGCGTAGGAGAGATGCAGCTGATATATCTTCGGGACAGAGCGGTCGGATTGGAGCAATAAGCTACCGCAACCAACAATCACCGAGTCGTTCGCGTCAGCCGCATCGCGATTTTCAAAGATGCTCAGTATGCGGTCTTCAGAATCATGATGAAGCGAGATGTCGTTTTAAAAATTATCGTTGTTCGAAGTGTGGTGTAAAAGGTCATTTGAAGAAAGTGTGTGTGAAAAAAGTCTCTATTAATAATATTAGCAATAATAACGGAGGAGATATTCAGGACACTGAGTCAGATTTATGCATGGATTGTCAGAATTTTAGTTTAAGGTACGTAACGGAAAAACCGATTAAGATAGATATAAGATTAGGTAACAAAAATGTTACTATGGAGTTGGATTCCGGTTCAGGCATATCGGTGATTTCTAAATTATTTTACGATGCCTTATTTTCTGAATTTAAGTTAGAAGAATGTAATATTAGATTGTGCCTGTATAATGGACATAGAATTACACCGACGGGTTATTTTAAGATAAAAGCATTTTACAATGACAACGTAAAATTGTTAAAATTGTTTGTTATTGAAAATGGCGGACCTCCACTACTCGGTCGTGATTTTATGTCTGCATTTGGCTTATCATTGTCAACGTCTATTAATAATATTAGCTATGCGGATAGTGACATACAAAGTTTGCTAGAGCAATTTCCACATCTTTGGGATGACGAATTAGGAGCATTTACAAAGTTCAAAGTAGATTTAAGATTGAAAGAGAACGCAGTTCCCATTTTTTTTAAACCGAGGTCTGTTCCTTTTGCACTTAAAGCGAAGGTCGAAGCCGAGTTAGATAGATTGGTAGGTTTGGGTATTTTAGTTCCGGTAAATCACTCGCAGTACGCCACGCCTATAGTACCGGTTCTAAAAAGCGATGGTTCTGTTAAAATAGCGGGTGATTATTCAGTCACATTAAACAAAGAGTTGATTGTAGATAAGTATCCAATGCCTAGAATAGAGGAAGTTTTTGCGAAGTTAAGTGGTGGGGTTCTATATTCGAAACTAGATCTGAAAAATGCATATAACCAGTTTCTTTTAAGTGAATCATCACAAGAACTCACGACTCTTAATACAACAAAAGGATTGTTTAAATCGACGCGATTGGTTTATGGATTGGCGTGTGCACCTGCAATTTTTCAACGTTCTATGGAGACACTACTTGCAGGTATAGATGGTGTTAGTTGTTGGTTAGATGATATTTGTATTACAGCTCCCGATAAACAAACCAATCTGAATCGACTGCGAGAGGTACTGTCTAGGCTAAATGATTCGGGGTTTAGGTTAAAGAAAGAGAAATGCGAATTCTTCAAAGATAGCGTTACCTATCTAGGCTATGTCATTGACAAATCAGGCTTACGGACGTCTTCAGATAAGGTACAAGCGATTTTACAAGCTCCGGAACCTACTAACGTAACTGAAGTTAAAAGATTTTTGGGTGTGGTGAATTATTATAGAAATTTTATTCCCAATGCATCAAGCATCATAAGTCTTCATGAACTGCTACGGGATGGTGTCCGATGGGAGTGGACGGAGAGACAGCAGCGCGCCATGATGCAGGTGAAGTCGGAGCTAGCTTCGGAACGTGTGCTTGCACATTTCCAGCCCGACGCTCAACTGATACTCACAGTCGACGCGGGGCCTGATGGTCTCGGGGCGGTGCTGGCGCAGAAAGATTCAAGTGACTCCGTTGATCGTCCACTAGCTTACGCTTCGAGATCACTGACGGCTAGTGAAAGAAATTATAGCCAAATTCAGAAGGAGGCTACAGCTATTATATTCGGGGTAAATAAATTTCATCAGTATCTTTATGGTCGAGATAAACCATTTATTTTAAGAACGGATCATAGGCCATTAGTTTCAATATTCAATAAAAGAATGGTATCTCGGTAACGACAGCGTTACGTTTACAAAGTTACGCGATAATTTTATCAGCCTATAATTACGAGGTTCAATATACGACGGGGGACAACAATGTAGTCGCGGATTATTTTTCGCGGGCTCCTTTAAAATCCTCATTAACAGAAGCAGAAGATGATAACGAATATATTTTAAAATTTTTAGATTCTATGTTGCCTGCTGTGGTGGTCAGTGATGTGAAAAGTGCTACTGATGCAGATAAACATTTACAAATTGTTATTAAATATATGAATAAAGGATGGCCACGAAAAATAAAATGCAGAGAAATATTGCCATTTTTTCAATGTAAAAGTGATTTGGAATATGAGAATGGAATTTTACTTCGCGGCCATAGGGTGGTAATTCCAGAAATTTTACGCGAACGAATGCTGAATGAGCTTCATAGCGCGCATTTTGGCATTGTTAAGACGAAGTGTAACGCAAGGGCAAGAATGTGGTGGCCAGGTATTGATAGGGACATAGAAAATAAAATAGGAGTGTGCAATGTCTGTGCGCAGCAGCGCGCTGCACCTCCTCGCGCGGCTCCGACGCCGTGGCCGCATGTCGCGCAGCCGTGGCATCGTATACACATAGACTATATGTCTATTGGGCAAGGCGTGTATTTGATTATTGTGGACGCATTTACTAAGTGGGTAGAATGTCTATTCATGCAAAATGGAACTTCGACCTCGGCTTTAATACAAAAGTTAAAATATGTTTTCTCAGTGTTTGGATTACCTAATTTAATTGTATCTGACAATGATGTCAAAATAAATTCTAAAGAATTTTCGGAATTTTGTTCTAGCAATGGAATTAAATATCTCACTAGTCCGATTTATCATCCTTGTAGTAACGGTCAAGCAGAAAATTCAGTTCGTACATGTAAAAAAATGATCAAATCCATAATAAATAATGAAAATATTTCCCACAACCTAATTCAGGAGAAATTGTTAGGGTATTTGTTTGACTACAGAAATACCGAGCACTGTACAACGGGTCAAACGCCTGCTAAATTAATGTTTGGTCGACTTTTACGAACTAGACTTGATCTTATTTTGCCATTAGTAAAAAGTAACGAAGAATATGAGAAGAACGATGTTTCAAGTTTAGTTGAAAGACAGTTTAAAATCGGAGAATTGGTTTGGATCAGGTGGTATAGTTCTCGGAAGGAAAGTTGGGAAGCAGGTGTTATAAAACGAAAAATTGGTTTAAAAATGTACGAAATTTTTATTGATAGGTATAAGACGACGTGTATTAGACATATAGGCGCAAGGGAAATGTGGTAGTCGAAAGTGAAACAGATGTAACTGACACACCACTTGTTCCTAAGGTTCTGGCAAAACCTGTAGTTCCGGATAGTATACCCGTAGAGGGAAAAGGTGATGTAGAAGGTATCGATGTTACAGAAGTTGATGATTTTTGTCAGGCTGAACAGGTTAGGGCTGAGGAAGGTGTATCTGAATCACATCAGAACGAAACGTCACCGACACCAGTGATTTTGCGACCGAAGCGAAATGTAAAAATAATTGATTATAAACAGTTTTATTAGTGTTTTTTATTTATGTTTATTGTTTTTATTAATGTTATTATTGATCTTTATTGTTATTAGGGGGCCAAGACTAAGTGTGGAGGAATGAGATGTCTATGGTGCCCTGACGTCTGTCAAACATGAAAAGTCAGATAAAAACAAGTCAATACATCGAATGGTCGTTTTATTTAAGACTACAAGAATATCTCACTATTACTATACGGGTTCTTTCCACGATTATTTTCAATTGAGCGATCCCGATATTTCGGCACTGTTTCAAGCGCCATGATCACGGGAAGACTGAAGAACTGCGGGTAGGTCATTTAAGAGCAGACAAATCTGTTTACCCTCTTTCTCGTTCGTTTGCCGGTACCACTGGAACTCGAACTCACATTTCGACATACCACACTGACAGTTATAGAATCAATAGCTTATAGTCTAGAAGATAAAATATCTATTTTTCCTGTTCCACCATTTCTTTGTCTTTGTCTTGATTGAATAACTACGCATTCAGTATCCTTATCACTATGCTAATGTATGGATATCGTATGCATATGTCAAGTAAAACTTACACGTGCTGGAGTTTTTTAGAACGCTGGCTTTTACTGTATTTTAATTCATATTTCATTAGTTTTCATTATATAGAAGCTTACAGTGCTAAGATCGTTTAAGCCATCTGGAATGACTATAAGATTTTATATTGGCAGCGAAGCACCAGTAGAAGTAGCGTTAGTACTTTGGTAAACCACGTGGGTTCTGAGTAGTTCTGACTGACACATGTCAAGGAAGATACAATGTTATCTTGGACAGTATTCTTCTCGTAAAAAAGCTACTCATTAATATGACTAACGAGTCTTTTGACGATATACACAGCGTGCAGGATATAATCTTTTTTTTTTCAGTTGGAGGAAATCACTGGATCCCCGCCCGCCCCGGGTCGGGATATGTGGAAGTTGAACCGAACTAAAACCTCCAACCGCTCACACTCAGCGTCCGAACCCCGGCTGAGGCCAGAACCCAGGACGGGGTTTTGAGGTGCGGCGCAACGCGTTACGCGCTCGGCACTCTTTCATCTTATAGTGTTAAGCTAGTTGATAATATAGATAGTAATATAAACGATAGATACATATATAAACGTAATATATTAGAAGGTATTGCAATTTTTCGACTGAAACGTGAAACCAAAATTCGTCAGTATTGCTCTATTGGTACTAATTGACTGGAAATTATGAAAAAACGACTTAAAATTACTTCGTTTTTACTCTATTCCTATAAAACTATTGATGGCATCGTTTTCAGACTATAAGCGTCTAATTCGTCTGTTTTTATAATTTTTTAAAATGTCTAAGTAAAATGATAATCGTAGTTTTATAGAGCCTCATCTAAAGTTGTGCAATTGAAAACAAAGTTCATTGACACGAGTTAAGATGGATTGAACACGTTTTGATTTGAATTGAACACGTGATACCAAATTTTAGGGTCCGTCCACTTTTACGTCGACTAAACTATAAGATAGTTTTTTTTTGACCCGATCGAATGTAGTTCTCTGTATCGTCAGGGACACTGCAGAACCGTTATCTACGACCTACCTTTAAGGACTATGAAAAAAATCTGTCATGAGACCCCAATATACACCACTTCGTACCTACTCTTAGTTTTCAATATAATATATAACTAGTACTAATTGTAAAATTAAATTAGATGTAAAAAATAATAACTAAAATTTAATATTATTTAAAGCTGAGCATGAATTAAAAAATATTTAAAGTGTAATGAAATACTTTTGCCCACTTTTTGTGTTCTTTTTGTGTAATGTAATAGTAGTTGCAAAATTTGCTTTTAGTAAATTAATGATTTTAATTTTTACGTAACACTCCGTATAAAAACTTTATTAAGCTGATAGCCACTTATTTTAATGCTAGTTATTCAACTTGTTACTATTATTTTATTTTCAAAATACTGAAACTGACATAAATCAGAAAAAAAATAAAAAAAAACCTTCTTTCTTTTTCTTATCTTTTTTTTTTTTTTTTTTTTTTTTTTTTTTTTTTTTTTTTTTTTTTTTTTTCGGTTCACGCTTGACAAAAATAAATATAAATGCGGCAATATCCTCAACGGAAACAAAAACTGGTAAGATCCAGATCGATCTAGCTATTATTAAAATTATGTGAAAGATTATTACCTACACAGACGTTATTTTACTTTTATAGTCTTCATTTACATATGAACTGACGACCCATTTACTGTCTACCTTTAGCGTCATGGACAGTTGAGTTCACAAATATGTTGCTAGCCGTGCACGCTTGGGGGCCACCGTCACTGGCGTCCGTGGGACTACCACCTTCCTAGAAGGCTAACCCCACACGTGGTCCCCGGGTGGTGCCAAACAGTGACGGGCGAGCAACCGCGAGGCTGAGCGTGTTCACATTTATGTGAACATCCCCTCGGCTTCGCGGTGGGTGATGGACGTTGAGTCCATCACTGAGGTCCGCGCGGGGGTGGGCGACCAGGCCCCCGTGACGGAGGATGCTACTGGCGCAGGACCGGAGCAGGCGTCGCTCGCGAGTACCGTCGCGAGCGACGCCTGTTCTGGGGAGCAGAGAGGAGCCATACGGCGCAAACGGAAGTCCGCAGCGCGCCGGAGCTCGGAAACGAGCGAGTCCTCCGATGACGAGACGTCGTGGAGGGCGAGGCTCGTCAGACGGGCGGCCACCACGGCCATGTCCTACACCGAGCCAACGAGGACGGGTAGGATGCCGAAGGTGGGTGCCCCGAGACCGAAAAAGAAGACGGTCGTCTCGCCGGCGCGCTCGACGACATCATTTGCCTCGGCTCTTACGACGGACGGGGAGCTCGATGGAGAGCTTGAGGAGAGCCCCGTCGTCGTTCTCGAGGCTCTGAGGAGGCGGGCCACCTCGGCCACGAAGCATTTTAGTACGACCGGGAACACGGCGTACGCAAGGGTCCTGCGGCGGGTGGCCAAAGAGACTGGCAGGGTTATGCCGGCCATCTCGGCAGCCATCAGCCGCGACGCGCAGCTGTCTACGGGCCTGGAGCAGTCGAGGGCCGAGGTGGCTCTCCTGAAAGGAAAGTTGGAGGCCTTCGAGAGGGCCGAGGCCGAACGCGGGGCGGCGTGTGCTCCGCGGATGGCTCCTCCGCCTCCTCCTCCACCACCGGCTAGGGCGCCGGCGCGGGCCAAGGAGGCCGACGGCGAGTGGCTGCCGGGGCAAAAGGGGGTGAAACTCGCGTCGCCGCGGGGCAGAGCGCGGCAGGCCGAGGAGTCGCCGGCTGAGATAGCTGCCCGCATTAGGCGAGAGCTGACGGCGGAGTTCGGCAAACAGATTGCCGAACTCAGGGCTGAAATTACAGCCCTACGCGGTGCTAAAACTCCTGCGCCGCGTCCCGTCACTCTTGCCTCACCGGACGCACGTCCGGGTCCAGGACCAGCCGGTCCGACCCGGAACAAAAAGAGGAGTGGGGGTGGCGGAGCTAAAACCGCTACGCCAACCCCACAGCCTCGCCCACTTCCTCCGGCCCCGTCCAATATGGACGAGGGTTGGACCGAGGTGGTCAAGAAAGGCGCCAAACGGGCCAGGGTCGTGGCTACCCCGGCCCAACCCCCACAAACTGAGACAAGGGCAGCGGCCAAGGCCTCCCCCCAACCGGGGAGAGCGCCGACTGCCCGAAACCCGAACGTGACTCCGGCGGCCGCGGTTGCTCCCCAACCGGGTCGAGCACCTGCCGCCGGAAAGAAGGAGGGCAAGAAGTCCAAGAAGAAGTCGCGCGCGCCGCGGCGGGCTGCAGTGGTGGTGACACTGCTGCCGGCCGGCCAGGCGAAGGGGATGACGTACCCCGACGTCATGGCAAAGGCGCGCGCGGCCATTGACTTGGCACAGATAGGGGCGGAGGACGGCCTCCGCATCCGGCACACGGCCAATGGGGCCCGATTGCTGGAGTGTCCAGGCGGCGCCGACAGTGGTGACGTCGCGGACCGCCTGGCGTCGGGCCTCCGGGTCGTCTGGCCGGAGGAGGAGGTCAGAATGCACAGGCCGGTCAAGATGGCCGAGCTGCGAGTGACCGGCCTGGATGACTGCACCACCAGGGAGGAGGTGGTGGCGGCCATCGCTGCCCAGGGCAAATGTGCCCCGGAGAATGTGGCCGTAGGCGAGCTTCGCCGAGGCTACACCGGGGCCAGCTCGGTCTGGGTGCGGTGCCCGCTGGAGACCGCCAACTCCCTGGCCACCCCTCCGCCCGGAAGGCCGGCTGGGGACCCCGGGAGGCTGCGCGTGGGCTGGGTCGCAGCCCACGTGCGGCTTCTCGAATCGTGCGCCTGGCGATGCCTCAAATGCTTCGGCACGGGGCATAGCGTCGCCAGGTGCACCAGCACTGTTGACCGCAGCGGGCTATGCTTCCGCTGCGGTCAGACCGGACATAAAGCGGCCACGTGCTCGGCCGCGCCGCACTGCGCGCTGTGCGCGGCGGCCGGGCGCAGGGCCGATCACCGGGCGGGAGGCAAGGCTTGCTCCCCGTCCGGTGTTAACACCGAAAGGAATAGGCGCCGCAAAGCCAAGCGGCGCCAACAGAGGAAGTCGGCCGGGGGAGCACCGGCCGGCGGTTCGGACCCCGCCGTGGCGACTAGTGCGCCCGATGGCGGGGGCGGCGGAGAAGGGGAGGGAGCGATGGATGTGGTCCAACTTTAATGGACTGCACCCGTCGCTTCCTCCAAGGTAATTTGAACCACTCCGTCAGGGCTCAGGACATGTTGGTCCAGAGCATGGCGGAGTGGTCCATTGACGTGGCTGTGGTCGCCGAGCCGTATTTTGTCCCCCCAGCGGACGACTGCTGGTTCGGGGATGAGTGCGGCTTGGCGGCCATACACATTAGAAGGACCGCGGCGATCCCCCCCCTGGAAATGGTGGCCAGGGGACCCGGGTTCGTCGCGGTGAAGATAGAAGATACCGTCGTGATCGGGGTGTACTTCTCTCCAAATCGGCCTACTCACGAGTTTGAGCAGTTCCTGGACGGGATCGGAGCGATCACTCAGCGCTCCGCCCCCCGTCCAGTGATACTTGCGGGGGACCTCAACGCGAAATGTGTCGCTTGGGGTTCCCCCCGCTCAGACGCTCGGGGTAGGCTATTGGAAGAGTGGGCGGTCGCGGCCGGACTCTGTATCATGAACAGAGGTTCGGTCGCGACTTGCGTGCGGTGGCAGGGCGAGTCCATCGTGGACGTGACGTTCGCGAGCTCTGCCATCGCACAACGCATCCGCGGTTGGGAAGTGCTGGTGGAGGCGGAGTCCTTATCAGATCACCGGTACATCCGGTTTGATCTGTCCGCCTCCACGCCAACCGCGGTCGCCCAGGGAACTGCACCTCGGTCATTCCCCAGGTGGGCATTGAAGCTCCTGGACAAGGAGCGCTTGATGGAAGCCTCCACTGTGGCGGCGTGGACGCCCATGCGTCCACATCCCGTGGATGTGGAGGTCGAGGCGCAGTGGCTCCGGGACGCGATGCATCGCATTAGCGATGCATCGATGCCTCGGGTCGGCCCTCGGCCTCCGAGTAAGTCGGCGTACTGGTGGTCGCCCGAGATAGCGCAGCTTCGTGCTGTATGCGTCCGGGCGAGGCGCCGGTGCGCCCGACATCGCCGCCGCATCCTCGCGCGTCGCGACGATCCCGTCGCGTTCGCGGAGGAGGAGGATCGGCTGCATGGCGAATACGCGGAAGCGAGGAGCGCCATGCGGCTGGCCATCAAGCTGGCCAAGGAAGGGTACATGGAGACTCTCTTGGGGACGCTCGATGACGACCCGTGGGGGCGCCCGTATAAAACGGCGCGCGATAAGGTGCGCCCGTGGGCGCCTCCCATGACCGAGCGTCTCCAGCCTCAGCAGCTGCGGGACATCGTTTCGGCGCTGTTCCCGCAGGAGCAGGACGGATTCACTCCGCCTGCTATGGGTGAGCCGCCGGATCACACCGGCGGTGAGTCCACTGCTGAGGTGGTGCCTCACATCACCAAAGATGAGCTCCAAGAAGCCGTGGTCAAAATGAGCAGGAAAGACACGGCGCCCGGCCCGGACGGCATCCACGGCCGGGTCCTCGCCTTGGCCCTCAATGCCCTGGGGGACCGACTCCTGAGGCTGTTCAATTCATGCCTGGAGTCGGGACGGTTTCCCTCGCTCTGGAGGACGGGCAGACTGGTCCTCTTGCGGAAAGAGGGGCGCCCGGCGGACTCAGCCGCCGGTTACCGTCCCATCGTGCTGCTGGACGAGGTGGGCAAATTGCTGGAACGGGTTCTGGCCGCCCGCATCGTTCAGCACCTGGTCGGGGTTGGACCCGATCTGTCGGCGGAGCAGTACGGCTTCCGGGAGGGTCGTTCGACCGTAGACGCGATTCTACGTGTCCGGGCCCTCTCGGAGGAGGCCGTCTCCCAAGGTGGGGTGGCCTTGGCGGTGTCGCTCGACATCGCCAATGCCTTTAACACCCTGCCCTGGTCCGTGATTGGGGGGGCACTGGAGAGGCATGGAGTGCCCCTATATCTCCGCCGGCTGATCGGCTCCTACCTGGAGGCCAGGTCGGTCATGTGTACCGGGTACGGTGGGACCTTGCACCGGTTCCAGGTCGTGCGCGGTGTTCCGCAGGGGTCCGTTCTTGGACCTCTATTGTGGAATATCGGGTACGACTGGGTGCTGAGGGGCGCCCTCCTCCCGGGCCTTAGCGTTATTTGCTACGCGGACGACACTTTGGTCGTGGCCCGGGGGGATGACTTCCGAGAGTCTGCCCGTCTTGCCACAGCGGGGGTGGCCCTCGTCGTCGGCAAAATAAGGAGGCTGGGCCTCGACGTGGCCCTGCACAAATCCCAGGCCCTGTGGTTCCACGGGGCTGGGGCTGTGCCGCCAGTCGACGCCCAGATAATGGTTGGAGGCGTCCAGATTGAGGTCGGGGTGCAGCTGAAGTACCTCGGCCTCGTGTTGGATAGCCGTTGGACCTTCCAGGCACACTTCGCGAGCCTGGTCCCCCGACTGATGAGGACGGCCGGCCAACTCGGTCGGTTGCTCCCGAATGTCGGGGGGCCCAGCAACGCAGTGCGCCGCCTCTATGCGGGGGTGGTGCGATCGATGGCCCTATACGGTGCGCCCGTCTGGGCCGACGCACGGGTGCGAAAATATATCGCACGATTCCTGCGTCGGCCACAGCGCATCGTAGCTATTAGGGCCATCCGCGGGTACCGCACCGTCGCTTTTGAGGCGGCGTGCGTGCTGGCGGGGACGCCGCCCTGGGAGCTGGAGGTGGAGGCGCTAGCTGGCGATTATCGCTGGCGATGCGACCTCCGCGCCCGGGGCGTGATACGTCCCCTGCGGGAAGCGGTTCGCGACAGGAAGGTCCAATCTCGGCGGTCCGTGGTAGAAGCGTGGAAGCGACGTCTCGCTAACCCCACCTGGGGTCTACGGACCGTCGAGGCGATCCGCCCGATCCTAGATGATTGGGTGGGTCGTGGCGCAGGACGCCTCACCTTTTGGATGGTGCAGATGCTGACCGGGCACGGGTGTTTCGGTCGGTATCTGCACCGGATCAAGGCCGAGCCGACGGCGAGGTGCCACCATTGCGTGAGATGTGACCAGGACACGCCGGAGCATACGCTCGCGCGCTGCCCCGCATGGGAGAGGCAGCGCTGTGTCCTGGTCCAACAAATAGGTCCGGACTTGTCGCTCCCGGGCGTCGCGGCGTCGATGCTCGAGAGCGACGAGTCCTGGAAGGCGATGCTCGACTTCTGCGAGTCCACCATCTCGCAGAAGCAGGTGGCGGGGGCTGCGAGAGAGAGGCTTTACGCCGCTCTCAACTTGCCAACCCGCCGCCGTCGAGCAGGGGGCCGGGACCGGGATCTCGCCCGGATTCTGGCCCCCTAAGAGTTTCGGGTCCCCAACGCATGTGAGTGCGAGCGGGGACCCAAGAAGGTGCCGTGTCTCGCTCAACACGCCCTTAGCGTCAGAGCATCCGGGGGATGGTAGACCGCGCTCCCCGACCCACGCTGGTTCTGACCCAGCGGGGTATTCCGTGGGAGGGTGACACGCGGTCCCATCTTGGCGGGCTTCGGAGAGCCCGCCGACCGAGAGAGCCGGTGGCCGTATTCGCCGGCGGCTACCGGTTCGGCGTCCAGGGACGGAGCGACGGGAAAGCATGCCGATGGCGTAACGCGTCGCGCCGTCCCTCCAAACCCCGTGCTGGGTTCTGGCCTCAGCCGGGGTTCGAACGCTGAGTGTGAGCGGTTGGAGGTTTTAGTGCGGTTCAACTCCCACATACCCCGCCCGCGGGGCGGGCGGGGATCCGGTGATTTCCTCCAACTGAAAAAAAAAAAAAAAAAAAAAAAAAAAAAAGCCGTGCACGCTTGTTGAAATTAATTATATTGCAGCTATTAAAAACAAATGAACACCATGAATAACAAAGTGAAACCATTTGAATGTATAGTATAGTGCCGATTCATACACTAACAAAATATGACTCAACAAGAAATTAAGTTTTTGAAACTTCACGCTGTCGTTCAAATGTCTTAGTTGTATGCAAAAAAATGTTTATATGTACCAAAATTGTGACGAACAAAATATTCACATCCTTTATCATATTTTTTTATTTATCTACGTTGTTCTGGCTGGAAATAGCCGGTCTTCCGCCAATCTCAAACGACTTCCTTTCCGAATCTTCTAGAAATCAACAGCTGATCACCGCGTGATATGTTCACCTTAACCATTAAATTTTACAATAAAAAGATTGTTTCAATACTTTTTATTTCAAACCAAAGTAACCGGTAAATTTTGCAACAACAATGTTGTATTCTAATGAGATGAATATAGAATCCAAATACATAAAGGTAATGAACAGCTGATGAGGAATTTTAGGAAATTAATTGCCATTTTCCAATACTATACCTAGTACGAAATTATAATGGATCCAAATTGAGTAAAACTCAAAGGTTTTAAAAGAGTACCTACTGTACTGTACTGTACTAATCCATTACTGCCCACTGTTGGGCTCAGGTCTCCTCAGAAGAGGGATTAGGCATAGTCCACCACGCTTGCCCAGTGCAGATTGGGGACTTCACATATCTTCAAAGGATTAAAGGATTTTTTTAGAACCCTTTTCCGACAGACTAGTCCTCTTGCGGAAAGAGGGGCGCCCGGCGGACTCAGCCGCCGGTTACCGTCCCATCGTGCTGCTGGACGAGGTGGGCAAATTGCTAGAACGCGTTCTGGCCGCCCGCATCGTTCAGCACCTGGTCGGGGTTGGACCCGATCTGTCGGCGGAGCAGTACGGCTTCCGGGAGGGTCGTTCGACCGTAGACGCAATTCTACGTGTCCGGACCCTCTCGGAGGAGGCCGTCTCCCAGGGTGGGGTGGCCCTGGCGGTGTCGCTCGACATCGCCAATGCCTTTAACACCCTGCCCTGGTCCGTGATTGGGGGGGCACTGGAGAGGCATGGAGTGCCCCTCTATCTCCGCCGGCTGATCGGCTCCTACCTGGAGGCCAGGTCGGTCGAATGTACCGGGTACGGTGGGACCTTGCACCGGTTCCAGGTCGTGCGCGGTGTTCCACAGGGGTCTGTTCTTGGACCCCTACTGTGGAATATCGGGTACGACTGGGTGCTGAGGGGCGCCCTCCTCCCGGGCCTTAGCGTCATTTGTTACGCGGACGACACTTTGGTCGTGGCCCGGGGGGATGACTTCCGAGAGTCTGCCCGTCTTGCCACAGCGGGGGTGGCCCTCGTCGTCGGCAAAATAAAGAGGTTGGGCCTCGACGTGGCGTTGCACAAATCCCAGGCCCTGTGGTTCTACGGGGCCGGGGCGGTGCCGCCAGTCGACGCCCAAATAATGGTTGGAGGCGTCCAGATTGAGGTCGGGGTGCAGTTGAGGTACCTCGGCCTCGTGTTGGATAGCCGTTGGACCTTCCAGGCCCATTTCGCGAACCTGGTCCCCCGATTGATAAGGACGGCCGGCCAACTGGGTCGGTTGCTCCCGAATGTCGGGGGGCCCAGCCGCGCCGTGCGCCTCCTCTATGCGGGGGTGGTGCGATCGATGGCCCTATACGGTGCGCCCGTCTGGGCCGACGCACGGGTGCGATTAAACATCGCCCGATTCCTGCGTCGGCCACAGCGCATCGTTGCTATTAGGGCCATCCGCGGTTACCGCACCGTCGCCTTTGAGGCGGCGTGCGTGCTGGCGGGGACGCCGCCCTGGGAGCTGGAGGCGGAGGCGCTCGCTGGCGACTATCGCTGGCGATGCGAACTCCGCGCCCGGGGCGTGGTGCGTCCCCTGCGGGAAGCGGTTCGCGATCGGAAGGTCCAATCTCGGCGGTCCGTAATGGAAGCGTGGAAGCGACGTCTCGCTAACCCCACCTGGGGTCTACGGACCGTCGAGGCGATCCGCCCGATCCTAGATGATTGGGTGGGTCGTGGCGAAGGACGCCTCACCTTTTGGATGGTGCAGATGCTGACCGGGCACGGGTGCTTCGGTCGGTATCTGCACCGGATCAAGGCCGAGCCGACGGCGAGGTGCCACCATTGCGTGGGATGTGACCAGGACACGGCGGAGCATACGCTCGCGCGCTGCCCCGCATGGGAGGGGCAGCGTTGTGTCCTGGTCCAACAAATAGGTCCGGACTTGTCGCTCCCGGGCGTCGCGGCGTCGATGCTCGAGAGCGACGAGTCTTGGAAGGCGATGCTCGACTTCTGCGAGGCCACCATCTCGCAGAAGCAGGTGGCGGGGGCTGAGAGAGAGAGGCTGTACGCCGCTCTCGACTTGCCAACCCGCCGCCGTCGAGCAGGGGGCCGGAACCGGGATCTCGCCCGGATTCTGGCCCCCTAAGAGTTTCGGGTCCCCAACGCATGCGAGTGCGAGCGGGGACCCAAGAAGGTGCCGTGTCTCGCTCAACACGCCCTTAGCGCTAGAGCATCCGGGGGATGGTAGACCGCGCTCCCCGACCCACGCTGGTTCTGACCCAGCGGGGTATTCCGCGGGAGGGTGTCACGCGGTCCCATCTTGGCGGGCTTCGGAAAGCCCGCCGACCGAGAGAGCCGGTGGCCGTATTCGCCGGCGGCTACCGGTTCGGCGTCCGGGGACGGAGCGACGGGAAAGCATGCCGATGGCGTAACGCGTCGCGCCGTCCCTCCAAACCCCGTGCTGGGTTCTGGCCTCAGCCGGGGTTCGGACGCTGAGTGTGAGCGGTTGGAGGTTTTAGTGAGGTTCAACTCCCACATACCCCGCCCGCGGGGCGGGCGGGGATCCGGTGATTTCCTCCAACTGAAAAAAAAAAAAAAAAAAAAAAAAAAAAAAAAAAAAAAAAACCCTTTTCCGATATGCAGGTTTCCTCACGATGTTTTTCTTCACCGTTTATAGCTGGTGGTGTTGTGAAAAATTGCACATAAATATTTTTCACATTTAGATTTAGAGGTACAAGCCGGCCGGATTTGAACCTGCGACCTCCCGTACGGAAGGAAGCGCTTCGACCACTCGACCACCACGACCCTTTGGAAATCGAAGTACCTTTATTATTAACTTAATAAAATCGGTATCAGGAGTACATTTCCTGATATTATTAATGTATTTAATAAAATGATATTGCAAGAATATCACATAAACTACCAGTCAGATCTTAATCAAATTCATTTGAGATATGTTCAAAGTATTTGTATCTATAAAAAAAAAATTATCGTAATCGGTCGCAAAAATATACAGTTAAATTGATATTTGTTTATTATTAATTTTGAACATCAAACATTAATGAACTTTGCAATAAATAATTAATCGTGTGGATCTAAGTAATCAATTGTTGTATGCTAAACGAACGATACGATTATAATGTCAAACTGTAGTATTCACATTGTGATTTATTAATGTTATCCAATTGAACCGAGGTGACAAACACAGGGAGTCGTCTATGGTACTCACGATACAGGCTTGCCTAGTGTGAGTACCACTGTTAAACTTCTGTTATGTCAATACCAACATGATTATGTATTATGTATTAGCGTGTAAGTTTTTAATTTATTTTATGATTTTTTTAATGAATATGTGCATGTTGGAAATAATAAATATATGAATTTTGAATTTGAATTTGATAACTTTTTCCTTTTGGGAAGTTTGTTAAAACTCTATTTTTTATATATTTTAGAACCGCTATTATTAAATTAAAAACATTTCAAACGATTTCCTCGTACAAAATAAGAGATTTTCCTGTTATACATACATTAAATTGTAACTTATTTATTTTAATTAATGCAAATAACTTCTTTGGACGATGATAATCTTTTATTACATAAACTTGTTTTATTCGTACTGTTTTGTTGTTTTCAATTTTTCCATTGAATTTTCTCAATGTTTCCTTAGAATTTACTGTTATCATAAATAGTTAACTAATTTCAAATAATCTCATCTCAATAATAGTTTTTGTGTGATATCCAAGTTAATTGATTGTTAATGTGAGATTATATTTACTGAATAGTCTTGATTCTTTAGCTGACTAGCAGACCTGCGCAACATCGTCTGTCACAAGAGGAACGGTCCAGAGAGTATATGCGATGTAAGAGAAGAAAAATGTTCTTATTTACGACATTTCAAACGATTTCATTTTAAACGAGGTTTAAGAAAAGTCCTGTATGGGTAGGTGATAGATAACGGCCCCTCTTTGTCCTGGCATTGCAGAGGTTCATGAGCGACGGTGACCGCTCACCATCGGGTGGGCCGTAGGCTCGTTTATGCATCTTGCAATAAAAAAAAATTGCATAAAAAAACCTCTTATATTATTAATTTATTATACTCATAAACATCGTCTTGTATCACTCTATCTATTGAAAAAGTCGCATCAAAATCTATAGTGTATTTTTAAAGATTTAGCATACATAGGGACAAACTGTAGTGACTTTGTTTTATACTGTGTAGTGAAAAGTATTTATTTAGACTATAATATTTTTGAACATTTTTTGACATTTTTTACTTTTTTATTTGCAAGTTTGTAAACTGTAACAATACTAACACCAACTAGATGATAAATATGTTTGTTAAAATCTTCAAGAAATAAAAGGCTTTTTTAATTTTTTTATTTATTATTTTTTGACGAAATCTATATTACGTAAAATGCGCTTTACATAAAATGGTGCAGGTTGTAAGTAACTATTCACTTTATACTACTAAAGAATGTTCTAAAAATAATATTATTATATTAATGTCATAAAATGGTTTTAATAAACTAGAATTATATCACACACTTAATGGAATATTCTAGAAATATGCAAATAAGACAGGTGATCCACTACTACTGGTTTATTACATCATAATATATTTTGCCTAGATATTAGAATTTGAAAGAAGTCTTAAATATAAAGAGTTATTCGACGTATGGCTTAATAACTATCTCTTCGCTCTTCCGTTTTCTTCTATTGTAGAACCACTCCATCAATAACACTGTTGATGCGGAGAAAAATCCTGAATATAAGAATGATGATTAGTTTTGTTAAAATAATAATAGACTGATTCAGTTTTAAGGGCTTAATTTGAGTTGAAAAGTATGCATGATAGCTGTGTGAAAGCTTTTAAGTTTTTATATAGTACAAAAAGTACTCGAATCTTTGTTTAATTGTGGCGACCAATAATAACGCGCGAGATACTGAATCGCGGTTACGATATTTGCAGCAATCTTCGCATATATTGACAGGACATCTGAAATCTACTACAGTGGGCTTCTGCCTGACCGGACATATACTACCTCGCCCGCAAGGAGATCTCCCTTTGGCCTTTCACTGTAGATAACCACATTAATTTAAAACACATTGAATATAAAACCTCTCGAACTTTTGAAAATATTTGCTCATTGAACGATAATTATATGAGTATAACTGTATGGTACGAAACTATCACCACGTAGTTAAAAAACTAGCCACTGTCGTGAGATAAATTACTGAAAACAAACTCAACAGTATGTTAGAAATAACAGTGACGAGGACTCCATATAAGCCAATTCGTTCCGGCTTGCAATAATAAATTATTGTTCCTCATTGTATTTTACAATATTTCCTTCGACTTCAAAATATACTCTTCACCACTAAATGCTAAAATTATTGAACTAGCGGGCTTGCGCAACATCGTCTCCGTCACTTTCAATCAAAATCGGTTTAAGCGGGAAGGCGTAACAGACAAACAGAGTTACTTTCGCATTTATAATATTAGTAGGGATTCGTCAGTTCCTCAGACTTACCGAGAAGCAGCACAAAGAACGATCCTTGCATGTCGCTGAGGTTGACAGTGTGGTTGCTCACCTCTTGAGCGACGGAAGACATCTTGAAACATCGATTACGCTTCGGTAAGTAAGCGCTCAACCATTTCGATATCAAACCCGCTTTGTGCATGCGATTTATTCTGAAAATATCCAATAATTTCTTTGAAGAGGTAAAGTGTACCCTAATATCCCTTGTAATACCGGGAAACAATTTCCATGATCAACAATAGTAAAAAAAAACTTGAGAGGTGTCAAGGAACACCCGGATGGAACGAAGTTCCTTTCGATTAATTAGTGAGGGAATTGTAATAAAAATTTATTTTTTATTTAATAACTTAAATAAAAATTTTGATCACAGCGTCATCTAGCATTAATCATATAAAACAAAATAAGGAATTGGTTTCTAAAATATTTTAAGAACAGCGCCATCAAGCATTAATCATATAAAACAAAATAAGAAATTATTTTATAAAATATTTTAAGAACAGCGCCATCTAGCGATAATCATCTAAAACAAAAAAGTGTCGTGCCAACTTTTTCCGTCTAACCCCCTTTCGATAACGCTCGATAAGGAACTTCGTTCCAAAAACTTTTTTCATCCTAGAGTCAGTCAAAGATACAGTCAATGTTTTATCTGCAGTAAATTACAAAGCTCCAAAAAAGTGCACAGAAGTATTAGTTAGAAGATATTCTACTCAGATTTAAGCTTACGTTTATCTAAGTTTAAAGCGCATTATATCGACCCAACAGTAACTCGTTCAGAGGGACCACAAAAAAATCGTCACAATTTTTTTTTTCAAAATGCAACTTGATATTATAATGGGCTCATCGGTAAGCATTTCATTTTGCGTCTTATAAGATGGGCATTAAGCTTTAAATTGAATAGTTGAAAAAAATATTACTTTTTGAAAAATCCCCGAGAGCAAAATAACAGGCATTTTTAAAGTAAAGCTGAAATGATGTAAATTTTAATGAGAAAGTGAGTATTACCCGAACATTTTCAAGATTTAACATAATCTTAATATTTTTTTAATGGTCTTTCCGGTTTTTTGGCGGGTAAACTAACTAGACCAATAAAATTATGAGCGGTAATCAAGATCTGTGATTGTGTTATGTATCTAGTTGACTATATCTTAGAGTTTAATATTGTTACAGTTAATAAATTAAGCTAGTAATCTTACTCTTTATTAATGACGGGTAAATAAGGACTTCCAGCCGGCACTATCATTGCCACCCGTTCCTCCATGAAGTCTTCTGTGCCTGAATCAATAATGTTATTTAAAATGGAAAGAAACTTAAAATTTATTGATACAAAAAATAAAGTCGAAAAGTGAAGTTTTTGTTTGAGTAAAAAAGTAAGGTAATTAATGTACTTTTCATGTAATGTTTCAGAAAGGAAAATGAAGCCAGTTAAAGTTATCATACTTAATTGTTATAAATTTTAAAAAGTAACATAATATCACTATTCGTTTTGCCGTACTCGTTTAACTTGTATTAAAATACAAAGGTTAATACATTAATACTACATTATATACTACATAAATGAATGATAATAATACATTATTATTATACAAATAATTAACGTTAAATTGTTCACATAAATAGATAATTACTCAGAGCAAAATCGCAGGTTTCCGTTTCAATATGATCAGCACTCATCATGTAGGTCAGTCGCAGTCTCCAGTCGAAGATAACATGGCGCTGATTTCGAACTCTTTCCAGAGTTCCTGACGCTGCAAACATTAACATGTTATTCATTTATTTTTAATGAGCACACATTAAAGTTAACTCGTTGTGTAGTAAGCACACCCACAATAAAAGGAAACCGATTCAATAAAATAAAACAAAAGATTAAAACCAAAAAGTAATCAGTTCCGAAGTAAAAAATATATATTTATTTTTAAGGAAATTTAAAAATTGGTACAACTTCCTCAAATTCATATAATAAACTGAAATATACAATTAAAAAAAGGATTAAAATGTGTCTCACAAAAAAGTTAAACGATAAAGCTACCTGAATGAGCATTTCCCTCGATGCCACCAGCTTCTTTGACGATTTCGGCCCCTTTTAGTAATTCTTTGTATTTAGACTCTTCAGAATTCTAAAAAAGTCTCTAATCTGGATTAAAATTCTATCTCCTAAGACGAAAAATTAAGTGAAACTTATCTACATTCATAGACATTAATAAACAAGCCCCCTGCAATTCCAAGGAGAGCAGGTGTCACATACAGAAGTATTTTAACAATAAAGTGTATGTGAAATTCTCAAGCAACATTAAAGATGCTTGGAGAAGCTAAGCCTGATCTCTCCACTGAGAAGACCCGAGTCCAGCAATTGGTGTACTGTAACAACCCGTAACTGCTGGGCTCAGGTCTCCTCAGAAGAGGGATTAGGCATAGTCCACCACGCTACCCCAATGCGGATTGGGGCTTAGCATATCTTCGAATTTTTTCAATACGCAGGTTTCTTCACCATTTTCAACAGTTTGTCAATACAGCAGAATCCAAATACAAACATCGTAGGTTACCCTACCTTCAGCTCCGTTTCCAAATAAGACCCCTTCGTAATGGACCAAGTATAAAGATCGCGGTTCTCCAACAGTTCAGAAATGGTCGTCACAGGCAGTTCCAGTTTTGGAAACGTTAGAAACGCTACAAGATTGCCTGAGTACGTGGTTACTACTACCAATACCACCAACCACCACGTTCCTACCACCAAACGACCACTGTCCGCTCTTGGAAGGTACATACCACCTGAGACAAGGATATACCATTTTATATTGATCGAGATATGTTTAATAGAGTAATTCAAGAGGAAGGTGCATGTGTATGAATTTATGAAATAGTAGAAAAACACTCGTAATTTTTACGGTTTTTAATGTTGACTAACTGGCCCACACAACTTCGTCTGCGTAACATAAGGAAATTTTCTCACCGTTTAAACCTTCCCTGGATTTCTACGAATATTTCAAGATTAAAATAAGCCAAATCGGTTTAGTCGTTCTCGAGTTTTAGCGAGACTAACGAACAACAATTCATTTTTATATATAAGAAAGAAGAAGAAGAAGATGTGGTGTCGCAAATAACACATTGTACTCCGCACTAAATGAACTCTCCATTCGAGATATAGATGAAGTTGCGCGGGTCAACCGGTATAACATAAAAATACCGCATTGCTGTATAAGGTTCACTGCAGATCTAATTTCTAAAGCACACAATTTAGTTGTTTGAAAGTCGTCCAACTTCAAATTGGACCTAGTTTAGCAAAAAAGTTCCAAAAACGAAATGACTGTGTTAACTACTCACTAGTGCTCACAATACCAAAACGATAACTGCTACTCTACCTTGTTGCAACAAAGCTCCATAAATATACCATAAACAATTGTGTATGGTGGCCAGACCTCCTTCGCGTGTGATCTCCATGGCTTCATAGTAGGGGCTCAATCGATGTACTATGTACAACATCGGACCCATTAGGATCACCGCAAAACCCAAACACAACCATGTCTAAAATAATGATACCTGATGTTATTTGAGAAAACCCTAAATTGACAAGTAGGCCACCATTGCAAAAATTTCTCGATTGTAATATTGTTCTCTTATTCAATCTAAATTAAAAATGATCTGTGACAATATATTTGTTCATATCTGGCTCGAAGGACCAAAAAAGTTTCTTTTTTTTTGTATGTTTTATGTCATACTCTGAATTATATGTAGAAGCCATGTATAAAATCAAAGTTTTATAACTCACGTCGGTAGTAAACGGCAACAAGAAGAGTAAAGCGCGACTTAGTTCCCGAGGTCTCGTCACGATGAACGCATAGGCCTGCGTACTAACGGGAATCGTGTAATTTATGCCTGGGGAAATATTGTGAATATTAGCTTCAAGATAAGGCCTGATCTTAAATATGTATGTATTATGTTGGGGCTCGAACGCTGTGAGTTGCCCTTCTTAAAACTGGGCTTGTATAGTATCCGTAGTGTAGTGAGTAACACTAACACTTAAGATTAGGATAACTGTAAGCTAGTCAATCACCAAATTCAAAGTTTTGGATTTTGTGTATCGTATTATTTAAGTTCGGCGGAGGAGGCTATCTATACACAAGCCAAGCCTCGCCGGTTTCTCCTTTGAATACAACCTAAATGATACCACACGTAAACTTTTACAACTTAACAGCGTAAAAGCCCAATATAAAAAAATGAGAAGTATCGGGACCTCTCAATTAAAAATAATCGTGGTAAGAACCCGCTTAGTAATAATGTAAGTGATAAAAAGAAATGATTTTAAATTACTTACCTGGAACAGAATTAGGTAAAATAGTGAAAGAGGCAGCTGCCAAAGCGGCTTGGCCTTTAGCAATGGCGGACATGGTGAGTCGAGCACTTTGACTGTGCATCATCTGTAACAGGAGAACCATTGTAAAATGTCCATACCTTCCTTGTTGGGAGTGTTATTCTTAACGCAAAGATAATGTAGCTGTATGTATCTATACTAATATTATAAAGCTGAAGAGTTTGTTTGTTTGTTTGTTTGTTTGAACGCGCTAATCTCAGAAACTACCGGTCCGATTTAAAAAATTCTTTCACTGTTAGAATGTCCATTTATCGAGGAAGGTTATAGGCTATAGTTTATTTTGAAAAAAATTAGGGATCCGTATGAAAATATCGAATATGTAACACAAAGTGAAATATCGAAAAACTATTGACAATAGAACAAAATGATGTACTACGGGTTTTTAGGTCTCAGTAAGACTAACAAAAAAGTCCGTGAGAGCATATATCTAACTATAATAGTTTAGTCAAAACAACTGCTTTTATGTTCAAAAAAAAATTTAATTCGTCCGAAGAATGAATTGAACGTTAAATTAGTATTGCTATATTAATCCTTACCCAAATAAAGTATTATGTTATCAGTAGTATTAATTTAAAAGTAAATTACTGTTTGTTTTGTTCTAATCGGACTTTTCGTTGAGAAGTTATTACGAGTATAAACGCAATGAATACCACGCAGAACCCAACACGGGCCGCGCAAATAATGTCGTCGCGACAACATTGCGAGTACTGTTTGATCCACTTTGTGACGCAGACGAAGTTGCGAGGGTCATCTAGTACCTAATAATGGAGAGTTCGTACTATCTACTAAACTGCGTAGGAAAAGAAAAAGATTCAACAATACAAGTATAATTAAATAAGAGAACAACTGACTACACTAAACACAATTAAATTGAAATGAGTTAATTTAAGCATTTGATTAATCTTTAGAGTCGATCAATATGCAACAATAACACAACTTAAGATTACTCACATCAGTGTCATTGGAAAATTCGTTCTTCACATGTCTTGGAAGTAAGAGTTTAATGCTGTAATAGACAAATTGTACTTTAATCAAATAGTAAACGTAACCATGTTGAAGAAGTGCTTCAAACCTTTTTTTATTTATTTAGGCAGACGAGCTAACGGGCCACCTGATCGTAACCGGTTACCGTTGCTCATGGATGTCAGCGGACACTGCGGGGCCGCTACCTACGGCCTACCTTTTAAGGACTTTCTTTAAGCTTCGTTTGAAGAAGGACAAGTCATAGCGCTCGGGAAACACCGAAGAGGGGAGCTTATTCCACAGCCTGTATGTATTAACTTTCACACTAAAGATTCATAAAATCATTAACGATATTAAATTATTAAAATTTAAAACAAGTATTTCTTAAAAAAATCCAGTCTTATAAAATCAACATTGTAGAGATTTGAATCTTAAACTTAGTGTTCAGAATTATAGTTAACTTACGTAAAATTTTTATTTTTAGCCAATTGATTAACAATATCAAACATGAGTCCGCTGTATTTCACTATAGCACCAGATTCATTGGCCTTTATTATTGTCCATGGTGGATTCTAAAAATAATTAGTAGATAATTATAATTATCAGCAGATAGCGCATTCTTGTCCACTACGTAATACAAGAGTGCGCAAACTACTTGCTCATAATTTTCTTTGTTTTTGTCTCTTATATCTAATGTTCGTTATTTTTTTATTAGTAGCCATTGACATAAGTGGTTAATATATTGTAATAACTATAACCTGATGTGTGTGCACAATCTATGCTTGAAATAGTAGGGTCATAGATTTGATTTGATTGACCGAGATGATAAACTTTAAGGCAATCTTAACGCTAAATGCTCCTTCGCTAATTTAAAAGTGAAATGTTCCGCTCTATGGCTGAGAAATTATAAGTTCCTCAATAAGCCGATTTTGTATATCAATTACATAAAGTCTACACTTGCCAGGGAAAAACTAGTAGGTACCTAACTAGGTAACTAAGCTGAAAAACATAAAAAGACGAGAAAATATTCGTTTATTTTATAGAAGTGTTGAGTCCTTTTTATAATCGAATCGGAGTATGAGAAATCAACACCCTATATTTATTTAACCCTGTGCATTCGGGGACGGAGCGACGGGAAAGAGTGCCGAGCGCGTAACGCGTCGCGCCGTCCCTCCAAACCCCGTGCTGGGTTCTGGCCTCAGCCGGGGTCGTCAGCTCGGACGCTGAGTGTGAGCGGTTGGAGGTTTTAGTGCGGTTCAACTCCCACATACGGTGATATCCTCCAACTAAAAAAAAAAAAAAAAAACCCTGTACATTATTAATGACAGCTTTCCAAAATTATGGCGCCTTATTTTTAACTAGCTGACTCCCGCAACTTCGTCTGCGTTACAAAGGGGTTCAAACAGTACCCGCAATGCCGTCGAGTTATTATTTTCGCGGCCCCACATATTCATTGCGTTTTATACTCGTAATAACTTCTAAACGAAAAGTCCGATTGGAATAAAACAAAAAGTAATTTACTTCTACGTTAATACTCTTGATAACAAAATACTTTATTTGGATAAGGATTAATCTAATATATAAAATTCTCGTGTCACGGTGTTCGAACTTGAACTCCTCCGAAACGGCTTGACCGATTTTGTTGAAATTTTTTGTGCTTATCCGGTATCTATGAGAATCGGCCAACATCTATTTTTCATCCCCCTAAATGTTAGGGGTAGTGCACCCCTAAATTTTTTTCTTATTTTTTCGGCGCAGACGAAGTTGCGCGGTGCAGCTAGTATAACAATACTAATTTAACGTTAAATTCATTCTTCGGACGAATTAATTTTTTTTTTTGAACATAAAAGCAGTTGTTGTGACTAAACTATGATAGTTAGATATATGCCGTTGCGGACTTTTTTGTTTGTCTTTAAAAGACCTAAAAACCCGTAGTACATCATTTTGTTCTATTGTCAATAGTTTTTGCAGCGTATGCATAAATAGGTTTTCGATTATTCACTTGTGTTACATATTCGATATTTTCATACGGATCCCTAATTTTTTTTTAAATAAAATATAGCCTATAACCTTCCTCGATAAATGGACATTCCAACAGTGAAAAAATTTTTGAAATCGGACCAGTAGATCCTGAGATTAGCGCGTTCAAACAAACAAACAAACAAACAAACTCTTCAGCTTTATAATATTAGTATAGATATCATCTCAGAGAAAAACCAATTGAATGATAATAATTTGCACTTACATGATAAGTTATGATGGGCAGCTCTTTTCCTCTGAACCCATGTTGAACGTGAGGAAACAATAAATCGGCGAATGTCATTGCATCTATGGGACGCCATATTCCAACCTGTGAATAACAATGATTAATGAACTACTAGCTGCCCTGCGCAACTTCGTCTGCGTCGTTTAGGAATTGTTACCGGCAATTTTCTAAAAGTACTCATCAGGATGCTTCATTAGAGCCCAAACACGATGAGGTTATCTTGCTTATTGACGGAGTTCCTGTGGCCACCTTCCAGCTCCATCATCAGATGGAGCCTTGATCTAAGGTATCCTATCTCTCAAGTCGGATCGAACTGCACATGGTGTGCAAATTTTATTATAATCGGTTAAGTGGTTTAGGAGTCCATTGAGGACAAACATTGTGACACGAGATTTATATATATTAAGATAATGCATTTTTATAGCACTTTAGCAGCTATGAAGTAAAAGTGAATCTCGTAAAGGAATACGTCGAACACTTTATATACATACTTTATTTGTGATAAAAACAATACAAAAAATACACACATTTTAACACGACTCCAAAATGCTGGTGTCCACCATAAACCAGTCGAGATTCAGTTTTACTTTGGGTTTTCTAAATTTGGGTGTAGGTACCTATCTACTATTAGTGTTCATACATTATTGAAATTGAAATGAAAATGAAAATGAAAAAATATTTATTAACTAAAAAAGGTAAATATAGAAACAACTTAACTGGTGGTTACCAGTATCGTGGCAACCTAAGAACCAAGTTAAACATATTTAAGAGAATTAGGTATTTTGCCTCTAAACAGTTACAACATTATTTTTGACTAAAATACATGAGATATTCACTAATTTGTAGATAAAAAGGAAAAAACAACAAAATGTAACTATTAAAAGTTTCCTTGATAACTCGAGAAAATTAAGCCTAAAAACTTACATTCATCAGTTCAATATTCTCTATAACTCCTGTCGATACGTTTGCAAGTTTTTCGTCCGCGGCAGTGTTGCTTTGTCGATATGTGACGCCCCAAGTATCAGCTGCTAAAGCTTGCCAAGACGTACAATTACCACATACACTCTTCGATAATATGTATTGCTGTTGAAATCAAAATTGTCATCAAAAATTAAAGGCCTGAAGATGTTTTCTGAAAGCCTGCGATATCACGATGACCTTTCGACCATAGTTTTCTAGTAGATTTCTATGACAAAATTTATCGGGCTTCATGTATTTTGTGGAAAAAACCCTAAGCATTCTAAATTTCGTAGTCCAAACAAAATCCACAGTAGCGGGACAAATATATATAATTAATAATATGTCGTATAAAACTCATCTTAAACCTATAAAGTTAAAATCAAAAACAATCCTTAAACAAATCAGAGCTGTTAACTTCAGGTTCAAGGCTTTCTACGGTAGGTATATTAATTATTTTTATTATAAAAGTAGATATTGAAACCATCGTCTGCCTACGAGGCAATAAAAATCTCGATTTTTTTCTGAAAGCATTAGATGCTCTGTCTAACCTGCATATGCTTAAGTATCATGTCCCTTCGTTGTATCTTGCTGGGTCTGATAGCTTCCCACTCCTCGTCAGACACCTGAGCTGCTACATCAAACTCATCTTGTACAGCCGCGTCTAGTGCAGATATAAATGCACTGAGCATCTCCTGACTGTAGCACATCAGACCATTCTAAAAATGAGGTTGACGTGAGGATTGATCCAAACATCCAAATTAGATGATTTGATAAAACGAATTTTCTTACTTCATTATTCTATTTACTGTACTTCTTTATATTAGGTATAAATAATACTCAAAGATCAAAAATCCAGTCACTATTTGTGTTTGACCTACAACCATTTTTCATTCTAAAATCCGCTTGTAAATCTCACGGGATGCTATATTTTGTACCTATCCAAACAGCGCGACCCATTCCAATCCAATCTAGACGTAATCGAATTACCTAACTCTATTACTCCACAAATGGTGGTGGAATACACGACCGCTAAATCAACTTTACATCAAAAATAACACGTTAAAATATAATCAACGTTGAAATGTTCCGAGCAAAACGATCACTGCATTATGCAGTACAATCTCATCTTACACAGATACACTTAAGAAATTGCACTCAACAAATTCTACTCAGACTTTATATAATATTCTCTATTTTGTATAACTATTTTGCACGAATAGTTCAAACTTTCATGAACAGTATTAAATGCAATATAAAAGTATGTGTGGTAGTTAATGACTTGTTTGTGCCTCTGGTATTATTTTGTTTCAGAGATACGGTAATCACACACTGATGGACTCTGAGCTTTAATTCCTCCGAAATTCAAAACACATCTTATAAATAAAAATGAACTGCTGTTCGTTAGTCTCGCTAAAACTCGAGAACGACTGAACCGATTTGGCTTATTTTAAAATATTCGTAGTAGTCCAGGGAAGGTTTAAACGGTGAAAAAAATTCCTTATGTGACGCAGACGAAGTTGTGTGGGCCAGCTAGTGTACTATAAAATCATTATTTCAGAAAACTAACATTATATCAGGCTGTCGTAGGCTCATAAACCAACCTAGTAATAAGAACGTGAAATTTCAATACACACATCAAACCTTTTAAAACCTACCTTACAATCCAGTCCATCATCGGTAATATTATAAATAAAAGCAACATTCTCCCCCTCATATAGAGCGTTGATGAACCCGCTAAGGTTCCCAGTGTGAGAATTGGTATCTGAAATGACGTACAACCACTGAGCCGTGGTGTGGGACATCAACAAATCTCTAGCAGTCTCTGCCATCGTAGTCATTACATCCGAAGTTACTATTGCCACGAAGTTTTCACCTGAACCAGACAAATCACAATCATTTGAGAGGACACCGAGGAAAAGATAAATTAGTAGGTATTTTTTTGGTAGTGAACTACTAACTTACCAATATATTTAACTGGCAGTTTAGATAAAACTCTGTGCATCTCTTTACGTCTCAGGTATTCATTTATTTCGTGTTTCATTTTGAACACTGTTACCGACACAGGTCGAGCACTATCTTCATCTATTTGAGATGTCAGGGATTGTACTACACGAGACACCATATCTCTACCTTTAAGGTTTCAAATAAATTCACTATAGGTATACATATAACTGAAAAACTTGAGAATAATTCTTTCATATATCACTCACTCAAAGTATCGTCATGTAAAATGACAGCAGACTTCCAGTTGAACGCGTTAGAAGTCCTTAAGTCTAAAAGCAGTTGAGGCAACTCTTCTCCGGGCTCTGAATAAGTGACAGTAATGGCAGAGCGTTGTGGTAGTCTTGGACAGTCCACTTCTGTTAGAGCAAACAGTAGTAGCTCTTCTTCTTCAGTCCGGGAAAATAGTTCCCAAGTATCTTCACAGGAGGCTATACTGAACACTGCTAGAAAACCTGAACAAAGTTTTTATTAATTGGCGCCCAACGTGGTGAACAGATTATTTTTCAGATAGAAATATTTTTTTATTTCACATTTTTTTACACTCTAACTATAGGAAGTTTATAGGTCTAATTTCTTGATTTTAATGGAAGTATATTTACCAACCTTTTTTCAGACTAATAGCAGTCCACGAGTAGTAATGTACGACCACACCTCCATGTTTCAATTCAACCCTCGCCAATTCTTTGATATAGTCCTTTAATTCATCCAGCACGCCTTGGTACTTATCACCCAGGTATTGCCGATCTAATACTACGGCTTTAGAAATAATAATTACATAATTTTAATGAAACGTGCCTCTCTCCCAGCCTTTTGGTGTAGCGATTGTATAAAAGTTTAGATTGTTATAATTTCTTACCTATGGAAGCATTTGCCGTTATTAATGAAGGAAAATCTTCTCCGTTCACACAAACAGATAAACAAATCACACCCAACACCCATAGTTTCATTTTGTCTTAGCACATACACTCTTAGGAATAGGAAAGAGAATGATAATTCGATCATAATTCGTCAAATTAACTGCCAATCACAAGGGAGCTTATTATTTATTATTTCATTAAAGTATCGCGCACGTGGCATGTTCTGGTTTAGAGAACTAGCCGTATTGTGAAAGCGCGTGTAAAAATACAGGGTGTTTCAAGTTCTTTTGTTTTTTTTTTATTGCAGATGAATGAAAAGGAATTGGTAGAGGAACCAACGGGCCACCTTATCGTAATTGGTTACGGTCGCCTATGGATCTCTGTAAATTCGGAACGACATGGGATAATGGTAATGGTATTGACTAAGAAAGTCAGTTGTAGATAAAGACGTAAAGATCGGTATTGAAGAGTGCTAATCGCTACTTAAAACACCTTCGCGGAAAATGCGCTGTTTTAAAAATAAATCTCATCCGTCATATAAGATAGGTACATTCACAAAATTATATTAGAGTATGCGACAGTTTAAAAGTTAACTGAGTTCTTAGACAGTTGATACAGTTTAGGCAATCAAGTTAATTCCTTCAGGTGTTTGTCTGTATGCTTGTACAACAAAATCCCACAAGATGTTCAAAACCTACCCATACATAGGTTTAAGAAAACTAATAAAGAACGTCAATGTTGAAAATAAAGTATTTCATTTCATTTCAAATTAGTTTCAAAAAATATATGTACTTTTAAAAATCCAAATTCGAATGTTGACGAATGTCTATGATGAACGAAAGCATATAAATTAGAATATCCTTGTTCAAAATCAGTTATTCCTTTGAACTGATAAAACTGAAAAACTTAAATAATAATATTTTGTAGCACTCTATATTCCAGTAAACCTCAAGTTCTAGTTTCCAAAGGTCAGAATGGAACTATTTAAAAATTAATATTAATTAGTGAAGCTCCATATAAACGTACTACGATACATAAATGATTACCATTTGTGATTTGGACATGTGCATAATAAATACTAATAATTCAAATAAGACAAGAAATAAGAGAAATGAATAATACCTACTTTAATTCCTACCATAATATGTGTCCATTTAGGACACGTAAAATAAACATTTATTGATATAATGTAAACTAGACAAATACTCAAAAAGACTAAAACATATTATGAGCGAAGGTGTAAGTACTACCTATAGAAAATTAAAAACATATGGCCCATTTACACGTGCGGATCGATCCGTGACGGACAAATCGCTCACGTAGGGTCGGATCGCGGACGGATCCGTGAGACGAATCCGACAGTTTTATCCGTGGTGCTATTTTAACGCAAAATAAGCGTGACGGATTTAACCGAGATGACCATTGAGAAATTGAAATTTGATGCCATATTACCTTTTTTTTTGACGGGTGAAATCGCCAGACTTCCACTCGCCCCGCGAGTTGGGTATGTGGGGGTTGAACCGCACTAAAACCTCCCGCCAATCGCGCTCGACATCCGATTAGTAGGGGTGACAGGACGCGTTCGCGATTGTCGCTCACGTATCGCCCCGTGCCATTTTACCTAATAAATTTTATAAATTTGATTGTAGGGTATATAAATCCGTGATGACATTTTAACGCCTTTTTAGAACCATGGATTTGTCTGCGGATCGATCCGCGATCCGACCCTACGTGTGCGATTGGTCCGTCACGGATCGATCCGCACGTGTAAATTGGCCAAATTACACATTCCCTACGACTGACCACGAGCGGCCACAAGAGCCACGAGCCTGAGCACGTGACATTAACTGATACCGAAGTCATGTGGGCATGTGACCATAGAACACGTTATTACGTGAAACCTTACCTTAAAACGTGACAACCTATTAATTTCTTTGACAACAAGTCGTTTAACCGTATTATTGTTTCTGCACAAGAATGTTATTAAAATTCAATGACTTAATGATGCTTACATAAATTAAACATCATTTTAGATATATCGTAAAGTTGCTAAAATTAAGTTATTATAAAATAGGTTTTTTAAATATAGAATGAAATCGTAACTAAATAAAAATAAAAATAAAAAATAAAAATAGCCTTTAATCTCTGACTTATAAATTAAATAGTGATTATAATATCTGTGTATATTTTTATTGTACTCAGCCAGGTTGTCCATTGACATAGGCCTCCTCCAGTTTTCGCCATTTCTCTCTATCCTGGGCATGTCTTCGCCAGAGGTGGGGTAGGTCATCCTCCCATCTTTTAAGTTGTCGTCTTCTGCGTCTCTTACCATGAAATCGTAACTACAAATATTTAAAATCTCACTTCATAACTTTTTTATAAAGCGAGACTCGATGGACACCACAAATAGCTACGGCCATTTACGTTTTAATTGGCCCATTTACACGTGTGGATCGATCCGCGGGTAGATCCGAGGGACCCGTTCGAATTGAACTAATCGCAAATATGTATTTCAAAAAGATGATTTAGAATTTGTGAAAAAAAAATATTACTCATTTTTATTTATTACCTACTCTCAGCAAAGGATTAGGTACTAGAAATAAAATGGCGATAATCACCACGGTTAAAACTCTAAAAAATCGTTAAAGACGAGAGTGAGAAAACTGACAGAAGATCCGCGGATTATCCACGGACGGATCGGTGGTGCTTTTAAGCACCCACGGATTTGTCCGCGGATCGATCTGCTCGTGTAAATGGGCCAATAGCATTCATTACGTTTTGATTATAATGTGAACGAACTCTAATTCACTAGGACACTAGCGTAATTATTCATTTGAAAATAGGTAAATACTACAGGCTACATAACATTATGAATTTTAAATTAGTAACTAATTTTTACATTGTATTCTAAAATAGAAAGAAAATAATTGTAAAAAAAATAGGATCCTCGTAGGCGGGCTCTACGATCCAAGCCACCAGTGGTCAAAACTCAGTGTCGAGTACTGGCTGAGGCTGATAGTGGTAATAGATAGATACCTACAGCGGCTTCAACACGGTATTTCAGAGCAAGTTGTTGATTAATAATCCTGGCTATCGGGTTATACGGAATTCGACGTTAGCAAAACGAGAACAACAGGAAACATTGTTGATGTTTCCTGGAATCTGTAAAGTCCAAAAAAAAATCACTCCAAAAACAAAAAAATGGATAACATGTAACTATTGCTTTGTAAAAAGTTTAGAAATATTATGTTACACCAAGTCATCGGTTATTTCAATATTGTGATGTTGTTGAAATTCGTCTGAATGTTTTAGTACTAATTATAACTGCACAGTAAAGTGACAACCTATTACTGCCCACTGCTGGGTTCAGATCTCATTATTATAGTGAACGGGCTTAATCATCTACGTTTACCCAATTCGAATAGGACTAATTATAATAGTAAGGTAACTTTTTTTAATTAGTTGGCATTCAAATATTGTAACCTTTACTTAAAAAAATCAAAAACTTTTAACAATAACATATTTTGACAATAATGATAGTGTCAACTGTCAACAACTGGTGTCAAAACTAGGGATGCAACATCGTCCATGAAAAACATCGATGTTGAAATATCGATGTTTTTAAAAGTCAAACATCGATGTCGAAAATATCGATGTTTATGAACGATATATCGGTGTTTTTTTTAATACTTACAGGATTGATAAAATGGCCTTGAAATACAGAGAAAAAGCGTTTTCCTATCTGATTGATATAGTTAGACTGATTACTGATAAACAAATTACTTACCTACCTACTTCAATAATACAGATATAATTGACTGGAATATGAAGAGTGGAAGAACTATGAAATAAACAAAATCAAAGACACGAAGATAAATTTATTATACTTAAGAAGAATTTAACAAAACAACAAATATTAAAAAAGTATTGTATTTGTATGGCAAGGTTTTGAGCAAGCAAGGTTGCACGAGTTCTTGGTAGTATACGCACGAATCAGTAGAAGGCGCTAGTGAACATCGTTCATAAAGCATCGCTCATAAAGAACGATATACCGTCGATGTTTTAAGTTTCAACATCGATGTAAAAACATCGATGTTTATGAACGATACATTGATTTTTTTAAACATCGATAGATCGTTTGCATCCCTAGTCAAAACTCAAAATATTTTTTTGTTTACTTTTTGTATTTTCTTGTTTCTTTTCTTGAAATTGCAATGACGAAACAATACAACACAATATTCGTAACTGTTGGGACAACACGATTTGACCTTCTCTGCGAATACATTGTCACACCTGCCGTCATTGAAGCCCTAAAAGAAATTGGTTGTAAAGAGGTTATAGTACAAATTGGTAATAGTGACGTAGAAACAGGCGAATTTGTTAAAAATGGTATTCAATTTACTCTATACAGATTCAAAGACTTCATCTTAGACGATATAAAAGAATCTGACTTAGTTATAAGCCACGCCGGAGCCGGAAGTTGTCTTGAAGTTTTGGGAGAAAAAAAACCACTGCTTGTAGTAGTAAATGAAGATTTAATGAACAATCATCAAATAGAATTGGCAGAACAGCTTCAAATAGATGGCCACTTATATTATTGCACTTGTGATACATTAGTCAACACACTCAGTGTTGTAGATTTTGAATTACTGAAACCATTGCCCAAGGCGAACCCACAATTATTTATTAAATATTTGGATGATATTTTTAAGGTTAAGGAAAATAAAGACTGATTGTTGATAAAATGTTTTATATTTCCCTTATGTACCCATTAAATTAGACTCAAGACAATAATAATTATTATTCTACTAGTTAACAGATAATAGTGCTTAATACTGTATATTTGCTGAAGGATAAAATTGTATTCTGCTATTTAAATTTTAGCTATAATGAAATACTAGGTTTCAGTCATATCACAACTTATTCTATGATATTAGCATAAATTACTATCTTAAGTTAAATTTTGAAAACATCCCACATGAGAAAAACAAAAGTTTCATAAATTAATTTTATTGAAAAAATACAGATCATTACAAAACACTTTTAAACTTTTCACTACATAAAGTTTTGCACATTCAACAGATTTACAGAAATAAATGAAAAGTACAGGCATGTAATTAAAACAATAGTTTTATAACTAATTTACACAAGTTTCTTAGCCTCAAAGAAGGACTTGAGATGTCTCATCTGCCAGTAACCGATGGTGACAAGAACACCGGTCTGGAACAAACTCCACCAGAGCACTCGTTGATTTGTGCTTTCCGATGTCTGCCTGAATCTCTCTTCTCTTTGCTGTGAAAATACAAAACACATTTTAATTGTGTGCAAGATTGACCACTAATCTGTTGCTGTAAAATGGCACTAGAAAAATGTCAATATAGATTAGTTCCCAGTCCCAGTGGTTAAGGGATATTACTAAGAAAATTACCAGAGGAAAATTGAATAAGCTAGAAAAAACTTATATTCATAGTCAACAATAAAAATGATAAAAAAAAAACTATACTGTTGAGATTGCTTTTGCAATGACAAAGATTTTTCAAACTTATTGATCAAATTTTCAATTTAAGTTTCATCCTATTATGTTTTAGATTATGTGAAAATTTTAAAATAACTTAATCTTAGCCTAAAAATAAAATTTTAAATACCTTTGGTACATGTATTTTTTAGGAATAAATAAAAATGAATAAACAAACCCTTTGGTAAGCTTGTTCTTTAGTGATCTGGTGTACTTGATCCAGTAATTGTCTGATTCTCAGTTCTAGTTCATTGAGTTTTTCTTTCTGAGCCACATTTGCGTAATCTACGGCATGTTCACCCACTTGAATATCAAGATGTACCTGAAATCAATAAATATTGACATGAATCTTACTGGACACTAGCAAATTGTCAATGCATGGGAGCCTGATGGTAAGTGGTTACCGTTGCTCTTAGACCTTTGCAATGTCAGGGGATATTGTGGACAGTAGTAAAGCGGTGACTTGGTTTATTTTTATTAGCACTCTATTTTGATAAATCCTTAGTGATTGTTATTGATAGTAAAACATATTTTTAGCAAATGTTTGTTATAAATGGTAGTAGACACATAATTTTAGACGGCAAAACAATAAAAATTCGCAACTGTATCTTATTTTATTAAATACATAACATTTAACTTCAGGTAACCAAATACAGCTATGCATGCACATGTGCCAATAGAATTACATTTTAATATTAATTTTTAATGGACATTTAATGATGCAAGCATGATCATTATGTGTATAGGCTACAAAATAAAGATTTTAATGTTTGTACAGGTGTACAAGCTTTATTGAATGTTTTCATGAATTATTTGAAATTGGTTCTAGAGGTATTGAACAATGCTAAATTATCCACAAGCTATTGTTTTTAAGTCAGTTTCAGTGGTTATATTGATGATGATCAGTTTATGAGTGACCATTATCACACAATTTTTTAACTAGAATTGAATGAAAGAAAAAACTGTCATTTCTATTTAGTGTAGCTTTGACTTTTGTTAGTGAAAGATCTTCACATAGCTTCTGCGCTATTTTATAAGGGTTTTATTTATGTCATACTCACTCTTAACTGTGATCCACTGAACCACGACGTGCTGTTAGAGTACATGCATATTACGTGTTCACCGGGCGTCGTAGAGGTGAACGATATCATGCCCTCCAGCGAGTACACTCGAGACAACAGGATCCTGTCATTAGGATCGCGAACTTCAACGTGCATGCCGATACCCGGCGTCGTTTGCATAAACCCGCCAGACTTCGGGTCATATAACTCGACTTTGTAATTTACTGAAACACGTTATGAAAACAATAGCAGTTGTATCGATAAGCAAATGTTACAAGATAACTGGAATATCGGAAATTACTGAAAATAATACCTATTACTGTGGTGTCGTCCGGTATTTCTTCTATGAAACATTTTCTTTCTCCTTCTGCTATGTGAAAGTACAAAGCAGAAGCGCAATCTGCGAGCAATACTATCACTAATAACGACGATATTTTAATAAGCTCCATGTTTTCAGCCACATAAACGCTGGAAGAGAAAAACCAAAAAATCAAGTGCTAAATTGACACAACACACACGTCACCTCTTGTTATTTTTTTGTAGAACGAAATAGTTCATGATATACAGTTCATTCAGTTTATTTACAAAACATCTGCAGCTCATATTTTTTTTAAATATGTTCAATATGAGTCCCACTAATTATTTTTCACTTGATACGTGAATGGAAGACTAATTACAAATTAAGTTTTTCTTCTTTGATTATTTTATTTGTTTTTTGGATTTCTCCGACTTACTAAATACTGATATTAGACTGTCTTTTCTCAAAACTTTGATCATAATGTTTCAAAAACAGAAAAAAAAAAATGACATTGACATCAAAAAATGACAAGAAAATGTGATGTTGACGATTGCCATGTGACGTTTGAGTTTAGGGATGTGAAATGTACTGTACATCGATTTTACCCATGGGGAAAATCGTTTCCTATTTCGATAAAAATTTCATCCTGTTATCATCATTGAATAAAAATTTCAAACGGATATTAAACATTTTGACGTGACAACGTCTTATAAATTGGTTGGCCGGGTGACACTTCAAGAAACTGCGTTACGCTCCGCTCACGTTATGCGCTCACAATGAGAGCGAGTGAGAGGCACGCGTGCCTTTCACTTTTTATGTCTGTCTCTCTCGCTCTTAGGCGGGCTAACCATGCCCGAGTCGTTGTCACGTAAAACTTCCGCCCGTATACCGACTTTACAGGCATCCATTTTTTTAAGGTTGTTAATGTTATTTAACAAATTAACTGGTGGCTTAAAAAACTGTAGAGTAATTTTAATAATTTCTTTAGTCTTAATTTGAAGAAAATTTTGGGATTTTTAATTTAAAATGTCCATTTTTACAAATTAACCCAGATAAGCCTACTGTCCTATATTTAGGACAGTAGAAATAAAAAAAAATATCATAATACTCTCTTTATCTAAGATTATTTAATCTTATGATTTGCAATAAGAAATGTGTCAGCTTTATTAGAAAAAATAAAAAGACAGTTATTTTAACAGTTTTTACCTTACATTTTACCTTTTATGTGTGTAATAAAAGTGCGTTGCAGACATGGCAAATTACAGGTATGTATAAAAAGTTATATTTTACTTGTGAGTTTTTTTTTTCTGTGTTAATATCTAGTTGATAACCTTAACTTTTGTACTAAATAAATATTCTAGCAAAATAATATAAATAAATTATGTATAACTTGTTACAAGTACTAGCGTTCTATATATAGGACAGTACGATAATTTAGTTTCAGGCTTATCTGGGTTAAAGTTTTAAAATTTAAGATTAATATCGGTATCAAAAACGCAAGAAACATGCTCTTAAGCTAATTTTATTTAACAACTGAGGTGACTTAAGACTTTGGAACCATTACCATAAAACACACTCCAGCCCGCGTGTTATTATTTTGATTTGTTATCTTAACGTTTTTCTAGAGTAATTGTTACGCACATTATTACAAAATTCTTTCCGAAAAAGAACACCAAAATATCGATCTTCAAATTCGATTTAAAGAAACTATCACATCACTACAGTTGTCAGTCTCAATTCTCAACTTGAAATGATTTTTAGCAAAAATATTTGAACAAGAAAAACAGGAAGAGAACCTTTCAAATATTACTAATGTCCTCATAAACTTAAATATTTTACACAGATTATAACATCTAAATGTGGTAAACCCAACACAATAATACGTGCCATATCTTTTATATTAACAAAACTTAGGATTAAGTCAAACTCAAAACATGGATCCATTTATATTAGCAGCTATAATAAGCGGAATAGTCATTATAATACTTTCCGTGGCATTCCTACGCGTTTCCCAGGTCAAACCTCAAGGTAGGACAGTGTATTCACACCATATATTCGTTTCCGCGCGATGTTTTTTTGTTCCAATGTTAATGACGTGTTAACCTCCAGCTGGAGCCAGGCCGAGGGCTGTGGTACAAAGAGATGGGGGTCCCGGTCGTGTGCAAGCCGTCAGGAACCAGCGGGCCCGGATGAGAGCTAATGGTAAAATCTTTTTATTTCTAATGTTCTGAGATCATGTTGTTTGTGGTGTGGTGACCACTAGGCAATGTCTATGTAAATGCTGTAGATACTGTTCTGATGATAGATAAGCTTTAGTTACGAAACCAATTTTGATTCAATTCTCAGTTGAATTGTTATGTCTACTGTTAGTCTGTAGGTTGTAGTAAAAAGTTATTTAGAAACTGAAAACTTATGCATAAGTGAGAATAAAAATCTCAATATCAAGTAATGAACAGTATCAAAATAATTTTTGAGATTTAATGTTGTATTTATGTATTTCTTTATAATTATCCTTTATATTGTGGTTGTAGCTGCTCGTCATCAAGCAGCATTAGATGAGGAACCAGAAATACAAGAGGAGGCTGATGAAGGAGCCCCTGATATTGAACATAAACTCGACTTTGATGACAAAATGGGAGCAAAGGTAAACTAGTCATATCTCTGTTAGTTACAGAAACTTAATAAAAACAAGTAAATAAGAATATTATAATCTTGTCTGTGGTTCTCATATGTCTCTTAAGATGGCTAATTACTGGCCACTAAACGAACACTAGTTTTGTTTAGTTCCAAGTTGAGTGTTTATAACTTATATGGAACACAAAATCAAATGCATGTATCAAATAATACAACAAATTACTATGCATAACTTTAGTTGGTTCATTGGTCAATTGCGATTTAAATTTTTAACAGAAAAGGGCTAAACTAGAAGCAAAACTTGAAAAAAAGAAAGCTCGTGAAGCTGAAGAGCAGATGCGGGAAATAAAGAAAAAGAAAGAAGAAGAACAGGAAATTGAACGGAAGAAGATTGAAGAAAAACAAGAGGTATGTAATACATTTTGTTTATAAATAATTTACAGAAGTTATTGTATTTCATTACAGTTTTAGTTAATTTTATGGCTTGAATAGAATAGAACAGTTGTGCAGTTACTGCTGAACCTGATTATCTCAACTTTACTTGTAAATTAAAAAAATATGCACAATTACTACAAGTATCATTATTTTCAACCTATTGTAAGATAATTTGAATGAAATATGATAAAATGAAATGTAACAAAGGCAGGCATTAAGATTGAGAACTCAAAAGTCATATAGTATGTATCTCTTTTCTGTTTATTAAGTATATTATTATTTATTTGTATCTCATAGGAAGAAGAACGAAAACGAGAGGAGGCAGAAAAGAAAGCAGAGGAAGAACGTAAGAAACGTGAACAAGAAGAATATGAAGCACTGAAGGCCGCATTCACTGTGGAAGGGGAGGGCTTCGATGAAAATGACGAACAGGACCAGGACAGCTTGTTACGGGATTTCATTGACTATATTAAGGTAACAGTTACTTTACTTAGTTTAGTTAGTTAGTATACTTTTACATAATTATAGCACTAGATTTAATGTTTCATTATCACAAAATAACAGTTTAATGTCGAATCTTTGAAGAATATAATTATTTTCACTACATATGTAATTGAAAATCAAGAAAATGTTATATAACTCTTGGTTCATTACTGTGTGCAATAAATAAGAGTAAACCCTATTTTTATTCAAATCTTAATCTGTTACAAAATAAACTACATACTGTTACAGCTCAATATTTTAGTTTTCACACTATTTTTCTTCCACGTACTGATGAAATCCTATTTATGTTTTGCAGACTCAAAAAGTAGTTTTACTAGAAGATTTAGCAGCTCACTTCAAGCTGAAAACTCAAGCTGCAATTGACAGAATCACAGAACTTCAAGCTTCAGGGGAACTAACCGGTGTTATTGATGATAGAGGAAAATTCATTTACATCTCACAAAATGAGCTCGAATCAGTTGCTAAATTCATCAAACAGAGAGGAAGGGTTTCCATTGCAGAATTAGCAGAGAGCAGTAATGATTTGATCAATTTAGCTCCTGTGACTGTACCTTAAATTTCGGCCATAGTGTACCAAAGTGTGGGTTGTGTATAGGATATATTTTTTTTTAATTGAATTACAAAGTCACAGGAGACAACTGCATATTTTGCCTGAAAAACATAATATGCTATCCTAACCTATACAATGTTTTAAGTTGAACTTGCATGTTTAATTCAAGAGAAAAGTTTTTTAAGTATCCTTATTTCAATGTGTTACGTTATTCCAATGAAACCTCAACCAACAAAAATTTCCAGCTAAGTCCCAATCCCCTTTGGTATACTCCAACCTAAATCTCAGATGTAAATATTTTTGTAAAGTAAAAAAATATCTATTTCAATGTTTTTATTAAAGAAAATTTTACAAAAAATGTTTGACTTATTCCTCAAATCCTAAAAAGTCTTTACCGTTTTCCAAAAGCCACAGTGAAGACTCCTTGAATCTTTCCAATACTTCCATCAGCTTACTTCTATTAAACACACAGTATATTTCTCTGTTCTCAGCAGCAATGATTCTGCTTAACTGGATAGCTTCCTTGTGACTTTCAACATCTCCATTACTTTGCAAGATTTTAAGCAATAACATTACGACTTCTGGTATACAGAGCCTACGAAGGGTCTCTAACTGCCTAGATCTTTCAACTGTTTCTTCTTCACTGAATTTGTCTAATATTGTGCTCTCACATTCGTCTTGGAGCCAGCCCCCAGGAAAAACCAGAACATTGTAGAGCAAATTCTTGGCATGTTTTGATTGGTGTGCTACAGCATTGGTCCACAAAGTCTTCTGTTGTTCAACTTGTTTACATCTCTGTTCATAATGAACTTTATCTGAGAATGTTGCATCAGGTGCACAAGGTTCCACATCTTTGGGTTGTCCATTGATGAAATGTCTGTACCAAGTAGCAAATCCTTCAAGAGCAACAATATATGCTTTTAAACACATATGCTCTCTCAGTTCAGAAGTCTCTGAGCAAACTTTTTCCATAAAATTAGGGAACATTTTGCTAAACTTAGTGACACACTCGCCAGCAGCATCAGTGTTCCCAATAAATATGTATGTTCTGATCATTGAATTACACAGCCACAAAGCTTCTTGAAGTTGATCTCCTATTAAAGACAACCACTCTAAAGAGGAAATGACTTTGGATGTCAATGATTTGTCCTTTTCCACAGCACTGGTCTGTGTGATGTTGAATTCCAAGTTGCCATAACCTTGTTGAATGTCTGTGATAGCTTTCTTGATGGCCACCCTTGCTGCAGCAGCCACATCAATGCCAGCATTCTGCCCTGACTTCACAACACCCTGTCTGTAATCACTCTTATGAATATGGTCCATAAAGTCTGCATATAGAGTTATTTGGTTTTCAACTGGAACGGTAGATGTGTAATATGCTATAAGCTCTGGAGTTTCTACAGAACCATCAATCAATTTGTTGATGAGAATAGAGACATACTTTTCCAAAACTTGGTCTCCTATATCATGCTGGGGATCCTTTCCCATTTGCCTCAATATCAATATGAGATGTGCCAAGAATCTGATGAACCTTTCATTTGAATCTTCAAGCCATCCCAATGAATCCATCATTATGGTTCTAATTTGGCCAAGCATTAGGTACCGTTGGCAGGTCTGATAGTTTGATTCAGGTTTTCCACCCATTAGAGATTTCACCTCACCCAAGATTTGTTGCAATGAGATCTCCTCTACATGTAGTTCAGATTGCAGGAGTTCCAGAACATCTGAGGGTGTTGTATTGGCATTAGCAGTTAGGTGATGTTCATGTAGAAATTTGTCTACTCTTGCTTCTATTTGTACTTTTAAGTGAGCCCACAGGATATCTTCCCAACTACCTTGGCAGGCCAGAAGAGCACTGGCTAGATGACCACTCAGTATACCTACAGTTGCTCTGTAGTAGATATTTTCTGAGGAGCAGTTAGCCACTCCCAAAGCACACCATTTCCAAAGGTCTCTTGAAGGGTTTCCATTGATTTCCAGTGGTTCTGCAGGGTTTTCTCTCGGTAAGTAATGTAGCAAGGTCCAGCCTTGTAGCACTGCCCCTCGCCATGCCTGACCAGCACTAATGCACAATGAGATTGCATCAGTAAATTTACCACATCGGACTTCAGTAAAGATTCGTTTACATAAATCACTGTCATCTTTCATATCATCAGAGTGTATGGATTTCTTTTGTCTTCTGTTTGCATCTGGATCCATACATGTGACTAAAGCCTTATTTTTTTCTTTATTGAACAGACTATTCCCAATCAGTAACTCATGTAATGTGTTGCCCCAATGTACATTATTACCAATAATAGGGGCCGAAGTCTTTGTTGCTTCTTCTTGATATGCAGCGGTAGCTTCTAACCAATCCACCAAGACTTTCAATAATCTCAGTTCCGCATCGCTTTTGAGCAGAGCACTTACTAAGCTATGCTGTGATATTGTAGTTTCGGTGATTACATTTTCCAAAGACTCTGGATGTTCTGTGATAGAATCTGCATAAAGGCAATGAATGAGTTTCCATGTGTTAGCTTCCTCTGCCAGCCAGTAGTTCTGGGCATTATATCTGTTCCACGGCTCGATTAGCTCCAGTGAATCGCAACACACCTGAGATAACCTCGCAAGTGTTTCCAACACATTGCTGGGGCGACTATTCTGTATTATCTCAAAGAACTCTTCGCTCAAATGCTCTCCAGCGCTTGCAGGATTGACCAGTATAGAAGTTTCGTCGAGTACTTGCCTCAAACTCGTATCATTTAAGTTTTTGAAGAGGTAAGTATCGTTCAGAATAGGTGAGACGTTTAATGTGTCTTCTTTCTGGAGTAGGTGTCGACTGCGTTTATTTCGTATTGGAGTATACTGAGTAGAATGTAATTGCATACTTCTATCCATATTTTATTCTTTAAAGTTTCTAATTTCCAAATAAACAGAACAAAATTACAACCCGGTCGACCGTTTTTGTTGACATTAACGAAATTTTGACATTTTAAAATCTCTGTAGTGATGTGCCATAGCCTATAGCAGAAAAAAACAGGTATCGGTATTGGCCAATTATGGAATGAAATAAGACAAAAGTTTACCATTTTCTACATTTTCCTTTCAATGATGTACGGAAAAGTCAATCGATTACAGTTAAATTCCTACTTAGTTAATGATCACACTGATGCCCAACGAAATAGCTAACTTTCTAGTAACAATATTTAATGCACTTTTTCAAAACAATTACTATTTTCTTCAAAAACAAACGAGTAGTAATGAAGTTTAATCAATTAACAAGTAACCTTATTTCAAACATATTTATTGGGGATATAATGAAATGCTTAGTTTCGTTCATTTTATTCAAATGTTGTAAAAAGGACGTTCGTAAGAAAATCAACATGAAAAATAAAACAAGTATATCAGTAAATTATTATTTGGATAAAAAATTTGCAATAAATAAAATTTTTCGGCACCGTACAAACTATTATTTAAAAGTACGTGTCAAAAATACTGATCCGTACCTAATATTTCAAAGTATTCGATACATTTTCTGTACGTTTCATTCTCTTCTCTTTCAAAAGTTGATAAATTCTGTATCAGTAATTTAGTAAACGCAGTTACATTATACAGGTAAAACAAATTACAAAATAAGAAATTATCGCATATTTTGCATTCCAAATATTAGTTATCCTCCGTGTGCTATTTTTAGAATATGCACTTTAGACCGAAATTTTCAACTTTTCAAGTTTTCTATTCACCTACCACCAAGTACCAACTACTGACTAGTTAACTACATCAAATTTATTTGTAAAATATACAAAAAAATCCATTATTTTGTCATCCTAACAAATGTAAAAAAATAAGGCAAAGACCACATACTTTTCAGTACCATTCAGTAGGTACATCATTAATTCTAGAATCTAGATTTTTTCTGCAATTATTATTATAGTATTGATAAAATAGAGCTTCCTTTAAATACAATTACACTGAAGAGGTAACCTTTTTCTATATCTAAATAGTGGCATGTAATTGAAATAATTATGAACTCTTCCTGAGAAATCACATGCACTTAAAAATATATTTCAATATCACAAAAATAATTTTGTTGCAAGAAATCAGGACAAGAACTTTATGTAATCATATTTAATTTTGAAGTCAACTAAATGAATTCAAACAAGAAAAAATCTTTGTAAAATGAAATTAACTCCATTTTCTTGCATGTGACCTTGTGTTGGACCACAATGTAATAGAAAATATAACAACAAATAAGACTGTATTTAAATTAATTTTGCAACTAAAATATAAATTCTCAAAATAAAATGCTTTAAAATCACTACTATAACAAAAAAAAATTGTCAAGCATTAGGTGTTATGGCTAGCCTAACTAAAACCTTTATTTGTCAAAATTATAAAGCCAAATTTAAATTGCTATTGCTATCCAATTGAATATAAAATGTACTGATACTACTTGAGTTTTTTTTTGCTTTTTTAGATCGCAATGCATATTTCATCGAGGATATACTATTCGTCTATCAAAGATGTCTCAACATTACCAATGCAGGTGAGATATAATTTGAACCGGATTATTTTAATTAAATTAATCATAGACACACTCTTTTACACATTATTATAATTTTAAAATATATGTAGTAGAATGACAAAAATCCCAGGTTGTTTTAAATGGTTATGGTAATGTCAAAAGCAAACTTTGAAAAGGAATTACTTTTAAAATGATAACAAAATGGTATTCCAAAGAATATCCCCATTTATATTTTTAAATTAAGAATATTCAGAAGTAATTGTAATAATAATAAATATTAAATAATTTTGAAAATTTTTAAGTCATGACAAGAATTTAAATGTAATGTGTACTATGCAATTACTTCTCTAAAAATATATAATGTAATATCCACATCTAAAAATAAGAATGTAGTTGCAGACATTTTTTTGGTACTAAATCTTTTAATTATGTTTTTTCTTTGTTTAAATGCTCTGTATAATATGATTAAAAGGAGTAAAGGGTAATAAAGTAGACTAGAATTAATAGGATGTTTATTAGTGTATATTGGATTTGTGAAATAAAAGTGCCATGCCCAACCATGCCTTTGGAACGAGTTGGTTCAATAATCGTGTTCGAAAATTTACGAAAGTTAGCTGGATATTCCAGTTTCGTTTGCCTTTTCCTATTCGTCACATCGTCAACTGTCACATTAATCCTGACGTTGACAGGTAGAGATGTCCTAACTGAAAAAGTATCGATTAAAAATATCGATATCATACTCGTAACTAACGAGTACAAAAATATAATAAATAATAATTTTGAATAAGAATTTTAAATTTGAAGTTGTCATTATTTTTCTAGGTCATGCCACAAATGCAAGTACAAGAAACAAAGATTTTCTTTGTTCAAGTACATTGTACTTTTCCTGTACTCTAAAATTAGTCTCTGAAACTAATTTCAAATTACAATAATCGATTATCATAATTTGCTTATAATAGTTTAGGCTATGTTTACGTCTACTTTTCTCATAATATCCCTAATACAATATTTTAGAGCACGCAACTAGATATCTAGAACGATTTACTAAACAGCTACTGATCTAGCAGAAAGATCTTAGTATTATATTATCCTGCACTATATGTATATCTAGAAAATATTTTGTAATTTTATGGGTACCAATAATATTAACCATATTAATTATTAATTACTCCACAAAAAGCACCACTTAATTCGAGGAAGCTTTTTGAAAACCCTTTTTCCGTACAATTCCATGCATTTTAAATGAAAGCCAGCTGCCGCGTAAAAAATTCAAGGCTAGCTAAACTCTCTGTCTCTTTCTAACATGTTATTGTTGCATTCTGGCTGAAGCGACGAGCGCGAGTGCGGCAAACGTTTCATTTCGTCACTGGAAACGAGTATCTACCTAGTCAAACAGTGATGTTTTTAGCCTAGTTCCGCCATTAAAATTAAGAAATTCTCATTGTTGTCAATTACAAGCTCAACAGATAAAGTTGATAGTGCTCAGTGTAGAGAGAATGTCGTGAAACTATTTTTTGTTGGTGCTAAGTGCTGTTAATGTATCATTTCCTGTGTCGTATTGGACAGAAACAAGCTTGTGCGACAGCTAGCGCTCCGTTTTCGTTATCACGTGGGCCGAATTTCGAATTACGCCGCCTTGTTTGATTCCATTCGTGAGGCCACGACTCTTCGCGGTCGCTCAATACAAGCTCCCGCATAACGAAAGTAAGAAGACCGGCTTGATAATCATAGCACCATTGTTTTCCAGACGCGCGCCGAATCGCCGAACCGCTCCGGTCGTCGGTTTCGATCTACAATGGAACCGGCGGGAGACTGATGCTATGTATTGAAAATGTTGTGCAATGTGCTAGTGGATTGTTAGTGTATCGAGTGAAGTGTTGCATTACGGTGGAGTGTTGTTACATAAGGGCGGTTATGGTGGCGGGGCGGGCGGCGTGAGGGCCGGGCGGCGTCCGGCGGAGAGCGACGTGTCATGGCCCCGGCGCTCCCGCTGGCGCCCCGAGACGAGCCCGACGCTCACGACTGTCCTCAGCGGCGGGCGCTCGCGTCCGTCGACAACATCGCCTCACACATGGAGCAGGACGACATGGGCCTCCCCAACCAGCCGAGCCTCGCTAAAGACTCGCAGGAGATGGAACAGATCCTTGTCGATCTAGGCGGAACTGACTTCCATCCTGACTTGCTGCAAGCTATCAAAAGCTTGGAGAGTGGTAGTGATGTGCTATCTACAGGAGAGACTGATGCTATATTTCCTCTCTCCGGTTTTGATCTAACCGAAGTGGTTGACTCTGAAGGTGACAGTATAGAAGATAAAATAAAGAGTACTCAGGCACGTCTTGAACGCCGCTGTGCATTTTTACAGCGAAGGTTGAGAATATTGCAAACTCGAGCCATTGGTAAAAGAATATCTGAAGAGGCAGTACAAACTTTTGAGAAATGTACCCAGGGAGCACGCAAGGATACTGGAGGAAGGCCGATGGGTCTGAAATCCTTTTTAAAGAGGATAGAAACTACTGCAACATTGCAAGCTAATGCAGCATTAAAAAGTACAGCTGGACCTAAGTATTACAGTGCAGGCACATCTAAAAGTGATCCATCAAAGGCTGCATCAATTGGTGTACCGTCAGGGACCTTGGCAGGCCTGGAGGACACTGCAGCAGCCCTGAGATCACAGCTCACTGCAGTGAAGTACCAGCTCGACTCTGATGCCACTGCATCATCATCAGGAGCTGAGAGCAATGATGAAGTGGTGACCTACAACAATCCACACCAACAACACATGGCTATGTGAGTATACAACTGCTGTAATTGTGCTTTAGCGAAATAATATGACTTACAATTGAAAAGGGAATCATCTTGTTAAAATGATAACATAAGAAAAAAGTAAATTTAATCCACAGCTTGACCTTTTTAAATAGTTTCATTATTTCATGTTATTTGTTTACTTATTTTCTTTTGTTATTGGTATCCATTTCAAAATTAATTTAACCTTCAATTAAAATTCAACATAGTTCATTGTTAGTAAAATGTGATCTTAATTTGATAAAACAAAACAATAGTATTTTTTTATCATTCCTGTTCATAAATTTATTAATTAAAAACATCAAGTTCAGCTTAGATACATAATTGAGACTACTAGTATTGTATACTTAGCCAAAAGCTGCAATTTAAAATCTGATTTATTATCTGCAGTGATAAATAGTAAAACAATTTATTTCAACAAAATGAAATGCACATTAGTATACTTCAATTTATTGTTTGAAAAGTATATTTAGAATAGTTATTTATGTGTTAGCAACAAGGATTTGATTATGTGGTAAAATATTTTTAATTTTTTCATGTTGTTTATGTTATTATTGTTGTGAATGTTGTAATGCTGTATTGACTCATTATTTATTATTGTGACAATATTTAATAACAAATCAATAGTACAGCTATACTATTCACATACATTGTGAGGTCAGGATTATAGAAATGCCAATATAATCATAATCTAATATATATTATAAAGGCGAAAGTTTGTAAGTATGGATGTATGTTTGTTACTCTTTCACGTACTAACACTACTGAATGGATTTGAATGAAACTTTACCACAGTATAGCTTATACATCAGAATAACACATAGGCTACAATTTTTGATAATAATTTTAGCTAGACAGGACGAACCTGAAGTCCACGTGAACGAAGTCGCGGGCAAAAGCTAGTGATTAATACAGCCATTACATATTCATCTTTGATTACTCATGTGAAATATAATATGTTTTTACATGCTTCATTTGTACAATATGTTTGCTTCAGAAAACTTGTCTTGAGTTTTTTGTCAATAACTGTTTTGCATGTTTTAATGCAGCTGCTTGTTAATTAACCTTATAAATAATTACACTTTTAAAATTATTATTTGAAAATTGGAATTTGGAAAATAGGGTTCAATCACAAATAAACTGGGAACTGTCCCTGATTGGGAGTTTGAACTGATTATACTTTTGTGTTGGATTTAGCCTGATTTTTAAAAAAGTGGATTGTTTGAATATATTGCTTCTAATTTGATTGCCTCATTTTCTATCACATTCCATGGAAATTCAGATTATCATAATCTTACTCCTAATTTATATTCAATTCCAAATAATTTAGCCAAATATTTAGCTACACCATGAAATTTGAAAATCAAATAAATCAAAAATATGAAAATATCTTTCATAAATGACGCAATGTTATTCTTATTTTTTTTTTTTTTTTTACAGTTTGTATACTTTAAAAGGCAAGTAATTGTTTTATTAGAGATTGTATCCGCACTCTTAACCGGCTGGGAAGACGCAATAAGGTTAGACTAACATGGGTACCTGGCCATGTAGGTATCGAAGGTAATGAGAAGGCTGACGAACTAGCAAGAAGGGGGTCTGAAGAAGACCCCATAGGACCCGAACCCTTCACTGGATTATCAATGAGGACAATAGGGTCAGCATTGAGGGAATACTCAGATAACATATCCACAATAGAATGGAGATCCCTACCAGGCTTGAGACACTCGAAAGAGTTCATAAGCAAAACCAATTCACATAAGGCATCTGGGCTTAGTAAAAGTAAACTGAGACACCTTATGGGTGCCCTAACGGGGCATTTTGCCACCAGGGAGCACCTATGTAGGTTAAAGTTGGCTACAAGCCCAGTCTGCAGATTCTGTGAAGAAGACACAGAATCAATGCATCACATATTATGTGCATGCGACGGCCTGGCAAGGGTAAGAATGAACGCATTGGGTGAAGGATACCCGGACCAATGCGTGTATAAGTCCTTGGCGCCAAAAAGAATTGCAGAATTAATGCAATCACTTTTTGAAGCCGAGGAATAAAGGAAGGGGTCGTGATACAAAAGATCCGATTGGGTCGAAGTGTCAGGTGATTACAGGCACCACCCCAACAACCAAGATAGATAGAATTGTTTTATTAGAGCATTTCTTGTCTTCTCTTTAACTCTTAAAAACCGTAAATTTAAACCCCAGCTTACATAATAATAGTATTATGACAGCTTGATTCAAACTATTGCATCATTTAGGCCCCAATTAGATAGTAAAAGTCTTTCTCCATCTCTCCAGTAAATGACTATACATGAACTCTCGCCGACGCTTCTTGACATTTCCATTCCAAATACTGAAGGATGTTTTATTTTCAGAGAGAAACGTGCGCTCTGGTCGTGGCAAAGAGCTCGGGCGTCGATCGCATCTCGATGGTGTTGGCTACAAGCTCAACTGCAAGAACTTGAATATAAAATACGGCAGCACAACGAACTGCATAAACAGGTAGGTTTTTAACATTATTGTAGTGTAAATAAGGTTATTTTTGTAGAGAAAACTTGTAAGTTGTTTGGAAATGGTGTTAAATTTTACTGAAGAAGTCCTATAAAGTCCTGTTACAATGAATAATTAACATCCACCATCTTCTTCTACGCTATTTTTTGCTATTTTCTACGTTTTCACAAAATTGAAGTATATACAAATCTGAAAAATCCAAAAGTCCTTTCAAATAAGTCCGAACACGATGTGTCTGCAACCTTCCATTCTCAAGAAAATATGCAGGCTCCTTTTTGTAGGAGATCTCTCTCTCCATGGTAGACCTAGATGTAGCTGACTTTTCAGTGAAAAACCCAATTTGGAAAAACGGAAATACGCAATACTTTTTATGTATGTATTCATTTATTTACACTTATTTTTTACATTATATTTTTAAAAAAATTAACAAAGGAATAAAATTTAAAAATACAATATAAAAAAACAGAGGCCCACTGAAGACGAGGTCTACGACCCAAGCCATCAGTGGTCAGGGCTCAAAAGAGAGGAACCTCCTCACAATACGTGTCGTGTCAAGAACGACCGCCTTCTGAATCAAGCCCTTTACCCAGCTGGGGAGCGAAAGCTTCTCAAGATGACGGTCGAAGCTTTTCGCTATTAGACCGTGCACAGATACAACGATCGGAACAATGATGGTCGATTCAACACGCCACATGTCGGTCACCTCGTGGGCCAAGTCCAAATATTTTAGCTGTTTTTCTTTTTCTGCCTTCACAAGGTTCTCGTCATGCGGAATGGTGACATCGATCAGCACTGCCCGATGCGCGTCCCGATCTATTATCACTATGTCAGGTTTATTGGCAACAATAGTCCTGTCAGTGATAATAGATCGGTCCCAGTAGAGCGTTACATGACCATTATCGAGAACCGGCTGAGGCCAATACTGGTAATAAGGTACAGCGGCTTCAACAAGGTCGTATTTCAGAGCAAGTTGTTGGTGGATAATCTTAGCTACCTGGTTATGCCTGTGCAAGTACTCGCCGTTAGCAAGACGAGAACAACCGGAAACGATATGTCTAATAGACTCTCCCGGACGGTGACATGCCCGACAAATGTCGACCGTCCCATCCTTTAGAATATATTTTCGGTAGTTGTTCGTCATGATAACTTCGTCCATAATTGCAAAGACAAAACCTTCAGTCTCTCCGAAGAGGTTACTGTACCGTAGCCAAGATACAGAGGCTAACTGATCTACATCGGGGCTCATAAGGGCCCGGTAGAACCGTCCGTGTAGTTCCTTGCTCTTCCATACGTCCGTGCGATCCGTCACACTCATTACCTTTAGCGTCCGCCAATTCTCGTTCGCTAAGGACAGCGGAGTGAGTCCCTTATCAACTGCTGCTACATTACGGTACATACCCACGCTTACCTTAAGGAAATATTCCCGAAGGTTGTTTACCTCTCGGTTGTGTAGGTCCTTGAAATTTAACATGCCACGACCCCCACACTTCCGAGGAATATACAACCTCATAACAGATGAACGTGGGTGGTGCATCCTGTATGCCGTCAGCAGTCGCCGAACTTTTCTATCCAGGGCATCTAGTTCCGATTGCGTCCACTTTAGAATGCCAAAGGAGTACGTCAGTACAGGCATGACCCAACCATTGAAGGCTCGGATCTTGTTTCCGCCAGATAAGAGGCTTTTCAAAACCTTTACCAAGCGGCCGAAGAAACGATCCCTCACCGATTGTTTCATATCTGCATCGACTATACTCAAAGCTTCGAACATTCCAAGGTATTTGTAAGTTTCCGACTCAGAAAGAGATCTGAGCACCTCACTTTGGCTAAGTTGCAAACTCTCAGAGTTTACAATTTTTCCTCTCTGTATATCTATGACCGCACACTTATCTACTCCGAATTCCATTCCAATAGCTTTACTAAAATTGTCGGTTATTTTGAGTAAAGTTATTAGGTCAGATTTTTTAGAAGCAAATAATTTTAGATCATCCATGTACAAGAGATGTGAAATGGGCTCACCCCCTCTCTTGAGTCGGTAGCCTAGCGTTGAATCTCCAAGCAACGTGCTTAGAGGATTAAGCGCCAGACAGAACCACAAAGGACTCAGACTGTCACCCTGGAAGATACCCCGCCTTATCCTTATCAAGCTCGGGGAGGCCGGAGATCCAATATGTCCTGGTTGACGAAGAAACGTAGACCACTGACCCATGCATGAGCTAAGAAAGGAGCGTAGAGTGGGATGTACTTTATAAAGCTCTAAAACTCTCATTAGCCATGAATGGGGCACCGAATCATACGCTTTCTTATAGTCTATCCAAGCCATATGGACACCCTTTTTGCCTCGACGAACTTGTTGCGTAATAGCCATGTCAATGAGGAGCAAATCCTTTGTACCCCGAGACCCTATCTTACACCCATTCTGAGAAGGTGACATTATGTCGTTTGCCGAGATATGTATTTGAATTTTGTTTCTCAGAATGGATGTAAGTAGCTTATAGATGGTGGGTAAGCATGTTATTGGTCTATAGTTTTTTGGGTCCGAGGTACGCAATACTTATTATTATAATATCAAATGACAACAATAACCACTTACCACCAATAGACATAAATTAATTAGTTACCTCAAAATCAGTTTTTAGACCTAAAAAAACATATTTAGGCCATTCCTCGTAAAAGTGCGTGATAGTATAGCAGAATTATAACCTGCACTAAATAAAGTTTATCAATAATTGTTGCAGAATAGCAATTTGCATAATTATTGCTAGAAAATAAAATAAAACTGGTTTGTTGCTAAGGGACCAAAATCCTTCATATTGAAACTTTATAAGTCCTATTTTTCAAAAAAATATTTTCAAAATATGATATTTACGATTGCTAATAAACTTAAATGAGGACAATTACACTCTTAAACCATTGAATTGCATGCCTTGGACTTCAATCAAAGCACTCCGAATTTTTTGTTTTGCTCTTCAGATCAGGTCAACTTGCAAAATAATATCAGATTGTATACTAAATAATGTAAACTTATTCAGACACTCGCGGTTTTCTATAATACTTTCATGCATTTTCAACGGGTTCTTACTACGATATTTAATTAATTGAGTTGTCTCGATATTTCAACGTTGTTGCAAACGTCATGATCACGAGTAGACTGGTTACTGCGGGTCGATTTACGAGCAAACAAATCTGTCTACCCTCTTTCTCGTTCGCTTTTGGGTCGTACCACTGGAACTCGAACTCACTTCTCGACACACCACACTCACTGTATCTACAAGACTCTCTGAGCATGAACCCTTAGTGACTGTTGTGTTGACTCATCTCATCTCATCAATCATGACGTTTGCAACAACGTTGAAATATCGAGACAACTCAATTAATTAAATATCGTGGTAAGAACCCGTTGAAAATGCATGAAAGTGAATAATGTAACTTAGTACTTCTAAATCCCACAATTTAGGTTATTACGGATTATGTTAAAATCATCAGAACGAGACTTTGAACGTCTAACAACGATTTTGAAGAAAGCCGGGGACGATGACCGCTTCGAATTTCCTAAGTGTTTAATTTGAGAGATAAGCTCGTGTTTTTTATTAATAGTAATATCGGCGTTATCACGAAGTTGTCTGAATTGTGACTCACATAATACCAATAAAAACGTGAGACCTTCACCTTTGAGTCACTAAACGGAATTTAAATCAAAATACATACTCTCTTATTTCAAAAATCGAAATAGTTCATAGTTTTTATTTGAAACTATTAGTAAAGTATTTCACATGTGCGTTACCATGTGACGCAAACGAAGTTATCCGTATCAGTCTGAAATATACAGGGTGATTTCCTATTGAGGGTACATATTGAAGGTCATGGTAGCTGATGGTTATATACGACCAGTAAAAATATTATTACCAAAGAATATAGCTTAATGCCTTAGTAATCGCAACTTAAAAATATCTAAAATTCTTGCAAAATGATGGTTTTTCGACAGCTGATGGGTGTGGCGGAGGTATGGAGTGCGCGAGATCACTAGAGGTCATTAGTCAACACTCTAAGCCGAAATTGTTTATGTTTGAGGTAGTTTTGTCGAATTTAGATTTAAAAAAAATAAAAAAGATTTTGTAATTTTACCTATTTTTTGTAATATTCCGTATTAGAACATAATACTCATCACCCTCCTGCAATATGTACCCTCTCTAAAAAATCACCCTGTATATTGTACCTATTAAGACACGTTCGAACATGTCAAAAATAAGCCTAACTCGATACACGCAGCCATGGAATATCAAGGTCGTGACCATAACATGGCATCATGTGCTCGCTTTTACTATAACAATATAATTTATCAACTATGACGCTTAATAATGTGCCTACTGTATGCGACTGGTTTTGGGCAAGTGTGACGTATGTTCATACATCACTATTGAAAAGTGTCCAAATACAATATATTTTTCTATTTGGAGATTTTTTAAGTTCATAGTGAGCGATTTCTTCTAAAAATAGACGTAAGAGACAATGCTGACTGATGCTTTAACTTAATTGTTAAGAAAAACGAATGTAATTTTTCATTTATCTTATGCGAATGACCTACATAAAAAATCGTTATTTTATCTGATCCAACCATATTCGATACAGAGCAGGCCACCCCTTATGTTGTTGTTATGTAAGGTCAAACAAATAATAAGAGGGGAACATTGATTATTAAAACACCCGCCGTCGAATTCAAGTTCACTCAAAAGACGAATTATGAAGAGGGGAATGTATTTGCAAAGCAAAATTATTTAAAAAATAAACCAAAATTTTGTCTGAATTAAACTGTGAGGTAGGTTTGGATGAAAATAATTGACTTTTAAAGAAAACTTTTAGATACAGTTTTTAAGATCCTGTATGTCATAATATAGCAGTAGAGTGCTAGCTAAGACAGGTAAAACGAGCCCAAATACAACGAGTCTATCTCGTTTAGCACAAGACTTCCTATCCACCTTTCTATTCCATCATCAGATCAGCGCCATTTTGTCTTATTATTATTGTATTCAGCTGTCAGCTCAATGGAAAACCGGGAAGTTTGTCAAATTTTGCTCGCAAGATTCCATCCGAACTTACATACACAGTTACATTCAGTCGTTGGAAGTTAATATAAAGCTTGTAAAAATACGTTGAAACTAAAAGTAATTAAAACTTTTTCAAGAAAATTATTTTGTCCTGGCCACCTTATTAAAGTTGTTCTTCTATTTTTGATTTCAACGTTAGCATTTAAAAAAGCTTTGTGTTCCTTTTTCCCAACCTTCAAAAACGTTGTTCAAATCTCGTTGGAAATGTATATTAAGAGAAAAATGAATGGCCACGGTGATGGCGCAAATTTCTTTATTTTATTTGTCGTAATTCCGTTCTTCTCTTCCTACGTTCACGTTCCATAAATAGAAATGTTATTATTGGAACGTAAACAATCAATACTACCTTTAAGAGTTGCGCAAATGAAATCAACTTTTTTTTAATATTACAGTACCTACTTCAAATAAGATCTGCTATGATACCAATGTATCATAATTTACACAATGACATGTCTATATGTAATACTCATTGTTTTCGATTACAGTTTTTTTTGTAATAGGTGTGTAATTTTTGAAAAAGTTATTAAGTATCAAAAGTTGAAATTTCTGATAAATTAATGACTCAAGCTTTAAGTTTGTTCCTGGATTTTTTTTTATTTTTGATATATTTAGAAGTTTCAACAATGTATTTTTTTTTTTCAACGAATTCCTCTTTTATTTTACTTACAATCTTTCATAAGTATTTAACAGTCTTTCGAGTATACAAGTACCTCGAGAAGAAGTTCTTTAAATTCGTTGATGCGAGGATTGCAGATGTGCAACTGTGATTGGCAGCGGAAATTGTCGCATCCGTTTTGCTCTGGGAAAATTGTCAGCGTGTAATTTCTCTTTCAAATTCAATTTAGGCTTCAACTTTCAAATTATACAATGTTTGTGTGATAGGGATATTAGTATAATTATTTTAATAGCGCACTTTACGCACCTTGCAACTATGTTGTTGAAATACAAAAACGTATGATGTACCTGTACCAACCCATTACTGCCCACTGTTGGGCTTAGTTCTCCCCAGAAGAGGGATTAGGCATAGTCCACCACGCTTGCCCAGTGCGGATTGGGGATTTCACATTTCTTCAAAGGATTTTTAGAATCCTTTTCCGACATGCAGGTTTCCTCACGATGTTTTCCTTCACCGTTTTGAGCCAGTGGTGTTGTGAAAATTTGCACATAAATCTTTTTTTCTTTATATTTAGATTTTAGAGGTGCAAGCCGGCCGGATTTGAACCCGCGACCTCCCGTTCGGAAGGAAGCGCTTCGACCACCACGACTTTTGTTGTTGTTGAAATACAAAAACGTATGATGTATTTTACATAAATTCTATTTTAGACGTTCTTTGTATTCCGAAGTCCTTGAATTAGAAATCACAAGCAAGATAAAATGTAAAGTCATTCTCAGAGCTGTGTCACATCAATATCAAATCGATTGTTTTATTTAATTGCTACATCTCATCATTCATGTACATACATTCATAAAATACGTATGTTATAGTCTTTTGTGTTGAATCACCGGCCGACAAATGAAAATTTTATGAACGTTGTTTGTATTTGAGCCACAAATATCACCAATTTATACTATTTTTAACACGAAAACACCTACATATTTGCCCTATCACATCAGATTTTTTTAAAAGAATGAAAAAGCTTTTTTTTTCAAAATTTAAAGAAAAAATCAATAATCATATTACAAAAACATATATTTGAACATTTACAAAGAAAATATTGAGTCTAAACAATGCTACAGGACTATTTAGAGTGACATCTTTTACGTTTCGCGACAAAATTACGTCTGGGTGTAGTTTTTTTGTGAGAATCTTCAGTAATATCACGTGTCAATGACCAGCAGTAATCAACCATCATATTCACATTCCATCGACCTTGGTACCTTTTTTCCATAGTTTTTATGTCCTGGTGAAACCTTTCTCCTTGCTCTTCACTGTAATCACCAAGATTAACAGGAAAAAAGTCCACATGGGAATCTAGAAAGTGGAGTTTTTTGCTCATATTACACCCCAATTTTTGATACTTATTTAATAAGTTTGCAACCTTATTTTTATAGTCGGGGTGTTTATTATTTCCTAGAAAATTAAGCCAGCCAAGCATCTGATTCAATGTTATTCATTGTGGCATCAAATTTTTCATCAACCATCAAAGATCTGATTTGCGGTCCATCGAACACTCCTTCTTTAATTTTTGCATCAGATAATGTAATAAGATAATTCGGAGTCCACGGTTTTAGTTGTATTTTAAAGCCAAAATAAGCATTATACGAATTTTCAACAAATTCAGTGACTTTCTGTTTTTGCTTTAAAGTCATAAAGTTTCCACAAATATAACAAAATGTATCCGCATTATTATGACACTTTCTTGAGGACATTCTGTTGTTTTAACAGTTTTTCAACAACAAATCATATATAAAATTTATTGAACACTAAAAGTAAAACGTAAGAATTTTTTTTAAATAAACACACTAATTTCAGTAAAAACTTTATAAACAAAGTAACTGTAAAGGTTTATTTGCATGTAACCTGTTTCGGATGGGTGTGTCGTTGTTGCAACTAATATATTTCCTCACGAGAGGTCGCACGATTTGAGAAAAGAGGGCCAAAATCTAAAATTTAATTTATTTTAATCAAAAAATTAAAAATAGCCAATGTCTTAACTTTTTTAAAAACCTGATGTGATACGATAAAATGAGGTACAATTTCGTTATCAGCACTACCAAATTAGTGGAAAGAAATAATCAGAACTTGAACAAGGAAAATGATGTCGGCCGGTGATCGACCCGCTACGTTCTTTGATAAAATATTAGATTTAGAGACTAAATATAAATTAGCGAAATTAAAAAAGTGATCGTAAAAGTATACTCAGAATATGATTATGCTCAATGATTTGCGTACCTGTGTCATCGACCTCACGTGTCAACGTGGGCGGTAAGAAACACGTTGCGATCATCAGCTCTTATTCCCACTTAAGAACGCGTGTTCTATGAACCCATTCTCACAAAATAAATAACAACAAGAAAAATATAGAGAAAGAAAATGTCCATAGTCCATACAGTAGAGGGTGGGTAACAGCTTCACCGTGCCTTGGCTTTGCGAAGATTCTTGGGAAACGGTAACTGCTCCCCATCAGGTGTGCCGTATACTGCCAATGCAATAAAAAAATAATTTTCAGTGTTAAATGTATTTTGAAATTGTTTTTGTAGGTTTCGTCAAACCGCAAACAAGATGGACTATAAAAATTTAATTTTGTTGTGGCGACCAATAATAGCGCGCGAGGTCCTGACTCGCGGTTACGACATTTGCAAGAATCTTCGCATATATACGACATCTGAAATCTACTACTTTTTTTTTTTTTTAGTTGGAGGAAATCACCGGATCCCCGCCCGCCCCGCGGGCGATGTATGTGGGAGTTGAACCGCACTAAAACCTCCAACCGCTCACACTCAGCGTCCGAACCCCGGCTGAGGCCAGAATCCAGCACGGGGTTATGAGGGACGGCGCGACGCGTTACGCCCGAGGCACTCTTTCCCGTCGCGCCGCCCCCTCCGGACGCCGAACCGGTAGCCGCCGGCGATACGGCCACCAACTCTCTCGGTCGGCGGGCTTTCCGAAGCCCGCCAAGATGGGACCGCGTGTCACCCTCCCACGGAATACCCCGCTGGGTCAGAACCAGCGTGGGTCGGGGAGCGCGGTCTACCATCCCCCGGTTGCTCTAACGCTAAGGGCGTGCTGAGCGAAACACGGCACCTTTGAAATCTACTCCAGTGGGCTTCGGCCTGACATACACACTACCATACACTACCTCGCCCGCAAGGAGATCTCCCTTTGGCCTAATATCAACTGTACCCACATAGTTAATGCTCTTTTTTTTCATGACCCATATCTCTATGCTCTAAGACGACTACCCTGGAGTATAAACTTAAAACAAACACAAAATAATAAGCATTTCTCCTCCACTCTTCAGGTACGGGAAGCGAAAGGTGCCGTAGAATTCGAAGGTGAACCATCTGCGTATGAGAGTTCGTTACCGGGCGAGATCCCTGAAGATGAGCCCGCGACGGAGACCTGCGCCAGAGTGCGGCCTCTACGACGGGACACCTTCAAGAAAAGGAAACTGCTTCAGATGCACAATCTGCATTTGGCCACTCCGAAGGCAGCTAAACCTTCAGATATAAAGTAGGACTCGTTTATTGTTTTTAGTCGTAGCTTGTAGCTTTACAATTGTTAATTTGTTAATTTAGTAATATGGACAGGCACAATTTTCCGTTGCTTACGAGTTCTACATCTAAATCTAAAATACTCTCTCGTAATTCGAGGAGGACCATTGCTTGAGGCAAGAAACGTAGCAATAAGTATTAAAAATACAGTGGTCTAACCCACAATTTCTGGACAATTTTGTAGGGCCTCCTGCAAGATAGAAGATGCGTGTATTTCCTGTCATAAAATGATGAAGTTCTTCTTTTTATTTATTGGCTTTTTCAGTAACTGTTTTATTAATTGTGTTCTTCGTGTACAGTTGCAGATGCGTGCATCCGAACGAGAGTTGTCCGGTGTGTACGGGGCGCGGCGAGGCGGCTCACTCGTCCCCCGCCGTCACCGCGCTGTCCGCCTCGCAGCGACTCGCGCTAGCCGACCCCGCCTACCACTCCGTGCTCAGCCGCATACAAGGTACCCTAGATATCTTTTTTCAGTTGGAAAAATCGCCGGATTAAATATGTGGGAGTTTAATCACACTTAACCCTCCAACCCCTCACACTCAGCGTCAAAACCCCAACTGAAGTCAGAACCCAGCACGGGGTTGTGCGGGACAGCACGACGCGTTACGCACTCGGCACTCTTTCCTATCGCGCCGCCTCCGGACACCGAACCGGCAGTCGCCGGCGATACGGTCACACCAGATACTAGGCGTCACAAAGATGTCACAAGTTCATAAAATTCAGAGGTTATAAACAATTTTTGGTGAAGCAGTGTCCCTTCGAATAATCTTTTAGTATTTGATCTGTACATTGAGTACAGCCTTGCTGTTTTACTAGGTTTGTCATTTCACTTTTTGACACTGTCAACCGAAAAACGCAATAAAAACTTCATAAATATCTTTTCCTGATTATATCACTTGTCTATAATTTATATTTCAGATGCAACAGTATCATTACACATGTCATCACTATGGTCCCGCGGCCGGCTGTGCGCGCGCGGCGGACGAGGCGCGCCCCGAGCACACTCCGCCGCGACCACGCCGCCCAAACAACACCGGCGACATCCCACCAGTATGCATACCTACATCAACTACACTCATAGTCCGTACAGCTATCTCAAACGTTAGAGACGTTACAAGAAATGTTCAATACCCATAATTTGATTGTTATTTACTATGCTTTAATGATTGTTTCAAATAATTTTGATTTGATGTTTAGTCTGATGGTGGTCTTTTTTAAAAATAAATAATTAATGGCTACCTCAGCATGATGCTATACAGAAATAGAACGCTGGTATTAGAACAAACATGTGGTTCTCTCCTTAAAGATTCGAAACAAATGGCAAATTCAAATTTTGTATATTGATTTCCAGGGTTGAAAAGAGGTAGACCACCATTGTCTCGGAAGATTAGAGAAAGGGAAAGAGATGAAGATGCTTCAACTACAAACCATGAAAGGTTAGAATTGAATAAAATTATAATATAAAACTGCCGCCCTTTGTGTGACTTCAGCTAGTTTGACATCAACTGATTTTCGTAAGTGTATTACAGTAGAAGCATCGGGCTTTCCATATACATATCTTCGAAGACTTAAGAGATCCTTTCTCCGTTTTTAGCCAGTGGTGTTGTTATAAATTGAAACCCAGTATTTATACTTATATTGTGTGTTGTTTAGAAGCCGCGGCCGAACCAGCACCGAGTCGCGACGTCGACAATCGTACGACATCGACAACATCGTGATCCCGCAGAGCGTGGCCGCCAACACGCGACCCATGATACTCACATACAAGGAGATCATCACGCCCAAGTATGTTCACACACTTGTAAGGGGCGGGCCATATAAAGTTTGCATTTTTCAAAAGTTCGACTGTCATGTTGGCTGTGTGGCATGTTGCGCCATCCTGTTGAAACCAAATGTCGTCCATGTCATACTCTTCAATTCGTGTTCGCATGGCACGGTAACGCTCGCCGTTGACCGTAACGGCGGCTGGCCCAATGATGCCGCCGGACTAAAACCCACACCAAACCGTAACTCCTTGTGGGTGCTATTAGCATCAATGGTGACTTGTGGATTTTCCGACCCCCAGATGCGACAATTTTGCTTATTGACATAGCCTCCGAGGTGAAAATGGGCTTCATCTGACACACACACATTTCTTACAGTTTGGACTGAAGACTCACCACTTTGGAAGTAACTTTTCAATATTTCCCAATTTTGTTCAAGCATCCCATTTCGTAAATGTCAAACTTGAAACTAAATTATGAACACAAATTGAATGACATTTGAGCTGTCATTCTCTAAATAAACAGTAGTTCAAATGCAAAAGTTAGATTGCCCACCCTATACTTGCTACTCGTCAGTCGCACGACATCGATAACCTCGTGTTCAAAACAAGATTTATTTTCTAAATAATGTCGTCTTAATACTGAAACTGTTGATACCACTGAAATTGTAAAATAATATTTTCGTTACAGATGGAGAGTTTTAGAATTGCCAGAAACAAGAATGAATAATGGCGTATCAAAAAGGAATAATTCAAACAGACTTTCTTTCGAAAGCGAGGTAAGTTGTTTCTTCATTTGTAGTTTTTAACTTTTAAACTTGTTTAACACAATAACATGTGTGAGCGCTATGACTTGTCCTTCTTCAAACGAGGCTTGAGGAGGGTCCTTAAAGTTAGGTCGTAGGTAGCGACCCCTCAATGTCCCCTGACATTGCAGAGGTTCATGAGCGACGGTAACCACTTACGATCAGGTGGCCCGTTGGCTCGTCTGCCTACATGTAAAAAAAAATTGCAATGTTCGGTAAAATTACTTAAGATTGATAATCACACTCTTTTGGTTTGATCATCGTATGTAATCGCTGTTTTCCACAACACAGCAGTAGGTAACACGTCGATTGAAATTTGCTTGTGTTTGACGTTTTCTATAGAAAAGTGTGCACTACGGAGTTTCAAGCACCACTGCCGCCTGTATTGTGGCATCGTGTAAATACAACCTAAAAAATCATTTACAGGCCGGTAATAGGATTGTATTGTTTTTGACGTCACGGTCCACTGAGTGTCGTGTTTTTTGCAATAATGTCTAAATAACTTCCAGGACGAAGACATATCAGACGCGGCCCTGTACGCGCGACACACTCGCGCCGAGACGCACGAGAAGAGTCGGTGGGCGCGCAAGAAGACGCGACGAGCCAACTCCAACAACGACGACACCGCCGCCTCCCTCGCCCCCTCCCCCTCCCTCCCACCGCACCACGCCGCCCCCCTCGCCCCCTTCCACGCCGCGCACAGCCGCGATGAACCTGTAACGCAACCCGAGGTATGAACAGTCTACATAATACACTAGCTCTGACTGAAATGTAAAATACAGCTTTCATAAACTAGCAAAGCTGGTATTTAAATCATATATAACAAAAAAATAATTCTAAAAGTTATACAATACAATAAATATTAAATTATTTTTAAGTAAGGATCGATCAAAATCACCTCTTTTTTTGTTATGATTCAAGCTATACATCATTGTAACAAACGGACTCTCTAGCATTGTTGTGAAAATGACATTCAGTTTTTAGTGACGATAATCCCTTAACATCAGTACGGCTTTGCACCACTTAGGCCCGAATACTCGTACGCATCTCAAATATTTGACTCATCGTAAAGTCCTTAACAAGTTCTTAACTATCAAAATGGTATACTGAAACATGATTTTGAAGACGCTTTTATAATGACGACTTACGTAATATTTTTTTTTTTTTTTTATGGCCCCAGTCGCGCATGGATATTACCGCGCACTGATTCCGCCAATGTCGCTGTTCGCATACTTAATGGTAATACTGACATTGGCTTGTTGACTAGGAGTGTGCGAATAATTCGAACATACGAATTATTCGTTCCGAATCGAATATTAGTATTAGATTCGTAGTAGGGCTGTGCGAATAATTCGAACTTACGGATTATTCGTTCCGAATCGAATACTAATATTCGATTCGAAATTCGAATCGAATCTTCGAATTATTCGAAATTCGACGAATATTCAAAAAAAATCGAATGAATTTGACTACGATAATGCATCGGACAAGAATTTGTATTTCGTAGATAATATCTTGAATGGGCTAGACGTCAGATTTTGTATTTTTTGTTTGTTTGATTGTAAAAACTTACGTTCTCTGGTTACGATGCATTATCGTATTCAAATTCAATACTATTCGAAATTTCGGAATATTCGAAACTTATCGAATTATTCGAAATTTTTCGAATATTCGTCGAATTTTGAATCGAATATTAATATTCGAACGATATTCGCACACCCCTATTGTTGACATTTTACGATCGTGGTATTTGTTTCAAAAATATAACAACGCCGAATTTGGATCTCGTTTTCGGCTATCAAAAGAAACTGTGCAGTATCTTGACTCAGTAATTAATCAAATCAAATATAAATAATTGGTCAATCTATAAAACCTGCGACTAAACGAAATAGAGCAATAGAATCAATATATTCCATGTGAAACAACCCACTGTACACCATGTAGTCCACAGAGTGACTAAAAAATTGGCAAGTTTAAAAAGCAGATATATTAATATGCCAACAAGTGAAGAGCACCGAACTGTGGCCAACGAAATTTATGCAATTGCTGGATTTCCAAGAGTTCTGGGAGCATTAGACTGCACACATATTAAAATAAATACTCCTGGTATGTACTGTTCATTCTGTTGTATACTTTTATCTTAAACTTCTTTAATCTTAATCATTATTTAAAAACACACATTTTTATAAAATATTATGATATTTTAAATATCTAGATAGTATTATGCTTTGATTGAGAAACAATAAACTTTTAATTCTGTACTTTTTTATTATTAAAATGGTAGTCTTTGTCAAAATCATAATTGGTAAACATTCAATAATATGCAATTTATAACAACAGTGAAGGAAAAAATTTAATAATTAACATTTTTATTTTAATTTTAGGAGGTTCCCAAGCTTACATGTATTGCAACAGAAAGACATATTTTTCACATAATGTCATGCTACCTTGAGGATTAGTAATATAGTTACCAGATGGCCAGGCTTTGTTCGTGTTAGCACTGTATTCAATGACTCAACCCTTTGTGCACAACCTGATCGTGGTGACATTGAGAACATGGTTATTCTGGAGACCCTGTAGTATCTGCAACGTTACACTCGTACAAAACAATGTATGGGATGAAGAAACCTTACATCAAGAGGAGCTCTCCCCTGAACAACGGGATTTAATATTCAATCAATGATCATTGATTCTCATTTTTCTCCTTAATAAATTGTTGACAACAAATTCTTTTGTTTGCTTTAATACTATAATAATTGCAGATGAGCAATCATACCTTTAAAATTAGGTCTTCACAAATGATAACAACACTATATTTTTTAAAGTTATTTAATCCTAATACAGTCTAACGTCGAGAAGTTAAAGTCCAAGGGAAACACAAAATATCTCAAATTATAGAGGTTTAAGTTATCAAGGGTCTATGTTAGGGCTCTGATGGGAAGGGAACATATTATTTTTTGAAGTTGTAGAAAGTTACCAAAAGTTAAGGTTTGAGTTATGGAGGTTCGACTGTATTATCATTATTTATTTCCAACATGCATACATATTAAACAAACAAACATGAAATAAATTAAAAACTTACACTCTAATACATAAGATCATGTTGGTATTGACAGTACTGAAGTTTAACAGTGGTACTCACACTAGGCAAGCACACACATACCCATATATTTTCTATATTTATCTAAATATCCAGATAATATTATGCTTTTATTAAGAATCTCAGAAAAGTCAGATACATATTTAAATTTACCACTATCAAACTTAAAAACCAACAATTTGAACTTTAAAATACAAACTTTAATTTTCCATTAAAATATAATGCTTTAATTTACACTCACAGATTTTAACACAATGATTACATTCTATATTAATAAAAACATAATGTAATTTCAACTTTAAATCAAAATTTTTACTTTGGTTTCAATTTTAACCACTCAACCGGGATCGGCATACACAGTTCTAAAACTTGTTCTGTGTACATTTTTTAATTAAATCATATTATTTAAATTACAACTAGCATAATTTACTTAACAAATAATATTATTTATTTTAAATTGATTGTTGACACAAATTAGTTACATTTGTGATTTTTCATATAAACTTATGATAAAATTCAGTCACAAAATGTTCACAAATAAATTATTTAGCACAATAATTATAATCATCAAAACAAAATTATATAATGTATGTCATGGGAACGGCTTGCCACTATTATTTGTATCAGATTCTCCAATGATCCATCAACACAATGATTATCTGAAAAAACAATAATTATTATTATATGATCCACAATTGCTTACATTAATTTTAATCTAAATTAACATTTTTTGTTTTCATATTAGTGATTTTAGCATGTAATGCGTTTGAAAATGTGGAAAGTTCACCACTATTGTTGAAATCAAGTGCTCAATTACAATACATTTATCAGCTTTTTACTATCATTTTTGACTTAGTTTCCATAATATTGATTATATTCAGGTATCTATTATGTTATGAGATTTATTCTTATTAAACTTAATTAAAAAAGACTTGATTTTTTATTTAAGCTTAATAAGATTTTCAAGTGTAAAGTTTTTCAAATTTATTTATTTCACTCAGCATGCATAACAATAATTACAATTAAATAAAACATAATAAACGGTATTACAGGCTAGAAGCATGTTGATTACGACATAACAATAATGCTTAAAGTACTCACACTAGGCAAGCCTGTATCGTGAGTACCATAATACGATTACTTCAGGTTGTCACTCCGGTTCACTCAGTACCGTTCTATTAATTATTGTTACAAATTTATTAGTTTATTACTTATATGTATATACTTACCTTTTTATTCAATAAAACTTCCTTATTATTTTCCTTTTCTTGTTGTTTGCCATGAATTACATATGGCGCCAAATAAACAAAGGTTATTTTGCTGACAGCTGTTTAGCTTTAACAACTTAACTGGTATTCACAAACAAAAATTAGATATTTCAGTATGGTGTCAGCTAAAGTCCAGATAGTTGGTGTGTTCAGTTTTACGCAAGCCTAATTTAAATAAACATGATTATTAAACATAAAAATCACGCTTCAAATATATCAAAAATTAAAGAAAATGCATCCATTTACGAAATAAACTTATTTTCAATGTTTTATTCAAAATGATGACTATATATAATACTACACAATGACTGAATTAATATTTTATGTTGCACGTAATATTACGTAAAATGGATCTCAACAACTACTTCAATATTGACATGTGTTTTTTTTTTAAAAGCAAGAAAGTATACAGCTGTGCGCACAATCAAGCGCACCGCAACGCAACGCATCGGCTGTCTGCATAATGGATGGATGAAATTCAGCATTATCAACGACCACTTAATAAATGCCATGTTCATTTGACACTGAATATTAAACTTTCCGTTTTAAAAATTCATAGTTATAGGCGATATTAACTACTCAAATGAATACCAAACTACTAATCTCATAGATAATGAACCTCACGACCTTACTCAAAAATTTTAGCGTTTGACAACTGTTTGAGAGCTTGGTAAAATTAAGAAGCGTTTGAGTATACGGATAAGTAGAAGATTTAAAATCGCTTTCAAGTCAGAGGTGAGATACATTTCACGCATCATTTAACTTTACATTGAAACCATGAGATAACCTTTTTTATTCAAGTATTTAATAATAAACATTGGAGTTGTAAAAAATATATACTATTTGTTAATTAAATCCATCAGGTGGGCCGTTGGCTCGTCTGCCTACATGGCAATAAAAACAAAAAAAAAAAAAAAAAAAAAATATTTTGTTATAGTTTTTGTATGTTTAAACACATTTTTACATAAAGTATTACATTTATTTTGAACACGCTTACGTAAAATGGAATGTTAAAAACTTAAATCTCTTAATTTACGTTTGTGTATACCATTGAAATTGTAAGATTTCTGAACTTTAAGTAGCTGTGAGTAAAGTATCGGAATTAAGATGCGTACGAGTATTCGGGCCTTACACAATTACTAAACGGGTTCTTACCACAATTTTTATTAAATGAGTGATCCCAATATATCAAAACACTGTTGCAAGCGTCATGATCACGGGAAGACTGAGTACTTGCGGGTTACTTAAGAGCAGACAAATTTGTCTACCCTCTTTCTCGTGAGTTAGCCGGTACCACTAGAACTAAGTACATTTGCAGAATAATCACATATTAAAAATCCATCGAACAGAGCCTGAAAGTTGCGCGTAGCTAAGTTTACATGTGTGTGTTCCAATGACATTCAAAGGTCGTATTAATTTAACACTACTGTCCTAATAACCACTCAACTGGGATCGGTAACAGTATTGGTTTGTTTACTTTTGCTAAGTCTGTGGCAGGAGCCAAAATTGAGCACAGTTCAAAAACTTGTTTAATTTACATTTCTTAATCGTCTTATATTTTAGCAGATAATATATTTTTGTTCGAAATGTTATACAGCGCATTTCAATAATAAAGATTTACAAAATCTAGGGTTTAATTAAAAAATCGAAATTAATAATTATTGGAATTTTTTTTTTTAAACAGAGGCTCAAACAGTGTAGTGATGCAGATCGAAGTCCCCAGTTTTGCCATCTAGCGAAAAGTGACATTCCCAGTTGAGTGGTTAACAAAAAACATCTCCATTGAACAGGCGGTGCGACCGTACACGCCGCGCCAGTTCCCGCTGCCCGACACGGCCTACTACGAGATGGTGTCGTCCATGCCGGCCGGCTACAGCCCCAGCAGCCCCGAGCTCACGCCGCACGACGAGGAACGCACCAGCTCGCTGTCCCCGCTGTCGCCGCTCGCCTTCGACGGAGACGACCCCGACGACGCCGAGTGGGACCCCAGCAACGAGAAGGCGGAACGACGGAAGAGCTCTTTCAGGTGAATCTGTACCTGATTTTGAACACAATTTAACGTGTTGTACAATCAGCCTTATAAGTGCATGCTCAGTAAAAGCGAAATTGGCTTGCACGACAATGCGGTGACGAAGGCAGTTTGTGAATCTTTGTTATGTCTTAAAAAATAATGAAGAAATCTGTAAATTGATTGAGTCGCAACGCATTACGCCGGATCAACATCGAATTTGAATTTGACTGCATTTCGATATTTTAAATAGATTAAAAAATATTTGGCATGTAAAAAAAAGTTTGCTTTGAAATGGACCACATATGAAACAAAATTTATCAGCCTCGTATTTACACTTTCAATTGTTACTATGACTATGTGATTGAATCTAAATTTAATCCAAAAACAAAATTCATTTTTTTGCCTAATTAACCCAAACCTAATTGAAACATAAGAACATTTTTTTTGTAGTTGTACAACTGAAGCCATTACTGGTACATTTTGCACGAAACAAAGTGCTCACAAGACTGCTTATACTGTAACATACTTCCATAGAACAATTTTGCGAATAGATGCGTTGTGACCCGGCCGTTGCAATGTGCGGGGAGGTTAAGCTTATTTTTCCATTAAGTTTGATTCAAAAAATAGCATTGACAATGAAACACTGCCAATTTCTTCAACAGTACACTTTGAACTAATACCCAAATTGGATTCTAGTGCTAAGCCAAGTGAAAATCGGCATCGGTATGATTTTATATATAACATACTTAATTGTAATGAATGGGACTTTTGTCTAGCTAAAAAGGTATAAAAAAAATTGATTACTTAGTGGGACAAAAGTGTAAAGTAAATGTTGATTTATAATAAGTTTGACAATAAAAACAACTCAACTTTCAAAGCACACAAGTTGTATTATTTGTGGTAATTATTGGTATAAGTAGTGCAATTATTATCACTTGAAATAGAATGGTACTGACCACCATTTCAATGTATACTAATATATTTAAAAGTTCAAGTATGATTGTATACAAAAATTTGCTCATTACTTGGGAATTCTTCCAATTTCCTCTACATGGCAAAAATACAGTAATCTATATATATAAGTTTTGATGTGGAGTAAATATCTTCCATTATTGTGATTTTTAACCTTACTGTATGTAAAGAGTAGAATTCAGATTTAAAACGTAACTTAATTTCCAGCTTGCTTTTATTGAAAATATTAAACTGTTGAAAGTATACCAAGTGTTTAAAAATATTTACTGTATTATTCTTTAAGCGGTGAATGTTTTATAGTAAAAATAATTAAATGTGAACCCAGATGTTAGTTGTAAATATGTATTTGTGAAGTGATAATGTCCTTTAAATATTGTTTGAGAGTGTAAAAGCAAATGTTACATTCCCTAACTATTAAACAATTTGTTATTCAAACCAGTAACAATTGAATTCTGTACTGATTTAGTATTTGATTTGTTTTCTTTTAAAATGACATGAGTGTTCATGAATATTGTGTAATTTAAGCTTAGAATAAGTGATATATTACGGCCCGGTCTCGCTGAGCGTTTGTAAATATATTATTCAATATAAATATATCGGGCTCTGAATAAAAACAGACTGGTATGAATTAAATATTTTGAATCTCTAAGAGAGTAAATCCGAAATTATTCACAGCTGTTTTATTGTATTTGTTTGAAAATATTTAAAATTTAAGTCCTGGACGAACTTCAAAAAAACAGTATTGAAATTAGCATGTGAATTTACTAAACACAACTGAAAAAAGTTGTGTAGTGCACTTCAAGTTTTATAGTGCATTGTTAGATTAACTTGAAAATGATTCTTTATCAATTTCACTCCGCTCAAAGTACAATAAATCTTGTGATGGCTATGAAACAACCTTGCATTTCATAAATAATTTTGTTAATCTATGTTAAGATTCTAAATTGTTGCCAGATTTTATTTTCGTTTCTGTTAATTTTATATTCTATCTTTTAATAAGAGGAACTTAAATTATTTCTATAACTGACATGTACATTGTAAAAACTGTTAAGATATGCCTTAAGTGAAACACTATAAATTTTCAAATGTAAGGTAGAGAAGTCAAATGAAGCAAATCGCTCTATTTTTTTAATACAGTAACATGAAATACTTTGTTTCTATTTGTCCTGGGAAGCCAAAGTCTTCTTTTATGTAGTAAGCATAGTTTAAGTTTTTTTAATTGACGACTTGAGTCAGAACATAGAAGCGCTTAAGAATTACTTGTATAGTGAAAAAAATAAAACATTGAAAATTGAGAAACTATTATTTTGTTTTACTTATTTCCACATTTACCTGCCATGATACATTTTGTTGTATCAAATCATCGTAATAGGAATAAACAAAATTATCATGTTTGATGGTTTCAAAATTTTGAAATGCCTCCCTAGAAATTGCCCTAAATAGGATTTTTTTTAATTTTATTTTTTTTGCATAGCAATTCCACCCGAAAAATGTCAAGAGTTGTTTTTTATAAGAGAAAAAACTTTTCAGGTAAAGCAATATTAAATAAGTTGCAAAAAAATATTGTTTTTTCACATCTATGATTTATTAACCACAATAAGTACACAACTTACATCTACTCAACATTGTAAAGTACAAGGTTTTAAACACAACCCAATTTAATCATGTATGTAACATTAAATAATAAATGGCACTAAAGAAATAACTAAATATATACATTTAATATCATATTGTAAAATATTATTTTAATTTTAAATGACAATACATCACCTAGCCATTACTATACAAATTAAAAACTTACTAAATAATTTTACAATTGAAATAAATCTACATATCTTACAGAAAACTATCACAATAATGAGTTTAAATAATACTGTAAACTGGTTAATAACTACACAGCCTTTTCACAAAATACAAAGGAATGTTAAAATATTTTAATACTACAATTATAATATCTACAAATCTCAAAATGACTAAACCTTATAAATATTCTTCTGGAGACATTTTAAGTAGTAAATACAGTGCAGTAGTTTTATTTATAACTAGATTTGAGATACATCCACTAGATTAAATTATATTATTAATTCTATCAACAACAAACATAATTCATCAGAGTTGAATAAAAATCTATCATTAATAGTGATGATGATACCATAAAGCAGCGGCGTGCGGTTCATACAAGCAAATACGCGCTGCATACCCTATCATTTCAAATTTGCTTAAAAAATTGTAACAAAAAACAATTAAACGTTGTATCGAAATACATTTTTCATTACTATTATTGGCACACGTTTAGCGTAAAAGTTAAATTAAATTGATTATAGGACATAAATATGTGGAAAATTACTCAGATTTATATTTCTGCATACCCTGACTTAAATATGTATGCACGCCACTGCCATAAAGTTAATATAAAAGATAGAATAAGAAAATATAATAAATACAATACTGTTCATATTTTAAGATTGTGACTTGGCTTTTAAATAGCAGTTTATGTTGTATTTATGAGCTAAATAATGTTACTGGCCAATAAGACTAATTTTGTTGACAAATCTATTTTTGAAAAGTATTGACAACTTTTTATTGCTCTCATTTCCATAATACTTATTTTACAGTCTACATTGCACAATACAATCTACAATTAACCAAAATTGTGACATTCTACATACATTTGGTTCCTATTCCCTACGAGAATCACAAGCACATCAACTTCAATCAATTTAAACACATGTAGATCTTCAACTTTAGACCCTGAAATGCACAACGCAAAAATTCTACATCAGCTATTGTTCGTATCGTTTTTTAACTTTGTTGATAGTTTTGGTGTTGAAGTAAGTTCAGTAATCATCTGAATAACCAATCACGTCTCCGCAATGAACCTCAAAAGGAACCCAAGAGTTCAGTGCATCACTTATTACCACGTTATATGCCATTAACTTTAATTGATATTCCTAGAAAGATCCTGAATCCGTCTTGCATTACATTCCTTGCAGTACAAGTGGTTGTCCAATGGGTAACAGCCACGGCCTTCCTGTCGCGAACAAAGCGACGCGCCACAATCTTCACACGAGTAACATGCTACATGGAAACTTTTGTCTAACGCTACGATACGTACAGTTTCTTCAGTGCCACCTTCAGGAACGATTGGTTCGCGACATCTTGCGCAGCGGGGAGCGTATCTGAAAGAATTGTTAAATAAATATGTTACTGGCAATATGGCTAGGAAAAGAATATGAAGTGAACTGTATTCTGATTCTCTGTTCTGTGATTAGTTTTTAATACCCATAATAACTATCCAAAACTAGTTCATAACTATTTTTTCCTATGAAGTTCATTTAGTGAGAACTTTATTCATCATCATTATCATTGATTGATTGATACTCAAAAAAATGTTATATCACAAACCAAAATTTATTAATGTTTTTGTAAAGTTGTAATTGTAGTGTTTCAATAAAGTGTTTTGGTATTGTATTTGTATCAAATAGACAAAAGCCTGCCTCATGTAAAATTGGAGAGACTATACCTTTTATGAAAATCTTCAATACAATGAATACGGTTCACAGCATCCACCGTAAAAGGTATTCCATCCAAACTTTTCTGACATACAACGCAGGTGAAGCATCGAGGATGGTACGGTTTGCCGGTTGCTCTCAGAATACGGTCTAGGATAGGGTCGCCACAAACACAGCACTTCTCTAATGTTTCTAAGTAGTCTCGTTCACACAGTGCTCGTCCTTGAACTGCATAGAAAGGACGGCCCTGGAAAATGTGAAAACAATATGTTAAAATTGATGATTGCATATTACGAATGTTCTCTGTCTCTGTGGAATTTAATGGTAGAAACTATACTGTTTTTAAAACCTATTGTTAATTACATACAGTTTCTTTTCTAAATAATTTAAATACGGTCAATGATAGATGAATTCTTGGCATCATAAAAAAATCTACGATACTACTATAAGATAGACAAGTAACTGTTTTGCTTACCTGTAAATTGATACCACACTGTTGACAACAAAAACACTTAATATGATAGATCCTCTCCATGGCGGTACATCCTGTGGTCTCGCCCATGATCTTGTCACCACACTTATAGCAGTTTCCGCAGTACAATGCGTCATCGGGCTCCGGTGTGGGCTCGGCGGCTACATACCCAGCGTACAGCGACGTGCCCGACAATTGACTGCAAGGCCTCGGGTTTATAGGCTCGTATAATGACTCATAAGTCGACGATGTTTGTGACCCACCGTAGGTAGAGAAGTCTTGCGCGATAACCGAGGCAGAAGATGGTGGATATGCAGACCCTGGCCGTCTCAGTTCACTATAGTTCGACTGCGCACCTATATCACTACTTCTGGACACTTGAGACCCTCTGTCATATATACTGTCTCCTCCGTAAGCTCTTTGCATCATAACGTTGGAGTAGACATGATTCGTGCCCCCGGGAGGCAAGAGATTGCTGTATAAAAGCACATCGCCGCTACGCATCCTACCGGTGTTGTTCCTTACTATAAAACTCTTCACGGGCACCAAATTTGAGTATGTGGAACTTCTTTGGCTGCCATATTCGAGCCTTGAAGAGTACGAGGGTTCGCAGGCGGATTTCACACTGTAACTTTGAGGTATTTGAGGCAGTGGTGCCTTGTTTTTTTTCGGCGGTAGGGAAGGTTTTTGTTTAGCAGCATTTATATCATCTTGAAGTTTTGCATCGAGTTCGTTTGCGTAGATACGTAGATCAGCAAGCTGCTTATCTAGAGTATTCATAGTTTGAGCCACAATTAGATGGATAAACAGGAATATTATCCGAAATTCACGAAAAGATACGCCCAGATTTTATTGTTTCAAATTGTTTCGTTTGACAATGAAATAAATTAAAATTGAATGAAACTGAGCGAAAATGATGCGCGTTTGACATTTTTGCTAAGTTTGTAATGACATTTGACATCTACGTTCTTGATTTGATAATGGTACCTTTACACGTTGGCACTAGTCGCCAATGATATGAGGCCAATTGACGTACTAACACACCCAATATTACGACATGTCACTGTTTCATTCTGCAATGTAGCTAGATTGTGTAGATTAACCCCTGACAGTGCAGAGGTCCTTGAGTAACAGTAAACGCTTACGATCAGGTGGCCCGTCAGCTCGTCTAAAAATAAAATGTGAAGTCCCCAATCCGCACTGGGCAAGCGTGGTAGACTATGCCTAATCCCTCTTCTGAGGATACCTGAGCCCAACAGTGGGCAGTAATGGGTTGGTACAGGACAGGATAGGATACATGTCAATGAGTATATCAATAAAATTTTCTTTGATTTATGATAACTAGTTTTCACACACACACAAATTTCCTTAGTATACAGCTTCTATGTGCTTGTTCTTCCTCCTCATCGTCTGATTTCAGTAATGCAAGGCTGTATTGACTACTATTAAGGATAAATAAAGAAAACTTAAGAAGACAAATAATCGAGTGATCCATCTGACATGAACTGTTTCATGTATGCCGGGTGCTATAATAAAGTTAAATTCCTCAAAAAAAATCATTCAACGTCGGAAGATGTAAAGATATCCAGGAGCTTAGCATTATCATCTTTCCAGATACTTTATAATTTAGAGGAAAAATACTTAAAAAATTGCTTCTGTTAAAGAAGTGATGCCACGGCATATTACTAGTATGTATATCAAATCAAAAACTCGTGTTATATAATATTAAAATAACTGAGTTTAAACAAAGAAATAATGACTAAGCCAATTAATTTCACTGTTATGAACGTTACGATAAAATTAATGACTGGCCTGATTTTGTATGGAACTAGTTTATTGTTTTAGAATAAGAAACAATATGACGCGCATGCATCATGTTTCGCTCCTATTTATTTTAGTTAGTATTTTTTGTAAAAAAAAATAAACTTGAAATGTTAAAAGTATTGTGAAATTACGTAAAATAATGTCATACACACTAATGATTCGTCTATTTTTTTTAGTTTTTCAGCGTACATGGTGATATGAATAGTGAAGAGGATGGTAAGTAAGTTTAAACGCTATTTCGAAAAGCTAGAAAACTTTCAGACGCTTATTTACTAATTTTGTTTTCAGATGGTTTTACTACTGAGCAAACAGAGGAAGAGGTATTAAAGAGATCACTTTTTACTAATTTTAGTTACTTACTTTTGCATTTTGTGTTGAAAATAGTTTAGTTGAAAAGATTAAATCAGACATGAAGTCATGTTATCAAACTGTAATAAAATTTTACTCTTTTTTCAGTGGCATATGGATTTCATGCCTGTAAGTATATTTTTCTTTTTTATTATTACGTTTCTTTTTGTCTATTTATTTTTTTAAATGTTGCTAAATCATTATCATTTTCTCCAGACCGGCTATCTACCCGACAGTGTTTATAGAGAGCTAGCGTGGTATGGTATACTCCAAATTCAACCTCTTCATCACAGTTCGAAGCATAAAGTTGCCGCGCAATTGATTTGGCAGCATACCCTTGGACGCCCGCATGTTATATTGGAAAATCCTCCTCAGGTATGATGATAATAATGTTTAGTATGATTGATTGATATGTATGATAATTGAAAACTGCACAAGAAAAATTAACAAGTAGTTTTGGTTAATTAAGTAAGTTGTTTTTAATATACGGAAAAACAAGTTTCCATCTAAAGTTCACGTAACTATTACCTACCAGTACTCGTTTAAATATTTACATTGCTTTTACATGATAGACATTAAAATATTTTTACTCTTTAAGATTGTATTTTTATAGTCAACACAATCTCCCGGAAAGATAAGTAGACAAATATTAGCGGAAGAGGCTGCAAAATGGTCAAGAGAACAACGGGCTGCGCAGGAAGTTTTGATGGAGAACATCAAGAGTGGTGGAAATGGATTAACCATAAGAACTGTTATTAGTGCACAAAAGAAAACTATTTACATCATACAAAATGGTAAGAAAATGTAACTATTTTTTTGTTATAGCAAAAGATATAACCTGGATAAAAACAACACTCATGTCATTTGTTTTAGTGAAAATATAATATTACAACACAATAAATATAATCATTTTTAGATTAGTATATGTGCCTCATGTCATTTTCACTCAGACAAGAGTTTGGAGAAAATTCTATAAAATAACTATTAATATTATGCACCGATTAATCATTGTACGTACAAAAACGCACACTGTACGAAAAACCAAATGCGGCCTTATTGCCTCTCTGCAGTAATTGTCAATTTCATTTGATATAATTTTGTCCAAGGTTATTACTATAAATGCCCAGAAGGTTCGGAACCTGACTTAGATGCCTACAGAATCCAAGCAAACATGCATGAACGAAAATGTACGTTTGGAAAACAATCGATTCCAGTATCCGTTGATCCTTGTATTGAAGCTGAAATTGCGCCTATTGAATACTCATTCCATGAAGGCTGGATGTTCTGTCTTGGTAACGGTGAAAGAGAAAACAACTATTTCCAAAATGGAACTTTAGATTGTGGAAATAAAACCAAGGTAGAATAAAACGAAAGGATTTGAAAATTATGAAATAACTCTAAAAATGAATCGAGAAATAATAATTTTTTTTGTTATTTTAAGGTGCCAGTGAATGAATTTTTGGATCTCTGTGCCATAGATAATAATATAGTGATTACATTTGATTATTTTGGTGACGAGCCTAGAAAAGACATGATGCGCAATGCTACTTTGTGTACTTCCTGGGATCCATGTAGATTGTCTTATTTATATCGGCTTGAGGTACAATGTTTTATTTACTACAAGTATGCACGTACTGAATTTCTCGTAAAGATTTGTCTTTGTAAAGATATTGACCGATGATATTTATTACTTTACCTTAGTGGTTTACTTCCTTACATTTACTATAACTTAATAAACTTTCAGCCACCTCCAGTTGAAATGACGCCATCTTTCCCAACAACAACGCCGAATCCTTGCGAAACGACGATTTGTCCGGAATGCTTGGAAGGCGGAACAGAGGATGTCGGAGAAGTAATCGATGGTATGCGCATTTTTATTATTGAGTATATTTTCTGTCACTCTGAAAGTGTTTGTATAATTTTCGTTTTTTCTATTTATACTTTATTGCACATAAACAACTTTAAAGCTTTTACTTGAGAAAACAACTGTAAGGATTCTAAGATTAGCGCGTTCAAGTACAATATTTTAACACAAATTAACTATAATATTTTTATTTCGTTTTAATCTTAATTTTAATTACCTTGTTTGTGCATTGTTATTTTCTATATTTGTATGTTATGTTTTGCAGTGTATGCTGATGATGACGGTGCTGCTAAATCCAAACCCGAAGAACCAACCACAAAAAAATAATAAACTTTATGTATTATCTGAATAAACTTTTGAATTTTCGAAAGATTTATTATTGATTAAACATAGCGACATAGTACCTTCTTTAGTACTAAAGAAAAAAATATAACATGGTTGTAAGTTGTAACTGAATACTGAAATAATATTTGGTGATAGTGTGCTGGTATCTTAATATTTAAAAAAAAATGTCATTTGGTCCGTCTGAACGTCAAATTTAGTCTTCTGTCAAATTTGCAACTAAAGAGTGAATGAATTGAATGAAATGATCAAATTCCATGCTTGATTGTGAATTTTTTTTTAATCATTTGAATTTCTTTGATTTATCACATGTGAAATTAATAAATTAGAATGTGCACGTAAAAATTATTTAACATGGTTGTGAGTCACGTTTTGCACGATATCTTTCAAGATTTGCCTCAAACAAAAACATTTAACTTACCTGCTTCTAAAGAGGTTCCCCTGAAAGTTGAATTCACCGAAGAAGATGTAAGTTTTTAAAACAGTATCTTAAGTATTTTGCATAATACAATAGATTAAAAGAAGATTTAATTTCAGGACAGTGCCTTAGTTTATAATGGACCATCTCCGGTTTTACCGTTTGCCAATACAGAGTTATTTCTTGCTCCTATTACTGAATCAAGGAGGTTAACTGCGAATGTTGAAGGATGCAAGGATGTTTACGAAGTCACTTTCGATGTTGAGGTAAGAACAGTTTATACACCGAAACTATTTTTTACAGTAGGCTGTATGAAGTACCTTTCTTAAGCAAACTGTTTTCTTATTTATGACAAAAAATTAAAATGTGAAGTATGGCGATAAAATTTCCTGTATAGTATTCCATCTGAATTAAATATTAGTTACTCATGGTGTTTTTATACTGCTGTTTCCGAGATGATATTGCACAAAAATTCTTAACTTATGATTCACTGACAGTAGTTTGTAATAGTCTTACTATTTATACATATAGGATTTTCTCTTTAAAAATTCTCACACTACTTCCAAACAGTTTAGCACTGCAATTGGTCACTACACCATAACAATTTTTTTTTTCATAGTTTAATTTTAAAATGAAAAATATTTCAGGGCAGCAATTTTACATTCAGAGCCGGTGATACAATAGGCATAGTACCTCAAAACACAAAGAGTGATGTGAACTTCATACTAAAGCATCTGGATCTTACTTCTAAAGCAGATCAGTCATACATATTACATGCAAACAATGGTAAAATACCACCACACGTGCCTGTTAAATCAACAATAAGACATGTACTGACTCACTGTGTGGATCTCAGGTGTTTACTTAAAAAGGTGAGCTTTTTTGATTAAATATTGACTAAAAACAAAAAATAAAAGTAAACTACTATTTATCATTAAAAAATCTTAGTATATGGTCAAATTCTAATTCTGTAATGGTGATTATAATTAGATGTCAAAACGTCTTCAAAATACATTCCCATATTAAAATTACTCAAAAATAATGATTTAGAATGAGAATTAAACTTGCAGTTAAGATCTGAAGTCAGAAATGAAGTCTATATCAAGTACAGTCAAGTTAATGATGATTTATTAGAAGATAGATTATTTAACATTCAAATATTCACATTGTCATATTTTATGTTACAGCTCTTCCTTTTGGCACTATCGAAACACACAAAAGAAGAAGATGAGAGAAAAATTATTGAATACTTGAGCAGTAAAGAAGGTTCTGCGGCATACCAAACTCATATTCTTCACAAACAAATATCTATTCTAGATGTATTTAGAATATTTCCATCTTGCAAACCACCCATAGAAGTTTTACTAGCCAATCTTCCGAGATTACTACCTAGACCTTATTCTATAGTAAATACTGGCTTGAAAAATAGTAAAGAAATTAAAATTTGTTTCTCTGTAATGGATCTGCCTAATAACAAAAGAGGTTTAACAACTGGCTGGATGGAAAGTTATATTTTAAATTTGGAAGACATTGGCCATAGATTAGAAAAATTGAGTTTGAGCCAAAGTGAATTTAAAGTGCCTATTTATGTTCGCAAAAATCTGTCCAGTTTTCATTTGCCAGAGAATTTTGAATCACCATTGATTTTAATTGGTCCTGGTACTGGAGTTGCACCTTTTATAGGATTTTTGCTAGAAATTGAACAAGAAAAGCTTAAAAATCCTTCTAGAAATTTTGGTGAAGTTCATCTATTTTTTGGATGTAGAGATCCTAAATTAGATTTTATTTATGAAAAAGAACTGAATGCATTTGTATCCAGAAAAACATTAACTAGGCTTCATACAGCTTTTTCGAGGGTTGAAAATAAAGCAAAATATGTACAGGTGAGATTTTTGTATTAACCACTAGAGAAAAACGATTTTTTATTACCTTTGCTTTGTGTAGTATTATCATAGTATTTCTGCGTGCGTCAAGTTGGCAGACACACAGTAGAATTTAATGTTTTTGAATATGGAGAAAAATTGTGACAAAATAGTGATAAATAGTGACCAATAACACATAAATAGTGCTACTGTACTTTAAAAGATATTCGATAGTCTTTATGTGCCTGCCAACTTGACGTCAAAGTAAGCAGGCACATAGTGTATACTGGACGGGTCAATTTATGTATAGAAAAACTGTGCATAATTAGTGACTGAAAGATACTAACTTTCAAAAGTAATTGTCCACTACAGCCCGAATTATTACACTACTTTTGTAATTACAGTAGCACTATTTATGTGGTATTGGTCACTGGTATTTATCACTATTTTGTCACAATTTTTCTACATATTCAAAAATATTTAATTCTACTGTGTGCCTGCCAACTTGACGCACGCGTATTTCTACTGCATTTTTCTGTCTGACAATATCCACAGTTCTAGATTTATAGTTCTTGATTTTTTTCAGGATGCTCTGTTAAATGAAGGAGAAAAACTGGCACAACTAATAAATCAAGGAGCTTTTGTATTTGTGTGTGGAGATGTCAAAACAATTTCAATGTCAGTCCGAGAAACACTTATTAAATGCTTAGCCCAATACAATATTTGTACTGATCCAGAAAGTTACTTAGCTGAAATGGAAAAAGATAGAAGATTTGTGATAGACACTTGGAGTTGATGAAGAATTTCTTTAGATAATAATATGAATCATTTAGACAATTTTTTTATTTATTGTATTGATTACTGCTGGACAGGAATTCTATTAAAATTATTTGTTTAAATAGTTTTGTTATTTTATTAGTTAACCGAGGGTAGATGACTATTCAATAAGAAAATGAACACTTGAAATCACATTTTACAAAAATAATTTAATAGGCAAAATTTCTATCAATAAACATTCAAAAAGTGTCATTGGTGTATATATACGGCTTATATACCACAGCGTATCTAGCGTACATAGTGTTTCGTTGCGCGGCTTAATTCTAAGCGACGAAAGGTTAAATCATAGATGTGCGCACATTTTATAAGGGACGGACCGCATCATATAATCCGTCTCGATCCGGTTATAATATACTATCGAGTACAATCCATATAAAAATTCTTGCGGCTTGATATTTGCGGCCCGGCCTTTAAAATTGGCCCGCACCTTATATCAACTCAACATCACCTCGCTTCACACTGTCTGTATTATTTTTATGACTTCCTATACTGTTGTGGTATGACAAAACATTAAGTATATATTCAATAGCTTCATTTTAAATTCATACTACTCATCAACTATAATAATTGTATATTTCAGAAATTAAATAATTATCGAAATTACAGTCCCTATTGACATACAGGTACGATAGAATTTAGCACATTCCTTAAAATCAAAAAGTGAAAATCACATCGATGTCGGTGTACGCAATTCTACCTCGACAGTATATAAATGCAAAGCCAACGCTTCGGCTAAAAAACCACTTAGCGCTGTTCGCATACAACAATACTGACAGTGAGAAAACATAATACGATGCTCAGTTCATGAGTCTAAACATTATTACGTATTTGTGACGTCACTAAATAGGAAAAACACAGTTCTCATTTTGAACTATAGGAGACAAAAATATTTAAATTACATTGTACATAATTATAAACTTGGTGACAACATAGCAAAGTGTATAAATGTGTGAATAGCATAGGTATTCATTCAAATAATTACGTGGGGAAAATCGTTCGATTTAAGCAAAGGAGTAGGGTAGTAATTTTTAAACTTTTTCAAGGTGCAAACCTCCTAAGTAACAATACTTAGTAGTATTACGGAGTTTACAAGTCATAGATTGAAAAACCTTAGTTTATTTGTAGATAAATTTGAACTGATTGTTCAAGTTTAACTGATATAAAAATAACGTAAAATTGCTTATCGTTTTTGAGCTAATATCGGATGTATAGTTATCTACACAAGGGGATGAAAGATAATACAGTCGCAGTTGCTTACATATTCAAAAATGTATGAGCACCAATTATTGTGAAATAATATCAGTCCTTAACCACGTTTTCCCTGCATTCATTGTAAATATATGACATCATACACGTCACAAATGCGCGATTTTAACATGTCGCGTATTATTAAAGCTAAAACTATACTTACAAAACTACCTACGTTTCATTAAGCAGGCACATTTGGTACACTTTTAATGAATAGTTCGAATTTCTGAAAAATATTAATAGCTTATTCAGACACTCGCAGTTTTCTATAATACTTTCATGAATTTTCAACGGGTTCTTACTACGAACGAGTTCTTGTGTCGTGATATGAGTTCGAGTTCCAATGGAGTACCATTGGAACTCGAACACTTTTGGGTAGTTACCCAAAAGCGAACGAGTGCGAGGGTAGACAGATTTGTTTGCTCTGAAATCGACCCGCAGTATCCAGTCTTCTCGTGATCATGACGTTTGCAACATCGTTGAAATATCGAGAGAACTCAATTAATTAAATATCGTGGTAAAAACCCGTTGAAAATGCATGAAAATAATATTAATTGCAATAGATTTTTAAGTGAAAAAAACAATAAAGATAATTGGAATTTTTTAAATACAAAATGGAATTATAGGCACGAACAGTCGCATAGAAACACAATTGGTAATGCAATATAAAAATCATGGAATTGTTTAGAAAATTCTATTACAATATTTGCTTACTATTTATTAATAATGTGTGTTTGCAATGAACTAAAAATGTAAGCTGTATTAGTACCATCATATAGATTTTGTAAGCTATTCGTTCAAATTTTCATCAAATTTTTATCTACTTTTTTACAATTGTGAGTATGAGAATGGAGTTTTTCCACTCACTTTGAATATTTCCAAAGTTGCTACAATCACTCTGTATAATTTTATTTGAAAAAACTTTTTTGGTTTCTGTTATTGACCAACACAATATGTGATTTTGATTTGATTTTATTTTTGACATTCAAAATGTATGTGTGTCCACATCTAATTTGAAATAAATGATTTGACTTTGACTCTGTGTGTATGGACAATTTAGTTACGTTTACTATTATCTGTACAGGGATAAAAGTATAATTTAAGTGATTTCCTTGTTTTACAGTCTGCTATATAAAAATGTTACTGCTCATTTGAACATTACAAATGATTTGTAAAAAACAATTCAATTATTTGTCATAGACAAAAACACATTTTTAATAATCGTAAATCGTTTTTTTTTACATTGAATAACTATTATAGTAATTCGATGTATACTTAAAGTTTTAAATTTTAATTACATAAAAAAATACTTAAAAATATATATATATGTTGAATGTTTATAAGGAAATTAGACAACGTTTTTTTTAAATACAGTTAAACAGTCTTATTAGAAGTCAAAGAATACAATATGAAATGCAAAATTCTAAGAGGAATGTGCAAACAAAATGAAAAAAAAAAAATAGTCCCGAACCTCTACCGTTATTCTATTTGGTTGTACGTAAAAAAATAATTATAATCTATGAAATATAAAATACTTTTTTTTTCTAACAATAAAACTGATACAAAAATAAGACTAGCTAAAAATACGAATTTCATTTATGTACATTTTTGGTAAATGTGATATTTGACTTTGCATGGATCAAATTAATTCCACAGCAAGAAGGATAATGTACAAGTATTTTCATCGTTTATTATTGTTTTATTATAATATAATTTTGTAACTAATGACTAAAATAATTTTCCACACAAAATAAACCATCACTTTCAAATTGGAAATAAAATATTTTTTCAAACAAAGTGGTATTAATGAATTGTTGACAATTACTTATTAACAAAAAATAATACTTTAATTTTCTGAAAAAACTTTTATGGTGGTTAATTCGTATTGTTTTTTTAAATATGTCAATAAACAAATGTGTAAATCATAATTCTGAAGCCTATTTAAACTTAAATCTTCTTTGTTTCTTGAAAAGCTTTATATAAACCAAACTTTTAAAAAACTGGTTCCAAAAAAGATTCTACCGCAATAATCTTCTATTCTATTCAAATACCCAATTATTATCTTCTCAATTCGTATATGCACAAAGCTGTTTTTTAAATTATCCCATCGAAAGTCTAACAATCGGTATCTTAGATAACCGACCTACACGATAAGATAATACATACTCAATGTTCAATAGCAAAAATATTTGTAAATTAAAATTATATTTAAGTATTTTATTTTAAGACGTTGATTAATATTGCAACTTTCGATTGATATATGGCATCTTCTTGTACATGATTTTACAGATAAATACTGGCTTCTTGCGTATTTTTCTATATTATTGATAGTATTCAATGTGTCGTTCTATCTAGATATCGTATCACACTTCGCGATAACAGCCGAACGTGACTTGAGGTTTCAAATAAGTATTTGTCTGAACATTTCAAATTCTTTCGTTAAATCCCAATAATTTCAATAACGATCTAATTTATACCTTGTAATACTAAAAAAAATTGGCACCAATTAAAAAAAAATGCTATCAAAACATGTATAATACATAGCAAAAGTATGTAAAACGCTACAAAAACTTGGAAACGGGGTTTGGACGCGATTACCTTAGTTATAGCACTTGTGGAGTAGTTTCTGGGCAGCCTTGATGAGAGGCGTAAGCGTCCTCAGTTCCATCGCGCAATCCAAAAACGGATGCTCGAGAAGCTCCTCAGCCGACGCTCTCATGTCCACGTCGACTTGAAGGCATTTGTCCAGAAAGTCTTGGAAATTAGGAGACAATTCGTTCCACCGCGGTATTTTTGGCCGGCCGACCGCCGCAATGAGATACAGCGCTCTCAAAGGCGTTTCTTTCATATATGGTGGCTCGCCTTCAATCATCTCGATCGCCATAATACCAAGAGACCAAACATCCACCTTTTTCCCGTATTGTTTTCTAGTAACGACCTCGGGCGCCATCCAATATGGAGTACCGACCATGGTCTGTCGTTTCTCGTCACCGACAATGTTCGCGCAGAATCCGAAATCAGTCACTTTGACAGTTCCGTCCATTCCCAGGAGAACGTTATCAGACTTAATGTCCCTGTGTATTGTTCCTTTAGAATGGAGGAAGGCGATAGCTTGCAGTGTCTCTCGACAGACGGCAGCTATTTGCCCTTCTTTCATCACAACTTCGGTAACAACGTCAGTAAGAGAGCCTCCATCAAGTAGTTCCATAGCCACCCATAGATGGTCATCATTGAGGAACGCGTCTAGGAAGTTGACGAGGTTTTTGTGATGGAAGCCCTTGAGCACATTGATCTCGTTGAGTATTAATTCCTTTTTGGATTGTTTGGTTAAGTCAATGTCCTTTATGGCGACCCTAGAGTTGTCTTTGCTGTCGATGGCGATGAATACGACACCTTGAAAGAAAAAAATCTATTGTTAGTGCGTGACGTTTGCTTTAATATTGATGATGAAGATGAACTATTATCTTCTTAGGCATAAGACCAATGCTGTAGGACGTGGGCCATCCCCATGACATTGGTTCTTGGCAGCTATTAAGTAATGTTATTTTTGGGGCGCCGTCCCTCAATCTCAGGTAAAAACGGATACATTGTCAATATGTCAAATATTCAATACATAATACCGGTTCGAGATAAGCTGATAAATTTTATCATTATTATTTTGTGGACTTTTTTAAATGTAGTTCTAGATTATCTAGAATATTGAAATCTAGCACGAAAGAAATTGTTTGGCCTCGTCTTTTTTTTCTAAACACCCACTGGAGTGCAAATGAGTTATTAACCATATTATTTTTACAACTAACACTACTCACAACATTATTTAAATAGATATAATTATTATGAGTTTTGTGGTAGTTATAAAACATATTGTGAGATAAAGTTTTCATAACTCTGCAATGTAAGGTCTAAAACTAATTTACATACAAAACAAGGGTTTACTTGAATACAATGAATTTATACTCACTACATAAACGTGTATTTTTTTACAATTGAAACTGTTAAGATTGATTAGATAAGGCTTGAATGGAGTTTTTCAATATCTAAGGCCATTTGAGTTTGTAACATTTTAATACTGAAGTTCGTGTTTCCTGTTGATATTCTTAATTTACAAATTTAATGAATTTATGAATAGTAGAAATCTGGAGTAAGAGATCAAGGAACTGATGTAGCCTAAAAATTGCATTATTGAAATGGAAATGGGCAAGGCAAATTGTCTGTAGAATGGACAGCTACATTATAACATAGCTACATAATTAGGTATAGCGAAAGGTATGAAAGGTTTAGCATAATGAGAATTTCAAGATTTCTAGTTGTGGTGGTGTGTTTCCTTGAGGTCAGGTTGTGTTGGCTCGCTAATCACTTCTATTTTTTTTTAAATACAGCCAAAATAGTTTACCAATTATCTACAATCAAGATTAAATAAGTCTACAGATAGACAAGACTAGAGGAAACAGCCCAATTTATTGAGATAAATAAATACTTTACATGAAACAAGAAAAAAAATGGAAGAACCTAAATAGTAAATGAGTATAGCAAATTTTTTTTATAGAATAGACAAATGAAGAATTAGGTCTCAAATAATTATCTTGCATGTGGACTATTGAGAGTTATAAACAAAATTTACATGCAGGAACGTGAACAGAATGTATGTAAATTGTAAAACTGTTATCTGAGGATACAATAAAGTCAGTAACATGCGCAATATAAATATAGCATGTTGAGTATGTTATCATTTAAGATTTCTCCAACTCTCTTGTAGAGTGTTCATTTGCAAATGTGAATGTTACGACTTTATTACCAAAAATGTTCATAAGTGTTAAAAAAATAAATTAGAATTAGAATATACTTTATTGTACCAAAAAACACCAATTAATTTAAAAACTGATACAGCTTATAGTAGTTGTACAATATAGGCGGCCTTATCGCTATAGCGATTTCTTCCAGGCAACCTTAGGGTATGGAAACTAAATGGAAAAATTATATGTAGGCGTTTCAGTACTTACAAAATAATAACAATAAATATATATACACATATAAGTATTTAGGGTACAAAGTGATATAATAATGAAAAATTACAGGTAAAGAAAAACGAATAATTGCAATATAAATAAATAAATAAACAACAGCAAATAGGAGACAGATTGTATTATGTAAAGCAGTCCTGTAGTAGTTATGAGCTCAGATAATGGTCCTCTAATGGTGACTCTTTCTTTAAAAGCCCTTAGATTGTCTATAAAATTAAAAATCCATGAGCATTTATACATCTTATAAATATCCCATGACGTGACTGATTCTGAAGATAGAGAGGAAAACTGCGTTTTGGAAAAAGATTCTAAAAATCCTATGTGAAGTCCCCAATCTGCACTGGGCAAGCGTGGTGAATTATGCCTGATCCCTCTACTGAGGAGATCTGAGCCCAGCAGTGGGAAGATCTAACCCAATGTGGGGATCATTGTTAAAGATGATTTGTTTTTTTGTAAAATTCTTTATGGTACACTATTTTGCATTTACCAATGAATCAAACTAATAAGATGAACCAAGAATCTACAGATAAAAACTTGTGAAATTAAAACAAAAATCACACTAGCTGTTGTTTAGTTTAGAAACAATGTGAGAAAAAATTCAAGGACATCGCACAATGAAGATGATTTTCTTGAGCAACTACTGAATTGTTAAATATTTCCAGTTTTGTAGATATTATTTTGTAGTAAAGGTATCAGTATAATATTATAGGTGGTGATGTTAAATACTCTCTTGGAATTAACCCTTTCAGGACAATAAGATGGCTGAGACTAAATATGCGAATACTACACAATATTTAAGTTATTCTGTAAAGTAAGAGATATCACTAGAAAAACATTGTAGGGTGTACAAATTTAATTTTCCTTTTATTTCATGGGAAACATTCTAACACAACATACCTACAATAGACATTCATTAAAAAAATATCGATTCAATAATAATAAATAATGATTTTTGTAGAAGGGAAAAATATTTCCTGTGAGCGTGAAAGGGTTAAAGATGTATGACAGTTCTTTTGACACGATGATTGTGTGAAAAAAATAGCCTAAGATTGTTTTCTATCTTGTTTGATCATAAATATTCTTTCTCTTATTTGTAGCAGTATCTAATAGCAAGTTAACCCTTTAAGTTGTTGGTAATCATTGAAATATGTGACAATATTCTTGTTTTCTGTTTATTTTAATCCTTGTTTTTCTTACCCAATCTTAGAGTGGGTATGTATTTCTGTATGTTTGTATTTATATTTGAAGATTTTTAGTATACAGTAAAGTATAAGGAACTTGTTGGCTTATTCATTTATGGCATAATTTATGACATCAATTGTTTGTTAAATTGTAAATAATTTTCATTCTACATAAATAGCTAAAGATTTAGTAATAAAATTAATAAACAATAAATTTCCTTACCAGAAGCACCAGCACCCAGCTGTTTAACTTTTTCAAATCTAATGTACGGATCATCTTTATGACAGATTCTCCTCAATTCCTCATAAATTTCTTCATCAGAAAGCTTAGAATAACTGAGTTCCTTCTTCCTTAGCATAGGACTTTCATCATTGTCATCACCAATTAATGTTAGGTCCTGGACCACTGCCGCCATGTCCATCAGTGGATCTTTCTTTTTCAGACTATGTTTGGTTGGAGAGGTGGGCATGGTCTGTCGTTCTGAACATACATTATTTTGTACTGTTTCTTCCTCGCTGCTCTGGCCGATGGAGAGATCCGAGTCCTGGCTCTGGTGAGCTCGTTTGTGATCCAGAAGCTTCTCTATCTCGATACTTTCCTCTGTAATGGCTTCTTGCGTCAAAAAGGGCTTGAAAGGCTCGTCCGGCGCTTTTTCTTTTTTTATGGTGTACATGTGAAACTTCAGGGCCTGGATTGCCGCATCGGGATTCTGGCTTTGTTCGGCGGCGGTGATCTGTGTGTTGATCACACGAAGCCATGCTGTAGGCAGGCCTTCCAACATACCAGTCTCTGAGTTTTTACTAACGTGAAGATGTTGCTTCACGTTTGTTGGCATCCCAATCTCCGTTGCTCTCTCATCGCGTTCCTTGTGTTGCTTCTTAGAGAAAAGCTTCCCGAATACACCACGACCCGATCGCCCACTCATTTTGATTAATTACGGTCACTTTACATACGATTAGGCCATTTCACTTTTACTAATGAATTCGATGAACACTAAACTACATTGCTCGTTTCACAACACTGGTTTATTTCTTAAAAATCCATTAAAAGGAGTGGCTTTTCACGGACGGATTGGACCTTCACAAGAAAGATACTTTATCATCTGTCAAAAAACAGTCAACTTCAAGTCAATAGACAAATAACTTGTCAAAGACACGTTTTACGCATATCAAGATGACTTTAGTCGAAAACTGAAAATAAAATACAACTTAAAAAATAGTTTTAATTAGTTTTATACGTATAAATATAAAAATTAAAATCATTTTATTACTGGCTTTATTTTCATACAATTTATGTGTTGTTTAATGGCTGTTGAAATAAGAGTTTTAATTGGAACGGAACGTAATATTTATTTTATTTCAATGTTGGTGTGCCTGAGTTTTATTTTCGTCATGTTGTTAGCGGATGTTGCTGATATCGGAATTTCAGATGATTCATAATCAAAATATTCATAAAATATTGAATTATTAATGTGTTCTCATCCATATTGCATCAATTCCATGACTCTTAAGAGATAAATAAATGTTGCAGGTATCTGTCCTGCGGTGTTCTCTAATATTGCCTAAATCCATGATGACTACCTACTTCAAACTTAGGCTTAATTATGATTATGTGACCCGTCGCCTTCTCTGCCTGCATGACAATAAAAATATATAAACCACATAATAAACTGGGAATCATGATACTAAGCATTTGACGTTGTTAATATTATATTTAGGTTTCGGTAGAACTAGCATCTGATTACGAATCTGAATACGAATATTAGTAGGTATAAATAATGTTAAACGGGTACCTACCTACGTTTTGCATAACATTAAAAAAAAGGCTACACTGCAATTAGGGACATACCGACTATAATATTAAACTTGTTTATTTGCACCCTATTCACCCTGATCCATCTTGTAACTTTTGAGATTGTCCATTGCAAACACACAAAAAAATTGATATTTCTATAACCAGTATCTTATTTGCATATCACAAATTTCATTGTGATACATTTGTGAAGTCGCCGACCTTTTGTAAATCCATTTCAATTGAACCAATTTAGCGACGGTGACTTTTGAATGGTGCAAGACCTCTACGTTCATCATCTCTTTATTACACCTAAAGTGCCTACTTTTCTTTCTTCATAGTTTTTGTCACTTGTTGTGCAAAATCTCCTTTTAGCATTTCGTTTTAGCTTTTAGCATTTCATTTTAGCTTTTAGCATTTAGAGGTCGTCAATTGGATACGTTAAAATCGAATAAAGGTTTTATTTTTAGGTTCCGTGCCAAAGAGTAAAAACGGGACCTACTGAAACTTCGCTGTCCGCCGTCCGTCTGTCACCATGCTGAATCTTAAGAACGGTGATAACTAGACCGTTGAAATGATCATAGATGATGTATTGATGTCATGCACGAGAGTATATAGGAATACTAGCTGACCCACGGAACTTCGTCTGCGTCACACGGGAATCGGTCCCGGTAATTTTCTAAAAGTACTCATCAGAACGCTTCATTAGAGCCTAAACACGATGAGGTTATCTTGCGTATTGACGGAGTTCCTGTGGCCACCTTCCAGCTCTATCATCAGAGCTTGATCTAAGCTATCCTATCTCTCAAGTTGGACCAGGCTGCTCATGGTGTGCCAATTTAATTTAAAATCGGTTCAGTAGTTTAGGAGTCCATCGCGGACAAACATCGTGACACGAGATTTATAATATATACCTATTAGATTTTCTTCGGCTATGATTGATTTGTCTTGTTTCATTGACACTTCAGCTGTTGAATGCTTTGATTCATTTGATTTATCAATCTAACTAACCAGATGGCGACATGTGGTTGAAATTGATGATCTAATTAAATTTAATTACGAATGTTTAGTTTGTACGTTACAAGAGGCTTGGTTCATTATCATAAATTAGATGTAAACTAAGTGACCCAGTGCGTATAGTTTCATGAATTATTTAATTTATTTCTTTTAAATTAAGTGCAACAACATATAAAATGGAAGTGCACATGCTCGTACATACAATTATTGAAGACTCATACCCTAAAATCGGTTATTGAAAATCAAACAAAATCGTGAGTCTTCTGTTATTAGGCAAGCAAGTCATACTTTTCGTAGGACAACGACTTTCAAAAGTAATTCTTTATGATGTATCCAATGTACCTACATACTAGATCCTGTTAGTCTGTACTAACCTGTACCAACACATTACTGCCCACTGTTGGGCTCAGGTCTCCACAGAAGAGGGATTAGGCATAGTCCACCACGCTTGCCCAGTGCGGATTGGGGACTTCACATATCTGCAAAGGATTTTTACAACCCTTTTCCGACATGCAGTTTTCCTCACGATGTTTTCCTTAACCTGTCCTGATCCTGTCAGCAGCAGTAACAAAACGCATAAACACAAACGACATTTAATCAGCACAATTTCCATTCGCTTATTTTTCCAACGAAAGCTCAAAATTGAAACGACGTAATTTACAAATTGTATCGAGTAAAGGACGCTACAAAATGTTTGGTGTTGTATTCTTTCTAAGCGCGTTATTTTTAGGTCAATAGCTTCGGATTCGCTCATCGGGTTCACTCCTCGATGTGTCGGTGATCACGCAAACGAACCAACGAGGAAAATCTATTTATAATCGTTTTGTATTAGGGAGTTAGGTGTTAACATGGCGATTTGACTTATATCCGGTTTTACAAAAAAACACTTCGTTTGATACGTTACCATTACGTTACTTACATAGTCCATTTACTTACAAAATTCTCTTATATTGTGTAACTTAGTTATCACGGCATCTATTTGCTCGTAGGTAATAGTATGTATAGAACTATTGTGATACATTCTGTTGGTTAGGATGGTGAGTGACTTTTTTAAGTAGATACATAAAAAATCAGAGTTCAAAATGTAGTAAGTAGCGGCTAGCTAACTACCTCGTATTTTGGTCGTTAAAAAGTCCGAAGAGGTTTATATCTCTAGACATATCCGAAGATTTCATTAATCACTTATAGGTACTTTCTAATATAAGAATGTTGCATGAACCTCGTCACAGTTAGTCGTAGGATGACGAAGGATGACGTTCAGTTAATAAGGAAATATACGAGTACATTGCAATTGGCGTAATTACTCGTATGAACATGACCTACTAGTGTATAATAATATACCTGCATTTAGTATTAAGATGAATAATGCATAATAACATTGTACATACTTAGTTTAGTATTAAAAAAAGACGGCAACTTCTTGAATCACTTACAAAATAAGCACATTAAAATGAATTACTTATAATTAGTTAATTGTCTAGTTTTTAGCATCCTTTTAAAACTACAATCTAAATAATTAGGTAATGTTTTTTTTTTTTTTTTTTTTTTTTATTGCAAGATAGATAAACGAGCCTACGGCCCACCTGATGGTAAGCGGTCACCGTCGCTCATGAACCTCTGCAATGCCAGGGCAAAGAGGGCCGTTATCTATCACCTACCCATACAGGACTTTTCTTAAATGTTATGTTCCTTAATGTTCAGGAAATCCCCTAAATTACACTTTTGCTCTCTGTACGCTTGCACTTTCAATATCATGTATTGTTTGTTTATTGGCACGGAAACGGGAAAAGTGACATACTCAGTATAATATTGAAGGTCAAAGTTAATTTGAAGGATAACAGAGTTATAATCTAACAGTTTGACTCTATCAGTACAATATAGGTATACATTCTTAAAGTTACAACAAAATTAAAGAAAAGTTTGGTAAGAACTGGTAAGAAGGTATCGGTGCTCATGAACCTCCAGTCAAGGACATAGTGAAGCAATGTTAAAACTCCTTGGAACTTCATTTGAAGAAGTACCTACAAGTCAGTGAGGTACTGACTTACACTATTCACAGAAATGATATCATATCAAAAGGTCGTTGTCTGATGCTAAAAAAAAGCTAAAGTGTTGCCATTTTCAATTGTCATAAATGTTTTAGCAAACAAGAGCGTATGTGGTGTAATGCGATAAAATTACCGCGTCTGAAATATCAAGCGTGGAATGTGTGAGTCACGTGATTATCGCGACACTCACGTTTAATAAAGATGGAGTCTGGATATGTAGAGCAACAAAGTGTATGCTTAATAATTCGATAAAAATCTTAGATTTTTGTAGCTGAAGAGTTATCTGAGAGAAAGACCTAAACAGAATCTTAGTGATAGTGTTTAATTTACGGGTATTCAGAAGTAATGTTTGGAAAACACTCAGAATTGATTTTATTTTTGTTTAGTTATTTTTTTTGAAATTCACAAATCGAAAATCTATAAACAGAAGCATAGCATCCACGAAGGAAGCCGCGGAAGGTTCCTTCGTAATCTCCATTTCCTTCCCACTGTGACTTAGTCGAAGTATCACGGGTGAACTAGTAAGCTCATTATTTCTATTATGTACCTAGTTTATGAACTCACAAGCTACTTGGCGCTAAGTGACAGCTGACCCGTATAAATTTAATAAGATGACTTGGAACTCAGAAAGATTAAGATTCGTTTTTGGCATTATAGTCATCGTTCGAAGTCATCGGTTGTAAGTCTTTGTATTTTGAACCACTATTATTAGCTTGTTACCAACGATGGAAGATAAACTCTTTAACTTACTGATTCGAAGCGACGGGAAAGAGTGCCGAGCGCGTAACGCGTCGCGCCGTCCCTCCAAACCCCGTGCTGGGTTCTGGCCTCAGCCGGGGTTCGGACGCTGAGTGTGAGCGGTTGGAGGTTTTAGTGCGGTTCAACTCCCACATACCCAGTGATTTCCTCCAACTGAAAAAAAAAAAAAACTTACTGATTGGGATTTGAATTTTGGTAGTTTACTTTTCTTAAGGTCTTAGGGTAGGGTCTTAGGTAAGGTTTAGGTTTCGTAGGTTGTATATTTTGATAATTATTTTCACAATACTAAGCTAAGACTAGACAAGTTGATAAATGTTGGACAGTCAATTTGTCCGTCCTGTCCACGAGTGGTTTCCGTTACCTATAGACCTCTACAATGGCAGAGGATACTACTGATCCACGCTAGACGTCCTTTTAGAACTCTCTTCAATCCTCGTCAGAAGATCGACAAAGGCTAAGACGATGTCCTCTCGGTTTAAGTTACTCTCAATGGCAAGGGTGGTCACTTTAGGGTATACCTAACAGGTTTACCTCTACAGTTTTGTTGTACAAGTAAACTAACGTTCTAATTGCACTACCGTTAAAACATACCTTTTTATAAATTTTTTTAGTTTTCGGAAACCGCCCCTGGGTGGGATATGTGAGAGTTGAACCGTATTAAAATCTCCATCCGCTCCTAGCGACAGCAGAACCCAGCACGGGGTTATGAGTGGCGACACGACGCGTTACGCACTACGGCATTCTTCAAACAAATGTCTTACTAACTAGCTCAAACTTATCTAATAAACGTAAGGGGTATACCTAGTATAACCTAACATATATAGTCAGTTCAAGTTTAGTGTTTTCTTCAAATACTTCAGTGTTGCATGACGCGTGCATCCGTGGAACTAACTACTGGCAGCGGTATGGGCGCGCCGCCCACTGAAAATTCAGTCTCGTCGTCCACTCCGCGCGGTCCGCCTGTATCACCGCTAGCAACAAAAAAAAACAAAACTTATATTTCCAAACCGAATTAAAAATCCAATGTGTTTTACTCAGAAAGTGCATTTTGTTTTTCAGTTGTGTTTCGATTATAATATGTGTTTGTGATTTGGATGCATTGAGAATTCTTTTTAAAGGTATTTTTTTGTTTAATTATTAAGTTCAAAATTATAGTAGATGAAAGCATGATTAGATCGTATGATTATAAATCCTTTATCAGTTACCAGTTCGCTAATAAACCTAGAGTCAAACACTGAGATTTAAAAAAAAAAACATTCACATTAAAACTTTTTACAGAATTTAAATTTAGAAACAGGAGGTGTAACTTTTCGGCCAGTACGCTTGTATTTTGTAGGTACACTGTACATGGATACGTTGATTATAAATAATTTGGAATGAACGTCCTGTGGCCGCCTGTGAATCGTAAATTTAAACTCTTGATCGACGCTTTGTTGAGAGATGTTAAACCAATAGAACGGCTTGTATTTTTACATGATATTTATAGATTCAATCTGTCACTTACATTCCATCTTAGAGGATAAAGGGAAAACCTGATTATTATAGAGAAGTATCCTATCCTTCAATAATAATTTTATTACAAAACTCACTTTACGTCTGTAGGTAATTTGGAAAATCAAGTTGATAACAACACACTTTTAAGAGAACTTTTAATTTCTTTCCTCAATAAAGAAACTCTACAAACATAAATCTACTTGATAGCTACAAAATTACATATAAAATCACGTGGTCAAGTATTAATAAAAAAACATACAAAGGAGTTCATACCTCCTCTTTTTTGGAAGTCAATCAAAAAGAGAAACTATAAAGTACCTATGCAACCTCTTACCGACGACGACGACTTAAAAATTAAAATCAAACTAGGTATTCAAATCTCTTAAAAAAATTTTGAAGTGTTTCGATATTTGAATTTGTTACCCTTGCAAGCCACGTGTCCCTTCGTTAAGATTTGAATATAGATTACCTCATTTTATAGCTCGACATAGATATTCGCGTGTCAGTAAAATAGTGAGGTCACGAGTCACGACCCCTCCCATGATCCGAGTTCCCTATTATTGAATTAGCACCTTGCCAACGAAGGCAATCAATATCATAAACCCACTTTTGTATTCACAGTCCATTCTGTTACAGTTTGGGCGAAAATATCAAATTTCTTGTCTATCATTGAAAAGCTGGAAAATGAAAATGTAAATAACTTTATTGACCACTTTTGTTGATACAATATTAATTTGAATTCCCTGTTCCTTAAAGTAGGCTTATCGCCTGTGTCTTAAGGGACAGTTCCTTCCCGCTTCAAGTCGACATACTTTGGTACATACAAGAATGGTTACAAAAGTTACAAGTGAAACAAAAAAAAGATAATAAACAGAACAAAAAGGGAGATTACAAAATCACAATTTAGTAGTGAAAAAAAGTAATAATACGTAAACGTCTGTATGGGTAAACTTGCGTGTGTGTGTGTATGTGTGTGGGTGTGTGTGTGTTTTGTGTGTGTGCGTGTTTATTTGTGTTTTCATGTGTATGTGTTGGATGAGCTGTTGAAGCTCAATTCGAAGATTTAATTAGCCATCCTCTAGCAATCCCAATCTACCAATGCAAAATGTTGTATAAAAACCTTGTTATAATTTACCAAATCATGAAAGGGTATAAATAAGGATTTTAACAAGTGATATAGTCTTATTCAGACACTCGCGGTTTTCTATAATACTTTCATGCATTTGTTTGCTTTTAAATCGACCCGCAGTATCCAGTCTTCTCGTGATCATGACGTTTGTAACAACGTTGAAATATCGAGACAACTCAATTATTTAAATATCGTGGTAAGAACCCGTTGAAAATGCATGAAAGTGATATAGTTCTTCACATAAAATGGTTTAAGAAGAAATCCTTAAATTGCAGTATTCCACTTAACTTTACAGTCAGTCTGCGAAAAAGCATAGACAAGATTGACAAACATTACGTACTAAAAGAGTTGCTTTCATGAAATGGATGCATTTGAAAGTCGTTCAGAATATCTTAAAGTACAATTAGTAACGTGTCATTTATATTTAAATTACATAAAAGTACATAAAATGCGTAGTACATTTACATCTTATTACAGATATAACGGTAACTTGTTGTGATTAGCATAGGTTATAAAGTAATACACGAAAACCTTGAAGCGTGAAGACACAGCTTCAGAATTAGTTTCATTGAGATTTTTTGATAATTTTTTGGGTTTTGCTTTTATATACAAGGTTATGATGGTAGTTTGATGTTGCTAGTTCCAAAATCAGAGAACGACTTGGAAAATGTCTAATCGAACTACTTTTCTTCTTTTCGTAAGATTTCACTCATGAACAAAAAAAAAAACTTGAGAGGTGTCAAGGGACACCCGGATGGATCGAAGTTTCTTTCGATTAATTAGTGTGGGAATTGTAATAAAATTTATTTTTTTTAAGTTCTAATAATTTAAATAAAATATTTTAAATTATATTTAGATCACAGCGCCATCTAGCATTAATCATATAAAACAAAATAAGGAATTGTTTTAAAAAAAATAATCACAGCGCCATCTAGCGATAATCATCTAAAACAAAAAAGTGTCGTGAAAACTTTTTCATAAGAATTTCCGTCTAGCCCCCTTTCGATAACGCGCGATAAGGAACTTCGTTCCAAAAATTGGAATGACTATTTAGTAATCGAATACGCCTTTCTTTAAAAACATACCACTTACAATCAAGTAGACTGTCTGCTTGTTTGTAGACCTTCTCAATCTAAATTATTATTATCAAAACGTGAATGGATTTCGACTCTATTAAGAATTTCAATGATGCCTTCCACTTTATTCCAGAAGATTTTTAACACTTCAATTACATTTAATAAGTTGAACCTACAAAGATTGACCTAAAGATTGTCTATTTCCACGTTGACTCTCCTTACTCATTCGTCAGTAAAATATAGTAAAATCATAATCATAATACTATTATAAAGGCGAAGGTTTGTAAGTATGTATGGATGTTTTTACTCTTTCACGTAAAAACTACTGAATGGATTTGAATGAAACTTTACCACAATATAGCTTATACATCAGAATAACACATAGGCTAATATTTTTGATAATAATTTTAGCTAGACGGGACGAACCTGAAGTCCACGCGAGCGAAGTCGCGGGCAAAAGCTAGTATTTTATATTTTCTTTTTCGAATGCTCCTAGGGGAATGAATTTATTCTCAAACTCTAAACGACACTTTCTGTAATAACACTATTGAATCAAATAGCAACTAGCAGTGCTATTTAACACCAATTCTATTTTTGCTGATGAACTGTTTTTTCTGTGTAAATAGGGCACTCATGTTTCAAAGATAGTACAACTGTTACATTGTTTATTGTTATAGTATGTATTTGAGTGATTGACAGCTGAAACTATTATTTCTAAAATGTTACTGGAACGAAGTTCCTTATTGCGCGTTATCGAAAGGCTAGACGGAAAAAAATCTTACGAAAAGATGTCACGACACTTTTTGTTTAATATGATTATCGCTAGATGACGCTGTGATCAAAATCTTTTAAAACACGTACCATATTTTTGTTTTATATGATTAAATATCGCTAGATGGCGCTGTGATCAAAATCTTTTAAAACACGTTCCTTATCGCGCGTTACGTTAAGAAAAAAAATTATAAGATATCTTTTAATCGAAAGGAACTTCGTTCTATTCGGGTGTCCCATGACACCTCTCAAGTTTTTAATATACTGACACTTGTTTGTTGTAGAGTAACATTGCTTTTTGAGCCTTCGGTTTGACCATGGGGAATTAAATGTAGAGATAAAAATTGGTTACTACGTTGACCATTTAGTACGAACTATGTCTCGTATAAAGGGAATTTTCCGGACTTTCCCAACCCCTTCTCACTAATCCTTGTCCGCGTGTTAATATTCATTACTGTTTTTCTACGAGGGAATCTGAATGGTTTAGGGCTGTTGGCAGTAAAACTGTTAGTTATCTTACTTTGTTGTTGAAATTTAAAGCCCTTCATTTTCTTTACTATCTAATGTGACATGTTTTTCTGTATTCAATCTATGCTTCACGAAATTCTATGTAAAACACCCGAACTATTAAGAAAATCGTCTCTAATCTACAAAACTACGAACAAATCTACTTTGAGTGACTTGTCTCAAGCAAACTTGACTTGTTATTAGAATAAAGCTTTTAATCAGCGAATACCACAAAATGTTCTGGGATGAAACCTTCGTAATCCAAGCTTTATTCTGGGTATAAAACCGTCTTCCGCTAGAAAATAGGGCGCACGTGGCTTATCGTCTCATGTAAACAATCCAACTTTAACTTATTGCGAGTTCACGTTACTCAATCTTGTACAGAAGATGAGCAAATTGTAACTAATTTGTCCGTTGTTAATTTGTTCACGACTCGCTAGCTCGCTCTTTTGTAGATACCTGCTTCAAAACAAGAGTTACATAAAATATGGTAATGATTTTCGAGAGTGCGACAGATAGCATATGTCGTAATTTTGGCTATTTTGGATGTGCAAAAGAATTTATCGTTGATCAGAAGATACTGTTGCATAGAATTATTATATCTAACATCAACATCATAAACAATAGCATGAACCCAATTTAAAGTACGCCGATAGCGCGTAACTACACGAAATTCGCTTCAAAACCGCGGGTTCAAAACCAGCCGGCTTGTACCTCTAAATCTTAATATGAAAAAGATTTATGTGCAATTTTTCACAACACCACTGGCTAAAAACGGTGAAGGAAAACATCGTGAGGAAACCTGCATCGGAAAAGGGTTCTAGAAATCCTTTGAAGATATGTGAAGTCCCCAATCCGCATTCGGCAAGCGTGGTGGATTATGCCTAACCCCTCTTCGGAGGAGATCTGAGCTCAGCAGTGGGCAGTAATGGGTTGTTACAGTACACGACATTCTGACGTAAGAGGGTGCCAATGACATTTGGTTCGTTTACAACACTAACATTACACAAACATATAAGTTCTTTGACACTTCACTTCGTTGTTGTTTCCAAATGTAATAATTCCATACTCTGTAGTTATAACCTCATTCATAGATTTTAAACACGTTCCCATTCAAATCAGTATCTGAATCATCAACAATTCAGGAAATCCATTATCGTCTTCAATCCGTTTTAACTCAAGTCTGGAACGACAGGAAGATAGCTTCAACATGTCCTTGTCTATTAATGTTTTATGACGTATAGAGTTCACTCGTTAAATTAGAGCGAAATCTCTGGCAGGGTGCCATAAAATAATGAAGTGAAACGGATGAAGGTCGCACCCGGATTTCGTGACGTGCATAGTTTAATTTACAAACAATTTGAAAAATATCGCATAGGTAGTGTGCGACAGAGATGACGCTCTATAAAACTAAAACTATGAATCGTTCTTTTTCTGATGTGCAATATTTTAGGCCGCGAACTGAACTTCTACGTTAGTATGGAGTTATGAAATCTATCTCCTAATATAACTATTAGGGCCTTATATCACGATCAGTAAGATTTTGTAGGGCTAAGGACTATTGATTAAATTTAATTTTGAGAATAGAAAACTTCCAGAAAAATGTAATATAACTTTCATGCCAAAATTGCAATTATTGTAAAAGTGATAAAAGTATATTACCTATTATATTATCTAGTACCTAATGTAATTTTAATTCTACATACATTTGAAGGTATTTTACATATCATATGTACTTGTATGTGTACTATATTTGTAATCATTGTACTATGTGTGTGTTCAATACTGTGTTTTGAAACTTGCAAGTAATCTTCACAACAAGAACATTTAATTTTCTCTTTTAAATGTTATAAACACGTCGATAGATCGTGTTCATTCTAAATTAGGAAGTTCGTTGACCGTCGATGTATTTATATGAAAAAACCTAAATATTTATGTTTGCCTTTCTCGTTGCTAGGCAACGGTATCGAGTTGAATGAACATGGAATCAACACAGTTAAGTGTTACAAAGGTTTCTACAGTTATAGAATGGACATTGAATTTCAGAAAAAACATATTTCTTTGTCACAATCTAAGTTTTTTTTAATTAGTAGAAACTATAAAGAGTTACCTATATTAAAAAGTTACTGCTCATGGCTTAAACTGGTTATAATTGAACGTAGATGTTTGCAATACCACGGCATAGTAAATAAGTGAAATAATCCAGCAATCTACTAATAAAACACTAATAAGAATAAAGAATAAATTTATTTATCTCAAACAACATTACAGTATCTTACACTATTTCATTGGTCCCCCCTCGCACTAGGTCGAACCTGTATCGCGGGAAACCTATACGATTTCTTTAAATAATGAACTCAATCTAAGAAATATAAAATTCTGAGATTAAATTTAATTTAATTATTTTATATTTTATCTCAAATTACTAAACGTCGCTTAAATAAAGAACAGTCTTGAGATTTTTACCAGACTGCAAGATAGAGTAGGTACTTTTAATGGTTTTCTTAAAATCGATAATCCTAATGACTTTAATAAAACCTCTTCGTATAACACATACGCAAAGGTTAAGAATCCACACGTTTTGACCCTTCTATTACTCGTGATTTTGTCTTTGCATTTTATATTGATTTTGAACACTGAAGCACGCCTTTGAAACTTCTTTAACGTTTTCAATGTACTCGTACTCATTTCTGAGTTGAGAAATCATGATGTCACTTTCTTGAGTAAATTTAGATGAGATGTTGATATTTATTCACTTCACATGAAACATAGTACAAATAACTTAAATTGAACATTGTGAGTATGAAAAATGCAACTGAAAGCGTTTGGGGCCGTCCATAAATTACGTAAGGTGTTTTTTTAATTTTCTGCCCCTCCTTCCCCCCTGGTGAGATGTCGTGAGATTGTATTCAACCCCCTCCCCCACGCCCCTATCTCACGTGAGATTTTTCAAAATGTGAGCTTCTTACGTAAACGCGTTGAATTGTTATTGTAAAAGGAAAAAAACAACTTGTTTTCGTGCTTCGTGCTTTTATTAACTAGTTAAGACTAGTAATCAATACTGAGAGTGTAATTTATAAGTGTAAAAAAAAAATAACATTAGAATACTTTAATCGTATTACGTATTAATAATAAGTTTCTTTTTTTCAATCAGAAAATAAATTGTAACGTAACGTAAGATTAGATGAGATTTGACTCGACCCCCTCCCCCCCTTAAACACCTCACGTAATTTATGGACGCCCCCTTTACAAAATGACTACTTATACTTAACAAACTATGTATAGTTAAGTATAAAGAAGAGGTTTCTAAATAAAGTACCTATCTAAGTACAAACACAATAGAAAGATTACCACCGAAAAGTATTTAAATAAAAGTGGCTAATTTAAATAACTTCTGAAAATGGTATACCTACCTCAAGTTTGCCTGACCGTTGACTTAGCAAGTTCTAAAAAAATTTTTTTTATATTATACATAGTTTCACTTAGTTTAGTTTCATTCCTACCCAATATATACAACATCACTCTTATTTATATTATTATACCTACCTACGTATTTTTCGAACAATTTCACAGGTTTTCAATAGAATTATTACATCTGGATTCAACATCATGAACAACAGAATGAAGCCAATTTAAAGTGCACCGATCGCGCGTAACTACACGATATTCTGGCGTTAGTGTACTAATGACACTCAATTTGTTTAATACACTAATAAAATATTACATACACATATTAAGTTCTTTAAAATTTCACTGTTATTTCTGACGTTGAATCAAAATATCGTGTTGTTACGCGCGATCAGTGCGCTTAAATTGGCTTCATTCTGTTGTTCATGATGTTGATTCCAGATGTAATAATTCTATGAGGTTTTCATACTGTTTGCGCCGCTGGGTGGTTGTCTTCGGTCGGTGGTGAAAATAAATAAATGTAGCACTTATTTGCAGTGGATTTATTTTCTTATATTGTTACAATAGGTACTTATCGTGTGTACTTAAATGAGATATGTTAATATGATGTATTTGCGTGCTCGCGACCGTGTGCGCAGCGCAACTCCTTCCTATGTTCCCCGCACACGGTTGCCGCGCCTGGTCGCCGCGCCTCCTCCGCCTCAGGTAGTGGTGGTGGTGGTGCTATTACGCCTTAACATCCACCCCCCCCTCGAAAGTCTGGGAATTTCGAGCCTCGACGGTCTCTTCATCCAAAAGAGGACAAAGATTATGAACAGCGCGCCGAAGAAGACCCTTTTTTGTGTAGAGATCAACTACCCGTGAAACTCCATCGGGACCTGGGAAGAGCCTCGCGATGCGTGCCATTCGCCATTTCAAAGGTGGAACATTTGGCTCCCGGACAATGACCAAATCGCCTTCCCGAAGTCCTCTTTGTGAGACACGCCATTTTGTTTTTTGTTGGAGCTCACTCAGGTACTCATCCCTCCATCGACTCCAAAAGTGTTGTCTGAGCCTTTCGAGGTACCGGTATCGATCTAATTTGTTGAAATTAATATCTCGTAGATCAGCCGACGGTATAGATTGAAGAGATCGACCGATTAGAAAGTGCGCAGGAGTAAGGGGATCAAAATCATTAGGATCTGACGAGAGTGGAGTTAGTGGCCGAGAGTTGAGGATCGCTTCGATTTGCGTAAATAAAGTACTCAACTCTTCATAAGTTAAATTTTTGTCGCCTAAGATACGCGTGATGTGATACTTGGCCGACTTTACCCCGGCTTCCCACAATCCTCCGAAATGCGGAGAATATGCCGGTGAAAAATTAAATTGAATTCCTTCATCGGCTGCGAATTCCGATAAATGCGAATTTTCTAAATTAAAAAATCTACACATTTCATTATTTGCACCTACAAAGTTAGTGCCGTTGTCTGAATATATTTCTAGTGGCTTTCCTCTTCGAGATATGAAACGCCTAAGAGCAAGAAGAAATACTTCGGTTGTCAAATCGCTCGCGACTTCCAAATGAACAGCCTTTGTGGCAAAGCAAACAAACAAACACAAATAACTTTTAACGATTCGACAACCGCGGCCTTTGCGCTCCGCTATGAAAAATGGTCCTGCAAAATCAACCCCACATACTTCGAACGGAAGACGGGGAGTGACTCTGGAGGCCGGTAAGATACCCATTAAAGGTTTAACACATTTTGCCTTAATAATTTTGCATAATTGGCATTGATTAATTATACTTCTAGCCAAAACTCGTCCCTTTATTGGCCAGAAGTCGTTTCTCAAATTATTGAGTAGAACTTGCGGACCACAATGTAATAATTTTTTGTGTTTGTAAATAAAAAGTAACTTTGTAAAATTGTGTTTTGTGTGTAACAATATTGGATGCATTTTTTTGTAAGGGATATCTGAATGTTGGATTCGACCTCCAACCCGTAGGAAGCCGTCCTCGTCCAAAAACGGACTGAGAGATAAAATAGTGCATTTTGATGGTAAGTGTTCCTTATTTTGTAATGTTTTAATTTCAAACGAAAAACATTCCCTTTGATGTTGCTTGATCAGAATATCTAGTGCGTTTCTCAGTTCGGCTGGAGAAAGAAAACCTGTAAGTTTTGGTTTATCCCTTTTGAGATTATTAATGAATCGTAATACGTAGGCCATGGATCTATGCATGATAGTAAATCTTGAAAATTTATCGAAATTGAAAATATTTTGCTTGTTAGTTAGTGTAGATTGTAAAGTAGTAGTAGTTTTGTTTTGTTTAGTTTTAAGTTGTAAATAATTTGTAGGTTTCGTGTGTCCAGGGTTAGATTTCATCTCCGGCAAGTCTGTCTTAATTTTGTGTATATTACATTTAGGCCAATTGGTTGAATCTTGGCCTAAGAAGGACGGTCCTTCCCACCACTGTGTAGCTGATTCGACTAATTTTGGATTTATGCCTCGAGATGCTAGATCGGCTGGATTTTTGTCTCCTGGAACGTGTCTCCAGGAGTCGATGGAAGTTAATTCTTGAATTTCAGCTATGCGATTTGAAACGAATGGCTTGAGTTGATAGGATTCTGTTGACAACCAACATAGAACGATGGTAGAATCTGTCCAATGAAAGATATTGTCTATTTTACAACGTAACGCCTTAAATACCTTCGTACTTAAGCGAGCTGATAGCAATGCACCGCATAATTCGAGTCTCGGGATGGTTGTAGGTTTCAGAGGAGCTACTTTGGTCTTGGCACAAAGCAACCTCACCAAGACTTGACCCGAGCAGTCAACGGACCTCATATAAATGTTAGCCGCGTACGCGACCTTTGAAGCGTCTGAAAATGAATGTAATTCAATAATTTTAGGCATGTCAACAAATACACATCTAGGTATTTCGATGTTTGACACTGCCTGTAAGTTCATAATAAACGTTTGCCATTCTATGTTCAAATCGGAATCCACCGGATCGTCCCAATCTAACTTAGACATCCACAATCTTTGCAAAATTAACTTTGGTGTAATGGTGCATAAACTAAGTAAACCCAGGGGATCGAATAACTTTGCAGAGTTCGATAAAATAATTCGCTTAGTTGCAGAATTATTGTTTTTTAAATTTACTGGAAATCTGAATATATCCTTACATGGATCCCATTTCAAACCTAAAACACTAGGTTCTGTATTTAGTTCTAAGTTCTTTAGCTTGGCTACACTTGTTTCGTTTTCTACAATAGTAGTCGCATTACTCCGCCATTTTCTTAATGGCAAGCATGCTGAATTGAGTGTCTCGGAAATTAAAGATTTTATTCGGATTACTTCTGCTTCTGTTTCACCTCCTGATAATAAATCGTCTACATAAAAGTCCTTTGCGATTATCTGTGATACCAACGGATGACTACACTCCTTTGATAATTGAATTAAACACTTGGTACTTAAAAATGGGGATGAAGCCATGCCGTAGGTGACTGTATTTAATTTGAATATTTTGATTGATTGATTAGGCTCATCACGCCATAAGATTAATTGCAAATTACGCTGAGATGGCTCTATCTTTATTTGTCGGTACATTTTTTCCACATCCGCAGATATTACAAATCTATGTTGTCTGTACCTCAAAAGAATAGAGAATAGATCATCTTGTACCACTGGACCCACATGCTGGACGTCATTGATGGAGACTCCTGATGAAGTCTTGGCGGAGGCGTCGAATACGACTCGCAACTTGGTAGTCTCGCTATTTTGTCGAATTACAGCGTGATGGGGCAAATAGCAACCAAATTTAGGTTTAGAAATTTCAGTCATATGCCCTAACTCTTGATATTCATTTATGAATTCGCGGTATTGTTGTTTTAAGTTGGGGTGTGACTTAAGTTTTTTTTCGAGTTGAAAGAATCTTTTTTCGGCGATACTGTACGAGTCACCGAGAGCATCAATCGACATTTTTAGCGGTATTTGTACGTAAAATCTACCATTAGTATCTCGATGAGTCGTGTCATTGAACAAGTTTTCGCAAAAGTTAGTTTTGTTATTTTCAGAACTTAGCGGTGGAACTTCTTCGAGCTCCCAAAATTTGGCAAGTTGAGTTTTAATGTTCTGAGAAAAGTAACAATTAGACTTATTACATTTTTTTGAATTAAACCTTTCGCCTATTGGTCCTGCAACTATCCAACCCAAGTGGGTGGCTTGGAGAATAGGTTTTTGTGGTCCTAAAATAATTTTATCTATGAGAAGAAGATCCCAAAATACGTCCGCGCCTAGCAACAGATCTACTTCTGACGGCTGATTGAATTGAGGGTCAGCCAATTCAATGTTTCGTGGAATACCCAAGTTTTGAATGCGGACTGCTGCATGAGGCAGCTGATCAGTTATTTGAGGTAAAACAAAACATTTGATTGGAAGCTTGAATGTAGTGTGCAACGACTGTACATTAAGGTCGCAATATTTCGATGTATTAATTAAAATATTCCCCAAACCACTAACACTTTGGTGAGTATCGCGTTTTGAGCAAATACCTAACCTTTGTTGAGCCTTCTCACTAATAAAGGAAGTCTGACTACCGCAGTCTAGCAGAGCCCTTAGAAGAAATGATTTGTTGTTGTTTGTCACCCTGACCAATGCTGTGGATAGCAGGACTTGATTAGCGGAGACAGCAGACATTGAGAGTGACGATGAAAGACAAGTTGCTGCGGATTGAGCTACAGAATCAGGTAAGTTTGCATGACTATTTTCATCATTAAATTTCGTTGTAGATATAGTGTTAGGTATAGCTGGTACAGCAGATGTAGGTAGTTTGTTCTCGTGTTGTTGTTGTGATGTGGTAGGTATACTGTGGCGTCTGTGTAGTAACGTGTTGTGTCTTTTGTGACAAATTTTGCATCCGCCTAATCTACAATCATATGATAGATGACCGGGTCTAAAGCAAATGGTACATAATTTGAGTGAATTTATTTTAGAAATTCGTTCATTGATCGGTAAAGATTTAAAGGTGAAACATTCAAATATTTTATGTTGTTTCTTACAGATTGCACATAATGAACTCGTTGATGAATGATGAGGAGAAACAACGAAGGATTTTGAATGCGGAAGACTATGACGTTTGTCTGAATGTTTAGAAAATTTATTTGTCGCTATAGTCTCTAAAATTGTAGCTCGTTGTCGCAAAAAATCATAAAAATCCTCCAAACTAATCGAGTCCTTTTTATTTCTATGTTCCTCCCATCTCCCAGAAGTAGTGGAATCTAACTTGGACGAAGCCATGTATATAATAAGAGTGTCCCATTTATCAACAGGTTCACCCAAACATGTTAACGCACTCAAATTCTTTGAAAGTTCGTCAATTAAATTGCGAAGTCCAGTATGACTTTCCTTTGTTAAAGTTTCGATTGAAAATAAGCATTTGATATGTTCGTTTATGAGAAGACGCTTGTTATCGTACCGCTCGCATAACAAATTCCAAGCGACCTCATAATTGTCCGACGACATCGCGACCGATCCCACGACCGAAGATGCCGCTCCCTCTAAATATGATTTTAAATAGTGAAATTTGCTTATGTTATCTAAAGTATCGTTGTTGTGAATTAAAGATAAATACATATCCCTGAAGGAAAGCCACTTACTCGAATTTCCGCTAAAAGGAGGAATATTTAAAGCCGGCAATTTCAAATTATAGTGTAATCGAGAACTGGACGAAGACATAGTTTCTCTTTTATTAACATTCTGAAAGTAGTCTAAAAGTGATTGCCCTTGAGCCATCAAAGTGAAGAAAATATTTTCAGTTCCTTCTCTCTCGTGAATTTGATTAGATTCATCGTCGTCCAGTAACTCAATCTTAGATTGAACATCCTCGAAGTTAGAAGATAGATCATTCAATTTTGCTAGACGAATTCTGAGTTCATTAATTTCTATGTCAGATGTTTGCTTAGATTCCAACAAAGGTTTTAAATATTTTTGAAATAATGTTAATCGGGCCCTTATATGCCCTCTTTGTTTTATAAGATCCTTGAATTCAGACATCTTAATCGTTAAGTAACAAAAATAGAAACAAGTTAGGTACGTTTACAAAAGGTGCAAATAAATGAAATGGTTATCAATACGTTACGAAAATCCTTGTGCGCTCGCGCCGAGTGGAATAGCAAACCGGTTTCGCAGTCGATGCCGGCTGTCGCGGTGATCGAACAATGCAACTTGCAATCTACGTCACCTGGAACGTTCGGCGAAGCGATTTAAATGAAATGTTTTAGAATGATGATATAATTAGTTATATCTGGTTTGGACACATTGAACGAGATATAACTAGAGATGTATTAGAAATGTTTAGTATGTTTACCATACGACCTTGCAGAAATTAACGCTTAGTATGTAATTGAATTAAGTTTATATGGTGTAATTGTTGAGAACAAGCTAAAAAATGAATTTAAAAACTGATGAAGTAGGTATCTATGATGATGATTGATTTACGATCTTTGTTAACGATTGATTGGAATATTATTAGAATTAAATATCATTATTTACGCAATCAAAGAGGATTAAAATTGGATCGGAATTGCACTTCCCTCACGATTTGTGGCTGCAGTCGTAGGCTGGCGTAGCATGAAGAGAAGCTGGTTGTTGCGTAACTCGTCGATGTGGCGTAGGCTGCGTCCCTCAGATGTGGTGCGCTGCAGTCGTAGGCTGGCGGATCTTGAGGGCTTCTCTTGATTATGTAATTCGTAGATGCAGACGTAGGCTGCCCGAATTTGCAACGCTAAGTTAGGTTGGTTACGTAATCCTTTGTAGCAGACGTGGGCTGCGTCCCTCGGACGAATGCGCTGCAGTCGTGGGCTGGCGGATCCTGAGGGCTTCTCGATTACGTAATTCTTGGATGCAGACGTAGGCTGCCCGAATTTGCAACGCTAAGTTAGGTTGGTTACGTAATCCTTTGTAGCAGACGTGGGCTGCGTCCCTCGGACGAATGCGCTGCAGTCGTGGGCTGGCGGATCCTGAGGGCTTCTCGATTACGTAATTCTTGGATGCAGACGTAGGCTGCCCGAATTTGCAACGCTAAGTTAGGTTGGTTACGTAATCCTTTGTAGCAGACGTGGGCTGCGTCCCTCGGACGAATGCGCTGCAGTCGTGGGCTGGCGGATCCTGAGGGCTTCTCGATTACGTAATTCGTAGATGCAGACGTAGGCTGCGATTGAAGTGAAGTTAGGGTTGTTACGTAACACGTAGATATAGACGTTGGCTTCGTCCCTCAGATGTGTGCGCTGCAGTCGTAGGCTGGCGGATTCTGAGGGCTTTGTAGTTGTTACGTAACCCCTTGATCACGTCGGGGTCACCAGTTGTTTGCGCCGCTGGGTGGTTGTCTTCGGTCGGTGGTGAAAATAAATAAATGTAGCACTTATTTGCAGTGGATTTATTTTCTTATATTGTTACAATAGGTACTTATCGTGTGTACTTAAATGAGATATGTTAATATGATGTATGTGCGTGCTCGCGACCGTGTGCGCAGCGCAACTCCTTCCTATGTTCCCCGCACCCGGTTGCCGCGCCTGGTCGCCGCGCCTCCTCCGCCTCAGGTAGTGGTGGTGGTGGTGCTATTACGCCTTAACACATACATTTTTGACATGTTTTCCTACGCCCTACGACTGGTACGGCGTACCCAGTGTGTTTTTCGCTATAATCTCTTAACAGCCTGCTCAGTTTTCGGCTTCCACTTTCTTCTATTGCTATTATTTAACCAATATTCGTTTTACAAACTAAACAGAGGCAATCTACTATAATTACAACGTTACTCAAACTACAGTATTGTCACGTATGGATGCATAATCACAAAGCGATACATGCTTATTGTCTTGCGAGTCAAAACTTATCGAACCTTATCTTTTCACGGAGAATAATGATGGTTGCTTGTACAGATTAATTATGAGAAAGTAACTTATAGTGTAGTTGGAGGATATGGCCGGATTTGTTTATTAATGATCCTCGAACAAGACCTACACCAAAATTCTTAAACATCTTTCGATACACCTTATCCAATTTAGATGGGATCGGCGCAATATGTCTTCTTCTTTCTTTCTTCTTCCTTTCTATATTTACATCATCATCAGTCACACCACAAATCAACATATCATCCTTCACACAATCAGACCATCTTTTCCTCGGTCTTCCACTCCTTTTAAATCCATCTACTTTTATATTCATCATTCGGCTTGTTACATGGCTGTCAACCCTTCTCATCACATGCCCGTACCAGCCAACCGTTTGAAACTCTTAAACATATACTGTGGTTGATGCAGGCTTAATTACAGGTGAATAACAAATTGCTTACAATATATGGATTACGAGATATGTGGAAGTTAAACTGCACTAAAACCTCCAACCGCTCACTCTTAGAAAACCCCGGCTGAGGTCAAAACCTAGCATGGTGTTATGCAGGACGGCACGATACGTTACGCCATACGCATTCTTTACCGTCGCCTCCAGTAGTTGTAAGGTTTGTGGTGACGTTCCTATAGCATGTGAAATTGAACAGCTGAGTCATGGTAACCACTTACAATTAATGGTCTAGTAAAGTCTAGTTCCTCAAAGAAAGTGCACAATTATCGTTGTCGGGGAAGATAGTTTAGAACTATTCTGCTTTCTGATAAGAGACAAAAACATATCTCATATGAACGGGGGAAGATTGAGCTAAAGAAATGACCAAATTCTTCCTTTGTAGATTCTTTTCTTCTATTCGAAGGATAACTTTAAATGTCTTTTTATTTAAACACTCGCGGTTATCTACTTCACTTACACTGTTACTAAACGGGTTCTTACCACGATTATTTTTAATTGAGCGGTCCCGATATTTCAGCACTGTTTCAAGCGCCATGATCACGGGACATTTAAGAGCAGACAAATCTGTCTACCCTCTTTGTCGTTCGTTTGCCGGTACCAGTGAAACAGTGCTGAAATATCGGGACCGCTAAATTAAAAATAATCGTGGTAAGAACCCGTTTAGTAATAGTGTAAGTAACTTTAAATGTATTACGGATGTGTTCCTATCCGTGTACGTATAAAACAGTACCACTCATTGTGTCCAGTTGAAACAGTCCAGCTGACTAATCAATAGAGGACGCGTAATTACACTAATAAATTATTATGACTCGCCGCAGATGTAGTAAATACCAATTTTAGTTCATGAATAAAATGTTGATCTTGTTTTATCTGCTATCTAGTACTTCAGATATCGCTGATTTTAGAGATATTAGATAGTGTTAGTGCTCTAACACGATACAAGTAAACTAAAGATATGATACATACCTAGTACCTAACGATTATAAATTTACAAATTGATGGTCCACAACATAATGCTCGACCCAACAATTGACATGGATAGTAAAATCTATTTTTATTTTAGTTCGTGTTTAGAAAAAAAAAATCTGAGTAAGATAAATATTATTTTAGACAATGATTTTTGGTCTTTAAATTTTCGGTACTTTAACAACAGTTTCAGTGCGATGGTAGATTTTTTTTTGAATAGTTATAATAAGATGGTTCCACCCATTACTAACATTGGTAAATTTTATTTCTGAGAGTTTATAATAAAACTAATTTTACAACATTCCCAGACAAGTAAAAATATCTATAAATATGAAAAAAAAAGAAAAAAGGCAAATCTGCTACCGCGAGGCCCCGGGGGGATTCGAACCCCCGATCTCCTGTTTACTAGACAGGCGCTTTAACCAACTAAGCCACGGCGCCTCTGTCCGGAAACCTGAAATTTGCTATCTATTTACACACGTCGACTGTTTTGATACTTTGACCTTTTCAACAAACTTGAAATTAAAATTAATGAATTGGTCTCAATTAAATAGTTACAAGTCGTGTGAATAGGGATATCTAAGTATGGAATCGTATAGTTACATGTTTATTAATTAATGTTGTTCGTAATAAATTCTTGTTATTGTCCGGTCAAGTCAAGTGTAATGAAAACACTCTTCAAATTGAACTATCGGGTGATATTTCGTTAATCCGAATGGAATGGTAATTCTTTAGAAATATGTAACTAGTGATATCAACTATGTATTATTGATCTATATCTTCTACTCCTAGAAATAGGGGATTTCTATGGAGTGCATAATTGTTTTGACATGAGCAGGTACACTGTTTTTCATTCGCAATTGAATCTTCGGCACACCCAATATTACAGCAACATACTGTCTTTAGGAATACACTAAACAAATCTTTAATGCCTACACTTCTGCCCACGTTCTACCGAAAACAACCAATTGACCTACTTGTATATGTACATTCCATAAACGATTAGGTACTTGAAGTCATCGAGCAGTTACACCAGTACTTACCTATTTCCAAAGAGATTTGTCTTAACTGTAGAATTTTTAACTCAAACTGAATTAGATTTAATGATGTGGTACACTTTTACGCTTTTTATGTTGCTAAGAAATGGTGTCATGGCATAATATAGTCACTCTTTGAGAATTCGATCAAAGTAAAATCGACGCCAATGCACACACTCATTGTTTATTTTTTCGTTTGGCAACGTTCCAATTAGTGATTCCGTATGTTTTTCGATTACAGAATTGGAAACACAAGCCCCTGTACCAAGAAACTCACGAAACGAACGACAATCGAAAACCGAACACGAAGCGTAGTTGGTAGAAGGCGTTAGACCGCGGACGAACGAGACGTCCCGAACACTCCCGAAGGTGACGTCACAAGATGGCGTCCACCGACACATCGACCGCCAGCAGTCAGATCTCTGCCTTCCCAGTCGAAGAACACAAGCGAATCGTCGACGAATCGCTCCTCACTAAGATGAAGAGCCTTGTCGAAAGGATACGACTGGAGAACTCGACCTTGAAGAAGTCGCTCGACGTCGAGCGGAGCGAAGTCAGAGCACTTAAAGCCCGTTATGACAGCGCTCTCAGAAACCTAAAGACTGAACACAGGAAACGAGAGGAATTGTTAGAGAAACAGTTGAGAAACATTCCTAAGCCACAACGACTGGTAGATGATGCACAGTCAGCCTGTGGGAAACTAGTAGATGTCAAAAGATTAACGACAGAATTACAGTCTTTAAAAGCAGCTAATAAGGGTCTTCAAGAAAAACTTAAGGTAACTTTACTTTTTGTTGCATCTACCGGGTATTTCTTATAGAGGCATATCATATTCAGATACGAGTATCCTGATGTGTAATTACCGTAGCTCTTTTATTTCATTTATCACTGTCTAATTTAGTTTCAAATCCGTTACTGTCACATCACGATGGTGTTCTTGCAAAGTTGAAATATTTATTTACAAGCAAAACAGCAAATACTACTACAAATTTGGAGTGTCAAAAATGCTATGAAAAACTTTCCACAGTTTAAAGTGCTTTCGTTAATATATGTGCAGTGTCATCTGTTAGTATGCGTTTATTGCCGTTCATGGACTCTACTTGTTACGGCCTCGTTTCGAAATAGTTTGAATATTAAATATACTGTATAGCAAAAAAGTCAACCTAATGACTAATAACATCTCATACTATTGGATATCGGAAAAGGGTTCTAAAAATCCTTTGAAGATATGTGAAGTCCCCAATCCGCATTAGGCAAGCGTGGTGGACTATGCCTAACCCCTCTTCGGAGGAGACCTGAGCTCAGCAGTGGGCAGTAATGGGTTGTTACAGTACAGTACTATTGGATATTGACCATTCGAAACCTCAAGCTTCATATGTATGCCTGATCTACGCTTTCTACATTAATTAACTTCTCCTTTTTAATTTCTTTTCTCCCATCCCAATTTAACTAGAATTTAATTTCTATGTCCAGGTCGCACAATCGGCAGAGTGCGCACGAGCGGCCGAGCTTCGAGCTCAGGCAGCTAAACACGCAGCTTTGGAACAAGTCGCGAGAAGAGATGCACGTGCGCAATGCCATAAACTGGTCAGTATACCTACCTACCTACTATAATCTATAGTTAATACCATTAATTAGCGACTCTGTGATATCTTGACATTACAGAGGTTTACAAGCGACTGTAACCACTTACCATGTAGCGGGCTGAATGCTCGTTTACTTACAAAGCAAAAAAAGCATCATTCACATTTAGAATGCTGCATTTAAAAAATACGAAAACTATTTTTGAAATGCAGCGCTGCGATACTGTGCAAAGCGCCTTAAGAAAATTTATAGCAAGAGATGTATTTGTTATGTTCGTATTATTTTGTCAGGAGTAATTGACCGTCCAACGCGCGGTGCGGTGGTTAAATTTTTTTTTGGATGGATTGATTGAGTGAATGGTTATAAACAAAAATGTTGTAGTTTTCGTATAGTCTTGTTTGTGTTGGTCAGTGTTATTTTAATATCTAGTGCCCACAGTGTTTTTGTTATATTCGGTCATTCGTATTTGGTTCAAGAACATTATTTGAAGTATGTAACTCAGATTGGTTAAATAATTTAATATGTTTTGTAATTTTAAAATCTTTTTCTTTGATTGGCAGCTGGAGGAAATTAAATCGAAGGAACGGACAATAACACTGCTGAGACGAGAGGCGGCGAAAGCATCTGTGCAACAAAATGACCAGGTATGTGTGTGTTAAAATTAAAATACATGCCAGTCTTAGAAAAATAATACTCTATTCTAAGACTATAGTACCTATATTATTTAGGGGGCAGCGCGACGGGAAAGAGTGCCGTTGGCGTAACGCGTCGCGCCGTCCCTCATAACCCCGTGCTGGGTTCTGGCCTCAGCCGGGGTTCGGATGCTGAGTGTGAACGGTTGGAGGTTTTAGTGCGGTTCAACTCCCACATACCGGGACCCGGTGATTTCCTCCAACTAAAAAAAAACCCCTATGTTATTTAAAAATAAAAAACGATTAAATTATTTTGAATTTGTCTCCTGATCACAACGAATACAGTAAAAATTAATTATCTAAATCGGTCCAGTCGCCAGTGATATCACGTAACGTAGAGATTAAGAATATACAAGAACTTTTACTAAATACATATCAACTTCTGTACCTCTTTAGAATCTACATACCCTTCGTCACTGATGCTCAGTTATCTTATCTATAAAATAATACAAATAAATGAAATAACTTTGAATACGTTGACAGGAAATGATATTCAAGCGAGAGTTTACTATTCAGAACGTGTTTTCCCTTTGTATTCTCGACAAATAATGTTAAATAAACTTTCTGAGAACAAGTGCGTTTACGATTGTCTGTTTTGGAAATTTAATTTTTAATGTTGCAGCCAGTTTTTATTTACATTACAACTTAATGTTTTATTCTCAAGGCTAAGATAAAGATAAATAAAAATATCGAATAGCTTTGTTTTTCGTAAATTTACTTATGTTTTTACCATGAGAACTTACTTTTAGTAATGTTTCATAACCTACCTCAATTATTAATCAGTTACTAATTCTTCTTATGATTTCATCGTTATATTATATTATACTAGCACAAACTTACGTAATAAAAAATACATGCAAGTTACAACAATACTGTATATTATTATAAGGAAAGAAGACAATTAAAAAAAGCTTTAAGCGTTATATAAGTGGCGTGTCGTACAAAATACTATTAAATTGGTGTCAATCTCGTAGTGCTCCAGAAAATGCATGAGTTCATGAGCGGTGGTGACCTATTAACATCAGTAGCCATAAACAAAACAAAATGTATTGCCGTGTGCATGTAATGATCATTAGCCAGTAGATGTCCACTACTGGACATAGACCTCCCCAAACCTCACCACAATGACTGGTCTTATACTGTATTTTATTGGGCGATTTGTTAATGATGGTACATATTGAAGGAGGGTGATAAGTACTCCGTTAGAATGCAAAATATAAAAAAAAAAAGTAAAATTACTAAAAAATATTGCGGACAACAGAGTGTTGACTATGAACTTCAAGTGATCTCGCGTACTCCATATCCTCATCCATAGGCTGCTCATCAGCTGTCGAACGACAATCGTTTTGCAAGAATTTAAGATATTTGTAAGTTACGTTTAGGCTTTAAACAATATTATTTGTTCATATTGGTCGTATATTATTCTGACCATTAACTATCATGGCTTTAAACTGTATAAAATTTGTACATGACTCTACCAACTGTACGACTCATTTTGTAGGTACTATTATTAATTCTATAAGGTCCTAAATAATCTCTGCAATTATAATTTGGAGTATAGGATTAAAACGTCAATGCATTTACTTTAGGAATTCAAATTGAATCGTTATTATAATTTTTTGAATCGTGAGAAATCGCCCCAGGGATCGAACATGGCTTCTTGAGGCGGGGTCCTGGGGATTTCTGCCTTAAGGAATGTTTGGAATATTATACCCATTTTTAAATCTTGGGAGCCGAAGCTCGTTGGGATGTAATGAAGGATAATCGTCTCTGGCATTTAGGAAAAACGTTTTAGTGTTTGCGTTTATTTATTTTGTTAAATTTTAGAAGATTTTAGAAAAGTGACTGATTTTGTTTTTTTCTAAATGCAGCAATTCTTTTGTTTAAATTAGAAAATTTAGTTTTGTTTTGATTAAGTTTAGCATTTTAGTAATTATCTTATGATAAAATATTTCTCTGGAAATACTCTGACAGTCAGTCAGGAATGACAGTCTTGGCAATTGTAGAGCGAACTCCAACTCTCCATTCCACTCTTTTTAGAGACTCATTTTGATTTCAGGCATTCTGGTTTATATTATAGGTACACAAACACACGAAGCAGGTTAGGTTAGGAGTTTAAAAATTGTCGTAGATAAGACTGTTGATCAGGTAGATCTTGAGGTAAAACTTGGAAACATAATTTCATGGAGATTCTTTATTTTCGCGCTATATCTGGGGGCAATGTAGTGTTCCGGTCATGTCGAACAAAAACGATACGGCCTTAAAATCTTTTTCAGAACCATTTCAGTACATTTTTGACACCTTTTAACTTCAATTGAAAACTTGACTTTTCGTTGCTTTTTTAACAATTATCTTCAGGAGCCATTTAAGGGTTCATCACATTGAAGCAAAGTCGCGATATATTGTTATAGTGTTAGTAAACTACGTATAAAATGTTTTATGACTTCGTGTCAGAGATTCAGATAGCGGTTTCTTTACAGCTGGTAACATTGTCGTTTAATGTTTTTTCTTCGGAACGGTTAATTTTTTTCGATTCAAATCACAGTCGAAAACAAGTTTTGTTTATTTCGTCTTGTAAGACAATTTTATTGGTTAGTTGTATACGAATATAAAGTAATCTAACTATAATGGAAACTGCTTTGAGTAGAAAAAAATCAATCAGCTTTAAAAAAGAGGTTATCAATTACTTTGCATTCTATCTAGTAGCTATACAGGGTGGATCTGTAACTTTGGACCAGGTGAAGTGTGATGAATGACCTATCGAAATACAACTAAGAACTACTTTTATTTTTGGAATTGGCTAAATTTTTTTCTGAGATTTTGATGTCGTCAATAAATACATTTTTCTGTGCTTACATCATACACGTCTCTATTTACTTTGTGGCAGAAACTAAATTGCCCGGTCAACTAGCATCGCTATATTATTTTCCCAAATCTAATTTAGAAGGATAAGGATACCTAATAGCAAAATTTTGAAAGAGATTTTTTTCTGTAGGTACAGCCATACGGTACGGACGTTTTTTTATTGCCATGTAGGCAGACGATCCAACTGGCCACCTGATCGTAAGTGGTTACCGTCGCTCATGAACCTCTGCAACGTCAGGGGACACTGAGGAGTCGCTACCTACGACCCAACTGTAAGGACCCTCCTCAAGCCTCGTTTGAAGAAGGACAAGTCATTAGTTATTAATTAATTGATTAGAACTACACGTGAACTAATGACGAAGGCATATGCTGAGGCTTAAAATGTGTTTACTTACGTTAAGCAGAAGTAGGATAAATCTGTACTTGAGACCACACGCGTATAACAAATGCATACAGACGCGAAGGGTTGAACATAATGTCGGGATGTGGGATGATACGAAAAAAATCTATTCATTATCTTTCATACGTGTCGCCGTCATTCAACAATATAGTTAGTGATGGGCGTTTGTTGTTAATATCGATTTTGAATTAATAGATATTAGATATATTTTCAGTTAGAGAGAAATTACAATTTGTATTTAGAACATATTTCAGTTCAGTTGGAAGGTATACTAATGTTTTGTATTGTAGGCATCAGATTTTTTTACATCGGTATCATTCTAGTAGAGTTTTTAGAAACGAAAACTCGTAATAGTGTTTGATTTGTGGAATGAAATAATCTCTCTTATATAACATTTTCTTTCGTGTAAATCATCCAATAATTAGCATAAACAACTATTTGAATAGTTGTCAGTAAAAGAAAGTTAATACCTATTTACCATCGCTAAACATGTTAAGCATTTTACCTTATTATTTACCTACTGAATGGCATACGACCTTACTGCCCAGCTGCTGATATCAGGACTTTCTAATCATCTACCGCTTTTACTCAAACTGTTTTCATCAAAATAAAGTTTTCAAATGAGTATTGATTATATTGGTAGTGATTGAAGATGCAATAGTAACGGTAACAATAAACCACAATATGTTATTTCTGTTAATATATCGTATTATTTAGCTGTCCTAGTTCTTTTGATTGTACGGCGCATGCCGAGTATCGAGCCTTAATCGAGTTAGTTCGTGACGGCTCGCTATTCGCCACAGGTTCACGATACTCGATCTCGATTCATACCGATTCGTGCAGCGGTGTAGTGCGCACGCGCGGCCATCTTGGACGAACTGTCATTTGGAACGCGCGATCCGTTTGAATAATAACGTACAACCAGTTCTGTGTGTGACATTTTTTTATGTATTTATAAAAAGGTGTGTTTTTTACGTGTGGGTACACAGTGTGACTCTCTGACCCAGACGTTTGTGGATTATCGTGATTCGTTTCTGGGTTCCGGATTTACTTTCTATCTATGTAAGTTTTTTTTTTTTTCGAAGAAGAATAAGAATATTATCGGAGAAAGTATTCGTTTCTCGTGCTACTAATTCTGTTTATTGGATTTGCCGGGTTGTTATTTTCGTGTCGATTCATGAATAAATTAATTGCATCTAATAAAAATTACGGTTCATTCAAACTAAGTGAAACGATTATTCCTATTTGAATGAAAGTATCGATGAATTAGAGATGTCCATTCACTATCAAACTGCTATGTACTAATTTCAAAAAAATAATCAACATTATCGGCAAGAATCATAATTTTGTATTTGTTAATTTATTTATGAGTTATATTTATTATAGAGGTCAGGTAGGATTTAGTCTTAAGTGGACATCAATAGTAATAAAGTACGGGCTTAATATTTTATTACAAGGTGTTAAAATCTAACTGTCTTTGCTATGTTATTGTTGAAAACTTGCTCGTTCGCGGTTTTTAGACGATTGCTACGTTTGGCGATAACAATTCAAAAATAACCGTTTTTGCATTAGTTTACGGAGATAACATATTTACCGAAATATATACTGCGTAGTTTAAATATCAAGGAGTTATAAAAAAGTAGGTTTACACAAATTTTGTTCTCTAAATGCTTAGAGTAGTTTAGACACAAGTGATATTTCTTACAAAAATTAAAACAACAGACTTCCATTCAAGAATAGCACAGTTGAAGTTCCTCTCGATATCTCTGCCATCATCAACATCGGTTTAAAAGCCATGAAGTTATCCGCAAAACACACATGAAAAAAGCATAGATATTATCTTGAAGATAGTTCTTAGAGTTGGACCGTAGGTAGGGTCTCCTCACAATGCAGAGGTCCATGAGCAACGGTAACCGCTTACGATCAGGTGGCCCGTTAACTTTTCCAATAAAAATAAAACTATAATACTATACTAGCTGCCCCGCGCAACTTCGTCTGCGTCGCATAGGAATTTTTCCCGCGAATTTTCCAATAGTACTCATCAGGACGCTTCATTAGAGCCAAAACACGATGAGGTTATCTTGCTTATTGACGGAGTTCCTGTGGCCACCTTCCAGATCCATCATCAGACCTTGATCTAAGCTACCCTATCTCTCAAGTTAGACCAAACAGATCACGGTGTACGAATTTAATTTAAAATCCGTTAAGTAGTTTAGGAGTCCATCGCGGACAAACATTATGACACGAGATTTATATATATTAGAAGATAACTGATCTTGCATAATTTATAACAGATTGACGTGAGATACTGAGAGGGGAACAAGTGTTGATATGTTAAGAATAAAACAATGTGACCCCACATTGAGTACGAGAATACTCATTTTCACAATGCACAGACAATTCGATGTATTTGGTTTGTTTTTACGCCTTTGGAACTATAGACAATTGTATATTATTTCAGTTTTGTATTGATCATTTATTTATAAAAGAGACTTTATTGTAATATTATTATATGTACATTAAATTACCTAATCATTAGGTACAACATCTAATAAGGTTTAATATTTAACTCTTCTCATATTTGTTAAGACAGTCAGTCTTTCCAATAAGCTGTCAGTTTTTTTGTAATTTACCTCAGTGAGCTATTTTTTTGAACAAATGCTACTATTTGTATGAATATCGAAAAAAAAAACTTGAGAGGTGACATGGGACAACCGAATAGAACGAAGTTCCTTTGGATTGAAATATATCTTATATTTTTTTTCCTAACGTAACGCGCGATAAGGAACGTGTTTTAAAAGATATTGATCACAGCGCTATCTAGCGATAATCATCTAAAACAAAAAAAGTGTCGTGACAACTTTTCGTAAGATTTTTTTCCGTCTAGCCCCCTTTCACAACTTCGTTCCAATATACAAAAAAACACGATCTTAATTAAAATAATAAACCTTAAGATTCTCTCAAAACTTCGTGAAGATTATTAAAATTGAAGGAAACTCGTTAAAAACCTTGTTATTTTCATTACTGAATCGACTATCGCGTTAGTTTTGCCTATTAATTAACTAAATGATATGTTTAATTACACGCTTATTCAATGAAACCTTGAAGTTTGTGTAATTACTTTTTGTTATAACGCAAATATTTAATGTTTCAGGCCTTAAAATAGGTTTGGTATAGTTTCAGTAGAAACAAAACTAAATATGCTTTACCTGAAAACTCTATAAGGTTGAGATCCGCATTATTAACGAGTATAATATGGTATCAATGTAGATAATACTATGATCTGTAGGTTACATGTGAAGTAGACTCTACCTTATTTTGTTAGATTTGTCAGCAATCACAAAACATAGGCAAAGAAAACGTTTCAATTCTTAATTAAATATATTTTTCTATTGGCTACTCATTTTGGCTTCAAGATAACCTAATTTTCAGACTGAAGCAACGTATACTAATATTCTGAATGTATGCAAGGTAGTCTCATCTTCGATGTCACTTTTTGGATTTCGTTGGTTGGAAAATAAATGGTAGCGCAAAGTAATGTGACAATGTATTGAATATTTTTCAAACTCAAATAAATACAGTATAAAATATAGACTTTAATGTATGTAAATAAAACTAGAAATGTCAAGTGAAATGTAAATTAACTACAAGAAGTTCATCGCCCCTAACTGGATTACGTAACGTACTTGTCATTTCTATGTATTCCTTAATAATGGTATTTAAATAATATTGACACCATTACATTAAATTGGAGGTTTGCTTCTCTCTATTTAGTATTTTAGGTATGGATTAAAATTATGCAAACAGATCGAAAACCGCAATTTTCTAAACTGACATTATAATATCTTCATTGTACGTACAATTCACTTTAATTTAGGTTGCAATTCCGCTGTAGTAATTTTTTCTAAAAAATATTTACACTCACGAAAATTACTGAAAAACTTGAGAGGTGACATGGGACATCCGAATAGAACGAAGTTCCTTTCGATTAAAAGATATCTTATAATTTTTTTTCCTAACTTAACGCGCGATAAGGAACGTGTTTTAAAAGATTTTGATCACAGCGCCATCTAGCGATAATCATCTAAAACAAATAAGGAACGTATTTTAAAAGATTTTGATCACAGCGCCATTTAGCGATAATCATCTAAAACAAAAAGTGTCGTGACAACTGTTCGTAAGAATTTTTTCCGTCTAGCCCCCTTTCTCAACGCGCGATAAGGAACTTCGTTCCAAAATAAATCAAATTATAGTAATGGTGAAAAATATTAACGATTCTTGGATATTTAAATTTTATTACAATTTTATATTAACTCGCTTAATCTAGAAAATGAAAAGTAATTAATCAAAGATCGTTTAAGTACGACCATAAAGATGTTAGCGACTATAAAAAAATCAATCAAGTAGTTATCTTGCAACTGGTTGAAGTGAAAACATTAAAATTGCACTCAAGTTAGCGAAGAATCTTCGCAAAAAATAACAAGTTTTTCAACATTTTGTTTCTAGACTGTTTTAAAAGTGAAGAAAGTATTTTCAGTCTGAATATCCTGTAATAATGTTTTTGTTTTTGTAACTTTCTTCATTGATACTCTTCATTGATAGATTTCTTTCTATTTTATGACAAGATTTGTAAATTTTCGAATGTTCAAAAAAAAAATTGAAGTTTTATACTATTAGGCAAAGGTCTGTCTTTTCAAATTCAAGATTAGCTTGTGGTTTGTATTAATATTACATTTTATATTCTCATAATAATGTTAATCTATTTATGACGTTAAAATACTATGCACAACAATCATACAAGATCACTCTTGGACAATAAATCAAGGACATCTCCATTTTTACAAAAAAAAAAAATATTCTTCAAGCCTCAATATACCTGTTGAATGTGTCTATGGTGCCATAACGTATCATTAAAACAGGTTCAACGGCCGCAGAAGTGCCCATCAGCGATCATTTCGCTACAATAAATATCTGCCATTTTGACCGAAGAACTTTCTACTCAACCTGACCGTTGCGAATGTGAGTTCTTATCGTAACTGTTGCCTTCACATTGAATGTAATGCTGATGTTTTTTGAGAAAATACTCTTTAAATTAAAGTGTATTGGAAATGACTTGACAATTAGATTGGTACTTGTTTGTATTTAGGTTTATTAAGAAAGCATACGATCATAATATGTTATTGGTAAATGAATATATTTATAACTAGCTGCCCGCGACGTCGTCTGCGTGTACCCAATGACCCCCTTTTTTCAATTCTTCCCGGCAACTATTCGATTTTTTCTCTATCTTTGAACTTCAACGAACATTTGGCCAAATTGGTCCAGGCTTTGTTGAGTTATGCGCTTACCAACACATTTTGCGATTCATTTTTATATAATATAAGATAGTTAGATGTTCTTTTTTTTTTTCTGTCCCGAGTATTTTCCTTACGGATGACTCTGCCAAAGTCACGTAGATAGAATATCACGAGCGGAATAGAGATAAAGTAAAAGAGATGACACGATTAACTAAAATGTAATTTTTGTGAATATTTGTAAATATTTGTTATCGTTATAGATGTTATTGTTATAGGGTAGGACCATGTTCTCTTGTAAACACAGATGATTTGAATTTGGAATTACGTTAAGCTAGTATATGCTGAGGAAGTGTTTAATAACGATTAGTACACTCACAATATGTAATAATGTGCGTGTCGAGTGTCGCATGAAGGAAGCATAACCACTTATTCTGGATATTTCGATTTCCAGTTTGCTGTACTTTCCAATAAGATGTGGAAAAAATGGTGCAATATGAACCATTTCATACACATAGATTATTGGGATTGGGTAAATTATTAACAACCTATAAAATTCGGTCAGTAAAGTGCTATTATGCTGGATTTTTGACTAAAGATCAATATGAAACTGATGCTAAATGAATCAATTCTGTGCTCTCTTCATCTGCCAAAAGTGAATGCTAAAGTCAAATTCTTTCCACATAAAAACACCGCCTCGACTCCAACGCTGCAAAACAGGAATCCAAAAACCATTTTTAATCGAAATGACATTTTAATACGAGCCCTCACTGGGCCACGACCGCATAAAGTGTTAAAAGACCGACATCAAAAGATACAAACTCAATATAAATCATCGAAAAAAGGTCGAAGAAAGTACAGTGACGCCACGACCATCGAACAGGTTTAACGGAATATATACCCATAAGACAGAATAAAGTCTCCACGAAACGAGTTTCCATCGTATTTAGCGTACGGCTGTGGATCGTCTAACCAAACATCGAGAATGAGAACTAACGGGTGTATCTCACTTGAATGTACCTTGGGACCTCGGTCACGACTAGAAAAGGGACTGGTATAACTCAGCTTCCGTACCGTTGCTTGGGAGTAATCAGTAAAGCGATAAGGCCGCCTATATACTACTAGCTGTATCAGTTGGTAAATTTCTTGGTGTTTTGGTGCAGTAAATTTTTTGTCTCTATCTAATGATTAATGATTATATAAATGACTGCTCAAAATGGGATTGAGGTACTCGTCCCGGGCAGTTTCAATTGATACATTTGTTAAAAACAAAAAATTGTAAAACAAGATTGAAAAAAAAAAAAGAATTTAAATTAAAAAAAGACATGCCCGCTGAGTTTCTTGCGCCGGTTCTTCTCAGGACGGAGGCGTAATTTTAGCGAACTGGTGGTAGAACTTTTTTTTTACTTTGACTTTCAAAATGTATGTGTCCACATCAACTTTGAAATAAATGATTTGACTTTGATTTAATATAAACTTTATTAAAAAACATCAAAACATTCGCAATCGCATACTAAAATACTAATAAACTGCCTGATGCTGTCTGAAAATCTTTTCAGAATACGAATGATTAGAAAGGATTTCAAGAGAACGAGAAGAATAAGACAATTCTTGAACTCCGAAATGGTCGCTGGCTCATAATCAATGTCTAGTGACGACTAAAAACTGACTCTCATATCATGAAAATGTCTATAGATAGTACTGTACTGTACCAACCCATTACTGCCCACTGTTGGGCTCAGGTCTCCTCAGAAGAGGGATTAGGCATAGTCCACCACGCTTGCCCAGTGCAGATTGGGGACTTCACATATCTTCAAAGGATTTTTAGAATCCTTTTCCGACATGCAGGTTTCCTCACGATGTTTTCCTTCACCGTTTTTAGCCAGTGGTGTTGTGAAAAATTGCACATAAATCTTTTCACATTTAGATTTAGAGGTACAAGCCGGCCGGATTTGAACCCGCGACCTCCCGTTCGGAAGGAAGCGCTTCGACCACTCGGCCACCACGACTTAGATAGTAGTGACTGTGAAAAGGAATGGAAGAATGTCCAGCAGTGACCGTCTTGGCAATGAATCGATTGTCAATGAAGACAACATTCTAAAACGATACATAACTAGATAAAGTAGCTGATATAATAGCCCTACAGAACTCTAACCACACACGAGAGTTCACATATCATTGAATGCAAATATAACAATTAAAAACAAAAATGAAAAACAATAATAAAACGGTTTCAATTGAACGCGTTACGTTTCCGCTGGGAACAATGGACGAGGTCACATACAGATAGTGAACGGCGACCTTATGTTTACCTCACTCGGCTAGATTCTGAATATGATCTTCATCTATTATATTTTAATTTAGAATTCTATGTTTACAAACTTATTCAGACACTCGCGGTTTTCTGTAATACTTTCATGCATTTTCAACGGGTTCTTACCACGATATTTAATTAATTGAGTTGTCTCGATATTTCAACGTTGTTGCAAACGTCATGATCACGAGAACTCAATTAATGAAATATCATGGTAAGAACCCGTTGAAAATGCATGAAAGTATTCTATGTTTACCTTATTCGGCTAGATTCTGGCAGCTTCATTGCAAATAACATGGTAGCTTTTGTTTGTTACGTGAAAAATACTAGACTCTCCCTGACCAGGTTTTGGCTGTCGCTTCGGTAGCCCTGGCTACCTGGGTCGTTCTGGGTCTTGAGGTAGAAGTTATTGCATTTTTGTTAAAATATGTGCACTGAAATTAGGATGGTTATATGGTCGATACTACTTATTGTGATATTTGATATAAAGAATGATAAAAAAATAAAATTAAAAAAATAACGATTTCGATATATCTTGATCATATGACTCCTATATTTGAGCTTAAATGTGACTTCAAGTGTACTAGAATGTTTTACTTGAGGGATTTAAGTCCTTCTAAAATCAAAGTCAGTAGTAACCTTAAAATTAGAGCTTCAATAAATTCCAATAAAACATAACCAAAGCAATCGTGATAAATTTAAATTGTTCATCATAATATTTAAAACAACGACCGCGACTAAAATAATCGATTTTGTTACATTGGCATTGAAATATATTCATTCTTGTTATAGACCTTCGTTAAAATACTGTGTCGACTTTGTTATTCAATTAAATTGTGAGAATTTTAACGAGTCTATAATTTAATAGCTGTCCCACGCAACTTCGTCTGCGTCACAAAGGGAAACAATATATCCTATAGCCTCGATAAATGAACTTTTCAAAACTGAAAGATATTTTGAAATCGGAACAGTAGTTTCGGAGCCTATTCGAAACAAACAAACAATCAAACCTTTCCTCTTTATAATATTAGAATAGATTTAGTGTACTGCATAAATAAATCTAATGTTTAAAGAAAATATCCTTGCACTATTTATTTTACAAATGATTTATTGTAAGGTAAAAATAATGAAGTATAAGTGTGCTAAATTATTATAAAGCCAGTGACCGTAAAATATTTTAGAAACTTATACTTACATGAAGTTTCGTTTTTTAAATTTTGAGTTTCGGTTCTATTCAGGTAGTTTTTTTTTCTTGTATATATTTCGAAATTATATAATATAATAATTATGTACGTCTTATTATTAAGCTGTGTATATTCTTAAACATAAATCTTCGTAGTAACAATTGTGTAATCAATTAATACTTTCTACATCATTCAAGATTCCGGAATGAACAATAAATTACATTTTCTCAACAGCAGAACAACGTATCCTAGTTACATATCAAAATGAACGAGAAAATCAATATAGGGTTGTCAATTATTATTTAATATCTACTTATGTCGTGGTGGCCGAGTGGTCGAAGCGCTTCCTTCCGTACGGGAGGTCACTGTTTAAAATCCGGTCGGTTTGTACATCTAAATCTAAATGTGAATAAGATTTATGTGCAATTTTTCACAACACCACTGGCTATAAACGGTGAAGGAAAACATCGTGAGGAAACTGCATATCGGAAAAGGGTTCTAAAAATCCTTTGAAGATATGTGAAGTCACCAATCCGCACTGGGCAAGCGTGGTGGACTATGCCTAATCCCTCTTCTGAGGAGACCTGAGCCCAACAGTGGGCAGTAATGGGTTGGTACAAATTTAATATCTACTTACTATTTATAATATTTAAAAACGAATATTTTAAATATTAGTACTTCGAAAGAGATGCTAAATGCATCGTTAAGTTTTGGAAGGGAATTAGAGATAGTCATTGAGTTTTACAGTAAAAGATAAAAATTGGTTATGTTTAAGAGATAGGGAAACTATTCTAGATTTTAATGCATTTTTTGGCAGCCAGTTTTTAACTTATTTTATCTAATAAAACACTATGTTATTTAAGATAAACTCTTTCAGTTCTATGTATCGAATGAGTAGCAAAACGAATAATAGATGATGGACACAATAATATACATTATCATCACGTGGGCCGTAAGTTCATTTGTCTGTCTTGCAGAAAAAATACAACATTTTTATTATGTTGGCAGCCCTGACTAACAAGCAAAGGTTATCGTAACTCTCCTAGTTTTTACATAATGATTGATATTTCTTTACGTTGCCGCTACTGCATTTTTATCGCGTCTATATTTGTACATTTTATTATCTTTCGTAATCTTGGCTGCGTTCTCTTATCATGAGAATATTTGTTAATACTCATTCAATGTCTTAAAAACAGTAGCATTACTTTCTCCGGCGCCATTTTGATAACTCCTATTTATGACTTGTTTTTTTTATTACCTTCTTTAAGCTTCCTTTTTTTGTTGTGATATAGGCAGACGAGTCGACGGGCCACCTGATATTAAGTGGATACAATCGCTCATGGTAAAGTCAGAATATTTCAGCTACTTTTTGGTATGAACTTTACAGACAACGCTAAAAATATAGGTATGGATATTACTGGAAAAATGAAAACGTTTTAATCAAAAATACGATAAGAAGGGATGAAGATAATTTAGTCTAGACTAGGAATTACAATAATATCAAGACAAAAAATACATACCTAATTAGAATTGCGGAAGGACGTAAATAAGAGAAAAAAAATGAGAACACACTCGACAAAATAAATGCTTAAATAAAAGATAAAATATTTATTTGAATAAAAAAATATTTAAATAAGGTACATAACGAAACTGAGTTTTTATTTATAACAGGAAACAAGGTTTTACGTCACCTATTATCATTGTTCAAATACATTTAATGATGTAATTGTTACATAAAACAATGCTATCTATTTTATACATTTTATATTATTCGATGAATTTAATGGTTGAAATATATTTATTTTGGGTGTAATTCAGTAGTTCATCACTTAAACTATTACTAAACGGGTTCTTAACACGATTATTTTTATTTGAGAGGTCCCGAATATCACGGGAAGATCATGTGATCATGGCGCTTGAAACAGTGCTGAAATATCGGGACCTCTCAAATAAAAATAATCGTGGTAAGAACCCGTTTAGTAATAGTTTAAGTGATGTAGATAACGGCGAGTGTTTAAAGAAATTCAGTAGTGCATTTTCGACGGATCACTTAATAAAACAAAATTGTTTCACGTTGACTGTCTGACCAAAATACATATGTTAATGCTTAAACTACGCAATAAATTATGTGGCTTTCTGAAATAGAGACCCGTTGGTTGATTCAGGAAGAAGAACGCACATTTATAGAGAATTATATACTTATTACAGAAATAATTATAATTTTAGAGGGTTTTTTTATTTATGTCGAAAATTCTGCGCTTCATCACAAAGTTGTATTGATCCTTCTGCGACGCAGACAAAATTGTGCGAGTCTATCCAACTGTATATTAAAATTTGTTTCTTAATTACGTCGTGGATTACTCTTATAAACCGATTTTGATTATCTTATATATAAAAATGAATTGCTGTTCGTTAGTCTCCCTAAAACTCGAGAACGACTGAACCGATTTGGCTTATTTTAATCTTGAAATATGTGTAGAAGTCCAGGGAAGGTTTAAACGGTGAGAAAATTTACTTGTGACGCAGACGAAGTTGTGTGGGCCAGGTAATTCTTTATATGTTGATATCCTTGAAAAAGAAAGTTAAGTTTCATTTTCGTGAATATGTTACTTATAACAAGTAGTATGTATGTAGTAGTTCATGATTATTCTTTCATCAATATTCAACGATAAGTATTGATATAAACGTGAAAGTAACAACGTAACTGCTGTTATAAAATACGCACAAATCGACTCGCGCTAATTAAAAACCTATTATGTTCTATTACACGTAACGTTATGTAATAGTATTGTGAACTAGACACATAAGTATATCATATGTGTGGACTAGGGATGTGACGAATATTCGCATGTTTTTGAATATTCGCATTCGCAGAAAATCATGCAAATGTTATGCGCATGTTTTGTGGATGTAAAAGGAATCTGACAGAGTCAAAATAAAGGTCTCTACTTGCCCTTTGAAATGAGCCCAAACTCGATGGGTCTACGACCTTCCGGTATCAAAATAATTTGCGGAGGGGGGTTCAGTTATTTGGTGAAGGGAAGGCAGGTACCTACCTCTTACTTCCCGAGTAGATTCAGTATATGTAAAATATAGGTACATATTTTGTAGTACCTGTAAATTTTAATCACTTGGAAGATACAGTTGACTTGAAAGTAAATAACCTTGAACTTTTTGTTTGAAAGGTCATTTGAAATTCGCATTCGTGAATGTCCAAAAATCGACATTCGTAACATCCCTAGTGTGGACCAAACTGACAGTAGGTGTAGGATATATACATAACCTTTTTATAAGTCGATTAATACAGTTATTGTCAAAGCATACGTCTGCTTACCGTTTTGGAATAGGGAATGATAATCCAACTAAAAATTGATAATTTTAAGTTCAAGAAACGTCTTGTCGTGATATATTTGAGTTAACCACTTACCATTAGGTGGGCTGTAGGCTCGTTTATCTGTTTTATATTAAAATAAAACGATCTTAGTAAAATTCATTTTTAAACCATTACTAGTAATGCAATCTGAAAAAAGGAAATGTGTGCGAAGGAAAAAAAAATGAATTTGTTGCTTCGGGTGTCTTTATTATGTTTATTTTAATAGCTAAAAAGTTAATTTTTAATATTAGTACAAAGTTACACATTTCAAAAGAGCCATGTTTATTTATGATTTACTTTCTTACCAATCACATTACATTGTAACTTTTTAGTTTGCATAATTTTTGTAATCAAATTGATTAAGGATATAAAATATTTGTTTTTGAACCAGTTATACGTGCCTAGATAAATTGTTAAACTAACCAAAAGCAAAAGGTCTTTACAACCATTTATTTTGATGCAAAATAAGACTTTGGAGTTGTAGTTTGAAGGATCATTTTTGCAAAACATGGTATTTGCTTTCATAATTACAAGAATTTTTAATAAGAATAATTTTCATTACAAATGTAACAACTTCGTATGTAATTAATCTTAATTTGCTGTGTTCTTGTTATCACAGGTGGGTTGTTTTAAAATGAGAAAAGAAATTGTCTTTGGGCAGGTAATTAGGTATTGCACTCTATGGTTTCTGTTACAAATATTTTAGTTTCTGACCGACTTCTAAAAGGGAGGTAATTAATCTGTATTTTTTATGTTTGTTCCTTTATTACACATAATTATATAACATATATTTTTTTTCGTTAGTCTGATTAAACTCGAGAACGGCTGGACCGATTGAATTCATTTTGGTTTTAAAATATTTGTCGTAATCCAGGGAAGGTTTAAACGGTGAGAAAATACCTGGAATTTTTTTCGTGACGCAGACAAAGTTGCCCGGTCAGCTAGTAACAAAAAAAAACATCCGTGCACTAATAACCACATCGGAAAATAATATAATATGCATTATATTTTAATAATAATCAATAACAGTTATAAATATATTGCAGACACGCAGTAGATATTCTAGTAGGTATAGAAAAATGTATAATATATTATTTTCTTCGCGTGATATTACATAGGAAGGTGTTAAATAGTTTTAATTATATTTAGAAATCGTCTTAATATATGTTTCTCTCTTTCTATTACTGCGTTTGTTTAACTTTCAAGTATCTTGAACTCTGTATTAGCTGTATGAATTTTGAAAGTATAATAAACGGTGGCGTGCATGAATGTTTTAGTTCGGGTAGGCAGAAAAATAGTTTTGACGATTTTTTTTCCATATTTACAGCTTATACAGCGGCGTGCAGTTCATACAAGCAAATACGCACTGCATACCCTATCATTTCAAATTTGCTTAAAAAATTGTAACAAAAAACGATTAGACGTTGTATATTTAACCAAAATACACTTTTCATTACTATAATTGGCACACATTTAGCGTAAAAGTTAAATTAAATTGATTATAGGACATAAATATGTGGAAAATTACTCAGTTTTATATTTCTGCATACCTTGACTTAAATATGCATGCACGCCACTGAGCTTATACCAATATTATATCATTTGATTTTGCTCAAAGGGCAGTGTACGAGTGTGTAGTATATCGATTAAATCAACCCGCTAAAAGTATTTGAAGGTAGATAGTATGTCTTTTTGTTTCTGTAAACCTAGATCCAGAGTAATTATTTTTACCTATTCTGAAAATATAGTAGAAATAATGTTGCGTCAAATTAAAACATATTTAAAACGTTAAAACTTTAAATGTTAAAATAGTAGGTTTTTCCTGTTCTTATCAATTGTGGTTAGAATAAACTATTGAATTAATTATTATTTATGTTAACGATAGTGTAACTAAAACAATAATGAAAAAAACAATGAAGTCACTTGTAAATAGTCCATAGGTCCTTTGTCATGTATACTGTAGTAAAATTCTTAGTTCATTTTTAAATTGCTGTTTCATACATATATATTTATAAGTTACAGCGAGTACCTACCTATTGATTTTTGACCGACTTCCCAATTTGAGAATGAGATCAAGTTGACTGTATGGTTTATGCCATCTTTACCTTAGTTTAGGTAGAATATTTCTTTGTTAGAAAGCAGATAGGGACGTAATATCATATAGATGAATTTGATAAAGATATGACCATTCCTTTTTATCCTATTCTTCAAAAATGAAAGCTGCTTAAAACTTCACCAATGACCAGTCTAGCGCAGCAGTCCGACCCTGACCAGGTCAATTTGGCAGATCTAACATTTATCTAAATATCTTGAAGATTTTAAACGAACTTAAAAGAGGTTAAAAAGGTCAAGCTGAATTGCCAGAACAAGTAATAAATAATACATAGTAGAGAGTAACGCATACAATCGGTGTCACATATGTTAATATATGTAAATATGATCCGGCTGTAACCAGGTTAATTGTTTATTAATGCTGAGTATTAATTGTACGACTGAACGATCTTAGCATGCGTTTGATAAGTGGTACAATGTATTAGGCTGATTAGGATAAATGTCGTTTAAAATAAAAGATGGGTGTTCATCATCAGCCCATATTCGTCCACTGCTGGACATAGGCCTCTCCCAAAATATGCCACTGAGCCCGATCGTGGTCGTGCTCGTCTCATCCAATTGTTACCGGCCACCTTTCATAGGTCATCGTTCCATCTAGCAGGAGGGCGCCCAACACTACGTTTACCACATCGCGGTCTCCACTCTAGAACCCGTCTACTCCATCGATGGGTGTTACAAGCTTATAATGTAGAAGACAAGCAAAAGCATTTCTTTATAAATTTCTTGATGTTTGAGTCTTAGATGCAACTGAAAATAAGACCATTTGCTTATCAAATAATAATTTTGCTTGTCATTGGAAGTCAAAACTTGATGTGGATCACATTAAAAATTCAAGAAAAAAATCAAATAGGTTACTTTTAAAGAAAATATTATTAAAACTGAATTTACTATATTTAAACTGTTTAGGAACTAACCTCCTTCTTTCGATCATCACTTTCTTTATATTTCTAACATTAAGACCCACGATTTTCTCAAGTACAAGTAACTGCGACCACAGTACTCGACGTAATTAGTGGACGAAGCCGTAATAACTAGGAAATACTTTCATTCACGGATCAACAGAGACAAGTCCTTTCTCTTGGATGAGTTTTTAATTAAAATTTAAAACCTTAGAGCTTACAAATAAATATTATATAGCTAATAAACTTAGACATAATCTTAATATTAAATAATTACCGACAGAGGTATTGAGTGCGAACAATTAGGACGGGTCCTTCGTATACTGGTACAACAAATGACGAAAATCGTTTTATTGTATCATCGTCCTAGCATTGCAGTTTCATGACCGACGGTGGACCGTAATTCATCAGGTGAACCGTAAACCATAATGAAAAATAAAAATAAACAAGATAACCTAGCCACCGTATTTGGGCTCGTTTTACTTGTGCACTCTACGCTACATGATATCCAGGATCTTAAAATATTGTATTTAAAAAGTTTTCTTTTAAATAAATTATTGGTTCGAGAGCTACAACGTCGGGAAAAGAAGCATTTAAGTAAGGCCTAAAATACTCTCTCAATAACGTGTTTCCTCTTATACCATGAGCGACGGGAAAAAGTCCGAGCTCGTACTGGGTTCAGGCCTCAGCCGGGGTTCGGACGCTGAGTGTGAGCGGTTGGAGGTTTTAGTGCGGTTCAACTCCCACATACCGGTGTTTTCATCCAACTGAAAAAAAACCTCTTATACCATATGAATTAGTACATTTTGAAAAAAAGACTAAAAGTTAGATAAAAGATTTTAAATTCGCCATTTCAAAATTCAAATAGGTAACTACTATTTGATTTATCGCTCACATTCGATTATAAAACTGACGTGCAATCATTGTGTAATCTTGATATATTCTAGATAGATTCTAGGACATAGGTGATAATATTAATGTCGTGATCGTGAAATAATCTTAAATTTATTTACATTAACACAGTTTTTAAATACACGATTTTAAATTTAGTATTTTGATAAAGAACGCGGTGTTGTCTTGGTCTGATAACTGACCAGTGATACAATGAATGTTTTCTGAGGATGGTAAAATATCTTGACTGTACTGTACTGTACCAACCCATTACTGCCCACTGTTGGGCTCAGGTCTCCTCAGAAGAGGGATAAGGCATAGTCCACCACGCTTGCCTAGTGCGGATTGGGAACTTCACATATCTTCAAAGGATTTTTAGAATCCTTTTCCGACATGCAGGTTTCCTCACGAATATCTTGACTATTTAAACCTATATCTAACCTGTGAGTGTCTTTCGCGAGTACTTCTTAGGACGAATCCTGATTTTTGGAAATTGCTAGTAGTGTTTTGTTTAGACTTTCAAAATGTAGTTACAGTGTATACAGAAATAAATTATTTGACTTTGACTCTATAAAATCTATTGAATGGTGACTGAAAAAAAACCATTTTAGAGTCTTTATTAAACCTGTAGTAGATACATTAACTGTAAAATCACAATTACTAAATGTTAACAATACGATTCTACGAAACAGGATGTTCCCCAACAACTTAATTACACAAAAACATTACTAAGGAATGTTTTTACACATTCAGATACCGTGAAGAATCTAGGAATTACAGCAAGGCTCAGACGCCTAGTACTCGAAGTTTTTGCGTGGTTCCACTCGAATGATAGAAATGAGGAAGTGTTTACAATTTAACACAGTCTAGTTTATTCAAATTAAACACGTGTATACTTCTACAGTGTTGCCAACTTTTTGAAAGACCTAGAGATAAATCAAAAATTTTGGTGAATTAAAACACTAAAGAGTTTTGACAATAATATTTATAGGAAAGTCATAGAGCGTTTTTTATTACCTTTTTGGCAGACGAGCTAACGGGTCACTTGATCGTTAGCTACCGTTGCTCATGGACCACGCATTGTCAGGGGACACTTTGTATCTGATATAACATATTTTTAGTAAGCACAGCCTAAAATTAAAAAAAAAACTTGAGAGGTGACATGGGACATCCGAATAGAACGAAGTTCCTTTTGATTAAAAGATATCTTATATTTTTTTTTCCTAACATAACGCGCGATAAGGAACGTGTTTTAAAAGATTTTGATTACAACGCCATCTAGTTATAATCATCTAAAACAAATAAGGAACGTGTTTTAAAAGATTTTGATCACAGCGCCATCTAGCGATAATCATATAAAACAAAAAAGTATCGTGACAACTTTTCGTAAGATTTTTTTCCGTCTAGCCTCCTCCGCGCGATAAGGAACTTCGTTCCAACAATATACGAAAACACTTTTTAACAATCAACATACAATTTAATTTTGTTAATAATTAAACTATATGACAGTCTCAAGCTTGTATATTTAATTGTAAATTGTAAATTGTTTTTGTCCACTTTTGAAAAATTCTTTGATAGTTGGCAACACTGTACTTTTGTGTGTGATAAATTATGTATTACACAACGTGGACAAGCAAATTGAAAAATTGAAACGAAAGCAACGCGCTAATGAATAGTTATATTAGTTTATATGCAATTCTTTTTGGTCTATTTCGGTTTTATGGACGGTAATTGAATCTACGTTTAGAAATCTTTTTGTTGTACTTTATTTCTTTTTAGATGTTCACTGTGGTATTTTTTTTTATTTTTTTTTATTGCGTGATAGATAAACGAGCCTACGGCCCACCTGATGGTAAGTTATAGTTATATTTAGAGCCTTATTTTTGTTTTTCTTTTAATCAAAAATGGTGTTTGTGTTTACTATTTGTATTTTTTCTGAATAAGCTATGGTTTTTTTAGAAAGCAGATACTTCAAAGTTTGAACCTATTGTTGCCACAGACAAGACACAGACAAGTAATGTTGTCTGTGCTATTCTTGATAAGTCTGTCTTTTCAAAAACATTAGTATGATGTATATATTGTAGTCCCCACACAAGTTTAATTTATCCTGGAACAGCCCGGTAAAGTCGATACATCGGTTTTGATGTGTTGTACTCAGTGGTAGGGTTGTCCATATTATTGCTATCGTTTTTTAACTATTTTCGATAGTCATATTTTTCGACTAATAAAAGTATCTCATTATACCGTAGGATTAGATCTGCTACTTAAGACAGTTTTACTCTTTGGCCATTTTGGCAACGAGATTATTTGCGTCTTAAATATTTCACTTTAATTGCATTGGCAGCAAACAGCCCACCTAATAGGGAGTAGTTACCGTTGACTATGATTCTTCGTAAAGTTAGGACATGATGAAGTTGCTATCTACCATAAAATTTTAGTCTGTTTCTAGTATTAAAATAACCGCTTTTAACTGCATGGATATGGATAAACGGTACACACACCAAAATATTTTCTAATTGTTGTCTGTCTGTTTGTTCCGGCTAATCTCTCCTGATTTTAACGGACTTTTATTGGCTCACATGCATGCAACCATCACGAACGCTCTCTGTACCTTCTCTCTGCCCCTTTTGTGAGTTTAACAAATTACCAAAAAGTTGGAAGGACTTGGAAACTAATTTATTTAAATTTAAAATTAAAAACCTACTTAAGGAGAAAACATACTACATTGTTGAAGACTATCTAAATGATAATTTATAAAATAATTGGTTTCATTTTTGTATTAAATTAAATTGTATTAAATTGTTTTAAAAATTTGTACGTCACTTTTTGTCACAGAAACATGATTAACAACTTTAAATTATACTATAAGATCCTATTTGTACTCATGTTTCAAACAAATAAAGATAAAAAAAAGAGTTGCTAACAAATCTGCGAGTCCGCTAGACCAACATTAAATCATCATCCTTGACAGCCCTATGACCATTGGTTTTGGAGGCGATCCTTATCAAGCGCGTTCGTCGACTCAGTTCAATGACTCCAACAGGCTGTTTTGTTATGAAAAAACCATGCGATGTTATATAACTTTATGCTTTACTTATTGTTTATTAAGTCTTATAATTAAGTTGCGGTTCGGTTTCAAGCTTAGATACTTTCTAAAGCTATATTTATGTAATAAACTTATTGAATTAAACGTTTCTGGATGAGTTTATCGTTTTTCTTTAATGATAATTATTTAAAAATGTCTATTCAACAGTAGATCAATATTGTTGTTTTATAATGACTTGTGCAGTTGCAAGGAAAAACCAAAGTAAAATAAATAATAGAATTATTCATATAGTTTACTCAACGTTCTGTCGTCAAAATGCATGACTGGACATTTGTGTACAAAAACAAGTACCTATGTCATTAAAGAGTCAAATTTTGAAAAAAAATGTGGACCCTTTTGTGACGCAAACGAAGTTGCACGGATCAGCTAGCAATAAATACGTCCAGCTTCCAATTATATTTCAATAATAATTGTATATTTTTACCAAACTGCATCTACTTCTCTATTTATTTGTATATTTACTTCTTAATCGGTTAGACAATACAGACAATGGTTTTAACGACAAATTCGTAAACATACAAGCTAGACTGAGCTTAATTTTTTTTCACATTAGCTTGCCAACTTCCAACTTTCATATTGGTCAGTCACCGTCATTTGTTTTGTACGTGTGTTGGACGTTGGTGAGCCAATGCACATAGCGTGTCACCTATACTAGCATAAGCAGTCCTTCTTTCTTATCAAGAGAAGCTTCAAATAAAGAACATAAGCTCCCTACTATTATCTGTCTATTATCGACTTAATCTTTAAACCAGTTTCATTGTCAAAACAAACACAATCTCACTTACTGTACCAACTGAACCGTGTAATGACTGCATTTGAACCGGTTGCATTAAAAGGCATTTAATCCGACCGCAGACAATTAGCAGTTTCATGAATATTATCTCGATTGTAACTCCGACAACCTTCGATTTGTATCTGGAGTTTGATCTGTGTATGCTTTATTCGATTATTAAACCCGTATATTGGAGAAATATTTAAAAAGTAAGAAGGGTTCTAAATCTTTCGCCAATATAAAGATATCTTAGCGATGTTTTTCTTCATTAAAATTTAAAATCATAACGAAATTAACAAATATTGCTAAACAATGCTAAAGGCGTACCTATATCCTCCGTAGAGGGATCAAACGCAGCGGGGGTTGTAGATATTTCATATTTTCAAAGCTTTATGCATTTTCCGGATGGCCGATGGGACCGAAAAGTTCTGGAGTGGCGGCCACGAACCGGTAGGTGCAATGTTGGTAGACCCCCCACAAGATGGACCGACGATCTGGTCAAGATCGCGGGAGGTCACTGGATACAGATGGCGCAGTACCGGTCGATGTGGCGAGGTTTGGGGGAGGCCTATGTCCAGCAGTGGACGTCTATAGGCTGATGATGATGATGACGCATTTTCCAAAATCCATCCAAAATTGTTACATATTTCAAATTGAATAACATCTAAAAGCACCATTTCCAAAAGCCAAATAAATGACAATCTTTCATAAAATACACTTGTATCACTGAATGTAAAGCACTTGTGGCATTGTTAGTCATAATTTGAATCCATCAATCATTCTCCGCACGACGTCATATGAAATCGCTCTGTAATAATCGGTGACCATAATTTATTGAGGGTTGCGACACTGCCAGGATCCTTGGACGTGTACCGTGTTGTAATTTGAAGCATTCTAGTTCATAGATAAGAGAATTTAGATAGAGCATCTACTATCAGCTGTTGAACTGCAGTATTTTTTATTGCGATGTAAGCTGATGAGCCCAGCCTGACGTAGTTACAATCGCTCATAAACTTTTTCAATGTCAGGGGACACTACGGAGCGACAGCCTTACCTGAGGTGTGGTGTGTGTTTAAATCCTTCTCGAAATTATAAGTTTCTTCACGTTTTTTGAATAGTTTCAAGAACGATTTACTCAAAAAGAACCCCTTATTATTCTTAGCCAAGAAATGTTAAGCCTATTTTCGCCAAAATGCGAATTGATATCAACTCATAGTCAATGATATGCTTAATGCTGTATTAACTTCAGTCGACTCCTTCAATGTGTCGAACCAGTTAGTTCAATGGCACCAGATCTTGATTCAGCTTTATCAATCTAAATGCTTTATTCAAAACCAATGAATGGAGCAAACAAATGACCGACAAATGTTCAAGCACTTTAATACGAGTGACATTTCAAACAGCTAGCAAACCGTTTAAGAAAGCTTATCTAATAGGCCAGCGGCGTTTTATTATGATTAAAAGCATTACAAAATAATAACTGTACTAAAAGTGGCACTTGCTTCTAAATTATTAAGTTAATTTGCATACAATACGTGTAATGGCACACCGGCTGAAGGCTCTGGGCATTTCAAAAACCTGCTCTGAGATCAATGTTACCAGATCGTTAAAGCATTCCATTGGTTTAAAAATTTTGCGCTCACTTAAATGCTGCTTGTAGTTTTCTGAAGCATATAATTGTGTTAGGTGTAGTCTTTAAGTAGTCAAACGTAGAAACATTTTACCATTAAGTACAGTAATATTTCTTAAAAACTTCACTGGTAATGTCTGTCTGTCTTTATTTCAGTAAAGTAATTTAGATAGTTCATATACATAATAGCTGATGTCCATAAAACGTTAACCATATACTTATACTTTAAAAATGACTAATCATGAGTGTATTTACTGTTTCGGTAAAAGTCTTCGTTTTCCATAGTCGTGATTTATAGGCTGTAACTGTTCGTAATGTATGTCTTTTGTTGATAAGAAAAACACCACCATTTAAACTGTTTGTAATAACAGACTAGGGATAATACAATTCGTTGATAATACTGTGGCGACCAATAATAGCGCGCGAGATATTGAATCGCGGTTACAACATTTGCAAGAATCTTCGCATATATACGACATCTGAAATCTACTACAGCGGGCTTCGGCCTGACCGGGCATACACTACCTCGCCCGGTCGTAGATCTCCTTTTGGCCATAAGTCCACTGTAGATATCCACAATACAAAAACACGGTAAAGTTTAAACCAAAAGTTGGCAACAACACGACTGCATATTAATCGTGTATCTCATAGAACTGGTTTTCGGTGCGCTTGTAACTCCTATCTCGAGATCTGATTCGATAATAATTGCCATTGCTCTTATAACAGTCGTGATTCTGTGCTGATAAACACTGAGTCTTGCAAGTGACAGTGTTTGAAGTCCGGTATTATAAACATATTTCTTAGATCATCCATCTACTAATGGTAATGTTGTTTTATCTGGAGTATTGTCTTGTTGTATTTTTTATGTAAATTAATGTCAAATGACTTCTTTGCGATTTACCTTCGAGTTACGCAGGCTGCTCTCTGTGGCATTTAGCTGAGATGGGTACCTTTTTGTGGCGAATTATTGCCTTTTGGAAATTACAATTTCATAATCAATATTTCTTCTTCTTCTTTCGAAAAAAAAAATCAAATTTTAGTGGATGTAGTTTATATTTGTAACTGTATCTATATTTGGTGTTATATCCAATTTTTTTTACTTTTGTTTTTTTTCTAGTCCTGCTCTTTGTATTTATGAGCAATATTTCTAAATTCAGGAAGTTTCTTAGTGTACCAATACATTTCAATCATACATACTACACGTTACCAATGATGTTTCGAATTCTCCCACGCATCATTCGTTCCTTTGCCTTTTGCCATCTCATTTCCTGGTCATAATCAACCAATTCAATATAATGCCAACTCATGACGTTACTTATGGTAAACGATGGTAAAATCCTCCTTTTAATCAGAAGAGAGTCCTTTAATTTTCTTTGTTTTGTCTAAATTAAAACGTTACAAAAGACTCTATATATCAACAGCATGCTAGAGATGATAGTTTTATAGCATTGCCGTGTAATGCGAGCAAGATCAACCACTCACAATGAAATAGATATGATTAATAAAATATTACAAACAAGTCATGATCGCTATGACATGTCCTTCTTCGAACGAGGGTTAAAAAAATGTCTAAACAAAAGGGGAAGGTACAAGGTAAAGATTTCTCTGAACCACATCTATACAAACTTTAACCTGTCATCATCAAGTGGATCGACAAATGCAATAAAAACACTGTCTACATGTAATCTGTGTTATGTGATGAATACCTACTTAAAGTAATGATGTGTGACTGTGTGACAGACACGGTTGTTGCTCGGGAAAGTCGTACCGTATCTACACTTGAGTTAGTCTACTGTGAAGACAATTTTGAGGAAAGTAGTGAATATAATAGTAGTGTTCATAGTAAAGGATTATCGTTCAAATCGTTGAGTGATAAAAAAATCATGTTACTGGAAATTCAATGGGAATGGGTGACCTGAACAAACTGATGGAGCTATATTAGAAGCAATGTTACATAGTGCTGCATTTTTAGTTAGTTTAAAACACTAACGTACTGTAACAACCCATTACTGACCATTGGATGTTCAGGTCTCCTCAGCAGAAAGATCAGGCATATTATTTATCTACGCTTGCTCATTGTTGAGGATTTCACATATCTTCCAGGGATCACTTCCCTCTGTTAATGTTTTTATTTCATGACATTTGAAACTTATGTCACTTAACGGTAGGCGGTAATATCTTTTCTAGTTTCATTATACTCGTCAGCTTAAGAATTTAATTGTTTTGTCTTTTTTTATTCTTATTTTTTTCTTATTATTTTATTTCATTATTGTTTCTTTGTTTTATTGTATAGTAATTATGTGTGTACCTTCATTCTGAGGCTCTGTCTGAAAACCAGCGCTGTATTAATCGCAGCAATATGCTGAGGCAGATTCCTTTTGGACACACAAACTATGTTAATTTTATTTTGCAATTTATCTTGTGTTTTAAGTATGTTTTGTGTGTTTAATAAAATTATTTTCTTTCTTTCTTCTTCTTTCTTAAGAAATTCCTATTACAAATGTATCGTAATATCTACAGAATTGACAAACAAGCCGGCCGTGATATTCTAGTTTGACTAGATTAGTTCTAGCGATGCAGACATCCGAGACATCATAGTGCCTTCCAAGTTAAGAATAGAGCACGTGGGAGGTGAACGGCCGCCGTGACACCGGCAAAAACATGCACACTGATTTGTTAGGCGCATATTATTGATAGATATTTCGCTTGCAACTTCGTCTTCGTCAAAGAGGTTCAGGCAGCACGGTTAGATTTTAATAATACCTACAAATCCGTAGTACATCATTTTTTTTTTCTATTTATTTTGGCAACAAACAGTCATTTACAAAATATTATTACTATTTTATAAACTAGTTTTTTCTTAAAGACCTAATATGATAATAACAATTAAAAAACACATAGTGACAAGCTTCACAGTAACCATAAATTCGTTTTATATAAAATTCGTATCTTATTTTATATTAATTTTATTTGTGTACATATATAAAAAGTATAACTTAAGTTACAAACATTTTTTTCGTTTAGGAACAAGTCAAATAGTATTCAATTACGTTAATATACGTTAGTGTTATACTCTAACAATTGAAATGCAAATAGATTTGCTTTTTTAAGGTATCGTAAGTGATAAAGAATATATCTAAATTAGTGAACTCATCGTTAATTATTTTGGTGTATCATTTAGTTCTATAATCAATAATTTTCGTAGCGCACGCGTTGTAAGAAAGTTTTTGGGTATTTCATACCTTGGCTTACCTTATTAAAGTTTTAGTAAGGATATCCAGTTTTTTCCAAAATAAAGTCTAGCCTATGTTCTCGTGGATAATGTAGCTTTCGAATGGTGAAAGGATATTTAAAAACGGTCCAGTAGTTTTTAAACCTATTCATTACAACCAAACAAAGTTTTCCTATGATATTTTTGATATAGGTTCTGGATCCGAAGTATCCTCTAAAACGTCACTTAACGTCTCGACATCAAGTACCTACCGCTTTGTAACAGTAGTATAGATATATGTAGAAATAATTTCTTGCTTGAGTCATATCCGTTTACTCGTGTAAAGTTAGTCTCCAAACTACGTTTTTGTGACTATAAAAGAACCTAGCATTTCCTGGCCCGGAGCTGTTTGATGTAATTTTCACACTGAATCACGCGACCATGTTGGTATTCTGAATTACTTTATATGACCATCTCATAATCTGAGATGAAAAGGGAGAAATAGCGTTAGCGTTAGCGTTACTAAAAGTTTGTAAAACTTAATTGAAATATAGAGTCTAAAAATGAAATAATAATATACTTTTCCGGAATTTCTATTCGTCATGCAAAACCAATACAGTAATATTGGGTCTCTCATGATGTATCATAGATGTTGAGTTGCATCTAAAATTATATTTTTCTTGTATCTTCACGTATATTAACATTAAATATTCATCACTTTATGATCTACTTTTAATTACGAAAGTATATGATTCTTAAGTTATTTACCTTTAGAATGTCAATAGTAAGAAAAAACCCAACAGTTCTTTAATTGCTCTTAAAATAAGATGATCATCAAGATTGTAAACTGTATCTTCACACGCGTCTGCGGTCATCATGATTTCAATGTCAACAAAAGAGCAATGACCTCTATTCTCATCATATGTCCTACATATGTTTGAGTATAGTCGTGTTGTGGTTTAACTATGTGATTTTACATTTAGCATGGTTTTCTAAACTCAATAATATTGAAAATTTTCCGTCATTATGTATCTAACCTATAAACTTTGTCTTTCTTGTATTTTTATTTCCCAAATTTTTTAACAGTTACATATTACTTTATGATGCCACTATAAATATACTTGTTCATGATGATTGACTCAATTTTCGGTTTTTTCGTTTGATTTTCACATCATTCGTCGAAGTTTTTACTACTTTAAAGAAATGAACTTAGATACTTTTTAAACTGACCGATTTTTTTTAATTGCACTATAGATAAACGAGCCCACGAACCACCTGATGGTAAGTATTACATTATTGAACCACCCAACTTAGTCCATGCCTACGGCAGAAGCCAAAATTGAGCACGAGGTGACGTTAGTTCGGAAACTTGTTTTGTTTATGTTAATTATCGTCTAGTATTTTACGGAGATAATATATGAAAATGATAGATATAATTAAAAATCAAATTCAAAATTTTAAGGAAAAAAATGCATTTTTAAAAGATAGCCAAACAGCGAGCGAGCCCAGTTTCAGCATCTAGCGAAAGTTGACGTACCCAGAGTGGTAAAGATTTCTATCCAAGTCACAGTTTAGGACACCCTATATAAACAAACAAAGATGACGAATGCATTTTTGTACCATCCTACATATCAGTGTCCCGTTTACATCGATCACATTTCTCACACTCGGTTAGCAGTACAATATTCCTATTACTTGCCAAACAGAGCAAAGAGAACAATGAAGCATCATTAGAATAGTTTTTACAGCATTCGACTTATTTAACGGTGAGCCTTTGCTGGGAAAACTGCTTGGTTGTATGCTAAATATGTGATTTTTGTTTCAGGTAAGTTTGTGTGGATGCAGTGAAATAAGGCTTCGGATGTGTGAGTATAAAAACTTTTGATTTGATACGTTAAAAAAATACTTGGTATAGATCCCGTAGAACCTGTAGGAAATTTTAATTACAGTTCAAAATCATGAGCGTAAAATTTTAGTTGATTTGACTTTATCATGGCTTTATAGTCAACTAACACTTAAATTAGTTTCTTTAAACACTCGCGGTTATCTACATCACTTACACTATTACTAAACGGGTTCTTACCACGATTATTTGAGCGGTCCCGATATTTCAGCACTGTTTCAAGCGCCATGATCACGGGAAGACTGAGGAACTGCGGGTAGGTCATTTAAGAGCAGACAAATCTGTCTACCCTCTTTCTCGTTCGTTTGCCGGTACCACTGGAAAAAAAAATCGTGGTAAGAAATCGTTTAGTAATAGTGTAAGTAACACTTAAATGATTTGAAAAACGAAATAATATGGAAAATCGACAGCCATATAGACAGAGGAAAATAAACACTAAGTCAGCTTTTATTACACAGTTAAAATTGAATAAATTAGTGACTCTTTTAATGTCATTTTAGTAGCACTATTAGTACACATAGAGTCGTCAAGTCGAACACACGCATCCGGTCGGAAGCTGCACCCTACGCCTATTGTTCAGCCCACCTTCACGCTGATGCCCGCAAATCACGGTGACAGCTTTATGAATCCAACATTTGTCTTCGGTACTATTGTTCCCTATTGTTAATTGTTTTACATCTCCTCTGTTTTAGTTGATGACAATTGTGTTTATTTGGTATATGAGTGTGGTTACATAATCATTTGGCTTGATCTTACAATTCTTCAATGCTTCAAATTTCTACATCCGCATACGAAAATGTGGGCTGGTCACTTGTCAAGATATACAGATAAGAGATGGTCCCTACAAACTACCAAATGGACAGGACCTACTGGAAAAAGAAGTAAAGGCAGACCACTTAAACGTTGGACTTATGATATACAAGACTTAGTAGGCAAAGACTGGATGACTTTTTCCCAAAATAGAGACAAATGGAAGGAATTCGAGGAGGCTTTTACCCGAAAGGGGTTCGTGTAAAGGAAGAACTAAAATAACTAACGCTTTGAAATGTTACACACTTTATACAGAAATAAAAAGCTTTATTATATTATTATACGCAAATGTATTTTATATTGCATGTCTTAAGAAACCTCTTCCATTATCACAATCACTGTTATTAATGGATGGTTAAACCTTATTAATTGAAGGTTTTTAACTAATTTGCATCTTAATCTTAGCTTGTATTGATAAAATTCCTATGTTCATTATCCTATGGGCATCATCTATTTTTCTTTGTCAATGTTTTTAGAGACTAACTACTTTCTTTCTTTCTTTCTTTCATTCTCAAAGGGTTACGATCTTACGATATTAAATCCTAGACGGTCTTCTACAAGTGCTTTAGTCCAATACTTTTCTGTTAAACTAACCTAATTTTTTTAATCGAACATTCCAAAACTATTTCATAATTTAATTAACAAGGCATACTTAGTGCCTTTCTAATATTTTTGCGGGTGTGTCGCAGGAAATACAAACTGTGCTAACGATTCCAGTCCATACATGTCATGATTATATGGAGTACATTTTATATCGTAATTACCCAGTTTCGGTAATTTACTAGAACTAATTATAGGTACTGCTGCTTACATTGTAGCTTAATCGAAGTTTCGAGAGCTAAGTGGCGCTTAAGTACAACTGGTTTGGAATTTAATTTATTATCCGCATAATATCAGTTTCAATGTACGATTGAATCTATTTTTAATTCAACGATTCGAAAATGTGCATTAGTAAATTTTTGTTTACCAAAAATCAGTGTTGAACCAAAGTGATTTTAATATAACTTCTAGAGGTATTATTTGGTTCCAATCTCCTACATAATATGAACTAAAATAAAGAAATAGTCCTTAAATAATATAGCCATACCCTGCTACTCACCGATAGGTTCATATTTATTTTATTTATTTATTCATGGAAAACTTACAGCCTCATTAACAATAGTAGTACAAATAATGCAAAGAAACTTACAATAAGTAAAATTACAGGGCCAATTACAAGTCCTCACCAATAGAGTTTTCAGTTCATATATTTAAAATGTATCCCACTTGGATATTCAACAAGTCACACTACTTCTCCGTTTTTGTCACAAGCTTATCGCCACTGGTCCTACGAGGTTTCTCCGATCATTTAATCAACTTATCACTAAATATCTCCTAATAAAACTCAGAAAGTATCTGTAAAAACAACAAACAAGACCGGTAACCAATAAGTCACGTGCTGGGCCCTTTCTAAAACTTTTTACAAGAAATCTTTGGTGTTACGACACTGCAGTACCATTTGAAAAGTAATTCCAACCTTAGTGTTGTGATAGTTCTGTTTGCTTTTCATTTCGTTTACATCATGACTATCTCCGTCTATTTATCTTTTCAAATATGCTTTTACCATTGTACCAACTCCTGAAGTGGAATATAGATCTCAGCTTTTCTTTCCGTAACTGCTTACCGTTCTATGCGGTTCTATAGTTTCTGTTTCTGTAAAACCCATTACTGCTTACTGCTGGGCTCAGATCTTCTCCGAAGAAGTTATGCTGGTTTACTAAAGTGAAATGTGGTGCAGTCTTTAGTAATTCAAGTTTTTGGTGACTACAGCAAACTAATATCTAAAATACTAATATAATCTAGCTTATGAACATTATTCGAACAAACAAACCAGTAAGTTATAATCTTACTGATAGAAGAAAGTTTACAAATAGAAATTATTGCAACTTTATTTAAATGTTGAGATTATATCGAGTACGTTTTTAAATAGCATTGTAGAAGAAATCACACGAAAAGGATTTTATAAACAAGTAAAAGTTCCATATGTTTGTAATGGCGAAAGTGGTTTGTGTGAATACAATTAGTGCGAGAAAAACAAATTCAAGGTTTCTACAACTATAAAAATACAAGATTTTTTTTCTAATATTAGGTTGTCAGATATCTCCCTTCCGCTTTTTTGCTCTTTATTCAATGCTTTATAAAAAGTGTTGCAGTGATCGAATTTAGTTCAAATATGCGCCGTTTTGTTCGATAATCTGTTTCCATCTAGACGGCAACTTCATAATACCTCCCTCGTAGAAGCCGCCCTCCTTATTTGCGAAGAACTCGGACAGCCACTTTTCACAAGCCTCTTTTGAGTTCAACTTTACACCACCAAGGGCGTTCGCCATGGACAGGAACAGGTGGTAATCACTTGGCGCTATAAGCAAAAACTGAGGCTTGAGCACTTAGTGTGGTTCTTAAATGTGGTAAAGGATTAAGAATATACATTATATTTCATCTATATTGATGAGAAAACATGATAGTAAGATGATAAACTCAAAAAATCTGATTCACAAGACAGATTTGGATAAATTAGCTTTGTATATAGCTAACAACTATATGATTTTTGCATTACTAGTAATATTACAGATGAATGCTTCACTATTAACATTATTAGTGAAAGTTCAAATGATTACGGTTGTGTAATATTTCATTGTTAAGAGGACATTCCTAGTATTATGTAGATGTCTAACAAGATGATGACTAGATGAAATTTAACGAAATGAACAGAGCTAAGTCTATTGTAGTGAATAATTTTAAGCATTTAAATTAATTTTATGTTTAGTTTTCTCTTTTCATGTTTGTTTAGAGTTACTAGTGAGTTTGTCTGAAAATTTGTTTCGCTAAAAAATGCAACAACTATTTTATTTAAACTTAAATCTAAATTAAACTTAATCCGGCTCGAAGGGCCAAAATGTAGGGTGCAGTGCAGAGGGTTGTATTAAAATGTTGTTTGTTTTCAAATGTTTAATGTTGAATTGACTTATAAATAACTTATTTGTAAAATGTTATAAAATGTTAATGTTAAAAATGTTAATGAATGCACCCGACTAACGCGGTAATCAAATGTGCACTGGTCGATCGTAGGAATGACGTTGTGCATTACGCCAATACCGCTGAGTAAGGTGTTCGGTAGAAATCATCGAACAAGTTATATTATTATTTGGAGTTTAATGTTTGAGATTACCATTATTTCCTTAACACCTGTACATAATGAGCAATTGCATTATCCAGTACGTATTTAATTAGATCCTCTCTTTAGCTTAACTTATTCCATTCATATCAGCTTCATAATTTGTTTTTTTCTCTCCATTTATGCAAATCCATTCTGGCAAACATATTATGTCATTCCATAAATTTTGAAATTATCATCTTCATATAATCCATCTCTTCTTTGGCCTTTGTCTCCTGTGATATCCATGTTCTTTTCAAAATTTGCTTTGTAATGTGATTCTGACATGTCCGAACCAAGCCAACGTTTGACAAATCAGTCTCTCTATTTAGGTTTATCCAGTGATAGTTCCATGGTTTGTAAAATAATGTTACATGAATCAAATCAATTAGTTTCTCATCAGATAAAAGAAAATGACGAACCACACATAAGACTTTCAATCACCCCCAAAAACCATAACGTCCTAAGTCGCTATGAAATTGTGACAACAAACGTCTTTTTGCTAAAATCCACTACAAGAATGCAGTGTTCATCGTTCAACAAAAAAGTAGCGAAGCGAATGAAACCGGAACGTTTGCGAAACACGTACGTTAGCTCCAAAACAACGGACAAACGGACCGAAACAGTATTTCACGTAGTTAAAATAATTTCTAATATGACACAATTCAATTAATTGATATGGATTATTGTTAATTTGCTGATTACGAGAAATTAATTGTTTATTTTCCTACAATACTGATAATAACTTTTCGTGTAGCTATGCTGAAGCAATTATTCCCTGTGATATTTATTACGCACCATTTTCTACTTTTCCTTGAATTGTTTATAAGTGGATTGAGTAAATTAGATTTAGATCTCATTATATTATTATAGAGAAATTTATGTTAACTAGACTTGAAAACTAGCACAATTTGATTATCTAAAATAAAAGTTAAAACCAACTTTAAAGGCCATTGTTTGAAGTAATGTAGCATGTTTTAGAATCTTTAAGATATGCAATCAAAAATGAAATTATAAACTAAATATTAACCTATCATAGAGTAATATGTAATTACACTTGCACTAGGGTCAACAAATCTGACTTTAATTTGAAAGAATAATTTCCGTATTCCTTTTACGTCTTTTTCTGTATTCCTTACTTTCTCCACTTTGAGTTCACTAACATCGATATTTCCACATAATTTAAGACAATTACAACAATAATAGAACAAGGCGATATACAACTGGTGATTATATCATTTTGTTGTCTGTCACCGTTGGGGCTGGACTGACACGGGATAGTTCTGTCCTGCATGCCGCACCATTTAATTTAAGAATTGGTCTATTATCTTCAGAGGTATGTGGAAATTTCTAGAATAGGTTATATGCGTTGTTATGGGTATATATTAGGGTTCTTGGTTTTTGTTGCTTATAAATATTTTAACCTGTTAGTTTTTTGATCCTTGGATTCATGTTTAACTTGTAGTTTCATTTGTTAGTATCAGTTCATATTCTTCGGAAATCCTTAAATTGAGTCTTAACTAAAAGTCATCATCTTTAATTTTTACCATTGTTGTCATTACCCTTCTCATTGAACTGTAGCATTTCACAAGTCTTCTTTACATGTAAAGGTTTTTGTTTGAATGATTCATAGCCAGTGCATGTATCAAAGTTTTCCAGCACAGAACTCTTAAACACTTCCATATATCATTCAAATGGTTTCAAAAGTTGAATACGTGAACCAAGCATGCCAAGGACATTAACTTTTGTTCCATGCATGACCGTACTAAACGTAGTTTAATAGGATAATAGCCATATTTCTGTTTCTGACAAGGGCGCGGCTTACGACAGTTCTGACATCACTCCGGCCAAATACGTCTGGATTAATTTGGTAGAACAATACGTTGTTATTTGTACCTTTATCAAATGCTTCATTTGGTTTGTTTCTGCTGTAGTTTTAAGTAGTTTCGTGTTTTGTGGAGGTGGATTATTGAAGGAGATGGCCAAAGATAAACTGACTAAGAAACTTAAAGTGACTTTTGGCCTCCTATTAAAGTTTCATAATTTCTTTCGATCTTGTGTTAGGACGCAATAGTTGTGGAGTTTCAGTAGATCAGATTTGCCTCTGCTACATCACTCCAGAAACTGTTAAGAGTAATTCATATTGCTTTCATGCATTTTTAAACACAACAGTCACTAAGGGTTCATGCTCAGAGAGTCTTGTAAATACAGTGAGTGTGGTGTGTCGTGATGTGAGTTCGAGTTCCAGTGGTACTACCCAAAAGCGAACGAGAAAGAGGGTAGACAGATTTGTTTGCTCTTAAATCGACCCGCAGTATCCAGTCTATTCGTGATCATGACGTTTGTAACAACGTTGAAATATCCAGACAACTCAATTAATTAAATATCGTGGTAAGAACCCGTTGAAAATGCATGAAAGTATTATAGAAAACCGCAAGTGTCTGAATAAGTTTATAATTCATATTGGTAAGAGTTAATATATCAATGGCCAATCTTGTCGATCTCTCAGTCTCACTATTCATGTGATAGTCAAGAATTCACAGCAATATTGGCATGACTTTAGATGTCACAACAAAATCGTCGGTTTATTATGCTCGTGGCATTAATACTTTTACGTGAAGTATTCTTCTTTATTACACAATGTATTTGAGATTACATCCATATCATCAACCCATCTATAAACAAGACACGCATCCATATTTCACTCAAAGGATCGAATATAAATTTTCGCAACATAATAATCATCTTCATTGTTATTTTTATCCACAAATAAAAAGACTGATTAATCGTGTGTCAAAACTGATGAATCTTCAGTCATTCTGAATTAGGACCGGCGCTTATATGGGAACTTAGCTAAATATAATAGACAGAATTATTTATACAGAAGTTAATGCTTTAATAAGCTTTTGTAACGTATTAATCACCTTTTTCATAGATCCTGTTGACACTAGGGTTGACAAATCAGGTTTTCCTCTTCTGCATTGATAGTTTTTCTGCAGCGTTACCAACTTAGCACCTTTAGCGTCAAATTTAGTGATAAAATGGTGGTTTAGTGGTTTTTTTAGCAGATTTAAGAGACGATTTCGATTTTAGGCATAATTTATTAATATTTCGATGGTATTGGATTGTAAAAGCAGAAGGTAAAAGCACACAACGGCACATTAAAGACATACGTGGGAGCAGGAGCTAGAGTAGAATTAAAGTAGTATTATACTGGACTGTATCGATATGGACTTATCATCCATTTTCCAAAAATATAACGCTATTTTAGAATATTTGAGTTGATAACTCTGAGTTGATATGTGTATTATATGACACTGTCTAGAGCTCATTTAAATCCAACTGGAATTTCATATTTCTGAAACATTTATGAGTTCTGAAAAGGTGTTTTGTAAATAGATTCATTTCTGTATATCTATTCTGTATAACAGGTTTGAGAAGCGCATCTGAATGTAGGCGGGAAACCAGTTCTTGTTTTAGGCTAGTAGCTTTAGTGTTTTCGAGTGTCGTGTGAACATCATGATTCATTCGAAACGTTTATAATGTAATACTTTTGGTTAAACTTTCTTTCGGATTTGTGGTTAGCCTAGATAAAACTGTTGATTTGAGCGGTTTTTTGACCAATTTCCGAAAACTGAAGGTTATTAATTTGACTGTATTTTATGTTTGTCTTTGTGTAGCTTTGATATGGGAGGATCGAATCGAATGTTTCTTCCTTGAGATATTTGTTTTCCCGATGGACTACTTCGAATGAAGAACGCTGAAAGTATAAAAAATATTTTTCTTATATTACGAGGGAGGTATTATGAAGTTGCCGTCTAGATGGAAACAGATTATGGAACAAAACGGCGCATATTTGAACTAAATCCGATCACTGTATCACTTTTTATAAAGCATTGAATAAAGAGCAAAAAAAGCGTTAGGGAGATATTTGACAGCCTTTTTATTATAACGACTATTTTTCACGTATACTTTAGAATTTAAAGAATACAATAAAATGTAGTAATGAATTTTGCTAGACACTTTCTGTCTGCGGTTTCTTTTATCCAAAATTTTTTAGAACATAATTGAGGTCTGGCAAGACAACATGCCTGAATCTTTTAAAGTATTTATGAGTATATTTCTGAAATTTCTATAATGTTTTTTTATACCCAACATTCACAATCCACGCTTTGGCAATCACTTTACCAATTCAATGTACGAGTAATTTTAATTTAATTGATTCTAAATACGAAATTAAATAATATAAACGTGCATAGGTATGTTGTAATGTATTTAACATTTCAAACGTGATAATTTAATCAATATATCAATTCATCGTTTCATAATAATTTACACTTTGAAATGTCAATGAGGTGCATCTTCAGTACATGAACAGTAACTATCAAAAGATGTGTATATTGTTGTTGCTTTGTTTTGTTTTGTAAGCACATTTCTGAGGTTTATGCTAGTCGCAACTGAAAATGGCGCTTGTTGTTGGCTCTGTAGTTGAAATTCAGCTTTGTGATAGCTACCTACGTCAATATTTTTGTATATTTATTCTCGATTTATATAAATATTTATGTGAAATATCGCCTAGTCTATCTATCTAGTTGATTTATATAATATATCGACATAAAACACACATTCTTCAAGCTCATATCTGGTTTCCCATAAAAGGTATAATCGTCATATTTCGAGATTTTGGTCACATTCAGATTTTTATCGTATGTTTTTAAATCAAAGTAAAGAGCAATAAAAGTTAATGCATATAAAACAGAGTGGTTTACAACAGACACTATCAAGCTCGTGTATAGGCTCTTTACTTAGGAAATAAAACAATTGCTGAAACTATTACATAATTACTTTATTAGTATTGGTCTAGACTGCAATATACAAGTATATAGTGGTTACCTAATAAGACAATTTCTTTAACGAATCACATTTATTTTCGGAACATTTTGTTGATAGAATTTTTCTGTATTGAGTACTACATTGGAAATTACATTATGTTAAACTATAGATACTGCTTCTATCCTTGAGGAATTCTACATCGAGGATCGTCTTTCTACGGCGGAGCAGTTACGAATTTTGAAGTCTCCAGAAACTAATTTGATAGACAGGCTTGTCCCCTAGGATTATAAGGAAGGAAACAAATATGGAATTCAGTGCTAAACACGAGAGTCTTGTAGATACAGTGAGTGTGGTGTGTCGTGATGTGAGTTCGAGTTCCAGTGGTACTCAAAAGCGAACGAGAAAGAGGGTAGACAGATTTGTTTGCTCTTAAATAGACCCGAAGGATCATGACGTTTGCAACAACGTTGAAATATCGAGACAACTCAATTAATTAAATATCGTGGTAAGAACCCGTTGAAAATGCATGAAATTATTAAGGAAACAAATGTGGTGGGTCAATCACCAACACGCTGGACTGATCTTATCATGAAGATCGACAATGATCGTAATGCCTGGAACCGCAGAAAGTGATTACTGTTTTTAATTTGTGATGTTCTAATTGTATCTAATTTATATTATGCATGCTGTAATCACTTTTAATTAAGGGTACATATAGTCATAATCTTTGATTTAGATAAGTATGCATTATTAGTGTACTCTTGTTAGTGATTCTGAAATTAAAAAAACTTGAGAGGTGTCAAGGGGCACCCGGATGGAATGAAGTTCCTTTCGATCAATTAGTGAGGCAATGAGAGAATTGTATTAAATTTTTTTTAGAAAAAAAAAAAAATTATGAATGTGAAATTTTGAAAAAATGATCACAGCGCCATCTAGCATTAATCATATAAAACAAAATAAGGAATTGTTTTAAAAGATTTTAAACACAGCGCCATCTAGCGATAATCATCTGAAACAAAAGAAGTGTCGTGCCAACTTTTTCATAAGAATTTCTGTCTAGGCCCCTTTCGATAACGCGCGATAAGGAACTTCGTTCCAATAAATAAAGTGGCAAAGTATTTCAATGCGGAAAGCAATGTCTCAAAATACTATCATTGCAACGATCGCTCTACCAAAGAGTGAACTGCTAAGAAGAAGAAGATACATAGATAAATACAACGGATTTAAGACATACATGAATCAAGAATCAGATTTGCATCAATTAGCGATCTTAATTCGTGAAAAAATGTTGATGGAACTCATTAAATCTGTCGGATAAAGCTCCGTAGTTGTCATAACAAATGATATTTTTTTGTCGTTACTTGTAAAATATAGATTAGATTCTTACATCCCACACGTTAACCGAATGTAAATCAAATAGTGTATCTAAATTTATTATAATGTAACATTAACTGATGCCCTGAGGATCAGATCGTAATCTCTTTATTGAAAACGACACCTACGCTTTTGAGATAATATAACTAACACTCCATTTATTAAATTATAGGGTAAATTTTTGATTAACTTCAAGAATGATTGCAGTAGAATCCGTGTTTATTAAATATACTTTTTACTATTACTTATTTGTAGAATACTTTTTACAATCTATGTCAGTCTGTCTATTTGATAGTTTATTTCTGAGACACGTATCTAGACGGAATTTTCATTGGCAGATAGATCATATACTGGGGAGTAACATGTTATACTACTTTTTAATATTGTTTACTTGACGCGGATCAACTTGTCCAAAATAAATGCTACAGGCAATTTATTACACAACACAATCATTCAATCAACATAATTATTTCTATAGAGAAATCCGATCAATAATTCGAAAGTGTTCTCCACAGTCCAATGTTTGTCCGAAAATGGATCTGTCGATACGTGGCCGCCGCTATGGGCCATGAAAGCGGTGCCCCACATGCATTTTATATACAGGGTGTTCCAAAACTATGCGACATGAATGGGAAGTGCCTTAAATAATAGAGATAGGATGTTTTGCTGAAAGGAAACATTATTTTATTTTTGATGTTTAATAATACTGCATTCACGGATTTTTCGTTAATTGTTTGGTTTATCTGAAAATCGAACAAACAAAATCGGAAAAATCAACACCCTGTAGTTTTATGATGCTAATTGAAAGAACGGTTAAATACGAATAATCTTTGCTAACAAACATAGTATCTAAAACTAAAGGAACAATGTGAAACGTTTGAGTAAACATATCAACATAGTTTTGGGACACCCTGTATATGTTATGAAGAACAATATATTGCGTATGGTCAAGGTATATTAGTCCACCATTTGTGCAGACGTTGACTGAATATGATATTGAACTAATAAATTGTAAACATTATCGGTAGAGTCATCTATGATTACATTGATTTGTTGTCTACATTTGGTAATGGAACCTACTTAATGTTGTGTATTAAAATTATAAACGGGTAGAAGATTTATTATGTTCTTTCAATACCTTGTTCTATGACTCGCCTTAAAGCTGTCTCGTGTTTTGATATTTTGCTGTCATTAAAATTCTTCCACGATTTAATTTAGTTAATTTTCTAACCTATATGTATCTATTTACAAAAGCTTTAGATTAAAGGAAGCATATAGGAATTTGTCGACTAAAATCTATTAATCACTCAACTGAGAACGTCAATTTTCGCTAGATGGTGAAACTGGGATCGCTTCCCCGGAGTTCGTTCGGAATCACTACCTTATTTGACTATCTTTTAAAATTGATTTTTACCATAAAATTTTGATTATTTTTTTTAATTTAACCTAATATTCTTGTAATTATTTATTCTTAAAATACGCTGTAACATATTTAGGACCAAAATATATTATCCCCAGAAAATATGAGATGAAAATAAAATGTAAAGAAAACAAGTTTCCGAACCAACATCACGTCGTACTCAATTTTGGCTCCTGTCACAGACTTGGCAAAAGTAAACAAACCAATTTTGTTGCCGATCCCAGTTGAGTGGTTAAAATACCTATTATAATATAACTTTGACATCATTTTCATAAATATTTCTTTAGCACGTATGGCACTGCAGCATAATTGGAGTGTATAGAAGAATTGGCGTACTGCGCAGTATGATTTATGTATCAAACTTTAATACTATGTTTTACTTATAAGTTCAACGGCATCTAAAAGGCCGTCGACACCCAGTCTAGTTGATTACATACCTACAGATCTATTATAGGAAACTCATCGTGTTGCGCAACATTGAAACTTTTACTTTTCTTTTTACAACCGCTAATGAGAAACCATCTTTGAGTTACCGTAATCTTATTTGGATTTATTCCTGTCATCAATAGTAATAAATTCATCAAACAAGTGACCTACCTAGAATTATTACATATGGAATCAACATCATGAACAACAGAATGAAGCCAATTTAAAGTGCACCGATCGCGCGTAACAACACGATATTCTGGCGTTAGTGTACTGATCACACTCAATTCGTTTAACACACTAATAAAATATTACATACACATAAGTTCTTTAAAAATTCACTTTGTTATTTATGATGTTGATTCAAAACATCGTGTTGTTACGCGCGATCGGTGCGCTTTAAATTGGCTTCATTCTTTTGTTCATGATGTTGATTCCAGATGTAATAATTCTATGGTGACCTATTACCAAACGTTAAGTCTTTGATTTTAATTTTGCATTTATTCACAAGTGTACACATTAGAGACCATCAAGGTTCATGTTGCATCAAACTTGTTGGATCTTTTATTGCTTAATTATCATCTATTTGTTGATTAGAGTCTTTGTCAGACTCTTTGAAATACGCTTCTTTTGTTTCTTTATTAATAAACATTACTTTGGCAGTGATAACTGAATACTAACTTTTTACTGTATCATCTTGCAATTTTCTAAATTCATTTGTTTTAGAGAAAATAATATGTTACCGTCCATCCACTTGTCTTCTTCTATTCTGTTCACTATTTATTAAATAGTTCCAAAAATGAGATGGACTTTATTTTAAACAACCTTTTTAAGGCAGTGATTTTGTTTCTATAACATTCTAGAAAGGTTTCTAGAACATTTTTAAGCATGTCATTTAGTGTGGAAGTGTTTTAACACCAGTGCAACCTGCATAGCTTATAAACAGTTACGTGCAAACTACGGTTCTAAAATTACATATCTCTTCATTTTCCCGAGTAACTCGATGAAAATGTTAATTTCCTGCAATAATCATGGGATCGTTCATTGGATACTGCACTGCGGTCGCAGCTGCCCTACCATGACGAGTCGTGAGAACAAACTCCGCTTCCCGTACGAAAGTAATCAATTTTCCGACAACGAAATAAGCTGTGGCCAATCGCACGATAAGTCCAATAAAAAATGCGAAGCCATCTTTAAAGATGTTTTAATAAGAAATAAAGTTGATCTTGTAAAAAGATGTAATCGTTATTTTATAAGGCTTTTTAAGTTACGACAAGGTACGCTCGACGTTTTTTTTATGTTGTTGCTCAAACTTGTAAACTGATAACCTTCTTTTGATTATTTTTCTTCATCGAAGATAAATTATGTTGAATCGAATGTCGATTTTTCTGCAATTACACTATTTTCGGGATTTTATAAGCATACCTATAGTTTCATGTCTCTAACTTGATACAGGATTAGAAATGGCACCAAATATATACTACAATAATTTATTTTAAAGAAAACTTTTTAAATACAAGCTTTTGAAATCCTGGATATTATGTAGCAGTAGAGTGCTAGCTAATACAAGTAAATCGAGCCCAAACACGACGGGTCTATCTCGTTTAGCACACATCCAGTACACTTTAATATAAAGCTTGTAAAAAGGCGTTCTCGCTATCATAATTTTATATTCATTATCGCATCGAGTGTTTCATTTTTTCTACATAGGTACTTTTACTTTTCCTTAGGTTCGCCATCCACATTCTCACCAAATAACACCCGTAAGTCGTAACAGAATCAACAGTAAATTCTCAATAGATTCGCAGTATTTGACGTTACTGTATTCGGTCAAGGTTCAGCGGCGAGGTCCTTCATTGTAAGCGTCGTGATCATCGAGGCGTGCTCAACATCTGAACACTGCATCATCGTCATCGAATCATTACAACATTATATTTGTAATGATGAATTCGTGGTGTTTGTTTTTGATAGTCATTAATAATTTTGGTTTTTTTTTGGGGAATGTATAATTCATAACATGGGTATAGAAAATTAATATAGACTTCAGTTTCAGATACTGTCCGCTACCTAGGACCTATCTTTTCAAGCTTCTAGGTGAAAAATAATGATTTTTAGGATATGTGACAACATACATACACACATAGTAAAACACTAAATTCACAGATTTAAGTATTCGTACTATACCAACAAATATTACTAACTAGCTTTTGTCCGCGACTTCGTTCGCGTCGACTTCAGGTTCGTCCCGTCTAGTCTAGTCGTATAGCCTATGTGTTATTCTGATGTACATATAAGCTATATTGTGGTAAAGTTTCATTCAAATCCATTCAGTAGTTTTTACGTGAAAGAGTAACAAACAAACATACATACATCCATACTTACAAACTTTCGCCTTTATAATATATATTAGACTAAAGAGGAAATGTCGTGATGTTTTTTTTTTAAATTCTAGGGCTAATCTTTAGATCTACTGAACCAATTTAGAAAATTCTTATAGTAATAGTAAGACATAACGTCACACAGGCTATATAATAATTCTAAAATTAGTTGAAACTGCCTCTAGTAGTATTGTTAAAGTTGTGTGGTTCAGTTAGTATACATTTTCGTACTATAAGTCTAAACTTTCTTGCTAATGACTTCAACTCATCTCCCACATAAAGAGGCGTCTCATATGTGCCGTATGAATAGTTAGGTCTTACTATTACCTAAGTTATTTAGGCATGTAAGTAGGTCGCGTTAGGTGCGGGCTTTGTTTTGAAACGTATGCTTGACATGTGAGTGTGTTCATTGTATTAGTGTAGGAACGAGTTTGCGAGGATTTGATTGTAGAAGTTGATAGATATGTGAGGAATTTTAGTTCTTTTGCTCCATCTTATGTAGTTATAGGCGGAATGTATAATTCTCGAAATGTATATTTTCTTAATAATTTTATTCTAATTTTTTATTTTCTTTTTTTTTTTCAATTGGAGGAAATCACCGGATCGGTATGTGGGAGTTGAACCGCACTAAAACCTCCAACTCACACTCAGCGTCCGAACCCCGGCTGAGGCCAGAACCCAGCACGGGGTTCGGAGGGACGGCGCGACGCGTTACGCGCTCGGCACTCTTTCCCGTCGCTCCGTCCCCGGACGCCGAACCGGTAGCCGCCGGCGAATACGGCCACCGGCTCTCTCAGTCGGCGGGCTTTCCGAAGCCCGCCAAGATGGGACCGCGTGTCACCCTCCCACGGAATACCCCGCTGAACCAGCGTGGGTCGGGGAGCGCGGTCTACCATCCCCCGGATGCTCTAACGCTAAGAATTTTATTCTAATAACATGTTACTGACATTTGGTTATCGGGCTTATAGACTTAGTGTTGCATTTTGAGCTTCAAATAATAGGGAGTGAGCATTGAATAAAACAGAGCAAAATAAAACTCTTTTTAAAACTTGCCGAGTGCTAACGACAGCTTACTCATAGGAAACCTATACATCAACTACTATAAATTGTATTGGTCCACAATAAATCACATCAAACGCAACGTGTCCATTATTTTGTAAACACAGATTCAACTTATATAACCGAATGTAACTTCCATGTAATATATTTAAATATATCATAGTTACAGAATAGTTATACTAAACAGAAGTATTTTTATTGTCGGTATCTAATTTTAGACATGAGCCGGTCACAATTGCAGTTAACAAAATATGATTTTTAGTTTATTGTTGTCTATTTACACAGACAGACCTGACTGACCTTACCACAATCTAATATATATAAATCTCGTGTCACGATGTTTCTCCGCGATGGACTCCTAAACTACTGAATCGATTTTAATTTAAATTGGCACACCATGAGCAGTCTGGTCCAACTTGAGAGATAGGATAGCTTAGATCAAGGTCTGATGATGGAGCTGGAAGGTGGCCACAGGAACTGCGTCAATAAGCAAGGTAACCTCATCGTGTTTAGGCTCTAATGAAGCGTCCTGATGCATACCCTTAGAAAATTCCCGGGAACAACTCCTATGCAATGCAGACGAAGTTGCGCAGGCAGTTAGTTGATCTATAGATAAACCTAAGCGTGTATGTTGCACAACTGTGTATTATGTTATGCTACTTAGCTCAACTATGACTAACAGGTATAACTCTTAAGGGCCATTTGTCAACACCGTGCATTTAAAACATTTCTGAAACTTTTGACACTAGTTTTCCATAGAGAGTTGTATAAGAGCATTAGCTAACCTCTCACTCCCACCACTGTACCTTACTCTTGTGTAGTCAGGATGTCACCACCGTAATGATTCTAAACTGTGATGCCTACAAAGTGTGATTCTCAAGGCTTGAAGGCAGATTTTCTTCTGTACATTCATTTGTTTTGTGTAATAGGCGTATTATGAAGTATGCAAATATCACACCGGTGGGTCTAACCATTGTACAACTAATGAATTATTCAATAAACGTTTGTAAAGATTATACGTTTAACAATCAAATCCCTGTCGAGTTAGTGTGAATCACTGAGCGTGGTGCAATCACACATACGAAAGAAATGTTTGGTACAAAGTACCTAGTAGAAAAATATAACTAGCTACAATAGTTCCGTGCTTACTTTTCTAGCGCTAGAAGTCCTAAAACACACCTTAACGCGACTTCAAACAATGCATAAATATGCTTTTCTACCTACCTATACAAGTGTACCTATTTGAAATTAAAGTGTATCGCCTGGTATAACTTTTGTTAGAAATAAAATCCGGTGTAGCATTACCAACTACTTAGATCAAAAGATGGAATTTCTGATTTTACTGGTGTTTAGTTGGTGTCTTTTTAATGCTCTTAATGTTAGCATAATTGATTGAAGTGTAAACCAGCTGTTATAAACATTTTCGTCTAAAAAGAAATAGATATATTTTCTCTCATCGTTCATATCTTACACTACAAGCGATAATTTAGATATGCATTGTTATGTATTGTTTTATAAACAGGCTGCATTGTGCGAGTGTTGATTACTATCGCTATTTTCACGGCGAGACTTTATGATGAATCAATCGTGGATAACCTCAGGAATGTATACAAATACTATTGTTAAAATATTTATAGAAGAGTGGGTTTGTATGGAGTGTTGGTTGGATCTAAACGTAGGATTTGCATGGCGCCGTATTATAGGTGGGTTTAGACAACCTGTCAATCAAGAGATGATCCTGCGTGGTGCGTGTAATATATTGTGTAATGCTACAATATGAGAGTGATTTGTTTTGGCATTTTTCTATAAGATCAATCTATCGAATGTGTCAATGTGAACTATCTATTGATATCCGTTTGAACATCCACGGTTCGTTTCAGGAATTCTTTTTTGCCACCCACCATCCGGCTATGGCATGTGTTTCCCTCTAAGTTGAAGAAACTAAGTCAAAAATGACTTGTCGTTCTTCAAACGGGAATTGACAAAATTCCTTAGATGTAGGCTGTAGGTAGTGGCGTCGCTATGTTCCCTGACATTGCAGAGGTCCATGAGCGACGGTGACCTCTTACGATCAGGTGATCCATAGGCTCGTGTGCCTACATGTTTATAAAAAAAAATTTGAGAGGTGTCATGGGACACCCGAATAGAACGAAGTTCCTTTCGATTAAAAGATATCTTAATAATTTTCTATTTTTTTTCCTAACGTAACGACAATAAGGAACGTGTTTTAAAAGATTTTGATCACAGCGCCATCTAGCGATAATCATCTAAAACAAAAAAGTGTCGGGACAACTTTTCGTAAGATTTTTTCCGTCTAGCCCCCTTTCGATAACGCGCGATAAGGAACTTCGTTCCAATAATTCATATTGGTTTCGTAATGTGAATACCTAGTTCTGTAGAAGTGTACATATTGTTCGTTTTGATTCTTACACAATTATGCCACCATTATTAATATTGCATTCAGCCAAACTAAAAGTAATTACTCAAAGTATTATAGTTTGTTTATTACAATTAGAAGTAACATGAATACTATTTCTACATTATATTTCACCAATTTAAATCTAGAATAAAAGTCTTACAAATAATACTATCTAATCATGTTAAATATAATGTGCCAATACTCTAAAACTAATTTAAATTTATTGTTGCAGGTAAATAAATAACTCTTCAAGGAATGGCGTAAGTGTAATTTTGAAATAAATTTTGAAAAATAATAAAACGCAAATCTTTGTATTGTAACGATACAAAAGATTGCCTTCATAGCAAATTGTTTAGAACAAAACGCAATGGACCGTAAGTACAGAACAATGAGACAATTGTCAACAGATCCTTTGGTTTTTGTCTTGTGGAATTACAGTAGTAAATTGCATTTAGATGTAAACAGAAGTGAGATAAATAGTAAAATAATCTTAATATTATCGAAGTTTATGAATGGGAACACTTGACTCGTCTGTGTACCATTTTATTTTATTTTTTTTTGACGGGTGGAAATCGTCGGTCTTCCACTCGCCCCACGAGTGGAGTATGTGGGGGTTGAACCGCACTAAAACCGTCCCGGGAACCGTCGCGCTCGACGTCCGATCTAGTAGGGGTGACAGGACGCGTTCGCGATTGTCGCTCACGTATCGCCCCGTCACCCCCGTCGTCGTCTGTTTACCATAGAAATACAGTTTCAAAGACAAAGTTCCATAAGACAGTTGATCATATCAAGATAGAATAGAGAGAGAAGACGTATTACGCCGACTCCATTTCAATGGGATTAGATGTAGCGAAAGAAGATCAAATAACAAAGTTTTTTGGTTCCAAAAGCATTAGCTTCCTATCTCTATTATTATTTACAAAAAGACTTTGTCTTGTGGAGGTATAAATGATGAACGATCCGAAATTGATGTAAAGCTTATATTTTAGGATATTTACAATAAAAACAGAAATAGAAATAATTAAAATTGAAATGCGAGAAGTAAGCGTTTTCACCAAGAGCCCGTAGATGACATCTGTCTGTTCGTTCGGTCTTCCTCGTTCGCGCTCGGGAAAAAACATGCGCGCGCAAAAGTACGTCGCACGCGATGCGCTTCAACTGCGACGGTAATGTTCGCCACAGTCTAAAAAGATCATGTTAATTTAATTTTTTAACAATACTTCTAGGTGTTAATACTTCAACTATTATATTAAATTACTAATTATCAACATATAAATTCTTAGAAATAACTTCTATACAAGGTCGCGACATTGCAATTCAGTCCGGAAGTACGATTTTACGCAAAAACTTGAGTTATGTAAACGTAATGATCATGTAATTACGATATGTTACATTTTTCTCGTTCGACACGTATTCTCAATACATACGTGCGTTATATAATTTACATTATTTTGCATATGTATAAGTATATGCTTATGTTGTAGAATAGGTGACTTCGAATTTTGTTATTATTTTTTTATTTAGATTGTATCTAAATAATATGTCTATATTTTTTTCTGATTAGGTAAAAGCGTATGATATAGGTGTCTCATACATTTTTTTTCTTTCTCAATAGTTAAATGAGACTACAGTGCACTTGAAACTTTTTTTTTTGTTGCATGATTGATAAACGAGCCTACGGCCCACCTGATGGTAAGCGGTCACCGTCGCTCATGAACCTCTGCAATGCCAGGGCAATGAGGGGCTGTTATCTATCGCCTACCGATACAGAACTTTTCTTAAACCAACTAAGTTTTGCTTATGGGCCTCTACTATTGAGAGCAATAGAGGGTTACCCATCACCTGCCTGAAGTCTTTCTTAAATCATGTGACAACAATAAGTTGGTAGTAGATGCTAGCGATTGTTTTTTTTTTATTTGCAACATGGAGGCAAACGCTTTGTTGGCCTACCAATCACTAAGTAGAGTAGAAGTTTGTATCACAGTAAAAATAAGGCTAAAAAAAACCATAAATTGAATTGCGGTGAATAATTTATTTTCACTTTTCCTATTACCGCAAAGTAAATAGAAATTGATTGTTTGAACACGTAGATTACTAATACATTCAGATAACGTTTCTTTTCTACGTGATTTTATTCATTTGTGGATTAGAAATAGAGATTCTGTATAATAATATACCAAGTATAGTGGGTCGTAGACCTCGTCTTCAGTGGGCCTCTGTTTTTTATATTGTATTTTTAAATTTTATTCCTTTGTTAATTTTTTTAAAAATATAATGTAAAAATAAGTGTAAATAAATGAATACCAAGTAGTAAATTAAGTAGGTCTACAAATAATCTATCTAATAATCTAATCTACCCTAAAATATTCTAAGAAACAAACTGTATTCAATTTCTCTATTTTATTGAAATACTGTCAAAAAAAAATACTTGACCAAATAAAAACTAAAAAATAAACTTCAACAAATCTAATTACGCACGTAATACAACATATAATATTTATTTTTTAATTATATAACTTTTTTATTTTAAAAATGTATTCAAATTTCCTACAATATTATGCTTTTACGCAATTTTAAAATAATAGACTGTTTTATTGCGCAAGTGCGTAAGAACACTACGAGGTCACTATTAGTTTACACCGGATGTAACAAACTCCCCAAATATTTGCCAATAGAAAATCTCGATTTCTCAAGAAAGGTCGCACAGTACAAATAGTGAATAGTAATAAAACCGTTTAAAAACACAGACCTTCAACAGTTATTTTTAATTTATTTTATTTCCATTTTTCTTATTTTCTCTCCAGATTTAAAACTTAAATACTTTGTAATTTTTTTCTGTACCATTTCAATATTAGAGATGTCACAGTTATAGTCATAAGTACTGTTATAGTAATATATGACAATATTTCATGCATTTTTTTATTGCACGATAGATAAACGAGGTTACGGCCTACCTGATGGTAAGCGGTCACCGTCGCTCATGAACCTCTGCAATGCCAAGGTAATGAGGGGCCTTTATCTATCACCTACCCACACAGGACTTTTCTTAAACGTCGTTTAAACAGGGACATGTGTTAGCGCTCCGGGAACAGCGCGGACGAGTCCATTACAAATCGAAATGGTACGGGGCAAAAGTGAGCATTACATACAGAATTAGACCATTTTCCTCGATTTTAATTCTTCGTTGGGTTTGTTTACTTGTTGTATACTAGATGGCATTATTATAAATTGATCATTTAAACAGAATTCTAGCGTATAAAACAGTTGTCAATGTCCTCACTTTATCTAAGTAAAACAAATCAGCATACCAATTAATAGTCAACCACGACTCATGGCTTTCTCATGCAAATTTTATTGGTACTCGTGTGCCAACATCAAGAATGTGTTACTGTTATCTCATTATCTCGTGACACTGCTTTTAATTGTATGAGTCTGTGGGAACATTGTGCAAATGGATTTCTAAACTGACAAAACATTTGTATTGTTTTGGAGGAGATGGTTTAGATAAGTTTTGGCGGCATGAATCAAAGGAAAAATTAAGTGTTTAAAACTGAACACCTTGCGTGGAACTATTCAATAGAAGAATATATTGATTCACACAGACAGATAAAATGATATCTATAGAATCTAGCAGCTGTCACGAAGGAGGATTTATAGTTTAAACCATGAACTTAAAAAACTTAAAGCTTATTTGCGACTTCGACACGATAGCTTATTTTCGTAGTAGAGCGTAGTTTTATAAAGATTGAAGTGTACATAAAGACAGACATACAGCAACTTAAACCTGTTATACCAGACGTAGTTCCCATCTATTTATCACTAAAAATGTATCCATAATGTTATGTGTATGTTCATCACAGTCAAATAATATAAATATTTTAAGCAATCTTTCAACGTACAGACTTCACGTACGAGTCGTTCTAAGAAAGTCAAAAGTACCGAATATTCCATTAGAATAACAATAAGATCGAAAGTACAGGAAATGTACTATACTTTAATAGAATGATACTGATATGGAATTGTTAATTAGTATATTGATTTATTGGTCGAGCTAGTGGCCTACTGAATTTGGGTATACGTGCTGAAATGCAGTGGTGGTTTTTGGTATTGAAATTAGAAAAACTAAGTTTCGAAAAAGAGCTTCAAGAAAAGAGTGTGCAATTTTTTGACTGAAACACGTTCAAAATGTAACATTAGTTTAAAAACTGTTTTTTTTTAAATTATCCGCGCAACTTTGCTGTCACCACAAAGGCTTTACTTAATTGGACTTATACTTTAGATCTTTAATAAAAAAAAAATGCGTATAATCTTCGATAAATGAAATATTCAATACTGGAAGATTTTTGGAATCGCACCTAAAAATTTTGAAATAAGCGCGTTCAAAAAAGTTCTTCTACTTTATACATAGATTTATTAAATCTGACTGGTATCTGTACCAACCCATTACTGCCCACTGTTGGGCTCAGGTCTCCATAGGAGAGGGATTAGGCATAGTCTACCACGCTTGCCTAGTGCGGATTGGGGACTTCACATATCTTCAAAGGATTTTTAGAACCCTTTTCCGATATGCAGGTTTTCTCACGATGTTTTCCTTCACCGTTTATAGTCAGTGGTGTTGTGACTTGCATTGCACATAAATCTTTTTTTTTTTTTTTTTTTTTATTGCCATGTAGGCAGACGAGCCAACGGCCCACCTGATGGGAAGTGGTTACCGTCGCTCATGAACCTCTGCAATGTCAGGGGACACTGAGGGGTCGCTACCTACGACCTAACTTTAAGGACCCTCCTCACATTTAGATTTAGAGGTACAAGCCGACCGGATTTGAACCCGCGACCTCCCGTGCAGGAAGGAAGCGCTTCGACCACTCGGCCACCACGAATCTGACTGGTAGTTTTAACTTATTTTATTTTTCTTCTTCTTTCTAAAATAACAGACATTAACCCAATGAACAATTAAACAGTATTTAAATGAGTATTCGTACAAGAAGCAGATAATTGCAGAACTGTAAGTTCAATTTTATTGTTAGAGATGATACCGCGTCGTTGACTCTTCGCTAAAAATGATGGGAACAACAACACAATTGCGTAATTGTTCTGTTTTTGTTGTTTTATCTTCGTAATTAATGAGACAAATTGATGATGTTTTCTTAAATATGTATACGAGATATGAGGCGACCAATACCTTTGTGTAAAGTAAGAGAGAGTTCTTAATAAAGTTCAAGATTTTTTATTGATGCTTTACTCTTTGCTATCCAATTATGCATGTATTTTTACCCTACATACCTTAAATGGAAGATTTTTGATCCACGTTTTCAAAAAAAATGTATTTGTGTAATAGACATGTGTCATATAATATGTAATACATGTCTAGAAAAATGAGTAAAAAATCTAGACATGAATTTACTTTACTTCTTTTTTTAAAGTACAAAATTAAAAGAAGGTCAATTTTATCCGTGATGTTTAGTACTTATGTTGTTTAAAAACACCATTTTCCATTTAAGGGTTAATTGCGACCCTTAGTACATATGATTGAGAACATTTTTGTTTGGAGAGACTCAAGACTCATGAGCGACTGTCAATGCAATTGCAAAAATACTGCATTTGATAATTACTCGATTGGAAACCAATCTACTGATTTCACATTCGTCCATTTCGTTTTCAGTTCTACATTGTTATTTAAAATGAAAATATAGGAAATTTATAAGTTTACTAAAGCCGAAAGTTCTGGAGTGGCGGACACGAACCGGTAGGCGCAATGTTGGTAGACCCCCCACAAGATGGACCGACGATCTGGTCAAGATTGCGGGAGGTCACTGGATGCAGATGGCGCAGGACCGGTCGATGTGGTGAAGTTTGGGGGAGGCCTATGTCCAGCAGTGGACGTCTATAGGCTGATGATGATGATGATGATGATGATGATAAGTTTACTTATTTTGTTATTCCTAACTTGACTTTTTGAGTATTAAACATCTTTCGAATTTTTAGCGTTTCGCTCGTGTCACCGACTTAATCTCTAAATCACTAAACTAAATTTTATATCCTTTTACGTCATTAAGGTTCTGGAGTGGCGCCCGCGTCAAGGCAAGCGCAGTGTGGGACGACCTACTGTAAGGTGGACGGATGATCTTGTTAAGATCGCAGGAACACCGGTCGCATTGGAAATCCTTGGGGGAGGCCTATGTCCAGCAGTGGACGTCTACAGGCTGATAATGATGATGATGATGACGTCATTAAAAGCATATTTTTTTTTAATTAGTTAGACCTAGTAACAGTCCAATTATTTCATAGTTTCCTTGGCGCACTGCATTCAGAATAGTTTCAAGTTATTAACATCTCAGAATGAGTGTTTAATTGTATAATTACATTTTAATTCCACTAATTAGGTACGTGTTTGGAAACTTAGTACTTTAGTATTACAAGGTAAGACCTGATGAGATACAAGTACCTGTAATTCATAGATATTGTGATATGAATTTTTACTATTACTATGCTCAACCAAGTAAACATTTCTTGGTAGATGTTGTCCGATTGCATCACCTCATAGTTCAAAAATATAGCTTATTTTAATAAACATTAGAATGATTTTTTATTGGAAGAAGAAGATCGAGATCCAGACATTACTCAAAGTATCTCTCGTAGACTTTATTGTTAGGCTCGAATCACTTGAATGTCCGCATTAATATTTTTATAGGTAGTCTAGGCAAACAACGCCAAAAATCATGACCCTCATCATCGTTAGCTTATAGACATCCACTGCTGGACATAGGCCCCTCTCGCCACAACGACCGGTCTTGGGTTGCCTGAATCCAGTGACCTCCACGATTCTGGCCAAGTCTTCCCTCTATTTTGTGGGAAGTCTGTCCACGTTGTGCCTACAGATTCGTGGCCGCCACTCCAGAACTTTTCGGAACGCTAAGGGTCACCAGATCGTAAATAGTTACTGTTGCTTACGGACCTCTTTAACATAAATTAATGTCAAAGTTACGAGAGAAAATTTATGATCCATAAAAACATTAAATAATAGAAAATTTACGTTTTTACATAACAAAAGAAACCTCAACCTTTTACGACTAAAAGCAAAATTTCGTTTATAATTTGATGATTTTATAATAGCACTAATTCTAGGTTAAAACAAAATGAATTATACAACTAGTATTGATGTGTAAACTATCGTTCAGTTGTGTAACACTTCCTATATGTGGTGATGAACTTGTTATTTTTACTTTCATACAACCTCGTTTGAACACTTTGATAAAAGAGAATTGAATTAGCTTTTTTTGTTGATGTATTGGACGTTTATAATATAGGGTGGGCGATCTAACGTTTGCATTTTGAACTACTGTTAATTTAGAGAATGACAGCTCAAATGTCATTCAATTTGTGTTCATAATTTAGTTAAAGGTTTGACATTTACGAAATGGGACGTTATACTCTTGAACAAATTGGGAAATATTGAAAAGTTACTTCCCAAGTGGTGAGTCTTCAGTCCAAACTGTAAGAAATGTTAAATGTCTTTTCAGATGAAGCCCATTTTCACCTCGGAGGTTATGTCAATAAGCAAAATTGTCGCATCTGGGGGTCGGAAAATCCACACGACACCATTGAGAAGCCAATACTCAATGGCCCTATTGGCCTCAAGTTTTTTTTTAGTACAATAGAGTATATTGTAATGATATTACCCACTGACAGTATACACGGATAGGACCTCTGTAGAAATGCTAAAACATCATCAAATAGATATGGTATGCCTTTCAAGAAACTTTTCATAAAAATGGTTTATATTATTATGTAGGTATGAGTTGTTGTAAATTAAATGAAACGTTAAAATATAATGTAAATTCAGCTGTTTATGTTGATAAACAGAGCGTATAATCACGTTTCTTACCAGCTATAATTATGTTTTTAGCAAACATCGTATGTAATAATGGCTTACTATAATAAAAATTACAACTAGAGTAGTTTTGTTAGTAGGTTCTTTGGCTTAACAATAGCAGGGAGCGATGAAGTTGTTACCTGCTGTATATTATAATTTAACATTTATTTTATATAATAAACATAGTTTAAAAATTGTCAAGTTCATCTATGGTAACACAGACTTAACGAACAGTTTCTATCAGCAAGAAAAAACGTCCTTAATCTTAATATCATTATTAATTAAAAATGATTGAGAAAAGCGGAAGATCTGGCTCGTTGGCGTAAGATGGAAGGCCTATGTCTAGCAGTGAACAAACTTGGGCTGCTAATGATAATGAACTTAAGTTTTACTTCTCCAATGCCAATCAAAACAGTTTTTAGGCGTTATTAGACACATACATAGAGATTAGGGGTGTGCGAATATCGTTCGAATCGAATAATTCGAATTTCGAATAGTATCGAATTTGACTACGACGATGCATCGGAAATAGGACAAGAATTTGTATTTTGTATATAATATCTTTAATATGCTAGATGTCTACAAAATAGTCGTAGTCGTCGTAGTCAAATTCGATACTATTCGAAATTCAACGAATATTCGAAAAATTTCGAATATTAATATTCGATTCGGAACGAATAATTCGTGAGTTCGAATCGAATATTAATACTAATAACGAATAATTCGTGAGTTCGAATCGAATATTAATACTAATAACGAATAATTCGTGAGTTCGAATTATTCGCACACCCCTAATAGAGATGCTTCTCTTCATTACCCAAGCCTCTAGTAAAAATAGGCCTCCTCACGATATGTCACCTTTATACTGATTTTCCCTAAAACAATAAACTTCTCATAATTACCGTTGAACTCGATACCCGTTCACTTGTGTTCTTACGTAAGAGTCTGTGGTTGTGTGATACAATTGCGAATAGTGTAGATTCAAACGTATCCGATATGTTCCGATGTGGTCAATGGTTTTACACCGTTACCTCATGAACAACGGTGTTTTCTATGATGTTGGTAGAATGTTTGATTTTTTTTTATTTTTGTCAATATTTTTTTTTTTTAGTGCCATGTAGGTAGATGAGTCAACGGCCCACCTGATAGGAAGTGGTTACCGTCGCTCATGAACCTCTGCAATGTCAGGGGACACTGAGGGGTCGCTACCTACGACCTAACTTTAAGGACCCTCCTCAAGCCTCGTTTGAAGAAGGACAAGTCATAGCGCTAATTTGTCAATATTATTATTATTATTTCGTTGCTAACATAACATGCATAATCACGAATATGACTGTCCTTTCTTTGGCACGTGCGTATGAGTCAGTTCGTTCCGTGAATGTGATTGGTGGATAAGTTATCCCTTACCCACGTGATTGGTTGTTCAGCCATTCTTTGCTCTCGTGTGATTGGTTGCTCATTCGACTCTTGATTCTTGCTATTTGTTCCACAAGTATATCTGCAAACTTATTTTCTAGACCAATTTTAATGTTAAAAGATTTGCCTGTTCTTAAACTTTTAGTTATTTTGTAAGGTATATATTAAGAGCAGATGTTATGTTATATTACACCAAATCTTATGATTACAATTATTCTCACACATATTTTTAACCTTCTGTAGCAATATACTCATAATTTTTATCTCATAAAAGGTAAAATTGTCATTATTATGACACTTAAGGGTGTTTAATGTGACCTGTAAATTCCAGTCATAGACAAAAGAATTTCTCATAGATAATAAGTTGTGTCTTGCAATCATGAGCGTCCTAGAAAGCAACTGACCGTAATCAATGATACCACATTCGCACGGTTAACTTAACTTAAATGTGAATTTATAGAGAAAGTTAGTATTTGCAAGGAAAATGGTTGAGAAATTTTATTTTTAGTTTAAAAACCACTTTCGATTTTGTTTGTACGAATACTTTGTTGTATGTATTTTGTGAAAATGAAAGCAATTAGGGTTCAAGTGTTTTTCACCATAAACTAAGTGATTAGGTACTCATGGTGGTCCTATACTATACTGGTTTCTTCTTCAAACGAGGCTTGAAGAGAGTCCTTAAGGGTAGGCCGTAGGTGGCGGCCCCGCAATGTCTTCTGGCAATGCAGAGGTTCATGAGCAACGGTAACCGCTTACGATCAGGTGGGCAGTTAGATCGTCTGCCTGCGTGGCAATCACAAAAAAAAAAACATCGTTCTAAGAAGGAGAAGCCGTACCGCTCCGGGAACATTGAGTTGAACACAGTTTATTCCAAATCGAGATGGTACAGAGCAAAGGGCCTATAACATTATATTTCATTCGTTTGCCTAAGTGCACAAAAAAACATACTCAAAGCTCGGACAAAGATCTGGAAACACTTAAATAAGCAAATGAAATGTAACATTTCTCGCTTATCTATTAATTAAAATTCTAAACAATAATCTTGTTTATAAAGATCAAGGTAACCACAGTTAAAAATCCGGTAAAACACGACTCCACAAAATAACCGTTAAATTTTCACTGGCCTGCGATTACACGCAAAACCGCTTCATCTGATCAATTATAATAATAGAGGAGGCGACGATGCTAAATGGGGATTTACTCGAGCGTTGAAGAGACCTATTGGGATGCAAAGCTTAGATGATAAGAAGAAAAAAATGTTATATGACATATACCTTTACATCGGTGGGGAAAGGGGCTATAGATTTTTAAAGATGTAAAAAAAAACTGTTGCATGGACATCCTCGAGCGCGTCAGATATTGATAGCATCAATGCCCTACGTATTTTTAATAACGTACGTATGTTAATCTGATCGTTTGCGTGATGCGGGTGGTTGTATTTAAAGGTTGAAAATGAAAAAAAAAAAAAAAAAATATCGAGCGCGTCAGATTTTCTAAGGGAGTGTTAAGTACACCAAAAAAAAGCTCTCATTCACTAATCTGACGATTTCGATGGGACGCAAACTCGCAGCCATTTTCGTAATGTGCAAAAAAAAATCGCCATTTTGAAATACTCAAGCGCGTCAGATTAAGATATATATGGTTTATCTTTATGTTCTAAACGTACTGTCTCATAATCTGACGATTATCTAGAGGGATTCGCCTGATCTGACAAAAAAAAAATAGGTTAATGGTTCACTTTAAAGCCATCCCTGCAACTTCCCGCTAATTCCATTCCTGAGTTCAAAGAAATAATATTTCTATGCATTTGAGCTCTCCCAGCTCGAAAGTCTGATAGAAGTTTCATAGAACACTATTTTTGGAATTTTCAAACTGCAATAACTTTCGAATGGATCAACCAATTTTAATGCGGTTGGCACCATTCGACGTAGTTTTATCATCCTCATAAGTAATTTTGATCGACTCACAAATTTCGGAGATAAATTTCGGAATCCCGAAAAACACTTTTCGGGTTTCTATCGTTCACGATATCTCTCGAACGAACCTTCCCTGGACTTATACGAATATTTCAAGATTAAAATAAGCCAAATCGGTTCAGTCGTTCTCGAGTTTTAGCGAAACTAACGAACAGCAATTCATTTTTATATATATAAGATTTTTGTTATTTCGGCTTGCGGAAATCGTCAGATTATATATTTTTTATTATTCTTGAATTATTTCCTTCAAAATAAAAAAAAATTTAGCTACGCTCGAGAATGTCGAGATGACTTTTTTTTTTTACAACTTTGTTACCGTCTCCTTTTTTTACGTCACTCTCAAATTGTCAGATTATTGGAATATACACTTTTTAGGATGTAATTAACTCACCCTACCTTAATCTGACGCGCTCGAGAATTTCTGATCATCAATTTTTTTTTACTAATCTGATCCTGTATCCTTCACGGGCGGCCTTAGATATGGGCCTCATATTTTGTGGAGGTACTTAACCGGGTACAAGGTACCCCCTGTATATTAATCTGCCGCGCTGTAGTAAATCCCGGAATCCCCGCTTGGGCTCCTCTACTATAACTCAAATTTTGTAGAAAGTATTGTCACAAATAGTAAAAACTTTACAGAAGTCAAGTTGAACACTGAAAGATGTACGGAGAAGTAGGATTTACAACCAGAGTTGAATTTCTGATGTGAACTTTTTTATAATTACGCTTCTTCAACTATAAATTAGTAACTGTGCAGCTAAATAATACAATTCAGAGTTAGATCTGTAACTAATTTTCAAGATGTAAATGAATATGAAGAAATTAAACGAGGTTTAAGAAAAGATATGTTTAGTAGGTGATGGGTAATGGGGTGTCGCGACGAGAAAGTGTGCCGCAGTGCGTAACGCGTCGCGCCATCCCGCATAACCCCGTGCTAGGTTCTGGCCTCAGCTGGGGTTTGGACGCTGAGTGTGAGCGGTTGGAGGTTTCAGTGAGGTTTAACTCCCACATACGCCACCCGCGGGACGGGTGGGAATCCGGCGATTTCCTCCAACCAAAACAAAAAAAACGTGATGGGTAATGGCCCAATGCCCTGACATTGCAGTGGTTCACGAGGGACAGTAATCACAACATAAGATGGACTAAAAAGTCGTCTATCTATTATACAATTAAATACATATTTGGAAACCATAATTAAACGGCTAAGTTTTGACCCTATTTAAAACTTTACCCACACGTGTTCAGTACTAAAGTATAGATATGTATTTTACTTCTGTAATTATTCTGTATTATTGCTATTCATTAACTCAATGATATTATCTTGCAGTCATGATTCATCAGTAAACGGAATCAACTCGAAAGTTACCGTTTTGATGGATGATAAATGATTGGTGACCTCTCGTGGGATCTCTTTTGGTGATTGTGAATTCTTTTGTCTAGTATATGAAATGGCTAACTACGATATTGTAGTGCAAAAGAAAGAATATTTTCTCTCGTTTTTGCAACAGTCGGTTATGCAAACCCATGAAAAACATAGAGGCGGAAACATAGAAATGAGAGACAAGTCGAATCGAAGAGGGGTTAGGCATAGTCCACCACGCTTGCCCAATGCGGATTGGGGACTTCACATATCTTCAAAGGATTTTTAGAACCCTTTTCCGATATGCAGGTTTCTTCACGATGTTTTCCTTCACCGTTTTTAGCCAGTGGTGTTGTAAAAAATTGCACATAAATCTTTTTCATCTTAAGATTTAGAGGTATAAGCCGGCCAGTTTTGAACCCGCGACCTCCCGTACGGAAGGCAAGCGCTTCAGCCACTCGGCCACCACGACTATATTTTTTTAAAAGACACTTAAAACTAATTTACAAGAAATGTGATATAAATTTCAAAATTTTCTATTTAGTGTAGAGCACGATTTCGGACGCGGTCACACGATGTACTATCAGCTAATTGCTCCCATTGTGTCTAAGTCCCGTTCACTTCATTAAAAATATGAAATTATTCTAATAATTTATAACCGGATTATTTTATTTCATAATTGGATACTTGAATTGTGCGAAGACGAGTTACATTTTTGACTAGTTCAGTTCATTTTAGTTTTTTATTGCATTTTAAACAATATGAGTAAGCAATCACTGCCACCCATATGGAAAAAGAAATCTGCAATGGATTGCGAAATAGGCAAATTTTTTAAAACTAAATTCAAATAGGCTGAAAAAAGTAAGTAAGGATGGTAAAATTAAGATTAAAGACAATGATAAAATTTTATTTTTAAATTTAAATCTATCTTTTAGTTCTGGGGGTGACGGGGCGATACGTGAGCGACAATCGCGAACGCGGCCTGTCACCCCTACTAGATCGGACGTCGAGCGCGAAGGGCGGGAGGTTTTAGTGCGGTTCAACCCCCACATACTCCACTAATAGAGCGAGTGGAAGTCCGGCGATTTCCTCCCGTCAAAAAAAAAAAATTTTAGTTCTAGGACTATTTGAGTTTGAGATTCTGTTGCTAAGGGAAAGAACGATAGAAGGTGAGGGATGCCCATGTCTTCACAATATAAGAAAGACGACAAAATATTAAGACACAGAATAAACATAAATTGGATTGGAGTTTTCGTAGCAACCAGTCGAAATTCATCATGACGATGACAACAGCCACCCGTCTGCTTAAGATCATAGCTCTACTTGTCCTGAGAGCTTTACTACGTTTCCCAGCACTTTTTGAAGTTATCGAAAATCACTTGAACTCACTTGAACCGTCGATTACGAAATTTCGATAAAACTTTCGCACGTGCATTCCGAAACGTATCGAAAGACGTTTCAAAAATAACAAATGCGAATCGCCCTGTATTTCAAATGCAAGAACAACAGTGCGTTCAACTGTGACAGGTATCATCACTAGCATTACAGAATACTAACTATGCAGAGCATCTCTTCTTCTTCTTATATATAAAAATGAATTGCTGTTCGTTAGTCTCGCTAAAACTCGAGAACGACTGAACCGATTTAGCTTATTTTAATCTTGAAAAATTCGTAGAAGTCCAGGAAAGGTTTAAACGGTGAGAAAGAATTTCCTTATGTGACGCAGACGAAATTGTGTGGGCCAGCTAGTTAAACTTTAAAAATATCTACAAAATCGCTAGTTAAACGTTTGTCAGCTCTTTTACTTTCATTTCCATTTCTGTTGGTGATATTCTATCTAAGTGACATTGACAGAACTCCGGAAAGAAAGAACTCGGATCAGAAAAAAAAAACTTGAGAGGTGTCTAGGGACACCCGGATGGAACGAAGTTCCTTTCGATTAATTAGTGAGGGAATTGTAATAATATTTTATTTTTTTAAATAAAATATTTTGATCACAGCGCTATCTAGCATTAATCATATAAAACAAAACAAGGAATTGTTTTAAAAGATTTTAATCACAGTGCCATCTAGCGATAATCATCTAAAACAAAAAAAGGGTCGTGACAACTTTTTCATAAGAATTTCCGTCTAGCCCCCTTTCGATAACGCGCGATAAGGAACTTCATTCCAAAAACTATGCATGAGACTAACTTACTGAACTGACTTAACAATCCAAAGTGAGACTTAGCCTTCGATAAAATATATTCTCGCCATTTCTCTCGGTACTGTGCTGTCGCGCCAGGCGTGAACTTGTAGTTCGCGCAAATCTGCTTATAGTGTAGACTGTTTATTTTATTCTTGTATTGCCATGCAGGCAGATAAGCTAACGGACAACCTGATCGTAAGTGATTACCGTAAACTTCTGCATAACAAGACACTGCGGAGTCGCTACCTACGACCTACTTATTTTTTGGATTTTTGAAGTACATACTGCATCAACTCATTTCTACTCATATCTGAAGTTGGACCTCCTTAGTTGATATAATAGCCCACCACATATGGTGGTATCTAATAAATGCAATATCATCGATTCTGTGTTAACACTGATGCACTCTTAGTGCACATTCTAGCTAAAACTTCACCTATTTTTTCAAATGGTTTAGTTAGATGGCTTTGCTTTTTCGTGATTTTTTATTTTCTATTTATTGTGTGGTCTTCATTCTGTGGAATGAATTTGCTTTCTTTCTTACTTCTGTTAAAGTCATTCTGTGGTTAGCGCCTAAAGACGTGATCTGAAACATTGATATACGTTCACACGACACGTCTTGAATGTTCATAGTATCTGAATATTCGCGAACGTAATGATACAGTTAGTCATTTCAGGTATGTTTTGTGCGTGTGAATGTTTGTTTCAAGTTCTTTGACTTTACTTTAAAATCGTAAACAGGGGCCTGATTTTATTGATTTATTGAAATAGTTGCGGCTATCGAAATAAATTATATAACGTCTCACTCAGTCTCACGACAAAAAAAGCATTGAGGTTGCTAAAAATATGAGAAAAAAACTTCTAGGTACTATTGGATATAAAAAATTGAATGATTTCTTAAATTATTAATTTAAATATGAATAAAATCAGTTCATTGTTTTGTTACATTACTAAATATTGTCATTTAACAAAACAAAAATTGTCAATTTTAAAATTAGTGTCACTCATCTATTTCAAGCAAAACATTGCCCAATTTAAATAAACGTTCTCGTAACATTTCATTAAATATTATGCAGAAAATCCATTAAAAATGCACAATATTGCATTAAAATTCTATTGACATTTAAACAAATTGCTTATTTAAATCATTAGATTGTACACGAGTAGTAAATATTACATAATCCAAAATGTCAAGTTATGCCTTTCTTAACAATGCTTGATCAAGCTATTGAAGCATAAGAAAACATAAGGTATGTGAAGCTAAATGCCAACTTCGAATGTGCTTACAAAGTTTGCAGGATATATGCCACAGTTTAGATGTGGGTTATTTTCTTATATCTAAAGGAAACGATTTGAGCCCGATTTGAAAACTCTTTCATGTTGGATAGTCCATTTATCGAGATAGAATTAGAATTAGAATATACTTTATTGTACCAAAACACCAATTAATTTAAAAACTGATACTGCTTAGATATACTATAAGGTTAAGTTATATCTCTTTGTGATGCAGACGAAGTTGCTAGAATTAGTGTTGTTTGGATGGATATACTTGAGTAGTAGTAATGTAGGAATGATCCATTTTGCAACCTATGTTGGTATATACAACAGATGCATGGGCCGAGATGATAAAGATATAGTTTAAAAACTTTTTAAGTACAAGCTTTTAAGAACCTGGATATTATGTAGTAGTAGATAGAGTGTTAGCTAATACATGTAAAACGAGTCCAAACACGACGGTTCTATCTTGTTTAGCATAAGAGTTCCTATGACCACCTTCCGAATCATTAGATCAGCGCCATTTTGTCATATTATTGCATTGTCTTGCTCGCAAGATTCCACCCGAACTTACATAGTTTACTTACGTCCAGTGCAAGTTAATATAAAGCTAGTAATCGATCGACGATCTTATATTCGATTCTTCCACATAATAAAGATGCACATTTAGTGACCCTAAAACCACATTCAACACCTTTCGATTCGATTACACAAGTCGATTTCATAATCGATATTAATTATTAAACAATTAACTCGGAACAATGGTTTGGGAACTCGTTTGCGAATGTACTTACAGATGAATTGTTTGTACTGCAATGTATTTGCGAGTTCGTTAACCTCTTAAATATATTTTCCTCTTATTTAATCTTTAGTCAATGTGTTTCTGTAGTAAAGCATTTAAAGTTTTGGTGGAAACAGAATGTCAGTAGCAATTTAATTTTTGGACAGGCCTGAGGCAACGAAGTCTTTATCTGTCAGTTCCGTAGCAATCTATTATTAACTATTTCACCCATTACAATAAAGTAAATAAAGCATAATATACTAAAAACATTATAAGATTTTTTATAACATTCTTAACTATCTCCTTTCCATCATCGCACTATTCGGTGTCGAGGTATGTACAGGGTGGATCTGTAACTTTGGTCAATCTAACGTGGGGTGAATGACCTTTCGAAATACAACTTAGCTCATTTTTTATATCGATTAAACTTTTACATTGTATGGAAAACGAACGACCATCGTTACGGATTTCCATACTATGATGATTTTTTTTTATCCAATTCCTAAAAGTGGTTCTAAGTTTTTTTTCAACAGGTCATTCACTCCACGTCAGATTGTCCAAAGTTACAGATCCACCCTGTATACATAACTTGTCCTTCTTCAAACGACGTTTAGACAGGGTTTTCGAAGCTAGGTTGTAGCTAGTGGTCCCGCTGTGTCCCCTAATATTGCAGATGTCCATGATGACGGTAACCACATACAATCAGGCTATCAAATTATAAGCTTTTTTGTAAATAATTGCAAATAAAAATAGTAAATGAAACACTATAAACCTTTTATATCACCTGCTATTAATTACTGAACACCTGTTTTCAATAGGTTACTGGTCAAGCCTAAAGTGGTTTTTAGACTAGACATTGAACAGCATTTTCAATGGCTATAAAAATGTGGTTATAAATAATGCGATTATTAAGAAAAAAATAATTCATATTTTAATGGTGCTCACTTAAATACGACGAGAACCGGTACAGGTGAATAATGGTTAATGTTATTACAAAAAAAATGTTTTTCAAACTTATATTTTGAAATTAGGTACTTTTATACAGTTCTTAGTATTACCAAATACCAGCTGCATCCACTTGACTCCGTGCTAGGCAGAGGTGTTCGTATCGACCCTTTTATTATCGTACCACTCGGCGTCGAGGTGGAGTTTATCCCTACTATATGCAACCACCACGGTCATCCACGATCCGTTTCAGGAACACTTTTTTGCCACGCACCATCCGGCTATGGAGCTCCCTCCTCGGTATTCCCTGAGCACTATGACTTGTCTTTCTTCAAACGAGGCTTGAGGAGGATCCTTAAAGTTAGGTCGTAGGTAGCGACCCCTCAGTGTCTCCTGACATTGCAGAGGTTCATGAGCGACGGTAACCACTTCCTATCAGGTGGGCCGTTGGCTCGTCTGAATACATGGCAATAAAAAAAAATATTTATTTTCAAATGGTTTATCATTTTTTTTAAGTTATTCTGCCATGAAGTGGATTCAAGTAAAGTCCAAAATATGTTGAATACTGTGTGCTTCATTAATTCATCTTTCTCAGATATGAAAACAACTAGTTTTAAAAAGCTCCTTAAATAAAGAGAAAAAAAAAAAAACTAGTTTTATATGACACGACCTACTCAACACATCGCATAGTTTGTAAAAAACCGTGCGAAATCAAGCGATTTTATCCGAAAGTGCAATTAGCACGGTCAGATATAATTTAAAAGCTTGTTTTGTACAAGTAAAAGTTTTATAAATGGCATTTTTGAGAACACATTTCCATGACACGCATTCTTGATGAAGGTAAAAACTATAGAAATAAACTTCGATTCAAATAATAAAACAATAAAAGGGTCAGGATTGTTTGTAATTGTTTTTAACTGGGTAGCTGTCGGTAAACCTGATGTAAGTGGTCACCGCTCTTGATAGACTTGGGTAGAGACTGCCATTTACAATCTAACGTTAGGAGCTAATTTTAAGGTTCTAATGTAGTACTGTCATGCATTTTCAACGGGTTCTTACTGCGATATTTAATTAATTGAGTTGTCTCGATATTTCAACGTTGTTGCAAACGTCATGATCACGAGAAGACTGGATACTGCGGGTCGATTTAAGAGCAAACAAATCTGTCTACCCTCTTTCTCGGTCGCTTTTGGGTAGTACCACTGGAACTCGAACTCACATCACGACACCACACTCACTGTATCTACAAGACTCTCTGAGCATGAACCCTTACCACCACCCAAAAGCGAAATATCGTGGTAAGAACCCGTTGAAAATGCATGAAAGTATTATAGATAACCGCGAGTGTCTGAATAAGTTCTAATTTAGTATCGGTCAGCTTTCTTAGTATGCTTGCAACGTAGCAGTTGTTTAAGGATGTTCCAAATGGTAACTTTATTACAATTTTTTTCCTTATAGTTAATGGTTATCAAGGGACTAAGTTTTCATTTAGTTTTCTGTATTTTTATCCAATATTTTTTCTCGTTGGTAGACGAGTACTGTACCGTACTGTATTGTGACTCAGGTCTCCTCCGAAGAGGGATTAGGCATAGTCCACCACGCTTGCCCAATGCGGATTGGGGACTTCACACATCTTCGAAGAATTTTTAGATCCTTTTCCAATATTCAAGTATGTGAAACAAATACGGCAGTTTCCACATTAGTAAGTCATGTTATAATCAGTAAAAGTCTACGAGGAAATAAAGATGTTAAATATTAATGAAAAACAGTAGTTAAACTTTAATATCCGGTGTTTATGAATTATCTATTCAATCGTAGCGAGATCAACGGCCGACTTGATTTTTTCGTCTAACGTTGATTGATTGGAAGTTTATTGCCTTTTCCGTAGTTTCTATTCAAGAGGTGAGTGATGAGTATTGATTTTTTTTTCTTTAAACACTCGCGGTTATCTACACCTCGATTGAGCGATCCCGATATTTCAGCACTGTTTCAAGCGCCATGATCACGGGAAGACTGAGGAACTGCGGGTAAGTCATTTAAGAGCAGACAAATCTGTCTACCCTCTTTCTCGTTCGTTTACTGGTACCACTGGAACTCGAACTCACATTTCGACATACAACACTGACAGTATCGGCTGTCGTCTCAAACTAGATTTTTTGGCTTTATTTTCGGTAAGAACCCGTTTAGTAATAATGTAAGTGAGTATATAAAAGTTCGATAGTTTCCGAAAACTTCTTTAGTAGACGACTACGAATAAAAATTTGCATTTATTTATTTACATAAGATAGTTGTTGCATAATGTAATCAAATAACTTAACCTGTTTCACCCACATATGTGCTTTTATTTATCAATTTATAACGTTATTAGGGTCAAATTAAGATTATCGGCAAATTGCATTATCAGTGAAATACATTAAATTCATCAATATCTATTTATTTGAAAGCATCAGCCGAATATTTAATGTATGGTAGAATGATAGAGCAAAATGCATATATTCATTATTTTGTATATTATATTTAATGGTTGTGATTTTCAATGAAAGAAAATAACAAAATATTTTGAGAATTTGTGTAGAAAATTAATTGTTATTCAACTATTTCTGAGGAGAATATTGTTACTCAGAGCATTTTTTTGTTGTATCATAATGTCAGCTAAATCAAACACTGGGAAGTGTATCAAATTTAGCTTGCTAGATTCTATCCGACCTTACATAGTTACATCTAGTGCAAGTTAATAAAACTTGAGAGGTGTCATGGGACACCCGAATAGAACGAAGTTCCTTTCGATTAAAAGATATCTTATAATATTTTTTCCTAACGTAATGCGCGATAAGGAACGTGTTTTAAAAGATTTTGATCACAGCGCCATCTAGCGATAATCATCTAAAACAAAAAAGTGTCGTGACAACTTTTCGTAAGATTTTTTTCCGTCTAGCCCCCTTTCGATAACGCGCGGTAAGGAACTTCGTTCCAATAAAGCTTGTAAACAAATTAAAAGCCCCTCATTCTTTACTTTAATTTATGAAGTACTTTATTATTTGCGTAAAACATTACTCTCGTTAAATTTAATTTCCCTTTGACCTCTGTTTTCGTAAGCCTCGCCCGAAGGAGTGCCAGCTTTCATCATTACGCAATACACTCTTCATTATTACATCATTATGCACGAAAATATGATGTTCAAGTTAATAAGGTTTATGTTAAAATAAAGATAAATTACCTGCTTTGGCAGTTTTACCGTTTTGCTCAATATTTCTTGAGTTACAATCATGTTGTAGGCGACTGAATCAGTTTTATTTATTTTATATTTTTAAAATGTAAAGAACAGACGACGATGGCGCCCTCTGTAAATAGTTTTAATATTTTTTTATTAAAACCTCTTTGTTATCATACTCTTTTTAAAATTAAGAAGGAATGTTGGCGCGCTTTTTCAAATATCGAATTGTGTGTAGAAAAAAATAGTTGTGATTGCATCATACTTTTCTTCCTCTTAAGTTTTAATTTCATTAAATGATTGTTTTTATGTTCTTCAATGCACTGGCAGCCTTTGATTTCCTACACATGTAATAGATGATACTTACAGTCGAAGTAGATTTTTGACGTATTTCTTAAAATAAGTAATTATTTTGTCTGTTTTTTAATGTTATTTCCCCGAATAGCTTTAAATTGGGTGGATTAATTTCGTATAAAAAGGTGATGTTCGATCTAAATGTAACTTTATCAAGATCAAGAACAAGTCCTATACCCACGGTAAGTCATAGATGGCTATGTTCCGGTGTCCCTGACATTGGAGTTCATGAGCGACGGTATGTTACGGTATCCCTGACATTGCAGGAGTCCATGAGCGACGGTTACCACTTACCATCAGGTGGTAAAATCGTCTACCTACATAATAAAACATGTTAATTATTACACTTAACTTTAAACCTTTATTTATGCAGATGTTCAAAATTATTTACATATCACCAATGGCACATATGTATTACATAATAACACATAATATCCCATATATTTGCATTGTAAATATGGCGTCGAATTCTAATTTTAAAATTAATTGATTCAATTAAATAGGTATGTTTAATACGTCGAAAGTTTGAATGATGTAAGATAACCCTAGAGAAGGTTATAAAAAATATGAATGCTTTAATTAGTAATTTTAGTTAATTACTGATATTAATATTAGACCGGTTCGATAATTTTGAATATTGAAGTTGCATTCTTTGGGTTTTTTTTTCAGTTGGAGAAAATCACCGGATCCCGGATCCGAGGTATATGGGAGTTGAACCGCACTAAAACTTCCAACTGCTCACACTCAGCGTCCGAACCCCGTTATAAGGGACGGCGCGACGCGTTACGATCTCTTTCCCGTCACGCCGCCCCCTGCATTCTTTCGTAGAAAACACTCATGTGTTGACAATGGTCTGCTGATGTCGAAAAGCAGTTGTTAATCTAAAGAAATATCAACAGTTTTGCATATTCAAAAGATACTTATTACAACTAATAATTATGCAAATAGTTTTTTTTAATTTATTTATTTGGGAAACAACAGTACAAGTTATTACATCAAAACAGGGACACAAAAAATTAAACATAGACCAAATAAGTTTCCACCTCTAAACAAGTCAGAAAAGAGATAGTGGACGTAAAGAATTAAAAAATAATAATATAAAACTACCTAAATTAATACAATAAGTTTTTAGCTTACAATTTAAAATATACAAATAAGTTCATTCATTCATTTCTTGAACACAATTATATGAATATCGGTCTAAAAAAAGTTTCTGAATAAACAAAAAATTACAATTCACAATTCACAAGTAAGAAGAAAGATAACGGAAATTTGCATTAATTATATTTCCGAAAATGTTTAACTCTCAGAAGATAAGACTTCTTTGAAATATTAAAACATTAATGAATAAAATGTCTAGAAAATTTTCCCCCTTTCCTAATGTAAACTTACGTCCTCACGTTCCGCTCTCAAAAGTTTGATCTAATCCTCATATTTATCCTAAGATTAGATTAAATACAAGGAAAACAACGACTTTCTTTAACCACGTCCGGTCTGGCACGCGTCTACACTATTACCCATCAGAAGAACACCATTCTTGCGCAATTAAACAATTATTGATCATACATTTCCGTGTTTAGTCTCGGACCACAAAATAGTTGTAATACAGAGGTAAATCTTTACACAAATCAAGCTTGACGAGTTCATCTTTCAACAACTGCAAATACCAAAAGTAAAATGTATCAAAAGTACTTAAGTAACGTTTTGTGTGCAAAGAGGATCTTCCAAAGGAGTTTATCTTACGATTTCTATCTTTCAAAATGTATTTGTGTCCACATCTTCTTTGAAATAAATTTTTGAATTTGGTGTTCCCCGATCTCTATGTTTTATTTCCTTAAAGGAGGTTTAAGTAGAGTTCTACATCACAGAGTTCGCCTAAATAATAAAAAGATATAAACTTATTCAGACACTCGCGGTTTTCTATAATACTTTCATGCATTATTTTCAACGGGTTCTTGCCACGATATTTAATTAATTGAGTTGTCTCGATATTTCAACGTCGTTGCAAACGTCAAAATCACGAGAAGACTGGATACTGCGGGTCGATTTAAGAGCAAACAAATCTGTCTACCCTCTTTCTCGTTCGTTTTTGGGTAGTACCACTGGAACTCGAACTCACATCACGACACACCACACTCACTGTATCTACAAGACTTTCTGAGCATAAACCTTTAGTGACTGTTGTGTTTAGCACTGGATTCCACATACTCGATAATCTAAGATGGTAAGAACCCGTTGAAAATGCATGAAAGTATAATAAAAATATAAATGTATTCTTCATCCTATTGTAATTTGAAACGCATAGTAAAATTTTGGGGGCATCTACATATTGGATCATCAACTAGCAAAAGTACGAACCGGTAGGACGACTGCCACACATTTGACAAAAGCTCAGTATCTGCTTGACTTCTTCGACGTTTGGAGCAACTTGACAACTGGTACAACGCATAGGCATCTCCATCTATATATTGGTCGGCCGTCATTTGTTTTTCGTTTCTTGTGCGTTGTGGAGCCAATATGTACACGAAGATACTTCTGTAAAGTATAATACTGTTCTCGAACCTACAACAACCGTAAAATATGACGTGTAACATCAACATAAAAGCATTAGTTATGAAACATTTCATTTGTTGCGTGCTAAAATACCGTTCAAAATGTTTTCGAATTGTTACTTTCCATTAATGGCGCGTGGATCGATATTTTATGATTGTTTTCACGCTAAAGCCTTATTGATTCTTTAGGGCCTTCAGTTGGCTGTATTTTAAAGGTTGGAGTTCGCTGTGATGTATTTTAGACCTTAACACTTATATTTTAAAAGTGACAATGCACTTTCAGGTTATTTAAAGTAGATAAAGTAAGTGAACGTCTTGCTATCTATACTACTTTTCTAAAAATCTAAATTTTAGTTTTCACTCTTAAAGAGGATTAAAAAACCTTCCTTTTTCGAATTCATACATTTTGGTGTTTCCAAGTTCCCTAATTAAGTGGCATTTTCCATAGAGTAAAAGTGAAATAACCTCAGAAAAAAATTAAAATTATGAAAAATTAAAAAAATTGAAATTTATGGCAGACGAGTCTACATGGCATTAAAAAAAAACAAAAGAAAGTCACATTGACTGCTTACGTCTTTTAATAAATATGTTATAACTTATAACGCTTACAAGTTGATTAACATGTTTAATTCGGATTTAAAAATTTATTTTTCATACTTCAGTGAGCTTCTTACAGTTCTTTTTTGTTACTTTGAGGATTTTTTTTTAAAGTTACATCAACTGCTTTACGTCTATTAACTAAATTATAAATCGTTATTTACAAGTTGATTATTATGTGTTTCATTTTATTTATTTTATTTAATACTTTATTGTACACGACAGAAAAATAAGATATTTTAAAAAATGTTCACAAAAGGCGAGCTTAACTCAATACTGAGTTTTCTTACAGCAAACCCAAAATAAAAAGTAAGTAAAGTCAAAAGTCAAAGTCAAATCATTTATTTCAAATAAGATGTGGACACACATACATTTTGAATTACGCTAAAATTACGCCTCCGTCCTGAGAAGAACCAGTGCAAGAAACTCAGCGGGCATGTCTTTTTTTAATTTAATATGTTTTTTTTTCTTTATAGTAGACTTTAATGTAAGGTAGAGAAGTGTACAAGTTTCAATTTTGATTTCGCATTTATTTTTCATACTTTTCTAGGCAAGGTTCTTTACTGCTACTTTTGTCACTTGTTACCTACAACAATTTGTCAGTAAAACTAAAATTAATAACTAGAACTCGATAGTACATATTTATAACTACAGTCACGCACTATTTACCGTCACCTGACACACAATGTTTATTGTATAATAATAATTCAATTTTCTAATGAAAACGATATCATTGCGGTTTGCGTTCCGCTACTGTCGAAATATTCATGTCGTGGATAACATGTTACTGGTCTTTGAAGTTAATATTTGGTTGTGTAGGTTTTTTTTTTATTGCAACATAGATAAACGAGCTTAAGGCCCACGTGATGGTAGGCGGTTACTGTCGCTCATGAACCTCTGCAATGCCAGGACAATGAGGGGCCGTTATCTATCATCTACCCATACAGGACTTTTCTTAAACCTCGTTTAAAGAGGTCCGTTATTTAATTTATTATGACTACTTATCGGTGACTTAATAATTCAAAATGCCTCGGAAATGTCCGCATCGTTGACATTTCCAATGTGAACTTTCAAAAGGCATAAAAACGTGTATGCATTTAAAAAGTATTCGGAATGAAAAAATGTTGCAGAATCTCTCCTGAAAAGTTATCAAATAAGAAGCAGCAGTGGCGAAGGGTTACTTTCTTAGGGGAAGCCGATATAAAAGATTCTTACAAGTATATTTAGTCTTCATTAAATAATCAATTCTTGTCGATAAAACTCGTTTTTTTTTTTTTTTTTTAATTGCAAGGTAGATAAACGAGCATACGGCCCACCTGATGGTAAGCGGTCACTGTCGCTCATGAACCTCTGCATGGGATGGGATTGTTTTAGCAATTCGTCACGGGGAAGCAGACTTATTTATCACATAACTATTTCTCAACATTAAACTATATATGACGAAGGAATCTGCCTAATTGGACTTTATTTATAGTTAACTGATTTCAACAAAAGTTCGTTCTTAACCGTAATTTAAATATCAATGTCAATAGGTACATCTAGTACATATTTGTATTTACCGAAGCGTGATGATCCAATTAGGTTACAAATAATAGGGAGCCTTAAGAAAATCTAGGTCTCAGCTGCGGTTAGTGCTCAAATTGATCGGAACAATTTGTGTGCAATCCTCAATTATTGCATTATCTAGGGTTTTTAGTGGTGCATTCTAGGACATTATTTTTTTCTAAACTACCTATAGTTTTTAGTCTTAAACTCATAAAGTAAATGTTAGGTTTACCTATCACGTATAATTCAGTTGATAAACATGACATAGGTATCTGCAAAGTTTGCAACATACACGCTGAAGTATTACCTTACGTTTGAACTTTGCGTGTAAAATCAGCATTTTATACCTGTCAGGTGTACCCTACCATGTTTCCGTATGTCAGCACCAGACATATTCTATTTTCAAAACTATATAATATGTACGTATAACAGTGCATCAACATCAAGACGTTTCAGTCACAGTCGTCACGCTCGCATCTAGCTGAAGATGACGGGCGAAAGTTGCGGTTAGACTATAATTGAGCTTCCCATTCTAGCGGTCAAAATAAGCTTTGAAACTAAGCGAATCTTGACAGTCTTGAGTCACAAAATAATTACTGAATAGAAGTTAATTTTCATGTAACTGTTTACTTACCGAAAACTTGTTGTAGTAATTTTCAATAATGTTTGTCGGAATCGTATAACTTTTGCTGTAATAGGGTCATTTTCAGTTATGAGTGTTTTCGCGATGTTAGGCGAAGTATTCATTTGTTTGAGAGGCAATACGATATAAGCGTTTCTTACTAGAATGAGTATGTTTCGAAGAAGAAAGTGCATTGAAAGAGTCCCAGAATCCTTTGTAGTCAATTTAATTCGAAAGGAAAAACCGATAGAAAATGGAAGCCCGTAATACATAAAAAAAAACTTGAGAGGTGTCATGGGACACCCGAATAGAACGAAGTTCCTTTCGACTAAAAGATATCTTATATTTTTTTTCTTTATGTGTTTTAAAAGATTTGATCACAGCGCCATCTAGCGATCATCATCTAAAACAAAAAAAGTGTCGTGACAACTTTTAGTAAGATTTTTTTCCGTCTAGCCACCTTTCGATAACGAGCGATAAGGAACTTCGTTCCAAAAGTTTATCCGATTCCAAAAATAGAAGTGGTTCTAAGTTATATTTCAATACGAATCACCTGGTTCATAGTACAGATCCTGTATAAAGCCTTCGCTATTGATAAATAAGTATTACTTCTTATAATATTTATTCTAGTCTTGATAATCCCGTAGTTAGGAACATTCTTAGCCGCGTTATGGCTGAGTCACGAGCCCGATTCTTATTACGATAGCCGACACAGCGAGTACAATAGTCGAGCTGGCGTTCGGTATTTCTTATCTTTATGTTTCTAAAAATGTACTTCTTTGGTATTGAATAATCTGGATGTAAGGTTAAGGTATTACGACTAGCTGTATCTTGTAACGGACAATATACAGGGTAGATCTGTAACTTTGGACAATCCGACGTGGGGTGAATGACCTGTCGAAATACAACTTAGCTCTATTTTTATTTTTTGGATCGGTTAAACTTTTTTTTCTGACATTGTATGGAAAACGTACGATTATCGTTGCGGACTCCCATACTATAATGAAAAATTTATTTTATCCAATTCCTAAAATAAAAGTGGTTCTAAGTTTTATTTCAACAGGTCATTCACCCCACGTCAGATTGTCCAAAGTTACAGATCCACCCTGTATATTAGTATAGATAATAATTCAAATTGTATGTGTTGTTAAATTATGTTAATTGTTCTAAAAGATACGGTTTTTTGTTACAGGCGCAGAGGATGGAGTGCGGAGCCAATGAGTTCACCAGGAAACTGCGTGTTGATCAGGTAAATATTCAGAATCATTTTATTTCTATCGTAGTAGGTACCACACTTCATCAAGGTAGAGTATATTGACCACGGTCACTCAATGTTCGTTTCAAGAGATCTTTTTGGTACGAATTATCCTATCTTGCCCCTCAATCTGCGATATTCAAGAAGTTCATGAGCAACGGTAACCACTTACCATTAGGTGGGACGTAAGCTAGTTAATCTTTCGTAGGTGTATGTTACATTTCTTTATCAATAAAGCTTACCCGATTAACTTAAGGAAAGAAAAGAAGAAAACTGAAGAGGTAAGATTTCTTCAAAGTATTTGTTCACTGTTTTCCATAAATCTATCTACCATATTATTATATTTTTTCTTATCTACCAAAACACTAAGAAATAAAAAAATAATTTAAATTTCGAAATTTAATTGAAAATTGTTAAAAGCTTGACTTCGATATTCGTGATAGTGAATTTATGTAAATAAAAACAAAGTTTCGACATTTGTAACAACATGCAGCTGTTTGTATGCACCTGCTAGAAAATGAAAAGTTAACAACAACCTGTTGTCTACATGTTGGGTATTATTATTCAGAATAATATATTGTAGAACCTTCGAGAAAAGAGAAAATAGTGTCAAAAATTGACGTTTAACAATTTCATTACTTGGCTAACTCCTGAATGAAAAATCAAACATTACATAGTTTTAAAAGTGTACAATAAAGAACTCATGAATTGTAAAGAATAATGTGACACCGAATTTTGACACCAAATATGAAATTATATTCAGCAAGACCAGAATTTCTTTTGTGGTGTTTAGTTGGTATAATTATTATGCTCTTATTGTTAATCTAAAGTTCGGCCGTTCAGAAAATGCGTTCCTGACAAGTCGCGATTGAACTTACGACGTAACTTTGTAATGGCATTGCATATAAAAATATTTTTGCGGGTTGTTTACCGTTTTAACAATTGATGAGCATTAAAACAACATTTTTATACCAATAATTATAATCAATGAATGTTATAATTTTGTGCCAAACTGAGTGTCAAATAACTTGGTAAACAATATTTTTCTGATAGGTGTCAGAAACGCATTCTCGGAACGGTCGAACTATAGTTATATTTAATCGCATTACAGACTAAACATTTCATGTTTTATTTTCGTGATTTACTAGCTTTGAAATTAGTAGGTATCTGAATAGTTCAATAACCATAAAGTTAAACGTTTTGATCTAAATTTTTGATTAAAACAGTTTATTAGGTATATAAAACTAGTTCAGTCTCACGTTCATTAAAGTTCAAAACTATGCAGAACTTAATAACAACAAATACAGTTATTAAGTATAACATAACCTAAAATGTTCCCACGTTCTACCTATACAATTTGTATTGAACATTTCTGATCCAGTTCAATTGAATGTTTTGCGTAATCTGTGGCTAGATGTAATCTGTGACACATAGTATTAACATCTAGTAGTCCTGTTACTATTGTATTGGTAACTGTGGTCCTTATTAGTCATTTTGTGAACTATACAGTCTCCTGGGAATTGTGAGCTCATTACCTCGTTTTAACATAACCAAACTCTTAACAACAAAATATGCAGTTTTAAGACGAAAATAGACTAGATAAAATAAGCAGCTTTCTAGAAGATCAGAAAGAATACACGCACCGTACGCAATTAAGTCTAAAATTATAAATGTTCACGTTGAGAGTAACGATCTACCTACCAGTGTATTCTCAATGAGCCTTAATATTTATTGATGATTACATTCTTTATAGTGCAAAATGCACATCTTTTTAAATCATCATAATCAGTCTATCCATTGCAGTTATGTTTTACTTAGAAACAGACATTCTTAACTTATTCTTCGGTATTCGCTAAAGTCTTTCTTATTTAGGTATCAAGAAATACTCTACATTATATTGACTCTGCACCAATAATAAAATCAATTAATAATTGAAAAACAACCTTATTATCCTAAGAATTAAGTTAACATTCTCCTTGACCTCTTCTCTCAAGACGATTATTTGTTTGCACCAATGTACTTGACAATAAGTTATTATGATGACAATCCATCACGATTTTAAATAAGTTCTCATACAAAATGATAGCCTGCACCGTGTCTAATGAAGTTGTAAAACGTGTGAAGCATTAAATTAAATTAATATTGGGGATTGCGTAAGTTTTACTAGTTATGCAATTGGTAGTCGAGTTCGTTAGAGATGAGATGCCTGAAATTTGGTTTTAGGATTTTAGTTAGGATTGTCTTATTATAGCCCTTAGGATTGTCTTATTATCCCTCTTCTGAGGAGACCTGAGCCCAACAGTGGGCAGTAATGGGTTGGTACAGGTACAGGTACAGGTACAGGTATTATAGCCACTCAACTGGGAACCTCACTATTCGCTAGATGGCGAAACTGGGGACTTCGTTCGGAATCAATATCGTGTTTGAGCCCCTTTTTTTAAATATTTTGTTCCAATATTTTTTTATTTTGATTTTTAATTAAACCTTATATTTTTGTAAATCTTTATTACTAAACGACGCTGTATTGCATTTTCAGCGAAAATATATCATCTCCGTAAAATATGAGACTATTAAAAAATGTAAACAAAACAAGTTTTAGAACTGTGCTCAATTTTGGCTCCTGCCACAGACTTGGCAAAAGTAAAGTAACCAATTTGGTTGCCGATCCCAGTTGAGTGGTTAATTTAGTTAAAATAAATTAATGATTTAAGATGTTTTAACACAAACTATATTAAAAAAACATTAAAATAAATATTTTCTTTACTATCAGTTTCGAAAAAAATTGCCTCTGTTCTGAGAATTGGCGAAAGAACTCAGCGGCAGCGGTCTTTATTCATAATGTTTGCCTTTATTTTTTTAAATTTAGAATTTAATATTCTTTGGAATTGTAGTACACAGCTTAAAATACCAGTCAAAAAAAGAATTACTTTTTAAAAATTGAACATGTCAAAAATTGTGTTTGCTATTGATATGCCCGTGAGTCTATGTAAATAAAGTAGTAACAACGCATTAAACATGCACGTCGGAGATGCGTCCCGGAACCTGATCCGTGCCGGATTGCCGGTACAGTGACCGGTCGTTACTGGAACGGTAGATGTGCCGATTAAGGGGAAGTAGCTTGTTTCACTTTTATCTGATTTAACTATTCTTCGAATTGTAGGTGAAGGTTTAGCATGAGAAATATGTAAGTCGATTAGATGTAATATTACAAAGCTTTCTTTTGTAATGATAGCCAAACTGTTACCGTTGCTCAAGAGTCTGTGAAATGTCAAGAACATCACAATGCCGTCTGCAGCTCAAAAAAAGAAACAGTTTGTCCACTGAAGAAATACAAACAAAATTTGTAGTTGTGTATATCTGAAGAAACAAAAAAAAATTGAACCATTATTAATTCCAATAAAATAAGCAATAAATAAATATAAAAGTAAGTCCAGACATGGAATTCCCTCTCAAAATTCGAATCGATGTGGTTCACCTCTGTATCCGTTAGTTTTCCAGCTTTTAACCGTTTTCATTTACAGTATTCTTTCGGTATTTCATACGAGGATAACATGACTTCACATTGTGACACCAATTACAAGAAATGCAGAAATAGCTTTATCTTTCTCATTTGCGGTTACCTTAGTTCTTATCTGTAAATGTAATGTTTATCTTGATTTGTCGAAATTCTCAAATGCGGGACAGGAAAATTTGCAACTTTTGCTGAGAACTTTGCAACAGCAGTGTTCTTTAACACGTTATACTAAAATTTGCTTCATAAATTTTACTCTAGTATTAAATACTTTTTTTTCAGTTGGAGGAAATCACTGAAATTATTGAAATCATTACTTATTTTAAAGCATGCCAAGTATTTAATAACTCAATCACTGTTTTTTTAGTAGTATAGTACACATAACTAATACAAATTTCTAAACCATCATTCATCATCTTTTCTCCAGCAACGGAAGTTATAATTCCTTCAACTCTCTGCAATCGTAAAAACTGTTACACTTTACTCATCCGATGAAAACGTGTAAGCACATCGGATGCGGATAAAACGTTGCTTTTTTATCCGCATATAACGCGTTTCCGGTTGATATGCGCTGGCCCTTAACACAGAAACGAAACATGTTTGTGTGTGTGTCACTTGTACTTCGATACTCATATAGAGTTGACAGACTTTACAATTAAAATCTGTACTTGTTGCTTTATCTTTAGGACCTTTAATAATTAATCTTTGTGATGGAAAACGGAATGTAGTATATTTATAACTGCAAAAAGAACGTAAGGTTGTACTTACTACTTTCGGTAACTAAGACTAAAGTAAAATTTGTCACTTAATTGTAATATTGTGCAAATCCTTCCGGCGATTTCCACTTACACATAAAAAAACAAAATAACGCAGGTAATGTTTTAATGTGCAGAAATTACTTTTCAACTAAATTTTTGGACCCTGGTACAGAATACAAAAAAAAGTCAGTACATACATACTGATATTTTTTTGCTTTATTACCCTAAAATCAAGAGCATCAGAACTATTTTATTAAGAAAACGACAGTCATCCAACAACACCCGCAAAGTCGTTTTCTTTACTTTTTCTGGTTATTCACGCTTGTTAGTGGAATATTAGGTTAAGTGTTGACAGAAAGCTTTTAAGATCATTGTGTTGGCAGAACGTGTTTTGTCACACTTGTTGTGTGTCCACACATTTAAAACGCATTAAATGTTATCCAACCGAAACGAAGTTGCAGAATCGATTATGTTTTATTAAACTAATTTGCATTGTTACTTCATTTTTCATCGGGGTTCAAAAGTTCAGTGTTTTATTGTGTGGTAGGTGTTATGACTTATTTTGCGTATTAGTTATTTTTTAGCAAACTAATTTTTGTGAAATGTTTTGTAGGAGTATTTTTATTTCATTTTTTTTTTATTTTTTTTTATTGTCATGTAGGCAGTCGAGCCAACGGGCCACCTCATCGTAAGTGGTAACCGACGCTCATGAACCTCCGCAATGTCAATTTTTAATGATATTCCTTGTTGAAAACCGAATTTATAGTCCAATTAACTTTGCCTGCGCCACAATGGGAGGCATTACGGGGGCACGGTAATTTTAATATTATTTTATAGCCTATGACACTTTAAAAAACGCAGTTCCTCATAAGTAAAAGAATTTCCGGTTCGATAGATCCAAAGATTGGGGGCGGCGCGACGGGAAAGTGTGCCGAGAGCATAACGCGTCGCGTCGTCCCTCAAAACCCCGTGCTGGGTTCTGGCCTTAGCCGGGGTTCGGACGCTGAGTGTGAGCGGTTGGAGGTTTTAGTGCGGTTCAACTCCCCGCGAGCGGAGATCCGCTGATTTCCCCCAACTGAAAAAAAAAAGATCCAAAGATTATTATTCCCTCCATCGACACAAACATCATGACTAATCTATTAAAAAAGTTTTTTTTTCATATTAGTAAGCTAATAATACAAAATAATAAATTGCCATCAACGGACTTACGCGGTTAACTTAACTTAAAAACATATTGTTATCTTGAAAAACCTGTAGAATCCGTGCAAGTAACACGATACCTGTTACTTGAGATCCACCTGAGAATCTGTGTGCATCCGCTGACTGCGATTACTTTCACGACCATGGGAAAAATTCACTTTTTTGTACGTGTTATTTTGTTTTAAGCATATTATTATATCGTTATTTTTATCCATAGAATTATTACAACTGGAATCAACATCATGAACAACACAATGAAGTCAATTAAAAGTACACCGATCGTGTGTAACTACAAGACATTCTGAATTAACATCATGAATAACAGAGTGAAATTTTAAAAAAGTTATGTCTGTGTAATATTTTATTAGTGTGCTAAACAAATTGAGTGTTATCGGCACCCTCTAACGTCAGATAGCCGAGTTGTTACGCGCGATTGGCGTACTTTCAATTGGCTTCATTCTGTTGTTCATGATGTTGATTCCAGATGTAATATTTCTATGTTTTTATCAGTGTTACAAATAATGAACAATATAGGCATTATCTTTCGTTGCTATAGATTTATGATTCTTAAATTTGATGATGTTCTGTGCTTCGTCGTTAGATTTTTTAACAATTAATAAACACTAAATATTTTTAGATATTTCGTAATGGTCATGGTTCTGTATAAGGTGTGATGAACTCGCATTCCGAATTTAAAATTAACATTAAACAGCCTTATGGCAATTTCTGAGGTTTTGTTTTGAAATTCAAAAAATAGCATAATATAATATTCACGTACCTAAATATACATCTCAACTTAAACACAGACAGGTCCTCATTTCAGTACAAGCGAAATTTTCTCGTGAAAGTAAGTGCATGGTGCATACAAGAATGCATGCACGTGTATCGTCTTTATGGAAAGCAGTAATAATGCAACCTAAATATACAGGGTGGATCTGTAACTTAATGCCAGCTGATACCTTTTTAATATCATTAGGCCCACTATGTATGTACCTACGACTATCATCGTTGCGAGCTTTATTTTTTTTTTGTTTTTTTTTTGTTTTTTTTTATGTTGGAGGAAATCACCAGCTTCCCACCCGCCCGCGGCGGGGTATGTGGGGGTTGAACCGCACTAAAACCTCCAACCGCTCACACTCAGCGTCCGAACCCCGGCTGAGGCCAAAACCCAGCACGGGGTTATGAGGGACGACGCGACGCGTTACGCCATCGGCACTCTTTCCCGTCGCGCCGCTCCCATCGTTGTGGGCTTACCAAAAAAAGTGGTTCTAAGTTTTATTTTGGTTTATTTAGTTACAGATCCACCCTGTATGATATACGAGTACTATGTCGTTCTGTTCTAAGATCTCGCTGATTTAGCTAACCTTTAAAATAAAAGCAAGAGTTCGTTTCAATAAATCTTAGGTTACAAAACGAAAAATATATCTGACGCTACAATCAATAGCAAAAAATAATAAATAAAAACTTGAGAGGTGTCATGGGACACCCGAATAGAACTAAGTACCTTTCGATTAATAAAAGATATCTTATATTTTTTTCCTAACGTAACGCGCGATAATGAACATGTTTTAAAAGATTTTGATCACAGCGCCATCTAGCGATAATCATCTAAAACAAAAATAAGGAACGTGTTTTAAAAGATTTTGATCACAGCGCCATCTAGCGATAATCATCTAAAACAAAAAAAGTGTCGTGACAACTTTTTCATAAGAATTTCCGTCTAGCCCCCTTTCGATAACGCGCGATAAGGAACTTCGTTCCAATAAAAAACAAGAGAAAACCTCATCCATAGTACACTGAACATCCTCATATCAGTTAGGATCTTTTACGACATAACCTCATTCACAGATGACGATGCATTAAACACTACTATAGTCTGTAATAACCTCACAATGCAGTGAACGACGGGGTCGGAACAAGAGGTTAACTTTCGTACACGCCATATATGGTTATTCTGTTATAAGTAATCGGTCGCACTCAATTGTTTATCGAAAATCTCGGAAATTATTTTTTTTAGGTTATTTGAATCTGCTGTGAGCCTGTGATATGAAGAGCGGAAGTAAATCGAATAGTGTTTTATATTCGGTTTTTTGCCCCTAATGCAGGTTCCTAGAACCATTTGAATTTCAGCGAAGTAGATGTGCATTATAATTGTATTGTATTGTACCAACCCATTACTGCCCACTGTTGGGCTCAGGTCTCGTCCGAAGAGGGGTTAGGCATAGTCCACCACGCTTGCCCAGTGCGGATTGGTGACTTCACATATCTTCAAAGGATTTTTAGAACCCTTTTCCGATATGCAGGTTTCCTCACGATGTTTTCCTTCACCGTGCATTATAAAGTTTATTTTAATTGCAAGCATTGAAAGGTTAAATCAGGACTATAAAGTTCTGTCAAGAGTATCTACTGTACTGTCTGTAACCTGTAACAACCCATTACTATATCTGTTGGGTTCAGCTCTCCTCAGAAGAGAGATTAGGCATAGTCCACCACGCTTGCCTTCAAGGGTAAGGTCTTATTATTCAACGAAGCATTGTAATAAATAAACAAAGTCTGCGACAGCCTCTTCCGTCGTAGTCATTCAGTTCACGTCACAGACGCCATGACACCAATGTAAATAAACATTCATTCATTACGAAGTAATTCGTGGAAAGTCTGCATCCTGTTGAATAATGACAAATTCATTGCGATTTGGAATGGACTCCCGCGGTGTTCCCGGAGCGCTATGACATGTCCCTCTTTAAACGAGGTTTAAGAAAAGTCCTATATGGGTAGGTGATAGATAACAGCCCCTCATTGCCCTGGCATTGCAGAGGTTCATGAGTGACGGTGACCACTTACCATCAGGTGGGCCGTAGGCTCGTTTATCGAAATAATTTTAATAAGTAGTAAATTATATGAAGCTCTAACACTGGTTGTTGCTGGTTTGATGAACTGGAAATAATGTATGAAGACCGATTTGGATTCGGTAAGTGTTGTTTTAAACTAAGATTGATAAAAAAAAGTATTAGATTTACAATAAACGTGAAACACAATTGGTAATATAGTTTTCGAAATAGATTCAATACCTACTCCTCCCCTCTCCATTCAGAGATTACACATAACATCAAAATGTATAGTAGTTAAGACTTCAGATGACGATAAAAATTAGGACTAGAATTGTTCGTTAGTTATAAATAGTCTAGGTTAAGAACAGCTATAGCTTCCTAAGCTGCATTTCTTAACAGTGAAAATGTTCGGGAAAATTTTGAAATATTTCAACATGCCATTCATATAATTAGTATAAGTAAGACTTAACAGTATTGTTAATAATAGCATCAGCTCAGTGTTTAAACATAAACACTACAAGTTATTGAGTATTTAGAAACTATCTATTTATTGTTGTTTTACCGCCATTTTCTTTCACTTTGCGGTATTTACGAAACCTCAAATAATGGGGTAATTTATTTTAATTTGACTACTGGTCATAGTTAACCTATTTTCGTTGTACTAAGTAAAAGTGGTGAAATAACTTTGTAATATTTTGTAATTCTACGGTAGGCTATTGTATTGTAAGTTTATATGTGTGAGTTGAAAGTTTGTATCAATTCTTATAATTACTAACCTTAAATATTTAATCATGATCCATAATAAGGTGCTTGATAAATGCCTAATGACGCCGCTCTTCAGGTCAAAAAAGGCTGTTTTAACTTTCAAGTTTTTCCGAAGCTTATTGGAACGAAGTTCCTTATAGCGCGTTGTGAAAGGAGGTCAGACGGAAAAATTCGTACGAAAAGTTGTCACGACACTTTTTTTGTTTTAGATGATTAGCGCTAGATGGCGCTGTGATCAAAATCTTTTAAAACACGTTCCTTATTTTGTTTTAGATGATTATCGCTAGATGGCGTTGTCATCAAAAATTTTTAAAACGCGTCTTTTAATCGAAAGGAACTTCGTTCTATTCGGGTGTCCCATGACACCTCTCAAGTTTTTCACAATGCTCTTTGCATTGACGTTACTCGACTAAGACGATACTTTCTTAAAGTTTCAATGTGTAAAAAATATTGGTTTTATTAAACAGCTTTCGGATTTTATCAAGAAGTTATCAAAACAAAGTAAATTTGGTGATTTCTACTGATTTTTTTCGTATGACATGTGCCTCTTCAAACGGTGGTAAGAGCTCATATTGTCCTTGACATTGTCATGAGCTACGATGACCATTAGCCTCAGATGGGCCATCAAATAGATTGCTCGATGAGGCAAAATTTTTTGACCACTCTATTATATTTTTGTCTATAATAACAAATTACAATCAATGCCACTCTTGTATTCTTTGCACGAAATTAATTATAATCTATGGACAATAAATCACAGGTATTTCCCGCCTGACAGCTAGATTGGGTGAGAACTGGGCCATGCTGGGCCAAGCAAATAGTCTATATGTCTTGACGAGTTACAAGGACATGAGATTGGCAATCTGTTGTTCTGCAACTAGTGATGTGACACGCAATTTATCGATTATTTTGACAGTTACTGTTGATTTTATATCTATGTTGGTGCCTATTTAAAATTGTTTTTTTAAACGGTTTTATTTTTTTAACTAGCTTTTGCCCGCGACTTCGTTCGCGTGGACTTCAGGTTCGTCCCGTCTAGCCAAAATTATTATCAAAAATTGTAGCCTATGTGTTATTCTGATGTATAAGCTATATTGTGGTAAGTTTCATTCAAATCCATTCGGTAGTTTTTACGTGAAAGAGTAACAAACATCCATACATCCATACTTACAAACTTTCGCCTTTTTAATAGTATTATGATTCTAATTTTAAAAGTTATTCCTTAATTGTAAACTATTGAAACTCTACTAACTAATCTTACCTAAAAAAACGCCCACCGTATAAAATTAAAGCAAAAATAATAACAAGTTGTGCGTCTATTAAAGCAAAATTACATCCATCATCAATATGTAGGTCTGTCTTTAGAATGAATGATCGAAAAAACATCTCACTTTCCATTCGTACTTCCGCGCAGTTACCTATCAAATCAATAAATCAAATGTAATCAGCTAATTCACAGCTTTCATTATCTCACCACGAACGATCAAAGGCACAAAACAGTGAAAGTGCCTGCTATAATTGTGGTACGGTGCCCAATATTTGGACCCATTGGTACGTTGAATATTATGATGGTTTGTGCTTACATGTTCGGACGAATACGCATTGAAATATTATGAAAACATTTACATTCTGTAGTTTGTATAATAACTAACAGTTGGCCAGTTACTTAGTTTAATTTATTCAATAAATTGTTACTAGAAGCAAACAGAGCAAGACCGGCATTTTGGTGACATTTGGGGGAGATCTAAATCACAGTGAACATCTATCAATGGGATTGTTTATTATTTTTATTTAATGAATGGAATATATGGAATGGGAATAAATGGAAAGAGTCCATCTTAATGGATTAAGGAAGAGCAAAAGAAGAAAATAATGAAATACTAGTGCTAGTTTTATTTACAGCGTTTTTTTTAATTAAATTAAGCTTAACTGTACACTTCTTTTTGCATTGTAATTAAATAAAAACCTCCTAGTCACGGTTCTTTTATCAATCAAACCATGTTAAGGATGTACTCTATTGTAATTGTGCCCAAAATTAAGAGTCATTCGGTTTCACTCGCGTACATTACCGGTACGGAATTTCGTCATTTGTGCGTGAGATGTGAAAATGGAACGAAATTCACTCTCGGTGGCCATTTGATATTCGTGTCGCGTTAGATACGATACTCGATCGATTGGTTGGCTAATATCAAAGACATTAGAAGTACTACAAGAATATGGAATATTATCAGACTGTTTGAAAATTTACGTGACTAAACTGCAGATTGAAAGACTAAACTAACACTCACGAGTGGTTGTTAAGGATTTTCTCGTATTTAATAATAACAAATTCTTTGAATATAACTTTTTTCGCTTCTTAAGATTATAACTAATGACCACAACTTCATACCAGGGTCCCATTTATAATTGGTCTCCCTTTTTATACTTTTAGGTTTTCTTATACTATCTTTTTATAAGTACTATTTTTGGCCTATTAACATTCTAATTTGTAGGTACTAGTGGCGAAATGTCTCTTCCCTTTTAATACTTTTCAATTACTTAGTAGAAACAGCACTAAGAACATTGTTAAGAAATTCGACAAATTATTGTCAATTTTAAAGATTTAAATAGATTGACTTTTCTCTTTAAAACTTTACACTTCGCCACTGGTAGGTACACAAAAATACTTTGTCATATCTATATCATTATTTCTTAATAATATATCTTTGCCCAGTTCCTTAACTCGTTTATTTACACCTTGTCATTTTGTAAAGATATTGCGTATTGATTTTATGTTCATGTTTCGTAATTTAACTGCAGAATTTCGCTTGTTTGAATAAGTTTATGACAGTTTTAATTTATAGGTTTACTGTTGAGAATCATTTCTATTATGCATTTTATTGTTTATGTTTGTTTATTTAACAATAGGTTAGTTTCGTGTTCGGATTACCCAAAGAGCAAGTCAACTATAATTTGAAATTTACCTACTTTGAGTGTTACAACATTCAGGTTTTTTATTTGTTACTGGCTTGAATAAGTGACTGACATGTACAGAAGAAAAAATAATGTGCAGCAGCTCTCTACGATTTAAAATGCATGGAAATCAAGTTATTTTATGATTTGTTCCAGATTTGTAAAACGAATTATTTAGATCTATTATATCATTTAAAAATAACCTCAATATACTCTATTTCACGATATTAGAAAATTAATTTCACTTTCATAAACAAACATCGATATATCATTTATCGATAAACTCCACATCACTAAACAATGCAGGGCATCTGCCATCTCGCGAATGTCGATGTCGATAAAATTGAATCAATAGCTTTCTATTTGCTTTCACTGAACAAACATACAAGGGCGATTTATCATAATTTCTACTACGAAAATCGATCATTGTTTAATATAATCGATTCAGTAAAAGTTGCTTTTGTTTTTACTAGAAATCAATTCAATCGTTTCTATTTTGTCTAAATAGTGCAAGATTTGATACTAAAAAAAAGATTTTTTCTTACCTCTACTTTAGGACTACCTACTAAATATCCTTGAATGATTTAATTTACTAAGTGAGCCTGCAATTTGCATCGTTTTTGTGGGCGTACCTACGTTGAGCGCTTTTCTGCCAGGAATAGCTTCATCTCGAATGGCTATTTAAAAAACTCCGTAACTTAATTTCAAAGATTCAAGCATAAGTTCAGGGAGAAGCTACTTTAGTTAATACCATGCAGCAAATTCAGAAACAGAAAGATGTGTAACGACTCCACTCTTCACCAGCACATCAAACTAATGTTATAACGCTGACATTCGTGATGATTATTGTCCAAAAAACTACATTAACGTACAAAATACATCCACGAAATACGTTGACGTGTTCCACGGTAGTCAGAGGCGTTAAATTACTAATCATAAAACGTGATCCACGAGATTCAAGTTAATTTTGTATCGTGAAAAAAGAGGTTCAATGTCTTTTAGGAATCCGAAGAGAATTTTTTTCTTCTTTAGTGCATTTTGGTTTTTGACGGCCAGCATCTGCGATGCGTTTCGAACTTTTTTGTTTGCATAATCTGTGCAATAAAGAAGAGCAGCTAACATCAGATATTGCGAGTAATTGCGACATACATTAATGCGTTATATACTTTAAAATATACCGGTTTTTAATATAGTTAAACATAATATAGATAAACAAGCTTACAGCCCGCCAGATGGTTAACAGTCACCGTCGCGCATGAACCTCTGCTATGTCTTAATGATTTAGTTGTTTATTTATTAAGGAAAAGTACTATAACCTTAAACAACAATGTTTAAAAATACAAGTGTACAGCAGTATTATATTTAGTACAACAATATCATATCTTAAGCCACGCCAACAAAGAATACTGGTGACCCTCACATTAAGCCTAGCCTGTATCGCATTTAATAATGATGTAGTAGTAGACACCTACTAAACTTTCGCCTACCATCAAAAACTTTTTCTAACATTTAATCGCACTTAGAAAAGTAAAATTTTCCATTAAATAAAAATGCTATAAACATAATTGCACTCTCGTTAACCCATAGTCAGGTTCTGTAATAAGTTCTACAGATGCAACTCGTAAAACGTACAAGTAGTTTCATTTAATTGCATCACAATTTATAGCTTTAGCAATTAAGTGAAAATAATTTAATAGTCTTTATACCCAGAAACTCTCAAAAATATTTTTAAAAAACCCTCAATACTAACGAGATTTAGAGCGATGTAAAACTTATTTTAGTTTCAAAATACACGCAATAAACCAAAAGCGCCTTATGTTTTGAAATAGCAAAATAATGATACCCAACTTATAACTTTTAGTTAAGGAGACCGTTTTTTTTATTTCACTTTTTAATTAATGCACAACGGTTATTCTTAATATCCTTAATTCTATTTAACTTTAGAAAATGTAGCAAAATATGCCTATTTACACCAGTCTTTTAAATGACAACCTACCCAAAGCTACAAATTCAGCTACTTCAATTGACCGTGACCAAATCTAGCCTTATAAATCATAATACATGCCAATTATGGTTTATGAAGCAATAAACTCGATGACCAGTATCAATGGCCCGGGGCCGACATCTGACCGGAGTCGTGACAAGCAGTTGCAAAAGTCGTACATTCGGGATCGTGGGAGCTAATCTAACTCGTTTGAAGGTCATTATGATCGTTTGTATGTTATCTGTTGTTGTTTAAGCTGTTGATGATTGTTGTTAGTGATTGTAGAAATTGGAGTTTATTTATAGGGGCCATTTTTATCCGCAGTCGAGTGAATATTTTCCAAAAATGTTCTTATCTTATTAAAACGATGTAAATATGATGGGAACCTCCTTTTTTTTCAGTTGGAGGAAATCACCGCATCCGGGTATGTGGGAGTTGAACCGCACTTAAACCTCCAACCGCTCACACTCAGCGTCCGAACCCCGGCTGAGGCCAGAACCCAGCACGGGGTTTGGGGTTTGGAGGGACGGCGCGACGCGTTACGCGCTCGGCACTCTTTCCCGTCGCTCCGTCCCCATGGGAACCTCCTAGAAGTTGATTGAAGAAGCTCTTATTTAGTCCCCAGTTCGAAGTTTTGATATGGGTTCATAAGCAACAGTTTTAAGATATCGTCCTCAACGTCCCCTTTTACTGTAATTGTATGTAATGCATTATAAATAATAAGTTTTTGGAACGCATTTATCCTTCTAACGGGCCACAAAGAAAGAGAAGTTAAAGACGATTTAATCTAAAATCAAACCTTCTTTCTTACTACAAGATTATTTTCTCTTACTCAGAATCTCCTCTATTTGTTACAGGGAAAAGAGAAGAGCAATAGAGAAGATCTGAAAACGGATATTCAACACAGAAAAGAAACCTTTTATAGGGTAAGCATTTTTAGTTACATATAACTCGTAACATTGGATCTTAAAATATTCAAAACTTGTTGTGTTTTAATTTTAATTTTGCTATACTCCGTAATTTGATCCAGTCAATAGTTGTACTATTTTTACAATCTACTATCTCCTTAGCTTTCATCATATCATCACAATTACCATATGAATAGGATCTATGCATATCTATAATATCTATTCTCATAAAGTTTCTCTCTGATGCAGGAGGCTCCGTCAGACGAGGATTCGGCGGTGTCATCAGCGCCCACCTCTCTCTCACCGCAACCAACCAACGATATGTGGGTCAGTATATTATGAGCTATTTATAGAACAAAAACAAAGTGCAATGTAGTTTATGACTCGTGTTAAATTTTTGTATGTCTACAAAGTATGCTTTAAAATATTTTCCATAATTTAATCAAAGATAACGTTTTTTTTTATTGCCTCGTAGACGAGCTAACGGTCCACCTGATTGTAAGCGGTTACCGTCGCTCATGAACTTCTGCATTGTCAATATTATAGACACTGCTACCTACGGCCTACTTTTAAGGACTCTCTTCAAGGCTCGTTTGAAGAAGGACAAGTCATAGCGCTCGGGAAACACCGAAGATTAAAACCTCCCATCTTTTGTTCGCATTCGGCAGTGGCCCCGTAATGTTCCCTGACATTGCAGAGTTGCATGAGCGATGATAACCACGCTCGATCAGGCTGTAGTTTATGACAATTATAGAACAAAATAATGAAAGCGCCTGCAGAAAATAGCATAGCAAAGGTATAAGATATTGTAACAATAATTTTACGTTAATGTTGTATGGATTAGTATTATCACTATCTATCATAACATTCCTGTTTTTTTATTATCAGATTATAGTCGGATAATATACGCAGTATCTATGCAATGTAATTTATTTGCAATGTAATATTATAGTAACCATAAATTGATAAAATAATAAATTAGTCATTAAAAGTAATAAACAAAGGCGTGTATTGTAATATGTATTTACATAAAACTTCAATTAGGTATACTCGTAATGTAAATAATAAAAAAAAATCGATTGTATCTGTTGATGACGAATTTTAAAATTACATTGATGTTTAATTACAATTAATTCTCTATCTCAGACCAGATTTGCAATTGGGGTGTTTTTTTTCTTTTTATTTTAGACAGACGAGCCAATGGACCATCAGATCGTAAAGAGGTTAATTTTGTTTATGGACCTCTATGCAATGTCAAGAGACACTGCCTAAAGTACCTACTGTCTCGTAAATATTAAAGTGGCAACTACATCACAACGTAAAAATGCATTACCTTTAATATGAAAATATATAAAATCATTAGAATCAGTCCTTTAAAGTTAACGCGGACAATTTTTTTTATTATTAACACTAACTTCATTATCTTCTTTTGGAAGTCGATCTAAAAGAACTCATATACCATCAATACAAATCCTTCACATACATAAAGGTAACTTGTACTTGATAGAAACGTGCCTAATAAGATCAAGATGGCTCGTGGCCTTGATTAGAGCATCGTATACAAATCGTATACAATCGAAATGTCAAACATTATTGCATTTAACATCGTCCTGTCACCCAGTAAACTATTGGCGCCCTCGACTTGCGTCACATATTGTTTCGTTATTAGTACGGTGACCATGATTTTGTTAAGAAGTGTAGATGTAAAACGACCGATTTAAAACGTTTTAAATAAAGTGATTTTTGTAGGTATGTAGGTAGTAGCGGTTTTTTTATTATCATTTCAAATAGTGCGCGAAAACAGTCCATAATGTCATGGCGTCGCGTTTGACGTCATGCTTAGGTAAACAAACGCAAGTGTCACGGTGCAACCAATAAAGAACGTCAATTTCATATTGTTTACCTAATCGTGCCATCACCCGACGCCAAAATGGCCGATTGTAATATATTAATTTATTTATATTTTTAGTACATCAAAATCTGAGTTTTAAATTTTCTTAAAATGTAGTTTCCTACCATTAAATCTTCGAATGATACTATCGTTATGCCACACTATCCTCATTACCTACAACACATAGTATCACTACACTCTGTTCCACAGTCATGCGGGCAGTGTCGCTTGTCGGCGGAGCGCGCCACGGCGGCCGCGCGCGAATGCACCAAGCTCGAAGACGCGTTGAGAGACGCGAGAGATCAACTCGAGCTCATGGAGTTCAGGATATTGGAGCTGGAGGACGCGCATCCCGACAAGGTAAGACTTTTTTATTGCTGTGTGTTAATAGTTACCGGAATTTTGCAACGCCAGGACATGACTACGGCCTAACATTAAGGACCTTTCTTAAGCCTCGGTTTTTAAATTTCACCTCCCTTTTATCTTTCTTTCACTTAAATCGATGTAGGTAATTCGTCGTTTTTTTTTTATTGCGAACGTATTCAGTGTTAAATTTCGTGTCCTGAGAAAAAAATGGTTGGGAAACTGCTAGAAATCTTATTGTAATTCGTAAAAACACTAAATACTAAATATTTATGTGCTGTATATGACCAGTGACCACTGACTTAGAACGGCAAAGGAAACTGATAAATCTACAATTGTGTGTGTGATTAAGTGTTATGGATTGTTTGACTCAAGAAAATTCATAGTTATCATTATTGGAAAATGGAAAATACGAGTCCTGCTATTATCTGGTGTGCTGTTTTGATTACAATGTATCCTTGAAACCGTCCTTTGATTTTGTTTTATTTGAAAATGTGATGTTTCGCGTACCATGTTGAACTTTAAATTAATTTCGTGCCATACCTTTAGTAACATTCAATAATGATTGGTAAAATAGATAGGGATTAGGTATTGTACTGTATAATTGTTTTTTAGTGATAAAATATAATACGTTCATCTGCATAAAATGAAACAGCTCAGTCACCGATTACGAACGTTTTTTTTACAAAATCATATTAAAACCCCTGCAACTGACAGTGTTTCTAAACTATATTATGCATGCATCATGCATAATTTTCCCTTGAATGACCTATTTAAAACGGTATCAAGATTTTAGCATACATACAGAAAGACAGATAGAGTGAAGCGACTTTGTTTTATACTATGTCGTGATAGAATGCTTTAGTAGAGTTAAGGACAACTTGTATAGTTTATACAAAATATCAACATATAAATGACAAAATAAAACGTTATATACTTGTTACGTAAATGATTCTCACGGTCGTATGTAAATTTTATCCGACGGCGTAGTATGAATGTGGAACTTAGATGTTAGCTTATCATTCAAAATGTCATGATATTCATAAACTTTTATAGCTAAGATAAGTAAAACGAGCCTAAACACGATGGATCTTCATCTTCGATCTTATTTCGCAGTTCCTATGATTACCTTTCGAATTCATCATCAGATTAGCTCCATCGTATCAAATTATTGTATTGTCACGCGATATACATATGCATGAAAAATTTTAGATCAATCGGAAACCGGGAAATTGATCAAGTTCAACTTGCAAGATTCCACTCGAACCTCGATAGGTACACTAGTAGGTACCTCGATAGGTACTAGTGCAGTAATATAATACTTGTAAAAGAACCCGTTTACTTTGTGTGTAAGTACAATATTCTCTTGGAATTAAGTGACATAGCCTAGTGATTCATAGTCACAACCTCAGTGATTTTCTAAATGATTCCGTCGCAGTAAAGGTCGACAAGGAAGTCGAACCTTGAATCACATTCATAAGATTCTTGCATACATAAACACGACCTGCTTTATCTAGAGATAAGTGAGTGTGCTGTTATTTTACGTACCTGTTTAATTGAACTAATTCAAGGATTTGTGAAGGAAATACAGTTACTATGACTGTATTTATGTGACATTAGCTAACCCTCGCAACTACATATCCAGTAAGCGTGCGGTGGGAGGAAAAATTATGTATTAATATAGTAAGTGGTTGCTGCTAGTGAAAGTCTCGTCAAAATCGAATCAGCGGTTTTACTTTTTAGTAATATTTAATTGAAAATATTGTTATGGTAATAAGCTAAGCTCTGAGCTAAGCCGGGTTGTATTTGCTTTTGTTATTTATTCAAATAAAATAATAATTATTAGGCAATAAGGCTAAATATTGGTAATGATCAGAGTTGGGGACACTTAGATACCGGTGTCTAACGCCTTACACACTTTAACCTTTCAAACAAAACACTAACGGTTAGCTCTTCTAGTCCTGTCAAAAACTTCAAAAATCGAACTCCAAAGCGGTCACCATTAAAGTGACGAACCTCTTTTCAAAACTCCACCTGTTATAGACAAAGATAATGAGAAAATTAATATATTAAACACACACAACAAAACATATACCACTAAGTGGTATTCTACCGACTAATTCGTATACAAATATTGACGTCATCTCGACTTCTTGATGTAGTTTAAGAAAAACTACGCCGCGTTTAGACGTTTGAAATGTTAATAAATAATGAGAATTTAAGTGATTTTAAGTGCTGTGATCATTAACTAATCGTCATAGATATTGGATAATATTATGGTAAGTGTTGTTCAAAAGATGCAGTTGTTAAGTTGTTAATTAAGATTTGTTTCCTCACGTTGAATGTATTTTGTGACGTCACAAATCACGAGATTTCTTTTTGCTCAATGAGATTAATAAGACAACTTTTCAACCAAGGTTTTTATGTTTAACGAAGTATAAATGAGGTTTTGGTGTGTAGTAAATAGTACTTAGATAAAGACTGGCTGGGAAAAATTGGCGCGAATTCCCTTTCCAAAATTCTTAATTAAAATTTTAGCGGGATTCTTTCGATAAATGATTAATAAAATTTGTATTAATGTTGGCTAAAATTTAACGATTTTTGAAGTAAAAATGTTTATTTTAAAACGCTGCGCAATAATATTTAAAAATCGATGATCGAACGAGTCCAAAAACGCTGAGTCTTTCTTGTTTATTTTATTACAGGTTTTTGTTTTGTGTTGTTTAGTACAAGAGTTCTTATGGTTACCTTCCAATTAATTAGCTATTATTGCATTTCACATGTCTGCAAAATTTTATCTCAAAAAACGGGAATATGGTTAAATTTTACTTAGCTCAAACTGCATCCACTGCAGATTAAATAAAAGCTTTCAAAATATAGAACCTTAGCCACTAGACACATGTAGTTATAATTATTAAAAACTAGTTGGCCCGCGCAACTTCGTCAGCGTCACAAAAAATCCCGGGTATTTTTTCACCGTTTAAACCTTCCCTGAACTACGACAAATATTCTAAAACCAAAATCAGTTCAATCGGCCCAGTCGTTCCCGAGTTTTAATCAGACTAACGAACAACAATTCATTTTTATTTATATAGATATAAACCTTTCTACGACTGAGTCATTGTCGGTAATCCGGCATACCATAAGCGCACGTCCGGTAGTACTGACTCCTAACTTCTATCAAGGAACAGTTAACACAGGTTTTAAGCTGATTTATACCATAATTACAATTAATACGGTTCAATTTACAACTATATTGATATTTTAAACTATAGTTCTATCATCTATGTATAGAATCGTGGATCAAATATACACGATTAGAAAGCAAAAAAGGCACAAGCATTACCAAAATAAAAAAATGGTAGTTTGTTGTCATTGACTCGATGACAACGTCTTGGAAAACAACAATTTTAGGATAAATTTTGAAACCAGTGTCTCATAGGGTTAAAACACGGAGTCAAAAGGTTTATTCATGGGCCCGCGCACCCTCTACTTCTCAAGGTTCAAAGATTGTCTATGCCAAATTTCATTAAAATCGGTTGAGAGGTTTGAGCGGGAAAATGTAACAGACAGACAGAGTTTTTACTTTCGCATTTATATTAGCAGGGATTTAGTAGATGTTTTAACCAAATCTCGATGAAAATAAATAGGTACCTACCTTTTATAAAGACTTCCTTCCCAAATTTATTATATTATCTATAAGTATTGTCTACTTAAGTCTACTATAATATAGCGAATAGGTATTCTTAAACAGCTTATTCAGTATATTTAGTTCCGGCTTTGAAACGGTCACTGTTTTTATAGTGACTTTTGAGACAATGAATGGCTTAGCCGGATACGTGCAGAATATTAAACAGTATTAATTTAGGTACTTATATTATTGCAGAAAATTTTTAAATATTTTATGAAATCTTCAAGAGAAATAAAATTATGGATTAACTCATAATTCATTCTGGTGAAAATATATCTTCTAATTCCGATGTATGTTTCTTTATTAATCACGATTAAACTCACATATTATGAAAAATAATGTTGAAGGTAAAAAAAATCCCAAAAAATACCAAAGTATACTATGAATTAACTTTGCCTAATAAGAAAACGTCACAAGACTTGTCTATTTTTCGTGTGTCTTTTTTTTGTACAAATTATCTATAGAACTTAAATAAACCCATCAAAGAAATTCCCATCGTAGTACCTACAAGTATTTTTATCAAAACTATTTTATTCTATTCTTGTCGAGATAAGATAATTTGTACTGAAAAGAAATCATTCATTCATTATCAATGCTAATAAATTAAAGTGTCTGTTTATCATGACAAAATAACAGATTTTCACTAAAAAGAATAGATACGAACGATAGTAAATACTAAACAAACATTGATTGAGTTTTTTATCTACGTTGCTATTTATTTTATCCAATTTGGCGATAAAAATAAGGTTTTACGCAAAAAAATAGAGCAGAAAGAGAAGAGAGTTGATGTTGATAAGCCCAGATATTAATAAGCGTAGGTTTGATTACCATCAGGAAGACTCTTCTCACTTCTTGTCAGTTAGTTCTCTATTGTTTAAGATAGGTACTTCTAAAATTTGGCTATGGAATTAGGCTCTCTTCCTTCTTCTGAGCGCCATGACTTGTCCTTCTCCAAACGAGGCTTGAGGCAGTGTCGCCTGGCAATACAGAGGCAGCAATGGTATCGCCCAGATTACATTAAAAAAAAAAGTTTATTTACTAAATTTTGGTGTGGATGTGAAAAATTTAAAGTTGTTACTTTGATATGAATGAAACCAGTTGAAATCGTCTTGGCAATTGAAATAAAACCAAAATCACTGCAACTTCACCAAACCGTTAATAATAACCAATTATAAAGTAGTATTATATGTATAATTGTGTAATTCGTACAACCTTGCTATTGTGTAGTAGATTTAGACACAGTTAACAAACAATAGATGATAGGAATCTATTTAGAAATTCGGCAAATTATAAATTAATTCAAAAAGAGTTTTATGCAATTATTATTTTACTGTGAAGTCTAGAATATAGTGTCAATTGAAAATAAATACAAACTTATTTTGCAAACAGATTCAAGTAGAGAGTTAGGCAATGAAAGCAATTAAACTTATAAACTACTAGGTGACCCGCGCAACTTCGTCTGCGTTACAAAGGGGTTCAAAAATTGTAGCCTATGTGTTATTCTGATGTATAAGCTATATTGTGGTAAAGTTTCATTCAAATCCATTCAGTAGTTTTTACGTTAAAGAGTAACAAACATACATCCATACATCCATACTTACAAACTTTCGCCTTTATAATATTACTAGGTGACCCGCGCAACTTCGTCTGCGTTACAAAGGGGTTCAAAAATTGTAGCCTATGTGTTATTCTGATGTATAAGCTATATTGTGGTAAAGTTTCATTCAAATCCATTCAGTAGTTTTTACGTTAAAGAGTAACAAACATACATCCATACATCCATACTTACAAACTTTCGCCTTTATAATATTACTAGGTGACCCGCGCAACTTCGTCTGCGTTACAAAGGGGTTCAAAAATTGTAGCCTATGTGTTATTCTGATGTACATATAAGCTATATTGTGGTAAAGTTTCGTTCAAATCCATTCAGTAGTTTTTACGTGAAAGACTAACAAACATACATCCATACATCCATACTTACAAACTTTCGCCTTTATAATATTATTATGATTATGATTAATTCTTACGGTACAAATGTACGAGTTCTTAAGTTCGAACAAATACTTAAATCAGTAGGTATACTTAGTTAAACTTTAACTTACAAACAATAGGTAGAGTCGAATCTTTTCTGGAATTTATTTAGTAAAAACGAATACAGGTACACCTAACTTAAAATTCACTACAATTATATGCAAAGAATATCCATCAATACACACACTTTGGCTTTATACAAACACAACTATGTAGAACACTTTATCACAAGTATTTAGCAGTTTAAATGTTGACCATCTCGTTAACCCAACGTTCACTGGCCCTGATTACCGTTAAATACTGTTACAATAACTTAATTTAGTACAAGGGCGTTTTATAACTATTAGAAATCTATTTGACAGAATGAGAAATGATTGAGATAATATAAAATACCAAGAAGAAAAAAATAGGTGCCTACATCCATAAATAATATTCCAAAAAAACTGCACAAAACATCACAGAACTAAAACAAAAACTGCACAACAAAAATCCATTATTCACTTAACACAAACAAAATTACACTAATTGCCAATTAAAACTAAAAATTTAGACACATCCAACATTTGTTTTGGAATGAATTATGGTGAAGTTTATATAGCCAACACCAAATATACCGCCCACCATGTCCTGATCTAGATATACTTGTATGATGTAACACAAAAGAACATTTTGTTGGCCTCCGAGGTTTCAAAGCGTAGAACCACGAGTCTGACGATAAACGTGTATTGTTTTATTCGTTTTGTTTAAAGTTTAAAGGATTAGAAGCATTATAACTTCAGAGAGAAAGTCCATATTAATTTGCATTGATAATTGTGATGACTCTAAACCTTGAAGGTAAATCTTAATGAAGTTAAATTTGAATTGTGTTATAATTAGAGTGTTTTCTTTTTCGTAGGGTGCTAGGGACAACCTAACCGACTCAGATTCGGGCTGCGTGTCTCCCGGCTCTCGGATTAAGGACTCTGCATCGCCTGAACTTAAACGAATGGATTCCGGGTACAAATCGCCCAACACACCAAGCAGCCCCTGCAATCCGCGGCGGCATTTGGGCTCACACGATGACTTCAAAGAAGATTTCGCTAAAGCCCAAGTGCTGGCTGATATCTTGGACCGGACTTCCGAAACGACCAGTGATTCGCTGCGAAGCAATCCCGTCAAGGAACATCTGGAGCAGATGATATTGAATGCGGCCTCTGCTGAGGACAGGAGCTGTTTGGAGCAAATCTTAATGCTGCTATACAACCTTCAAGCGTTGAGCAGTTCTGTCAGTGAAGATGAATGCTTTCAGGTAAGAATTATCAAGTCATTGTCAATGTCATTTTACAACATGTACACAAAAAGCTAATTCATAAAATTTTAAATTCCAACAGGCAAAACCCAAACGAATATGCGACTTAAAACTTAACACAGACATTCCAGCCCACAAACCACACAAGGCAATCGCAACAGTCACCCCGTACCAACAGAAAGGTTACAAATGCGAATCCCTGGAAAGTCTCTGTGATGAGAGGAAACCTATCAACGTTTTGCAAGAAAGCGGCATCTTCGAAGGTGTCGAAACTGAATCGAGAAGCACACAGACAGATGTTAACGAAAACTTTGATTGCACCGGTGAACTAAACACCGAAATACAACGACTGAATAGTATTAGAGAAAAGCTTGAGAGACAAGCTAGAAATAGGACGATAAGTGTTAAAGACGACGGCGAAGGCCTGGAGTGTAGGTGCGTGAAATTAGGGAAGAAACATAAACAGTATTACGAGAGGAGGCTTAAGTTTTTGGAGGGAAAAATCTCAATATACGAAGCCGCGCAAGATGTGAAAGAATCGAAACTGTCGCAAAGACTGCAGCGGGAATATCTGCTGGAGAACAGGATCGAGGTAATTTTGATAATCCATGACCACTAATTAATTAAGACATAACTTCAAATTTAAATGAGTTAATTAGCACGAAAGACGAACTTTTCCCAATCACACTTACTAATACGTTGATTCGTTATTAAAAGTATGTGAAAAAATACTCTAATTAGAAGTATCATTTTCTACAATTTTGAACCTTTGTAGTCAATTTCTGTTCAACAATTCCTGCCAGTCTATAATAAAATTACAAAATTGTAATGTAACTTTTTTTGTATTGTAGGAATTAGAAACGCAAGTGTCAGATCTTCAAGAGAAATACGAGAGGCTAGAGGAAGATTGCTGTGAACTGGAAGAGATAGAAAACGATACTCGCTTACATTGGCAACAGTAAGTAATATATTACACCTACTATATGAGACAGACCTAATATATGAGCGAAAAACAACAAGGTGCTGTGTGTTTATTACCTAGAATTAGTTTGTGTGATTGGATGAATCGATTTATTTATTTAACAAAAATCCACTATAATTACAATTAAATTCAACTTAATGTTATAAAACAAAAAAATAGCCAATTACGGATTTATATTTTGTTTACACTGATTTGGATGTTTTTTTAAAAGACGAATTAGTCTGGACTGTTCTAAGCTAAGCTACGTTTTACGAAAATTAGTCCAAGATGGCGGCGTTTTAAAATGGGGGACTTCATATTTTTCCATAAAAGCATAATTTTTCATTTAGTCCTACTCTTAAAGGATTTTAAATAGGTTTAGTTGGCCTGATGGACATTGTTTCTATTCAAAAATATATTTTTGTACAGAATATTATGAAATTAAACTTAACAATGGTCGACTGTATTAGAATTAGATTCGCTTATGATATTCGTCATTCAACAGCTGACGTGATTGCTTTGCACTGAACGGTCATCGACCCCACATTTAAGGTCGAGGGACAATTAAATACGAATTGTTTGTAAACTACAGTCACGTTGTTTCATTATTTAGACCCAAAAATACCATGTGGCGTTGAGTGAGACGTAAGCCTTGTCGTAATCTCGTGCTGGGTTCTGTCCTCAGTCGGTTCAGACGCTGAGCGTGAGCGGCAGGTTTTAGTGCGATCGACTCCCACATACCCCACCTTCGGGGCGGGTAGTAGTCCGATTTCCTCCTATCAAAAAAAATATGTACACTGAGAGCTATGACTTGTCCTTCTCTAAGATTTCTTTACGATTGGACGTAGGTGGCGAACCTTCGATGTCCCCTGACATTGCAAGAGGTCATGAGCAAAATAACAATAATATTGTAATATTGTTACTAGTCGTACCTATATGGCCATCAACTATTATGATCTTCAAAATGTATCATCATATGTCTATAATACTGTAAAAAAAAATACATAGTTCATTTGTTTTTAAACCATAATATGCAATTAAATAGTTGAACCTTATTTTTTTTTCCGTAGGCTTGAAATGGACTACGAGCTGTGTTCAGCTCAGCTAAGAGATATGACGGAACAACGTGAATGTTCTAGAGCTCAGGCAGAACGACTCATGACTGAACTTAATAACAGAGAGTGCGCGCTTAAAGCTAGAGAGGTAGGTGTACAAGTAATAATATAAAATCTATTTTTAACTATTACTCTAAATCATATGAGATGTCCAAAGCTGTCGAACCAAAATCATCCAGGAAAGAATAATACGCAATAATATGTTTTGAAATTTCAATAGCTTTCATTCAAATTGTGGTAAGAACCTGTATAATATTTACCTGTATAATTTTTTTAAACTTATCATTTTAATTTCAGAATGAACTGTTGACTCGTTTGGATAAACTGGAGAAAGCAGTGCCCGCGTTAATAGCGTGGAATGTACTGCAAGTCATCGGAGCCAACATATCGGCTGGTGGACAAGTGAGTAATAAATTAACAAAAATAATCTAGTCTTTTAGAACAGTTATTTTTATAGAGAACTAGCTGGCCCACACAACTTCGTCTGCGTCACATAAAGAAATTTTTTCACCGTTTAAACCTTTCCTTGGACTTCTACGAATATTTCAAGATTAAAATAAGCCAAATCGGTTCAGTCGTTCTCGAGTTTTAGCGAGACTAACGAACAGCAATTCATTTTTATATATAAGAAGAAGATTAGTGTGAATTTCAGTGTAGTCAAATCAAAATTCAGATTATAAAACATTATTTCTTTTCCTTAAGATACTTTATTATGGGGAAATTTGTTCTTCATAAAAAACAGGGTGTCAATTTTTTTCGATTTCATGTCTTCGATTTTCAGACAAACTATACAATTTATGAACGCAGTATTATACAAAAAAAAATCCTGCTGTTAAACATTTCATCTTCAATAAGCAATTTCCATTCATAACACCCTGTATAAGTAAATTCTTACGCATAAGCTGAGTTTTTTCGCCAGTTCTTCTGTGAACAGTAAATTATCTTTAACGTTCAGTAACAATGAATGTGTTATAATTAAAATACATTATCAACTTCAAAACTCAAGCTATGTAACCTTCCAGCGCGCACTACTAAACCGCATGGGTCCCTACAACAAGGACACGAAGCTGGTCATAGCCCAGGTCAAGCAGGAGCGCAACAAGCGATGCGGCGCGCTCGTCGCTTGGACCGGAGGACACACCGCCGACACACACACTGTAGAGATACTGCAACAACAAGTCATTAAGTAAGTAAAGTACTCTTCTGTAAACAGGAGGTTTTTGTGTAAGACATTTATGCAACAGGAATTTAACGTGTTTATTCACTCTACGTCGCCTCAGTGCTTGTTTGGCCAATCTGCACCCGAGCAAATTTTACAGGAGACAGCAAACAAGCACGGAATTAACGTTAAGTGCCGTGTTGAGAAAAAAAATGAAATGAGATTTTTATTGTTTCAGAATTGAAAATTTTAAAAAATATTTTACCAGTCGGATGGAAATTTTATTCTTTATAATACTGCATTAAAAAGTATTTTTCGTAAAAAATGTCAGATTGGCCAAACAAGCACTGAGGCGACGTCTAGTCCAGTCTAGATGACTCGCTCGCCTGGAGTTCGTTCGGAATCACTAACAGTATCTTTGCGATCAGCGATGGTAACTTTGCCTGAGCCGGCCTCGTATATAATTATACGAAAGATAATAATTAAAAAAAAATCTCAATTCTGTTTTCAGATTACTATCACAAAAGAAAGAAATAGAAAGTCAAACGTCACAAGTAAAGAAGAATTTGGAAAGAAAGATAGAAGAGTTAGAAGAAGAATTAGAAACAGCAAGAAGACAGATAGCGGCTGCTACATGCGGGGCTGACGTCAAGAAGGAGAACATTGAAGGGAAGATAGAAGAATTAGAAGAGAGAATACGAAAGGAGAAAGAAGATGAAAAGGTATTATTCTCGATGATTTATTCAAAATGATTACTGCATCATGCAGTTTTCAAGTACGTGGTTATGCATGGTTACATTGCCAACTATCGAGCCTTAAAAAAATATATCTTTATTATTTACATTTTTGAGGTCTAGATATATCGCAAACTCTTTAACCTAAGATATAAAAGTTGAACAATCCACTAATCACCAATAATCACGATGATATATTTAATCGTGATTTAGTAAAATAACTAGTGATACATACATATTATTATGACATATACGTTATGGTTTTTGTAAAACCGAAAATTTTGTACTCTTGTATACCATTAATGAACTTCAATAGCACCATGAGTTTCATGAAAAAGCACCCGGTTATCCCCCAATTCATTAACTGTTTTTTTGCCTCAACCATTTTCACTTCATTCTTAATCTCTTCGTGATCCTATTGCTGACCAATAAACAATCATTAAATTTCCACCATCAGCTCCCAGTAGACCCGTCAATGGGCAGCAAGATCCGCGCCCTCCTCATCACGGAACAGGAACTCAAGACTCGCGTCGCGGAGCTGGAGCGGCGCGAGACAGCCTACCTCGAGATGTTGACGCAGGCCGACGACATGTGGGCCGAGATGGAGGGAGGGTACAAGAAGAAGATCGAGGAGTCGCAGGTCAATGAGGCGCAGTTGAAGGGAAAGGTTGGTGGTTTTTGTTATTAGAATGGGAAGGAATAGAAACTTTTGATTAAATGTGTTTGTGTTTCTGATTTTGCGTTTTAAATTTAAGCCTTTAAGATCTTGAATATGATGTAGTAAAGTGGCTAAGATGCATAAAACGAGCCGGAGCACGATGTATCTTGTTAAGTATAGGAGTTCCTATGGATACCTTTCGACTTTATCATTAGATCGGCCCTATGGTACCATATTGTTGCATTGTCAAGCTCTTTCGGAAACTAAGAAATTGGTCATATTCAACTCGCAATATTCCACTCGAATACGTCCGTTACGTCCAGTGTAAGATTTTTTAAGGTAGGCAAACAAGCAAACGGGTTACCTGATCTGGTGCTGTTATCGCTCATAGACCTCTTAAATGTCAATGGACACTACTTACTGGTGGTTGTAAAATCATTACTCCTCTTCCAGATAAAGAAACTAGAGTCAGAAAGAGACGAATGGAAGAAATACTTCGAGCCAATCAAACAGAAGCTTCGTGAGGTGGAAGAGAGTGAGTCCGGGATGAGGATAGCGTTGGAGAAGGCAGAGAGAGACGCGAAGACTCTGAAAGCTCAGAACAACAACTTGAGTGCTATGTTCGGGAAGGCTGATGCTGAAGCTAAGAAAGCTGAAGCGGCTTTTAAAGCTATTGAAGCTAAGTTTAAAGTAAGTGATTAAGGTTTTGGAAGTAAATTTTAAATAGATACAATGGGAAAATCAATCTATGTAAACTGTAAAGTGGCGGTTGTTGTGGTTTGGAAAAGATTTCTCAGGTGAGTGATGTGATAATATTATGAAATGTTTTAAATGGTGTAAAACCAAATTTAGACAATATAGTAGTATTTTGAGTATACTACTATTAATGCAGTAATAGGGATTAAGGATTTTAAAACCATATTTACTAATCGCCAACTCTCAAATTAAAATCTAGGACTAAAAGTCCTGTTAGCAATGCTAGTTTTTTATAACATTCTAAATGTTAATCTACCTTCACAGAAAGAAATCGATCAACTGCGGAAACTAAACAAACAAATTGATGAAGAACTGAAGATTCAAAGGGAATTATCGAAAAAAGCTGAAGTCGGTTTCCTTGGAGATTTAGAAACTATTCGCAAAGAACTCAGCAGGACTTGCAAGAACAACCAGGAATTGGAAGTTACTAATAGCGAACTGAAGGAAGAGGTATGTGATTTATATTGTGTATGCGGTTGTGGATTTTAATACGTAATGTTAATATAATAAAACACATATTTGCTTGAACACTTATGCATATTTGTCAAGAATCTATTCGTTATTTACATCTTTATATACAGGGTGTTTTGTAGTAATATTTTTAGGTTATATTTTGCTTACCTTAAACCAGGTATTCATGAAATATACATTTTTAAATTAGTATAATTTTGAATATTGAGTTTATTGACCATTCTTGGATTTATCTAGAACAAGGTTAAAGTAAAGAAATGGAGGACTAAATGACTTGACAAATATGTATTAGTTAGCACATTCTTCTGTGGCATTTGGGTTTTAAAGGATTCAACATTGGAGCGTTATAATTTATTTTCCTTATAACACTTCAATGTATATTTTTCTGGTCTCGGGTTTATTTAATATGTAGTCGCTTTGTTTCGGTGATCGGTACCGCAATATAAACTAATATATACTACAGAAATCAAGCTATACAAAACTGTTAACAAATGTAGATATAGAGAGTTTTCACAGACAAGAGATATCGGAATATTTAGTAGACAAAGTTCTCTCAGATAAGATATTTCAGAATATTCTGGAGTCATTGTGGGCGCGAATTTTGTAATATACCATGTTTGTTTAAGTTAGATGCAGTAGTGAGCTTGACTTCTCTATTGTATATTTAGTCGGTGAAGCTTTGTTTGTTTGCTTGTTCGCGCGCATGTTCCAAGCTTTAGCACCCGTTCTGTCGCCGCGAAGTGCATGTGACAACTCGGAACTTTGTAAATATGCATGAAAGCCAAACCTAAAGGAAGTTTTAAGGACCAATGTGTTCTCAGGTCGAATCTCTGGAGAAACAGCTAGCATTAACGCAAAAAGCTTTAACGCAATGTAAGAGGAAATGTGACGAGAAAATCAAAACTATGAGTCACGAGTTATCGATTAAAACTGAGGAATTAGAAGAGCTAAGAAGCGAAACAATGAGGCAATCGTACCACGCCTCCAGGGTTGAACTGAAACCTGAACGAACTGAGTATATAGACGAGGGATACTCTATATACACAGCCGTGCCAAAGAAAACGGAGTACAGTCGAATGCACCACAGCATGAGCTACATCACCGACTCCCGATGTTCGTGTCCCCTCTTACGGAGCCAACTAGTCAGCCAACTCATCGAAGATTTGTTTGAAAGGATGCACAAGAGCGTAGACGAAGATCTTACGAGACTATGCAAAGATATAACTCCTGTCAGCAAAGACGTCACAAATGATACCAAAGCGAAAATCACAAATTACTTGTTAATGGCGATATCTAAGGAACTTGTTAGGTCTATTGGAGATGCCGATGCTAAGACTGAAACTGAGGTAATGTTTGTTTTTAATTATTAATCGAATGTGACTAAATAAGTAACAGCTTTTAGATATCGATAATAATTGTCATTCATCGAACTAAACTGAATAACGGTTGTGGTGACTTTTCATAATAATGAAGGGTCTGCAAAATAATCCTTATTCCATATATTCTGTGCCGTAACTGATTTGTCGTGGTCTATACGGTCTGTGATTGAATAGGTGAAACGAATCGCATGACATCTAAACCTAACAATTTTAAATAGGTAATTCAGTTACTCATTGTCAGACATGGCCTTAGGCTTTGAAACTAGTTGTGGTTAAGTTACGTAATTGACCAAAATAAGGTCTCCTAGACGACTAGATCGGTCAGTATGTATAATTTGTAGTAGAACTAGATCTAGCAGTGAATATCCACACAGTGATGATGATTACTCGAATTTAATACCCTGACATGGCAAAGATTCATTATAGTAAAGATTCGATAAAGTAGGCTCAAATATCTGTCACTTAATAATATGATAACAAAAAAGTGGTTTCTGTTCGTAAACTAGTATTCACTTAGTAAACGAGCACGGTATACCAATCAGCTCCCTCTAAATGCCCTATCAATAGGAGCTCTCTCTCATTACAAAAAATCATCATCATCACTATCAGCCTTTTCCCCTACGCTTATGTATCTGTCAGTCATTAAAGATGTTATTGAACATCGTTATACCAGGAATGGCAGCGCTCAGTGTCGACGATGTCGTTCGGCTCGTACAGCGGTAGTAGCGGGTTGTCTCGCGGCAACGCCGGCGTGGTGCAAGGCGCGGCTCGGCTCGCGTCCGTGTCGTGCGCATGCGCGGCCGCCGCACTATGTGCCGCCGCGCCGCATCTCGCCGACCAGGTCAACACGTGTCAGCAGGTCGATTAGCTTTACATTTGTTACTGTGACTGTCTTTTGTTTTATCATCTCTTCTTCTATGTCCTTAGACCTATCCTACTTCAATCTTCTCTCCTTGGTCTTATTTTTCTTTAGTTTCTCCTCACCTTTTACCTACTTCATCAGCCTTCTTCGTCCTCAGCTTGCTTTTTTCTCAAACTTCTTTCTCCTCGATCATATCTCTTCAATCATCATTCTCCTTAGACTTCTTTCTCCTCAAACTTCGTTCTCCTCAAACTACTCTCTCCTCAATCATATTTCTTTTCAATCTTCTTTCTCCTCAATCATCTATCTTCGATCTTCTTTTTCTTTAATTGCCTCTCTCCTCAACATTTTCCTTCTTCAGTCTACTTTTTCTTTGTTGAATCTTGTTTAAATCGTAATTATTAAAATAATATCCTTAAATTTTCTGAAATGTTCCAGAAAATATATTATTCTTATCTACTACTATACTTTTATTCTGTACTATAATATTTATTTGTATTCTCAGGAAGTACTCGATCATGGCGATGTTAAAATAATGGAAGAACAATTGGCGAACGCTATCGAAAGTATTGTTGTAAGTATTATTTATAACTACACAACTTATTGAATATCTGTATTTTATCCTTGCATAGAATCACATAAGAAAGTCGATTTAGTAGGATATCTTTGCAATAAAGTTTTTTGTGAATTGTAGAAAATGTAAATAAACTTACCGACGAGAGTCGATGTCTATAGCATTATCACCATTCTTACTAATTAAACCCAGATGCAGTATTATAATATTAATTGTTAATTGTATGCTGAATAAATTGCAATTATAAAGAATTTAATATTATATTCTTTGTTTTTTCTTCTAGAATTGTCCATCTTGTGCGCTGGGCACAAATGCGATAATTTGGAGCACGGACGTCTAACTCCGCCATACGTTCGATTATAAATAAGTATGGTTTGAATTATTATTATTCTGTATTTCAGTATTTTCTATTATTTTTATTGTTTTAGGTTCTTAACCATTTCTTTAGAAATATTTAAATTAAAGAAATGATGATGAATGAACAATGTTAAGTTTTAAAAAGATAGTTATTCAGTTATAACATTTTCAATATTTTGAAAAATAAACTAATTACTAATATTATTTTTTCAGGTATAATACCTCCACCGACCTCACTCTGGTGCCTTCATTAGTATAGCCGTTAGTTTTAAATACGAACTGTAAATACGTTTTGTATATTAAAATAAGAATAAATACTCTTAATAAATAAGAATCAAATAATCGAAACATTTTCGAACAAAATGAATCTTTGCGTAGTATTTTTAGTATTTGCATGGTTTTCGAAATTTAGTAGTCTGTGCCAATTGTTTTTTTTAGTGTGCCGACTTGCATTTTTTGTTATTCCATTGTTTTGAAATTTAAATTAATGTAAAGATGTTTTATTTTATTTTATATCTGGACGTAAACAATGTATTTTTAATTGTTTGAATTTTATTATGTTGCAAGTCGGTTAGTGTTGTGTATATAACAATTATTTTACATAATTCGACGTATCGAATAACAAAGTCATTCACAAATATCGATATTATTAATACATTGATAAAGTTAATGTTTTAACGTAATTGATAAATTGTTTTATTTTATTAATTTACCGAACATAAATAAATTGATGAATTAAAATCATTATTGAGTACATAATTCGTTTTTTTTACCCCACCTTTATCGAAAACACTACTCACACACGCCTCATGATTACTTTTTTGTGTAAATCCGTAGACGAAAAAAATAAATCATGATAAAATCCATAGATGTAGAGGATTTCTATCTTTCTATCAAGTTGACAGAATAACAGAAGTAATTTTCGTGTTTTCTTCGTACAAACAAAATTAATTTTAATAATGGAAACAAAAAGACGATGATCTTAAAATGTAACGTTATGCCAACACAAAAAAATAGCAAACTGTAAATGAAATGAGTAATGTAATAATCATTTTTATCTCAAAATATTGTAAATAAACAATACTTAACCAACTCAGTACTGTACTGTAATAACTCATTACTGCCCACTGCTGGACTCAGGTCTCGAAGAGGGATTAGGCATAGTCCACCACACTTGCCCAATGCGGAATGGAGACTTTTCATATCTTCGAAGAATTTTCTTAGTCCTTTTCCGATCCATAATTATTCCATACTCCTAATATTCTCCTTACTTCTTCTATGTTTAAAATCCACCATTCTTCTACAGATCGTGAAGACATCCTGCTTGAGTTGCCCACATTGCTAAACAAAGAAGAATCAAATGAGAACTATATTGGTGCTCGCTTAACCGAAAGTTTCCAAAATGGCTATGCTCTGTCCTAAATTAACAAATTACAATCGTCTTCTCGACATACAATGTTCCTGTTCCTCGTGTGATTCTGTTGGATGCTTCGCTAAAAGAAATTTAAGAGATGCATTACTATGTGGATGCTATGATTGTATAAATACCACATGCTTATTCTACAAAAAAGATGATGAAACTGAAAAATCTTTAGAAACAAATAAAGCAATAGAACCTGAAGCAGAAATAATAAGAAAAGAAACGAAATTAACATTCGATAGAGAAACGAATACCGACAGAGAGACTAATCATAAAATTCTAATTAATAAGACCAGGGAAGACTATAATGATCTTAATAACAATGCTATGAAGTATATACGAAAATTATCTATTACATATTCGAAAAGAGAAATCAATCCCAATAGGGCTAAACTAGCAGCAGAAATAATGGATCTGCCCGTTAAAGGTACCGAAAAGGAAACAAAAACACCGTCTCGGATGCCTTCTGTACCAAAACTATCAAAATTTGATGTACTGAAAACTTTAAAAGAAGCTTACGAAGCATGCAGTTGTAAAATTTGCAAATGTGTCAACAGTACTTTTGCATCAAATGTTTGCAAATGTAAACCTTGTGATTGCCAAGACTGTACGAAACTTAAACTAGATGATGGTAGGCCAAGTGGATGTCCCTGTATTAGATGTAATAGAAGTCAATGTAAAGGAATAGCAAAAAGGTATGACGAAGATAACATTTGTGATTGTAGACCTTGCGACTGTATTGGCTATACTGACAATATACCGAAAGATTGCAATTGCGAACCGTGCCAATGCTTCGATTGCGAAAAACTCAAATCACGTATTACCATATCACGTGCGGATGACAATGGCTCCTGCAAGTGTAGCCCCTGCGATTGTGCCAACTGCAAATCTATGAGAATGTCTCACACAAAAGATATTTCAACAAATACAGACAGAAGTCTCCAGTTGGATCGAGAAAGCAGCATAATCAATTCTTATGATATGACAGGTGACGATGATTGCAAATGTGTGCCTCAAAAAAGAATAACAGAAAAACCATTTAAGAAAACCAATTGTGATTTTGATATACGTAGTATTACAATCGGTGATAGTTTATACGAAAGGATACCTAAAAATTCTACGGCGCCCTTTGAGTCCTTTTCTCATACCAAATATAAACCAACAAAGGAACAATGCGATTGTAATGAGTGTGAGTGCATCACATGTATTAGCAAAGAGAGTATCGCGAATGGCATAAAATCCTCTAAACTATTCAGATGTCCCGGAAAACAAAATTACTTTGACAATTTTCATGAGTGCAACTGTAGGAATTGTGAATGCGAATTTTGTACAATGAGAAGTCCTGATAATAGGGAAAGCGAATATCAGAAAAACTGCGTGTGTGATTTCTGTGAATGTTTAAATTGTCATGAAAATAAACATAATAACTCGATGAGAAGGAGTAGATCACAGCTCGATAATAAAGCACCACCCTATCGTTATAACAAGGACACTTTTGGTAGTTATAACGTATCTGCTCCTCTATATCCCATGAAAAAAGAACACAAAACACCTACGTTGTTTGATAGAAAACCTAATAATAGTGTTAATAGGTTCACCAGAAGATATGACTTTCAGAGCAACATCATCAAGGATAGAGATTATTATAGACAGCCTCATACAGACGATTTTAACAGCACTGTTTTTCCAGAACAACAACCACGAAATTCTAAGAAAGATGGTTATAATTTTAAAAGTATTTTTGAAACAAACAATTATGATCAAAGACCTAATTTTCTTGAAGAATATCCGAAGAAATACGCTGCTAGAAATCTTAAGTTGAATGAAACTTTTTCGAGTACAACTAACATATTGACTATTAAAAAGAGTTCTCAGGATCGTTCTCTTTCGGTACCAGAAAATCGAAGCTACAGAATATCCACTACAAAAATTTCAAACAATGATAATTCTGACAATCAAGAAGCCATCACAAACTATGTAACAGATTTACTAACTGAAGTGATCCACTTTGCACTTAACACTGTAAATTTTAAACCAAAAAAGAAAGCAAGTACAACCAGAAAAGCGTCTTTAAGACAATCTCTGACTATCAATGAAGATGGCAAGAAAGTAGATCCGAAATCAGCTGCTAGTAGTAGTAAATGTATGATAGATAGTAAAACGGCAGCTCATGAAACAAGTCGACTGAATAATAAAGATTTAAAGCCACAAAAGAAAGAGCATAAAGAAAACACTGATATAGAAATAGTCAAAATTACACATTCTACAAACAAACTCACTGAATCTAACGTTAGATTGAACGATGATACAACTAATTTACCCACAAACTTTTTCAAAAATAGTGGCGATGTGAACGACGATGTGGATTACGAAAGAGTTAAAAGAACTTTACAAAAAGCTAAAGAATTTTCCGTGAAACTGACGAAAGTATTGGAACATTATGAGAAAGCGAATAGAGAACACAAACGTTCATCAAAATAATAATATCTAGGAAAAATAAAAGAAATAAAAGCTATTTTTGCCTTGATTAAAGTAATTTAATAGAGCTTGCGATTAGAGTTCATGTTAAACTAGTAAAAATGTCAATAAATACTATCCATCAACTTCTGCTTTTATTAGTGCTTCAACACTAGTTATTTAGTAACACGGCTATGACATTCCATATAAACTTGACAGTTCTTAGTGGAAACGGTACGGAATTTTAAAAATCCAGCAGAGTGCGCCACCATTTTTTGTCTTTAGTCCTCATTGGCTTTGGCGACAAAAATAAACGCTTTCTTTTGAATTAATATAATTATTATAAAAAAAATCGTCTTTTAAATTATTTATATTTTACTTATTTATAAAAATATGAATGAACATAGTATTCAGAATCTATGTTAAATCATTTTTAATGGGGTATTTAGAATCTATACGACTGAATTGAATTTTGGATTTTAGTATAATTATTCCAGGACCAAAGTTTGATTTTAAGTCATAAGTAAACTTTAATGTAAACTTTAAACAGAAACTGGTGATTTTTATAATTATTTCTACCTCAGAAAAGAAGATGTGTGCCCGTAAACTTCGCAAATTTTTATATATTTTTCACTTATTTATAATATATGTATATCATATCCTCTTATTTATTATTCCAAAATTTTATTTTTTTAATCTTATTACAATCAAATTTCAATCATTATTTCAACTCTCCTTCAGAGTAGTCACAGTTTCCTTCGCACTCACATCTGCTCATTTCTTTCGAACCACTTTCAAACTATTTCATTGCGATTGACGACTTGACACTGATTACGGCATCTCGGATTTGTTTGTAAAATTAATTACAAAATGTTCAGATTTCCTGCAAATCCAAATCTTCGAGAAAACTGGGTAAAACAAATTAAAGAAAGAAAAAATACGTATTTCTCTATTTTTAGCCGTGTCTGCTCATGTTTACTTTTATGATTTGTTGAAGACATATTAAAATGATATTCAATCAAATTTATGAAAAAAGAACATAATTTAATAAACTATTTCTCATTTTTTATTGCGATTTCAAGCGAATCTCACTGTGTTTCCCACTACTGTGACATCTTACAAAATGGCGGATACGGCGCAACGCCGGCTGTGATTGGTCAATTGAGTTGTGATACAGTAAACAAGCACTGAAATTTAAAAAAAATACCGATACAGCAAACAAGCACGGAATTTTCGTTACGTGCCGTGTTGAGTAAAAAACTAATGAGATTTTTATTATTTTAGAATTGAATATTTAAAAAAAATATTTTACCAATAGGATGGAAATTTAATTCTTTATAATTCTGCATTAAAAAGTCATTTTCGTAAACAATATCAGATAAGCCAAACAAGCACTGAGGCGACGAAAAAAGAAAAAATAAAAAATATACCAAAATGTAAACATCACTTTACAGTTGAGTTTTCATCAAAAATTATAGCCTATGTGTTATTTTGATGTATAAGCTATATTGTGGTAAAGTTTCATTCAAATCCATTCAGTAGTTTTTACGTGAAAGAGTAACAAACATCCATCCATACTTACAAACTTTCGTCTTTATAATATTTTTATTATTGGGTTCAGTTCAGAAACAATGAAAACTCCTTGGTTCACAATAACCTAGGCCAACCTAGTATTGGGCCAACCTAGTATTGGGCCAACCTAGTATTGGGCCAATCTAGTATTGGGCCAACCTAGTATTGAGCCAACCTAGTCCTGCGCCAACCTAGTCCTGCGCTAACCTAGTATTGGGCCAACCTAGTCCTGCGCCACCCTAGTATTGGGCCAACCTAGTATTGGGCCAACCTAGTCCTGCGCCAACCTAGTATTGGGCCGACCTAGTATTAGGCCAACCTAGTATTGGGCCAACCTAGTATTGGGCCAACCTAGTATTGGGTCAACCTAGTATTGGGCCAACCTAGTATTGGGCCAACCTAGTATTGGGCCAACCTAGTATCGGGCCAACCTAGTCCTGCGCCAACCTAGTATTGGGCCAAACTAGTCCTGCGCCAACCTAGTCCTTGGCCAACCTAGTATTAGGCCAACCTAGTATTGGGCCAACCTAGTATTGGGCCAACCTAGTATTGGGTCAACCTAGTATTGGGCCAACCTAGTATTGGGCCAACCTAGTATTGGGCCAATCTAGTATTGGGCCAACCTAGTATTGAGCCAACCTAGTCCTGCGCCAACCTAGTCCTGCGCTAACCTAGTATTGGGCCAACCTAGTCCTGCGCCACCCTAGTATTGGGCCAACCTAGTATTGGGCCAACCTAGTCCTGCGCCAACCTAGTATTGGGCCAACCTAGTCCTGCGCCAACCTAGTCCTGCGCCAACCTAGTATTAGGCCAACCTAGTATTGGGCCAACCTAGTCCTGCGCCAACCTAGTCCTGCGCCAACCTAGTATTAGGCCAACCTAGTATTGGGCCAACCTAGTATTGGGCCAAACTAGTATCGGGCCAACCTAGTCCTGCGCCAACCTAGTATTGGGCCAAACTAGTCCTGCGCCAACCTAGTCCTTGGCCAACCTAGTATTGGGCCAACCTAGTATTAGGCCAACCTAGTATTGGGCCAACCTAGTATCGGGCCAACCTAGTCCTGCGCCAACCTAGTATTGGGCCAAACTAGTCCTGCGCCAACCTAGTCCTTGGCCAACCTAGTATTGGGCCAACCTAGTATTAGGCCAACCTAGTATAAGGCCAACCTAGTCCTGCGCCAACCTAGTATTGGGCCAACCTAGTATTGGGTTAACCTAGTATTGAGCCAACCTAGTCCTGCGCCAACCTAGTCCTTGGCCAACCTAGTCCTGCGCCAACCTAGTATTGGGCCAACCTAGTATTGGGCCAAACTAGTCCTGCGCCAACCTAGTCCTTGGCCAACCTAGTATTGGGCCAACCTAGTATTGGGCCAACCTAGTATTAGGCCAACCTAGTCCTGCGCCAACCTAGTATTGGGCCAACCTAGTATTGGGTTAACCTAGTATTGAGCCAACCTAGTCCTGCGCCAACCTAGTCCTTGGCCAACCTAGTCCTGCGCCAACCTAGTATTGGGCCAACCTAGTATTGGGCCAACCTAGTATTGAGCCAACCTAGTATTGGGCCAACCTAGTATTGGGCCAAACTAGTCCTGCGTCAACCTAGTATTGGGCCAACCTAGTATTAGGCCAACCTAGTCCTGCGCCAACCTAGTCCTGCGCCAACCTAGTATTGAGCCAACCTAGTCCTGCGCCAACCTAGTCCTGCGCCAACCTAGTATTGGGCCAACCTAGTATTGGGCCAACCTAGTATTGAGCCAACCTAGTCCTGCGCCAACCTAGTCCTTGGCCAACCTAGTATTGGGCCAACCTAGTATTGGGCCAACCTAGTATTGGGCCAACCTAGTATTGGGCCAATCTAGTATTGGGCCAACCTAGTATTGAGCCAACCTAGTCCTGCGCCAACCTAGTCCTGCGCTAACCTAGTATTGGGCCAACCTAGTCCTGCGCCACCCTAGTATTGGGCCAACCTAGTATTGGGCCAACCTAGTCCTGCGCCAACCTAGTATTGGGCCGACCTAGTATTAGGCCAACCTAGTATTGGGCCAACCTAGTATTGGGCCAACCTAGTATTGGGTCAACCTAGTATTGGGTCAACCTAGTATTGGGCCAACCTAGTATTGGGCCAACCTAGTATCGGGCCAACCTAGTCCTGCGCCAACCTAGTATTGGGCCAAACTAGTCCTGCGCCAACCTAGTCCTTGGCCAACCTAGTATTAGGCCAACCTAGTATTGGGCCAACCTAGTATTGGGCCAACCTAGTATTGGGTCAACCTAGTATTGGGCCAACCTAGTATTGGGCCAACCTAGTATTGAGCCAACCTAGTATTGGGCCAACCTAGTATTGGGCCAATCTAGTATTGGGCCAACCTAGTATTGAGCCAACCTAGTCCTGCGCCAACCTAGTCCTGCGCTAACCTAGTATTGGGCCAACCTAGTCCTGCGCCACCCTAGTATTGGGCCAACCTAGTATTGGGCCAACCTAGTCCTGCGCCAACCTAGTATTGGGCCGACCTAGTATTAGGCCAACCTAGTATTGGGCCAACCTAGTATTGGGCCAACCTAGTATTGGGTCAACCTAGTATTGGGCCAACCTAGTATTGGGCCAACCTAGTATTGGGCCAACCTAGTATCGGGCCAACCTAGTCCTGCGCCAACCTAGTATTGGGCCAAACTAGTCCTGCGCCAACCTAGTCCTTGGCCAACCTAGTATTAGGCCAACCTAGTATTGGGCCAACCTAGTATTGGGTCAACCTAGTATTGGGCCAATCTAGTATCGGGCCAACCTAGTATTGAGCCAACCTAGTCCTGCGCCAACCTAGTATTGGGCCAAACTAGTCCTGCGCCAACCTAGTCCTTGGCCAACCTAGTATTAGGCCAACCTAGTATTGGGCCAACCTAGTCCTGCGCCAACCTAGTATTGGGCCAAACTAGTCCTGCGCCAACCTAGTCCTTGGCCAACCTAGTATTAGGCCAACCTAGTATTGGGCCAACCTAGTATTGGGCCAACCTAGTATTGGGCCAACCTAGTATTGGGCCAATCTAGTATTGGGCCAACCTAGTATTGAGCCAACCTAGTCCTGCGCCAACCTAGTCCTGCGCTAACCTAGTATTGGGCCAACCTAGTCCTGCGCCACCCTAGTATTGGGCCAACCTAGTATTGGGCCAACCTAGTCCTGCGCCAACCTAGTATTGGGCCAACCTAGTCCTGCGCCAACCTAGTCCTGCGCCAACCTAGTATTAGGCCAACCTAGTATTGGGCCAACCTAGTATTGGGCCAAACTAGTCCTGCGCCAACCTAGTCCTTGGCCAACCTAGTATTGGGCCAACCTAGTATTAGGCCAACCTAGTATTGGGCCAACCTAGTATTGGGCCAAACTAGTCCTGCGCCAACCTAGTCCTTGGCCAACCTAGTATTGGGCCAACCTAGTATTAGGCCAACCTAGTATAAGGCCAACCTAGTCCTGCGCCAACCTAGTATTGGGCCAACCTAGTATTGGGTTAACCTAGTATTGAGCCAACCTAGTATTGGGCCAACCTAGTATTGGGCCAACCTTGTCCTTGGCCAACCTAGTCCTTGGCCAACCTAGTATTGGGCCAACCTAGTATTGGGCCAACCTAGTATTAGGCCAACCTAGTATTAGGCCAACCTAGTATTGGGCCAACCTAGTATTGGGCCAACCTAGTATTGAGCCAACCTAGTATTGGGCCAACCTAGTATTGGGCCAAACTAGTCCTGCGCCAACCTAGTATTGGGCCAACCTAGTATTAGGCCAACCTAGTCCTGCGCCAACCTAGTATTGAGCCAACCTAGTCCTGCGCCAACCTAGTCCTGCGCCAACCTAGTATTGGGCCAACCTAGTATTGGGCCAACCTAGTATTGAGCCAACCTAGTCCTGCGCCAACCTAGTATTGGGCCAACCTAGTATTGGGCCAACCTAGTATTGGGCCAACCTAGTATTGGGCCAATCTAGTATTGGGCCAACCTAGTATTGAGCCAACCTAGTCCTGCGCCAACCTAGTCCTGCGCTAACCTAGTATTGGGCCAACCTAGTCCTGCGCCACCCTAGTATTGGGCCAACCTAGTATTGGGCCAACCTAGTCCTGCGCCAACCTAGTATTGGGCCGACCTAGTATTAGGCCAACCTAGTATTGGGCCAACCTAGTATTGGGCCAACCTAGTATTGGGCCAACCTAGTATTGGGCCAAACTAGTCCTGCGCCAACCTAGTATTGGGCCAACCTAGTATTAGGCCAACCTAGTCCTGCGCCAACCTAGTATTGAGCCAACCTAGTCCTGCGCCAACCTAGTCCTGCGCCAACCTAGTATTGGGCCAACCTAGTATTGGGCCAACCTAGTATTGAGCCAACCTAGTCCTGCGCCAACCTAGTCCTTGGCCAACCTAGTATTGGGCCAACCTAGTATTGGGCCAACCTAGTATTGGGCCAACCTAGTATTGGGCCAATCTAGTATTGGGCCAACCTAGTATTGAGCCAACCTAGTCCTGCGCCAACCTAGTCCTGCGCTAACCTAGTATTGGGCCAACCTAGTCCTGCGCCACCCTAGTATTGGGCCAACCTAGTATTGGGCCAACCTAGTCCTGCGCCAACCTAGTATTGGGCCGACCTAGTATTAGGCCAACCTAGTATTGGGCCAACCTAGTATTGGGTCAACCTAGTATTGGGCCAACCTAGTATTGGGCCAACCTAGTATTGGGCCAACTTAGTATCGGGCCAACCTAGTCCTGCGCCAACCTAGTATTGGGCCAAACTAGTCCTGCGCCAACCTAGTCCTTGGCCAACCTAGTATTAGGCCAACCTAGTATTGGGCCAACCTAGTATTGGGCCAACCTAGTATTGGGTCAACCTAGTATTGGGCCAACCTAGTATTGGGCCAATCTAGTATTGGGCCAACCTAGTATTGAGCCAACCTAGTCCTGCGCCAACCTAGTCCTGCGCTAACCTAGTATTGGGCCAACCTAGTCCTGCGCCACCCTAGTATTGGGCCAACCTAGTCCTGCGCCAACCTAGTATTGGGCCAACCTAGTCCTGCGCCAACCTAGTCCTGCGCCAACCTAGTATTAGGCCAACCTAGTATTGGGCCAACCTAGTATTGGGCCAACCTAGTATCGGGCCAACCTAGTCCTGCGCCAACCTAGTATTGGGCCAAACTAGTCCTGCGCCAACCTAGTCCTTGGCCAACCTAGTATTGGGCCAACCTAGTATTAGGCCAACCTAGTATAAGGCCAACCTAGTCCTGCGCCAACCTAGTATTGGGCCAACCTAGTATTGGGTTAACCTAGTATTGAGCCAACCTAGTCCTGCGCCAACCTAGTCCTTGGCCAACCTAGTCCTGCGCCAACCTAGTATTGGGCCAACCTAGTATTGGGCCAACCTAGTATTGAGCCAACCTAGTATTGGGCCAACCTAGTATTGGGCCAAACTAGTCCTGCGCCAACCTAGTCCTTGGCCAACCTAGTATTGGGCCAACCTAGTATTGGGCCAACCTAGTATTAGGCCAACCTAGTCAAAGTCAAGTCAAAGTCAAAGTCAAATCATTTATTTTCAAAGTAGATGTGGACACACATACATTTTGAAAGTCAAAAATAAAATCAAAAGTTCTACCACCAGTTCGCTAAAATTACGCCTCCGTCCTGAGAAGAACCGGCGCAAGAAACTCAGCGGGCATGTCTTTTTTTTAATTTAAATATATTGTTTTTTTTTCTTGTTTTTTTTTTAAATATTTTTTACAATATTTTTGTTTTTTACAAATGTATCAATTGAAATGGCCCGGGACGAGCGCCTCATTCCCATTTTGTGCAGTCATTTATATAATCATTAAGTTTATAATACGCTTTACTGCATAACCGTTCTTTGATAACTCTCTTAAACCTATTTATAGGCAATGTTTGAACGGCCACTGGGATTTTGTTATAAAGCTTTACAGACAAACCCTGGAAAGAATTACTTATTTTATGTAATCTAGATGCTGGCAACGCAAGCTTGTGTTTGTTCCTAGTGTTAAAATTATGAATATCCGAGACTTTAGGAAATTCATGAATATTTTTATGCACATACATTAAATTTTCATAAATGTATTGGGACGCTAAAGTTAGAATCTTAATTTCCTTGAATTTGTCCCGCAAAGACTCCCTTGGGTTCATATTATAGATTGCACGAATAGCTCTCTTCTGCAGAATAAATATTGTTTCTACGTCGGCAGCATTGCCCCATAATAGAATACCATAAGACATAACACTATGAAAATAACTAAAATACACAAGGCGAGCTGTGTCCACATCAGTGTATGTTCTTATCTTTTTAACCGCGTAAGCTGCAGAACTGAGCCTTCCCGCCAACCTAGTAATATGGGGGCCCCACTGGAGCTTGGAATCCACCGTTATACCAAGAAAGACAGTTGACTCAACAAGTTCCAATGTTTCACCACTAATAATAACATTACTCTTAACTTGTTTAACGTTAGGTAACGTAAATTTTATGCATTTAGTTTTCTTACTATTTAATAACAAATTGTTAACACTAAACCAATGAACTACACGCGAGATGGCATCATTCACATCGTCATAGTCAAGTTCATGACGTTTAAGTCTAAATAATAAAGATGTATCATCTGCAAACAATACAATCTCGTGACGTGTTTCTACAAAGCTAGGTAAATCATTTATATAAACTAAGAACAAGAAGGGACCCAAGATAGATCCTTGAGGGACACCCATTTTAAGCATGACACCGCCGGATCTCTTTCCTTTAACATCGACTTTTTGTATTCGTCCTGATAAATAAGAGGTTATAAGATCTAACGAAGCGTCCCTTATACCATAAAAGTGTAACTTCCTTACTAATGTATCATGATCAACACAGTCGAAAGCTTTGGATAGATCACAAAACACACCAAGTGCATCACGTGATTTCTCCCATGCCTGAAATATATTTTTAACTAAATTTACACCCGCATCAGTAGTGGAACAACCCCTAGTGAAACCAAATTGTTTATTATGAAGCAGGTGATTTTTATTAAAATGAGTTAGAAGCTGATTAAGAATTATTTTCTCAAAAATTTTACTGAGCGCAGGTAGTACAGAAATAGGCCTAAAATTTGAGGGGTCTGATGTACTACCTGATTTAAATAAAGGTATTACTTTACTGTGTTTCATTAGGTCCGGAAATACACCAGTTTTAATACACTCATTGAAAATTTCAGTGAGAAACGGTGCAATTACGTCTATTATATGATTAATAACCTTAATTGATATTCCCCATAAGTCAGGAGTTTTTTTAACATTAATAGTTTTAAAACTTTTTATGATATCACTTGTATTAATCTGACTAAATTTAAAATTGACTTTACATTTATGAACATGATTTTGTAACAGTGATTCGGCGATGGCAGGAGACGAAATTAAAGACTTGGTAGTGGAAGACGGTATTTCTGAAAAAAAGTCTTCAAAAATACTAGCTATCTCTTGTTGAGAATTTATAACTTTATTATTAATTTGTAGTGAAAATTCAGAGTCATTATGTATTACTCTTCCAGCCTCCCTATTGATAATGTTCCAAGTCATCTTAATTTTGTCTGGTGCATTTTTTATTTGCCTAGATAAGTGTAGTGATTTTGCCGCAGCACAGACTTTTTTGAATATTTTTGAATACGTTCGGACATACTGTTGGAATGATTCACTATGATTATATGACTTTTCATAATACAAGTCGTAAAGTCTTTCCCTGTTTCTATAAATTCCAATAGTAGCCCATTCACAAAAACTCTTTTTATTTTTTAACTTGAATAACTTAGGCACAAATACATCATTAAATTCTTTATTAATCAAGTCAAAAAAACATATCAACATCGTTATACAAGGTATTGGGGTCCTTGCTGCTGCTCAAATTACACACTTTTGTTGATACATTTCTCCTGAACTTTTCTATACGGTTACAATTTATAGGAACGAACTCAAGCATTTTTACATTATTATCATCTGATTTACTTTTAAAAGATAAAAATTGACCACAGTGATCAGAAGGTAAATCATTAATAATACATTTTTGGAGCGGCTTAATGTTAGTGAAAATATTGTCAATGCATGTTGCCGTTGATTGAGTAATTCTTGTTGGTTCATTGAATACATTAACAAAATTATATGATTTGAACAATGTTCTGAGTCTAATAGTGGTGTTACTATTTTCTAATAAGTTGACGTTGAAATCACCACAAATAAAAATAGGTTTATTAGACTCAGAAAGTTTTATTAAAACATTCTCCATTATTTCTTCAAATAAATCATATAATGAATTTGGGGGTCTGTAAAGACTTACCACAATGAAGCGCTCTAGTTCCACAGACGCGATTTCAATAGTCCTTTCCACAGAGAGTTCCACTATATCCTTGCGAACTTTACATTTCAAACTTTTGTGTACAAGGATTAGGGACCCTCCGCGAATCGCTATCTCTCTGCAAAAAGAACTTAACATTTGGTGATCCTTAAAATTAAACATTAATTGTGAACTTTTTAGCCAATGCTCAGTTACACATAAAATATCAATATTTCTATCATTTAGAAATAATTCCAATTCAAGTTCTTTACCCAACATACCTTGTAAGTTCTGGTGTACTATATTAATAACATTATTTTTACTACTTTGTGATGGGTTTTTATAAATAATTTTATTTGTTTTAATGATGCAAGAGTCTAACTCCTTTGTCTTAAAACTTAATTTAAATAATGGCTTGGAACGGATTCCAAATTATTATACAATGTCATATTTTTTCCCTGCTCAAAAGAAGCAGTAGGTTTTCTAGCTAATTTCAATATAGCTAAGTGTATACAATAATGTAGCGAATTTGCTACTTGTCTAAAATCTGAATTAATTAATTTATACATGTCATGTTTCATTCTAAGTACATATCTATTTTTAATAATTTTATTTATATCAATTAATTTAAATTGTATTTTTGAGGATGTTAAAATACAATTATTATTGTCAAATATATTGTACAAAGAATTATTTATGTCATATCTTATTTTATTTTCTGCTGGCAAACCATTTATGTAAGGTAAAGTAAACATAAAAGTATTTTTTACATTTAATGTATTAATTTTTTCAATATACTTTATTATTTGTTTTTGACTTAAACTTTCTCTCCTCCCAATCATAATCACTAGGATTGTATTTTCACAATTGAGGATCTTGTGTTCAGGATCTTATCAAATATTAATGCAGGGTTAACACCTGGCATACAACGATTTATCACGGACTGTCCTAAACACAAGTCATGTAATGCTACTCCCATATTTTTTCCTAACTCATCACTGTATATCTTTATTACATATTTAGTAGTGGAGGAAGCTCGTGGCTTAGCAGTGATCGGACGTATGGGAGCAGTTACCGATACTGTCTTCATAATATCATCATTAACAATGTTATTTTGCTTTATCTCTAAGGGAATGGATGTACTATTTTGAGCATGTGGTAGCACTGGAAAACCCGATGCAGAGCATTTGCAATCAGCATAATGCATCGTCAAAGATTCAAAGCGCTGGCGGTTAAAATCGCAGGCACCAATCAAGTTGTCCATTGCCAAGACATGCTCACTTATATCCCTCTGTGCTAGTTCATAATTTGATGTTATTTTTTCTAAACTTAACTTTAACATGTTTATTTGATTAGTTAAATATTCTACTTCTTCATTGTGCTTCTGATGAACTTGTTCACTATCTTTAGTCACAGAAGCTAGCTTGTGTGACAATGTACTTCTTTGTTTGCATATAGATTTTATGTGGCTCTCGGACTTGTAGTTCCGTAACTTATGTTGTGTCTTGTGTATCAATTTAGTGACTTTTACATATTTCTTGAGCTTATTTTTACTAAATACCAACTGAGAGTGTGCTGTAGTATCTGCATCACTACCAGTCAAATCTATTGTACTTATGTCAAGGTTTAAGGCAGTTGCTGCAGGTACCAAAGCTGGTTCGCTCTCAATTAGTTCAGAGTACAATGTCTGTGTTTGCCGAGCCTCAAGATTAGATATCTCTGACCTTAGGTCAGAGACACAATCCTCAGCCTCAGCTAACCTTCGTTTCAACTCAGCATTGTGATCCACCAAATCAAAATACTCATTGCTGCATTGAGAGAAGGTGTCAACGGTACTCTGCAATTGTTTATTTGTCTCAAGAACTTCATTATGTTCAATGAAGAGCTGAGACAACTGTTTTTTAAGCTCTGTGTTATTATTAATGACTAGTAACATTTCTGCCTCATTATCTGAGATTTCTGTCATAAGTTGATCACATTTTTCGCGTGAGTTTTTTAATTGTTGAAGAGTCAGTTGGAGCTGATCTTCAACCTGACGGCTTTTGATGCTACGAGTCATCATTTTGTATGTTTAAAATATGTTAAATACGAAATAAAAATTAAAGTTTTTGTCGGTTAGATTACCCGCTATTTACAAAAAAATTAAACACTCACCGACCGGAATGACTACTAAACAAAGTATTTACACACTATTTTATAATTACACTTAACTAACACACTTAATACACTACTTAAATGTATATTCGATGATATTATGAAGTTTTTGTTTATTTTTATTTAAATATTTACGGGAGCAGAGAATTTGACGTTTAAGCGCTAGGAGTGTTGCCAGCAAAAAAAAAAAAAACCTAGTATTGGGCCAACCTAGTATTGGGTTAACCTAGTATTGAGCCAACCTAGTCCTGCGCCAACCTAGTCCTTGGCCAACCTAGTCCTGCGCCAACCTAGTATTGGGCCAACCTAGTATTGGGTTAACCTAGTATTGAGCCAACCTAGTCCTGCGCCAACCTAGTCCTTGGCCAACCTAGTCCTGCGCCAACCTAGTATTGGGCCAACCTAGTATTGGGCCAACCTAGTATTGAGCCAACCTAGTATTGGGCCAACCTAGTATTGGGCCAAACTAGTCCTGCGCCAACCTAGTCCTTGGCCAACCTAGTATTGGGCCAACCTAGTATTGGGCCAACCTAGTATTAGGCCAACCTAGTATTAGGCCAACCTAGTATTGGGCCAACCTAGTATTGGGCCAACCTAGTATTGGGCCAACCTAGTATTAGGCCAACCTAGTATTGGGCTAACCTAGTATTGGGCCAACCTAGTATTGGGCCAACCTAGTATTAGGCCAACCTAGTCCTGCGCCAACCTAGTCCTGCGCCAACCTAGTATTGAGCCAACCTAGTCCTGCGCCAACCTAGTCCTGCGCCAACCTAGTATTGGGCCAACCTAGTATTGGGCCAACCTAGTATTGAGCCAACCTAGTCCTGCGCCAACCTAGTCCTTGGCCAACCTAGTATTGGGCCAACCTAGTATTGGGCCAACCTAGTATTGGGCCAACCTAGTATTGGGCCAACCTAGTATTGAGCCAACCTAGTATTGGGCCAACCTAGTATTGGGCCAACCTAGTATTGGGCCAACCTAGTATTAGGCCAACCTAGTCCTGCGCCAACCTAGTCCTGCGCCAACCTAGTCCTGCGCCAACCTAGTCCTGCGCCAACCTAGTATTGAGCCAACCTAGTCCTGCGCCAACCTAGTATTGAGCCAACCTAGTCCTGCGCCAACCTAGTATTGGGCCAACCTAGTCCTGCGCCAACCTAGTATTGAGCCAACCTAGTCCTGCGCCAACCTAGTATTGGGCCAACCTAGTATTGAGCCAACCTAGTATTGGGCCAACCTAGTATTGGGCCAACCTAGTCCTGCGCCAACCTAGTATTGAGCCAACCTAGTCCTGCGTCAACCTAGTATTGGGCCAACCTAGTATTGGGCCAACCTAGTATTGGGCCAACCTAGTATTGGGCCAACCTAGTCCTGCGCCAACCTTGTCCTTGGCCAACCTAGTCCTTGGCCAACCTAGTATTGGGCCAACCTAGTATTGGGCCAACCTAGTATTAGGCCAACCTAGTATTTGGCCAACCTAGTATTGAGCCAACCTAGTATTGGGCCAACCTAGTATTGGGCCAACCTAGTATTGGGCCAACCTAGTATTAGGCCAACCTAGTCCTGCGCCAACCTAGTCCTGCGCCAACCTAGTCCTGCGCCAATCTAGTCCTGCGCCAACCTAGTATTGAGCCAACCTAGTCCTGCGCCAACCTAGTATTGAGCCAACCTAGTATTGGGCCAACCTAGTCCTGCGCCAACCTAGTCCTGCGCCAACCTAGTATTGGGCCAACCTAGTCCTACGCCAACCTAGTATTGGGCCAACCTAGTATTGAGCCAACCTAGTATTGGGCCAACCTAGTATTGGGCCAACCTAGTCCTGCGCCAACCTAGTATTGAGCCAACCTAGTCCTGCGCCAACCTAGTATTGGGCCAACCTAGTATTGGGCCAACCTAGTATTGGGCCAACCTAGTATTGGGCCAACCTAGTATTGGGCCAACCTAGTCCTGCGCCAACCTTGTCCTTGGCCAACCTAGTATTGGGCCAACCTAGTATTAGGCCAACCTAGTATTTGGCCAACCTAGTATTGAGCCAACCTAGTATTGGGCCAACCTAGTATTGGGCCAACCTAGTATTGGGCCAACCTAGTATTGGGCCAACCTAGTATTAGGCCAACCTAGTCCTGCGCCAACCTAGTCCTGCGCCAACCTAGTATTGAGCCAACCTAGTCCTGCGCCAACCTAGTATTGAGCCAACCTAGTCCTGCGCCAACCTAGTATTGGGCCAACCTAGTCCTGCGCCAACCTAGTATTGAGCCAACCTAGTCCTGCGCCAAGCTAGTTCTGCGCCAACCTAGTATTGGGCCAACCTAGTCCTACGCCAAGCTAGTCCTGCGCCAACCTAGTATTGGGCCAACCTAGTCCTACGCCAACCTAGTATTGGGCCAACCTAGTATTGAGCCAACCTAGTATTGGGCCAACCTAGTATTGGGCCAACCTAGTCCTGCGCCAACCTAGTATTGAGCCAACCTAGTCCTGCGCCAACCTAGTCCTGCGCCAACCTAGTATTGAGCCAACCTAGTCCTGCGCCAACCTAGTATTGGGCCAACCTAGTATTGGGCCAACCTAGTATTGGGCCAACCTAGTCCTGCGCCAACCTAGTATTGGGCCAACCTAGTATTGGGCCAACCTAGTATTGGGCCAACCTAGTCCTGCGCCAACCTAGTATTGGGCCAACCTAGTCCTGCGCCAACCTAGTATTGGGCCAACCTAGTATTGGGCCAACCTAGTATTAGGCCAACCTAGTATAAGGCCAACCTAGTCCTGCGCCAACCTAGTATTGGGCCAACCTAGTATTGGGTTAACCTAGTATTGAGCCAACCTAGTCCTGCGCCAACCTAGTCCTTGGCCAACCTAGTCCTGCGCCAACCTAGTCCTTGGCCAACCTAGTATTGGGCCAACCTAGTATTGGGCCAACCTAGTATTGGGCCAACCTAGTATTAGGCCAACCTAGTATAAGGCCAACCTAGTCCTGCGCCAACCTAGTCCTGCGCCAACCTAGTCCTGCGCCAACCTAGTCCTGCGCCAACCTAGTATTGAGCCAACCTAGTCCTGCGCCAACCTAGTATTGAGCCAACCTAGTCCTGCGCCAACCTAGTATTGGGCCAACCTAGTCCTGCGCCAACCTAGTATTGAGCCAACCTAGTCCTGCGCCAACCTAGTCCTGCGCCAACCTAGTATTGGGCCAACCTAGTCCTACGCCAACCTAGTATTGGGCCAACCTAGTATTGAACCAACCTAGTATTGGGCCAACCTAGTATTGGGCCAACCTTGTCCTTGGCCAACCTAGTCCTTGGCCAACCTAGTATTGGGCCAACCTAGTATTGGGCCAACCTAGTATTAGGCCAACCTAGTATTAGGCCAACCTAGTATTGGGCCAACCTAGTATTGGGCCAACCTAGTATTGAGCCAACCTAGTATTGGGCCAACCTAGTATTGGGCCAACCTAGTCCTGCGCCAACCTAGTATTGGGCCAACCTAGTCCTGCGCCAACCTAGTATTGAGCCAACCTAGTCCTGCGCCAACCTAGTCCTGCGCCAACCTAGTATTGGGCCAACCTAGTCCTACGCCAACCTAGTATTGGGCCAACCTAGTATTGAGCCAACCTAGTATTGGGCCAACCTAGTATTGGGCCAACCTAGTCCTGCGCCAACCTAGTATTGAGCCAACCTAGTCCTGCGCCAACCTACTCCTGCGCCAACCTAGTATTGAGCCAACCTAGTCCTGCGCCAACCTAGTATTGGGCCAACCTAGTATTGGGCCAACCTAGTATTGGGCCAACCTAGTCCTGCGCCAACCTTGTCCTTGGCCAACCTAGTCCTTGGCCAACCTAGTATTGGGCCAACCTAGTATTGGGCCAACCTAGTATTAGGCCAACCTAGTATTAGGCCAACCTAGTATTGGGCCAACCTAGTATTGGGCCAACCTAGTATTGAGCCAACCTAGTATTGAGCCAACCTAGTATTGGGCCAACCTAGTATTGGGCCAACCTAGTATTGGGCCAACCTAGTATTAGGCCAACCTAGTCCTGCGCCAACCTAGTCCTGCGCCAACCTAGCCCTGCGCCAACCTAGTATTGAGCCAACCTAGTCCTGCGCCAACCTAGTATTGAGCCAACCTAGTCCTGCGCCAACCTAGTATTGGGCCAACCTAGTCCTGCGCCAACCTAGTATTGAGCCAACCTAGTCCTGCGCCAACCTAGTCCTGCGCCTACCTAGTCCTGCGCCAACCTAGTATTGGGCCAACCTAGTCCTACGCCAACCTAGTATTGGGCCAACCTAGTATTGAGCCAACCTAGTATTGGGCCAACCTAGTATTGGGCCAACCTAGTCCTGCGCCAACCTAGTATTGAGCCAACCTAGTCCTGCGCCAACCTAGTCCTGCGCCAACCTAGTATTGAGCCAACCTAGTCCTGCGCCAACCTAGTATTGGGCCAACCTAGTATTGGGCCAACCTAGTATTGGGCCGACCTAGTATTGGGCCCACCTAGTCCTGCGCCAACCTTGTCCTTGGCCAACCTAGTATTGGGCCAACCTAGTATTGGGCCAACCTAGTATCGGGCCAACCTAGTCCTGCGCCAACCTAGTATTGGGCCAAACTAGTCCTGCGCCAACCTAGTATTGAGCCAACCTAGTCCTGCGCCAACCTAGTATTGGGCCAACCTAGTCCTGCGCCAACCTAGTATTGGGCCAACCTAGTATTAGGCCAACCTAGTATTGGGCCAACCTAGTATTGGGCCAACCTAGTATTGGACCAACCTAGTATTGAGCCAACCTAGTCCTGCGCCAACCTAGTCCTTGGCCAACCTAGTCCTGCGCCAACCTAGTATTGGGCCAACCTAGTATTAGGCCAACCTAGTATTGGGCCAACCTAGTCCTGCGCCAACCTAGTATTGGGCCAACCTAGTATTAGGCCAACCTAGTCCTGCGCCAACCTAGTCCTGCGCCAACCTAGTATTGAACCAACCTAGTCCTGCGCCAACCTAGTATTGGGCCAACCTAGTATTAGGCCAACCTAGTATTGGGCCAACCTAGTATTGGGCCAACCTAGTATTGGGCCAACCTAGTATTGAGCCAACCTAGTCCTGCGCCAACCTAGTCCTTGGCCAACCTAGTCCTGCGCCAACCTAGTATTGGGCCAACCTAGTATTAGGCCAACCTAGTCCTGCGCCAACCTAGTATTGGGCCAAACTAGTCCTGCGCCAACCTAGTCCTTGGCCAACCTAGTATTGGGCCATCTAGTATTGGGCCAACCTAGTATTGGGCCAACCTAGTCCTGCGCCAACCTAGTATTGGGCCAACCTAATCCTGCGCCAACCTAGTATTGGGCCAACCTAGTCCTGCGCCAACCTAATACCGATACTTGCTGTAACAAGCACGGAATTTTCGTTAAGTGTTGAGTAAAAAAACTAATGAGATTTTTATTATTTTAGAATTGAATATTTTAAAAAAATATTTTACCAATAGGATGGAAATTTAATTCTTTATAATACTGCATTAAAAAGTAATTTTCGTAAACAATGTCAGATAAGCCAAACAAGCACTGAGGCGACGAAAAAAGAAAAAATAAAAAATATAAATATACCAAAATGTAAACATCACTTTACAGTTGAGTTTTCAAGCCAACTCGTTTTTAATGAAAAAAATTACTGTAACGCTGGAGGTTCACGGCTGGATATGTTGTACATAAGTTATGTAGAGGGAGAAAATGTACAAAATGTGAAAAACTGAAGAGCTCACTAAAGTTCATCAATTGATTATCTTTAGAGAACGAAAAAAATTAAAAAGAAAAAAAAATCAATAACCCTCTACACAATTTATTGTAGCATTTTCTGCATTAACAGACGCAACGAATGCATACTTGAACTATAATTATAAGAAAAAAGGTAATTTAACAAAAAATATTAAAAACCTATATTTACTTGGGAGGGATTTGGAATGGTTGGGCTGTCCTACCCATAAAGTCGAAATTTTACATAATTTTCACAACTGTGCAATTACAAATATTTAATTGGTGTCGCGGAATAAATCTTATATTGAGTGGGACAGTCACCTCTAAAATAGGCGAAAGTTGCCTAGCATTTGGGTTAGTCACCCTGATTCTATTTTATTTTAATATTATTTCATTAGATATACTCCATTTGGGCCAAAGAAGTCACATTAATTTAATGTAATAGATTATCCTTTTAACCAATGGCCGAAATTAAATGCCAACTTGTTTTATGCAGCAATGCAAAAATTCTACAGAAAAAAAAATGCTTGCGCCCTCTACTGGAGCGTCTGAGACTCGTACCTCTTTACTAAATAAACTTCAAACGGTAACAGTGTCGCATCTGTAATATACTTTCTAACCTGTGTTTAGTAATATTTACCATCATACGAGCTATCGGCATGTTTTGCAAATCAGCATAGCGTCCTAACTCCTAATCAAAATAATAGTTATTTCTCAGTAAAAAGATAAAAGTATTCATAGATTGCATTGAAGAAAAAAGTAGATTAAAAATTGGGTAATGTTACCAGCTTTCGACCATTTCCCCAAATTTCGGGTAAATTTGATTAATTAGCCAAAAAGGTGGTTTTTAAAGTGGTAATCTTTCTTGTATTGGATCGTTAAATAGGCTACAATCGTCATTAAATTATTACTTTGAACGTGATAAATTAATTATTTTGCAATTTTCATAAAAAAGATAATAATTATTAAGAAAATTCCTTTTCGATTGGAAGCCGAAAACTATTTGCTATCGTGGACTTTAAGTGGAAAATATTTTCTAAAATTGGTAACTCTGTACTTTAATCCATCATCGACGTGACGAGTCGCTTTGATTCTGAAGACTCCATCTATGACTGTTGTTGAAAATAAAAATAACCTATTTCAACAAGTTTGATAACAAAATGAATAGTTCTAAATATTGTAGATCTTGTTTATCATCCGACAAAAATCTAAAAATGTTTTCGTTTGATTCAATATACCAGGGAGTTCGGCTACAGGACGCTTTCACTCTTGTCACTTTAATTCCAGTAAGTTTATTTACTTTATTAATCTTTGATAAAAACTTTAATAAAAATACCTATTATTTTGACTTATAAGTAGTTCAACAATCCTTCTTAAGAGACCTGAGACCAGCAGTGGGCAGTAATGGATTGTTACAGTACAGTACAGTTCAACAAGATATTTTACTTTCCTATAATTTATGTACCAGTGTTTCAGTTTTGTTAGAGAATAATAAGAAAGAAAAATCTGTATTGTTGTAGCAAAGCGAGTTACATCAGTAGGTATAATCATTTTAGTCTGAAAGTGCTCTTGCCACAGCAAACAGACCCCTGGCTCAGCAAAATGCTGTCAAGTGAAAAACTTCATAGCACTGATTTTCAGCCAGCTCTACGAAATATCGAACGGACGACATTACCACAGCAAATAATCTTATCAAAAAAGTCTTATAATCTAAGGTGGAGCTAATGTATTAAATTACTTCCATACAATTAAGAACTATGCTCTCTTTTTAGTAAAATGCAAAAACACCTAATTTATCATATAATATTTCATCAATCTTTAAAATAAACTATTTGATTTCACTGCCAATTTAGGTCTCCTCGGTTTTGAAAAAATAAATTAAATTCCATTTTCAGACAGATGAAAACCAGTTTGTATGCTATGTATGTGCAAGACATCTGTGGAATAGCTACAAATTTAAAATGAAATGTTTACGATCAGATAAAATTTTATCATCCATTCAGTCACAAAATCCTGAGGTAAGTTTAAAAGGTAAAGTAAGATTAAACTTCTGTAAAATAAATCTTCATATGTTCTCATCTTGAAATACTACCACAGTAAATAGTAATAATTCATAATACTGTTTATAAAGTATATTAAAAAATTTGTCTCTTTTCATATATTGAATGTTCTCAAATATAGGAAGACAACACAACTAATCAATCACTCACAGAAGATATTGATACTTCAAACAAATTTGATGTACAACTAACAAACGAATTACATCCATCATACGTCGTTTTGGTCCTTGAGAACGAGATAAACAAAGATACAGAAGACGAAAATATAATTACTCCAGAAAAAGACTGTTCAAATAAAAAAATAAAAACGGAAATCTTAAATCATTCTGATAGTAACGATGATTATATCGAAGAAGATTCAAAACTGGATATTAAAAAAGAAATGTCATCAAATGATTCCGATTCTACTTATTATTCAGACATAGAGTATCTTGAAATTCCCGATGAAATGGACACTTCGAAAGATGATTTTGAGGATTATGTAAAAATAACCGATTTAACTAAAGAGATGGCAATAGAAGAAGTGTTAGCTAGAAAAGAATCTCCGAAATATGAGAATGCTGTGTACAAATGTCATTTGTGTTACAAAACTTATTTAGTAGAAGAGACTTATCAGAATCACATGAGCAGACATAGTGATGTAAGTTTTATAAGTTGTTTGATTATTAATACAGCTTTCATGAATTATTAAGGGGTGCTTACCATTATATTTAATTAATTGAGTGGTCTCGATATTTCAAGTCTGTCTACCCACTTGCTCCTAATAGATGTAGACATAGACTTACTTTATTTGAGGTAAAAATGGTACAAAAGATGAAAAAATTAAAATTTAGCATTTAAATTTATTAGTACATTTTAATTTTTTTATTAATACAGCTGTGTGTTTTATTTATCACCTTGAATATTTTGTATTATTTCAGAAATATGGTATTAACAAGTGTGACATTTGTCACGTAAGATTCTTTAAAGAGAGAGAGGTCCGGCATCACATAGAAAATTGTCATCAAAGAAAATATGAATGCAAACGCTGTAATTATATTTGTTTTAATTTGTAAGTTTTACATCATTTTAAATTAAGTCAGAAGTCTCTTTAATTAATGTTAAATTTGAATCCTTTTAAGAATTAGAAGCAGGACCACCTAACTGGTACAAATAATTTCAGTATAAAATCCTATATCATGTAGGGTAGAATTAATTAATTTACTAATTAATTAAGTAGGGTGAATGACCTGTCGTAGTAAAAATTAAAACCATTTTTATCTTTGACAAACATCCTACCATTGTCACAAATATTATACATGAATTTATTGAAAAAAAATGTATGTTTTTTTTTTACAGAATGCAAGCAACAAATCACGTTAATTTTCACAAAGGAAAGAAATATGTGTGTGAAATCTGTAAAACTGAATTCAGGTAATCAAAGTTTTATTTTTTCACATAAATTTTACATTTTGACACCAAAAACAAAAAAAAAAAACAACAACGAAATATCGAGACAACTCAATTAATTAAATATCGTGGTAAGAACCCGTTGAAAATGTATGAAAGTATTATAGACTAGATGACCCTCGCAACTTCGTCTGCGTCACAAAGGGGTTCAAACAGTACTCGCAATGTTGTTATTTGCGCGGATCGCGTTGGGTATACTTTTTTGCGTTTTATACTCGTCATAACTTCTCAACGAAAAGTCCGATTGGAATAAAACAAAAAGTAATTTACTTCTACATTAATAATAAAAAATACTCGGGGATAATGTAGCTTTCCGAAGGTGAAGGAATTTTTGAAATCGGTCCAGTAGTTTCGGAGCCTATTCATTACAAACAAACAAACATACAAACAAACAAATCTTTCCTCTTTATAATATTAGTATAGATATAGATTTATAATATTAGTATAGAAAACCGCGAGTGTCTGAATAAGTTTATGTATAATATAAATATTATTTCAGCATGCCGAATAGTCTGGTTAGTCACAGACGGATCAAGCACGGTATTGAATGCATATGTTGTCATTGTGGATACACCTTTGCATCAAAAAGAGGACTGGCTTCACATTTCTCATACAAACATAAATCGGTATGTATCAAGTAAGTTGTTTTGTCAATACTAATATTATAAAGATGTTTGGATCTACTGAACCGATTTTGAAAATTATTTTACTTATAGCTACGTTATTTGTGAGTGTTTAAAGGCTATACAGGGTGATTTGTTAATGTTACTTTTTGAAGGTTAGGTAGCTTAATAGTTCATGGTCAAATAGGACCAATTACAATGTTATAATTAAAGAGGTCACTGGATGCAGATGGCGCAGGACCGGTCGATATGGCGAGGTTTGGGGGAGGCCTATGTCCAGCAGTGGACGTCTATAGGCTGATGATGATGATGATGAATTAAAGAATATGGAATAACGCCTTTCTTAAAATTACTTTTTAACTTAAACGCAACTTAAATACACCAAAAAATTCTGCAAAATGATTGTCGCTCGACAACTGATGGGTGTGGCGTTACTCAATATTTTTTTAATATTCCGTATTAGAACAGAGTACTTATCACCTCCTTCGACATGTACATTGAAATGTAATAATTCAAAAATTAAAAATTATTTGATGATGTGATTGCATCGATGGCGTGATATAAGTTTAGAACATGAACAACTTATGTGGCGCAGACGACGTTGCACCGGTCACCTGATAGAACATAATAAACAAGATTATATGGGCATAGTGAATGGACCAACTGTTTAATTTCAGGAAAATTAATTCGTAAAAATTCGTTATTTTCAGCAACCAAAACCTAAATCGGGTCCGTTCTGTCAGATTTGTGACGTCAGATTCTCATCAATGGACGCATACACGATGCATCTAGTGTTGTCATCGAAGCATCATGTTCCGTAAGTTACTCCATCTATATTTACGTAAAAACAATAAAAAAAAACCATTTTGGAATTGCCACTCGTCTATTTTCGTTGAATGTTAACCACTCAACTGGGAACGTCACTATTCGCTAGATGGCGAAAGTGGGGACTTCGTTCGGAATCAATACCGTGTTTGCCCCTTTTTTAAAACATTTTCAAAATACACAATTTAGTGGCGATTTAAATTTTAGCAAGTCAAAACTGTATGCAATGTAAATAAACAAAAGTCGTCAATATGCCAGCTGTTGACTCCAGTTATAAATAAATAAATAAATTATTTTTATTAATTTCAGTAATGGATGTAAATTCTGTGGCGACGTGTTTTCCAACGCAACAGAACTGAAGGAACATTGTAAACTACAACACAACACATACCGGCCGAATAAAAGACAACCGCGTAACTGTAAATATGTAAGTGTTAGGGAGGTTTTTGGACACTTTTTTCTTTATGAAAAAAATAAACTTTGAACTTTCAAATAAAAAGTTTGAACCGTTAAACAAAAGTTTGACCTTTCAATCAAAAAGTTGAAGGTTTTAGATCTACAAGACAGGAAAGGATACTTGCCAAAAACACTTCATTTCAATATGGAATTCTTATTTTTAAACGGTTTTTTTTATGAATTGTTTATGACTGCTGATTTTGGTCTAATTTAATTTTATTTCCGAAATTTTTGTCTGTCGCTAACTTCATAGTGTGTTTTGTTGCATATAAGTGGAAACTGTTTTTGGATAACGCTTTAACTATCTGTGTCATTTTATTATTTGTATATTTCTGTTGGTTTCCCAAATAAATAAATAAAGAACATTGTCCATTTACAGTGCACACAACAATTCACTTGTACGTATAATTACAAGAGGCACGTGATAGCTGTACATCCGGAAACGGAAGCCGCGAAACGATTCAGTGACGATACAAATAAAGAATACATGTGTGAAATGTGCGGGAAGAAATTTTCTGTAAGTATCTAAGAAAAGTCCAATGATTTTTGATATTTCGACAGGTCATTCACCCCACGTCAGATTGTCCAAAGTTACAGATCCACCCTGTATATCTTCATTATTATTTCAGGGTCAAAATCAATTAAAAAATCATCGCGATCGTCACACGAACGAACCGTCCCATAAGTGTGCGTTGTGCGATAAAGCATTCTTCATGAAATATCAGTTACAAGTACACATGGGCTATCATACCAAGAAGAAAGATTTCAAATGTGATATATGCTCTAAAAGTTTTACTTACAAAGCTGTACTTCAAAAACATAAGAAGGTAAGTTTTTAGATTCGCGTAGCAGGTGATTAACTCTGTTTCTTGCTCCAAAATCTCGTGGAAATTATAGAATTTCGAATATAATTTGGAATATTGCTATTTAAAACTAGATCAAAGGGATTATTTTATTTATACTTCGGCCGTTCAGAGAATGCGTTCCTGACACGTAACTTTGTAATGGCGTTGCAGTTACGATAAAAATATTTTTGCTGTTGGTTTACCGTTTCAACAATTGATGAGCATTAAAACAACATTATTATATCAATAATCAATGAATGTTATAATTTTGTGTCAAACTGAGTGTCAAATAACTTTGTAAACAATATTTTTCTAATCTAACTGATTGATGTCAGGAACGCATTCTCTGAACGACCGAAGTATAGTTGAGGAAACATCTTGAACCTTATGGAATTTTGAACCGTAGTTTAAATAGTGATTTTTCTCGTATAAATTCTAGTAATAGCACCAAAGGTTTGGACTCCTTTTTTTGATGTTTACGTTATGAAATGCAAAACCAATTTATTTATGCAATTATGAGAAACAAAAAATTCTAAAAAAATATAAATCCATTTCTCATAGTCATCTATCTTCACTATGAAAAATGTATTAGTACATTTTATCCACACAACTGGGATCGGCAATCAAATTGGTTTGTTTACTTTTGCCAAGTCTGTGGCAGGAGCCAAAATTGAGCACAGTTCTAAAACTTGTTTAAATTTTTTAATCGTCTCACATTTTACGGAGATTATATATTTTCGCAGAAAATGCAATACAGCGTCGTTAAGTAATAAAGATTTATAAAAATATAAGGTTTAATTAAAAATCAAAATTGTTAGAAAAAAATGTTTTTAAAAAGGGGCTCAAACACGGTATTGATTCCGAACGAAGTCCCCGGTTTCGCCATCTAGCGAATAGTGACGTTCGCAGTTGAGTGGTTATTATATTTATATAACTTATTTCCTCAGTTACACACGGGAATACGACCTCACAAATGTCCAAGATGCGAGAAAACTTTCATAAATAGATGTGATGTGAAATGGCATATACGATACGCTCACGATAAAGTGCCTTGGCCGAAGAAAAAAACGAAACAAGAAATGTATGAAATATTAAGCCACGACGATGATGAATAAAAACTATTTTCAAATTTTACTTGTTTTATTTCAAACTAGCTTTTGCCCGCGACTTCGTTCGCGTGGACTTCAGGTTCGTCCCGTCTAGATTATTATCAAAAATTGTAGCCTATGTGTTATTCTGATGTATAAGCTATATTGTGGTAAAGTTTCATTCAAATCCATTCAGTAGTTTTTACGTGAAAGAGTAACAAACATACATCCATACATACAAACTTTCGCCTTTATAATATTATTATGATTATGATTTTAGTTTCACTTTAGCATGTGTTGTCTATTTTTACTGGTATGTGTTTTATGTAGGGGCAGAGAATGAGTTCAGTTGTCTGCTATGTTTAATTAGTGGCGTGCAGTCCATAGAAGAAAATACGCATTGCATACCCTAAAATTTCAAATTAATTAAAAAAATAGCAATAAAAATCTGTTAAATGCTGTATACTTGATAGAAATAGACTTATCATTCCTATTTTTTAGATGTACATATTGAGTGTAAAATTATAATAAAATCCATTGCAAGATGTAAATTTGTAAAAGATTAGGTTTTATTTACATTTCTGCATACCCTGACCAAAACGTACATACACGCCACTATGTTTAATAATTACCATAGTATTTACAAAATATGTAAGTGTGTGTGTGTGTATTTGTGTGAGAGACATTACTAAAACTATTCTACTAGAAAAAATACTTATAGTAAAATTGTTGTAAATATTATCTAAAAGATAACAAAAAACTTGAGAGGTGTCATGGGACACGTGTGGCGCGATAAGGAACGTGTTTTAAAAGATTTTGATCACAGCGCCATCTAGCGATAATCATCTAAAACAAAAATAACGTGACAACTTTTCGTAAGATTTTTTCCCGTCTATAACGCGCGATAAGGAACTTCGTTCCAAAAACAACAACATTGATAATAATCTGGATGATGACTTATCTATAGTCTTCATTTCTCTTTTTACTCTTTGAAACTATTCTTGACTTCTTGACACACCATAGACCCCAGACACACAAAAATGAATTGACACACATCAAAACCAATAAATCTACCAAAAAAACTTAAAAAATGAACAAAATTCAACGAAAATACGGCAAAATTACTAAGAAAAATAGTGATAGTAAAATTAAAGTTTTCAAAGATTTGGGATCGAAATTAGAAGTAGTTTTGCCGCCTAGAGGAAAAGGTACTAAGGGTTTCGCAAAACCTTTGACGAATAGAAGTTGCTTTGTAGCGCCAGAACAAAGGGATTTTGGACAGTTGACTAAATATTTTGAACAGGTAAAAATCATTCTGTACTTTGCAATATATGCAGGGTGGAATTTTAACATGCCAGGGAATATAATGTAAATAGTGATTTTAGTTTCGCTGAAAGAAAATACCTTTATTTTTTAAAATAAATATATTTGCATTTAAATGTATTTGAAAATTGTCTTAAGGAGATTGAACCTGCTACAATTTTGAAAGATTACACCCTGTACTTTTAAAAAGATCAATGATAAATGACTTATAAGGTTCAAAGAAAACTCCGAAAACTAAAATACAACAAAATTTAAAGCCAGTTTCAGAAGCCGGTGTTGCCAATTTTGTATTCACCTAGATGTACCTACAGTTAAATGTCTTAAAATATTAACAGGACGACCCATACAACTATAACTTAGAACCGGCCATACCGAACACGATAGACCAGTTACAAGAATTGAAAACAGTACTTTGTGGTGGTCCGCATAAAGTCGAGATTGGCTTGCAATGCAATCCGATTGTTAGAGAGTATTTGACGACAACTGATGGCGCCCAGTGGCAGAGCGTTGAGAATATCGATGAAGTTGATAGTTACATAGCGGATGCTAGTTTTGGTGGTAAGATATAATTTTGACGTGACAACGTCTTATAAATTGGTTTGCCGGCTGACACTTCAAGAAACTGCGTTACGCTCCGCTCACGTTATGCGCTCACAATGAGAGCCAGTGAGAGGCACGCGTGCCGCGTCACTTTTTATGTCTGTCTCTCTCGCTCTTAGGCGGGCTAACCATGCCCGAGTCGTTGTCACGTAAAACTTTCGCCCGTATACCGACTTTACAGGCAACCAATTTTAGTAGTTAAAATCAGCCTCAGACTTCCCCCAGTCGGTGATGGAAGTCGGTGGATGCAAACTATGGCGAAATTCGGGATAGATCTATGTCCAACAGTGGATGACGATGAGGTGGTTAAATAATTGGAATATTGAACTGCTGGTTGTTTTATAAAAAAAACATTGTAACTGTCTGTTGCTTGTGAAAAATTGAATAGACAGGTATATTGAGGAGGTTTTAAAATATCGAAAATATTATGTTAAGTTATCATATCTCTTTTGGAGGACGTGGTGACTCTTTCTGATTGAAAACTGAAGAAATGGTGATTTTTACTTTATAGACGTATTTTGAATGAACACCATCCCAAAAAAATAATCATCACAGCACCTAAACTAATGTTGAACTGTACTTAGTTAAATAAGTTTTACCCCCAGATTCCATTAGCACTATTGAAGCCAAGCCACAGAACATACAAATATCAGAAGAACCACGAATCAAAGTGATAGCAGAAAAGTTCACGAAATATAAAAAGAATAACATTGAAGTGAGAAAGTTGGATGAAAAGGTCGTCTGCGTTGAATACGATGTGTTTAAAGAATCTAAGACGGGTTTGGTGTCGTTGCAAAAGATGAGGGCTTTCTTTTCCATCAAGCCTTCGAGTAAAGATGATAGTGGGAAAGGTGGGATGGTTTTAGAACGAGTTTCATTTGTTGGAACGAAGTTCCTTATCACGCGTTGTGAAAGGGGGCTAGACGGAAAAAATTCTTACGTAAAGTTGTCACGACACACGAAAAGTTGTCACGACACTTTTTTTGTTTTAGATGATTATCGCTAGATGGCGCTGTGATCAAAATCTTTTAAAACACGTTCTTTATCGCGCGTTACGTTAGGAAAAAAAAAAAGATATCTTTTAATCGAAAGGAACTTCGTTCTATTCGGGTGTCCCATGACATCTCTCAAGTTTTTTTTAATTAGGTTATGTTATCTAAGAAGTATGAATAGTTAGTATTTTTGATTGTACGGTGTTAATTCATATTTAGTTGGTTCTCTAAACTTAATAGTATTGATTTAAGATGAAAAAAGGACATGAGGAATTTAGAAAGAAAACTATACTTTTCAGAAAATGATTTAATTAAATTAAATTTGGATTTTTATTTTAGCAACACCTGGACTCAACAAACTACCTTCCGACGTAAAACGTAGTCTTAAATTAACAGAAGAAGAACTAGAGAAACTGAATCAAAGAGAAGTAGAAATTATAGATGACAAAATATCCGAAAACCGACCTTATCTCAAAGACTTAAGAAAGATATTAAAAAGGAAACAAAATGAGAAAAGAGACAATAATCAGCTCGATCTTTTGACGTTGTACGAAATGGCAAAGAAAGATTCTGTTGATGTTAATTTTTCTAAAGTTTTAACGAAGCAAGAACTTCAAGATATGAAAGAAATGATTTTAAAGAATTGTACTTCAAGTGCTCATGGGATTACTAGAAGAAAAATTAAAGGTGAAGAAATGTTTGGAGAAATTAAGGAAATGAAAGTGATTTCTGAAAGTATTGTAACCGAATTGTTGAGGGCTGATGGAAGAACAAATGTGTTTAAATAAAACAATATTATTAACCAAAATATATTTTTATTTCAACTATACATGATTCAACAATTAAAAAGTAAAAACACTTTGTAAAAAAAATATTCAGGAAGATACTTTGAGATTATGGCAAAATTTTAAATTGGTTGTTGGTAACCCTAAACCACAGACTATTTACCGTTTTGAGCAGTTTCTGGGTTAAAAGCTGGATCCAGGCCAAGTTTTTTCATTTCTACCGCCATTTCGAATAGGTAGTCATAGCATTCAGTCCTGGAAAAATATGTATAGTAAGAGGCTGTAAATTTTACGTGTCGGCTTTTGGAAAGAGAATACTTAATTTTGGTTTTATAGTGCGCTATCTCTGTTTTATGTATTAACCTTACAAAAAATTTACATTCATGATATTTCTTAAGTTGTAGGAAGCAATCTTTAGATCTACTAAATGAATTCCGAAAATTAATTTACTAATAGAAAGCTAAGTTTTTTATGAATATCATAGACTATACAATAAAGCTGAAATGAAATGAAATATTTATTTAACTAAATTTAGGACATACAATATTAAGCAGTGACCCCTGCACTAGGACAAGCCTGTGTCGCAGGAGGTCTGTGTTAACAAATAATTCTCTTAACCAACATATTAAGACACCAAACATCAAAGCAAATTTCCAAGAGTAAATACAGCGATATATATAGAAACTAGGGGTGTGCGAATATCGTTCGAATCGAATCGAATCGAATATTAAAATTCGATTCGAATTTCGAATCGAATTTTACGAATATTCGAAACTTTTCGAATTATTCGAAATTTTTCGAATATTCGGTGAATTTCGAATAATTCGAAGATTCGAATTATCCGATTCGAGTTTCGAATCGAATACGAATATTCGATTCGGAACGAATAATTCGTGAGTTCGAATTATTCGCACACCCCTAATAGAAACAGATTACAAGAAAATAGCAAAAAGTGTGTGAGTACGATTGTATGTGTTTGTGTATGTGTTTGTGTGTGTATGTATGTCTGTGAGTGTGTTTAATTTTCTCACCGGTGAAATAAACTTTATGAAAATTTTCAATATCATTAGCTAGCTGAATTAAAATTTTAAATTCTCCCTTTGTGGTACAGGAAAAATTGTGCGGGTTACAAACATTTCTACTCACATAGTCTTCGCTTGCTGCCAGTTATCTCCCCACACGTAAACGCCATGCCTTCTGACAAGAACTGCACTGGTCCCAGGGTATTTATTAAGAGCTTCCTCAAGACTACCAGCTAGATCTTTCTCGAACGGCGTGTTCTCTATTATAGGAACTATTAGCTTCTCATCGTAACGTAGAAAACGGCCTAGGGATGAGTCTTTGATTCCCTGTAAAGTTTTACAGGCACTGAAATGAATGTAGCTTGATTTGTTGAGTTAGATATTACGTCGCCTCAGTGCTTGTTTGGCCAATCTGACATTTTTTACGAAAATGACTTTTTAATGCAGTATTATAAATAATAAAATTTCCATCCGACTGGTAAAATATTTATTTTAAATATTCAATTCTAAAACAATAAAAATCTTATTTAAATTTTTTTCTCAACACGGCACTTAACGAAAATTCCGTGCTTATTTGCTGTCTCCTGTAAAATTTGCTCGAATGCAGGTTGGCCAAACAAGCACTGAGGCAATGATTAGTCATGCAAGCAAGTAGCTTGTTGGCGTAGCTGTTTGGCAATATTAAATTATTTTTTAGATTGATTTTTTTTTGTCTTTAAATAAAGTTTGAGAAGAATTCCGTATTGAAGAGATATTCGAATGATGTTAAGTGTTAACCACTTATCGTAATCTATGTATTGGGCAATTAGGAAAATAATATTATCGTGAGTTTGGTTGGAGTTGTTGACATTTTGTCATTATTACTATTTCAGATATTTTTTATTTACTATGATTTTATGCTTTATCCTTCTAATATTTTACTGTAATAATTAAGATTGAATATAAAGATCACACACTATTTTTACCGACTAATCATCATTTATCGATTCCACAAATATACAGGGTGATTTATTAAAGAAGGTACATATTGCAGGAGGGTGATGAGTACTTTGTTCTAATACGGAATATTACAAAAAATAGGTAAAATAACATTTCTTTTTCTAAATCTGTAAATCTAAATTCGTCAAAAGTACCTCAAACAAACATTTCGGCTAAAAGAGTGTTGACTAACGACCTCTAGTGATCTCACGCACCCCACACCTCCGCCACACCCATCAGATGTCGAAAAACCATCATTTTGCAAGAATTTTAGATATTTTTAAGTTGCGATTACTAAGGTAATGCCTTATTCTTCCATAGCCATATTCTTTGGTAATAATATTTTTACTGGTCGTATATAACCATCAGCTACCATGACCTTCAATATGTACCCTCGCTAAAAAATCACCCTGTATAACTAAGTTTGTTAATTAAAATAATACCTTAATCATCTCCTGATGCGTGATTTCAAAGACTTTATCGTACAACAAAGTACATCGCACTGCGTGTGGTGAATGCGTGTGTATGACGGCACCCGCGTTACGCATTCTGTACGCCAACATGAATAATGGCGTGCATTGACTTTTCTTTAATCTGAAAATTGATATAAAATAAAATTTAAACCATTACCATAACAAAAACTAGACTATTTAAATAACAAAAACTACTGTCGGTTATGTAACAACATTAATTAACCTTTTGAGAACAGTAGTTGAGTTTTTTAGAGTAATCTTTTAACTTATTTGTACTGAAATAGTTGTACTGTGACATACTGGTGTTGTTAAAAAAACTTTTATTAGGATGTTATTGGAACGAAGTTCCTTATTGCGCGCTATCGAAAGGGGGCGAGATGGAAATTCTTATGAAAAAGTTGTCACGACACTCTTTTTTATTTTAGATGATTATCGCTTGATGGCGCTGTAATTAAAATATTTTAAAACAATTCCTTATTTTGTTTTATATGATTAATGCTAGATGGCGCTCTGATCAAAATTTTTATAATATTTTAATATTATAATTCTCACTAATTAATCGAAAGGAACTTCGTTCCATCCGGATGTCCCTTGACAGCTCTCAAGTTTTTTTATTATAGCATATGATAATTAATTTTAGGTAAATACTGCCTGCCTTTTTGGTGCAGGCGTAGTTGCACAGTACAGATAGTCATCAACATACTATTATTTTGTCATCATGACGGGGGTCATGGGTACATGCCTCTTATAGATCATTCATCATCAACTGAATTGCTTCACATAATTTGAATTTAAACATTAATATTTCACTTACTTTTTTTCTGGAGGTGGTAATTCTAGATCTTGATCGTCAATAGTTTGAACAAAAAGATCATGAGATTTCATACGTTCTTTTTGTACTCCTGAAGGCGCTATGTATATTTTGTCACTAAAATATTGTAATTACAAAAAAACTTATTAAACATTTGATTTATATTTTGTTTCGTTTATATTTAGTGTGTTTAACACTAGGGCAATTTCGTAGTAGTTGTAGAATATATATTATATTTGTATGTGTCTATTATGTAGTAATTATTATGATTTCAGCAAAATGTATTTTAGCTGTGAAATAGCAGCATAATATTATCATTATGATTTATTTTTTATAGATAACAGTAAAATCAGTATATTTTACTTGAAAAACTTTTCTATTATAATGGGAGATAGGTTTCAAAGGTAGTATAGGTTACAATAATATGTTCTCCAGGCAGAATAGGTTCCAGCAATGCCTATGATTTTTTGAAAAACGAAAATCCTTTTTTACATTCTGACTCACTAATAAAAGCCATGTTAAGTTATAATGTTAAGATTTTCAGTTAAGATAATTTTCAACTTACCCTTGTTTTATTGAAATACCACCTCCAGTACCAGTTACCCATCCTAAATGATAAAATTGATTGCATAATTCAGGAATCAGTTTCCTTGGATGTTCCTGTGAAGGAATTTCATTTTGTCATATAACTAGTGTCAAGTACCTACCTTAGACCATATTTTTCTGGAATGCGCTCTTAATTTAGCCTGCCAACCACTTTACCCTTATTTAGCCAAATGTAACATTCTACTCCCTCTCAACATGAACTATCTCTTAACTTTTCCGAATCCTAAAGTTGTATATACGTTACCCACTTTTATCCATTCAAATAACATCAAACTCTAAAATATTTACAAATATTCACAAAAATTACATTTTAGTTAATCTTGTCATCTCTTTTACTTTATCTCTATTCCGCTCGTGATATTCTATCTACGTGACTTTGGCAGAGTCATCCGTAAGGAAAATACTCGGGCCAGAAAAAAAAAACTAGTGTTAAAATTAGTTCTTACAAAAATATCTTATTTTAGTCTCTAAATTTTAGTGGACATAAATAAGATAAGAAGAAAGATTCTTTAAAATTCTGAGAACTTTAGAATAGAGTATTATTATTCTAAGCTGAGAATATGGTTCACATCTCATAATTGGATAGTTTTGTTATGAAATTTATAATATTAATTTACTTTTATACGAAAACATCAGACGGTAGAAAATGTTTATTAAGGTCTAATTATAAAGATAACTAGTAAATGAAAGAAATACTGAACTACTCACTGGATCAAGTTCCGCCATTATTTAAACTTAATTCTTATGTACAACGTATGGGGACAATCACAGTTACACTGTAGTAGTGATTTACTTATCTAAATTTATCATTTTAAACGAAATATTCTAAAATAATAATAATAAACAAAACATCCGCCTTATCACCTTATCACTGACATTAGCTGACATTTGACATTTAACATTTTTTATTAGTTGTATTTGGCATTAGCTCCGGAGAAATTGTTTAAAATCCAAAACACAAAATCATAAAAATTAAAATAGCTTTTTTTCATGATTATTCTCCTTGATTCTGACTACAATTCTGACAATAAATTGAAAGCATCACATCAAATTTCTAAAGTAAACATTACGATTGGCCCACACGTCGTACTTCGCCTACCCAAAATAAGTCTGCTGTCGATCTGACAATTTGCTCTAGTCCGCTTGCTTCACTGCTAAACTGGGATGTGGATACAATTACCTATGGTAGCGATCACGCTCCCATTACAGTCTCTTTTCCATTCACCACCCCTGAAGCTTGTTTCAACCCTTTGCTAAAATACCGCATTGAACGTGCTAACTGGGAGAAATTTTCAGCAATCTTATATGACCGAGTAGACCAGCTGCCCCCTGTAACAGCACAAAATATAATAGAGTGTTACAACAGGTTTGTATCTCTAATACATGAAGCGGCTGAAAATTCAATACCCGTGAAACAGCCTGCGAGGAAAATTCCACCCCCGCCATGGTGGAATAAAGAATGCTCTGATGCTGTTAAACAAAGACGGAACGCAGATCGGTATTTTGCGGCATCGATGACGTTGGTGAACTTCTTAGCCTCCCGAAAGATAGAAGCCCAGTGTAGAAGAACCTTAAAGAAAGAGAAGCGACTAGGATGGAGAAAATTCTGCCAATCCTTAGCTCCGACGACGACTGTCTCAGCAGTGTGGAAATCTGTCAAAAGATTTAGATCCTCCAGAAATCACACGGGATCCCCGTCGTCCAACCAAACCGACATTTGGACTGAAAGCTTCTTCCAGAAAATCGCTCCTCCGTATGTTCCTTTTTATACTGAGCTTCAAATGGCCTATACTCTCCCACAAATTAACAACTTCCTCACAGAACCCTTCTCATTCGCGGAGCTAAAAACAATACTTCAAGTTGTAAAAGATTCTTCTCCTGGAATTGATGGTATTATATACTCGTTTATATCAAAATCTCCAGTTGAAGCCCAACAATATTTCCTTGATATTGTGAATATGATGTTCTCCCAAGGGGTAACACCGGATGCATGGCGCGAACAAATTGTTATTCCAATACTAAAGCCTGGTAAAGACGCCACGTGTCCTCTTTCGTATAGGCCTATAGCACTTGCATCGGTCCTGAACAAAATTACTGAACATCTGGTGAAAAACAGGTTAGATTGGTTCATCGAAAGTGAGAAAATTTTGCCCGAATTCCAATATGGCTTTAGGAAAAACAGAAGCGTAACTGACTGCCATTGCATTCTGACCTCTGACATCCAAAAAGCCTTCTCAGTCAATAATTATGTTACCGCAGCTTTTCTAGACATCGTTTCTGCTTATGACAATGTTCTTATTCCTGAACTCAGGGAAAAACTACTCAGTATTGGACTGCCATGTAAATTTGTGCAATTCACCTGCAATTTAGTAGCTGACCGTAAGGTCCATCTTCGTGTTGATGGTAAAATCCAAGGGGTCAGATCAGTTTGGAAAGGTCTGCCACAAGGATCGGTACTGAGTCCAATTTTATTCAATATATATCTATCTGATATAGGCTCATCAACCAAAAACGTGAATATAATTCAATATGCTGATGACATCTGTTTATACGCTAGCAACAAATCCGATATACTTGCTGCAGACCATCTCACCTCTTCCCTGGGCTCTGTAGGTCAATGGCTGTCAGATCGAGGGCTTTCATTATCAATAACCAAAAGCTGCGTGGTCACCTTCAGTAGAAAACGCATAATACCGGCAGCGCATATTTATCTTCAAGGTGAACGACTACCCGTAGATAATAAAGTAAGATTCCTTGGAGCTATCATAGACTCACGACTATCAGGTAAATATCATATAGATTATGTGGTCTCTAAATGCGAGAAGGGTATCAACTTGCTGCGTGCCCTGTCAGGAACTTGGTGGGGCGCCCACCCCTACACGCAAAAGCTTTTATATAACGCCCTAGTCCGCAGTATTTTAGATTTTGCTTCACTCATACTCGAACCTTGTAATAAAAAGGACCTGGCGCGCCTGGATGATGTTCAAAATAAGGCCCTTAGAGTGGTTCTAGGGGCAATGAAGTCTTCACCCAAGCATGGCCTACAAGTCGAATGCGTAGATGCTCCCCTAAATCTAAGAAGACAATATCTCTCAAACAGATTCATATTTAGATCTGCGCAAATTTCTCCCAGTTTTTGTTTGCAGAAAGTTTCAGCTTTACATAACTCTATAATCTCTTCCCGTTATTGGCAGAGAAAAGCTTGCCCAAATTTTATAAAAAGTTTTACCATTTTACAAAATTTACATACACCTATTTTATCTTTTAATACTCTGCCTATTTACCAAATACCGTTCAAAGCTGTAGTCCATAACCCCACCATAGTACTTAACCTAGGTATTTCTAAAAACACTAAAAACATTAACTCCGTGTTTTCACAAAAGTCCCAGGAGAAATGGCCAAATTGGAACTATTTATATACTGACGCCTCAAAAATTGATCCCGACGGGCTCACTGGGGTTGCGGTCTGGCATGCAGATGCAAATCATCCTATCCTACATCAACTTCCTCCAGAAACTTCGGTGTTTACAGGTGAATGCATTGCTATACTAAGTGCCCTAATATATATTGCTCAATTTTCAATTAATAAATCTGTAATATTTAGTGATTCACGGAGCGCTTTAAATTCGATCTCAGAAAATTCCATTAAACATTGTTCACGCCATCCTATTATAAGCATGATCAAAGACTTACTATATACTTTCGAAGAAAAATACATTAAAGTTGAGTTAGTTTGGATCCCTGCTCATGCAGGAATTTCAGGCAACGAAAAGGCAGACAGTTACGCAAAAAACGCCATTAATACGGGAGATAAGCACTTTTACTTTAATGTCATCAACGACCTACTTGCATTAAGTAAAAAAATTATGTTCAATGACTGGAACAAGAGTTGGGAGTCATACAAATACAAATATTCTTACATACAGCCATCGGTCCCTAGACGTCCTTGGTTTTATAACTTTAGAAATTTTGATAAACAGACCACTAGTACTATTATACGATTAAGGTTGGGCCACGTATGTTCCCCAGTGAAACTCTATAAATTTAAAATCAGACAGTCCCCGATCTGTGAGTGCGGTTTAGAGGAGGGAACTATTGACCACATATTTTTTAACTGCCCCGCTAACTCGAAAAGTCCGCCCCTCTACACCTTACTAAATAACTCCGAAACACCTTTTCCATTAAACATGGCCTACTTACTCACACTTCCCAGTAAAGAAGTTATTTATAAACTAGCTAAATTTATTAGTATGAATAATATCCACTTATAATATAAAAATTTTAATATTTAATTAATTTGTATTTTATATGTATATTTGTTTGTAACTTATATGTAAATATTTTCCTTGTTAATTAGAATTTTATAAGTAGTGTTATTTGCAACGTTTTGGTCAATCCGCGACAAGTACAAAACGTTGCCTTCGCTTTACCTGACATTGGCTGGGCCGCCCACAAAAGCGGTGGCAATAAAGCCATAAAAAAAAAAAAAAAAAAAAAAAAAAAAAAAAAAAACATTACGATTAAATCTTCAAAATTTTCTCAGTGGGTATAAAAATCATGTTTCTTCGCAGATCACAATAAAGAATAACCAATACATAGATGTCCTAAAGAAATAAGCCGGAGAAGAATTCATCCAAATTAGGTATAACTGATTCAGATACTTATTCTTGCTGACTTTGTATTTCAATGCTCTGAATTTGCATTCTTCTAAGGATTTTGATAGTTTAGAAAAATAAACAATGATCTTATTCTAATGAATAACGAAGTAAATAAGATTCAGGACTACGACTTTCAATTACGATTATTCTATTGCTTTCTAGTTTTTATAATTGGTGCTTGGTTAACTAGTAGCGATTCAGCGTTTCCTTAACATTGTAGATATCCATGATGTCCATGAGAGTTAGGAGCTAAGAAACGCTGACTAAAGAATAAACTGCAATACCTGCATAAACAATGAAATTTTTAATTTTAAAATTATCCGTCTTGTTACAACTCAAATTCCCTCCAGATTTTTTTATCTCCATTCGGAAATCAAAATCACCTAAGAAGTTAATGAATAAAACAATTACAGATAAACTTTAACAGAGATGCATCGGGTGCCAGATTGCCTGAATCGTCGTAATCAAGCTCTTGATAGGCTGATCAAAGAGTTGTGTGCACCTCGCAGTTCCAATGGGCAGTGTTCCAATGACTGCGGTGACAAAGTTGCCGCAAGATTGATGCATGATTTTTGGGATACTCTCAATGATGACCCTATGAGTAATTTAGCCGTTAGTGTTGTTTTATTTATAATCCTTTAATATTTGCGTGAGCTAAAAGTAAATGCTTGGCGCGACCTTGACACAAAAGCGTGAAAAGGTTTTATCGGAGGCCAATACTCACTTTGGGTAGCAGAGTCAGCGAAGTAGGAAGTATTAGCCAAAATTACCCACCCCGGTAAAAAAAAAATTGGTTGCCTGTAAAGTCGGTATACGGGCGAAAGTTTTACGTGACAACGACTCGGGCATGGTTAGCCCGCCTAAGAGCGAGAGAGACAGACATAAAAAGTGGAAGGGACGCGTGCCTCTCACTCGCTCACGTTATGAGCGCATAACGTGAGCGGAACGTAACGCAGTTTCTTGAAGTGTCACCGGTAAACCAATTTATAAGACGTTGTCACGTCAAAAACTTTAGGAGCTGCGAGTTAAAAGAGTTTTGGCCCTTATTGCTAATTCTAAGAGAGGGAAACTCTTGCCACTACTAGTGAAAACGTTGTACCTAAAGTTAATAATATTCATTCACTAACGTAAGCAGCTCTGTCAATGCTGACTCTTTGCTATCGACATGTTATCATGACCGATCTTTCTCTAAGCCTTCAGTCTAGAATGCATCTCTGCAGCTCAAACCTATTCTGTGGCTTTACTAGAAACCGTAAACCTAAAACATGCAGCCATTACTTCCAAGACATCTTATATGGCGTGAGTAACGACAGCTGTACCTATCCGAGTGGACTGGCACAATTAACTCTTCTCGTAATAATGGAGCTATAAAATGCGGTGTTTCATTTTTAAGACCATGTTCTTTACTGCAGTAGACTGGTAGTAAACCTTTTATAGTGCGTGTAAGAATGGATTTATTAGGTATGGTTTAAAAGATACCTCATTAGGCGATGAAATTTCACCACCAACTAAACCAAAAAATCGGTCTGATCTAAGTCATCGGATCTTCATTTGTGTTCGAATATTTATTTATTTCTCCAAATCGTCGCCTCAGTGCTTATTTGGCCTATCTGCACTCGAGCAAATTTTACAGGAGACGTTTTTTTTGTTTTATTTATTAAATAACGTTTAATTTTTTAATTTGATACTTAATATAAATACACGAGCTACCCACAAATTGATTTATAAAGAAATAATATACAATAGTTTATGATTCTAGCGTATTTTACATGTTTTGTGTGACGATAGGCCAAACGTGCACTAAAAATTTTTCGGATGTTTACTTACAACAAACGTGCACTGAAGATTGACCAAAGGATTGTGATAATTTTCCGTGCTTGTTTGTGCTAAGTGCTAATATTGTTGATACAGGATGTAAGTTTTTAATTAGTATAAGTTTTACTGCCGATTTCGCTTGTTCCGTTATGTATATTATTTTAAAATATGACCAACTCGATTTTTGATTGATGGGTTTTTTGCGCTTGAAGCGTCCTGGTGAGTATTTTGTCTGTAGATGAAGGTCAAAGACTGATGATGGAGCTGGAAGGTGGCAACAGAAACTCTGTCAATAAGCAAGATAACCTCATCGTGTTTAGACTCTAATGAAGCGTCTTGATGAGTTCATTGCATAGACATGAATGTCAAGGTCTGATGATGGAACTGGAAGGTGGCCACAGGAAATCCGTCACTAAGCAAGATAACCTCATCGTGTTTAGGCTCTAATGAAGCGTCCTGGTGAGTACTTTGTCCCTAGATGAATGTCAAGGTCTGATGATGGAGCTGGAAGGTGGTTACAGGAACTCTGTCAATAAGCAAGATAACCTCATCGTGTTTAGGCTCTAATGAAGCGTCTTGATGAGTTCTTTGCATAGACATGAATATCAAGGTCTGATGATGGAGCTGGAAGGTGGCTACAGGAACTCTGTCAATAAGCAAGATAACCTCATCGTGTTTAGGCTCTAATGAAGCGTCCTGGTGAGTACTTTGTCCCTAGATGAATGTCAAGGTCTGATGATGGAGCTGGAAGGTGGTTACAGGAACTCTGTCAATAAGCAAGATAACCTCATCGTGTTTAGGCTGTAATGAAGCGTCTTGATGAGTTCTTTGCATATACATGAATGTCAAGGTCTGATGATGGAGCTGAAAGGTGGCTACAGGAACTCTGTCAATAAGCAAGATAACCTCATCGTGTTTAGGCTCTAATGAAGCGTCCTGGTGAGTACTTTGTCCCTAGATGAATGTCAAGGTCTGATGATGGAGCTGGAAGGTGGTTACAGGAACTCCGTCAATAAGCAAGATAACCTCATCGTTTTTAGGCTCTAATGAAGCGTCTTGATGAGTTCTTTGCATATACATTTATCTTGCTTATTGACAGAGTTCCTGTAACCACCTTCCAGCTCCATCATCAGACCTTGATATTCATGTCTTTGCAAAGAACTCATCAATACGCTTCATTAGAGCCTAAACACGATGAGATTATCTTGCTTAATGACGGAGTTCCTATTGCCACCTTCCAGCTGCATCATCAGACCTTGATATTCATGTCTATGCAAAGAACTCATCAAGACGCTTCATTAGAGCCTAAACACGATGAAGTTATCTTGCTTATTGACGGAGTTCCTGTAGCCACTTTCCAGCTTCATCATCAAACCTTGACATTCACCTCTTCTCAAAGAACTCATCAAGACGCTTCATTAGAGCCTAAACACGATGAAGTTATCTTGCTTATTGACGGAGTTCCTGTAACCACCTTCCAGCTCCATCATCAGACCTTGACATTCATGTAGGGACAAAGTACTCACCAGGACGCTTCATTAGAGCCTAAACACGATGAGGTTATCTTGCTTATTGACAGAGTTCCTGTAGCCACCTTCCAGCTCCATCATCAGACCTTGACATTCATGTATATGCAAAGAACTCGTCAAGACGCTTCATTAGAGCCTAATCACGATGAGATTATCTTGCTTATTGACAGAGTTCCTGTAACCACCTTCCAGCTCCATCATCAGACCTTGACATTCATGATTATGCAAAGAACTCATCAAGACGCTTCATTAGAGCCTAAAAACGATGAGGTTATCTTGCTTATTGACAGAGTTCCTGTAGCCACCTTCCAGCTCCATCATCAGACCTTGACATTCATGTCTATGCAAAGAACTCATCAAGACGCTTCAGTAGAGCCTTAACACGATGAGGTTATCTTGCTTATTGACGGAGTTCCTGTTGCCACCTTCCAGCTTCATCATCAAACCTTGACATTCACCTCTTAAAGTACTCATCAGGACGCTTCATTAGAGCCTAAACACGATGAGGTTATTTTGCTTATTGACGGAGTTTCCGTAGTCACCTTCCAGCTTCATCATCAGATCTTGATTAAGATCAAGGATCCTATATTCAAGATCCAGGATGCAGAATCCAACATCCGGATCCAGGATTCACAGTACAGAACAATTTACAAACAGATTTCGAAAACTCGAATTTTATTTATTTGTATAGAAAACGGGCGTGATACTTGTCTTAACCTGACAATTGGTTTAAAGTTTTTAAATAGAACACCCTGTTTGAAATTCAACTGAGTCAACGGTTAATTAAAAAAAATACGTATTTCTCTATTTTTAGCGATGTCTGCTCATCTTTGCTTTTATGATTTGTTGAAGAAATACTTTTAAAATGATATTCAATCAAATTTATGAAAAAAAAACATAATTTAATAAACTATTTCTCATTTTTTATTGTGATTTCATGCGAATCTCACTGTGTTTCGAACTACTGTGACGTCATACAAAATGGCGGATACGGCGCTACGCCGGCTGTGATTGGTCAATTGAGTTGCGATACAACAAACAAGCACTGAAATTTTTAAAAACTACCGATACAGCAAACAAGCACGGAATTTTCGTTAAGTGCCGTGTTGAGAAAAAAATTAAAATGAGATTTTTATTGCTTTAGAATTTAAAATTTTAAAAAGTTATTTTACCAGTAGGTTGGAAATTTAATTCTTTATAATACTGCATTAAAAAGTCATTTTCGTAAAAAATGTCAGATAGGCCAAACAAGCACTGGGGCGACGAAATGAAAATTATTTATTATGTTTCTTGTTCCAATACGTATACTTACACTTAAGTTTTTAGAATGTAAAGCTCTTTTTATCGCTTCGTTTAGAACTGGGTATCTTTACTTATTTGGTCGAAGTCAGTACCTATAATAGCATGCTAGACTATCCAGACGGAGTTGGCGGGGCGATACGTATGCCTTATAGTGCAAAGCGTTGCATCACCCCACACAACACCGTGCTGTGTTTTGAATTCAGCCAGGGTGCAGACACTGAGTGTGAGTGGTAAGATGTTTCAGTTCGGTTCGTTTCCCACTTACCTCAGCTCCAAGATCAGCGATTTCCTCCGACTCAAAAGAAATATTTCCATAGAGTATTCAAAATCGTGCATCTGTTACATCAAAAAGCAGTTGCTCGTATCCACAACGCGTGGCCTGCTACATGGCCGGTAGGAAGCAGGACGATGGAAGCGATGGGAGACGAGAGGCTCTCAATAAAGTCAAAACGTTAGTAGTAACTAGTTTTCGTATCTATACCAATATTATCAGCGGAAGAGTTTGTTTGTTTGAACGTGTTAATCTCAGAAACTATTTGATAATATATTTCAGTGTTGGATAATCTATTTATCGAATTAGGCTTATATCCCTTTGTGACACAGAAAGAATTGCGCGGTTCAGCTAGTTTATTAATAACTTCGAATAAAATTTCATATTTTTATGCTGTCTTTTAAATGCTCGTAAAATGATCGGTCGTCTTTTGTTTTTCTGAGCTGGTATCTACTAAGCCATTTGGTAGGTACTGTTGTTTTGGTATAAAGTGCTACTTACTCATTATATTATAATATTACGAATTTTACAATCATCACTGTTTTACTATCATCATCGCCGTGAAAATGAGATGAACGATAAACTTACCTTGATTGATTTGATGAAATATTAGATTTCATCCTCATCTAACCGCACTTAGGTCATTTTAAACTTTGTTAAGTTAAAATGATTGTTTCGTTGTGTAGTTTTTGTAAGAACAATCCAGATCCCAAACACTCACCACAATGCTGCACCTCACAATCACCAGCGCTCAGCGAAAAGGATATTTTGCCGCTTACTAAAGTCCTCTGTAATTTGAAAGAGGTAAAGTTGTTATAGAGAATTTGAAATTTATAGAGTCCGAAATATTGAAACTGAAGAAAACCAATAAGGTCATGTTTAAATGCTCCAGAATAAATATTTAAAGTTTATATCTCAATATTAGGTTTATGTTTTCAAAGGAGGCTTGAAAATAGTCTTTAAAGGTAGGTCGTAAAGCCGCCTTGAAGTGTCCCCTGACATTGCAGAGGTCCATGAGCGTTGCCAATTACTAACAGTGAGGCGACCCGTAAGCTCATTTATCTACATGGCAATAAAAATATCTTGATTCTCTCGTATTACAATATTTTATTTCAAATCAAAGGCAGCATCATTCGACAAGCAATGTGATGCCAAGATCACGGATCTCATGAACGCACAAAGGGAACTTCGAGACCAAATCCAAAACTTGGAGAAAAGAGAAAACGCTGGTATCCAAATGCTGAAACAAGCAGATTGTATGTGGACCTGCATGGAGGACTCTTATAAGAAGAAAGTAGCCGAATCTTTGGAGAGGCAGAAGACTTTGTTCCAAGAGGTAGTAATCAAATTGTTCTTTAATTTTTTCCAGAACGTAACTCAAATTAATTTTATTTTCGATATGACTTTAGCTGAAGGAAGTCGAAGCAAGTGCAGGAAAATGGCGTAAGAACAAAAACGATTTAGAATTCCAAATGAAAAATATTGAGAAATGTGAAAAAGAAATTAAAGAGAAGATCAATCAGAAATCGAATGATATGAAAGGAATAAACGCAGAAGTGGACGACTTTCAGAAAAGAGTTGACAAAAACAAAAAGGAGATTGAGGCAGCGAATAAATCTTTGACAACGAAAAGGCAAGCTTCTGATGTAAGTAATTAGTATATTTATTACTTGTTAATTATTATTGCTACAGTGAAAAAAATCCATAAATTAACAATTTATCATCTATCTCAAATAAAAACTAAAAGATATTTTACACAGCTGAAAATGACAAACTTAGCAGCAGACATAACATTTAACCAAAAGAAAATATCAGAAGAAAATAAATATAAAGAAAATAAAGAGAAAGAGGGATCTGGTTTTGTGAAAGATGCACGAGAAGATCTGCAAAAACTCTGCAAAGTGTTATTACAGAAAAAGATCGAGAACGAGGATTTGAGAGCAGAAGTTAGCAACTATTTTATTATTGTTTTGTTAAACTTATTTTTATTAGTTGTAGAATTTTTAAACTCGCTTTATTCTTATTCACAACTTTTCCTCCTACATAGTGATTAAAATATTTTCAATCTTTTTAGAAAGCAGCATTAAATCTCGAATTAGATCTACTAAATAAATCACACGATGCATGCCAAAACAAATGTGGTCAAAAACAGCAATCTGTCCTTGACGAGATCAAATCTATTGACAAAGATATATCAGAATTCAAAGTTAAATGTATTAGATGCCATGAATGTACCGATACTGGTGACGTCAGGAAATACTGTACAGATTGTCCTAGATGTTTGAACGAAAGAGATTGTATTTACGAAGATGGTGTATGTAAACTAGACGAAACAATGGATTGTGTTTGCATGAACGTCAAAGAAAAATTCCTGGATAACATCTTCGATAATATGTGTACAGTATTAGAGAGGCAGGGTAAAACGGAACAAGGGAGAGCTGTAGCTGACGCGATATTGAAATGTCTCAAGAAAAGTAGAAATGGAAAGTTGGATGCGTCTACCAGAAAATTGTTGCAAGATTTTGTTTTGAGTACAGTGAAGCAGCATTTGAATTTGACCATCATTGGTGGCGCTGTGAAGACTAGATGCGAAGTTAGTATTAAAGAAATAGCTATTAATTTAGAATGTAATTAAACTGAAATTGTAAAAAACTGATCAATTTCAGATGGATCCAGAAACGTATAAACAATTGATGCTTTGTTTGAAACAAGTCAAAGTAGTTGGACCTACAAAAGAGGATAAAGAGACAGATGCTAAAAAGGTTTGTTTCTCCTTAAATTCCTGACGATAATAATAAAAATATATCCCTATTGTAATAAACTCTTGATTTGTGGTAGGAAACATGTCGTCGTTGGGGCGGTGATTGCAATTGTCCTAAAAGTGGTAAAGGCTGTGTATGTGATAAAATTGCTCCACCCATGCAACCGGAAAGCGCTGCAGGTCCTAAGGAAACTTCAAATCCTAAGGAAGCTTCAAATAATGACACGGTCTGATTTTTATATATTCTAAATACTGACAAGACTGTCAAGGTGTAATTTTTATGATGCAAAACCGATATATAAACTTTTTTTAACAGTGTAAAGTAACGTTCTGCCCTCCTAAAACATCAACGTGTTGTGGCACTGATATAATGGCTCAAGGTGTATCCAGTAGAGTTGCTACAGAAGTGTCTGCTTTCAAACAAGAGCCTTGTAGAGATTCTTCTTGTGGTTACCCCAAAAACATGCGAGCGGCCCAATGTGTTCTTGGACCAGAAATTCTTAATTCTCCAACTAGGAGCAGCAAGCCATCCATGCCTTCTCTTCCTGAGACCCCAGTATTGGAAGGAAAGGTAATTTGGACCTTATCACTAAGGAATTATATTACATTTTGGTTGGGTTTCGTTGAATATCTTAATTTATTTCGTCTTTATTACAGTTCTGCAAATGTAGCACTCCTTCTATCAAGTCGTGTTCATGCAGAGGTAAGATGGTTTATTTTTGAGTTAACGTGGGAGTACAAAGAATATGGATATTTATAACAGTATGGTATAATGTCCTTTTTAGATTTAGAACAACATCCACGTGAAAAGATTATTGAGGAAGTTATGGGAAGGTACATCGAGGTCCCAGTTATTGACAAAGTAAGTTATTCGACTCTTCCCAAAGAAAGTTTAGAGTTGGAAAAGTGATTCGATTTTTTTTTCTTTGTTTGTGTGCAGTGATTTTGAATAAACATTAATAATACATGGTGGTTTTATTTTGGTCCCGAAAATTTAACCACCATGTGCTATATAGAGTAAAAGACCGAAAATCTTATCTTAGGTAACTGCTATCAATGAGACACAGCTTGGTGAAATCAGAGATTCCGGAAATTCTGTTGATCAGGCCATTCCAAGATCGGTTACTTCAACCAATGGCCAGTCTTCTAAGTTTGTCTCTTCAGAAGAATCTGATAAGATTGATGAAGTTCAACTTGAATCAAAACAGAATGTAGTAAAGTTAATTCCCAAAGGTGATTTTAAAGAAACACCAACTAGAGATTTTGGGGCAAATATAACTACTGGAGTTGCTATACTGTCCAATAGGAGTAATTTTCTAAAACGAACTGGAAGTACTGAAATGTGGAAAAATAACTTGATATCAACAAATTTAACTCCAAAGGACAAAACTATAAATATCAACGGAAAACTTCGTGAAAGTGTCGAATCGCTAATAAATAATGTTATCGTTCCTGATGATGAAATAGCTGAAATTAAAAACTTTATGTCACAAGTAGAATTTGTGTCGGTGCAATCTTTTGTACGAAGAATGGAATTCCTAACAAAATATGGACGAGATAGTCTTAGCAATGTCACAACTGACGAAACTGAAGTCGAAACTCATTCACTACAAGAATTCAATTACAAATATACCTAAATGAAATAAAAATAGGTCCAACAGATACCTTTAACTGATTTATAAGCTATGCTTTGTACTCCCACGTAAATGAACTACTTGAATTTATTAATAGATTTTCTGAACATTTATATCCCGCCATTACAGATGCAAAGAAACTAAAAGTTGTTATAAACGACGGTTGCAATAAAGAAAACTGTGATGTTTTGTGGGAAAAGGCAATGACAGTAAAGCCACGCGATAATGATAATCTGAAGATGTTAAATAAAGATACTAGTAAGGTTGAACCACCACCAACAAAAGAAGTCAAAACAAAAGATCAAGAAAGTGATCAAAGGCATCTCAATATAATGGAACACATAATAAATCTAACGAATTCTAAATCTGGAACTTTAATGACAGAATTAGATGAAAAAATAATAGATTTGTTAGAAAGAGGAATCAACGAAAATAAATTTGCCTATGTCAAGAGTATCAGTCCTGAAAGTCTCGTGGTTGAATTTGATAAACAAGAACAAAATCGGAGTAAAATTTCCATAAGAAAAACTCAATCTGGATCGAAATATTTAGAAATACGTAAAGATAAAAATAAAACGAAAAGTGAACTAAATGTAAAACAAGTAAATGATACTGATAAACTAAGTCATTCTAAGTCTTTATCACCAGAAAGATTAAGAAAAATAGAAAAGTCATCTACTTGCAATTTTACAAAACGAGGCAGTAATTCGTGCAAAGATAAATGTACAGAGATTATAAAACGCAATTTAATTACAAAATCTACGAAAACAGATGAAGGAGAAGCTATTAAACTCAGTAAATTGAAAATTCAAATATCAGATAAAATTATCGAAGCACCTGCTTTTCTAAAATTAACAGACTCACAAAACTTTGAAATTGTTATCGACAACGAACATGAAAAATGGTTCGTTCAACAATTAAATCAATTTATAGGAAATGCTGCTTATAAATTTACATTAAATAAAACTGATTCTGACAGTTACTTTATACATCTAATAAACCTTGACGAAAAGAGAGCAGATGACAGTCGTTATAGCCTCAAAAGTTCATCAACATGTTTCAAAATTGTATCAAATTCCATCGAAAATTATAACAAAACAATAAAGGAAACAGAAATGAAATTTAATAAACCTTTACACATAAGATCAAGTAGCGATACAAAAATATACAAAAAAGATACAAATATTTTAGACACAGAAACTTTAGTGCAATCTTTTGAGACATTGAAGAAGACGTCTTCAGGGAAAATAATCGTAGTCCTAGATAAAAACAAGAAGATGAACTTGATAAATAATTTAAAAAGCTACCTTGTTGATTGTAAAGGGTTTGTACCAGTAGTCAAAACTGATACAGGAGACATAATTATAGATTTCAGTGGAAACAAATCGACAGCTAGTAAGGGTTCGTTGAAAATAACGTCTTCAGGCAACATTTATGCTGTTGTGGATGAGACCTTTCTCCGAAACAATAACAGAAATCAGTTTGATAGTTCAAATAGTACCTATAATAATATCCGAAGGTCTGAACATTTGATAGATGAAAACAAACACCCAACTAACAAAGCTATGGCTACCACCTGTAATGGAAATCCAGATACGACGTGTGACGTGATGAAATGTGTATGCAAAAAATTACAATGTCTCGTCAAAAACATTGAAAAAGACTCAGATGAAAAGAAAGTGTTCCTATCAGTGAATTCGGAGCTTGATTGGACGAATTTCAAGAGCAACAGTTTTGCGAAACAGAATAAAATAGATAATCAAAATACTTTAAAAGACTATCCCCATATAGTCATAAAATCTAACATTCAAGGGCCTACTTTGAAGTCCAATGAAGATCCCTATAATGCAGTCGAAAATATATGTCCGTTGCATAAAGATAGATATGAGGGAGTATCCAATGAGCTGCTAAAAATATCAGGACCTTGCAATGTTCAAGAAAATATTGCAAAAGAAGTAAAAGACATATTTAATTTTGATGCAACTAAATCAGTTTATGATAACTACTGGGATTCCTTGACTTTCTTACCACCGCAACTTCCAGAGTTTTTGAGAGATGTTGAGTACAAGTAGTTTTTGTAATACAGACTAATTATCAATGTTGTTTTTTGAAGTTTGTCTTGATCTGTGCTTGAAACAATAAAAATAGTAATTATTGTGTGTTGGTTGTTTATTTTTGTTGCCATCGAAAATTTTATATTGCAGAGAAATTCAAAATTATTATAGCTGACAGCTAAACTTGATTTAAAATACAATAAAACTTTAGTCCGCCGAAGAGACATGCAACTGTACTTTCCAAAAAAAGAACTACGATATAATATTTTTAGGAATCAGAAGTGGACTTTAAAAAAAGAAAAATATAAGGACACAGAGGTCCTTTCCGTACGAGCGACAACCGACAACTCATCCCCACGTCCGCTAAACAACGGTTTTTATACTAGTCGGTATGACGTAACACTCAGTCTGAACAACCAAGTAAAATAATAAAATCGAAGCTATCAATATATAATACTCGTCTGCCGACATGGCAATAGAAAAAAATATTATGCAGTTAGAACTATATACCTATGGAAACAATACTAAATCTTAATATCACTAAGCATCAATATTACAAACATTAAAATATACCCAACACAAAAAACATAGTTTATGTTAACCTCGAATTCAGCGCACCTCAATTCTCATTTCACCGTACCTATTTCCTTTACAACGTTCTTAATGACTTTCCACGACCATATTTTTCCCGCCCGCGTCTGTTTTGCCTTGGATGCGATCCGAACTGCACGAAATGGCGTAACTTTTGTAGGGATGTGACGGTTCAGGTAGATTTGCGAGCCGGAAACAAATTCGGTTCATTGCTTCTGATGTATGGAATTCAATGTTAACAGATAATTATTTTGCTGGCTTTGTTAAGCTCAAATTTTTATGCATTCAAGTTGCAAATTGAATAAGGCACACGTTTTAACTTCTACAGTTAATTGTAATGGGTATTTTGTTTATTTATTTAGGTGCGTAACAGCAAATGAATGGGCTACAGATGAGATATCTAATATATATTATAAAGGCGAAAGTTTGTAAGTATGGATGTATGGATGTTTGTTACTCTTTCACGTAAAAACTACTGAATGGATTTGAATGAAACTTTACCACAATATAGCTTATACATCAGAATAACACATAGGCTATACGACTAGACAGGACGAACCTGAAGTCCACGCGAACGAAGTCGCGGGCAAAACCTAGTAAAACAATAATTATCGATTAGACTCTTAATATACATTTCATGGGAAGCAGCCAATAATACGTTCTATTCACCCAGAAAACAGTTTCAAGATCAAATACATTTGTAAATAATCAAACTGAGTACCTTATTTTGTAATTGTTTTTTTTTTAATTTTACAGATTTAAATATCGAACTTTTTTTACTAGATCGTACGAGTCAATCCAAGTCGTCCCCACACTAGCCAGTCTTACTACAACAAAGCACGTGCATTCGATTCGAAACTAAATCCGTAATGCCAGACACATTAGTTCAAAGAACATGATTCATTTTTATTCATCGCTCTTAGTTCAGCAGTCGCGAAGTTATGAAAAATGTCTATTGTTTGTTCAAATGTACAAAGTTGTGGCTCGGATGGGCGATTGCGGTGTTGTTGGTATTATAGGAATCTGAATGAATATTATGGGCCGTTCGTGCACATATATTAGTACTGTTAATATTATGTTGAATAATATCAAAAATATTTCGTGATTGTTGTTAAATTGATTTAATAACTTTATGTATAACATATTAAGAAGTCGTGGTGGCCGTGTGGTCGAAGCGCTTCCTTCCGAACGGGAGGTAGCGGGTTCAAATCCGGCCGGCTTGTGCCTCTAAATCTAAATGTGAAAAAGATTTATTTTTTCACAACACCACTAGCTATAAACGGTAAAGGTAAACAACGTGCGGAAACCTGCATGTCGGAAAAAGGTTCTAAAAATCCTTTGAAGATATGTGAAGTCCCCAATTCGTACTGGGCAAGCGTGATGGACTATGCCTCTTCTGAGGAGACCGTAGATCAGGCGGGCCGTAGGCTCGTTTATCTATCAAGCAATAAAAAAAAAAAAAAAAAAAAAAAACCTGAGCCCAACAATGGGCAGCAATGGGTTGGTACAGGATATGTATAACATATTATCATTTCCTACTGCTGAAACTGGAAACCGAACAATACTTTGGCTTAGTATTATAAAGACCGTGTATCTGTCTCACTTGACATTGGCGAATCGACCCGGGTCTTGATGGACGAGGTCCAAAAAAAAAGAAAAAGAAGAGATGTTAAATTGAATTACGATATTGTAATATTGTTAAAACTATTGCCAAATAATACAGGGCGTGAAATGTTTTGTTAACATTATCGTATTTTTTACCTTCATTGAAGAAGCAACAGCAAAGTCAAATATTAGGAATGTTTCTATCGTACTAAAATGATTCCATTAAATGCATGGAATTATTACCTCTGGAATCAACATGATGAACAACAAACTGAAACATTCGAAGCTTTGTATGTGTGTGAAAAATGTCTATGTGTTGAAAACTGGGAGATGTCATGTTTTTAAATTTCCCCAAAAATCGGGTACTTCCCGTGTAAATCGTAGAATACAGATTATTTTGTGATAATGGCTCTATGATTCGACAAATTCTTACTTATTTCTCTAATAATAATCACATCTTCATAAATGGAAAAAAACGTATAATCATTTAACTTATTTATTGTAATGTAATCTATAACACAATCACCTTATCTATACTATAATATTTTAAGCTGAAGAGTTTGTTTGTTTGTTTGAACGCGCTAATCTCAGGAACTACTGGTCCGATTTTAAATTATATTTTTTGGAAAAAATGGTGATATAAGAATTAATAATCAATAACCGCATTTATTTTCATTATCACGTGGAAATCTAATAAATGTAGATTAAATAAAACGGTATTAAAAATGGGGGATTTCAAAAGTTTAGTTGGTAACTCTTAGAAATTTTAATTACGTCAAAGTTAGGAAATGTCAAATGTCAGTTTCAAATATGTCATGTTTTGAAATACTAAAAATGTTTTTAAAACTTTATAAAACAGCGATATTTCGAATATTTACGTTTGGAAAGTGATTCTGTGACATTTATTTTATGTTGATGAATGATTTCTGCAAATGTTTACAACGCAGGAAGGCATTATACAACTTTGTCTCAACGCGTGTTTTATGTTAATACTGTCAAATAAACGTCAATGTCATAGGCGCTTCATTATGTGTATGTACACGACTGGTGCGACTTGGCTAAACTTCATCAACTTTGTTCCCCATGTACGTTCCTGAGGTAATAATTCTATGATTAAATGAAACTCTTTAAACGAAGTTTAAGAAAAGTCCTGTTGGTATATGTCCTGGCTTCCAAAATCCTGGTAGATATTGCAGATGCCCATGAACGTCAGGAACCATAGGTCGTTTATCAGTATTGCATGATCTTAGGGTTTTTTCTTATAACTGATTCATTCTGAACTTCCTTTGTAGGAAAGATAAGCCTTATTTACTTTCATGCATTATCAACGGATTCTTACTACGATATTTCATTAGTTGAGAAGTCTCGATATTACAACCTTTTCGTAATCATGACGTTTGCAAGGTTGTAATATCGAGACCACTCAACTAATTAAATATCGTAGTAAGAACCCGTTGATACTGCATGAAAGTAATGTAGAAAACTGCAAGTATATATGTAAAGAAAATTATAATTTTCTTTATTTAAATTTTCAAAAAAAAATAATATCAAAAATATTTCGTGATTGTTGTTAAATTGATTTAATAACTTTATGTATAACATATTAAGAAGTCGTGGTGGCCGTGTGGTCGAAGCGCTTCCTTCCGAACGGGAGGTAGCGGGTTCAAATCCGGCCGGCTTGTACCTCTAAATCTAAATGTGAAAAAGATTTATTTTTTCACAACACCACTAGCTATATTTTTATTTAAATTTTTAAATTTATTTTTATTCTTTATTTAAATTTTCCCGCGCACAAGCGCGTGACATGAGGAGGGGTATTGGCTATGGAAAACATAACCTAAAAACATCGCGTGGGACGTTATGCGAAAGCAACGCTTATTATTAAATTAATTTTAAGAGATTAGGAAATGACAGTAAATAAAAACATTAAATGCCGTTTCTTTACTTTTACAGGTATGTTAGTTTGTTTTAGAGTACTAATTACTAAGTTTTACATGTTAATTTAATTCAAATAAACTTTACTTTTACAGAAACTCAATTGTGTTTGACTTGTCGTCCTAGTCGCAAAGTAATAGGAGAAATCTTATATTTATATAACTTTATAAGCCTTATTTTACCACATAAAACAAGACATATCAAGATTATTCCAAATAGGTTTTACCAACAAATAGAATTCGTCGAAGCATTTCTTACTAGTGATCCTAAGTGGATTTCAATGTCGGGTGGTGACGTAATCCTTCCATTTGCATCGATGTTATGACGAGCTTTCACAAAATGGCTAAAGGATTTGATTGATTGTAGTACTGTGGTCTAATATTGAAGGTTGTTTTCTGATGTTTTCTTGTGTTTTCAAAAACAGTTAATCCAAAATGTATATTATTCAGAAGAAATGACTTAATCTTTCTTATATATAAAAATGAATTGCTGTTCGTTAGTCTCGCTAAAACTCGAGAACGACTGAACCGATTTGGCTTATTTTAATCTTAAAATGTTCGTAGAAGTCCAGGGAAAGTTTAAACGGTGAGAAAAGGGCCAGCTAGTATTATTATATAATGACTAAAATTTTGATCGAATTGAAATTGTCCTTTTCGCTGTTACAAGACTAATATATTTAAGAAGTAAAATATTCTTCTCGCAAGAGCCTCATGAGCGACGGTGACCGCTTACCATCAGGTGGGCCGTGGGCTCATTTATCTATCTTGCAATAAAAAAAATAGTAAATGTAGACGAACATTCGGTTTTCGAAATATACTATTTAAATTTACTGTATTTTTACTTCATCTTAGAGACTTTGTATTAAATGAGTGATACAAAATATTGACATTAATAATCTACCGATGACCACTATTAAGAAAATACTCATAGTTAGTGTAACTTTTTCAGACACTCGCGGTTTTCTATTATACTGTCATGCATTCACGAGAAGTCTTCTCGTGATCATGACGTTTGCAACAACGTTGAAATATCGAGACAACTCAATTAATTAAATATCGTGGTAAGAACCCGTTGAAAATGCATGAAAGTGTAACTTTTGCTTAATATTATTTAACGTCTGTTCTTTCTCTTCATAACTAAAACAAGTGAAGATCAAACCCTATTTCATATTCTTTTTAGTACGTATATTTCAGATAGGTATACGACTTTCAATCGAACCTTTAAACCTACACCCAATCATTTTCCAAGAAAACATCAAGCTCACGCACGCCTTTATACAAATTAAACACCTTTTGTGATGATATCATAAACAGAACAAATAATTATCTACCACTTATACCCCACCTTTGAAATATTCAGTTGAATATCGACCTTCACGTGCTGATATAAGTTTGAAAATGCTTTGATAGGGTGTGACTCCCTCTTCATAACCTGCGTCGTATTCCATTTGCCAGTCAACAAAGCCACCGTTAGTGGAGGCGCACTGTTCCGTAATCAGGTTTTGGGATTAAGAAATTTCTGGAAGAGACGAGACCATTAGGTATGAGGAACCGCCTTTTCTCTCGATCGTTCTTCATTAAAATACTGCGCAATCTGGTTGTATATTTCTAGAGATACTTTTACTGTGCTAGGTCATTACTAGTATTTGGGAATGCCCTTCAATTAGTTAAAGTAAAATAGCCTTATCTTTAAGTTTTGACATGACAACGTCTTATAAATTGGTTTGCCGGGTGACACTTCAAGAAACTGCGTTACGCTCCGCTCACGTTATGCGCTCACAATGAGAGCGAGTGAGAGGCACGCGTGCCTTTCACTTCTGTCTCTGTCTCTTTCGCTCTTAGGCCGGCTAACTATGCCCGAGTCGTTGTCACGTAAAACTTTCGCCCGTATACCGACTTTACAGGCAACTAATTTTTTAATTTATGTTTTGTTTCATGGAATGCTCGGTGAATTGTATCTGGATAGCTGTAGGTACTACATAGTCTGCTTGATGTTTTGTGATGGGTAAAACACTTCTAAAACATCGCCAATTTGCGTCGATATCCAGAATTCCTTACTAAGCCTACGTGGTAACTATTTAAATGTTCAAAATTATAAAGTCTCATCCAGTATTATCATATTGAGGTGTATGGATGTACGTAAAATTCGCAACGAAGCGATATTTCGGCACTCACTCCCGCGGGTTCGTGTGCCTTATTGAATACAAATTGTTTCTTTATCGGCGTAGGTACCGTGCCGAATATAATCTCGCATTGTGGACTCGAGTTTCGCGAAACTTGTTGTTCCTGAAATGTTATGGTTTCTTTGTTTTTCATTATGGTTTTTGACTGATTTCCAAAATGGTAGGGGTCTTCAATTGAACTGTTTTTTTTTAACTCGCGAGTGAACCGATTCGGACGATGTTGTACTTTGTTTTGCTTTTTTTGTAAGTTTTATATGAGTTTACCAATGTCGATCATTTTTTTTTATTTGGAAGGTGATAATTATATAAATAAGGCCGGTGGGGCCGATAAGTTCTGGAGGGGCGGCCACGAACCGGTAGGCGCAAAGTTGGCAGACCCCACAAGATGGACCGACGATCTGGTCAAGATTGCGGGAGGTCACTGGATGCAGATGGCGCAGGATCGGTCGATATGGCGAAGTTTGGGGGAGGCCTATGTCCAGCAGTGGACGTCTATAGGCTGATGATGATGATGAATTTTATAATTTGCTTATTGTTTTGTATGAATCCGAACAAAATGCAAATACTTACTAGTTTTGTGTTTCTATTTGAAAATAAAAGTGGTTCGTTTAATTTTTTTTAGTTTTATTATTTTACAAAATTAACGATTAATCTCTATATCTTTATGTAGCCGCAACATTATCCAATAATATTTAGTTGAAAATTAGAAGGAGATTATAGCCCACTGATACTTTTTCGTATTCTGATTCTCGGAAAATGTTAATGATGTTTTCTTCCGGAGATAGGAAATCTATTTTTGACGTAGCTCGTCTATTTTCGACGTAGCCCGCCTATTTTCGACTTGGTGTTAAGAGCCCGAATTTTCTACATATATATGTTCTTTGTCTATTCAAAGACAAAGAACAAAATCTACCGAAATAGTTTTACTCTACTGAAACTTAACCACTCAACTGGAAAGTCACTATTCGCTAGATCGCGAAACTGGGGACTTCGTTCGGAATCAATAGCGTGTTTGAGCCGTTTTTTAAAAACATTTTTTTCCAATAATTTTTAGTTTTGATTTTTAATTAAACCTTATATTTTTGTAAATCATTATTACAAAACGACGCTATATTGCATTTTCAGCGAAAATATATCATCTCCGTAAAATATGAGACGATTAAAAAATGTAAACAAAACAAGTTTTAGAACTGTGCTCAATTTTGGCCCCTGCCACAGACTTGGCAAAAGTAAACAAACCAATTTGGTTGCCGATCCCACTTGAGTGGATAAAAGGCAATACTGAGCATGTTGACTGTAGGTATACCTGAGATAGGTAGAGTACGGAGAGTGAGAGTGTAAGGATGTGCTAGTGCGGTTCGACTCCCACAAATCTAAATGCGGGACAAGACTTCCTTATTCCCTTAAAGTGCCTACTGCTTTCTACAGAAATTGGTATAAATGTAAGATTGTACTAATACTTATGAGAGTATTTTAACATTATAGTCACATCCGGTATGGTCTAGTGGCTAGGATACCTGGCTCTCACCCAGGAGGCTCGGGTTCGATTCCCGGTACCGGAAGTTTTTTTTACAAATAAATAGAAAATCACTTTTTATGGTATTACAATAAATAATTTTCTATCTATCTTGCTCTATGTAGGTATATGTAACATAAAACAAGTGACAAAAATTATTTCAGCGGACAACATACCGTGGTCCACGCGTTCAGGCTTTTTGTGATATTTTTTTTGCTTTCACTATATTGAAACAGGACCGCATCTAGATGAAAGAAAACTGCTCAAATCAGGCACAAATTATCGTGCCCTGTGTGATGCGACCGTTTGGTCTTCTACTTCAGGTTTACTAGAAGTGTTTAATTTTAAATTGTTTCAAACAGTAATTAATAAAATTTTTCAAGAATTAATTGCTATTCCAGTTTACAACGTGAAAGATTAAGTGCTATATTTATTAAAGGCTTATATTGAACTTAAAATGAATGTAAGTATGTATCTGTCTATCTAAGTTCAGGTCAAATTATGCAACTCAATAAACGAGCTGATCTGACGATGGTGTCGGTAGGTGGTAATAGTAACTCCTGTACTAAACAAGATAGACTCATCGTGATGCTCGTGTTACTTGTCTTGGCTAGCACTCTACTTCTACATAATATTCAGGATCTAAAAGCTTGTATTTAATAGTGTTATTTTAATTCAATTGTAGGTTTTGAGAATTATACTTTCATGCATTTTCAACGGGTTCTTACCACGATATTTAATTAATTGAGTTGTCTCGATATTTCAACGTCATTGCAAACGTCATGATCACGAGAAGACTGGATACTGTGGGTCGATTTAAGAGCAAACAAATCTGTCTACCCTCTTTCTCGTTCGCTTTTGGGTCGTACCACTGGAACTCGAACTCACTTCTCGACACACCACACTCACTGTATCTACAAGTTGGGAACCCGCAGTATCCAGTCTTCTCGTGATCATGACGTTTGCAACAACGTTGAAATATCGAGACAACTCAATTAATTAAATATCGTGGTAAGAACCCGTTGAAAATGCATGAAAGTATTATAGAAAACCGCGAGTGTCTGAATAAGTTTGAGAATTATGTTCTCATAAATATCTACTACCTAATAGTTTTGGAGACTGATTTTAAATTCTAGTGCTAGTGTTATTGCTAAATACGTCCCTGTTCACATGGTATGTTTTTCCTAAACCCGCCGGTGTCCGCACTTGATTGATTTATGAACGATCCCGTGATCTAGTTTAGATGTTTCGGATAAATTCCGGTATCCGCCGATTTTCCGATATACAGCGTGGATATGTAACCTTCCACAAACCAAAGTGGGGTGAATGCCTAGTTGAAATAAAAGTTGGAACCACTTTTGTTTTCGGAATTAGTTTTTTTTAAATATCATATTATTACTGTACTAGACCACAAAGATAGTCGTACATACACCAGAATTAAAGAAGGCTACAAATCTATCTGTGGCGAGGGAGCTCTATAACTCCATTCCCACCGGCTTTCCGTTTCGATACAAGTAAACTAACAGTACCAAGTATCTCGGCTCTCTTCTCTAGGACATGGATATTTTGTCATTGAATTATCTACCCTGTGTATTCGGAAACCGAGGTGGTCAACCGTTCACGCGTATATCTTGGCGGATATCCAAATGGTCAGTGAGAGCCAATGTATAGATTAAGGGAATTGTGTTATTGTAGATATGGAAGATTAATTGTAGCTTTGGTTTCTTATTAGCCGATTTGTAAAAGGAGGAGGGCTTCGATTCGTGAATAGTGTGTACCGATTTGATGTTTGTGTGTCCATTGCCATTTAAAATTTGAATAAAGCTATGAATGGATGTCAAAACATTATAAAAAATATTAGCCTTTTTGTTACCTTCGGCCTACCCGAAAAATAATAAAGAGCACTTTCGATTTCAACCTCAAGTTAAGTAGGGACTTTGTACTGCCCAAATCCGGAATCAAAAATGTATCATTATTTTTCTTTTATAAATCAGTCTCGCCCTACAAATACCTTGTAAGCCGACCTTTTTAATCTTCATCTCCGAGCCAGTGGAACACAAGATTCAATATGAAACGAAACGATACCAATCCGGGTAACATTGACCCGATTGTAATATCCGGGACACAGAAAATATGGACAGAAATCAAGGTTTATATAGGAGGACTAGTGGATCTCTTGAGAGAACTGGCATAGCAGAATGAATACCACATATACGTAAAATTGCAGGTCGCCTAGTTGCGGAATGCCCTGAAGAAGTCATAAGGTGTCCAAATTTATGTTTGCTTTTACACACTCTAACTGATGGATTCAGTGGCGTGCATTCCACGCAAATAAATAAGCAGTGCTTACACAAAAGTATTGTATCAGAATAAAAAATCTATATAATGCATTGTGCATTTATGTGTTTAGCAAGAATATTAACTAAAATTGATTGTAAAATTAAGTTTATAGACTCCAAAACTAACCTTGCGGAAAAACCATGTCTATTTCGTTGCGTTCTACGATTTTAGAAAGAGATGCGAATGAAATAGATTTTTTTTTCATCCCAAAGTTGAACATACAAAAGTTTTACCTCTCTATACTAAGTTCTGCTGTACCCCGGGTTTTCGATTTCTCGCTTCACAAAAGAAATTCGTTCACTCAATTTGTCAATCCATCGGAACACTTAAAATGGGCTGTAAAACTTTTAACACTCGACCCTGGACGTAGATCCGTGTAGGAACCACATAAAATGAAATGGGTCGGGGCCGGATAAAAACGAGCCTGAGACTTATAGGGATCGAAACTAGTCGTTTCCGAGAAAACAGTTTGGTAAATAAAATGGTTATTGTGAGTTTGGAAGTTGTATACTATATATTTTGGTTATAATTAAGATTATAATAAAATAGAATGTACAATACAACTAGTTGTGGGATCAGTGGTATTAGGCCAAAGGGAGATCTCCGACCCGGCGAGGTAGTGTATGCCCGGTCAGGCCGAAGCCCACTGTAGTAGATTTCAGATGTCGTATATATGCGAAGATTTTTGCAAAATTAAATGTTGTAACCGCGATTCAGGATCTCGCGCGCTATTATTGGACGCCACATAGAATAAATCGTAAAATGTGTTGTTCAACAATTCCAAATTTATCAATGTTTACAGAAGTTCAAGGATGGTTTTACGGCGAGAAAAACTCGAATAACAAATGAAAAAAAGCTATAATCTTAGTTGCTGTATAGAGTTGACGCAGACATTGTTGTGGGCAACAGCTAGTAATACAAAAAGATTCAATATTACAAACGATATATTGGACAATACAACAAATGACAAAATAAATCTAAGGTATTATTGGGTAGAATCCAATATAGTCAGAATGTGATGATAAGTAATATCGGTGTGAGATCAATCATTTCGATGATACGATGTTGTGTATCGGTAGTGGATTGGCTGACTAATCGGGAATAGTATTGGATGTTGTAGCTATAGTGGTTCATTTTACTCTATCTGCAATAGATATTTTTTCGTTAAAAGTAAATCTACCTTTCTACATACACCTTCGTTCTGAGAAGAACTGACAATACGAACTGAGCAGGCATTTCTTTTTTAAAAATCTAGTGTCGATCAATACTTTTGGATACTTTTGGACAGGTTAAGTTACTGTTTTCTGAATCATATCTTAAGCCTTGTGACCACAGTCGCTTAATAGCTACAGGGTGGGCCATCTAACGTTTGCATTTTAACTACTGTTTATTTAGAGAATGACAGCTCAAATGTCATTCAATTTGAGTTCATAATTTAGTTAAAGGTTTGACATTTACGAAATGGGACGCTATACGCTTGAACAAAATTGGGAAATATTGAAAAGTTACTTCCAAAGTGGTGAGTCTTCAGTCCAAACTATAAGAAATGGAAAAAAAAAGTTTTTTTTATAACACTTTCTAACTTTTCTCGTAAAATTCTTCACATCATTACCATCTTTCCTGTCTTATAACTAAATACATAACTAACACATCTAAATCTGCACAAAAACCGACAACATCGTACGTGTTTTCCGATCAAAAACATATTTCATGATTCAAACAAAACCCATTGTTCGAACAAATGAATCGTTTTCTCAGTAACATGGCGTGTTTCACTCGTCTCCACATTAACAGTCCAGGCACACAATGAAAGACAATAATCGAAAGAATTTGTATTCTCATAAAATTTGTTTGAGTTTCCCTCGAGACCGGTCCATTATGTATTGATTCGTATTCTCCCCGTGTATATTCAAATCAGTTGTTGTGTTCTATAGAAAACGGGGATGTTTTTGTACCTAGATATTGTGTTCGCAATAAGGATTGGCCTTGGTTTTATTAGCAAAATCTGGTATACTTTCACTTTTGCTTCAAGCTGTGTACTGATTGTATCCAGGAGATCTACCATTGTGATCTGAATGTCTTATGATAGTTCAATACATGCATCGTTTGATTGACTCTTTAGATTCCAATTTATTTTCTGGAGCAAATCAGGATATTACGTCGCATATCTTACCTATTGGTTTTCATTTACTTACAAATATACTACTACACGAGCAGCAAAAACAAACAATTCCTCACTTCTTTGTTTAAAGACGAAACTGCAACTGACATTGTGACTTAGTGCTACAACATAAAATCTATTTTCCTATTTCGCGAATAGCCTAATCTTGAAAGTCACCGGATAGATGCATTTCTCGGCTAGGGGCATTAATCAGTCGGATTCCTGGCTCCGAACGCGAATCAATCACGTATAGTACGCGAAGACTGCTAGCCTCGCCACTAATGTATTGGAAAATTGAAAACTCCCCTTGCATTACAAGTTTTACAATTATGTTTTCGTTTACTGATCAATAAGGAGAATTTGTAGGGGTCATGATTGCATAAATAGTGTTTTTGGTATCAAACATTACGCATATTAGTGTGATAGTGTTAGGGTGAATCCGGGCTACGTAGGAGTCAAATAGTTTACCCGAATGTTTGTAAAACAGTAAGAAAATCATTGCAAAATGTATATTTTGTATTTTATATTTTACTATGGTAGCTGTGTCTACATCAAGCAGGGATTAACTCATAATTATTATTAACTATGTACTAGACAATAAGTAACGATGTATTTAATAGTTTATCTCAGTTATGTGGGCCAAATAAAAAAAAAAACATGTATATTTTCTCATAAAAACACATGTAAATGCATGGACACATAGCCAGTTATATAGTTATAACTTATATCTCTACGTAATTATCTGTAAAACAATGCAGATAATTAACATTTACGAAGCCACTTTGTATTATGACCGCATCACGACAACAGTTCAACTGTCATAACTAATTGTTTCACATTCCCTGTCCTAACAAAGACTTATTTTTTTTTAATCAAGACTTTAAGGCAGTTCGATTTCAGTAGTCTTAGAGAAAATAACCTTTACAGGGTGATTTTTTGCAGAAGGTACATATTGCAGGAGGGTGATGAATACTCTGTTCTAAAACGGAATATTACAAAAAATAGGTAAAATTATTATTTTTTTTTTTAAATCTAAATTCGACAAAACTACCTCAAACATAAACAATTTCGGCTAAAAGAGTGTTGACTAACGACCTCTAGTGATCTCGCGCACTCCACACCTCCGCCACACCCATCAGCTGTCGAAAAACCATCATTTTGCAAGAATTTTAGGTATTTTTAAGTTGCGATTACTAAGGCATTAAGCCATATTCTTTGGTAATAATATTTTTACTGGTCGTATATAACCATCAGCTACCATGACCTTCAATATGTACCCTCACTAAGAAATCACCCTGTATAAAAGTAGGTCAAGACCCATGTAACTAGTCCAGCAACCTCCATTCCATGTGATGTTCCATTAACAACAGTCTAGTGGTCAAAGTCACCTCCATTCATGCGTTGACATTGTGAAAGTCTGTGAATTGAACCGAAGCAATATTTTCCAGAACAATGCACCACAATTTAGAGCTTTTTTTATGTTTTTGTTTTATTAGTCTCGTACTAAAATGGTTGGTTTTAGAATTTAGTGATAGGTATATTTAGTGTTCTGTCACTGTGGCCATGGTAGGTCAAATACTTTTCGAAAAACTCTGATGTTTGAAAAACGTGTTCGTGAATTTTGAACTTGTGAAATAGAAAGTGCATATTTTTACCTTATAATTTTGAGTTTACTTTTAAATCAACTTCTGACCAACCCATTATCCCTACAAACATACTGTCTGTTTACTTATTAATTTCATTTTAAGGCAACATTATGGTGACTAGATAATCTTACGAAGGTCAATCTAACTGATCACATTAGAAATCATTGGTCTATGAGGCGACCAATAATAACGCGCGAGATCCTGAATCGCGTTTACGACATTTGCAGAAATCTTCGCTTAAATACAACATCTGAAATCTACTACAGAAGGCTTCGGCCCGACCGGGCATACACTACCTCGCCCGGTCGGAGATCTCCATTTGGCCATTAGTCCACTGTACCAACAGTCTCAACAATCTTTTGTCTACAATTGACCATGCTAAATCCACGCTTAAGTTGAACACATAAGTGTTATTTTCCTTAAGCAGATTAGCTCAGGCTCTTCTGGGAATACCCTGAATCTTCCAAGAAGGTGAAGCGAAGCCTCATATGATACAGTAAGCCCTCTGAGTGAAGTACCTCCACACCTCAGGGCTCTTGTATTTAGTATGTAACACGCGATGACTCACTCAATTGATGTTTCCGATTGAGTGAACAAAATATCTCTATGGAGTTGATTTTGGTATTTTAAATTAAATGGTTATTTGTAGGTAGAACTAGTTTTGTAAAGAAAAGCGGGTATAATGGATTAAATTTTATGGTATCTCTTGATAAACGAAAGAATATCCCTTTATACATTACTTGTGTATCTAATTAGTAGATACCATTGATTTAAAATGAACAAATGATTCTAGTGATAATTATTTATTGTCACTCTTTACAATATACAATAATGAACACCAGGGTTAGCTGGTAGATAATGCTGTTTAGCATTAAGTTCGCCCATGTACATTTATTTTTCGTGTGCAATAAAGAATTTTCTATCTATCTATCTATGAATATGATTACAATAATGTGTGGACGCGAGTGAACGCTTTGCTGATTACGGAACGACTGGGGAGTCGCGCTACGCACTGCACTTATATATATTATATCAAAAGTGCAAGCATGCAATCGCGTGCCTACAAAATGAAAAAAATTGAGAGGTGTCATGGGACGTTCTACGAAGTTCCTTTCGATTAAAAGATATCTTATATTTTTTTTTCCTAACGTAACGCGCGATAAGGAACGCGTTTTAAAAGATTTTGATCACACGCCATCTAGCGATAATCATCTAAAACAAAAAAGTGTCGTGACAACTTTTCGTAAGAATTTTTTCCGTCTAGCCCCCTTTCGATAACGCGCGATAAGGAACTTCGTTCCAATAATTTGATCCATATAAACTGGTCAAGTATAATTAGCACACCTACTTTACTACTTTTGTTCTCTTCTTCAGATGGTTTCAAGCCACATTTTTGTTGTATAGTTTATATAATGCTCCTCGATATATTAGGTTATTTCTGATGCTAAAGCTACTTCATTATAATATGTATTAATTGAAATGTAACAGTATCAAAAGTTTATTAACTGATCACATATGCAACTTGGTTGTAACAGCTCTATATAATTACATCAAGTGTGTATAAATCGAATCACATACTCCTTGATTTTGAGCAGATCATGGTCTGAATATAAACGCGTCTTCGATCGGCACACCCTTTGACGCCCTACGGTCATAACTTTGAAAAATGCCGAAGGGATTGTCCGTTTCATCTCCATTTCCTTAATGCTGTTACATAATACCGAATTTTTCCTTATCTTTGCTATAGTATGTTTTCTGCTATGGTATCTCTCTCTTTTGAGTTCCGTATTACTGTTTCAAGTTCTATGTCCATTTTTGAGGCACATCTGTATGGGCACCACTTTTGACTAGCGTGACACATAGCTTCTCTTGAGGCTGCTGACCCCTCTCTCTTTTGAGTTGTCTCCTCATGACTAAAGGTGGTGTCTGCTAGAAGTCAACGTAAAATTGCTTCGTAGTTGCTTTCATGTGTCTGTGTTGAGCCTCCCTGAGTGCTGTCGTTAGGGACATACCCGATATTTCTTGTATCTTGTCAGACCACCGAGTTGGAGATCGGCCTCTTGGTCACTTGTCTTGGTCAACAAACTGAGATTTTTTATAAAGCAAAGGCACACTCTCACAAGATGGAATACTTACCTGAACAGGAGCGCGGGAAGTAACTGCATATAGACAGCGCAGGACCGGTGTGACGAGGTTCGAGGAAGTCATGCAGTGGACGTATATAGGGTGATGATGATGATGACTAAAATGAATACAGGGGTGTTGGCGCGAGATCACTTAAGGTTGTTAGTCAACACTCTGTTGTCCGAAATTATTCTTGTTGGGATAGTTTTTTTGACTTTAGATTTTTTGAAATTTTTTATGTACTTCGTATTAGAAAAGATTATTATCCTCCATCAATATATACCATCACTGACAACCACCACTGTAGATTTTTACTCAAAGGTTAAATTTTATATCACGCCTTAAGTTTACAAGCAACTTAATCAACAAACTAATTACCTCGTAGAAGTTCGGACTATATCAACCATATAATCCGTAATTCAGGTGTACTATTTAATATTTCAGACAGCAATTCAGCTGGAAGCGATGGTCCTTTTATTGACACTCCCTCGGCGCCATAAAGTTCGCTCCCTTTACGGTGTATAGCGGTGAAGCTTTCTGCCCAGTTCTTAAGATTAAATCATTTGGAGACTTACTTTGAGCTGTATTTTTTACTTATGACTTTATGTAATTAACTGGTGAATTGTTATTAAAGTAGTTACAAAGAAGGTTGTTTTTAATTCATGTAAAACTTCTAACATAGTGGGGTATCGCGACGGGAAAGTGTGCCGCAGTGCGTAACGCGTCGCGCCACCCCGCATAACCCCGTGCTGGGTTCTGGCCTCAGCCGGGGTTCGGACGCTGAGTGTGAGCGGTTGGAGGTTTTAGTGAGGTTCAACTCCCACATACCCGGATCCGGCGATTTCCTCTAACTAAAACAAAAAAAAAACATAATGGGGTAAAAACTGAATTATTGTCACGAGTCCGTGTAATTCGATTTGTAAGAGAAATTGGAAAAGAATAAGATGAAAACACGAGGTTTTTAGAAAAAAAACATAACTCCTTAATCAACAATTATATGAGTCTTGTCAATTATAGTGATTATAATGAGCCGCTATCACCTACTTGTGACCAAGTAGGATGAAGTTTCTATATAGGTAATATAGACCAGGTTATAACTTGTAAAACTATTAAGATCTTTCTCAGAACATACCTACACATTATTAAAAAAAAAATATGATCAATAGAAACAATGTTTAAAAAATTTATTACATTTATTCACACAAGCACAATACCTTCGATCAAATTACCACTCAAAATAATCTATATGAAAACACGAATTGGCTTTTCCACAGTGCTCCTTCTCTGTAAGAGGGGGGCAACCTCTTCCTCCCCTCTTCTTGTTTCTAATGATAGTCCTGAAGCGGGACTTCTCACCGTAACCGCAAGTTACTGAACAAGATGTCCATGGACTCCAATCGGAGACTAGGCAGTCGTTTGCTGAAATAAAATGTGTTATGAGTAAAGATTTTTTCGCTCTTATGAGATAAAATGTAGAGGTTTTTCTGCTGTTTTTAATATTCGGGATAAATTATATAAATGACGAAAACCATTTTTTGCATAAATAGTTTAAAAAATGGCCAAATCTTTAGGCGTTACGTGGGTAGTCGCAATAACAACATCTTTAAATTGTCGAGCTCTTTAATTACGATTTTAAAAGTACTAATTCATTATAAAAGTTACTTACTTTGGTGTTAAAGTGAAGTAGTGCCAAGTGTTCATTATATTATATATTAACTGGAGAATATAACAACTCTGGTATGAATTAAAAGTGCAACTTTAACTGCTGGTCACAAACACACATAATATCACTTTAAAACTTGGAACGGAACTCAATACAATGCCACTGCCAAAGAAAAAGGTTTCTAATACTAAATCCGATCCTTTGGAAGCCATCAAGGATCTGGATAGTAGATTTGAGGAGTGTATGACATCCTTCGAAACGCGTATGAAGTCCGCTGCAACTCAGCCATCCATGGATCAATTAGCTGCCGATTTCCAGCAATTCAAGTCCAGTATGAAGTTAGCAATTGACCTTCTACACTCGCAAATAGCCCAGGTTACCACAGCGGTTGATGATCTTGAGAATAGAAGCAGACGTAAGTTTCTCATCTTTCGTGGTGTTAAAGAAACCAAAGACGAACAGCTGTGCACGCTCTTGACCAATATTATTCGAGAGAAAATCAAAATCGACGACTTTAACTCAGGTCATATTCTTTTCTGCTATCGGCTTGGTAAAGACACTGCAGGCACCGGAAAGCGATCTATACTGGTGCGCTTGAAAAGCTATGATATTCGTGCTCGCATCTGGAGAAGTAAACGTGAACTCAAAGGAGCCGATATTTCGGTTGCTGAATATTTAACTAACACCAGAAGAAATATTTTCAATGAGGCTCGAAAACTATATGGAGTACATAAATGCTGGACACAGGATTCTACTATATACCTCGTAACACCAGACGCTGCAAAACATCGAATTGTTTCACTTGAGCAGCTTAAAGGAATATCAGGAAAATATCCACCACAAAACGAATCTGTTCCGGCCAGTAAATCTTCGGCAAAGCTTAAATCATCACGAAGATAAAGTGTCTTTTGAACACTGATTCAATTGTAAAGGTACAAAAATCGCACACTATCTTTTATCGCCACTTGCCTACTGCACTGTCAATACTATATTAACATGATGAATTTTGCGTTAATTTGAGTTGCGCGTTGTTCGATGTCGAACATATTTGAATGTTGTCAGCAAAATATAACTATTGTATTTATAGATAATCCCGAATGCGTGGCAAAAGTACGCAGACAAAGCACTAAGTTTATACGAATAACATATAAATCGCACTAAAACTTAAACTGTTATTGTTAGACTGTATACCTAAATGTAATTGTATAAAATACATAGTTATTGCAACGTTGAGCGGGCTGCGATGTGAGCCGCGATAGCTATATGAATGTGGGTACTTAGCTGGTGTATTAAAATAACATTATATTTATGTGCATACGTAGTTTATAAGGCAAACTTCATTTCTACCTGTGTGATTCTTATTACTTTGAATATAATGGGTATAAAGTAAAGTAAATAAAAAGGGTACATGGTACATATAAATGTACACTACATTGATTATTATTATTTTTTTATTTTTTATTTAATATGCTGTGATGTTTCTCGTTATTGTTTACGTTACGCTATTTGTTACTTCCTTTCAATGTCAGTATAAATGGATCACACTGTATTTTTGCTTTGCTTAATATTTGAGTTATATAGAATTGCTGTCGAAATGTTGCGATTAGGACAACTGCTTTGTTTTAATTTAGTACTATATGATACTGTAGGTACTAATTCAATCTGTTACTGCCCGCTGCTGGGTACAGATTTCCTCAGTTTAAGACTTTTAGCATAACATAATAATATTTAAGAGGGTTATTACCTGTATGTACAACAAGATTTTCATCAAAGTATTGAATATCTTAATTACTATGATTTTATTTTTATTTTTTTTAGTATTGCTGTGCACTAATGTGTAAAATGTTATAGTTTTTCACTCTTTTTATTTTATTTTTTTGTTGTAAATATTTCAATTACTCTGCTTTGTTTGAGTTTCTCTTATGATGTATTTAACTTTATTAATGTTTGTTTTTTCCCTGTTCTGCACGATCTGACAGATAGCATCGGTGTTTGTGGCAGCAGTTAGTTTTTTGGGATTGTTTTATTGAAGAGAGATATATTTATTATTATAAATATTATATATATTATTATTTATTTATTTTTTGTATTTGTATAACACTATTTTTTATTTTTTTTTTCTTTGGTATGGATTGCTCAAGCGGATCAGACAGGTACCAATCCTGTGATTCTGACTCATTCTCTGACGCTCTTGACGATAACATGTATGATATTCCTCTGGCCGAAATTCTCCACAAAACGTTCAGCAACTATAAATGCCAATTTAACTTGTGTCACATCAATGCTCAAAGTCTGCCGGCTCATTTCTCAGAGTTTCAAACCACGTTCATCAGCGAAAATATTCATGCTTGCCTTATTTCTGAAACTTTTCTCTAACCCACTCTCTCCTCTAAATTATTTATGATGCCTGGTTTTAAATTAATCAGAAATGACCGAACTGGCAAAGGTGGTGGGGGTGTTGCGATTTATCTGCGCAATGAACTATTATCAAAAATTATCTCAAACTCACCGTCATTGTATTCCGGTTCAATGGAGCATTTACTCATTGAGGTGACAATGAAGTCAGCTGTTAAAATACTGATTGGAGTTGTCTACTCTCCACCTACTATAAATTATTTCAAAACCTTTGAACGAATACTTGATGAGTTTCTGCCTCAGTATGATAATTGTTTGATCATGGGTGACTTCAACACCTGCCTGCTAAAAAACGATGCTAGATCAAATAAGCTTATCAATATAATTTCTTCATTCGATCTCGGTCTATTAAATCTTGAACCCACATATCATATGAATGGTAGTCACACTAAACTTGATTTGATAATAGTCCGAAATTCGGAGAAAATATCAAATTATGGTCAATGTGCTGCACCGGCTTTCTCACATCATGACTTAATCTACGCTTCTTACAATGTGAAAAGTCCAAAAATTAAACCAAAAGTTGTAATGCAAAGGAATCTCGCTGCCATTGATAGGGTGGAACTAAGTGCGGGAGCTATGGCACTCGACTGGGCTGAACTTTTGAATGCATCTGACATCGATGGAAAAGTGCACATATTTAATAATCTTCTAAATCAGCTATATAACCAGTACGCCCCGCTAAGGCCTGTAAGAATGAAGAGATCTCCTGCTCCTTGGCTAACAAATGACGTGAGGAAGTTGATGGCAAGAAGAGACTACCTCTACCGTAAATATAGGAAATACAGAACTGAGGAAAACTTTGCTGCCTATAAAAAAGCCCGGAATCGCTGCAATCAATCAGTTAGAAACGCTAAACGACGCCATATTTTTGATTCAATAAGCAATAGTACTCCTGAAAGTGTCTGGAAAATACTGCGTGAGTTGGGCTTTGGAAAAAATAAATCATGCCAGGTCAATCTGTCTGCCGATATCAATGCACTAAATTGTCATTTCACCAATGTACCCTATCGCGTGACTGATGCCAATAGGACTACAACTATAGCGCATTTAAAATCAATCAAGAACGGTAACCACAATAACCTAGAAATTGAACCTGCGAATGTCAACGAAGTGAAAAGAATAATAATTAGTATTTCTAGTAAAGCAGTTGGACACGACAATATTGGCCGCGAGTTGATAATACCAATTATTGATGAACTTACCCCTTATATATGTCACATCATTAACTTTTCTATAAAGTCCAAATCATATCCGACATCATGGAAAGTAGCTCATATTATACCAGTACCAAAGAAAACCTCCGCAACCGATCTGAAAGATTTTCGACCTATATCGATCCTTCCCTTCCTGTCCAAGGTGATGGAGCGCGTGGTTCACCGGCAGCTAAGCACTTTTCTCCAAGCACACAATCTTCTATCACCTTACCAGTCTGGGTTCCGCAAAGCTCACAGTACCTGTACCGCTCTAATTAAGATTACCGATGACATAAGGTGGGCCATGGACAATGGCGATCTTACTATCCTCATATTGTTAGATTTCAGCAACGCCTTTAACTGCGTTGACCATCATATTTTACTTGCTGTATTGGCCAGTTTGAATTTGTCACAAAATACAATTGACTGGTTTGACTCCTATCTTTATGGGCGGAAACAGCGTATCAAACTCGATGATCGTTTGTCGGACTACTGCAATATTGACATAGGCGTTCCTCAAGGTGGTGTACTCTCACCACTCCTCTTCTCAATCTTCATTAATACATTGGTCCCCCGTCTGTCTTACACATCTTACCATCTATATGCTGATGATGTTCAACTCTACTTGTCCTTCAACCCATCTGATTTAAATCTCGCTGTTGATCGTATCAATTCTGACCTCTCTGCCGTCTATAACTGGACTCAACAATACGGACTTACCATCAATACCGCAAAAACTCAAGTTATGGTAACTGGACGGAGGGGTTTGTTATCAAGGCTGGACCTACTGACTATGCCGATGGTTAAGTACAATGGCATCCCACTTTCTTACTGTAAGGAGATTAAGAACTTGGGCCTCAACATTACCTGTGACTTAAATTGGGATAGGCATATCACATCTGTGAGCCAGAAAATTTTTGGTACGCTGCATAGCCTCAGGCGATTAAAAAACTTTCTCCCATTACATGCTAGGTCAATCTTAGTGACCTCACTATTGCTACCTCTGCTTGACTACGCAGATATATGCTATACAGATGCTACAGAGGAACAATTAAACAGGCTGGATAGGTTACTGAATCTATGCATTCGGTATATCTATGGCTTAAAAAAATATGATCATGTGTCGGAATATAGGGAGAAACTTGGTTGGCTTAATATAAGGTATCGTCGTGACGCACATACATTGTATCTGCTCTTTAATATTCTCTCCAACTCAAATTCACCACATTACCTTACTGAACGATTCTCTTATCTCTCTGTAACGGGAAGAACACAACGCTCCTCTCAGCAAAGAATCCTGTTTTTTCCTCCACATAAAACTACACTATTCACCAACTCATACACGGTGACTGCGGTTAGGTTATGGAACAACCTACCTCTTGATATCCGTCAGGCGACAACCATAGATATCTTCAAAACAAAAACCTATAACCACCTTCTCTCATTGCAAAACGGACGTTAATTGAGCAAATTCTAACCAAACTATATTTTAATTATTTCGTAATTTTTATTTATTAATATATTCTTTATCGTATATTTGTAGTTATTTATGTATCGACTTATCTTATTTATGATGTTTATAAATCTTAAAGTGGCTTATTTTAGAATACAATTTTGTTTTAATAATTCATATCTTAAATGTTTCGTGCACTACCTTATGCTATCCACATAACACCAGGGTTAGCTGGTAGATAATGCTGTTTAGCATTAAGTTCGCCCATGTACATTTATTTTTCGTGTGCAATAAAGAATTTTCTATCTATCTATCTACCCTGAAAATATTATTTTAAATTTCAATTACTTTTAAAGATTAAACCTGCTAAATTGGTACAAGTCCTAGCAAAGTTATTAAATGTGGAACATTACACTAGGAACATTTTACTAGTATATTTACTAATACATAGGATTTCCCGTCGATTTGAGAATTTAAAATGGCAATTGCAATGCAACCTACGACTCAACCCGGTTGACACATAATATTGTATGGTTTTAGCTTTTGAAATGACGCACATAAAACAAAATAGTCTCGTTCATATTTTTAGTCAATTAAAATGAATACTTACGATGAATTTTGTTAACAGCATGATGTAGTCTAGATCGGAAATGTCTTGGCAAGTGTTTGTGAAGACCCATTTTCCTTCCTTTAGCTACAGCGAGTATTACATCATCCATGTTTTTCAGTTCACTGTCGAATTCTGTCTCGGTTGTTATACTAAAATTGAGCAATATAATAATTGGATTACTTAAAATAAAATTACAAAAACTCTTTCACAAAAAATCCTTGTTAAATTTTACATTAATATCTGTGACTACTTGTATATCTGTGACTACTTGTACATGGACCTCTGCAATGCAAGGGCTACGGGCTGTCTACCTTTCTATCTTTTCGCCCACCTTTCACTCCCACCACTGTAACTCCTGTGTAGCCAGGATCCACAGCGGCGACCATCGTAATGACTCTGAGCAGTGAAGCCCAGGAACCCGAGGGAAAGCTAACTTGTCTTGGGCCCCGCAACGAATTGAATCAGAAGATGTTAGAATGAGTAGGAAAACGTGAGCTTCGACTTCCTTTCTCGCAAAGCGGGAGACAATTAAATAAAATTGAAAATGCATTACGCTAGAATTGAGAACAGCACCACGGACACTGATAAACGCATAGTGCGCATAAATAAACGAGCTTACGGCCCACGTGACGGTAGACGGTTACCGTCGCAGTGCCTAGATAATGAGTGGTCGAAGCGCGTCCTTCCGATTGGGAGGTCGCGGGTTCAAATCCGGCCGGCTTGCACCTCTAAATCTAAATGTGAAAAAGATTTATGTGCAATTTTTCACAACACCACTGGTTGAAACGGTGAGGGAAAACATCGTGAGGAAACCTGCATGTCGGAAAAGGGTTCTATAAATCCTTTGAAGATATGTGAAGTCCCCAATCCGCACTGGACAAGCGTGGTGGACTATGCCTAATCCCTCTTCTGAGGAGACCTGAGCCCAACAGTGGGTAGTAATGGGTTGGTATAGGATCCATCACATTACATTCAGGACTTTCCTTAAGGATCGGTGTCGCTCCTTTCTTATGATTTATTTCGACTTACATCGGTCCTTGAGTAGTGACAACAATCGCTTGGTTCTCTGGTAGTCCAGGTTTTGGCGTTCCAAATGGTTCCTCTTCCAGCTCAGTAAGACGTTCCAAGTTGCTTTTAGTTGTACCTTCATAGTAATCTCTAGGCCCGTCTTTCTTTACTATTCTTTTAGGCAGGCCTTTACGAAGATCTTTCTTTCGTAGTGTTGATAACAAGTCTTTTTTGATAAGACTGTTCAGTTCTTTAGTTGAGTATTGTTTTACCTGTAAAGATATGACTATTGTAAATTATTGTTGTTTGGTGTAATTTATATATTTTTCGTTTGTGGATAACGATTCGACTTTGACAAGATGAGAAAAGTTTGTTTCGTGTTAAAGGAATAAGTACTATGTACTTTGTAAAACACCTATGTTACTCTGTAGTACATCAGATATCTTTAAGTGAATGTCTTCTAAACAGCCAGTCTCCTAAACAGTACAGTTCAGAAATTATCTTACCTTCGATCGATTATAGAATAAACATACAGATCTATAGAAAACAAAAACTTGAGAGGTGTCAAGGGACACCTGGATGGAACGAAGTTCCTTTCGATTAAAAGATATCTTATAATATTTTTTCCTAATTTTTTTTTACGCGCGATAAGGAACATGTTTTAAAATATTTTGATCACAGCCCTATCTAGCGATAATCATCTAAAACAAATAAGGAACGTGTTTTAAAAGATTTTAATCACAGCGCCATCTAGCGATAATCATCTAAAACAAAAAAAGTGTCGTGTCAACTTTTTCATAAGAATTTCCGTCTAGCCCCCTTTCGATAACGCGCGATAAAGAACTTCGTTCCAATATTTTGCTATGCTTATTATGTATTACGTAAAAAGGTAATTTTTGACATTGTAAAACGACACTCCTATTTTATTTCCGTACATAGATGTATAGTAGTTGCGTCACCATAAACAACTATACAATTTTGATTCTTCAATCGCTTTACGGAAACTTATCACAAATTTCACACTTCATTTCACACATCTACAACTAAAGTAACATCAATACCGCGACGTATGATCGCAACTGTAATAAATTATGGAATGGTTACACATTAATAGGATCTGACGGAATGGATAATTTAATTAATCACTCAGGGCCCATTAAACGACATCAGTGACGGTACGAGAGCGTGAAATATGACGTATATATTACCGTAATAACTTGGTTTGTTCTGTCGTATCACTAGATGTAGTATCCATTTTAGAGGCCGCAGAATTTGTGTATATTATAGAAGTTGATCCTAATATAATTTATGCTTGAGGACTAACTACAGACTACAAATAGGCACTACAACAATCGAGGTACAAAGCATGTGATTAACTTCTATAACATTAGGATATTTAGGACTCCATTTCGAGTATATTATCATTGTTTTTGTCTTGTTCTTATAGCTATCTTATATTTACCTTATTACTTGAAACTTAAGATTGATTACAGCATTCATTTTTTAAACTTCATAGTTTGTTTCTAACTTTACTTCCTATGCAAAAACTATTATTGTTAGTTTCTGTTAAAAATTGGTAATTTACCATTCAAACATGTGAGTCAAATATAGTACTTTATAGGTGATTTGTTAGAGAGGGTACATATTGCAGGAGGGTGATGAGTACTCTGTTTTAATACGGAATATTACAAAAAATAGGTAAAATTACAAAATATATGTTTTTTTTTTTAAATCTAAATTCGACAAAACTATCTCAAACATAAACAATTTCGGCTTAAAGAGTGTTGACTAACGACCTCTAGTGATCTCGCGCACCCCACACCTCCGCCACACCCATCAGCTGTCGAAAAACCATCATTTTGCAAGAATTTTAGATATTTTTAAGTTGCGATTACTAAGGCATTAAGCCATATTCTTTGGTATTTATATTTTTACTGGTCGTATATAACCATCAGCTACCATGACCTTCAATATGTACCCTCACTAGGAAATCACCCTGTATAGAAGTTAATCTTAATATAATTTGTACTTGAGAACTTACAGTATTTGATTTATTTATCTTATTTTAATATTCCACAGAAACTTACAGTTAACACTGTTAAAAACACAATTAAAACTATGTACTTTAGATAGCCAATTAAAAGTTTCTACAGCTAAATTTTGAAATAGAAAGTGCTTCACAAGATATGAGCTAAATACAATTAATGTAAGTAATAAAACAAAAAATATTTTTCTATCTTAAGTAACTAAATAGTAAAAGTTATGCTATGAACCTGCATCACAAAATTTACTGGCTAAAATATTTTTAACTGAAGTTGACGTGCTATTAAATAAATCTAAGTTACAATCTTCTAACACCTCGTTGCAAGACCGACTAGCCCTTTTTGAGTATACTGTTATAGACTACAAATAGGTACTACAACAGTTGAGGCACAAAGCTACTAGCTTCTATAATATTAAGACTCCGTTTCGAGTATTTTAACGTTTTTGTCTTATATATTTACTTTATTACACTGAAAATTAAGATTGATTACAGCATACATTTTTTAAACTACATAGTTTGTTTCTAAATTTACTTTCTATGCAAAAAACTATTATTGTTAGTTTCTGTTTAACAATGGGTAACTTACCATGATTTTTCAACCACGGGAATCAAGTATAGTATTTTTTCAGAGCTCTTATATATTTCACTGACGACAAATATACATACCCTTGTAAACTCCACTTTGGCAATAGCTGGCAACTCTTTCAGCTGGGGATAGTAGAATGCAGCAGATGGGTGGTTGGGTTCTCGAGGTTTATGCTTTGTGACTGGTTCTGGGGGATCTGTTTCCCAACGAGGTGCTGTGAATGTTAGGCCACTTGCTGCTCCACCGTCTAAAGGTTCAAGCTGTAAGAGTAATGACCAGTATCTTAATGAAACTACCCATAAAAATAGCTGATTTCAGTTTCATTCCATTAAGGGTTTATAAAGTGACAACTATTGTACCAATTATCCGACTAACCATCCCTACTAATATTATAAATGCGAAAGTTATTCCGTTAGACTGTCTGTCTTTTACGCTTTCCCGCTTAAACCGATTTTGATGAAATTTGGCACAGACAAATTTTAGACCCTGAGAAAGAACAGGCATTTTACCTTTGAATTGAAAGTGACGCAGAGGAAGTTACGTGGGCCCTCTAGTAATATCTATGCCATGCGTTGAGTACGATTTGTTACACTAAAAATATCGACTTTTTAAGGATAATAAGACACCACCGACCACTTTAAATATTCAAGTTTGGTAAATACTTTCTTGACAATGGTGATTATCAGAGATAATACTTTCATGCATTTTCAACGGGTTCTTACCACGATATTTAATTAATTGAGTTGTCTCGATATTTTAATGTTGCAAACGTCATGATCACGAGAAGACTGGATACTGCGGGTCGATTTAAGAGCAAACAAATCTGTCTACCCTCTTTCTCGTTCGCTTTTGGGTGGTACCACTGGAACTCGAACTCACATCACGACACACCACACTCACTGTATCTACAAGACTCTCTGAGCATGTAGATTATAGTATCATGTTACGTCTTACTGAAAGGTAAAGTATGAATAATCTAATACTCACGTCCAACGTGACTTGATCAACCCAAGAATGATCAACGCATAGATTCAAGCTGTCCACTCCGATGAACCAATCTGGAGAAGGTATTATGCGACAAAATAAGGACACCTGTAAATAAAATATATTCTTTATCACTATGAATAGAGATACATGACCGTAATAATCTTTTTTTTTATTGTTAGAATATTCGTAGACGAGCCAAAGAACTTCTTGCTGTAAGTAGTTTCCATCGGGGGCGGCGAGGGAAAGAGTGCCGATGGCGTAACGCGTCGCGTCATCCCTCATAACCCAGTGATGGGTTCTGGCCTCAGCCGGGGTTCGGGGGCTGAGTGTGAGCGGTTGGTGGTTTTAGTGCGGTTCAACTCCCACATACCCCGCCCGCGGGGTGGGCGGGGATCCGGTGATTTCCTCCGACTAAAAAAAAAGTAGTCTCCATCGCTCATGGATATCTATAACGTCAGGGGACACTGTCACAATACGACATGTTAACCTATAACCTATGTACCATTATAACCTACTCTTAAGAACTCTCTTCAACACTGAAATACAATGACTTTGTTGTGATGTGTTAGAAACATTTTTAAACCTCATTAAAGTAATTTCCCTGTATGTAAATTTCCTTCATGCTGGACTATGTTTTATGTGTCATATAGCCTTATAAAAAGATACTGACCCCATTCACACAGCGCAGTGTTTGCTCACAAATTCTTAGAATAGAGTCTTAGAATAGAGTCGTTAGTTCTGGAAGCGGCTGCCAAACGCAGTAATACTATCGTAAAATTTAAAGGCACCACTGTATTGAGTTTGATCATATAGTTGGAGAATAAAAGCGTACAGATACGATCTCGATGGATACTATTCAGACAGAAGTGCCCCGGCAATGTAACATGGCAACGGTATTATTGAGTTAAATAAAAATGCTGGACTACCTATTTTAGTAAGGGAAAAGTAAATAATATAAGATTAGCTGAGACTATTAGATATAAATCTTGCTAGTAACAGGGATTATTCGTTGGATGTAGGTAAAGTAGCTTGTGGGCATATTAATATGACAGTCATTCAAAAATTATATTTTATTGATATTAATAACCGTTCCAAGATATTATTATTATGTTATATAGATATCTAGTTTCCAACCTACATTAGGCATTACATTAATCTTGATCCTGAATGACACAGCTAGATAGTTGCTTAACTCAAAGAAATTTCGGGGACGGAGTGCCGAGCGCGTAACGCGTCGCGCCGTCCTTCCAAACCCCGTGCTGGGTTCTGACCTCAGCCGGGGTTCGGACGCTGAGTGTGAGCGGTTGGAGGTTTTAGTGCGGTTCAATTCATGTCGAAATGCAACTTGGAAGCAATATTGTTTATGATTTTGATGCACGAATGACTGTTATTACAGGCTACCATTTATGATATTGATAAAAAATTTCACAATTGTAAAGATAAAGTACTTCTAAGTTGTTCTAACACAAGACTTTAACTCTATTTTGACTTAGAGCTAACATATCCACCCTGTATTAGTATATTATCTTACCAAACTATGTTCTCCATCGACAAAAACCATGTTTTCAGTAGCACCTTCTCCAGTTCCTATGGCCGGTGCAGAAAACTGATCGTAGACTTTCGGTTCTTCATCGCTTTCATTTACCAAGTCGTCGATCTTACCAAACTGGGTGAAGTCTCTCACTGTCTTCTTGGCTACTTCTCCTAAGCGGTATAAGGAGTAGCTAGTGTTGTGAGATTGACCTGAAAGACAGTTATCAATCTATTGTTTTACTAGGCCTGCGCAACTTCGTCTGCGTCACAGAGGGATACAACATATCCTTCCTCGATAAATGGACTTTCCAACAATGAAATATTTTTTCAAATCTGACCAGTAGTTCCTGAGATTAGCGCGTTCAAACAAACAAAAACGCTGCAGCTTTATAATATTAGTATAGATAGATAAATTTAAGGAACCGCTGATCTGAATGTTTCAGTGTTGCATATTCCATTTATTCTTTTTTCGAAAGATTTTTGGAACGAAGACGAAGACGAAAAAAAATCTTACGAAAAGTTGTCACGACACTTTTTTTGTTTTAGATGATTATCGCTAGATGGCGCTGTGATCAAAATCTTTTAAAACACGTTCCTTTTAAATTATAAGATATCTTTTAATCGAAAGGAACTTCGTTCTATTCGGGTGTCCCATGACACCTCTCAAGTTTTTCTTTTAATATTAAGTTCGTAATTAATTACATTATTACGTAATTTACATCGTAACTATGGTCTTACTGAAGAAATGCTTCAATATCGTACTCAAGTATTCAATTACCTACATTTTCTAGAGTTTTCAATTGAAATTCACATTAAAAATTAAAATTTATAACACATTCAAAGTTCATCGAACCTCACGTAAATAGAAAATGACGCTTCGTGAGAGGTTTTAAATAGAACGGATATCAGAAAAATATTTACATTAAATACCAAGCTTTGGTGTTATAGTGTTGGTTTATTATTGATGGGATTAACGTGACTTACACGAGTATCAGTTATAAATATACAGGGCGTTTCATAATGGTGCAACTAAGAACGATTTAAACAGTTTTTCTTGTAAAAATCTTCTTTTCTTTTTTAGTTTTTTTTTTTAATTATTGTAAATTGGGTCTTGCTTAATTTATTTATTATTTTTATAAATTTCTTTAAACACTGAGAAGACTGAAGAACTGCAAACGAACGAGAAAGAGGGTAGACAGATTTGTCTGCTCATAAATAACCTACCCGCAGTACTCAGTCTTCCCGTGATCATGGCGCTTGAAAAAGTGGTGAAATATTGGGACCTCTCAATTAAAAATAATCATGGTAAGAACCCGTTTAATAATAGTGTAAGTGATATTATTTTTATATTCTAAATTAATTTTTGATTATTGTGATTTTATCCTATTTTATTTAATTTTAATACTGGACATTATTTATTTTGTGTTAGTTGTTAAAGTTTTACCCATTGTAATTTTTTAGCTTATTCATAATTTTACATTTAGATTATAGTATTGTTTAAAAATTGTTAGATAATATGTAAATACTGCATTGGGGTACATGACCCTGTAAAAGTAGTATTTTTCTTGTGGATAAATAAATAGAAAATAAATAAATAAATTTATATTATTTAAATGCCTAAAACTTTATATATGTGTAATTGCGATTTCCTGAGGCCAGATTGTCTGGACTGTGCCCTATATGCGGCTTGACGATGATTTATGATTGTAGGCGACAGAATCAATAATTCATATTTTATTATATTCTAGTAAAGAACAAACTTGTGTCGACGATAGCGCCATCTATAAATAGTTTCAATATTTATTATTTAAACCTCTTTTGTGTAAATACTTTTTGAATTGTAATAGAGAATAGATGTTGGCGCGCTTATTTGAATTTAGAACATTTCCGAATACAGACGATTTAAACATGTTTTCTTCAACTTTTATTTTCTTAGTTTTATTTTATGATTCGTTCTTTACTCCTCTCTCACTGGCAGCATTAAGTTTTTTACAATTATGATGAGACATCCAGTATATTTCTGAATGTTCGTAACACAGAACGCCTGGACATTTTTAATTATGACCTTTTCTAATTTTATTCTATCATCATTCTTGTGACGTCACTGCTAGTTGAGGCTGAAAACCAGCGCTCGGTGTTGGCTGTGGTTAATCCACAGTGAACATCCAGCATTGAGTTGAGTCTCCACTAGTTTGTGATGAAAACCAGTGTGTGAACAGTGTCTGAACACAAATTATCCATTAACCTTCCCTACTGAAAAAGTTGTATATACGCTTGCTTATTTTATAACCTCAAAAAACATAAAAATATGATACTATATCTAACTGGGCTAAGGACTAAACTGTAAAACATGTAAGTTATTGAATGGCTTGCTTGTTTAAAATCACTTAAAATACGATGATACCTCCACTACTTGACATTGGCGAAGTCAGTCGCTTATGACGAGACAAGAGCCAGAACGAAGAAAAAAAAAAGAAAAACAGTGTTGTTATTTTGTAAATTTAAAATATGTGTATTTTTGTATTGTTTTTCTCACAAATAAACCATGTCTATGTCTATGACATCAGAAGTACCAATGTATCTACTAGCACGAAGACGATTTAGTTAACTTAAGGCTTTGAAAAATATGTTTACAAAAAATACAAAGAAAAACGTATTACGCCGTTACGTTTTATATCGAAAACAAATATCCGAAAAAACATGATTTGATATAGAAAAGTATATTTCGTTTCTATATGTGAAAGTCAATGGGTATTTGCGAAGACATTCTAACTTCAACAGGATATCGACAATACTATTTTTAGGGCTGTCTCTCCCCAGATAAATTGATAAAGTTTTTTTACCAATTACCAAGTTAGCTTTGGCACTGGTTGTAACTTCAAGTGGAACTCAGGATCTGATATTTCTAATAGTAAAAATGCGACGACTTTCTCGTTCTGTTGCTTCCAAGGCTGGCTTCTTTACCTGCATTTGGTATAAAATCGCACTCATCTATGGCTGTTTAATATTAACTATAGATTTACTAGTTTCTAGTAACTAGGTCCTAGTAACTCCAAATTTGGTTTATCAGTTGAGTGGTTAAAGAAAGGGATACGCTACAAGTTTTATTGTGCCTGCAGCCCTAAATATATCGGAACTGTGTGCTAAGAGGTAATTTCAAAATAAAAAAAAACATGAGTATGCACCAGATTCATATAAAAAAGTAAACGTTTACCAACAAGACCGTGGGAATGTTTGAGTATTTATATTTGCGATAAAAACATAAAAATAAGCATTAAAAACACATTACCTAAAAGAATAAGCTTTAAATATTATCTGAAAATCAAACCAGATTAAACTGTTAAAACCTTTTAAAAACAAGCAAAGCCTGAATAATTCGTAAACTTTGCCTAAAATTTTTAACATTATTCGAAAACTCTTTCCATTAAAAGTACAAATAAAAAGGTTTTACCCCTTTTAGCTCTCAACAAAGCATACATTGATAAACGAATGCGAAAAATTTTATTTTTTACAGAACTCGTTAATCCCACCTTTTGGCAACCCTGTCCGAATTTTTTTTTGATTGAAAACAGACAAAAGGATTTTTTACGTCAGAAAAAGGACAAATGGCACTCAGAATTCTTTCGGGTCCGTGGAATCCGATGTTGCCAGCAAATAAATGAGCAAAGGAAACATAAACTAGGCAGAAAACTAAATCAAATATTCACGTAACTATCTTTTTTTTCTGTTATTTTTGTTTTGATTGAAAAACTTGGATTATATATGTGTAAACGTGTTTTGTTATCTGTTTGAAAAGAGTGTAAATAGTTTTTTTTGGTTTCGATGTATTTCAGTGGAATAATTACATATTTATTATTTGAACTGTGAACGCACTTTTCTGTAAAAAAAATTACAAACGTAAATATTTAAGGTTTAGTTTTTGACTCATCCTCGATCACTACGACATTAAAATAGTAGTAGAAATACAACTTAAAGTACTTCAATGTTACTTAAATTAATAATATATCTTTTTTTTTATTGCCATGTAGGCAGACGAGCCAACGGGCCACCTGATCGTAAGTGGTTACCGTCGCTCACGAACCTCTGCAATGTCAGGGGACATTGAGGGGTCGCTACCTACGACCTAACTTTAAGGACCCTCCTCAAGCCTCGTTTGAAGAAGGACAACTCATAGCGCTCTGGGAATATCGAAGAGGGGATCTCATTCCATAGCCGGATGGTGCGAGGCAAAAAAGTGTTCCTGAAACGGGCCGTGGATGACCGTGGTGGTTCCATATAGTAAGGATGAACTCCACCTCGACGCCGGGTGGTACGGTAATCTATGTATATCTTAAAAACAATCAATTCCTAAATTATTGTAAACTAAATTTTCAATTATATACAGTAACACTAGGTAAGCAATAGGTCAAGTATAACAGTAGGCCGATTAGACCTAATTCCAAAGTATTAATCGAATTTATTTTGTCACACCTGCTCAAACAGCACTACTCTTATAAAATACGTCTACTGGTAAACACATACATTTTGGAAGACAAATAAACATCTTATCTGAAAAAGGAAGCATTGGAATGACATTTAACACTTCAAAGATAAAGAAACAACTTGTTTTAGGCGGTCCAAACTTCGATCAAATATAAATAGATACACAATTAGATGTTAAAATGGCACCAAACACCACCAAAAAAAAATCTCGTCTTTGAACGCAGTCACTTAGCGACGGACATTTCATAATTGGTGTCATAATTCGATGTGTTCCGTTTTGCAGTAAGTTGAATGATTAATTTTAAACTTTTTAAGTGTCAAGCAAGTTGTAACTTTTTGATGAACCGATTTCGATGCTTCTTTTTTATTAAATACATTTGTCAAAGATCTGACTAACTAAAACAAACACCTATCTAAACGGCTTTTGTGCTGTTTTTTTGAAAATCGTTTGTTTTCATTTTTGTAAATAGTAGTTATCCACTCAACTGGGATCGGCAACCAAATTGGTTTGTTTACTTTTGCTAAGTCTGTGGCAGGAGCCAAAATTGAGCACAGTTCTAAAACTTGTTTTGTTTACATTTTTTAATCGTCTCATATTTTACGGAGATGATATATTTTCGCTGAAAATGCAATACAGCGTCGTTTAGTAATAAAGATTTACAAAAATATATTGTTTAATTAAAAATCAAAATTAAAAATTATTGGAAAAAAATGTTATTAAAAAGAGGCTCAAACACGGTATTGATTCTGAACGAAGTCCCCAGTTTCGCCATCTAGCGAATAGTGACGTTCCCAGTTGAGTGATTATTGAAGATACTATTCTAACGCTTTGTGCCAATATTTGATCGAAGGATCTCAGCTATTGTTTCCCTGTTATTCTTGAACGAATGTTTGGATATGTGTTGGTGTATGTGAGAAATAGCTGGGGGCAGGAATTATGTGTTACCAAAGTATTTATTGGGTATTCACTATTTTTGGACCAAGGTGTAATTTTGCATCTTTGTATTGTTCATTGAAGGCAAAGGGTTACCTGATGATAAGTGGTTACTATCACGCAATGGCCTACGCCTTTGATTAAGCTTTTTGTAGCACAATAATATCTATTTATTCTATAAGGTGTCTTAAATATCTATAAATATGTTTTAATAACTTTTGCCCGCGACTTCGTTCGCGTGGGCTTCAGGTTCGTCCCGTCTAGTCGTATAGCCTATGTGTTATTCTGATGTATAAGCTATATTGTGGTAAAGTTTCATTCAAATCCATTCAGTAGTTTTTACGTGAAAGAGTAACAAACATCCATACATCCATACTTACAAACTTTCGCCTTTATAATATATATTAGATATTAGATTAGATTAGTTGTGCGATAAATAAACTTTTAACCTACAAAATTTGAAATCGTAATCGTAAAATTCACTTCACAAAGCAACGTTGAAAAATATTTATATGTAAAGGGTTGAGGGTACTCACCGAAAACCTGGGACCATTGTGCTTTAGGTCGATGCTCAAGTGGATAGTCCTTCGGGAACCTATCTTCCGTCCACAAAGTACTTAAAGACACTTTATAAACAGCCACATCGTCTGTATCACAACAAAACACGGAGTTTACAACTATCGAAAAAACCAAGATGGCGGCCAGTCGATATCCAACCGCCATAATGAACGGACGTATTAAAAAATTCAATAATCGATTTTTAAAAGTTTGTTTTTCGTTTTAATGTCTGTCCACGTGCAACGACTTCAGAGAAATGCCGTCGTGTTTTCTATTTCAGAAACACGGTGCGTTCAGTACAGAAATAAACACTTTGGCGACCGTCTCGTCCGTCCGTCCGTGCACTTTAGATATTTATGTCAGCCATATAATATTCTGTTTACGTTAAATATGTGCGAAGAGGAACACTTAGTACTGTTTGGACTTTCATAAGGACCTTTATCTTCATGTTTTTGTTCTCTTGTTATTTATTTACGCGTGTTTTGTACGGTAAACTTTTTTTTTTTTTACTTTTTTTTATGATAATCCAACAGCGTGTTTACAAAATATTTCATTAAAGTATTAACATCAATAAAGCCGATAAGGATTACACAGTTATGCAGATTGTATACAATTCTACTAATAGGTATTAATTAAGTATTCTAGTAATATAAACTTATCACTAGATTACAATGTTGCGTTATTAAGGTGATTGTGTGTGTGTGTTTGTGTTTGAGAGTGAGTGAAAGATATTATTATATACTGAATAAAGAGAAATATACTTGTAAAAATGAAATTCATTGAATGAGGTATTAAAATAGTTTGCAACCGAGCACTTATTTTAAATTTAAAGAGCTAGGTTTTTTTACTAAAACCATTTTTTTTAAGACACAGGATATGAAAATCCTTTCGTAAACGGGGCTCGGAAACAACCCTTTTAGTCGAATTGCGTGAAAAGCTTACTAGGTCATCTAGATTTGCAGACGCGTAAAAATATTTCGGTTTTCTTGTTCATTTGACAGGAGGGCAAGTAGTTTATTGTATTGTCTACCGATGAGTGGTTAATATACCACTTACGATTCACGAAGATCCCGACAAATTAAATAATCTAATCTTCCAATAACTTAGTTTTATTCCCAAATGCTTTATTATGTATAAGAAAAATAAAGCTGATTCGGTCTTATCGAGTTTCTTACTAATTTATTACGTCAATAGCTGAAGGTTTGTCCCAGGTGTGGCGGTTTTCCCCGATATTTTACCCCAGAAATCGGGAGTTTTATTACTGGACACTTAACCCATTTCAAGTGTCCGCATCGTCTTGATTGATTGATAGTGTGGTCCTTGTAGTTTAAGAGACGTGCATGTAATTTTCAACTGAAAATCGAATAAATTTAATTTCAACACACACATTACATATCGTCCACGTACACTACTAGAAATAGGCCTTCCACAAACTTGACCACAACGGTCGGTGCTGCGTTATCTGCATTCATTGAACTTCCACGACTTCACCCACGCTGCGCTTACCGGTTCGTGGCCGCCACTCCAGGACTTTTAGAGAATATAGGTAGGACGTGTGTTTGTGCCTGTTAAGTTTAGTGTTAACGTTGTTTAGTTTTAAGTAGTATGGATGGAATCAGGTAGTGTTTGGTTTCTTTCTTTTTATATTCTTTATTTTTATTTAGCGTTATCAATTTTATTATCTTTGTAAATAGTTTAAATTCATAGTATTGTCTCTGGCTGTACAAACCATTTGTAATCTCTTATTACGGTCTTCCGCGATACAGGTCTGACCTAGTGCGGGGACCATTGTCAAAGATGTATTAGTTGTTTGTTAAATTCTGTTAATAAACTATTTTGTATTTTTGTATTAATATAAATGAAAGAAAATATTTTAATTCTATAGTACAGTAAAATTTTATGTAAAATACCACTTACCATCAGATCTATTCACCGTGGAATAAAACGAATCTTTTCTATTTCAGATTCTCACTCATTGGACGAAATATAGTTTGTTTTCTTTTTTTTTTGGACGGAATGAAATCGCCTGTCTTCCACTCGCCCCGCGAGTGGGGTATGTGGGAGTTGAACCGCACCAAAACCTCCCGCCGATCACGCGCGACGTCCGATCCCCGGCCGGGACAGAACTCGGCACGAGGCTGGTATGGGTGACAGGACGCGTCTGCGATTATCGCTCACTTATCGCCCCGTCACCCCCAATATAGTTTGGTTGAAAAAAACGCTGAACCCTGTTACCATTTAATCAAAAAATATATAGATCGGTGAAGGAAGTGCCTTCGGCGTCTCTTAGACAATATATTATTGGTTTTTTGTTATTTTTAAAGAGATTTCCCGATGATTTTGTACGCAATATTTTGTGGTAGGTGATTAATAGTTAGTTTTTTGATGAGAGCTGTTAGTTCATTTATCACGTGGACAATACTTGGCGGTTTTTCTATGTGACATCGTTGGTAAATATTTTAGTTGGATGTTCTTTCATTGGTGGTAGATTGAAGCGCTGGTTTTCCAGTAGGAGATCATGAATCCGAATTGACCTGTTTGTACATTCTTAATTTGAAAAAGATTTGTGTGCAATTTTGCACAACGCGACTGACTGAAAACTGACCGAGAAAACATCGTGAGGAATCTTGCATTTTGGAAAAGGATTTAGAACTCTATGAAGATATGTGAAGTCTTCAAACTTCTTGCCAAACATGGTAGACTATGCCTGATCACTCTTCTGAGGAGCCGTTAGCCCAGCAGTGGGCAGTAATGAGTTTCTGCAGTGCATTTACATTACTTTTTTCGTGGTAAATGTTTATGTAATAGTTCAATAATAGTTTATGAGTAGTATTATGTAGTGTGTGCTTAATGAATGGATCTCAATGTCTTACTTTAAATCTTTTGAATCAAAGTGTTTTTATTTATTTTGTAATTTCTATAGTGCAATGTCTGCTATATCAAAAAAGTGTAAAAGTTACGGTATTGTTTTCATAAAATACCATAACGAAGTTTATTTAAACTTCAAATAGCAAAAGACATTCATATTCCAACCGCTTTGGATATTTAACTTTGAATTTCGAATAAACAAAAGCAGCCAGTTCAACTCTTTCAATATTAAAAAAGTTTCTGGATGCTTCCAAAGTGAACAGCGGAATCTGCTTGCGTTCAGACTTCAGTACGAAAACTATAAAATATGAAATGTTGGTGTAATATTTTATTTGAGATCAATATGATAGACTTGTTTTGTTTCTTGTTTCATTATTTCTTGTTATGAGTGTTTTACCCTTCAACAACAACGATTCGGTATAAGATAATAATGACTTTAAAATTGACAATTATACTTATTATGTTATGTATAGGTGCTGAATTAAACATATTTGAGAACTTGCCATAATTTTCTCTGCACCACCTTCAATTTAAGTAGTAGATATTTTAGGCATTAATTTTTAGAAACAACAAAATAACTTTTTAAAGAAAAAGAAGTGTTTTTATTTCTTCTTGCAGAATTGTCTTCAGCCACAGCTTAAAAAATACATCGATAAAAATATTACATTAAAAAATAGCACTTAATGTTCTCTTTTGGTACCCGCGATACAGGCATGCCTAGTGCGGGTATCGTAGTTTATTGAAATGTATAATGTTTCCTATCAGCTATAATCTAAGTTGGAAATGGAAATATTCCTATATTATGTTTTGCTGTTTAAATATTTTTTTATTTTTAGAAAATAAAAGAGAAACACATAAATGTCTTTAGTAACACCAAAATATATAAATAAACATTCATAGAGATACCATCTTGTTATCCGTTTGAATTATACCACATACTTGTAATAGTGAAGAGGACCACTATCTAATTTGGAAGGTCTTTTCGTATCAGTGTGGTTTATTTAGGCTGTTACACATTATATACGGCCGGAATGGATACGACCCCGGAAATTACGGTAAGGCGCGTGTACATTATTACTGTTTTCCTGTGTGTGCTTAGCTTTATATGCTGACTGCTTGGTGTTTCGAAGTTTGTGTTTAAGCAATCTGTAAATGGTATTTGAATTGAATTAACTTAAAATTTCGGTTAATTAACGGTGCCCTAATGGTCGCACAAGATGGACTGACGACCTGGTCAAGATCGCGTGAGATCACTGGATGCAGATACACAGGACCGGCCGTAGTGGCGAAGTTTGGGGGAGGCCTGTGTCCAGCAGTAAACGTCCATAGACTGATGGCGATGAATGGTGTAGGTTGGGCGACCGGGCGATACGTAAATCTTTGAGTACATAGCGTCGTGCTACCCCGCACAATCTCGTGTTGGGTTCAGCCTGAGTTCGGACACTGAATGTAAGAGACAGGCAGTTTTAATACGGTTCAATTTCCACATACTTCAACTGCGGTATACTTCTAATTGGTGTTTGTAAGGTACAACAATTTTGTTTCACCAATTCTTGTCAGGATGAAGACGTAGGTTTAAACTGGTGGTACATATACCTACTGTACCAACCCATTACTGCCCACTGTTGGACTCAGGTCTCCTCAGAAGAGGGATTAGGCATAGTCCACCACGCTTGCCCAGTGCGGATTGGAGACTTCACTTATTATTATTTTCTAAGGATTTTTAAAATCCTTTTCCGACATGCAGGTTTCCTCACGATGTTTTCCTTCAACGTTTTTAGCCAGTGGTGTTGTGAAAAATTGCACATAAATCTTTTTCACATTTAGATTTAGAGGTACAAGCCGGCCGATTTTGAACCCGTGACCTCCCGTTCGGAAGGAAGCGCTTCGACCACTCGGCCACCACGACATATGTGCAAACATGGCAAAATGTGTATTTTACATTATTTTTGAAATTCACCTGAAAAGTTAACTAAATTTGAATCACAGTGTAGAAACAAGCTAGTATCATAAAAAATTCTTTAATAAATTATATACTCTAATAGGGTGATGTTAGATTTTATACTAATAGGTATACACTTTTAAGCCCCAGTTCATTCAATGAAAACTCATTTAGCAGTTTCGTCCCCAGTACACAACAGGACGTTTTAACGCCCCATAATTGCCAATTTGCCGATGTTTACAATACAATTGTTTGTGTGTGATCAATTAATTTTTGCCATTAATATCTGATGCCACGTCAGCGATGGCATCAAACAAATTAACGAGGTTATTGGGATGAGGGTTTAATGATATTGCCGTGGGCTATTAGAAATTAATTTTTAATTGAAGTGGGTGGTTTAAATGAATTACGGTTTTTAAGGTGATTTTCTGTTTATAACGTTTACTATAGTTCATTACCATAGCTAATAGTATTTAAGTATTTAGTTAATACCAACTAAATATAAAGAAAAAAATTAAAGAACTTCACGGAACAAAAATCTAATAAAAAGGTAACTTTAATTGGTAATTTTATAACAATGATTACGAATACAATTTTATTACTTACTAGATGACCCGCGCAACTTCGTCTGCGTTACAAAGGGGTTCAAAAATTGTAGCCTATGTGTTATTCTGATGTATAACCTATATTGTGGTAAAGTTTCATTCAAATCCATTCATTAGTTTTTACGTGAAAGAGTAACAAACATACATCCATACACACAAACTTTCGCCTTTATAATATTATTATGATTTAAATTTATTTATTTACTCTTCTGTTACTTTGTTTAAAGAGGAACAAGTCATAGCGCTCCGGGAGCACCCAGGACAAGAGTTCATTCCAAATTCTGATACTAAAGAGAACTCTCGAATTCTTCCAGTCACCTTTTAGTCAAAGCATAATATACCCGATGTACCTAAGTAACTAATCAAAACAATCCACATAAAAAGGTTTCATAACATCGTGAGGGCTAATCTGTCAAACATCTCGTCGCCCAAGGATTATGTAGTAATGGACATTAAACATCGAGAGGACCGAAACGTGACCATACACCTTGCAGAGGGATCTCAAACTTTTTAAATCACCTCCTCCATTTTAGAAGATCGTACCTAATACAAAATTTAAGCAATTATAAGTCTTAAAGTTACGCTACTACAGCTGATATTGGTGTACAGGTTTTTGTGTACTTAAGACTGTTTTGTGAAAGTGATTTGTGTGAAATATTTCTTTGAGATTGATGTGTTTATGGAGTTTTTTTAAGTGATTTCAAGAACATTTTAAGTGTGTAAATAGTTTTAGTGTAGAGTTTAGTTTTCAGTTTGCTTTTATTTGATAGCTCGACACGTTTGATGACGTGAACTATTTGACTGTTTTAATTATTTTCAGTGTGGTAAAATCCTTGTCGTACTTTTACAAGTCAGGTACTGATACTGGTAAAGACAGATCGTATCGCACCATTAATATGTAACAGAATTATATGACTCATAAAGCTTTAGTAACTAGGTTCAGGCACTACCGTAGCTAATGTGTTAAATATACCTCCAACTAAGTTTCGGTGTGCAGATATTGTAATTGACATCATGAAGATCTTCTATGACTTTAATTTTCTTCTTTAACGCTAAATTGTTTCACAAATTAATTCGAAACTGTCACAATCAAACCAGCTCCACTACAATTCTATAAACTTATCATTAACAAAGGTAGACTACCTTTCGGGCCAACCGCAATCCGGGAGCCTAATCGTTTCACCAATCAATTCCGTCCAACATTGATTCTGAAACTTGGAGTTTCTCTTAAGGAAGATTATCCGACCGCAGTACAACATAGTTTCGGTGTTGGCCCAAAGTTTGGTGAAAGCTTTGGCTTAAGTTGTGTCGTTACGATGTCGCCAACATGTCATGGGTTATGACGAGAATGCTTGATGAAGGTTGGATCAAATTTGGAGTTTCTTTGGTAAATTACTGTTAAGAGGTTTTGTACTTAATTGTGGAAAAGCTAACACGTACGTGGTATTATAGTATAAATAAAGAGATATCTCATATTGTTACTAGTTAAAATAACATTTCCAATTGTTGGTCGAACCTAGATATTCTTAGGAAATATTTGTAATTTATACTTGTCGACAACCACCATTGTAACTCCTGCGTAGCCAGGATCCACAGCAGCGATCAGCATGATGATACTGAGCAGTGAAGCCCAGGAACCCGAGGGAAAGCTAACTTGTCTTGAGTCTCGTAACGGCTTTAATCAGAGGATAATAGAAGGACTTTCTGGTAACTGATAACAATCCATCGACCTCAACAGACAGTGACAGATTTTCAACTACTTCATTTACTTCTCCAATTTACGACAAAATTAATTTTAAACAACAGTATAATAAATCCTAACTCCAGATTCAACTGTAGTTTTAACCCAAATGAACTAACGAACGGTTCGCGCGTTAAATCGAGTCAAACTCCGTTTTAATGTGAAAAGCGTTGGAAGCATCATGAATTTATTATTTAGTAGCTTGATATCTTGTTAACTGCGGATTATGAATGAAGACTGGACACTAAATAGGAATCGAGTTAAATGTTTACTGTACTATATTGTATTTTGTAAATAAATGGAAATAAAAATTGAATAGTTATTTACGCCATCGAAAACAAAACAAAACCAAACAGTATAGAAAATCTAAAACTAAAAACAATGATTTGGTTACTTCACCTACACTAAACATCAAATGTTTTACAAAACATTTTATAGTCTTCAGTTTAAAACTGCTAAAATTTTAAGCAATTGAAAAACAATGTTTTTCATTTTAAAACACATCGTGTGTTCCTCATAGACACTTTATATTTAGTTTTGTATGATCCATAAACAATTCTTTACTCTTTGACATAAGTACATAGCACGTGTACCGATACACATGAGTATCTAAATATAGTTTTTCATAACATTCATAATAACACTACAGAAATATTATAACCTAAAAAACATACTCCAACTTCTGAATAACATCACAGAAACAACCGCATAAGAAACACTATAAAACATCTCATTAACTCTGTAAGCTATAAAACGGTCCGTTTACTCTTGCTATGAAATCTTCACGAAATATTTACATAGTTATAGCAAAGTTTTAAGTAAATTTAACCTCGGTTCAAGCTGAATTCGATTTAGACCGGCCGTTGCTAACTTACTACTTAACTCTGACTTGGCTTCACTTAACTGCACAGGCATGGAATGAGGGATATTGGGATAGTTTCATGGAAATTTGAGTTTAATCTAACGTGTTCTTTGTACTACATTGTATATAGTCACTTTATATATAGTCAGTGTATATAGTCGTGATGGCCGATTGGTTGAAGCGCTTGCCTTCCGAACGGGAGGTCACGGGTTCAAAACCGGCCGGCTTGTACCTCTAAATCTTAATATGAAAAAGATTTATGTGCAATTTATCACAACACCATTGGCTAAAAACGGTGAAGGAAAACATCGTGAGGAAACCTGCACATCGGAAAAGGGTTCTAAAAATCCTTTGAAGATAATGTGAAGTCCCAAATCCGCAATAGGCAAGCGTGGTGGACTATACCTAACCCCTCTTCGGAGGAGACCTGAGCTCAGCAGTGGGCAGTAATGGGATGTTACAGTACAGTACAGTACAGTATCAACTTATTACTGCTCTGAGAGAGATATATTAGACTGTTTTATAGATAAAAAAAACTACGACCTATGTATTGCAAAACCGTTGTAAAGATAAATGAGTGCCTTAAATTAAAAAATGTTAAACAAGTTTCTACTTATAATTAAGTTGTCCTTAAACTCCTTAATATCTATCAATCTTGCAAAAAAAGAATTGTCACGTCATCACAGTCATCATCAGCATTACTAGCCAGCAGAGTATTAGGTAGCATTTTCTGTTTAGATCTTGCTGTCTTATATTTTTCTTTCTATAATGACATTACGATCATTTCCTCTAACATTAAAAAAAATAAAACTTGAGAGGGACACCTGAATAGAACGAAGTTACTTTCGATTAAAAGATATCTTGTAATTTAAAAGGAACGTGTTTTAAAAGATTTTGATCACAGCGTCATCTAGCGATAATCATTTAAAACAAAAAAAGTGTCGTGACAACTTTTCGTAAGATTTTTTTTCCGTCTAGCCCCCTTTCGATAACGCGCGATAAAGAACTTCGTTCCAATAAGAACTACCCAAATCTGGCCCCATGCCCCTTAAATCTTAAAAGTTATCTTGAAATACGAGCAATGCTATGCAACTAGTAAAGTTCCAGTACAACTTATGAATGTGGACTTGTATAAAACCGTGAAAATGATTTATTGGGCACTAGGCACGCTTCTACGCTGTTGTTTGTGGATGTTCAGCCTTATGTTGTAGCTTTTAAAGCTGTTTTTGGCATAGCATTAAAGTTTTTGGTTGTGTTAGTTTGCTACTTCATGTTGACTTTTTGTGCTTTATGTGTCGAGTAAGTTCTAGATATGCTGTTTGAAGAATATTAGACTTTTGTCTCCTAGAAATTCACTTAGAATTCTAATCATAGAAGGCAAGAGATTTACGAATTGATTTACGCAATTACTTCTGCACCAAACACTGAAAAAAGTAGTCTATTACTGACTTAAATTACAGTCAAAATTATCAGCTATCTGCGACTGCAAATCGGTTCAGAAATTCCAGAACAAACAATAATTTCGTCAATGTATTTATGCGTTAGTCGTAATTTTGATAAGGCATTTGACCGCGGATTTTTTAAAGAAGGTACATATTGCAGGAGGGTGATGAGTACTCTGTTCTAATACGTGTTACAAAAAATAGGTATAATTACAATTATTTTTTTTTAAATCTAAACTCGACAAAACTACCTCAAAATTTCGGCTAAAAGAGTGTTGACTAACGACCTCTAGTGATCTCACGCACCCCACACCTCCACCACACCCATCAGCTGTCGAAAAACCATAATTTTGCAAGAGAATCAGCTACCATGACCTTCAATATGTACCCACACTAAGAAATCACCCTGTATATTTGAAAATTACTAATTTTTTTTTTTTTTTTTATTGCCATGTAGGCAGACGAACTAACGGCCCACCTGATGGTAAGTGGTTACCGTCGCTCATGAACCTCTGCAATGTCTGTAATTTTATGTATGTGTAAATAGATCAGGTAGGCCAAAATGGAAGTAGATAGGCAGAAAACTGTAATAAATTACCGAGCTTGTTTACTATAATTATCATCTTAATATATATATTTCTTGTGTACGTGTGTATGTGACTGAACTCCTCCTAAACGACTCGACCAATTTTGATGAAATTTTTTGTGTGTGTTCGTGGAGATTCGAGAATGGTTTAGATTTACAGTTGGTCAAGGTCTGATGATGGAGCTGGAAGGTGGCTATGGGAACTCCGTCATTAAGCAAGATAACCTCATCGTGTTTAGGCTTTAATGAAGAGAGTACTTTTAGAAAATTTCCGGGAACAATTCCTATGCGACGCAGACGAAGTTGCGCGGGTCAGCTAGTTTAATTATATTATTTTTATTATCTGAGTACACCACGAGCTCAACTTACAAGGTCAGAATTCAACAACTTTACGAAGCCAAAATCACAAGAGACGTAAGACCTAGATTTACTCGAGCCCTAACAGAAGGGCTTAACTTTATTCCCTTTACGCATAAACAATTCAACCCTTTACCTTCAAAGTTGGACTGACCATGTCCAATAAACAGTTCTGAGGGCATAAGTTCTCTGATACAAGAGAAGTGTGTCGGTAGAACTTTGGCAGGTCAGCTATAAATCTAAAGGGCTGCCCTGGGGCACCTTTGATTGGGGTTGTAGAGAAAATGTTTTAAATTCCCGAGAATTTTTCAAATATAAGTTTAGGGAATTGAGTCTGTTATTTGCGTTAATATAACAGAATATACTCTATAACAAAATTGTAGGTGAGAACTAAATTTTGAATGCAAGAATAGGAGTAAAAAACAAATTGGTTGCCTGTAAAGTCGGTATACGGGCGAAAGTTTTACGTGACAACGACTCGGACATGGTTAGCCCGCCTAAGAGCGAGAGAGACAGACATAAGTGAAAGGCACGCGTGCCTCCCACACGCTCTCATTGTGAGCGCATAACGTGAGCGGAGCGTAACGCAGTTTCTTGAAGTGTCACCCGGCAAACCAATTTATAAGACGTTGTCACGTCAAAAAACAATGAGAATTATATCACTACGACATGAATTGGTCAGACAACATTCGTCAAAAATTACCTTCAATAAGTAGACCTGAGCCCAGCAGCGGGCAGTAATGGATTGCTACAGTACAGCCGAAACTTTATTGCAAATTTAGTCTTGCAGAGGTTAATTTCACTTTAAAAGCTTCGGAAATAAAAAAAAACACCCGAAAGTAAATATAAGGTACATCCACTTCGTAGTAACCGTTGTAAAGTCAAGTGGTTTTCTTATTTCTGATTCCGTTCTATTTTTTTTTCTAACAGTTTTGACTTATCCAAATTGTTGTAATTATTTTTAACTTGGCAACACTGCTCGTCTACTAACATGGATACGGTACGTGTGAACACAAGTTATGCTACATACTAATACATTAGTTATTGGGAAGGTTAACTGTTGGAAAAGGGGAATCAATTCTTGTTTTATCACAACTTTTTGGTTACGAAACTTTTTTAGCGTTTATTATTTTATTTTTTTGGTTTTTGATACGTTAATGGAAGGAAATGTCGAGATCACTGTCTTGCCTGTTAGACTACAGGCCCATGAAGAAAAATGATGGGTCATTTGAAACATCAGGTGACCTATCTAAAACGAAATTCTAGCATAAAATAATAAGATTCAGTACTATGCCGTCACTTGTAAGCTCTCCAACTGAGTGCAGGTGAGCATTCGAAAGTACAGGTAGACTGAGTACATTTTGGTCATATATTTTTATACGGCATTCTTACCACCGATAGAACCTTGAAAAAAAAATAAGAAAACGCTCAGTGCCGTACAAAAATGTTGCGCCACAAAGTCGGATTTTTTTTTTAATTTTCCGACAATTACCGGGGTATATTTAGTCATTTGATTTTGTACGGCATCTGTATCATACTATTTAAATACTGCTTCTAATGCATTATTCCTCAACGCCGTACAAAAATCATGCGACAAGGGGAAAAAACGATGGTCATTTTTCTTCATGGGCCTGTAGTCTATGTATATCTGTTGGTCATTTTATAAAATATTTTGATTTCTTAGCAATCGTTTCCCGTTTATAAATAGATTTTCTTTTTCGGTGCCCCCCAAGCGCTATGAATGGTCTATCTTAAATAAGGTTAGAGAATAGTTCTATATGGTAGTATGATGATCGCCTATCTACAATGCAATAAAAAGGTTTAATTTTGAATCAGACATTTTACACTTTAATATAAAAGAAAGTAAATGTCCATAGATTAGTAAAAAATATTCAACATTTTACTGTGAGATTGTAAACGTAAAAACAAGTGTATTTCCGTTAAGCTAAGTACTATTCTATATAGTTTATGCAAATAAGGAACACTGGATAGCTTGGAAACCGCAGTTCCCTTGGCACCGGTTTAGCACTGTACGTTTGCAAAATACCGAGCTTAAGTTAATTCGCGGATACAAGAAAAAAACATTTAATGGATATTCCTTAAAAAATATTAAATATTCGACAATTTTTCAGTTACTATTGTTAATTAATCAAATCTCGCAATTTCTGACATATCAACTAGTCCGGTCAAATTAGACTAAAAAATAGGGGTAAGGTTACAATAATTCGCACTTGGCTGAATTTTGGTAGGATTGTTCAAAACACTATTATAAAGGAAATGTGAAAAGTCCTCATCGATCCGGCACGTGCAAAAAAAATTACTCGGGGTCTAAGGTCCCAAAAACGGGTTTTTCGCGTTTTTCAGCAAAATGGTAAGTTTTATCATAAAATTAGCTCAGACAAAAATGAAGATCAGATAATTATCAATAAAAAATGTCTAAATACTTTTTTTCCTAAGAGCCACCATTTTTGAGATATAACGATTCAAAAAGTTGAAAGATATCATCATTTTGATAGATCTGGATCGGCACATGAGCTTTTGCCTGAAAATCTTTTGCTGGAAAAGCTTCTCTTACTCGTGGCACACGTTCTTCTAGTAAAACGGAATCTTTTGAAGTAACAATTTGAATAATACTCATTATGTGGAGCGTATTATTACCGTCTAGCGTATTTACATTAATATCAGCATTGTCTACAAGGTATTGAATAAGTGTGCCACTTTCTGGTCGTAGGACATGAAGAGGACGAGGAAAAACTGCAGCTGCTTCGTACCTTATTGTATCATTATAAGATATATAATATTTCCTCCATTGCCAGATTCGTAGATTCATCTTACGGTCGACCGACTTTAACCCCAGTTTTAGGTCTTAAGAAGGAATTTAAGCAGTCATAATGATACTTAGCCTCAGCAGCAACTAAACCGTATTCGTATTCTACTCGAGAAAGAAGAGTTTTAAACACGTGTTTTCACTCCAGAATAATTCGTAAGTTCGAATTATTCGCACACCCCTAGTATTAAGATATTTTTTATTGATAATTATCTGATCTACAATTTTTGTCTGAGCTAATTTTATGATAAAACTTACCATTTTGCTGAAAATCGCGAAAAACCCGTTTTTGGGACCTTTGACCCCCAGTAACTTTTTTTGCACGTGCCGGATCGATGAGGACTTTTCACATTTCCTTTATAATAGTGTATTGAACAATCCTACCAAAATTCAGCCAAGTGCGAATTATTGTAACCTTGGATGTCTAAATTGACCGGACTAAACAGCCGCTCTGCTATGCTAGGAAGCATTGATTATAACAAATGATGATGATCTTGTCATACCTTCTAACTTCATCATTAAATTAGCTTCATGGTACCATAATATTGCATTGACACATGATGTACTTACATAGAATTATGCGAGCAGAATTTCACCTCAATTGGAAACCGGAATATTGGTCAAATTCAACTTGCAAAATTCCAGTTGAACTAACATATTAAGATAGGTACATCCAGGCCAAATTAATAAAAAAATAGGCTTATTCAGACACTCGCGGTTTTTTATAATACTTTCATGAATTTTCAACGGGTTCTTAGCACGATATTTAATTCATTGAGTTGTCTCGGTATTTCAACGTTGTTGCAAACGTCATGATCACGAGAAGACTGGATACTGCGGTCGATTTAAGAGCGAACAAATCTGTCTACCCTCGTTCTCGTTCGCTTTTGGGTAGTACCACTGGAACTCAAACTCACATTACGATACACCACACTCACTGTATCTACAAGACTCTCTGAGCATCGAGAAATCAAATATCGAGACAACTCAATGAATTAAATATCGTGGTAAGAACTCGTTAAAAATGCATGAAAGTATTAAAAAAATAGAGTTTTTCAGCCATTAAATTACCAAATTATGACAGTATAATTCTTTAAATACAAGCGTATCCAGCATTTCGCGACTCAATGTCACCAAAGGAAGTTCAGTGCTATAGATCGTTAGGTATTTTAAAAACGTGCACACTCCGCCGGCTAAACGATGGTTCAGTATGTGTGGCTCGTAGACTTGACTACTTTCCACGCTCGATCGATTCCACAAACTATGGAATGCCTTTGTAGTTTCTTCCAATATTTCCGGACTATTTTTATTTTATCGTACATTTTTTTGCAGGTTGTTGGGCAAAGGACTTTTGTTGTTATGGTTGCATCAACAAGCTTGTTTGTAAAGGTTATCATATTGTATTGTTAAAAAAATCCTTTTTTTACTACTAATAAGTTATTTTTAAGTATAATTTTAAGTACTATTTGTTACTTACAGTTTTCATTGTCCTTGTAAACAGGGGTGGGGACCTGGTGATCTGTAACACAGGTTTTCCTTTCACAGACACCAGCTCTGCACAAACTGTAAGGTTTAATATATATTTTTTGTATAACAATGGTTACTGTGTGAAGATAAATAAATAAATTATTAAATTATTATTGTATTGGTGAACGGTAATTTTCTAAAAGACATAGTAGCAAAATGAATTTTATAACTTAGCTGTCTGAAGATAGCTTTTATTGTTATATCAAAATCGAATACAAGAATTTTAATGACAGGCTACCCATTGGTAAGAAGTAGCTTGCATAAGATCTTACTCACTGTGTGATACATTCGTACAAAATTTTAGTTTTCACATGTTTCAGAAACCACCAGAATTTACATCTCAGTCCATAATTATTATCTGTTCCTCATAACAAACGAAATAAGAGAATTTTTTGCACGTCTGCTACACCAATATCAAGATTTAATAAAAATTCAGCGAAAATACTAAAATGAAAGTTGGCAGAAGTAGAGTATTTTATCGTTTTATCTGTAGGGTTTGGTCCAACTTGATAAAATTTCGTGTGCTGTATTTTTTTTTGTATAGGTCAAGAGCCTAAATACCAGTTTTTAACATCGTTATTAAAATGAATATAGCAAGATAATAACTAGGTTTTTTTTTTAAAACACCGATTTTAATCAAGTTTCATAAACAACGTCTACTTTCATATCATAACAGAAACACGAAAATAAACACAACAAATAAGTAAATAAGAATTATAAGTCATTGTGAGTCATTATCAACTTCACTCACACACACAGCCTTTCCAAATCTAGCACCACAATCTTTTACAAAGTAGGTCTAATTAGGTCAAAACTAAACGCCTTCTCTATGTAGCTTGGGCCAAGCACCGTGTCAGCAGGCGTCCGGGTGGGACCATATTGGATTACCGCTGACGAAACCCGCTGACGCGACGGCGACGCAGCGGATCACGACTTCCTACCGTACGAAACCGACCCTCACTACTATCATACAGAAACTAACCTTAATACAAAATACGAACACACACATGAACATACAAAATATGATACATGTGCCTACATGGCAGTAAAAAACATATATATATATACCCCCCTCATCAGTCTATGTCCATTACTGGACATAAGTCTTTTTTTATTGCTTCGTAGGCAAACGAGATAACCCCAAATATCGCTACAAAGACCGTTCTTAATTGCATCTAGTGACTTATCGCAATCAGACCAACTTTATAGGTAGTCCCGTTACGCCTATCTATTGGCTATCAAATAGAAGTTTTCGGTCCAATTGAACATCCCTTTTACGCAAAATGCCACTTTAAAGATGCAATTCTTCGGACTACGTCGTGACCTTGGTCTTTCTGCAGATCTCCTCGTTTCTGATTCAACCACGATAAAAATACTCAACATTGACCTCTTCATTGCTCTCTCACCGTCATCATCTCTTTGGATCTGAAATACCAAGTGGATTCAAAGAAGTTCAAGAGTAAGTACCGCAACATTTCAGAAACGTCATGTATACAAAAATTAAAGTCAGATTTGTTGATCCTAGTAAAAGTGTTTATAGTACAAGTCGTTAAGCTGGAATAGACATTTTTACCTCTGTATCGTAAACTATTCTGGACCCCTACTCCCATCTCACTTTTATTGGGTTTGTTTTGATGGACGTCCCAAAATGACATGTGTTTCGGATATAATGAAATTTTAATGTTTGTTGCCCTAGAAACTGCTTAAGAGCAAATTTGGGTGAGTTGTCAATGATGTTCAGGTGTCTCTAAAATATATTTTCTATACTTCGTTGTATGCAATTTTCTGATTTTTGTATTTTCCATGACAGAAATACGAGTCTAAGGCCCACCTTGTAACTGGTGACTACCGTTCATGAATCGCTATAATGTCAGTATATTGGAGAGCCGTTGCTCATCACCTTTTACTCATTACATATCCTGAACATTGTTTAAAGAGACATGTCATAGCACTCATAGCGCTCCGGGAATACCGGTAAAACGTCCATCACATCGTTTGTCGTTTGCCAGTGGTGTTGTGTTGGATTTCAAATCTATGCCAACATTATAAAGCTGAAAAGTTTGTTTGTTTGTTTGAATGCGCTAATCCTAGGAACCACTGGTTCGATTTGAAATTTTTTTCAGTGTTGGATAGTCCATTTATCGAGGAAGGTTATTATATCCCTTTGTGATGCAGACGAAATTGCGCGGGTCAACTGGTCGAATATTTTATTTAAATAAATTGTTCAACAATTAATATGTAGTCACCTGCAGTAAATTGTATCGCCCTGTCTGAAACATCTGTTGAGCGAATATTCAAAGTATCTTTTTATTAACGTCAACAGGTGAAACTGACAGGGAAGGGGGATAAAATATTTCGAGATATATTTTATGATTTACACTTTATAGTGTGTTTTTTGTTGGTGGAAAGTGATAATATTGTAATTTTTATTACATTTTGGAACTTTGCGCTATCATTCATGCAAGACATGATCATAAAAACATTGTATTATTGTTTCCATTTTGTTACAAGTAGTAGTTAAGGCAAGTTACTGCTGCTCATGAATCGGTACAATGCCAGGACATAGAAAAGCTAACCATGTCATCTTCCGCAGAAGACTTCTTAAAGTTGAAGTTTCTAAGAAAAGTAGTTAGACAATTATATGCTGTTAAAAGAAAAAAAAACAATAGCTTTGCATCTTCGAAGTATTTTTCTAAACATAAACACAGACTAGAGTCAAAAATTGCTTAAATCGACAATATTTTATTGAATATAAACGCGGGATTGCGACCTCCTCGGTGGCATCAAGTTAATTCAATATGGCGCCCGACGTGGCGTCATGGCCGCGAGGCGACATAACCTCAAAATCACATCAACCCGTTTTAGATTAGTGGAAAATTAAACTACCATGTTATATTTACGCTCGAATAAATTTTAGATACATTTAGGGTGAATCATGTTATGGTTAAGTGAAATATCTTGCAATATTTTCGAATGAACAACTTCAATTTATTTTGTATCTTTGTATCTTGGAAAAACCATTTGACCAAGTGACCATCTTTTTTCGGAAATGATGTCTGGTTGGAACGATTTTTGCAAAACTTGTTTAAAAAACATAAACAGTTGGCTAAACTTGTGTAAAAAATAATTGCATTCTTGAACTGAAATAGTGTCAAGAATTGCAGCGGGGACCAATCGGACCGAGTGACTCTGAAGTTTAGGTCTCACATGAGTTTTTTAATATTTTATCTTTTACATGTGTAGGTGCCATCAGGTGAAACGAAAATGTAGTGGACATTCCAAATCTTAGCCGAGACAAATCGTCAACAGTACAATTTCGAAGGCCTCATGATAATATTAATAGCAACAAAGGATAAACTAAACAGCAGTTCTACAGCCATAGACCTTCTAAATACTATAAAACCCTATTCAAACCAAACTTTAAGGAAACTCCTAAATTACAAGTATTAGTATTCAGGTTTCAAATCAACTAATCAGACCGCAAATAAAATAGTATCCCGTGTAATCCCGGGGGATGCGTTCCGCAAATTGCTCTCCGTTTGCGTTCGGATGCGATTTCCGAATTTGTTGGACCCTAACAAGCTTTGAGCCGCCGAGTTTGGTTCCAGAATGATCGGACACGCCTCAATTAGCGAGGCGTATGAGAACTATGTTTGGATGCGGTTTAATATTTTACAAGCTTTATATTAACTTGCACTGGATGTAACTATGTCAATTCGGATGGAATATTGCAAGTCAAAGATTGAGCTGACATTTAGCATTCAGATGTATATCGAAAAACAATGTATAATAATATGACAAAATGGCGCTGATCTGATGATGCATTCGAAAGGTGGTCATAGGAACTCTTGTGCTAAACAAGATAAGCTAAGACCCGTCGTGTTTAGGCTCGTTTTACTTGTATTAGCTAGCACTCTACTGCTACATGATATCCAGAATCTTAAAAACTCGTAGTTAAAAAGACCAAAAAACTTGAGAGGTGACATGGGACACCCGAATAGTACGAAGTTCCTTTCGATTAAAAGATATGTTATATTTTTTTTTCTAACGTAACGCGCGATAAGGAACGTTGAAGATTTTGATCATAGCGCCATCTAGCGATAATCATCTAAAACGAATAAGGAACGTGTTTTAAAAGATTTTGGTCACAGCGCTATCTAGCGATAATCATCTAAAACAAAAAAAGTGTCGTGACAACTTTTCGTAAGAATTTTTTCCGTCTAGCCCCCTTTTACAACGCGCGATAAGGAACTTCATTTCAACAACTATGATATTTAGTTTCATTACCATAGCCGTTTACACAATTCTTACATGCCTATAGATTCTAACCACACATCCGAATCGTTTCTAAAGTCCACGGTCTAACAGAAAGCGGTCAGGATGAGTTGTGTATAAAGTTTTGAGTAGACGCTCATTTTCGTTCGCCAGTTGGCTGGGATAGTTATTCGTCGACCGCTAGGTAATAAACTCGGAAAAACTGTAAAGGGTTCGCTCCAGTTGAGAAGTTCGTGAAAAGTTTGAGAGAAACCAAAAGGCTTGGGGTGTGTTCTGTTCTTGTTACTTCGTTTTTTTTCGTATTTAATTGTTGATTTACTGTTGTATTAAAAGTAGTCGGTATTACAGCCACTTTATATTATTTATGATCGCATAGCCCAAAGAATTGCATCTTTGAAGTGGCAATGGGCAGGACACATTGTGCGAAGAACGGATAGCCGATGGGGCCGAAAAGTTCTGGAGTGGCGGCTACGAACCGGTAGGCGCAATGTTGGTAGACCCCCCACAAGATGGACCGACGATCTGGTCAAGATCGCGGGAGGTCACTGGTTGCAGATGGCGCAGGACCGGTCGATGTGGTGAGGTTTGGGGGAGGCCTATGTCCAGCAGTGGATGTCTATAGGCTGATGATGATGATGATGATCGCATTCGAGATATCAAAATTTATTTTCCATAAACTGTACTACAAGAGAAACATCACATAAATTATTGCTTCTTGCAACTACTAGTAGATGAGTAAGTTACTTAAACTTCATATAACATAACAGGTACTGAAATATGGGTCTGTATAATTGAAAGAATTTTAAATTAAGAATTAACTTAGATATCTTTACTATGTCTTCTCATAATCTTAAAATATATCTCAATAAATTATACTTCGAACAGTAGCCAGCAGCTATTACTTTATCTTGCCACACTTAGCTGTAATCTTCTAAATAGTTTTTTCTTTCAATACATTATTCTTTATCTAATATATAAAATTCTCGTGTCACGGTGTTCGAACTTGAACTCCTCCGAAACGGCTTGACCGATTTTGTTGAAATTTTTTGTGCTTAGCCGGTATCTATGAGAATCGGCCAACATCTATTTTTCATCCCCCTAAATGTTAGGGGTAGTGCACCCCTAAATTTTTTTCTTATTTTTTCGGCGCAGACGAAGTTGCGCGGTGCAGCTAGTAATTTATATATTCTTTAGCCTTTCCTGTTTTTAATTCCTTTTTTTTAGCATGATTCGAATTATTTTTAACTTGTTCTTTGTATGCATATTTGTGAGAACTTGTAATTAGCCATAAGTCACTATGTACTTCTAACTACATTTGTACCTAGCTGTAAGTTTTCCTAAAAATGTAAAATAAAAGTCAAAATTGTTTTCTTCCGTAAAACACAGTGCACTTTTCATCAACTGAATTCACGTTAGAGAACAAGGTTCTATTAAAATAGCGAAGGTACATAGAATATACGATTAGAAGAAAAAAGAACATAACAAAAGCAACAATTGTAGAACAGATGTTGTTCTTATCGCAAATAAAATTAACGGTCCTTCTTGTTATCTGACGAAGGCGACTAAACTTGGCACTTCCTTTATCTAGTTATCCCATAAATCATTTTATCCTGTCGCTTTTTATTACTCGCTTTCGAGGACTGAAAATGCCGCTTGTGTTACAAGCTTAAGCGATAAATATTAAATCAATTTATTTGTGGTAACTGGATAATGTACGGTTTTTATAAATTTTAATAATTTAACTTTCTTTTTAGCTCTTTTAGTAATCTTAGTGTTAAATCAATTTTGGTTCATGAAGTATGGTAGTGTGATGATATGTTTTACAACGTATTAAAGTGTGTCCTTATAGTTGGCAGCAGCTATCGAGTCTGGACCTAATCAAAGACATTGAAGGTTAAAGACCATTTAAAGAATTAAACAAACTGTTGTTATTCCACTTCGTCTAACAAAGAACCTTATTACAATTAAAGAAAGTCTCTATTTCTTATGACTTGCGCCAAACAAGAAAGGGTCTTTTGTTTCCTTTATCTTAATGCGGTTTGATTAAGGCATTGTGTATTGCGAAACCATTTGTTACTTCGTTAGGATCCCTCAAGTTTTCTTATCAACTTTTAAAATATCTTAATCAGTTCCAAAGATATTATTGTTTCCAAATTGTTTCAGTTTTGTTGAAAATTAGAAAGTATTCATTAAGTTTCTTTGCATACTTAAACTTAATACACATATTTGAAAGGTGTACGGTCTGTACATGCATTTGTCGTTCGGATATTGTTTTGACGCTAACGTCGAAAGCTGCTGCTAATTCAGCTGTAGATTGTGTATCATCAGCTTCCAGAATCACCTTTAACTCGTCATTATCGAACTTCGGGTAGAAATTCCCAGAACCCGAAGCCAGCAAACCACGAGTGAGAACTGGTATGAAAGGTGAATAGCAAATTAAAAATTAAATAGTTAAATAAGGGCCCCGATAATGTTGGAGGTTAGGTAGGAAAAAAAAAGCCAGCAAACCGATTACAGGTGGTGCTTTTTTTAAAGTCCAAAGATGTTTTCAAACACATACTTTTAAAATAAACATCAATAAAACCATAGCTATCTTTAATTACACCACAAATTGATAGTAAAGTCCAAATAAAGATCAAACCAATACAAATATAGAATTCATTTTATTGAAATGTATACGTCGATCCTCTTGGGTGATATTAAACTCAACAATTGTATAATTTATGCCGGGGCATGGTCCCACGGGCGACGTTTGGTAGTCTGCTCAGCGGTACTTCCTTGATTATTGAATGTTGGAAATTATTGGGAAATAACTTTTTTGTTGTGGAAATTGTGGTTTTAAAGTGGCAATTTGAACTCTAATTTTGTGTTGTGATTTCATTGGATATCAAAACGGTCCAAAAGTTCATTCTATAGAACATGATGGTTGTTAGTCGTAAATTTGATTAGTAAGGATATTAACTGAAAAATATGGTTTAAAAGTAGACTTCGATGCAATATGGCTAAAATTCCTGCTCTATTATTATTGTCACGATGCAGTCATAGAGTTATTGTTTTTGGGACGAAGTTCCTTATCGCGCGTTATCGAAAGGGGGCTAGACGGAAATTCTTATGAAAAAGTTGTCACCACACTTTTTTGTTTTAGATGATTATCGCTAGATGGCGCTGTGATTAAAATCTTTTAAAACAATTCCTTATTTTGTTTTATATGATTAATGCTAGATGGCACTGTGATAAAAAAATACTAATAAAAATTCTTACACTAATGGTGTCCCTTGACACCTCTCAAGTTTTTTTTTCTATAATTTCTATTTTGGGGATAATTTGACAATCTTCTTCCTCCTCCTTCCAGTATTAATCAAATTGCTAACTTTCATCCTGTAACATAGTGTTTTAAAGGCGTGATGTAGCCCATAGACTTGCCTACATAGAAATAAGACAAACCCGTTGCCCTATCTTTAAAAAATGCACAATAAAAAATAACCCACAAAGTTCAATTTCGCGAAGCCACACATATGCGAAGCTACACATGTTCTACGCATAAACATACATCGCATCTCATTTTCATGTCATTACATAACATCACGCCACGTTAGTGCGACCGAGAAATTGTGCATCTGTGTCGTTTAGCACGTGTTATGTGTTAATTTTGTTATTGTATGGATATGGGAACATGTGTTACTTGCTGTGAATCTGCTGATTAAATCTTTCGTGATCATTTCGTGTTGGAGTGTATTTGAGATTATTCGTTATATTTCTGGGTCGTCTATCGATCTGTATTTTTTAATCAATAGCACAAAATAGAGAACTAGACTTTTGTTGAACTATTGGCGCTTGTTTTTTGGCCAAGATGTTTTCCTGCCAATCTCATTCCTAGGATCCTTAGACAATCAACTGTTGTATCGAAATTGGGAAATTCTCATTACAGTGATTTAGCACTAAATTAGCCGTTACAGTCCAAATAATTGCTTTTAATTTACCCTTTCAGGACAATAAGATGGCTGAGACTAAATATGCGAATACTACACAATATTTAAGTTATTCTGTAAAGTAAGAGATATCATTAGAAAAACAATTGTAGGGTGTACAAATTTCATTTTCCTTTTAATTTCATGGGAAACATTTTAACACAACGTACCTACGTTAGACATTCATTAAGAAAATATCGATTCAATAATAATCAATAACGATTTTTGTAGAAGGGAAAAATATTTCCTGTGAGCGTGAAAGGGTTAAAGTTGCAATGGTTAGGACACTTTATTTGAAAACTGGATGACCTATAGTTTGGAAGTTCACATATGGGCTGCAGGCGCAAAAAGTGACTTCTCACAAGTTAGACTGTCGGCCTGTTCAGAGTTGTGGGATGTCACTGGATATACTTATGCAGTCTTGAACCGGTCTCTATTTCAATAATTGAGGGATTGCTATGTTTAACGGTTGTCGCGACGGGAAAGTGTGCCGCAGTGCGTAACACGTCGCGCCACCCCGCATAACCCCGTACTGGGTTCTGGCCTCAGTCGGGGTTCGGACGTTGAGTGTGAGCGGTTGGAGGTTTTAGTGAGGTTCAACTCCCCCGCGGGGCGAGTGGCGATCCGTCGATTTCCTCCAACTAAAACAAAAAAAAAATGTTTAACGGTTGATGTCTACAAGCTAATTGCTGGTTCACACATGGATATATAAAAATTTGATTGAACGAGGCTTAAGAAGCATCTCACCCAGCAGATCCTTCGACTAGGATATCTTCTTAGGTGTCGACTAAACATCTTGACTTAAATAAATTATTAAAAACCAAACTCCCAAACAAGATCATAGATATGAAGGTATCAAACATGAAAAGTAAGTATCGTATCATGTAACCACACACTCGGTCGAATAATCCCACAGTTGGGCGACCACTAATGGCGGATTACTGAGGACAGTCCGCAATCAACGGGGGATGAGAGTAGAAATGTAAAGACACGGGGATCTGTGTTTGATACCGGATTATAGTATGGATTAAATAAGATAACGATACTTATTATTTGCAGTGTTTTGTTTTGGAAATTCGATAGTTAACTTAAGGATACTAAGACTCGATGAAAAGTTTCTGGAATTCATATTTATTAACATACATTTATTTTAATAAAAATGAATATCGAAATGCCCTGGGTGATGCACGTGGTCGTTCTCATTTATGCTATATTTATTATTTTATATTCCACCGAGTAAGAACATTAGATGCAGAATGTATGTATGAATTATGAACTGTGGTCACAGTACAACAGAAACCACACAAAATGAAATATAGCGTATATTTCATTTTGTGTGACACAGATGAAGTAGCGTAAGTAATTTAGCACTATTTTTTTTTATTGCATGATAGATAAACGAGCCTACTGCCCACCTGATGGTAAGCAGTCACCGTCTCTCATGAACCTCTGCAATGCCAGGGCAATGAAGGGCTGTTATCTATCGCCTACCGATACAAGACTTTTCTTAAACCTCGTTTAGGGACATGTCATAGCGCTCCGGGAACACCGCACTTACCATGTTTGATAATATCTACTCGTTTAAATGTAGAATACAAGATTACTATTACTATACAAGATAATGGCAAAATCGTATACGACTTCATAACTCTTTGGCTGTTCTAAAGACAAAATGCATTTCCATCTCATAACGAAGGCTCAAGGAACGGGCATCGATATTTTCCTCTCAATAAACTCCTATTTTCAAAGAAAACACGCCGTTCGAGGCGATTCCGGGAGATTTATGGCCATTTTTAAAGTTTCCGTACGGAATGCATCTTGCGACTCGGTAAATAAAATGTACTAAAGGAGATTTACTGCAAAACGAAGTGAAGCAACGGAATTGGGAGAAAGTCTACAAAGAACTGGACTACAAAAGCGAGTTATTTTATTGGAAATATTTTTAAGGGCCAACTGATTCCAAATTTTCCATTCGAAAATAGTATTGTTCTTGTTTATTTTAGATCTTTTACTTTGTTGAAATGTACTCAAAATCGGACCGTTGTTCGTGTTTTCTATGTAGCCGTTAAAGCAGTCTGCCAATAGTTGTGGTGGCCGAGTGGTCGAAGCGCATCCTTCCGTAGAGGTCGCGGGTTCAAATCCGGCTTGTACCTCTAAATCTAAATGTGAAAAAGATTTATGTGCAATTTTTCAGAACACCACTGGCTAAAAACGGTGAAGGAAAACATCGTGAGGAAACCTGCATGTCGGAAAAGGGTTCTAAAAAATCCTTTGAAGATATGTGAAGTCCCCAATCCGCACTGGGCAAGCGTGGTGGACTATGCCTGATCCCACTTCTGAGGAGACCTGAGCCCAACAGTGGGCAGTAACGGGTTGGTACAGTACAGTACAGTACAGTCTGCCATGCCTAATTCGTTTGAGTCTCCTTTTCATTAATTTTAGCTAATGGTCATTTTTTGTTTATCAAAATTTTATCAATTAATAGTAGCATAATTCAGAATTTTCAATTTGGTTTCAGATTTCAGCATTACTAACAACCATTTTATCTTAGGTAATTTCTACTTGAATTCTCTATAACTGTATCACACTTTAGTCATTTATATCATAACTAGCTTTTGCCCGCGACTTCGTTCGCGTGGACTTCAGGTTCGTCCCGTATTATCAAAAATTGTAGCCTATGTGTTATTCTGATGTATAAGCTATATTGTGGTAAAGTTTCATTCAAATCCATTCAGTAGTTTTTACGTGAAAGAGTAACAAACATCCATACTTACAAACTTTCGCCTTTATACATAATTTTTTTGTAATATATATTAGATTTGCTTCCACACAAACCAAGGTATATCCAGTTCTGTCAGAACCAGTACCTGTTATTAGCCATTTGACCATGCACTGTAATTGAAGACCCCCAGTGGTCCGTTGAGTCCCCGAGGGTACTGTTATCATGCTTGTCTGCCTTCGTAATCGGATGAGCAGGATCTCGAAATTGCTAGTAAATTGCAGTTTCAATTTTGGGGAGTAAATTTTGGTATGAGGCTTTTCTAATAATGCTCTGATGGTTTTTATAGCTCAATGTAAAGATTATACAGGGTGATTTCCTAGTGAGGGTACATATTGAAGGTCATGGTAGCTGATGGTTATATACGACCAGTAAAAATATTATTACCAAAGAATATGGCTTAATGCCTTAGTAATCCCAACTTAAAAATATCTAAAATTCTTGTAAAATGATGGTTTTTCGACAGTGGGTGTGGCGGAGGTGTGGGGGGATGCGCGAGATCACTACAGGTCATTAATCAATACTCTTTAAGCCGAAATTGTTTATGTTTGAGGTGGTTTTGTCGAATTTATTAAAATAATAATGTAATTTTACCTATTTTTTGTAATAATCCGTATTAGAACAGAGTACTCATCACCCTTCTGCAATATGTACTCTCTCTAAAAAATCACCCTGTATTATATATCGGTGTGCGATAATACTCTATCGAATCGATTTTGCAGTCTAGTTTGACGTAGTCTACGGTAATATTAAGATTAAAATGTCTACTGTTCTTCTAAACGCACCAAAATTTAATAACATGGCATATTATTGTTCTTTCGGGGACGGCGTGACGGAAAAGTGTGCCGAGAGCGTTACGCGTCGCGCCGTCCCACAAAACCCCGTGCTGGGTTCTGACCTCAGCCGGGGTTCGGACGCTGAGTGTGAGCGGTTGGAGGTTTTAGTGAGGTTCAACTCCCACATACCCCGCCCGCGGGGCGGGCGGGGATCCGGTGATTTCCTCCAACTGAAAAAAAAAAAAAAAAAATTATTGTTCTTTAATCGCGTTTCAATATTACAACAGAAAGAGAGTAGAAAATAAATCTTTTTTGAATAAGCCTAGATGAAATTACGGGACAGCGACGGAAACAATCATATTATTAAGTTCACAAATTATAGAATAGAATAAATATTTATTTCAAACTACAACAGAATACTTACACTAAACTAAATCTAAGTAACAAACATAGTTTGAAAACGGCTTCCGACTCAGCAATGTCGACAGCACCGAAAAACGGTACCACGACGCTGGTCTTCCGTCGGCACCAAGTGACGTGCAGGCAGGCACTGTGCTAATTAGCTACAAATAATATAAAATATATATATACATATATATCGCTAACACTGGTAAACTACAGAAACTGTATGTTTTAAGGCCAAAATATACCTTACTATGAGAACCTTGTAAAGAATTCCTATGATCTACTTTAAAAAAAAAACTCAAATATCAAGAAATAAAATATTTAATTTATTACAGAAAACAAAAGCGAATCCAAAATCAGTCTTCACCAGACTTCATCATTAAGTTCTAAGACTAATTGAACATTTTCTTAATTACCGAACACTTTGTATAGTACAATAGTATTCGTTGTTAAGTTTTTTGTTCATTGAAGCGAAGATAATTGTTTTATACAGCCTACTTTATTTAACAGCCTAATGACTTGTCTTGTGGTTGGCGTTGAATTTTGTGAAAGTAATCACGTTGGTCATGACTCTCTTGAATAATGTCTATTGAACTTGTAGTATAGATTAAAAAGTTATTAGTTTCAGTTTTAGAATCTTTTGTCGTAATTAGTACGTATTTTTAGTCTATTTATTCTTTGTGATTCATAAAAGAATACTGAGTTTGCACAAAAGACGTACTTGACTCAAAGTACCTATAAAATAAAAATTTGGTTTAATTAAAAATTGCAATTAAATTACAAAACTAAAAAGCGGAAGAAATGATAGAATAAAAAAATATAAAAGTCCTTGTTTTCTAGACATCATTTAGTTAAAGTGCCTTTAAGATAAATATAAAATTTTTACAGTTTGAACTGGTAAGGAATTCAGTGAGACTCAGCTAAGCATCAATAACAACTAGTACTCGAATATTGAAATATGACGGTTCTAGTTCTTTTTATACGTATTATTTTTGGTTTCTTCTATTCCTTGTAGGCAGACGAGCTTACCAGCCACCTGATCGTAAGCGGTTACCGTTGCTCATGGACCTCTGTAATGGTCAGCGGACACTGCGGGGCCGCTACCTACGGCATACCTTAAAGGACTTTCTTTAAGCCTCGTTTAAAGAAGGACAAGTCATAGCGCTCGGTAAGCACCGAGGAGGGGAGCTCATTCCATAGCCGGATGGTGCGTGGCAGAAAATAATTTTTGCGATCGCGGTGGTTCCAAATAGTAAGGATGAACTCCACCTCGACGACGTGGTAGAACGATGATAGAACGGAGATGTTGGAATCATCTCGAATAATTCTTCGGTATTATTGTATTACGTCTATCTGACCTAAAGTTCAGTTCACGTTGAACTAGCAAATGGGTGAATACTATACTTTACGGATTAGAATTTGAAATAAAAAAGAAGAAATGCAATAACATTCCCAACATAAATCACACAGCCCACGTATATTATTCCAATACCTCCCATCACGGTTTATATAAAAAAAATATCAATTATCACACACAGACGATAGTCATCAATTACCCCGTCAAATCATTACGACATCGGAACAAAAAGGGCGAATTTTCCCGAATTTCGGGGTAAAAGTAATTTTGTGAGGGAAAGTGTTGGTCTGGGTTCTTGCCGGTCATCGGTGGTCAGCGAATGACTGGCCGTTTCTTACTTATTCAGAAACGATTACTTGGGAGAATATTATCGGGGAATTGTGAAAGAAGGCCGAAATGAACCCTTTTTGTACAGCTGATTTCTTTATGTTTTTTTTATGAATTAAGCAAGACGCTAGTATTTTACATTCAAATTTCAAAAGGTTACTGTTTTGAAAAAAGAGAGAAATTAAATTAAAAGGTATTCATGATTAGTTATATTATTACAAGTAGAGGAAAAACATTCTAAATATAAAAAAAAACTTGAGAGGCGTCAAGGGACACCCGGATGGAACGAAGTTCCTTTCGATTAATAGTGAGGGAATTGTAATACAATTTTATTTTTTTAAGTTATAATAATTAGTAAGTTAAACTGAAGAGAGAGAGACAGACGTTTTAAACTAACTAATTATTGTAACTTAAATAAAATATTTTGATCACAGCGCCATCTAGGATTAATCATATAAAACAACAAAATACGGAATTGTTTTAAAAGATTTTAATCACAGCGCCATCTAGCGAATATCATCTAAAACAAAAAAAGTGTCGTGACATCTTTTTTATAAGAATTTCCGTCTAGCCCCCTTTCGATAACGCGCGATAAGGAACTTCGTTCCAATTAATACAGAAAAAGGAAAATACAGGATTAAGTTTAAATTTATGGCAAGTAAAATTATCAATGGTCCCCGCACTAGGTCTAGCATAGAAAGAGGTTTCCTGTGCGATGATTCAAAAAAATACCCAGTCGTCACAGAACACAGCACAAGATTACTTTGTAGGTATAAAAACATAAAAATAGTAATTTTTATTTTAGCGTAGTTGAACGAGCTTACGGTCTACCTGATAGTAAGAGGTTATATAGTACTCATGGACTACTTACCTTCGCTCAAAGAAGGCTATGTCTAAGAAAACGATGACTTGCCATATAGAACCTTTCTCACCTTTTTGGAAGAAACACAGGTCATAAAGGAACATAAAAGAGGGAAGACTACTTTGAAAACCCTAAAATATTTTATTCATAGTGTAAAATATTGACTAAAGCATAAGTTTTTAAAAGTCGAAGCGGGTGCCGAACCGTGGCTGCGGGCTGGCTTTTACGTGACGCGAGAGAATGCAGTCACTGCTACGATTCCAGTTAGATCTGTGTCTTATTGAGAGGAAGGAGCGGTTTAATAAGTAAAAACTTGAGAGTTGTCAAGGGACACCCGGATGGAACGAAGTTCTATTCGATTAATTAGTGAGGGAATTGTAATATATTTTTTTTTTTTTTAAGTTATAATAATTAGTCTCTCTTATAAGAGAGAGAGAGAGACAGACGTTTTAACTAACTAATTATTATAACTTAAAAAATAAAATTTTTTCCACAGCGCCATCTAGCATTAATCATATAAAACAAATAAGGAATTATTTTAAAAGATTTTAATCACAGCGCCATCTAGCGATAATCATCTAAAACAAAAAAAAAGTGTCGTGACTAATTTTCATAACAATTTCCGTCTAGCCCCCTTTCGATTCACCGGCGATTATCGCTGGCGATGCGACCTCCGCGCCCGGGGCGTAGTGCGTCCCCTGCGGGAAGCGGTCCGCGATCGGAAGGTCCAATCTCGGCGGTCCGTAATGGAGTCGTGGGAGAGACGGCTGGCCAACCCCACCTGGGGTCTACGGACCGTCGAGGCGATCCGCCCCGTCCTAAAGGATTGGGTGGGTCGTGGCAAGGGACGCCTCACCTTTTGGATGGTGCAGATGCTGACCGGGCACGGGTGTTTCGGTCGGTATCTGCACCGGATTCAGGTAGAGCCGACGACGAGGTGCCATCACTGTGTAGAGTGTGACCAGGACACACCAGAGCATACGCTCGCGCTGTGCCCCGCTTGGGAGCGGCAGCGTTGTGTCCTGGTCATGCAAATAGGACCGGACTTGTCGCTCCCGGGCGTCGTGGCGTCGATGCTCGAGAGCGACGAGTCCTGGAAGGCGATGCTCGACTTCTGCGAGTCCACCATCTCGCAGAAGCAGGCGGCGGGGCGTGTGAGAGAAAGCTCTTCTCTCTACGCAGAAACCCGCCGCCGTCGAGCAGGGGGTCGGGACCGGGGTCTGGCCCGGATTCTGGCCCCCTAAGAGTTTCGGGTCCCCAACGCATGCGAGTGCGAGCGGGGACCCAAGAAGGTGCCGTGTCTCGCTCAACACGCCCTTACGTCAGAGCAACCGGGGGATGGTAGACCGCGTACTCCCCGACCCACGCTGGTTCTGACCCAGCGGGGTATTCCGTGGCAGGGTGACACGCGGTCCCATCTTGGCGGGCTTCGGAAAGCCCGCCGACCGAGAGAGCCGGTGGCCGTATTCGCCGGCGGCTACCGGTTCGGCGTCCGGGGACGGAGTGACGGGAAAGAATGCCGATGGCGTAACGCGTCGCCCCGTCCCTCATAACCCCGTGCTGGGTTCTGGCCTCAGCCGGGGTTCGGACGCTGAGTGTGAGCGGTTGGAGGTTTTAGTGAGGTTCAACTCCCACATACCCGGTGATTTCCTCCAACTAAAAAAAAAAAAAAAAAAGCCCCCTTTCGATAACGCGCGATAAGGAACTTCGTTCCAATGAGTAAAAATATTTTAATTTTGAACGTATTTTTTTTTTCCTTTACTGATATTATGATACTGATGTTGTTGTAATTGCAGAAATGTCTATTATTGTGTAGGCTTTATTTTGCAACGAGTCGCCTGATCCTCCACAACCCCGCATTGGGTTTCAGCCTCAGCCAGAGTAAAGGAGCATTAGGTTTTAGCGTGGTTCAATCACATGCTCTACCTGCGGGGCAGTTGTAAAGGTTTTTCAACTTTCTTTCGATTTTTTCTTCTAGAATATTTTTTGAAATATTTCTTACAGGTAGCATGCTGCGTTACTATCGATTTTCATGTAGAAACTTCTGCAAATCTAGGCTTAAACATTATCGTTTACCACTAAAAGTCTTTCCTTATAAATAAAAATGAAAATAAAAACCGCGACCGCTTATCAAAGTGACCACATTCAAACGATCTTATGCATAGCGTAGTGCAACTGTGTTCACAGTGAAACAGACCCTTTCAGCATGTAAACAGCGCGGTGCCATAGAATAATTTTACAGAAATAAAACTTCATACAATTGTAGATGACCAGTATAGGGTCGTTTATGTCATAAAGGGGAAAGTCTCCTGGGATCGGGTTTCCTCAGTAGACAGAACAGTGGCGTGCAGTCTATAGAAGCAAATATGCATTGCATACCCTAGCTTTTCAAATTCTATTAAAATGACAAGAAAAATCTTTCAAATACGGTTTCTTTCATTGATATACACTCCGCATTCTTATTATTTGCACGTATTTAGTTACTATTGTTGCTAAAAAAAATAATAAAATGGATAGTAGCATGTAATTTATGAACAATTACGTCAAAATCTTCACTTCTGAATACCCTGACTAAAATATTTAAGCACGCTACTGAGAGAGAATAGATATGTCCACCACGATTGATCTATTAGTATTGGAGACTTCACAGAGTATATTCCCGTCTCCAATTTGCAGGATTGTCCACGATGTTTTAGTCAACGGTAATGTGATACCTACAATTTTGTACGTAATGTTTTTTTGCCTAAAGCAAATATACACACATTATTTGTACATTAAAAAAACAAGATTTTTAAATAGAGCAAAAGTACTTGTTTAACTTTGAAATATATAAGTATCATTAAAATTGGTCCATCCAAACTGAAAATGATATGCAGCTCATAAAATAGTTTAAAATAGCTAAAAAAGCGTTCTATGTGATAATTGAATTATTGTTTGTATTTTAATTTGTAATTTATTTTATTTTATTTTATTTTATAAAGTGAAATCAATTGTATTGGAATACTTAAAATTTGCGTGTGTTTTAATAGACAATTTTTAACTGTAAATTTATTCGAATCTGATTCCTTTTTTTTTTTCTCTGCAATGATCATATAATTATTATATTCATCTTACTTACTTTATTGAATTTTAGTGCTTTTTATTTTGGGTATACATATTATTATTAGAAATTATTTTGTGATATGTTAAGACTGATTGTTAAATATGTCATACTGTTGATGTTTCTTAAATAAATAAAATATATATAGTCAACTTGATAACCTTTTTCTTTTGGGAAGTCGGTCTCACATTCGAAAGCTTTACTTCTGCATATTTATTCTGTGGTTATATTCATAGTGAAACACACTCTTTCAGCTTGTAAACAGCGCGGTGCTTCACGTTTTGTATCCGATATTGCCGTGTCAAGTGCTGCGGTTCATATACGAAAAATTCACTGAAAACGAGCGCTTTGAATTTGAGTGCAAACTATGACTAGGTTTTGTAAGGTTTCTGAATAGTATTGAAGATATGGTTTCTTGGTTTGTCTTTCTTATTATTTAGTAGTGCAGGTGGATCGGTTCGTGGCCGCTACTCCAGAACTTTTCGACCCCATCAGCCATCTGTTCTTCGTTATGTGTCCTGTCCATTGCCACTAAAGACGCAAGTCCTTCTGCGGATCTCCTCCCATAAGATGGACCGACGACCTAGTCAAGATAGCGGGAGGTCACTGGATGCAGATAGCGCAGGACCGGCCGTTGTGGCTAAGTTTGGGGGAGGCTTATGTCCAGCAGAGGACGTCTATAGGCTGATGATGATAAAGCTGGTGGACATTTGAAAGGGATAATGTTGAGTTAGAAAGACAGAAGTGTTGTACGTTTCTGTACAATAAGATGTTTTGGCAAAATAATGTTTTGTTCCAGAATGGGACGGAATAAGATTTGCTTTTGATTTATTATGTGTCAGATTGCAGTGGTCCTGACAGTTTTAATACATGCAAATCCGTTACAGTCTCAACACTTGGAATTGTAAGGTCCGAAACTAATTGGTCTAAAGTATGGAATATAGCGAGTTTTGTATTATAGCGAAAACTCGGATTTAGGTACTCGTTTAATACGTTTTGAGTTCTTCCTCATGTTATAAATGAGCTAGTTTCTAGTTTTTTTCTTTTGAAACCTGACTTTTTATAAAGTTAAGTTAGGTGCAGAGAAAAAGTACATATATATAACACAGTTTTTTATCCCTTTCCTAGATTCTCGGGCGAGAATGGCTTTGCTAGTCTTTTATTCTAATATTTCTTTTAAATCACCAGACAAACAAGCCCACGTCCAAATTAATGTGGTCGACATATTATTAAGAGTTATTTACCAATTGGTGAGTGGTTATTTGCCAAATTTAAAATCGCTAGATTTTCTACCTTGTAGTAATGCAAGTTGCAAAACAATCGTAAATATTGTATGAGGTTCTTACCCGTTGCAGAGTGTTATACCAGATGTGACTGAATATGACTGTTCTTATAATACAACTGTTTACACAGACTTACCTTTCAGTTACAGAGTAAGGAATACTGTAAAAGATGCAGTTTTATAAAAACCAACCTATACTCAATAAATTGTGTTGTGAGAGACAAATTACTTGTCCTTCTTTGAACGGTTTTAAGAAAAGTGCTGAATGGGGCGTCATTATGGTAAAGAATGCCGTAGTGCGTAACACGTCGTGTCACCCTGTATAATCCCGTGGGTTCTGTCCTCAACTGGGGTTCGCACTCTAAGTGTGAGTAGTTGGAGGTTTCAGTGCGCTTCACATTCCACATATCCGTCGATTTCCTTCAACTCATAAAAACTCATCAGCATAATATTACAATGCTACACATTCAAATATTATAGGGTCTCAAACGTCCTGGCATTGCAGAGAACTATAAGCGACGGTAACTACTTACCAGACAGAAATACTTATATATTTTAACCTTCATACTTGAAAAACAATAATTTTACTTTGTACTCACTTTATACTTATAATTATTCACTACTCTGGCTACCAAAGATTTAAAATATCTCCAAATTTTTCATAGTCGAAAAGAATATTCATTCAAATTCAAATAGCCGTCATTTTACAAAACAATTGACTTGTCTCCTCTTAACTTTTCAATGAACAAAATGCATACACTCACCTAAAGAATACCTCCAGACACGATAAGTCCACATAACTCCGACATCATAAGTACTTCCAGCCTTCCCGGTTCCGCGTCTAAAGTGCTGGACAAACACTCACACGTGGGCCCCATCCCTTGGGGAAAACGGGGAATGACAGAATCAATTTTGATCTTGCCTTTCGAGGGGTTTCGAAATACCAGTTCTTTTGAACCCCTCGGGAAGTGGTATTAGGTTTTACGTTTTGTCTCTTTGATTGTTTATTTAAGTTATAAAACTGAACGAGAAGAGAAGTAAAATTATTACTTTTCGTTTTTTCATGACCCCGTCCCCGAAGACCTGGAACGATTTGCCGATGTCAAGTGACATGAATAGACGGTGTTAAGACATATTCAGATACTCGCGGTTTTCTATAATACTTTCATGCATTTTCAACGGGTTCTTACCATGATATTTAATTAATTGAGTTGTCTCGATATTTCAACACACACATACAGTAGATACAGTGAGTGTGGTGTGTCGTGATGTGAGTTCGAGTTCCAGTGGTACTACCCAAAAGCGAACGAGAAAGAGGGTAGACAGTTTTGTTTGCTCTTAAATCGACCCGCAGTATCCAGTCTTCTCGTGATCATGACGTTTGCAACAACGTTGAAATATCGAGACAACCCAATTAATTAAATATCGTGGTAAGAACCCGTTGAAAATGCATGAAAGGTCTTAAGACACTAAGCCAAATTGTGCAGTTTCAGCTTATAAAATTATAGCTTAAAACTGCTGACAATTAAATGGTGCTTCTGTTTCAATTTGTGACTGTTTCCAAAATAGATTAAAAATTGTTAAAAAAAATACGAACTTTTACATTTTTAAGACACGCGCTGTTTCTATCTCAATCTCAGAACTTGACAATCTAGTGATACTCAAAGGTGGGTCATATAAAGTTTGCATTTTCCAAAAGTTCGACTGTCATGTTGGCTGTGTGGCATGTTGCGCCATCCTGTTGAAACCAAATGTCGTCCATGTTACTCTTCAACTTTTGGAAACAAAAATTCGTTGAGCATGGCACGGTAACGCTCGCCATTGACCGTAACGGCGGCTCCTTGCTCATTTTCGAATGATGCCGCCGGACCAAAACCCACACCAAACCGTAACTCTTTGTGGGTGCATTGACTTCTCAATGGTGACGTGTAGATTTTCCGACCCCCAGATGCGACAACTTTGCTTATTGACATAGCCTCCGAGGTGAAAATGGGCTTCATCTGAAAAGACGATTTTTCGGTAAAAATGCTCATCTTCGACCAAACGATCTTCTGCCCATTGGGCGAACCGAAAACGTCCCATGTCGTAAATGTCAAACCTTTAACTAAATTATAAACACAAATTGAATGACATTTGAGCTGTCATTCTCTAAATAAACAGTAGTTAAAAATACCAACGTTAGATTGGTCCACCCTATATTACGAAAATTACCCTACCTCAACATAATCAATTACACCAGAACTTATTAACGGCACTTATGAGAGTTACAGTGATAATAAAATACTTCACACTAAAGGATTTTAGATTTCAATCGCCGTCTCACTCTGCAGATATGAGTCTCCAATTTAACTTTTCCAATTCGCAATACTGCATTGATCTCAACGCAACGTTCAACTTCTCCAATACACTCCGATGTTATTTGAATAGATCAATTGAGTTGTTCATTGTGCAATAATACTTTCATGCATGTTCAACGGGTTCTTACCACGAAATTTAATTAATTGAGTTGTCTCGATATTTCAACGTTGTTGCAAACGTCATGATCACGAGAAGACTGGATACTGCGGGTCGATTTAAGAGCAAACAAATCTGTCTACCCTCTTTCTCGTTCGCTTTTGGGTAGTACCACTGGAACTCGAACTCACATCACGACACACCACACTCACTGTATCTACAAGACTTTCTGAGCATGAACCCTTAGTGAATTAATAGTGCAATAATGTAGGTGGAAGTAAGAAATGGTCAGTTGATTATAGTTTTTGGCCTAAATGTTTGAAATGTTGTAGTTGTATTGAAAATGTAAGGAACGCTTTTCAAAGTTATTATTTAACTTGCTCTGGATAACTATGTGAGTTCGATCGGAATCTTGTGAGTTAAATTTGATAAACTTCTCGGTTACTGATTGAACTGACATTTTGCATGCACATCCATATCGCGTGACAATGCAATGATATGATACAATTGTGCTGATCTGATGATGGAGTCGAACTCGAAAGGTATTTATAGGAACTCGTGCACTAAACAAGTTAGACCCATTGTGTTTAGGCTAGCTCTTTACTTCTACTAAAATTTGTACTTAAAAGTTTTTGGAACGAAGTTCCTTATCGCGCGGTATCGAAAAGGGGCTTTTTTTTTTTTTTTTTTTTTTTTTTTTTTTTTTTTTTGACGGGAGGAAATCGCCGGACTTCCACTCGCCCCGCGAGTGGGGTATGTGGGTGTCGAACCGCACTAAAACCTCCCGCCAATCACGTTCGACATCCGATTATGTAGGGGTGACAGGACGCGTTCGCGGTTGTCGCTCACGTATCGCCCCGTCACCCCCGGACGTCGAACCGGCAGCCGTCTGTGGAACGACAACCGGCTCACTCGGTAGGCGAACCAAAAGTCCACCGAGATGGGGCCGTGTGTTGGAGGGTCTCCCTCGGCTCAGGGCGGCCCAGGACCAGCCCGGGTCGGGGAGCACGGCTTGCCATCCCCCGGATAGATGGTACGGAGGGTGCGCGCTGATGCCTAGCGCAGCACCCCTCGGGTCCGGTGTTGTTGGACCCGGTACTCTTAGGGGGCCAGATCCCGGGACACATCCCGAGGCCGGCCCCCCGCTCGACGTCGGCGGCGGCGGGGTCGATCGGGGAGGGAAGAGCTCTCCCTCTCCCGTCCCGCCGCCTCCTTCTGCGAGATGGTGGACTCGCAGAAGTCGAGCATAGCTTTCCAGGACTCGTCGTCGTCGAGCATCGATGCCACGACGCCCGGCAACGACAAGTCCCGTCCTACTTGTGCGACCAGGACACGGCGCTGCTCCTCCCATGCGGGGCAGACAGCGAGCGTATGCTCTGCCGTGTCCAGGTCGCTTGTGCAATGATGGCACCTCGTCGTCGGCTCGACCTGTATCCGGTGCAGGTACTTCCCGAAGCAACCATGTCCGGTCAGCACCTGCACCAGACGAAAGGTGAGACGTCCCTCGCCGCGACTCACCCAGTCCTCCAGGACAGGGCGAATCGCCTCGACGGTCCTTAGGCCCCAGCTGGGGTTGGCCAAGCACCTTGACCAAGCCTCCAGCACGGACCGCCGAGATTGGGCCTTCCGGTCCCGTACCGCGGCTCTGAGGGGACGCACAACGCCCAGAGCACGGAGGTCGCAACGCCAACGATAGTCGTCGGCGAGCGCCTCCGCCTCTAGATCCCAGGGCGGCGTCCCCGCCAGCACGCACGCCGCCTCGAAGGAGACGGTGCGGTATCCGCGGATGACCCTGATAGCTACGACGCGCTGCGGCCGGTGCAGGAGCCGGACAACGGTTGCTGTCCGGTTTCCCGGTCCGGCCCAAACGGGCGCGCCGTACAGGGCCATCGAACGCACCACCCCCGCGTAGAGGCGGCGCACGACACGGTTTGGTCCCCCGACATTCGGAAGCAACCGGCTCAGTGCGCCGGCTGTCCTCATCAATCGGGGGACGAGTTCCGTAAAGTGGGCCCGGAAGGTCCAACGGCTGTCCAGTATGAGGCCGAGGTACTTCAATCGCACCCCGACCTCTATTGGGACGCCTCCTACCACGATCTGGGCCCCTGCAGGTGGCGTCACCCGAGCCCTGTGGAACCACAGGGCCTGGGATTTATTGAGCGCCACAGCGAGACCCAATCTCCTAATGCGACCGACGACGAGGGCCACCCCCGCTGTGGCGAGACGGGTAGCCTCTCTAAAGTCTTGTCCCCGGGCCATGACCAACGTGTCATCAGCGTAACAAATTACGCTCAGGCCCGGGAGCAGGGCGCCTCTCAGCACCCAGTCGTACCCGACATTCCAAAGGAGGGGTCCGAGGACCGACCCCTGAGGAACCCCGCATACGACCGGAAACCGGTACACAGTCCCATCGTGCCCAGTGCACACTACCGACCTGGCCTCCAAGTAGGAGCCGACCAGCCGGCGGAGGTAGGGGGGAACTCCATGTCTCTCGAGTGCCCCCCCTATCACGGACCAGGGCAAGGTGTTGAATGCGTTGGCGATGTCGAGCGACACCGCCAAGGCCACCCCGCCCCGTGATACGGCGTCATTTGAGAGGGTCCGCACGCGAAGGATCGCGTCCACGGTTGAGCGGCCCTCTCTGAAGCCGTACTGCTCCGCCGACAGGTCGGGTCCAACCCCGACCAGGTGCTGGACGATGCGGGCAGCCAGAATACGTTCCAGCAATTTGCCCACCTCGTCCAGCAGCACGATAGGACGGTAACCAGCGGCTGTATCCGCCGGGCGCCCCTCCTTCCTGAGAAGGACGAGTCTACCCTCTCGCCACAGCGAGGGAAACCGTCCCGACTCGAGGCAAGAGTCGTAAAGCCTCAAGAGTCGGTCCCCTAGGGCATTGATGGCCAAGGCCAGGACCCGGCCATGGATGCCGTCCGGTCCGGGTGCCGTGTCTTTGGCACTCATCCTGACTACGGCCACGCGGAGCTCCTCCCCGGTGATGTGGGGCACCTCAGCAGGGGCCTCGCCGCCGGTATCATCCGGCGGCTCACCCATAGCAGGCGGGATAAATCCCTCCTGCTCCTGCGGGAACAGTGTCGTAACAATGTCCCGCAGCTGCTGAGGCGGTAGACGCTCGGTTATGGGAGGCGCCCATGGGCGCACCTTGCCGCGCACCATCTTGTATGGGCGCCCCCAAGGGTCTTCCTCGAGCGTCTCTAAAAGGCGCTCCGCGTGCTGTTCCTTGGCCATCTTGATGGCCAGCCGCATGGCTCCCCTCGCCTCTTTGTATAAGTCATGCAGCTGGGCCTCCTCCTCCGCGAAGGCAACGGGATCGTTGCGACGCGGAAGGCGGCGACGGCGGTGTCGTGCGCACTGGCGCCTCGCCCGGACGCATACAGTTCTGAGCTGCGCTATCTCGGGCGACCACCAGTACGTCGACTTCGTGGGAGACCAAGGGCCGACCCGGGGCATCGAAGCGTCGCTTATGCGACGCATCGCGTCCCGGAGCCAGAGCGCCTCGGCCTCCACGTCCACGGGGTGTGGACGCATAGGCGTCCACGCCGCCACCGTAGAGGCTTCCATCAAGAGCTCCTTGTTCAGGAGCTTCAATGCCCACCTGGGGAATGACCGGGACGTACTCCCGCGGGCGTCCGCAGCCGGCGTGGGGACGGAAAGATCGAACCGAATGTATCGGTAATCCGACAACGATTCCGCCCCCACCAACACTCTCCAGCCGCGGATGCGATCCGCGATGGCAGAGCTCGCGAACGTAACGTCCACGATGGACTTGCCCTGCCATCGCACGCAAGTCGCGACCGAACCCCTGTTGAGTACACAGAGGCCAGTCGCGACCGCCCACTCCTCCAGCAGCCTACCGCGAATCGTAGAGCGGGGGGAGCCCCAAGCGACCGATTTCGCATTGAGGTCCCCCGCGAGTATCACTGGACGGGGGGCGAGGCGGTGAGCAACCGCCTCGAGCCCGTCCAGGAACTGCTCAAACTCGACAGTAGGCCGATTTGGAGAGAAATACGCCCCGATCACGACGGTGTCCCAAATTGTTACCGCGACGAACCCGGAACCCTTGGCCACCATTACCAAAGGCGGGATCGCCGCGGCTCTCCTAATGTGTATGGCCGCCAGGCCGCAATCGTCCCCGAACCAACAATCGTCAGCTGGGGGAACGAAATACGGCTCGGCGACCACGGCAATATCAATGGACCACTCCGCCATGCTCTGGAGCAACATGTCCTGAGCCCCGGCGGAGTGGTTCAAGTTACCTTGGAGGAGGCGAAGGGTGCGGTCCATTAAGGTCGAACCACATCCATCGCCTCCCCCCTTCCTCCATCGCCCCCGCTATCGGGCGCCTGTGGCGCCACAGCGGGGTCTGAAACGCCGGCCGGTGCTCCTCCGGCCGACTTCTTCTTTTGGCGCCGCTTTTGTTTGCGGCGCCTGTTTCGTTCCGTGTTGGAACCGGACGGGGAGCAAGCCTTGCCCCCCGCCCGGTGATCGGCCCTGCGCCCGGCCGCCGCGCACAGAGCGCAGTGCGGTGCAGCCGAGCACACGGCCGCTTTGTGTCCAGGTTGACCGCAGCGGAAACAAAGTTCCCTGCGGTCAACCGTGCTGGTGCACCTGGCGATGCTGTGCCCCGTACCGAAGCACCTGAGGCATCGCCAGGCGCGCGACTCCAGCAGGCGCACGTGGGCTGCAATCCAGCCCACGCGCAACCTGCCGGGATATCCTGCCGGTCTACCGGGCGGGGGAGTGGCCAGGGAGGTGGCCGTCTCCACTGGACATCGCGCCCACGCCGAGCTGGCCCCGGAGTAGCCGGGGCGAAGCTCGCCCACGACTACGTTTTCCGGGGCGCATTTGCCCTGGGCAGCGATAGCCGCCGCCACCTCCTCCTTGGTGGTGCAGTCATCCAGGCCGGTAACCCTAATCTCCGCCATTCGAAAAGGGGCTAGACGGAAATTCTTATGAAAAAGTTGTCGCGACACTTTTTTTGTTTTAGATTATTAATGCTAGATGGCGCTGTGATCAAAATATTTTATTTAAGTTTTAATTTAGTTACTTTAAACTAACTAATTATTACAACTTAAAAAATAAAATTTTATTACAATTCCCTCACTAAATAATCGAAAGGAACTTCGTTCCATCCGGGTGTCCCTTGACACCTCTCAAGTTTTTTTACCTTTATATTTATTATTTGGGCATTAAATAAGAGTCTTGTTAACACACATTAAAAAGAGGTAAAAATTTATTCGAAGTTCAAACACAAAATTTTAATGATAGCATCTTATCTGGGCTTAAATTCAAGTCTATAAAACTTGGAAAAGGCTAATAAATAAAGCAAATTTATTACTTTTACAAAACATCATTAAAAACTTTACATCGTGAAAGTTTTATTTTACAAATTTCATTAAAATCACCGTTTATTTTGGACTGGACTCCGAGCGATCGAAATAATACTAATTTGGGTACTTTATCACGATGTCATCAAGAGCTCCCCTCTGTTTTCTCAATTTACAATTATTCAACGGTGGGTCCGATTCAGAACATGCTTTCGCATAAGTACTTTAAAGAATTGATTTTTCTTTTAGCAATTAATCGTCTTATTTGAAGCGTATAAGTACTCTTTTTTCTCTTCTAAATTTGGATTGTTGTCTCTATGTCTATGTGTTGCTGTGTTCATATCAGTCATGGTAACATGTCATAGGATGAGCTTATGTCCATACTAGAGAAAAAAAATTGTCTTCCCACTGTATACCTATCTTTATGTGTGCATCTTTACAACTACAGCACGATTTGATGCGGTTTTTTTTAAATGGATAACAATTCAAAAGAGAATGGTAACTGTATAATATACACAATTTTCTACGTTGTGTAAGGACAAATCTTACTTAAAAATCAAAATGAATTCTTTATACCAATAATATGTGCACCAAAACGGTTTAAATTACACCCATTAAAATTAAATTCAAAAACAAATCTCTCAACACTCGCAGTTTACTTACAATATTACAAAACGATAAATACATAGGGATAGTTCATTTCACAAAAAACATGGTAAGAACCCGTTTAGTAATTGTGTAAATGAATTTCAAAAATGTCATCAAAAATTTCCACGAAATATAGTCTGCAGCAGGCACCATCATAACAATGACGGCATCTTCATCAAAATGTCATCTTTAGAGGAGACTGGGGATAGGTAATTAACAATTAGTTAATGGAAGGGGATGTTTGCACTGCAGGGGAAGTCGGGGTAAACGTGTCCCGTGTAAATGGTCTCCTTAAATGGATTATTCGGGAGAGTTGCTCCCGAATAACGATTGGGGTTGTAATTTTTTTATGACTCGCCTCGGGGGAGGTTGTTAATTTACGTTTTCTGTTTATCGTCATGTTGGTGTAGTATGCTTTTATGTGGAACATTATTTCTACTTAAAATTACATTTGAGTGCCTTTAAAAATAAGTTTAAAATATGTAAGATGGCGATAAGAACCGATTTTGCTATCAAAATAGGTTGACCTAAAATGATTACTTTTATGCAATATAAACGGGTCTTACCACGATATTTATAATCATCGTTTTACTTGTATTAGCTTTACTGCTTCATATTGCCCAGGATCTTAAAAGCTTGTATTTAAAGTGTAACTAATTATTGAAAAACAAGTAAGAAAATTACAAGTGTGCCAAAATAGTATGGAACGTAGTGTATTGGGTATCAAAAAAACGATCAGATTGACTAAAATTAAAATTAAAACCAAATTTCAAAACGTGGAAACAGTATGGAGAAGACTTAAATGGAAATGGGCAGGACACATGATAAGAGAGGGAAAGGAAAAGTGGACCAAATTAGTGACAGAGCGGTACCCTAGGAATAGTAAAAGAAGTAGAGGAAGACAATATAAAAGGTGGGAGGAAGACTTCAAGAAGATGGCTGGATCGACTTGGATACGAGTGGCAAGGAATAGGCAAGATTGGAGTCCTTTGAGGAGGCCTTTTCGAGAGACAAGCTGTTATTTAGTTTTATTATAGTTTAGATTAGTTATTTGTAAGATAAGCAGTAATTTATTTTGTAATTATTGCAAACAAAAAAAAAACAGTCAACATGATAACGTCCTCTTTTTAAAAAGTCGGTTAAAAATCTTTCTCGACAGAAGGCTTCCAATGTTTATCCATTTCTTTTAATTCAGTCACAAGTGGTCCCATTGTCCAGCCACAAACAAATAGGTTCTATTTGTCTGTCTGTATACGCCATTGGGACCACTTACTGATGTTTCTTGTTCACGAAAACTTGGCAAAAATGGCGGAATTTGTTTTGTTTTCGTCGGAATTTACGGTTGATTTATTTCGTAATATGTGAGTTTTGTTGTTTTTATGTTGATGTTTTGATGTTAGTAGAAAACAAAGGTGATGGTTGTATAGTGGTTATTTTTACCAGCTTATAATTTTATCTTTTAACTGATATACTTATAAATAGAACGTACTTATATAGAATTCAATTTCAAATTTAAATTATTCTAGCACAAGATACTGCTAGTACGAAATCCACTGTAAAGCAAAGAAGAATGTAGCTCGAAATGGTGAATCGAAAATATCATTTCATTTCAATCAACCAAACAGTATCTTAAATCAAGATTCACGGAGTACCGTGTCATGACTGGGCCCGTTAAAATATTTCGAATTTATGCCCTGTTTGGCTACGTGTGCGCACCGCCTTAGTTCCAGCACAACGCTAATGGGGCGGCGCGACGGGAAACAGTGCCGAGAGCGTAACGCATCGCGCCGTTCCTCATAATCCCGTGCTGGGTTCTGACCTCAGCTAAGGTTCGGACGCTGAGTGTGAGCGGTTGGAGGTTTTAGTGCGGTTTTAGTAGTCGCATACCACTCGCGGGTGGGGATCCGGTGATTTCCTCCAACTGAAAAAAAAGCATAACGATAATCGGTCTTAAAACAAAAGAAACAATAATTGTAAATTCAATCTACGTTGAAATGCTCCAGTACGAACTTCAGCACATACTCATGTTTTTAAAAATCGAACACATGAGAAGATAGAGCCAAAATTTCATCCAACTAAAAGCATTAGAATGTGAATTTATTTTGTGCCTGTTATGTGGGTCGGGTTCGTCGACCCGATCCTTTTCCGGGACAATATTGAGGTTCCCGAGCCTAAGGGTCGTGTACTTGTGATGTGTAGTTACTGGCACAGAATACTGACAGAAGTTAAGTTACATGGTTTGAACAAAACATTATTATAGATACTGGGAGGGTGCGAATAATTCGAACTTACGAATTATTCGTTCCGAATCGAATGTTAATATTCGATTCGAGTTGGGCTAGATGTCAGATTTTGTAAAGTTGATCGTGATATTATTTTTAAGAAAAGCACTTTTCTGGATCCCCGGTACAAAAAATATTTTTACATAGAGGAAGTAAAAGAAATCGAAGAAGATATTAAGCTCGAAATTGGGAGGTCCTTGATGCCAAATGATGATTCTCAAAAACTTAATGTTTTGACCAGAGAACGTTTTTACAATCACACAAACAAAAAACACAAAATCTGACATCTAGCCCTTTCAAGATGTTATCTACTAAATACTAATTCTTGTCCTATTTTTGATGCATCGTCGTACTCAAATTCGATACTATTCGAAATTTCAGATTACTTCTTTCCGAATTATTCGAAATTTTTCGAATATTCGTTGAATTTCGAATAGTTCGAATCTTCGAATTATTCGATTCGATTCGAACGATATTCGCACACTCCTAATAAATACGTATGTTTCAAAATCTTATCTTGGTTACTTAAATATTCGCATTCGCAAAAAGATATTTGATTAGCCGCGTCCACACATACTGAAGCTGTAGGTACATGATAAATTTCCTACGCGAGCAGCCTTATGTGAGCATAGCTAATGATAAGCGAATGTATTGAAAGTTGAGTGGATGTAGAGGTCTGATAAAGACAAACTAAGGGCCATAACCAAAGTCCATACGCGATGGGTCTTCTTTTCGTTCCCAAATTAATTTGCAAAGGGATTTCAGTTATTTAGAAGCTAGAAAAGTATCCCCTCCTTACTAAACGTAGTGCAGGTTAAATATAGATGCAGCTGACTAAAATATTGTTACGAGAATGTTCTAGAAACGTGCAGAAAAGTGTGTGAGTGAGATAGAGATATATAGTGCTATCTCTCTCACTCACACTAGACTGTTCGGGAATGTTATAGAAAGTGTGTGAGCGAGACAGATATATATTTATTTATTTATTTATTTATTTATAAAGGGCACCAACATGTTATACATCCAAACATGCAAAACAGGTATATTAAGACACTTCCAGTACAGACTTAATGCTAACACAATTATAGGTGCCGACTGCATGCCTATTTTAAATTAGCGGTCAAAGACCATACAATAAAAAAGAAACAAAAGTACAAATTACAAATTAAATACAATGCAATTAAAAAGTAAAAAATAATATGATATAAAAGTTAGAAAGTAAAACAAAAAAATATATATTTAAAAACAGCAAATAGCAATTAAAAAAAAAGAACAAACAGACTCAGATATTAAAAAAAAAAGTAAAATTGTGATTATAAATTAAAAATTGTCATTGTCGAATATCAGACATAACACTCCGTCTGAAACCTCCAATTCCACCAGAGAAGAGGTCCAGGGAATTTTTGCTAGGCAGGTCGTTGAAAAGTAACGTTATCCTGTTTAACGGCGCGTTCTTTCCTAGATTGGTACAATATCTAGGATAACTAAAAAGCCGGGTCCTAGACGCTCTGGTGGACTTGGTTGGTGTCGAAAAATTTACCAATGATAAAAGTTCAGGAACATCCAATAATCCATTGACCAACTTGAATAGAAACAATAGGTCGAACACGCGTCTCCGACCCAAAAGTGACTCCATTTTAAAGTGTTCCAATCTTTCCGGGTAACTCTTTAGTGTTTTAGCAACGTTGCAAGAATAAGCCAAGTGCCACAAGAAACGCTTTTGTACACTTTCAAGCTTTTTTATATAAACATCGTAAAAGGGGTTCCAGGCAACACTGCAGTATTCCAGGCCGCTCCGCACGTACGAATTATACAGTAGAATTTTTGTTTTGGGATTTTTAAAATCTTAAAATAAATCTTAAAATCTTAAATATTGCTATCTCTTTCACACTCTCGTAACAATATTTTTTCTTTGTTATCCAGTAAAAAATCTTAAGCTCGTTTCATACAAAAGAAAAGTCGACATACAAAATATTGGAACTATGGACCTACTATAACAAATATAATATCAGTTTTACAGCGTGAGTGAATTGAGGTGTTTTGTTGAAATTAACTTCTGACAGGAGTATTCTGTGTCACCGGGGTTTCCGTAGGGACGAACTTTGCAGCACTTTCAGGTTTTTGCAGCTTATTCCAGTAAATAGAGGATGGTAGTAGTATGTCGTACTGTGATTGTTACTGTAGGGTTGTCTAACATTACAAAACGATTTCAGGTAGAATTACTTCAAAAATATTTGGGATACTCAATTTTAATTTTCCTTCATTTTTCTTATAAAGTATGACAGGGTGATAACAAGGGAAATCAACCTATTCACCGTGCGGGTAGTTGGAAGTGGAGACTTGCTATAAATACAGGCGTTGGCCGCTGTTATTATTCATTCGTGTCTGAATTGTCGAGGCGAACGAACCTCTTGATCTAAAAGTAATAAACTGTTAAAATTCGTTATTTTGAAGTTTTTATTCAAGTGTATTGATCGTCAAGTGATTAAGTGGACATTGTGACGTCATTTCTGACAAAACCAAACAAAGATCGACTATTAACAACCTCAACACACTATTTACGCCGTTAAGTATCATGCTCACCGCCCATCATATAATGCTAGAAAATACATACTGTAAATATAAAAATATTTTTTTATCGAGTAGTCTTGTGTTTTGATTCTTAAATGGTGAGTGTTAAGCATAATTTTAAAAGGTGCAAAATTTAAAGTGACTTTCTAAACCTCCGTGCGTGGACTTCATTTGACTAATTACTAATTAGTAAAACATTACAGTACTACACTACATTGCGTTACATTACATTTATTCAGCACTCAAAAACTTATACAAATTGATAGGCAACTAAAATTTATTTATTTATTATTATTACACAAACAGAATACAGTTAAAACATAAATTAAAAGGTTTTTCAAGTTGACGATCCCAGGCTCACGGACCACCTGGAACCCTTGGGTCTGCGAAGGGACTTCGGGTCTCTTTGCATCTTATACCGGTTGTTCCACGGAGAGTGCTCCGAGGAATTATTTGAGATGATTCCAACATCTCCCTTTTATCATCGTACCACTCGGCGTCGAGGTGGAGTTCATCCCTACTATATGGAACCACCACGGTCATCCACGGTGCGTTTCAGGAACACTTTTTTGCCACGCACCATCCGGCTATGGAATGAGCTCCCCTCCTCGGTATTCCCTGAGCGCTATGACTTGTCCCTCTTCAAACGAGGCTTGAGGTGGGTCCTTGAAGTTAGGTCGTAGGTAGCGACCCCTTAGTGTCCCTGACATTGCAGAGGTTCATGAGCGGTGGGCCGTGGTTCATGAGCGGTGGGCCATTGGCTCGTCTGCCTACATGGCAATAAAAAAAAACATTATTACTCATAACTATCTAAGAATCTAAGAAGGTTGTAAGATTCAACCATGAAAACTTCGTGGACTTCGTGTTTAGCACAAATAATATCGTACGTGAAATCGAAGGTGCATGGTAAAATCAGCTAAAATTAGTACATTACGCAAACGTTAATGATTTGAGCAGATGTATTTATAAATTAACAACACAAAAATATTATCTTTATGAATGCAATATTTATTAAATGCTGTCTGCAAAAGTAATCAAGTTTATTGTGCAGTATGTTTGTTACCTTGCAATTTTAGAGACAATAATTTGATTTTTTTTTCAAGTCCTATATTTGGGAATAAAATCCCAGCACATATAACCACCATCTAAGAATTCGGAGGGAACTATGATAATTGAATTTAGTTGTGATCAATTTAAATTGAAATGGCATATTAAAAGAATCACCACTTCCAAACACATTAAAAATCCATTTTACAGAAAAAATGTAAAATTGAAACAATTCCTCATCGTATTTTCTAGGGCAAATGTATTTGTATGCACAACGTGACATCGGACACGGCACGGGTGTCCGAGATTTACGAGTGTGCCTCGACAGTTCCGGACAGCGGACACCGGACAACTCCTGTAAGATTAATCGCCGCACTATCAGCCCTTGTTTTTGAAATTTCAACTTTCGAACGTGATCGAGGATTGTTGTTTTTATGCCAGTATTTTTTGTGAAACTTTTTTGTCAAGGTTAGAAATTGAGTTCTAACTAATTTTAGTGGTGGCCGAGTGGTTGAAGCGCTTGCCTTCCGTACGGAGGTCGCGGGTTCAAAACCGGCCGACTTGTACCTCTAAATCTTAATATGAAAAAGATTTATGTCCAATTTTTCACAACACCACTGGCTAAAAACGGTGAAGGAAAACATCGTAAGGAAACCTGCATATCGGAAAAAGGGTTCTAAAAATCCTTTGAAGATATGTGAAGTCCCCAATCCGCACTGAGCAAGCGTGGTGGACTATGCCTAATCCCTCTTCGGAGGAGACCTGAGCTTAGCAGTGGGCAGTAATGGGTTGTTACAGTACAGTACAGTACAGTACAGTACAGTACAGTACAGTACAGTACAGTACAGTACAGTACAGTACAGTACAGTACAGTAATTTTAGTAGCCAGTTTGCTGCATTTAAAACGTTTTTTTGGATTTGATTAAGGAACTTTAAGTAGTATTATTCTCTATGCTTTAGCTCAGCTCACGCTCAGCGACCGAATCTCGGTTGAAGACAGAACCCAGTGCGAGTTTGGGCGGAGTGACGGGACGCGTTGGAAGTCAAGGCTTACGCCCCGTTACCCCAGAGGTACAACTACTCCCTACAACTTCACAAATATCATGATATCTATAATATACTAGCTGACCCGCGCAACTTCGTCTGCGTTACAAAGGGGTTTCAACAGTACTCGCAATGCCGTTGCGTTATTATTTGCGCTGCCCGCAGTGCACCCACATATTCATTGCGTTTTATACTCGTGATAACTTCTAAACGAAAAGTTCGATTGGAATAAAACAAAAAGTAATTTACTTCTACATTAATTATTAACGCGGTTATGGATGTGTTGTCACAAATTACCACAGATTCTTTTGTTTTAAATTGAATGACGTTAACATTCGTTACGCGTGTTTTTTAAAATATGCAAAATTAAATGTATATTTTGCAATCTTTTTGAGAGATTTTCTTAATACTTGTTTCCGTAAGAACCTTGTACAGAGTATCAGAAAACTACAAAAAAAAAATAAGCCAAATCGGTCAAGCCGTTTTCATGTTATGTCGTGACAACGGAAAACGGATTTCATTTTAGATATATAGATAATCTATTCCAGTATTTTCAATTTCAGTATCGTGCTGAACATTCGTAACATTAAGTTTTACTGCGCATCGGCACGCTAAAAATCATTTAGTTTAATATTCATTGCATGTCAGTCGTATCATGTTAATATTAAATTGATTAACATAACTGCGTATGAGGTTTATGATTGTCTGGGGAATTTGGTTAATTTATACATCCTTGTTGTGTAGTCGATGAACTTCGTTTGTGTAGGGAGAAAAGTATTACGTTGCCTATGAAAAGCCTTAAATGCCAGTTAAAGTCCCGTTAAATTTGGTTCAGCTATTTCAGAGATAACCTGAAGAGATCAGATAAATCTGAAAATTATGTCGTTTTTATATGAGTACTTTGTAAAATGAAAAGAAGAAAACTGTCATTTCATTTATATCAATTTTATAGTTGAGACAGTAAATTGAGTCTTAGTAAAGAATAATTAGGAATATAGAAACGTTTATGAGATTCAAATAAATTGATTTAATGCAGTCTAATCGGCTTTCTAACATTTCAATATTTTGGAAATAAAACTTCCATTGAAAAGAGTTATATGTCTCGTTTCCTGATAAAAATCTCATCAGTAGTTTCATTGATTCACTTTGTTGGTTATTTTATAAAAGAAAGTAAATAATGTTATTTAAAAAAATATCTCTTATCTAAATAAAAATTAAATATGATTGCGCTTTTACTAATATTTCGAATCGACAAAAAATAATGAAATCAGAGGATTAAGTTTTCAATATTTTAAGCCAAATTTAAAACGTTGCATTTTGTAAATTCTGTTGACTACAGCTAAAACGTGCTTTAGAAGAAAAAGTGCAGAATAAGAAATCTAATTACAATAAGTTCTTGATCACAGACGTTTGGTTCCAATGTGGTTAGGGGTTCAAATCGAAAACTGTGCACTTCAGAAAATTAAGTTTGATGTAGATGTAAATTGTGAGGGTTATATTAAGTACAAATCTATGTACATAATAATGTAATATATATTGGTTAGTAGTCAAATATTAAATTAATATTGTTTGTTTTGAATGACCTTAAAAAATATTTTTAGAATATTTTTTTTGTATCTGGTTAGCGTTTTACAAAAAATAAGAAGAATGCTTATTACAACCTGCATCTGTAGGTACTAATGAAATATTTTTTTGACAAAAATATAAGAAATTTATTCAAGCACGGAAACCAAGCGGTTCAATTACTAGGCCACCACGACTTAAAGTAAATCCTAGCTAAATTACCCAACAGAATGCTTCAAAACGATGACTGACATAATACCGCGTTTCCATATTGGCTCGCCAACTTCCAACGCGCGCAAATGACAACTGGTAAGCCAACTGTCAAACGTTGTTTCACATAGTTTCAATGACGGCTAATACAACACAACCCCTGTTTATCTATCTAAAGCGCACGAGCGCTCTTATCTAAGTCCATGCTTATGCCGTGGGTAGTCCAGTAAAGATGATTTGAATGAAACGGATGGTCTTCAAAACTTAAACCATTTACTTCTTAACTCTACAGTTGAATAATCTTTTACAAACAATATTATAATTAACGTTAATCAGTTTAAAATAATTAAAGATTGAGGCGACAGATAGCGATTCGTCGACAGAGTGGTGCGCCGGCGACCGCTCTCAAATAAGTGAGTTTTTAAGATGGCCGCCCCGCTACCGCAGACTCGACGCTCCGCTAGAGTGACCATAACAACTGTCACTCTTGTCAATGTCTTATCTGTTTACTAATATTATAAAGAGGAAAGATTTGATTGATTGTTTGTTTGTTTCGAATAGGCTCCGAAACTACTGGTCCGATTTTAAAAATTCTTTCAGGCTTTGAAAGTTCATTTATCGAGGAATGCTATCGGGTATATTTTTTCCCTTTGTTTGGAAGTTGCGCGGGTCAGCTAGTACTTGATATAATACGTCGGTTGGCCTTCACCGTCATTTGTTTTTTACGTGTGTTGGACGTTGGTGAGCCAATATAGACACCCGGCGTAACAATCGATGCAGATATTAAGGAACACGTGATGAGAAAATTCAATTGGGGAAAAAATATATTTAACGCACATTTCCGGAAAATTGAGATGCAAATACCTTAAATATGATACAGATTTGATTTTGATCGTAACGGGTAGGGTGAAATACTGAGAATTTTTCGTTGCAAGTATTGATTTATGGAAATTATACTGAGATAAACGTCGTACGTTCTTCTTTATGATATTTGCACCGCACTAAAACCTCCAACCGCTCATATTCAGCGTCCGAACCCCGGTTGAGGCCAGAACCCAGCACGGGGTTATAAGGGACGGCGCGACGCGTTACGCCCTCGGCACTCTTTCGCGTCGCGCCGCCGCCTAATATACAGGGTGAAATTTTTAAACACCCCTGTGGGCACAGTAGACTTATGGCCAAAGGGAAACCGGACAAGGTAGTGTATGTTCGGTCAGGCCGAAACCCAGTTCAGATGTCGTATATATGCGCCAAATGCTGCAAATACTGATACCGCGATTCAGGATCTCACGCGTTCTTGGTCGCCCCTCTTAGAGAAAGTAATTGAAAAAAATGATTTAGGCGAATTTGGCTGAAAGACGTAGGCATTCACATAAATAAGCTTAAATTCCCTTATTATTTATTTTTTTCTTTTTAGAAAGGAAACATTTCTTTAATTTGAATAGAAACGCATTCATAGATTTCTAAAAATTTCTTGGGCACGATTGTTTATTTTCATCGAATATAATAATATTAGACCAATATATTTTGTATTAAAAGCAAAGCACGTAAATATGATACATTCAGAGCAATATTCATTTGTTTTTGGATAAGAAAGTAATATTATAACAACTATGGTTTCCGAGAATTACTTCTGAAAGCCGTTTCCAAGTCTAGACGTCGTTCATAAATATAATATTTTTTGTTTACTCGCCTCTTTCACTACATTTATTATTGATATTGATGAAATTATTTCCATCAACTTGAGTTTCTTGGCATATACTTCGTGGGTCTGAATATATCGTATTTACTGGGAAAAGTAATATATTAATAATAAGTTTTTTCGTCAAGTTTTCGGTTTGATTGTCACTTGTTTTATTGTTTTCTGTATAATTATTGTTGGTGTATTCAGGTTTGACATCCTACGCGGGGTATTGCCCACTTCTTACTCCCATCACTGTAGGTACAAAGATCTTAATGAGCGACCACCGTAATGACTTAGTTTAGTGAAGTCCAGGAACCCGAGGGAAAATAAACTTGTCGGTTACCTAACTAATAAAACAATAAAACAAAATTTTTGAAGACTTTTACTCGTATTTAAAAAATCATACTGTAATTTATTGTCATATTATAAAGCTAAAGAAGTTTGTTTGTAGGTGTAAATCTCTGGAACTATTGAATAATTTAAGATGATTCCAACATCTCCATTTTATCATCGTACCACTCGGCGTCGAGGTGGAGTTCATCCCTACTATATGGAACCACCACGGTCATCCACGGTTCGTTTCAGGAATACTTTTTTGCCACGCACTATAGAATAGACACGCTATGGAAAATGAGCTCCCCTCCTCGATATTCCCTGAGCGCTATGACTTGTCCTTCTTCAAACGAGGCTTGAGGAGGGTCCTTAAAGTTAGGTCGTAGGTAGCGACCCCTCAGTGTCCCCTGACATTGCAGAGGTTCATGAGCAACGGTAACCACTTCCTATCAGGTGGGCCGTTGGCTCGTCTGCCTACATGGCAATAAAAAAAAAATAAGCCGGTCAGCTAGTTAAATATATACCTACATACCCTACCTAAAGTCCATTACATTTAAAAACAAAACACCTGCCTACGATGTAATAAAAAGAAAAACATAAAGTTGATTAAAAAAACCTGCATCCTAAACTTCACATAACACAATTTTGCTAGAAACAGTCCCGAATGTTATGTCACATGTAAAAAAGAAACAATAGTCTTAGGTTTAGATTAAACTAGGTCCAAATTGTCTCAATAGAACTCACCCAATTTATTTTACGAATTGTTATGGAAAATAGACCCTTTCTTTATCCGAAATGGTCTGATTCGGGATTTTCGAAATTGCTTTTCACCCATTTTCTGTCGTTACGTTTTGTGTTACTTATTTCTTTCATAGCCGACTTCAAGCAATTGTAAATTTTCATTGTGAATATGTACAATCATTACATTTTAGTATGACTTGTTGAATGAATTGAAATCGTCGCCTCAGTGCTTGTTTGGCCAATCACACATTTCATTTTCGAAAATCACTTTTTAATGCAGTAATTATAAAGAATAAAATTTCCATCCGACTGGTAAAATATTTTTTTAAAATATTCAATTCTAAAACAATAAAAATCTAATTTCAATTTTTTTCTCAACACGGCACTTAACGAAAATTCCGTGCTTGTTTGCTGTCTCCTGTAAAATTTGCTCGAGTGCAGATTGGCCAAACAAGCACTGAGGCGACGAAATGGCGTTGGGCTGGTCACATAATGAGAGATGCAAAGGAGAAATGGACAAAAACTGTAACGGAATGGCAGCCGCGCGATGGTAAACGAAAGAGAGGAAGGCAACTGTTCGGGACGACGACAGCGTTCCTTCCCGAGTCGTTGGATTGCAGAATTTCGACTGTGGCAAGCAGTTCAAGTGCCCTTGTACTTCACGGCTTGGCTCCAATAAAAATCCGGATGATTATAAATCTTGATTTATTCGTCCATAAATACACTATTATTATGGCGGTTCCAGATTGATGCTTGAGTTCGTTCCGTATGTCTGTTCCGTTTGAGAGCGAGCGCCGGACTGCGATGAATTGCACAAAAACGCGCCTCTTTATATATCGTAACGCGGTAACGTTGCCGCTAGCGCTCTCGCTCCTTCAAGTCAACAGTCAAGGATCAATCTGTTACAATCTTAATATGATACTTATCTTACTAGTTACATACTTTAATATCTCAATATAGTACAAAAACATTAATATTTACTTAAGTTTAATAATCACATCACAAGTGCACTGTTCTACACATACTGGCACTGTAACACTCACTTTTAGTCCCGAATATCCTCCCGCCGTTCTTTGACGCCGTAGTCGAAGAAGTTCTGTTCTCGGGACTCCTTGCTGCGTTAGTATGATGACCAGCCTTCCCGTCGCTCTGCAGAGTAGTCCACCTTGAGTGCGAACGTTCACTGTCCGCACGTTGCCGTCTGGCCCAGGGTAGATCGTCTCGACCATATCGCGTGGCCGAGTATTGCGTGGGATGTTGGTGTCGACCACCGGAACGACATCTCGGGTGTAGATGCCTTGGGCATCGGCTATGAGGCTCCCGCCGGTGTTGTAGCTGAGGCAAGGGTATTTCAAAATTATTCTTCAAGTGTTTGTCCAAGTTTTCTTCCATTATCTTATGGTGTACGGAGTTGACTTACTCTGCTAATGTTCTTGTATGTGAGCCGTGAAGTACCCATCCTAGTGGCGTAAGTGAAGCCACTGGTTGATTCTTTCTGCCTTTTCGTACTTCAGTGGCAAGAAGCAAGTCCCAGTTATCTTGACCAATTAAAATCTTCGGATTTGCATCTTTATATTTCAGTGTGTCCGCTATGTCGCACAAGTGTGTGCACTGTTCTAAATCTCTGTCAGTGACAGACTGTCTCGATACTGTAAAATTCCTACTTGTTCTAGCGCGAATCTGATACTGTTCTGTGGCTCCTTTTATCATTAATTTCACTCTCTGTGATGAAGTGGCGGCCAAATCTGTGCCACCAACAACTTCAATGCGCATCGGCTGGCTCGGTCCTTGTGCTCCGATGGATTCTGCTAAATCTGCGTCAATGAGGGTGACCGTGGATCCGTCGTCCAACAGTGCGTGCGTGTTAACTTCTCCCGCCGGTCCGCGAACTGTGACAGGTAGCACTTTCAAATAACTTTCTGATCGATGTTGTTGCCATGCCGAGGAAACGGTTTCTTCTTGGATATGATCTTCTCTCTTGTGCAGTAAACTATGATGCGTATGTGAACATCCATCGACTCCGCACTTTGATGTTCGGCAGTGGTGTATTTTGTTGCGGAACCGAAGGCATCTGAAGCATAGACGGTGTTTCTTTGCGAGATCCCAGCGTGCGTCGTTGTTAGAATCATGGAATTCAGTGCATCGTATAATAGAATGTCCCTCTTGATTACAAATAATACATTTCTGCGGCTTCTTCTCTTGAACGACGTTCGTACTATAGGCATGTACACGTCGCGGTGGTTGATGTGCGTGATCTTCGTACTGTGAACTTGAAGGTATGCTCTCTGGTTCTGCATACGGCGCCCACAAGTCCACTTCTCTTTCTAAGAAGCGAGCAAGCTTCAGTAGGTCGGCTTCATCTTCAGGTTGTGCGGCTGCAAAGTCCAACCATCGACTGCGAAGCGTCGGCGTCAACTTATCCACTGTTAACTTCGTGAGTTCCGGATTGTACAGGTAGTGTACACGTTCGATTGCGCGAAGTGTTGCGACGATGTTCGTAAGCTTGCACGATAGCCTGAAGAGGTCTTTCGATGTATCAGAGATGCGTGGCAATCCTCGAAGTCTGTTTAATTCAGCTCGTGCGATAGCGTCCGGCCTTCCAAATGTAGATTCAAGAAGCTTCATAATTTGTATCGGATCGGTGCTGTTAATGAGAAGACACTCGACGGCTTCCTTGGCTTTGCCCTTGAGACTGCGGCGTAGTCTTGACATATTTTCTGTGTTGGTATAGTCATTCGATGATTCGAGGTATGCAGTTTTGAACAATAACCAGTCTTGATAAGCTCCATTGAATAATGGTAGATCAAAGTGTCGCGTCGGCCTTGCTTGTTGTGCAGATTTCACGGCGAGTGTGATTGCCGAGGCGAGTTCACGGAGATCCAATTTTTGTTGATTCTCTTGTTCATTAGATGTATGTTTACTGGTGGCTTCCTGTTTGATGCATTCTACTGTTGCTTGTTGGAGATGCGCTTCGTTGGACGTGGCTAACATGTGTGGCTGAGTGTTGCTAAGCCACGCGCCAACTTTCGTGCCTTTGCTGTGTATTGATTCACAGTCACTGTCTTGGCTGTTGACGGTCTCATCGTCGGAATCATCTTCTGCTTCAAGAGCGTTGAGATGGGCGGTAGCCAATTGCAACTTCAATTCCAAGATTTGTTTCTTCGTTCTTGCGATCTCGGAGGCACGTTTCTTTGATGACTTTCTGCTCTTTGATTTCAAAGTACGCTGGGAGGTAGACGGAGCTGTTTGTTTGTTCGTGGCGTCCATCTGTGTACTCAAAAGGGCGGCGGCGTTTTCTTCTTGAGTGTTGCTTGCTAAGGTCACTGTTGTATTGAACACAACTGTCGAGGTTGATGGCGTAATAGGTGTGGTGACGGCGGCGTCGGCGGGTTCGGAAATGGCAGCGATACCAGTGGCTTGTGGGCTATGTTCTCTAACAGCAACATCTCCACGGGTTCGGCTAGACGCTTGTCTTCCACTCTGTGATCTTGTTGTGACCATGGCTGCGTCGAAATTCTGATAATCCGGCTTCGAAGGACCAATTTATGTTCGGGACGACGACAGCGTTCCTTCCCGAGTCGTTGGATTGCAGAATTTCGACTGTGGCAAGCAGTTCAAGTGCCCTTGTACTTCACGGCTTGGCTCCAATAAAAATCCGGATGATTATAAATCTTGATTTATTCGTCCATAAATACACTATTATTATGGCGGTTCCAGATTGATGCTTGAGTTCGTTCCGTATGTCTGTTCCGTTTGAGAGCGAGCGCCGGACTGCGATGAATTGCAGCACTCGGGTCAACGTGGCCCTCGAAGAGGGACACGGTATGGGCTTCGGGGTAGTCCCCCGCTACCCGGACATAACACTACCCGCCTTACGAGGCGGGGGTAATCAAAATTTGGCAGGCCCTTAGCCAGCCACCGAAAGCCAGTCACAGACAAAGCCGATACACGGCTACAACATTCTACGGCATTGACAAATGCCTTTTTGATTCCCGGCCTTAGACGCTGGCCGGCGCGACGTCCCCCCTCCTCTTCTCTTTTCTCCCTCTTGAAGGGACATAAAGTTAACATGCATATTTTTTTTTTTTTTTTTTTTTTTTTTTTTTTTTAATTATTTAGTCATTTTGTATATTTTTAGTTTCTTTTTTTTTTTTTTATTTGCTTTTATGATTTTTTTTTTTTTTTTTATAATATATATAAACTATTTACAATATATATTAATACTATCTAAAACTAACTAAAACTAGACTTAGACTAAACTTAACTTAAGCACTAGGGACAACACTCACTATTAACAAAAGACGAAGTATGAAACGAAGAAAGAAGGGTACAGGAAAAGATTGAGTACGAGGAGCATGGGACTGTTTTGGAACGAGAAGGAGGGATTGAATTATCCCCCGTCTCGTTCCAGGGGACGTCAGTCCCAGCTCACTCAAGTAGAGAGTGATTTTAAGTGAAAGAACAGAAAAGACTGTGAATCGAGGGTCTGGAGAGAGTAATGAAGAGGGGAGACTAGTTACGCCAGCCATAGATCAGTGGCAGGGACGTCTATTTAATTAACTTTACTTACAGTAAAGTAAAATAAAATTATAATTAAGAATCAATAAAACTAATAAAAAGGAGGCAACACTAAAACTAACAACCCCAAGTTGTACCCTCTGATTGATAGGCGTCCCTGAGGGGGACTTAGAAGTCTCCTTTGAGAAGGCAGTAAGGCCCCACTAATGTGGGGAGGTCCCTGAAGGGGACTAGTCCCTGAGGGGGAAGTACATGGCGCGTGGACAATATAGGAGGGTCAGCTCCGCGGGGGGCACTCGTAGTCCCTTCCCGCGACCCGCTTGCTGACCTACGTATTTCCGACCAAAGTCGGGGGACCGAGGAGCTCACGCGGCAACGCACGGCCATCAGGCGGCCGGGTGTGCAGCGGAGCTATCCCTTGGAGGTGGACGTGGGGTCCGTGATCAGCCCGCTCGAACATATTCCGAGCGAGCCTCTCAACGAACTCCTTAATGGACTCCACCTCGAGGTCCCGGGCTATTACGTCATTTCTGACGTAATAGACTGCTCCGACTATGGTACGGAGGGCCAGGTTTTGGAGTACCTGGAGCCGTTCTCTCAACGCGGTCGAGAGAAGTTGGTACCAGGCACCCGCTGCGTATGTCAAGCGGGAACGAACGTACGTCTTGTAGACAGCGAGCTTCGTCCCCACCGGCAAACTGGAAGCGAGAATCGGCCGCAACAAGAATTTGGCCGCCTTGGCCAGGCCAATCACTCGATTGACATGCCTGGTCATGGTCAGCCGGCGGTCGATCACGACTCCCAGATACCTAATGTGGGGCTGAAGCCCGAGTTCAGTTCCACGGAGACTGAGCCTCCTCTTGATGGCCGTGTTGCGGGGTGGACCGAAGAGTATTGCGGCGGTCTTATCCACGTTGACCGCCACTCTCCATCGGTCCAACCACTGGGGCAGCACATCCAAGACCCTTTGCATCTTAACAAAGGCGGCATTGAGAAGCTTAGAAGACGCGAGGTAGGCGCTGTCGTCGGCAAACAGCGCCAGCATCACGTCAGTTTCCCACTCGCGGAGGCGCCCCTCAAGTGTGGGAATGTCGTTGGTGTACAGAGCGTATAAGATGGGAGATAGGACACTTCCCTGCGGGACTCCGGCCGAGATCGGGCGTACCGACGATCTTTGGCCCTCGACCGCGACATAGAAGGAGCGACCATCCAGATAAGACCCGATGAGTCGCACGTAGGCCAACGGCAGGCCCGTCTCCCGCAACTTGTGGACCAGCCCCTCGTGCCAGACCCGGTCGAAGGCCTTCTCGATATCGAGAAATACTCCGACCGTGTACTGGTTCGAGTTGCGACAGTCCGCCAAGTGGTGCAGGACCCGGGCCAACTGAAGAGTCGTCGAGTGGCCGGCTCTAAACCCGAATTGTTCGGGTCTGAGGGGAATGTGCGGCGACATTCTCCTCAGGAGCAGCCGCTCGAACAACTTGCCCACGTGCGACAACAACGTAATCGGTCTATAACTGGACGGCCGGCGCCTATCCTTGCCGGGCTTGGGCAAGGCTATTACCTTGCCCAATTTCCAAATCCCCGGAAAGTGTCCAGTGGCCAGTATGCCGTTGAATAGCCGTGCCATTTCGGCCACGACTACTCCCGGCAAATGGCTAAGGGCCAAGGGGGGAATGTCGTCCTCTCCCGGCGCCTTGCGCTTATTTAATGTCTTTATGACGTCACGGATCTCCCCGGGTGTGATGAGATCATCGTCACCCAGGGGTGGCACCGGAGAGGACATGATCTCCTCCGCGCTCTGATACACCGTCTGATAAAACGCCGCCTCAGTAGATGCCGGGTCATTAGGTGTAAACTGCCGCTCCAGCGAAGCGGCCAGGATTTCAGCGCGAGCCTGTGCCGAATAGCAGCGGTTCCCCTGCTCGTCCACTAGTGGACAGACAGGGGGACGCTTGCTGGAGAGCTGCCGGCAAAGTCTGTGCAGGGACGTGGCGGTAAAATCGTCCCTGCACTGCTCTATCCTGTCCTCCCAGGCGTAGCCACGGAAGGACTTGACTTGTGTCGACAAACTCTCCTCCAGCTTGTTCAGCTCGCGCTTGACATCTGGGCAACGAGTACGCGCCCAGAGTCTCCTGAGCGACCTCTTCCGGCGAATAAGCGCCTGAAGGCGCGCCGGGAGGCCGCCTTTGAACCCTCCGCTGGGCAACACGGTCATCGAATTAGCGATCGCCCCCTTGATGGAGCCGATGAGCCGTTCGGCCGACTCATCGATCCCATCGGGGGCGACCGGGTCATATGTAAGGTTGTTAACGTCCCGGAGCTGTGACTGGTCGGCCAGGAGGCTATTAAAAGTCTCCCAGTCGACCCTAGTCCTCCGGGGGGCGGCCTCGACATGAGCACCGCTCACGTCCAGTGTGACCAGCACCGGAAGGTGTACGGTGCTCAAGTCGTACAGCACCTCTATAGTCAGAGGATGCCGTAGCCCCTTGTGAACACACACGTCCAACACGTCCGGCCTACAGGCCGGATTCGTCGGAATGTGTGTTGGTTCACTGGGGCCGACCACGCAATAGTCCCCATCATCGGAGTCACAATACAACCGGCGCCCCGCTCGCGATACCAGTCGGGAACCCCACGCGGTATGTTTCGCGTTGAGGTCCCCGACCACCATCACGGGGGACCGGTCGAGCTCCAGGACGTGACGTAAGTCCTCGAGGCAGATTCCACCCTCCGGGGGGCGATACGCGGAATAAATCCTAATATCCCCCCCCGGCAGGCCCACCCTCACCCCGACCGTTCTGATCTGAGTAAAGGCGAGCCTGTCCAACTCGTCATGTACTACGTCTCTCCGGACGAGCGCCGCAGTGCCCCTGAACGGATACCCGGAAGCCGGAGAGATCTCGTCTCGACGGTAGACATGATAGTTGGGGATCAGGAATCTGTCCCGAGGTGCAAGCTTAGTCTCCCCCAGGAGCATGACATGAGGTCGATACTCCTGGAGGAGGGTGATGAGTTCTTGCCTGTGAGGCTTGATCCCACCGGGGTTCCAATATATGACCTTAAGATTGTTGGTCATAATTGGAACCCCGATAGAATTGGAGTAGCCCCGACCAGATTGCGTCTCCGGGACTGTTCCCGGAGACAATGTCCTGGAGGACCGCAGTCACCGCCAGCGACAATCTGTTCCACGACTCCAGCAGCATTGCGGCGAATAAGGCCGCCTCTTGAGGCGACTGTTCACCGCGCCGCTGGCGCCGTGGAAGGGGTGGCGGGAGAGGCAGTCCTCCCACCAGTGGTGTAGTGACGTTTGTGGTCGGGGCCACCCCCGTAGGCTGCCCCACAGGCGCGGAAATCGAGGGCTCATCCTCGACCACCTCCATTGGAGAAGGCTGGGAGACGGGAACAGGGGCAGACTCCGCTGTAGCCCCAGGGGCATTCCCCGCCCGAGCCTTCCCTTTCTTTTTCTTCTTCGCCTTTTTCTGGGGCGGAGGGCCAGGTTGTGAGCCAGGGGCAGTCACCCCAGGCTGGGAGGTCGGGAGCGGAGCCACAGCCGTTTCCGGAGGGGGCGCTGGGGCCACAACCGGGACCGGGGGCTCGGTAGTAGGTCGCGACTGCGTAATCGCAGTCGCGGCCTTCTTTTTCTTTTTGCTTTTCTTTTTCTTTTGGTTCCTCCTCTTATTTGAGGAGGAACCAGTGGCGGCGGGACGTGGCAGATTGGCCTCTGCCATTAGGTTAGGGGCCGAGGCTGCTGCCTCGACCGTGTTAACCGAAGCTGGTTGGGGGGTAGGGAGGACTGGTTGGGAAGATTTTCCCTTCCCCTTCCCTTTGCCCCCCGACGAAGTCGTAGGCTGTTGTTGAGGCCTTTGGGGCCCAGGCAAGTTGGTGTTAACCCTGCTGGGGACACCGGCACGTACCGGGGCAGACGCTGGGGGAGGTACACCCATAGCCCTGGCTTTCTTGCGGTACACGGGGCACTGGCGGCTACTTGCCGCGTGTGTCCCACCGCAATTGGCGCAGGTAGGGGTGTCCTCCCTTGCCCTTGGGCAGTCCGCTATGATGTGCTCACCCGCACATCGCACACAGCGGACCGCTCTGTGGCAGTTCGAGGAGGAGTGGCCGAAGGCCTGGCAGCGGTGACACTGCGAGGGGCCTCCGACCGGTCTCCACGTCCTAACCGCCACACCAGGCAGGCAGAGGAGTTCCTCCACCTGGTACAACCTGGCAAGGTCGTCTTTAGAGAGGTGGTCGAATTTGGCGAAGAATACTCCGCCCCTTCGACCACCCCTCCCCGGTATGTACTTCGCGTACGTGGCCGGGAACCCCAACTGGGTGAATTCGCGGACTATTTCCGCCGGGTCAGTGTCCGCCGGGAGGCTGAATAGAGCTGTCCACAGCCGAGGCCTCGACCAGATAGGCTTGGACCAGCCGGAATTCGGACTCCGTTTCCGGAGCGAAGCGGAACCCCTTTTGAAGGGCCTTCACTGGCGGAGCCCTGCCGAGCCTGTCCTTAAGGATCGCCAGATGGCGAGTCCAGTTGGGCAGGTGCTCGACATTGATCGGTGGGGGACGTTTGTGTCTCCCCGCCCCTCCGCCAGTGGATGCCTGGTTCGCTTGTACGCCGTTCGTACTTGCTTGGGCCCCTGACGGGCCGGGTGTAGGTCCAGTCCCAGTGGGGGCTGGAGTAGGCCTTGCCCCAGAAGGGCCAGGCAAAGAGCCCGCTCCCGAGTAACCGGGAGGCGGGCGAGCTGGGGTCAGGGATACGGCCGCCCTCTGTCCAGAAGTGGGGTGAGAGGGTGGGCCGATCCGAGAGGGACCCGTTATGGGTCTCAATTGTATTCCCGCAGAGGGAGGCGGCGCCCTAGGCGTGCCCAGGGGTGGCCATTCCCTCTGCGGGTCATGGGTGAATGAGGGCCTCTGGAGGGCCAGAGTGTCTCGACCCACCGAGGGTCTCGGACGAAGCCGGGGGTCCCTCGGCGGGGAGGTCGAAATAGGTAAGGTCGGGTGCGACCCTCCTGCCCGCGGGGAAACCTCCCTCCTCAACTCCTGCGGAGTGGAGTCGGGAAGCTCCGCATAACGCGTCGAGTCCAGGGGACCCGATGACCCGCGGGTCAAGGGGATCCTCCCAGACCCGTCGGCGATCGCGGACAGTTGAGTCGCATCCGCGGGAACCAGCGCCGCTCGGCCACCGGTCGGTGGTGAGCGAATGGGCGTGGTAGGTGAGGGTCTCACCTCCCCCCTCTCCTCCTCAGAGGAGGATGAGGGAGAGGAGGAGGAGTCATCCCCCTCGCCCTCGGCGTCTCCAGTCTCGTATTCGGTCACCTCCGAATCCTCCGCCAGCCTATAAGGTCTGGGGAGGTCCAGATCCTCTAAGGATCTGGAGGAGGGACCGATACGAGGGGCCTTGTCCGGTTCGACCTCAGGGGAAGAACCGGATCCAGATATGACCAATACCCTGGCCTTCCTCTTCCGGCGCCGCGGACCGACCGACAGATCGGCCGGTAGAGGAAATCTAGTTTCCCCCGAACCGATCGACGGCGAATCCGGGGCCCCGGAAGAGGGGCCAGGCATGGCGGACACACTTAATTGTGTGTCCGAATGCGCGCGGCCAGTTCCTGGCGGTCGGCCCATAAGTTGGGCTGCTCCGTCAGATCGTCCTCTGCGGGACGGGGCAGGGGTGTTGATTATCGGGGGTGAGTCCCCCGAACGTGATCTTCCCGCCATGTCAGGTTGGATTATGTTTTTATAAACTACCTACATAATAAAATAATTAACCTAATCTAAAAATAAAATAAAATAAAAATCAAAATTGGATATGCAAAAAAAGAAGGTAGTTGGAAATTTGGAATTTTTATGTACAAAGATGAATTGCACAAAAACGCGCCTCTTTATATATCGTAACGCGGTAACGTTGCCGCTAGCGCTCTCGCTCCTTCAAGTCAACAGTCAAGGATCAATCTGTTACAATCTTAATATGATACTTATCTTACTAGTTACATACTTTAATATCTCAATATAGTACAAAAACATTAATATTTACTTAAGTTTAATAATCACATCACAAGTGCACTGTTCTACACATACTGGCACTGTAACACTCACTTTTAGTCCCGAATAGCAACTAAAAAGATGGGACGATAATATTACCAAGATCGGCGAAGCAATCTGATCGGCGGAGAAATCGAAAAGACTGGAATGAATTGGAAGAGGCCTATGTGTCACGAGACACGCTACTCATATGATAGTTAGTAAGGCTTTGTAAATTGTAAATGACTTGTTGGTATTTTTTAATCGCTCTACTTGAAATTTTAAATTGCGGAAACAGTGGTAAATGTGCTGATGACCTGATACTTTCATGTATGATTTACGGGTTCTTACCACGATATTTAATTAATTGAGTGGTCACGATATTAATTAATAATTATGCATGAAAGTAATGTAGAAAATCGCAAGAGTTTGAATAAATTATTGATAGTAACTTACTTTCGCTCATTGACTCGTGAAAGTAGAGTTAACATTACCAAAGTTTAGTTCGCACTACTTTAGATTAGTATTTTAGTCAAGCAGCGCGTAATTTAGTAAGAAAGAAAATATATTTATTCAGCACACAATTAAACACTACATAGAAAGTAAAAACAAAAACAATTAATAGAAGAAAATAAGAATGTATGCTTAAGGTGTGCACGGAAGGGGCGGCTCAGCATACAGCTACAGCTATGAAGCTGTAGCGCTGATTTTCAGGTGGACCAATTTTTTTTTCTCGCTTGTCTTTTGACATGGTCAAAAATTTTATTAATCATGTTTTATTTATTTTCACTTATGATTTTACAGCAAAATTTTCCTTTATGGTTATTAGCTTTCAATTATTAACAAATATTATTTACAACTGATTTGGTCACAATTTTGCACTGTTTTACATATACATATTGTATTTATACATCCCTGTATTCATTTATTTACACTTATTTATACATATTATTATACTTATACACATACAATATTAATTATATTATATACTTAAACTAAAGTAATGATTTACGTTTTATTTCTTTTTATTACGGTTTTTAACATTTTTACACCGAATTTTATAAATTCGTTTCTAGTGTCATCTTTTGACATTAGTCCTGCAACGTTGGGTGGACCTATTGAAATCAGCGCAAGAGCTACACCTAGATTTCATTAGTACCTAAATGTGTATGACATTTGTTACTCGCCTAGTGTGAACTAAGCTTACAAGCAAGTTTATCAAATCTATCGAAAACACTCAGTTTTCCTCAACAAATTGAAATACAATAACAACTCAGCTCAGTTGAGTTCCGGGAATTGTTTGAAAACGATAAATGAATTAAACTGAAGTTGCTCGAGTTTTTCTATTGCCCGCCGTTGTTATTGATTGTGAAGTTTACAAGTATTGTTCCGTGTTCCTGTTCAATTGTATTGCAAAAACAATTCCAGAATACAGCTAATTTGATGTAAATTTTCAACCTGATTTATAATATATAGTTTTCTGAGATAATGGGCAACCTAATTGTAAGCGATTACCGTTTTCATAGATCTCTGCATTGTCAATAGACTACGGAGCCACTACCTACGGTCTACCCTTAAAGACTATGCATATATGTAAGCATGTTTCTCTGTAATGAAGAAAGTAATATGATCTTTGATAAGATGTAAATACATAATAATATGCATTTATATGGTAAAAAGGTACTGGAGTAATATAATTTCTGAAGGTATTCATCACTCTTATAAAATACACTTTTGATATTTTAAATTATGATTAAAATGTCGACTTTTGATTCATGACATGTCATCTTCCCATCTTCCGCAGGGGTACCTACCGCACTAAAATCTCCTCTACTCTACTGAGACCAAAACCCAGAACGAGGTTGTGTGTGGCGCGACGCGTTACACACTAAAGCTTACTTATTACTCCGTCGCTACTGTACTTAAAAAAATTCAAACGCTAACTTCTTACTACTGATCTGTTTTGTGTTTATTCTTATATCTCTCAGTCCAATATGTTCATAAATTGTATTCTATATTGCTCTATAAACTGATCAACACTCAACATTAAGCTTCACTACGAATTGGATGTTATGTTGCAACGGATACGAAGAAGAAACATCGTATTTTTAGACAAGAAATGTGTTATAATAATATTCTGACTATTTTTGTAACATGGTCTAAAATTAGGTTCAACACGACGGACGGTTTAGGAGAGAAGGTATAATAATTCTTAAGCTTGACATCATTTTTTTGTTGATTTCACAAAATGAGGAGGTGCTTAACCCTTTTATTGGTGGTGACAACATGTGTGCCACCAATATTTTAATTATTTTTCCAATTTGTAGCATCAATACTTTAAAACTTAGTGACGCTGCGTAAAACGGAATATATTGTTGGTGTGTAAAATTTATTAGTAATTAATTTTTTTTTCTTAAATAAAAGTTATTAAAGTACTCTACTTTTGAATAAAAACTTCAAAATAACGAGTTTTAACAGTTTATTATTTTTACATCAAGAGGTCCGTTCGCCTCGACAATTCAAACACGAATGAATGAACAGCGGCCAGCGCTTGTATTTATAGCAAGTCTCCACTTCCAACTACCCGCACGGTGAATAGGTTTCCCTTGTTAACACCCCGTCATGTATATTTTAAAACCAAACCAAAGTTATGAAGTAACAAACATAAAAATATATAAACAGACGAATTGAGTACTTCCTCCTTTTTGGAACTTAGTCAAAATGAAATAAAATTCGCATTAGTTTTCTCTAGCGCAAATGTACCTATTAAGTGGTAAAATAAACATACATGAGCATTATTTCTGTAAAGTAAAACTTTTCTGTCAATGCTATAAAAATATTTCATGATAATCTAGACGTCGACGATGAAATATGGAAGCCTAATTTAAAGAGTCGTTTGACATAAAACATAATTTTTCTTTCATAATTTTCCGTCGACCTTAAATAGGCTCTTCAGGCGTACTACGAGAGATCCTTAATTAAGTAATTAATTAAGCACGACAAATAAATATAATTACTGGTAAAACGAAGGTAATTTTAGGGCCCTTAGTTTAACATCATTATCGTTAAATTTGATGTCAAGAAAGAACAGTTTTGAAGATTGAGTTTTCAATGTTGTAGGTTGTTGAGATTGTGTGAAAAGAAAATAACTTTTGAGTAGAAAAATATCTCCAGACTTTTATCTATTTGGATGTGTGGGAGTCAAACCGCACTATATTCTTCCACCGCTTATAATCAACATCTGCTCCCGGTTGAGGCCAAATTAATTGTTTGGTTTGATCTGTAACGCATGTATGTACTTGCCTTGACAAAATACCGCGTTTCTAGATTTATAAATATTGACCATTAATAATATTCACAAACGAGTGTTCTACTAGCCCAGTTCTTTTTATTATTTCCTAAATCTAGTCCATTGTCTTTTACCATCAATTTAAAATGTGAAACATATTAATCATCCTTATTTAAATCTTTATCTATCAAAAAACCCACGACACAAACAAGACAAGACTGCAATATCTACAAGACAAGTGTGTGAAGTGCCGACCAGATTTCCCGACGGACTAAGTTGTACCAACCCCGGACTGGTGCATTTTCTCAGTTCTATCTACATGTAAAGTCCTCTTTATTTTTCTAGACTGCAATCGTGCAGAATGAATTGCGTGTGTTCACATATGAGTAGTAAAAACGGTGAAGGAAAATATCGTGAGGAAACTAGCATATTGTAAATTTAGAAATATGTGTTAGATAACAGTCCCTTAATGCCCAGGTATTGTAGAGGTTTATGAGCGAAGGTAACTGTTAACCATCAGGCTCACCTGATGGTTAACAGTTACCTTCGACTAACGATCTTATAGCTCACTATAAGATCGTTAGATCCTGTACAATAAAAAAAACTTGAAAGGTGTCAAGGGACACCCGGATGGAACGAAGTTCCTTTCGATTAATTAATGTCATATTTTTTTTTTTTTTTAAGTTATAATAATTTAAAACGTCTGTCTCTCTCTCCCTTCTATATATAGAACTTAAATAAAGTATTTTGATCACAGCGCCATCTAGCATTAATCATATAAAACAAAATAAGGAATTGTTCCAAAGATTTTAATCACAGCGCCATCTAGCGATAATCATCTAAAACAAAAAAAGTGTCGTGACAACTTTTTATAAGAATTTCCGCCTAGCCCCCTTTCGGTAACGCGCGATAAGGAACTTCGTGCCAAAAAAGGATTTCAAAATCCTTCGAAGATCGTGAAGCTCCTAATCCGCATTGGGCAAGCGTCTGATCCTTCAGCTGAGAAAACCTGAGCCCAGCAATGGGTCCTTACAGTACATTACTTTTAAGTTTCTTTGAATGAATGAAAATCTGTTGAATACTTTTGGTAAACTTAGACGTGTATTGAATTTTCTTTTAGGAGTTGACTTTAGAAATAGTGCGATCAATTGTTGAGAACGTAATGGAATTTTAGTTCGGATTGAATTTCAACTTGGGCTTTGTGATTAGATTTCCAAAGTTCGATTATTCTTAACAAACAAAGAACGTAATACCTACGATTTCATAAAATATATATATTAAATATAATTTGAGTGGTATAATGTCTGAACGTACCTCTAAATCTTAATATGAAAAAGATTTATGTGCAATTTTTCACAACACCACTGGCTAAAAACGGTGAAGGAAAACATCGTGAGGAAACCTGCATGTCGGAAAAGGGTTCTAAAAATCCTTTCAAGATATGTGAAGTCCCCAATCCGCATTAGGCAAGCGTGGTGGACTATGCTTAACCCCTCTTCGGACGAGACCTGAACTCAACAGTGGGCAGTAATGGGTTGTTACAGTACGTCTGAACGAGGACTAAATCTGTAAAATAGTTGATGTTGATGAACAGAAAACTTTTCAGGTTACAATTCTAAGCATATTAATCTAGCAAGATATCACGTAGAACTAGAACTCGTCAAGACAAATAAAACGAGCCCAAACACGATGAATCTATCTTATTTAGTACAGGAGTTCCACAGATCAACTCCATTATATCTTATCATTGAATTTTGCACGTGAGAACCTGCGTGCAAAATGTCAACTCAATCGGGAACCGAAAGTTTGTCAAATACAACTCACAAGATTTCACACAAACTTACATAAGTATCTACATAGTTACATCCAGTGCAAGTGAAATAAAACCTTTTTAAAATAACTTAAACTTAGTTTACATAATATTATTCTTTGCTTTTAAAAGTAAGAACATGAAAAAAGATTACGATATCAAGGTCACCTATCCATGAATGACACAACTTATTCACTAGCAGACTAATGAACTATTCAACGAAACAATTCCGAAACATACAATGCCGGAATTCTGTCACAAACTTATAAACGTACGCAACAATATGCTCAATCAGGAGCCGACTACAAAAGGCTGTGGAATGATTTGCGTGAAAAAATGTACCGCATTCATGTAGGGCATTGCTCTGTATGTGATTATGTTTACTCAAGCCTGTGTGTGGTATAGGTTAGTTATATGAAGGTACTGATGTACAGCTGTAGGTTTTTGGAACGATGTTCCTTATCGCGCGTTATCGAAAGGGGGCTAGACGGAAATTCTTATGAAAAAGTTTTCACGACGCTTTTTTTGTTTTAGATGATTATCGCTAGATGGCGTTGTGATTAAAATATTTTAAAACAATTCCTTATTTTGTTTTTTTATAATTAATGCTAGATGGCGCTGTTTTCAAAATATTTTACAAAATATTTTTTAATATTTCTATAAGAGAGAGAGAGAGACAGACGTTTTAAACTAACTAATTATTATAACTTAAAAAAATAAAATTTTATTACAATTCCCTCACTAATTAATCGAAAGGAACTTCGTTCCATCCGGGTGTCCCTTGACACCTCTCAAGTTTTTTTTTAGTTGGAGGAAATTGACGGATTCCCTCACACCCCGCGGGTGGGATATGTGAGAATTGAACCGTACTAAAACCTCTAACCGCTCACACTCAGCATCAAAACTCCGGCAGAAGCCAGAACTTTACATGGGGTTATCCGGGACAACGCGGCGCGTTACGCACGGATTTCTTACCCGTCGCACCACTGATGTATAAGTAGAATAAGTGAAGTGTGTGACTGAGGATTTTTGTGTAATTGTTAGAAATATGAAGACACGCTTGAAAACTAAAGTTATCTACGCACATATTGTATAGTCTTATTTGTGCTAGTAAGTAACTATTTGGACTATGAACTTATAGGAAATCTTCTACTGAACATAAATCTTATTTAAGATTCACTTAAATGTCTGGTTCTAAGTTGCTTGCTTGGTTGCTTAAGTTTTTGTGGCAAAACAAGGCTTACCTAACGTATATACTTTAGTACTTCCAAATAAATAAATCACGTATTTTTTTCAAGAAAGACGAACTTACGGCCTACCTAATGGTAAGCTGTTACCGTTGTTTAAGAAACTTTTTACCGCGGAATTAGTGGCTGTCGTCATACTATCCAGGACTTGTCTTAAACCTCGTTTAAATTGGGACATGGATAGAGGAGAGTAACACTGATTTGTCGCACACCACACCTTCATATGCTAGTCGCACGTAAATTGATTTATTGAATCAAGTCATTAGTATTTTGTCCCATTTTATTAAAGTCATTATTGTTGGATATTTCGTAATTAAATTTCGTGAATTGGGTTTTTTTTTGTAAAGGTTTTCGTTTGGGTGCGTCTGTACGGGGTCAGCCATTCATTTCGCTTTCATACGATGAAGGCTTATTAGTGAATTGAATCTCGGTATGGGCCTTTTTGTTATTTAATTTTAGGGCGTTCAATTTATGTGTTTCGTGTCAGACAGTAGATACGATTTTCTGCATTTTTTTGGATTACGTGGACCCGCTTCGTCAGTATCATATTAAACTTAGCTATAAGATTTAATAAGGCACTACATGCTTCATTTTGCGATGGCATCACGGCAACTATGTACAACTATCACAAACGAAGCCGACGTGAACAGCTCAGTTTTATACTTTTGTTTCATGTCGCACTACCCTAACTATATAACTAGCCGTACCAATATTGTAATCTTAATATACCCTTATTCTTGTTCATTCTTAAAACAAATTATTGTATTGTTTTAGGCTAAGTGTTTTATGAAATAAATAAATAAATAAAATATTAAATGAAATATTTTTTCCCGTTAAATTCAGCTTTTTTACACAGTTACTATCCACCTGTTTACTCTGTAATTATAAAATATTTGGACCTATGAACATTTATAATTAATTATTACCTGTTTATTCTTTCATGGGAATCTTCTCCCAATAATAAGGAGTACAAAACAATAACCAATTTGGTCAAACCGCTTTATCAAAGTATTCAACATTCTACACACTTTATGTTCTAAGGAATTTTCAAATATGTATTTAAATAATCCTTTTTATAAACTTAAATCTTCATGAAAATTTCAGGACACGATATAACTTTTTGACCTTAAATCTTTTGTAATTGGATTATACAACGCTAGCCGACTTAATTAATTAATTTAATTCCTTACTTAAACTTAACTGAAATAATAGAGCCTTAATACTAAACTTGATATTACTTCCAGTTGTCGAAATACTGAAATAATGGAGTATATTTATGAAGAAAATTAAATGATGAAAGAAGATTTTTAAGTGACCTTAATTTTATTTTTGCTTAAAAAGAGGTCAATCGCTACATATTTAAAAAGCTGACTGCGTGAGTTCAGGTGGAATTTGACAAGTAAATACCAACCCAAAAATTCCACCCTAACACCCCAGTTTCTGATTTTGTACGCATTCGTAAATAGTGAATGACAATGTAATAATATATTACAATGGAGATGATCTGATGATGAAGTCATTTGTTTTTATTTCAATATATGATTTCATCACATTAAAAGATTTTGATGTTCTAAAGGAATTCAGTAAAAAAAATAGATAGAATATTTTACCAAAGAGAAACAAATGAAAGAGCTGTATTAACACATAATCATGAATATTACAGATCCAATCCTTCTCCAAATCCGAGCTAAATGTATATAGTTATATGTAGTGATGTTTAATGAACGACGGGTCCGAGGATATCCTCGCCCTATCAATATTTATCATGCGACCACTCTGTAGTCTAGGAGCTCACTGATAAACATATCATTTATCATTTTTTTGTGATTAAAATAATGATAAATTATTGTGCATTAAATATAACTAGAAAAACTATTGGAGCGTAAAAATACATTGTATTAAATGCGCTATTAAAAAAACTGTTTTTGAGTTGCTCGATGACCTTCATTTCAAAAGTCGGCGATAAGTGTATTTTGAAGTAATTGTCTCCAAAATTTGGAGACAATGCCCAATGCGTCTGTAGTAACATGATAAAAAGTTAAAGATAAAATTAAAAACATACAAAAAGTGAGAAATAATTATCATTCAAGTAGTTATTTTGAATATTTTTTTTCGTACGACGTGTTCTCCTTTCCATTTCTCAATTAAAATTTTCCGTTGTCAATCGATGAAAACTATTAATATGCTCATTGTGCTATTTAAATTTATTTCAAATCGAATGACATCCAAACATAACACAATCATTCTAAAATTTTAAATAAGGAACAGCTATATTTAAATTAATAGTTTTACTATGTAAATAAAACGAGGATTTTGGTGTTGCCAATAATAACTTTTAATAATAAATAACTATGGGGATTTAGCTATTTATAAAAGTGTCGAATCTCGTCATTCAGTATGAAATCGTAATTAAAATCAGACAGAAATCAGAAGAAAATCTAAACTTTTTAGCGGAAGCCAGAATATCGCTATCGCTAAGATTTATGTATGTTTAAGTAACCTATTGTAACTTTCTGTTTATAAAATGATAATTAATGATATTTATTTTTACAACAGTTTTGACAATAGTTTTTTATTTTTTATTTATTTATTTGGTTCCCCAACAGTCACTAAGGGATCATGCTCAGAGAGTCTTGTAGATACAGGGAGTGTGGTGTGTCGTGATGTGAGTTCGAGTTCCAGTGGTACAACCAAAAAGCGAACGAGAAAGAGGGTAGACAGATTTGTTTGCTCTTAAATCGACCCGCAGTATCCAGTCTTCTCGTGATCATGACGTTTGCAACAACGTTGAAATATCGAGACAACTCAATTCATTAAATATCGTGGTAAGAACCCGTTGAAAATGCATGAAAGTAATATTTGTTTTTATTTTTTTGAAAATCGTGATAAAAAGGATTTTCGAATAGGAAGTCAATTAAACAGATTTGATCATATTGAAGTAATAAAAACTGAAACGTTTCTAGCTCCTAGCTTATTTATTTTATGCATTCCGGCTCAACGGTTTTCGGGCACAGTTAATTTACTGACCATTATATTAATTCTGCAGATGAATTCACCTATTTGTACTGGAAGTACTTTAATTGCTTACTCTGTTTTAATCTATCAATCGATTTCGGGTGCTTTGTAACACCTCATAATACTGTATTTGAGTGAAATCTTTTTGGTAGACTAGTTAATTTGGGTAGGTAGGTACTAAAGCATTCAAATTTTAAAATGTGTTATCGACATTTTGACAGTAGTTTTTTTTTGTTTCATTTTATGCCTTTTCAACTACTTTAAAATGGAGGAAGTGTTGAATTCTATTAAATTTACATATGAGACTTATCTTTTTTTTTTTTTGTTTTTTCAGTTGGAGGAAATCGCCGGATGGGGTATGTGGGAGTTGAACCTCACTAAAACCTCCAACCGCTCACACTCAGCGTCCTAACCCCGACTGAGGCCAGAACCCAGCACGGGGTTATGCGGGATGGTGCGACGCGTTACGCACTGCGGCACACTTTCCCGTCGCGACACCCCCTTGAGACTTCTCTGGGAAATTGATTTTACCAAATTCAATCATTTCTCTAGCTGTAGTTTCTGCAATGGTTCTGAAATTCAAAGAATGATATGAATCTGATTGGATTATAAGTTCTTTGGGTTATGTTGGTGCTTTGAGCCAAAATTGAGACTTATTTTGTCAAATCAATATTTCGTCGCCTCAGCGCTTGTTTGGCCTATCTGACATTTTTTACGAAAATGACTTTTTAATGCAGTATTATAAAGAATAAAATTTCCAACCGACTGGTATATTTTTTTTTGTAAATATCCAATTCTAAAACAATAAAAATCTCATTTCAATTTTTTTCTCAACAAGGCACTTAAAGAAAATTCTGTGCTTGTTTGCTGTCTCCTGTAAAATTTGCTCGAGTGCAGATAGGCCAAACAAGCACTGAGGCGACGATTTGTATTTGTCATATATAAGTTTAGAAATACGCAACAAGTTCAAACGGTCGGTCAACGAACTATAACCAGCGGGAAAACCATGATAATCGATCCAAACTCCCATAGCAATTATCAAACAAAAGTACCAGGGTAACATAAACTACCAGTAATTATCTCAAGGGTCACTCGAAACTAGGAAGGCACGAGTTTCTGTTATCCTATTACCAGGAGCCCAAATAAACATCTAATTCTTTCCTGCGCACCTCTGCACCTTCTTCCGTCTCACTCGCTCCAATATATCCGTCTCCCTCGGGCTTAATTCGGGATTGAAAGCGTGCGAGATCCCAGTTTCGCTCGTGACCTGGCCGCGGTTGGACGTGTGGTAGTCTTATATTAGACACGCGAGGTATATTTTTCCGGGGCATTAATGAAAAATTGATGAAAATTCGCTCTCGACGCTCGTTGGGACCCATGTAGGGTGTTTTGTAATTAAACTTTGTGCGTGTGGATGTATTGTGTTATGTTCAGCTGTACGAGGTGAGTACTTACCTTTATAAAGGTGAAACTCAATTATGATATTTGGTTTTTGTTTTCCCGATCTGTAATTAGTTAATTTAATTTTGAATCAAACGCAAATTAATCTTGGATGAGAATAAAATTGTTATTTTTGATACGAATCTGTAAATTCAAAGTTGTTGTTTTTCAGTACATTTTTTCAGTTATAAATTTCATGTATTTTATGAGAGAAGAAGAAACACTAAATTATGAAATACACATCGTAAATAGGTCAGTTGAGACGGATCTTCACGACTCATTTTCATAGAGTTGAAGAAACGTTTTCAGTATTTGCAATAAAGGAAGACATTAACCTTATTTTAGACGTGGACTGGATTTTTAATGTTTTTTTTCTATTGTTCTATTAAAATTACAGAAGTAGTTATCGAGGTTTAGATTAGACTAGATTAGTTGGATCAATGAATTTAGCATAAATAGGACTACTGTTGTAGAAGTACGTAATGTAATTTTTTCTCAAATAATTATATTGTAAAACTGCGATATTTTAAGTTGTTGTTTGTTTTATAATTTTACTTAATCTAAGGTAAAACCATACATATAATTTTAGTAGTAAATAGTATAAGTTAAATATAATATTGTACTTATTATATGAAAATAGAGGATGCTTTCAGAACTTTGAAAAGCACATGCAGGAGCTTAAAACTAAAACAGAGTTAAGCTCTTTTACAAAAGTTTTAATACTTTACATTCTAAATGTATTTCTGTGATATTTCATTTTTGACTTATTTCTTTTACGAGTTAATGAAGGACTATTGTTTGAGTTCAGCTAACGACTAAACCGATTTTGTTAGATATTACGCTATCATCGCTTACTTATACTTGTGGAAAAAATGATTTCTTCAGATAAAACCACTACATTTTTAGACGGTGTTATGTAGCCTATGATACTATATATGTGGCTATATCTGATCTAAAATATTATTTCATAGTAGGTGAAAGTGCCCATTTAATATCAAGTGACTTTTCGACTCGTTCGCCCACATTCTTCTCTACCCATAGAGCAAATAAAACTTAAAATAATACATAAACTCTTCAGGAAATACATTACTAAGTACATGTACTAAGGAGATGCAAACCAAAAAAATACATTTTATTTTGGTTCAAGGTCCAAATTTGTGAAGCATTTTTCAATGGGCACGAGGAAAATGAAACCTTCCGTAAACAGAGAATCTCGGTTTTCAAAAGGAATGTCGTTAATTAGCACTTAATTAGCGTTCAATTATTTCTCCTTCAGAGACAACCGTGATACTAAGGTATATTTTTATGGTCAAACCAATCGTAATTAGGTTAAAATAGCATACCGTCATCCTCATTGTGGCGACCAATAATAACGCGCGAGATCCTGAATCGCGGTTACGACATTTGCAGAAATCTTCGCATATATACGACATCTGAAATCTACTACAGTGGGCTTCGGCCTGACCGGGCATACACTACCTCGCCCGGTCGGAGATCTCTCTTTGGCCATAAGTCCACTGTAGGTACCCACAATCATCATTATCAGCCAGTAAACGTCCACTGCTGGACTTAGGCCTTCCCCAAAGATTTCCAATCCGACCGGTTGGTAGCGACCTGTATCCAGCGTGTTTCTGCGATTTTAACAAGATCATCCGTCCACCTTGTTGCTGGTCGTCCCACACTGCGCTTGCATTGACGTGGTCGCCACGCCAGAACCTTCGTGCTCCAACGGCCATCGGTTTTACGTGCTTTTAGACTAGGGAAGTAACGAATTCGAATTTTTGAATATTCGGTTTAAAGAAATTTATTTCTCAAAAGAATACAGTTCACTTATATGAGAAAAATAAAATATTCACTAACACAATTTTGTTCGTTCAAGCAACTATGCAAAAACAATAACAATAAATTGTCACATGTATCCAATGCACAAACTAACAAAAACATAATCACAATAATTTAGTTTAAACTTAAGACTTTAAACTTCAAACTACTACTTTAAGAATACAAAGAAGGCAATTCTTGCTGCAAAACTTAGCTTACTTATATTAAAAAAATGAGAAAGAAAGTGGGTAGTTACAAAAAGTTTCAAACGTGAGTGCGAAGACATTCGCATTCGCATTCTCAAAAAATCATGCGAATTTTTTGACAAAAGTAGCGTCAATGTTGCGTGGTTGTTGATGGAGCCAGATATCCAAAAATCAACCTTCGCAACATCCCTACTCGAGACTGAAATTTATCTCTATAAATACGAAACGGAAACTAAGTCCTATATAAATCTTCCTTACTATTCCTAATGAAGTCGAAACTACTAGAATGTAACAATAACATCCATTTACTAAGCAAATATATTACCTGCAAGAACTCTACAGAACCTGCGAACACAGAAAAATATATACAGAAGTCAAATAATACTTTCATGGATTTTGAACGGGTTCTTACCACGATATTTAATTAATTGAGTTGTCTCGATATTTCAACGTTGTTGCAAACGTCATGATCACGAGAAGACTGGATAATAATTAATTAAATATCGTGGTAAGAACCCGTTCAAAATGCATGAAAGTATTATACAAAACCGCGAGTGTCTAAATAAGTTTAGAAGTCAAATAATTTTACATTTTTAAATTTTAGTACTGTACTCACACTAAAACATTTTTTTACATGCTTTGTATTGCACTGGATGTAACTATGTAAGTTCGAGTGGAATCTTGCGAGTTGAATTTGATCAACTTCCCGGTTTTCGAATGAGTTGTCATTTTGCATGGATATGTATTTAGAGCGCATGACAATACAATACTATGGTACGATGGTGCTGATCTGATGATAGATTCGTAAGGTGGTTATAGAAACTCATGTACTAAATAAGATAGACCTGTCGTATTTGGGCTCGTTTTACTTGTCTTTACTAGAACTTTACTGCTATATGATATCCAGGATCTTAAAAGCATTTGTTCAAAAAGCATACATCCGTTCTCTTTTTTTGTTTTCTAAAATTTCGTGTCTATGAAAGTTGTGGGTGTTCATCAAGTAAATATAAATTTGACTTCTGTATTCATTGTGTTGTGTGCTACGAGTTTCCGTAGCGTGTTTATTCTACGAGGCTACGACCGTAGTACGCTACGAATATTTCTGTTATTGTTGAATAGATGAATTATTATTATAATGTAACCTTGTAAGGGCTTTCAAGATTTGAAGAGTGGGGCAAATTTTAGGGCTGTCTCTTTCTGTTTTTACACGTCTCACAAAACATCTATTAGTCTTGAGCATGGTATTACTGACTGACTCATCGTATCAATCTCGAGTGCTTAGATACCGGCACGTTTGGCACTGGTTTTGTTTTTCAATATTTGGATCAATGAACGACGGTACAATATTTCTTTAAACACTCGCGGTTATCTACATCACTTACATTATTACTAAACGGGTTCTTACCACGATTTTTTTTTAATTGAGATGTCCCGATATTTCAGCACTGTTTCAAGCGCCACGATCACGGGAAGACTGAAAAATAATCGTGGTAAGAACCCGTTTAGTAATAATGAAAGTGAGTACAATATTTTTTACATATAACTAACTAAAGGTATTTGACAGAAAGTTTGGCTTGCTTTTTTTATTTTTTATTGCCTCGTCAATCCAATGCCAGTGGACTTACCTGATCGTAAGTGATTTCCATCAACCCCCTGCAATATCAGGGCCGTAACTAATGACCTACGTGTAAGAACCTCTACTTCTTTTTTTCAGCCAACGACCCACCTGATAGAAAGTGATTACCGTCGCTCATGAACCTCTGCAATGTCAGGTCACACTGAGGGGTCGCTACCTACGACCTAACTTTAAGGACTCTCCTCAAGCCTCGTTTGAAGAAGGACAAGTCAAAGCGCTCAGGGAATACCGAGGAGGGGAGCTCATTCCATAGCATGTTAGTCAAATGAGCTTACAGCCCACTTGAGGTGGTGACCGTCGTTTACGAGCCTCTACAATGTCAAGGCATTCCCTTACCCTGTACCACGGCACTTTTTTAAAACCTCATATAATTAGTCTAAAAATATCTCACAAAGGTTTAGAAGCATTGCACAAAACGAATCCTAACGTAATAAACGCAAATGACGTCTATTACGCAAATTGTTTGGAGTCGCGCAATTTGCCGCACGCAGTTCGCTAGACGTTACAACAATTTAGAAATTGAAAAGTTCTGAATGATGATATTGCTGTTGTTGTTAGTTTTATTAAAAATTGTGGACCAGGTATGTTTTGGGTGTCTCTATATTTTAGGGAAAAATGTAAATTATAATCACCCAAAATACTTATTTACTTTTGAGCTTCGTTGAATCTATCAAAGTCAAAGTCAAATCATTTATTTCAAAGTAGATGTGGACACACATACATCTTGAAAGTCAAAAATAAAATCAAAAGTTCTACTAAAATTACGCCTTCGTTCTGAGAAGAACCGGCGCAAACAACTCAGCGGGCATGTCTTTTTTTAAATTTATTATGTTGTTTTTTTTAATATTGTTATACAATATTTTTTTGTTAACAAATGTATCAATTGAAATGGCCCGAGACGAGCACCTCATTCCCATTTTGTGCAGTCATTTATATAATCATTTATATAGGACGAAATTATAGGAGATTGATGATTTCTTTATGTGTGTAAGAATATGAACTATTTTCCTTATTTCATTTTTTATTCCCATATAGGCAGACTAACTAACAGGCTATCGTAATTCAGTTTTTTATGCTCATAGTTCTTTCATTTCATTATTATCATTCTTTTCTTATATCTATGTAGTATAACAGCTCAACGATTAGGCTCAAATAAATTAATTCATGATCCGTGGTGCTTGTAGTCTCCCGCTACGCCACAAAGGAAGCTAGAATTCATATTTCGGATTGGATGTTCAGTAATGGGAGTGAGAAGTGAGCAAATACTTCTTTACGAAGTTTTTATAAGCATGATAAATAAACGAGCAAACGACCATTGCTTACTGTCGCTCATGGATCTGTCATCTAGCACACAAAAACGCTATTAAACCACATTTAAAGAGGACCAAGTAATTAACCGTCAAAAGAAGAGCATAAACTGAACTAAAAACAGACCAATCGAAAAAAACAGAATCTCAAACTTCCTTAATATTTTAAAACACGAGAACGGCCCCACAATAACTTCCACTCAAACTCCAAAAGAATAACGGTTATAATTCTCGGGCTGCAACCCTAAATCAGTGCGAATGGCAGATGGAAATGGAGGCCTTTAAATATTTCCTCTTTATTGAATACCATTCAGTAATTGACAGTTCAATTTATGTCCCCGCGGTTTTTGTTGAGTAATCAAATTGTTCTGTTTTGATTTGTGCCATTCAAATTTAATTTATGCTATGATAGTTCTGTTGTTATTGACGTGACAACGTCTTATAAATTGGTTTGCCGGGTGACACTTCAAGAAACTGCGTTACGCTCCGCTCACGTTATGCGCTCACAATGAGAGCGAGTGAGAGGCACGCGTGCCTTTCACTTTTTATGTCTGTCTCTCTCGCTCTTAGGCGGGCTAACCATGCCCGAGTCGTTGTCACGTAAAACTTTCGCCCGTATACCGACTTTACAGGCAACCAATTTTTTTATTGCATGTTTTTCGTGTTATCTTCCATTTACAAAGCGAATGGAATGTGAAAGTGGATGATGAAGAGAGGAATCCCTAGCTAGAGATGGTTGGATTGTGTGAAAGAAGATATGAAAATTTGCCTAATGCCAGAGGACTAATGCCAGATTAGGAATGAAAAGAGAGAAATAACATATTGTGTTGAACTTATTCAGACACTCGCGGTTTTCTATAATACTTTCATGCATTTTCAACGGGTTCTTACCACGATATTTATTTAGTGTGGTGTGTCGTGATGTGAGTTCGAGTTCCAATGGTACTACCCAAAAGCGAACGAGAAAGAGGGTAGACAGATTTGTTTGCTCTTAAATCGACCCGCAGTATCCAGTCTTCTCGTGATCATGACGTTTGCAACAACGTTGAAATATCGAGACAACTCAATTAATTAAATATCGTGGTAAGAACCCGTTGAAAATGCATGAAAATATCGTGTTGACCCCATTTCAATGGGATAATGTTGAGGTGAAGAAGAAAGACAAAAGAACACTGCTGTTTTAATTAATTAATGCCCACTGTTGGGCTCAGGTCTCATTATGCGAGGAATAAGGCTTAATTCTACATGCTTACCGAATGCGTATTGGGACTTCACATAATTTTCCTTTATAGGATTTTTGACAGGTTTCCTAACGTTGGTAAAGAGAATCGAATATGATATTATTTTAGTAGGACCAATTAAAATCTTGTATTATCTGTACTGTAACAACCCATTACTGCCCACTGCTGAGCTCAGCTCTCCTCCGAAGAGGGGTTAGGCATAGTCCACCACGTTTGCCTGATGCGGATTGGGGACTTCACATATCTTCAAAGGATTTGTTGTAAATTAAATGCAATATTTGATTCTACAAACACTGCTATTATATTTGAAAATGATTAATTGTTTTACTTGATGAAGTCTGAATGCTTTTAAATTTTAGCAGAATAGTTTCTCCTTGTCGATGTTGCCAAAGTTAATAGGTTAACAACACTCTGAAATTAGTTATTGTTGCGATTTTAGTGAAAGAGTTTAGTTTCATTAATATTTATTTTGAAGTTGTTAATTATCACAGCACTGCATTTGATTATCAATAGTTCATACAAAAATGAAAATTATATTACACTAGCTAACCCGCGCAACTTCGTCTGCGTTATAAAAGGGTTCAAACAGTATTCGCAATGTAATATAGCCTATGTTACTCGGGGATAATGTAGTTTTCCAAAGGTGAAAGAATTTTTGAAATCGGTCCAGTAGTTTCGGAGCCTGTTCATTACAAACAAACATATCTTTCCTCTTAAAAATATTAGTATAGATTGATAAAAATTACCTACTCACTTAGTCAGATATTTATCACCAATATTGCTTCATCCAAAAAAAGTACAACCATGCACAATCGTTAAACTTGCTTGCAGCTTCAAAAGTTCTTGTTCGATTTTGATCTTTTATGTAGATCAAAATTCATCCGAACTAAAGATATGCGAAGAGAAACCATAAAAAATAAATAACCTCTTCTTTTAGGAGGTCGGTTAAAATAAATCAGAAGGAATTTGACTACACTACAATTACGTAATTCTGAACAATCTATATACAGGGTGATTTTTTAGAGAAGGTACATATTGCAGGAGGGTGATGAGTACTCTGTTCTAAAACGGAATATTACAAAAAATAGGTAAAATTACCAAAATTATTATTTTTTTTTAAATCTAAATTCGACAAAACTACCTTAAACATAAACAATTTCGGCTATAAGAGTGTTGACTAACGACCTCTAGTGATCTCGCGCACCCCACACCTCCGCCACACCCATCAGCTGTCGAAAAACCATCATTTTGCAAGAATTTTAGATATTTTTAAGTTGCGATTACTAAGGCATTAAGCCATATTCTTTACTAATAATATTTTTACTGGTCGTATATAACCATCAGCTACCATGACCTTCAATATGTACCCTAAGAAATCACCCTGTATAATATATACAAAAAATGTCTTACATAAATGAAATCGTGCTTATCTCAGCATTTTACCTCTCGAATGCATGAAATCGTAAAACAACGTAACAAAGTCTAATTTGTGAAAAGCAATAAAAAATAAAACGAAAACTTTTACACTCGACTCTCGCGAGGTAACATCTGTCCGGAGCACAGAAAAAAATTCAAATGATTAAGAAATTTCATGTTGCATGTCGACGTGGGATTATGTGTCTTATCCCCTTGCGATAGAGTCCTGAGCCCTGATTCTTTAGTCTTGGAAATCGGTAAATCTCGAGCGGTTTCTGCTAGATGGAGACAAGTCGAGGCTCGATCCCTGGAGGTTTTATGCCCGTCACGCCCGGAGTCAGCCATAAAGCGCTTTACGTCGAAAATTGAAAGTGACTTTAGCTGTAAAACGTACACGGGGAATATAAAGCGCTGGATAAAAATATCAATTACGGGTTACGGCGCTTACGGCGATATTGTTTACGTATTCTTTGGGAAATTGTGTAGGCTTTTTCGTTCTATTTTTATCTCATTTGAAATTTAATCCGTCAGTACTGTTCTACGTTTACAGGTTGAAATATGAAAACCTGTCTAAAAGGTGTAACAATCTCCTGAAAATGAACCTAGATTATTTTTGTTTCAAATAATTTTTTTGGAGTAACTAAATGAAATTAAATGAATGGTTTTATTATCTCTGTCAGATAGTCTGTTCTGCGTTAGTCTTAAAAGTCTTCGTAATTTAGGATACGATTTTAAATTCAATAAACTTTTATAGCTGTCTTTAATTGTAATTAGCCCAAAAACCAACTGAATTTATTTTATTGTAAATTCACGAAATACAGTACCAAAGACCATGTCAAAACATGCAAAAACATGTAAATAAGTATTTAAATCCTTGATGATTGCAAAAACTTTGATCGACTACTTCTATGAAAAGTGCAAGCATGCAATCGCGTCTCTACAAGTTGTTACAGTGTGACAAAAATTACTTTCAGTTGTTTTTTTAGAGTTTTTTTTTGAGTTGCACGAAATCTCCGGATTATTAGGGATATGTGGGAGTTGAACCGCACTAATTACGATGAAGGAACCTCCAACCGCTCACACACTTTTTCACAACACCACTGGCTAATTACGGTGAAGAAAAACATCGTGAGGAAACCTGCATGTCGGAAAAGGGTTCTAAAAATCCTTTGAAGATATGTGAAGTCCCCAATCCGCACTGGGCAAGCGTGGTGGACTATGCCTAATCCCTCTTCTGAGGAGACCTGAGCCCAGCAGAGGGCAGTAATGGGTTGGTAAAGGTACAGGCTCACACTCGGCGTCCGAACCTCGGCTGAGGTCAAAACCCAGCACGGGGTTATGAGGGAAAGCGCGACGCGTTACGCACTCGGCACTCTTTCCCGTCGCGCCGCTCCCCTTTTTTTGAGTTGGAGGAAAACGTTTATGCGGGACGGCGCGACGCCTTACGCACTGCGGCACTCTTTCCTGTCGTGCCGCCTAAGTTCTAAAGCTTAATTGAACTGATTTATTTTGCATTACGAAACAGAAGATTATCCAAAAAGGTTCACGTTTAAAATGTAAGAAAGATAACGGACGGTGGATTAAGGTGGTTAATGGATACCCGCTTTTGTTATTTCCACCTTGATGAATATTTCGTGAAAGGGTTTATTTAAAAAAAAAAACTGAAATGGGAAAATAAAGATGTTTTCGGTTCTTACAACTTTGTCTACAATCGGATTTACCTACTCTATACTTTAGAGCTCTTTTTAGTTGACAAATGCGGAAACTCTTTTTTCGCCTTATGCGACGCAGACGAAGTTGCGCAGACTTACTAGTTAATTTATAGATTTCTCTCTAAAAACGTTTTAAACATAAAACTATTTTTCATATTTTAAACTTGAAAATTAAAATAAAGCGAAAAAGAAATTGCTGAAAGTCGAAGCTCGTGTTAAATTTGTTTTTTTCGTCATAAAACTGTAGATTAAATGATTTTTAACTAACCTAACAACAAATTACATACCGAGTAGTTTTTTCTATTTAAATTCAAGCAATAATCTTGACACTGTGGGTTTAAAATGCCTCAACATTTGCTCTTGATAAACAGAGTAGATCTGTAACTTTGGACAATCTGACGTGTGGGAATGACCTGTCGAAATACAACATAGCACCATTTTGATTTTTTGGATCGGTTAAACTTTTTTTTCTGACATTGTATGGAAAACGTACGACTATCGTTGCGGACTTCCATACTATGATAAATTTTTTTTATCCAATTCCTAAAATAAAAGTTGTTCTAAGTTTTAATTCAACAGGTCATTCACTCGACGTCATATTGGTCAGATTGTCCAAAGTTACAGATCCACCTTGTATACAAATATACTAAAAAACACATTCCGTTGAGTCCTTTAAAAGTTATCGTTATATAGATTTCAGCGACTCATTTGTGAATGATTGTTACCATATTATAAAAGGATCATTGGTATTCCGATATTTAGTTATTCTGGTTCCGATAAAAACCACAAAGCATCGCCTCAGTGCTTGTTTGGCCAATCTGCACATGAGCAAATTTTACAGGAGACAGCAGACAAGCACGGAATTTTCGTTAAGTGCCGTGTTGAGAAAAAAATTGAAATGAGATTTTTATTGTTTTAGCATTGAATATTTAAAAAAAATATTTTACCATTCGGATGGAAATTTTATTCTTTATAATACTGCATTAAAAAGTAATTTTCGTAAAAAATGTCAGATTGGCCAAACAAGCAATGAGGCGACGAAAGGTCATCTTCCTCATCGTCTGGCAGAAAATACAGAATAATCTTCACTTTTCAGTCCTCCAATTATTCAAACAAAGATTACAAATTTTCAAATTAAATTTTCCATGAATAAAAAAACAACAATTACGACGTAATACAATACATAACTCAAAAAAGCATGAAAAATTCGACAGTCATTAAAACTGGCTCGGGCACGTACCGTCAGCAATTTATATAGGAGTTGCTGCCAAATTTATATGGTCCCCCATTTAGTGGGGCACTCGAAGAGTCGTAGCTCCGTGATATTTTGCCAAAAATGTATTCTCATTATTGTGGAAATGTGAAGCGTTTCAGGAAAACAGGTTAACAACTGTTGGTGTGTAGTTCTCAGCAGTTTTTTCTGCTGACCGTACCTGACCCTTATTTGGTTAGAGTTTTTATTAGCATTCGTAGCTTGTGAGTTTGTTCTGTAAATTATGTGTTTTGCTTTTATATTTTTTTAAACTTTATTATTTAACTTTCACTGGGAATATTGGTAAAGAAATAGACTAACTATCCGGTTTGGGACGGCGCGACGGGAAAAAGTGCCGAGCGCGTAACGCGTCGCGCCGTCCCTCCAAACCCCGTGCTGGGTTCTGGCCTCAGCCGGGGTTCGGACGCTGAATGTGAGCGGTTGGAGGTTTTAGTGCGGTTTAACTCCCACATCGGCGGGTATCCGGTGATTTCTTCCAACTGAAAAAAAAAAAACTATCCGGTTTCCATTTTAGCGGAATATTCCACGCATGTATGAGCGAGCTGATCTGATTATGATGGGAGGGTATCAATAGGTAGCCGTATCGGGATTGACCTAGTTTTATTTATCTTGGCTAGCTCTTTTTGCATAATATCCAGGATATTTAAAGCTTATTTTTAAAAATTTTCTGTAAATTAAATTATATTTATTTACGTAAAAGGTAAATGCAGTATAGCTGCGAATTTAAAATCATAGCACTTTTAAACTTATCGAATCAAGTAGAACCTTGCGTTGGATGTAACTATGTAAATTTGAGTGGAAGGAAAATGGCGCTGATCTGATGATGGATTCGGAAGGTGGTCATAGGAACTATTGTGTTAAACAAGATAAAGTCGTCGAGTTTTACTTTAGCATTAGACTACTGTTTCATAATATCCAGAATCTTAAAAGTTTGTGTTGGGTTATTACTGAAACCACAGCATAATAATTTATTTATTTATTGTATTTATGGAATACAATAAATTGATATAAAAAGTAAAAGAAAAATAAAATGTGACAAATCTCTACAAGGATAGAAAGAAAAGTGAAATTTGACATAGAATTGAATTTGAATTTAGTTTTCCATAGCGCGAGACAGAGTCATCGCGAAAACTAAAAAGTTTGAATACAATTAAAAATAAAAAGTTTTGTATGTTCAATATGGATTGAACAGCCTGTAATAACATTTTTATAATTTATCTTATAATTAAGTTCTACATAGCCTTTATTAAGAATGAAGTAACGCTACTAAATAAAGTTGGTAGGGTTCATAATTAAGTTTAAATAATTCAGGACCATCTTAAACTGCCCGTATTATGCTCTCTGTATTCGTGTTGCGGTCGTTTTAAAATGTTAATGTTAGGTTACTCGTTTAAGTTTTGAAGTGTCTCGCTTTAAGTTATTTAAATTTGCATGATAAAATTTGCATTATTTTAATTTTACAGCTTATTTTCTTGAGTTATTGTATGAAATAAATAAATTGAAGATCTTTTTGTTATAAAAACTGCTTTCATCCTCGATAATTTTTCACGCTGTGAATTGTATCTCAATTAAAATACTATGTTTATTTGCTATAGTAATTACCAAACTTTTACTGAAGATAAAAAATACAAAAATGTACCGTATTTTACCAATTTACAATCGCATTTTTATTACACTTACCTAATGGGGGCGGTGCGACGGGAAAGAGTGCCGTGGGCGTAACGCGTCGCGCCGTCCTTCATAACCCTCGTGCTGGGTTCTGGCCTCAGCCGGGGTTCGGACGCTGAGTATAAGCGGTTGGAGGTTTTAGTGCGGTTCAACTCCCACATACCCGATCCGGTGATTTCCTCCAACTGAAAAAAAAAACATTTACCTAATGCGAAGGTTGAAGACAGTCCTTAAAAGTAGTAGTTAAAAGTAGTCACAGTTAGCGACCCGTAGTGTCCTCTAACATTTAACAGCACCATAGTAACTACTTACGATCAGGTGGTTCACTAACTTGTTTGCCTATACGCAATAATGTTATTCTAAACAAAACCTTTTAAATACAAGGTTCCCTGGATATCGTGTACAAGTAGAATGCTAGCTTAGACAAGTAAAACGAGTCCAAACACGACGGGTCTATCTTGTTTAGTACAGGAGTTCCTATGGACACCTTCCGAATCTATCATCAGATCAGGTCCATAATATAATATTATTGCCTTTTCACGCGATATACATTTGTGTGCAAAATGTCAGCTCGATCAGACAACGGTATGTTTGTCAAATTTTACTTGCAAGATTCTACCAGAACTTACATTCTCGGTACACTACATAGTTACATAATACATCCGGTGCAAGTTTATGTAAAGCTTGTAAAAAATTCAAATCTATACTTATAATATTATAAAGCTGCAGAGTTTGTTTGTTTGTTTGAACGCGCTAATCTCAGGAACTACTGGTCCGATTTGAAAAATTTTTGCACTGTGGGAAAGTACATTTATCGAGGAAGGCTATATATAGGCTATGGTTGTATCCCTCTGGACACATTGTGCGAAGAACAGATGGCCGATGGGGCCGAAAAGTTCTGGAGTGGCGGCCACGAACCGGTAGGCGCAATGTTGGTAGACCCCCCACAAGATGGACCGACGATCTGGTCAAGATCGCGGGAGGTCACTGGATGCAGATGGCGCAGGACCGGTCGATGTGGCGAGGTTTGGGCGAGGCCTATGTCCAGCAGTGGACGTCTATAGGCTGATGATGATGATGATGTATCCTTCTGTGACGCAGACGAAGTTGCGCGGTTCACCTAGTCATTGTAATAAAAAACGAATACCAAAAAACGCACCACACACTGATAAATATAAAATAACACATACATCATCATCATCATCATCAGCCTATAGACGTCCATTGCTGGACATAGGCCTCCCCCAAACCTCGCCATAACGACCGGTCCTGCGCCGTCTGCATCCAGTGACCTCCCGCGATCTTGACCAGATCGTCGGTCCATCTTGTGGGGGGTCTACCAACATTGCGCCTACCGGTTCGTGGCCGCCACTCCAGAACTTTTCGGCCCCATCGGCCATCTGTTCTTCGCACAATGTGTCCAGAGGGATACAACCATAGCCTATATATAGCCTTCCTCGATAAATGTACTTTCCCACAGTGCAAAAATTTTTCAAATCGGACCAGTAGTTCCTGAGATTAGCGCGTTCAAACAAACAAACAAACTCTGCAGCTTTATAATATTATAAGTATAGATTTGAATTTTTTACAAGCTTTACATAAACTTGCACCGGATGTATTATGTAACTATGTAGTGTACCGAGAATGTAAGTTCTGGTAGAATCTTGCAAGTAAAATTTGACAAACATACCGTTGTCTGATCGAGCTGACATTTTGCACACAAATGTATATCGCGTGAAAAGGCAATAATATTATATTATGGACCTGATCTGATGATAGATTCGGAAGGTGTCCATAGGAACTCCTGTACTAAACAAGATAGACCCGTCGTGTTTGGACTCGTTTTACTTGTCTAAGCTAGCATTCTACTTGTACACGATATCCAGGGAACCTTGTAAATTATTGTGCCAGTTCAACTGTTTCTGAACGAAGCCCCTAAAAATATATTATCCTATCCGCGTGTCGACAGTTGACTTTATAAGATGTAGGGCGATAGTTCCAGTTTTATGTACAGTTTTTACTACAACCACGCGTCTGTGTATGTTAAATTTTACTAGATGGCGTAACTGTGGCATACATCTTGATTTCGTTCCGAATCATTACCTTGCTTGGGTATTTGTTTGAAAATCTTTTTTCCATAAATGCCACATACAAGGCAAAAGTATACTGTACTGTAACAACCCATTACTGCTGCGTTCAAGTCTCCTCTGAAGAGGCAAAAGTAAACAAACCAAATTTGGTGCAGTTCCCAGTTGAGTGAAATATGGTTACTACATTAAATTATATACGAGTCTACGACCTGGTGGTAAACTACCGTCCCTCATTACTCTGTAATGCAAGGACATCAGGGTGCCGTAATCTATCACCACAAGACAGAACCATTCGACGATATTCCGACGCATGGTCTATACTATAATATTTTATTCCAGAACTCAAGAGAAAACCTTGATTCGCTTGCGGTCATTATTGTTTTCGTGTTCTTTTCTCTTATTTATTGCAAGGTGAGAAACGCGTGCCAATGATGACAGATAAATTATTTTGACACAGAAATCTAATCTTGTTCAATAACACGACGATGTGGACTCCATTCCAGATTTCATTCATTCCATTCAGTTACTTGTTCGTGTTATGCAGATCTTCAGGCTGTATTTTAATATATTATCTACTTTTGAAAAATATTTTCTCTTTTGTAAACCATACTTACTAGCAAACTCGAAAAATTTCACCCAAACTTACATAGGTACATTCAGTGCAAGTTTAGAAAATCGTAGAAATGCTAATTATTTTTACTACATCTCTTTGATAGGTTTAGAGTAATTATAAATCACTTTTTGTGTTTCTAAAACAGATGATTCTTACTGTAATTTCTTATATTACTAATCACGTAATTCTAATCACGAAAAGATTTTATATCTTTTATTTTTTTTTAGTATTTCTATGTTTAGTTTAAAAACCGGGTCATTAATATTCTTAGTTATGTTAGTATTTATAACATATTTCCTAGAGTTTATTGACTTCTTCTTTGATCTATGATTTAGATTCAACTGAAAAATTTCTCAAATGTCAAATATGAACATTAATAATTGCAAGAATCTCATAAAATATCGTCACAATTAATTATAAATTTTGCTACATATAAAAACGTATATTTAAGTGCTGAATGAATTTTGGCTGAAAACCAAATAATATAAATAATTACGATACATTAACTTTCGGATTTGCGATGAAAATATTTTAATTTCAAAAGAGAAAGTCGTAAGTCTTATATAAATAGTTTTAGATTATTTTGAATTGCTACATAGTCAGAGATGAGTTATAGACTGGTTAGTATATCGTTGTTCATGAACATAAATGTCAGGGGACTCTCCGGTACACACTGTAACAACCCATTACTGCCCACTGCTGGACTCAGGTCTCCTACGAAGAGGGGCATAGTCCACCACGCTTGCCTAATGCGGATTGGGGACTTCACATATCTTCAAAGGATTTTTAGAGCCCTTTTTCGACATGCAGGTTTCCTCACGATGTTTTCCTTCACCGTTTTTAGCCAGTAGTGTTGTGAAATATTGCACATAAATGTTTTTCACATTAAGATTTAGAGGTACAAGCCGGTCGGTTTTGAACCCGCACACACGACCTATTGTATATATAACTCTTGTCAAACCTCATTTAAAGAAGGATAAGTCATAGCGCTTGCGGAACACTGAAGATGAAAGAGGTAGATGAATTTTACTGTAATGATGTTGCGAAAGTTCCCTTTGAAGAAAGTAGTTTTAATTTAAAAGCACGTTAGTTAAATAAAAGCTAAGCGTATGGAAGCAGTATTCACTACGAACATTACTTTCAGCCCAAAATTATAATTGTACACTAACAAACTACAAAATACAACTGGAATACTTACCTAGTTGTTTTTCATATCGGTGAAAATTGTCTTTGAAAATGAAAAATAAAGACTTTAATATCGCATTTTGCAGATTTTAAATTAATCACGTGTCATGTTAAATCTATTGTATTTATTTTATCATAGCGACATTGTTCGTATTCTGAAATTTACGAATGACCTTCTTATCTTATGACACGTTGCAACAAAATTGTTTTAGAAATCAACGTTTATTTTAAATGTAACGAGAATGTGTAGTTATTTTCAGATTATTGTGTATATAGTATGAAATAGTATGTATGATAGGAAAAAGAAGTTTTATTGTTATTTGATCGACTTTAAAAAAACATTTTGAGTCATTTTAAAGCATGTTATAACGTAACTTTGTCTAGATATATGTTGATGAAAATTTAAGACAAACTTGGATCGAAACAGTACACAAAACAGTACAGTCCTTAAAACAGATATTAACTTTACTCTCAATCTTCAATAAGCAAAATCAGGCTGCTCATACGACATACGAAACCAAATGAAATATTTGAATCACAAAAAAAATCGATTTAGAACATCATAACCCTCTGCATCTAAGAATAAAATATTTTTTTCTATCATTTTCTTTACTATTATTGCCGAAGTTTCTGTGTGAAATAGCTCCGTGATTCATTCCACTATGTTTACAACTTTTCATTTGTAAAAAAGTCGCAACTCGTGCAGACCTTCCCACGAGGTGTTACTCATTTCAATGTTATTTTGACATTGTTTAGAATAGGTGAAAATTGAGCTCTGGTATTCGATACTGCTTGTTCAAAAGGACTTTGATTTCATATATTTTATTAACTTCAATTTAGTGCCTAAAGCCCAGTATGTAAGGCTGAAATTGAAACCAGAAATTATAGGAACACTTCTTTCTTGCCTGATAGTGATTTTTCTATATCATTATGAGGTATTTGGTGAAATATCACCCACAATACCACTAAACGGGTTCTTACCACGATTATATTCCCCTCTTTCTCGTTCGTCTGTAGACAGATTTATCTACTCTTAAATGACCTACCCGCAGTTATTCAGTCTTCCCGTGATCATGGCGCTTGAAACAGTGCTGAAATATCGGGATCTCTCAATTAAAAATAATCGTGGTAAGAACCCGCTTAGTGGTATTGTGGGTGATGTGGATGGCCGCGAGTGTTTAAAGAAATTTGGTGAAATATGTTTTGAGGCATCTTCATACTCTACTGAACGTTTGATAAAGAAGAATTTTAAAGTAAAAAATTTATGGTACCCACAACTTACCTTGTCATAGGCCAAAAGTCTAGTTTTGTACCCAAAGTAAAGTCACTATCACACTCAAAAACTCTAATCTCTATCGGCCACGTGTACATTTTTTGTGACAGGTAGACGAAGACCGGCGATACGCGCCAGAAATAGTCTTGAAATAGGTCGGTGAACGTTGTCAAGCGGTGCCACGACGGATATATTCATATAACAGAAATGACTCAATATTTAGATCCATTGAGAATACAGTAGTATTTCTTATCACATATTGTATAGGAACTATTGATTCTGACACTATTAAAAGCAATGTCACTTTTTTGTGAGACACCTTTTAATTAAGCATAATAATCAAATCCTGTTGAGGTCATCTATAATTTGATAATTACAATTTGTTTACTGGCAAAAGTATTGGGAAACTAAACTAGGGTTTTTGTTTTCTTACGTGACATGTTGTCTATTTAAGCCTGCAGTTTAAGCTATTTTATTTTTGAACTCTGGTATCCATGACAAGATTAAACTTGTGTTATTGGGTAATTGATAAGTGAAGCAATTTTCACCAAAAATCTTGTTTAGTATTACTTATTTCAGAAGTACATTTAACACTAATAGCTACCAACATAATACATGTAATGAAAACTTATTAGTATTACATAATGAAAACAATTTAATAGAGAATTTTACACTCATCTGACATTATGAAAAATGTCGGAAGAATAAAAGATATATTTTAGTTTTCATTAGTTTTATTTTGGTTCAATATTGTGTAAATAGCTTTAAATGTTTTTTTGCTATTGTAATTTACAGAAACGCAATTTAGTTATTATTTATTTCAAGAAGATTACATTACCATTATATACATAGTATTTTAGGTTGAGTGGAAGTTGAAAAGGTTTAAATTGAAATGGTTTTCAAAAAAGTAAGAGAGACAACTGCTTTCCGATTTTTTAAAACCAACCTTTTCTCTTCTTTTGCTCTAGTTTCAGCTGACGTAAAAAGGTCATCGTTAAGTAGGTTCTACACAACCCTCTGTAAACAACTCACAAACACAACTTTCCCCTTTTGTTTTTCAGCGGTGTTTCCGCGGAAGGATGATTCGATTATGTATGTATTGTGTAATGACATGTCTTAGGAACTTCTCGATATAGGAGTAATCGAAGCGAACGTTTATTTGTTTTAGGACTGGATTTATTATGTAGATAATACTTTTGTGTATTTGTTTTGTGTAACTTTAAATATAGAATTCCGTTATCATTTGTTGATGTACTATTCCTGAATTTAGACTTCGTGTTTTATCTTTGGACGCCGCAATAAAAACTGTAAAAAATGGATCCTTAACACAAATTTTAATTGTTTCTCTATTTCAACTCGTACATAATAAGTACTAGTGAAAACTTTCAACAATTTGATTCTACTTTTCTTCATAATATACATGACGACGTAAATAGTGTGTTGAGGTGTAATGACGTTGTAAACAGTCGATCTTCGTTTTGTTTTGTCAGGAATGACGTCACAATGTCCACTTTAACACTTGATGATCAATACTTTTGAATAAAAACTTCAAAATAACGAGTTTTAAGAGTTAGTTACTTTTACATCAAGAGGTCTGTTCGCCTCGACAATTCAAACATGAATGAATAATTACAGCGGCCAGCGCCTGTAATTATTTCAAGTCTCCACTTCCAACTACCCGCACTGTGAATAGGTTGGTTTCCCTTGTTATCATCCCGTCATACATATTTATATTTATAACGCATACATTTGAGATCATCGGATGTAAGTTGATGACAACATTTGTAAAATAAAACTGTATCAAAGTGTCTTTACTTTCATAACAAGATTTGCCTTCTTATCGTTAACATTTTTAAATTAATGTGTATTCAATATTTAACTCTTTTCAATATACCTCTAAATTTCAACCTTATATTGTTCGAGTTAGAGTCAAGTTTACTGTGCATAATATCAACTATCAATCCAGGCTGGATGTCTAGTTGTTTGTGACGTCACATAAGCCACGAAACTGGATCACAGGTTATGTAAATATAGGATTATTCCCAGTCTATTTGTTATTCAGATATTTTGATCAACTGTTACCAAAACTGTGTTCTGTTCTAATTTTGAACAACTGAAATAGGTTGTTTTCGTTTGTTTTTGTGTATGAAAATTAAAATAGTGTATGAAATTTTGATGCGGTGATAATAGTAGACCTGGGCTGTGATCAAAATATTTTATTTAAGTTATAATAATTAGTTAATAATATATTAGTTATATACTTATAGAAGAGAGAGAGACAGACGTTTTAAAAAATTCCCTCACTAATTAATCGAAAGGAACTTCGTTTCATCCGGGTGTCCCTTGAAACCTCTCAAGTTTTTTATTTATTTATTATTATTACACAAAACAGAATACAGTCAAAACATTATTTAAAGGTTTTTCAAGTACATTATTAAAGGTGATAATTATTATAGAATTGCTTATAGTATAAATATTTAACTAAACAACGTTTATTTTGTTAGAATATTGTTCTATCATATTATTTTGGTGAACTAAATTTACTTATTTTAATAGTTTCATTTCTTAATATTGAGGTGTCTTGAGTTACAATTTTGAACATATTATTTTCTAAGGCTTTACGAGATAGGCTGTGTATCTCGTTATACTTGATCGAAGGGTAACTCATTAGAATTTTAATGACAAACCTACAAACTTCAAGTCCAGTTACTTCGTTCTATTTAACATAAACAGTAACAACGACCTCAACTATGGAACTACATGACTTCATTACTTTGAAGTACATTTTCCGACGACAAAGACGGTGTCACAGAATAACGGAGATACAGAAGTTAATCTTCATACAAATTGGCTTACAACATACAGATTTATGCCCGAAAATATTGTGAAAATATAAAATATTGTGAGAATATTTTGAAGGTTATATTTTGCTTTTTACACTTATTATATTCTCGGAAATATATTTTAGTTACAAAAGAGAAAGTCTTAAAGTCTAGTATAATAATTTTTAAAATTATTTTAAATTGCTACGTCTATGACTATGACTTGTCCTTCTTCAAACGAGGCTTGAGGAGGGTCCTTAAAGTTAGGTCGTAGGTAGTGACTCCTCAGTGTCCTCTGACATTGCAGAGGTTCATGAGCGACGGTAACCACTTTCTATCAGGTGGGCCGTTGGCTCGTCAGCCTACATGGCAACAAAAAAAAAAGTTGCTACGTAGGAAGACACAAGACGCATATGATGATAAGTGCTAACGAGCAGATGACACTAGATAAACGACAATTTTGTTTAGTTCCCAGATAGGATAAGTATTGCTTCTGTAAATAATGATTCTGTGGCACCGTGTTATTTTAGGATCGCCCTAAAGTTCTTGCCCTTAAAAGTTTAACCAAACAACTTCATTATGCTAATAGGAGACGAAATACGGACACCGGACTTAATCTTTAAGTATTTAGTATGTAAATTATGATTATATTATAATTAAGAGACGGGACTGATGAAGATAGTGTTACTATGAAAATGTGGGCGATTTTAAGTGTACGGAATTTTACTAAACGGGTTCTTACCACGATTATTTTTTTGTCTGCTCTTAAATGCCCGCAGTTCCCCAGTCTTCCCGTGATCATGGCGCTTGAAACAGTGCTGAAATATCGGGACCGCTCAATTAAAAATAATCGTGATAAGAACCCGTTTAGTAACAGTGTAAGTGAAGTAGATAACCGCGAGTGCTTAAAGAAATTTAGTACGGAATTTTGGGATAATGTTAAACTTGTTTTATATTTACGGGTAATTTAAAGGGTAAACTTAACAGACTTTTTATATGGTAAAGCGTTCTCAATTAGTGTTCAAAAACATGACAATAACACTAAAAAAGAAAGAGCGACTTTATTTTACAAAGACAAGAAAACAAGACTTTCTCAAAAAGAAGACAAAGAAAATAAAGCTTAAAGGACCAATAATTCTAAAAATAAAACTCAATTCTAACCTCAAAAAACAAATTAGCTGTCTAGGGACCATTTTAAAAGAAATTCTAGGCTAAAACAAAGACAAGAAAACCAGAGAAAAATAGGCTAATTATACAAAAGCATTCCCATGTCGGCCATCCGTGATAGTTAGTGGTCTGAAATGGCCTGGAAAAGTAGTTTATTTTGCTAAAATAAAACCAAAATTAGGTTTTATTGTTCCTCTGAATTTTAATTGTTGTTTTTTCAATTGGGGTTTGTCTAGAAATTTGTCTGAAAATATTTCTAACTGACTTTTCAAAACAAGGATTGTAAACCAAAAAGCAAATGAAATAGTGCAATCTTAACTGGATGAACCGATTTCGGTTAATATTATTTATTTTATTGCCTCGTAGGTAGACGAGTAACGGGCCACCTGATCGTAAGCGGTTACGCACATGGACCTCTGCATTGCCAAAAGACACTTTGATAAATCTTTTTTTGTTAGAAAGCAAATAGGTACCGAACTGCATGCCGTTATCTATCACTTATACAGGACTTTTCTTAAACCTCGTTTAAAGAGAGACATGTCATAGCGCTCCGGGAACACCGTGGACGGGAGTCCATTCCACATCGAAATGGTACGAGGCAATATGGACCTTTTGAATCAAACTTTGATAGATAACTTAGGGATCCGTATGGAAATATCGAATATGTAACACAAGGTGTATAATCGAATACCTATTCATGCGTACGCTGCAAAAACTATTGACATTAGAACAAAATGATGTACTACAGGTTTTTAGGTCTTTGTAAGACATACAAAAAAGTCCGCGACAGCATACAGGGTGGATCTGTAACTTTGGACAATCTGACGTGGGATGAATGACCTGTCGAAATACAGCATAGCACCATTCTTATTTTTTAGATCGGTTAAACTTTTTTTCTGACATTGTATGGAAAACGTACGACTATCGTTGCGGACTTCCATACTATGACGAAGTTTTTTTTTATCCCATTCTTAAAATAAGAGTGTTTCTAAGTTTTATTTCAACAAGTCATTCACCCCACGTCAGATTGTCCAAAGTTACAGATCCACCCTGTATATCTATCACAGTTTAGTCACAATAACCGTTTTTATGTTTATAAAGAAAATATTTCGTCCCGAGATTGAATTTAACGTTAAATGAGAATCGTTAATATTATTAACCTTTATCCAAATTAAGTACTTTATTATCAAGAGTATTAATGTAGAAGTAAATTACTTTTTGTTTTATTCCAATCGGACTTTTCGTTTACAAGTTATCACGAGTATAAAACGCAATGAATATGTAGGTGCACTTCGGGCACATAATAACGCGACGGCATTGCGAGATTTGAACCCCTTTGTAACGCAGACGAAGTTGCACGGGTCAGCTAGTTTGTTATAAAATAAAACACAAATGGCTATCAAAAGTTTCATACATTACACAATATAGTAGGCATGCGTGTATCTGAAATGGACATTCCACTTTGTAATCTATGGTAGAAAAACCAACAATAAACTGGCCTATAAATTGTGTAAGGTATGTCGACAGTTGGTAGCCATTTTGCAGCAAACCGAGCTGTCAACGTTATTGCAGTTGTATTTAACCGGGTCGGTGGACTACCCGGTTGTCAGCCGGATGTCCGGTTGTTTCGGGAATATCCGTGGATTTTAGGTTTTTTTTTGGATGTTTGTTATTTTTTGTGATATATGGTTGTGTATGGTGAAAGTTTTAGTGTGGAATGGTTGTGTCCATAGAATATTTGGTGGAATAGACCAATGTAGTATGTAAATATTTTTTCTCTGCTGTAGTTTTGGTTCTTACTAGTAGTGTGTGTTAGGGGGCGGCGCGACGGGAAAGAGTGCCGTGGGCGTAACGCGTCGCGCCGTCCCTCATAACCCCGTGCTGGGTTCTGGCCCTAGCCGGAGCGGTTGGATGTTTTCTACTATTTTGGTGGTTATAAATAAAGTAGAAGACATAAAAAAAAACATGTTTATTATTCTTAAAACTACTAGAATTTGAACCCAGGATCTATGGCAACTGGAATATAGGACTATGACAACTGGAATAAATATGTAGACAGAGTTTTAAGAAAAAGTAGATTCTAGGTGGCAACTCCGCTGTGTTTTTTGATATTGTACAGGTCTATGAGCTAAACCACTTAAAACTATTGAGACGTTTGCCAAAGCGTTTTTTTTACAGTTAATGTTTATATCACAAATACCATTTTAGGTAAATATCTGAACACGAGTCAAAGATAACCGAAACACATTTTAAACGCAAATGTATGAAAATAGAACGAAGTCAACGACCCCAGTTAACTTTCTTCAGCTAATATTATTCTTTTGATTGATTAGCCCCAGAAATAGCTGTTAAGTAAGCTAAATAATACTATATTCTGTGAAAAGTCACAAGTAACGAGTGTTGCATAGGATGTGGCCAGGATACATCGTAGAATACGCGCGCGCTCTGCTCCGCATGGGAGCGGCAGCGATGTGTCGTGGAGCAACCGGGGGACGGAAGGCCGCGGTCCCCGATCCACGCTGGTTCTGACCCAGCGGGGTATCCCGTGGGTGGATGACACGTGGTCCCATCTTGGCGGACTTTGAATAACCCACCGACCGAGAGAGCCGGTGGCCGTATCGCCGGCGGCTGCCGGTTCGCGTCCCGGGGCGGCGCGACGTGAAAGAGTGCCGAGTGGGTAACGCGTCGTGCCGTCCCTCATAATCCCGTGCTGGGTTCTCCGACGCTAAGTGTGAGCGGTTGGAGGTTTAAGTGCGGTTCAACTCCCACACCCGCTGGGCGTGTGGTAATCCGGTGCTTACTTCCAACTCAAAAAAAAATTAACGATTGTGTGATAATAACATTAGAAAACTACTGGTCCGAAATTCTTTCAGTTTTGAAAAGTTCATTTATCGAGAAAGGCTACAGGATAATATTGTTTCCCTTTTTTGACTAGTTTAACTATAAAAAGACATAAATAAAATGGACAAAATGTAACTGACAGTGGAAAAACTTGGCCATCGGGCCGTAAACTCGGTCAGTACCCATCAGAATAATGTAAAAGTGTATTTTCCACGTCACTTGCTAGACGCTTGACGTAATTAGTTTAATGTTTAAAATAATTTATTTTATAGAAAACTTATTAAATACAAGCTTTTAAGATTCTGAATATCATGCAGCAGTATAGTGCTAGTTAAGACAAGTAAAATGAAATACAAACACGACGGGTTCATCTCGTTTAGTACAAGAGTCTCCTTCCGAATCTATCGTCAGATCAGCGCCATTTTGTCATATACATAGACATAGACATTTCTTTATTTGTGATGGAAACAGTGGCACAAACAATACAAAAAATTGTCACGGGATATACATCTACGTGCAATGTCAGCTCAATCGGAAACCGGGAAGTTTATCAAATTTAGCTTGCAAGATTCCACCCGAACTTACATAGATATAGTTACATCCAACGCAAGTTAATATAAGGCTTGTAAAAATGGACAAAATGTAACTGACAGTGGAAAAACTTGATCATCGAGCCGTAAACTCGGTCAGTACCCATCAGAATAAAGTAAAAGTGTATTTTCCACGTCACTTGTCGCTCGTGAATAATTTATGTTAGGCTAAAGACTATCGAACGGTTGACAAGTTTAGTTGAGTTTTATTATTGGAATGAAGTTCGTTTGGGTCACAAAGGGGTTGGGAGTTTTTGTGATCAAGGTACTTAAGTAGTTACTACATAGGATATGTTATCCACTCGTTTAAGAACGTCAATTTTCGCTACATGATGAAACGTTGAGTGTGAGCAGCAGGTCTTGGTGCGGTTCGACTAAAAAAAAAGACATGATTTTTTATTATTACTGCGTAATAGATAAACGAGCCTACGGCCCACCTGATGGTAAGCGGTCACCGTCGCTCATGAACCTCTACAATGCCAGGGCAATGAGGGGCTGTAATCTATGAATCTGGGGAGTTAGTTGGGAATCACTACCGTGTTTGAGTATCTTTATAAAAGCATTTGTATTTTTTATGAAACTTAACATTTTTGTATTCTAGTTTTATCTTAAGATAACTGTATCTTTATTTTCTTCTATGAGAGAGAGAGATAAGAAAAATATTTAAACCACCAGTTGTAACGTGTCCAGCTAAACGGTTCACTCACACACAGAGATAGACAGACGGCCATAACAATATAACAAAAATTCAACACTCCATTTTTTGCTTCATCGAAAGTAGAAAGTAAAATGTCAATTAATTGAAGCATGCTTCAAGTACTCTTACTAATTGTTTACAATTGATAAATTGACGTTGTTTAATTGTACAATTACTTTGATAATTGCGGCTCAGAATGAACGCAATCCAGGCTGTAATTACGTCTTCAATACACTTAAGGATAATAAAAATATCGTAAAACTTAAAGACTAAGATCTTATCACATTTTAGAGAAATTAGTATGAAGTTATGAACATTTTACATCAAATAATACTTCATAAACATCAATCTATTATTCAATAATGGAAAAAAAAGTTCGTAACATACTGGCACTTTGTAAACCCTATTTCAAATTTAGAACGTATTTAAAAAAATTGTAACGTGTTGTCGCCAATTTCGAAATACGAATTCATTTTTGTAACATTTGAATTTTAATTTATTAAAATAAATATTTCTTTTTTTCCAGGTACAAGTGAAATGTGACAACTCATAATGAGAACACCGTAATAGTGTTGTGACAGTGTCGATAGTTTATCGATAAAATGGAGCGGTTTTTGTTCGTGTCGCTGCTGCCGTTAATCGCGGCGGCCGCGCTGTCCAGTGACACTGACGCGTGTAACCCGGACAAAATGACAGTGTATAAGATGGTGCTTCATACTTATTGGACGAGAGAGAAATTCCCGAAACATTATCCGGAATGGCGACCGCCTGCTCAGTGGTCGAAAGTTTATGGTATGTATTTTTACTGTGATTGAAATTTTTTAAGGTTTCTTGTGAAACAAGATTGTTTTTGGAACAGTGTTAACCTAATAAGAGATTTTTTTATATTGCACCGTAATTAGACGAGATTACGGTCTACCTCATGGTAAGTGATTAACTTCGCTCATGGACTCCCCTATTGTCAATGGACCGCTACCGATGACTGAGTAGAAAAAGTGTTACAGTTATCGTGACGAAGTTTAACGTTTTCGTTTAATTTACTAAATTAAATAGACAGGAATTCGAAATACCACTATTACCGACTTCAAATTATTCTCGAAATCCCAAGCTTAATGGAATCTCTACATTCGGTTAATATTTCACTATTTACATTTATCCACTAAACCAATGTTTACGTTAGTATCAAACTTACTGTGTAATAAAATAAACATTGTCATCATTAACGTCGAAAACTACAAAATCATTACAGAAACAAAACAAAAGCCAAATGAATTTACGTAGCATTGTGTAAATTCTCACGCAGTTACCAACAATGAATAAATTAAACAAAACAGTAATTTAAACTTCAGACTTAACTGGTCGAAATGAAATGTTAACATCTTCAGAAGTTTAATATTCAGTGTCTGAGATGTGAGAGTCTTTCTTGTAAGACATGATATTTACATACTCGTTCATCTTAGAATTGTATTGCATACATTTGCTGCTTACATCTTTTGTTGGCAAAATGAGTTTCGCGATAGATATTATACTTGGTTATTTTAATCAATTAATAAATTTCTTTAAACATTCGCGGTTATCTACATCACTTACACTATTACTAAACGGGTTCTTACCACGATTATTTTCAATTGAGCGGTCCCGATATTTCAGCACTGTTTCAAGCGCCATGATCACGGGAAGACTGGGGATCTGCGGGTAGGTCATTTAAGAGCAGACAAATCTGTTTACCCTCTTTCTCGTTCGTTTGCCGGTACCACTGGAACTCGAACTCACATTTTGACATACCACACTGACAAATCAATTAAGATTAATTAGATTTAATCAATTAAGTTATTATATTCTTATTTGAGAGACATAAATGTGTTCGTAGTCTTTCAACGAAATTCAAGAAAAAATCTGGTAAGCGATACATAGTAACAATAACGTTTTTGAATCTGTTAATGAGCTATTATTACCTAGCAAAGTATATTTTCTGTTTTTGAAATATAATGTAATGATCATATTCATCAATGAAAAATAAAATATCAAATTCATTGAAACTAAATTTCTTCTTTTGCAGTAGTAAATTGCAGCTCTAAATTTAAACTAAGCGCCGTTCATTTACGACAGAATCATGGTAGTTAATTCAGAGTTATTATAATTATACACAGTGTCACTGTCACGATGATTCATCTAGACTGCGTTGATAAAAGGAATGCAACTGTGAACGTTGACTTTGCATTGTCACAGAACGCAGCTGTTTTATGCATTACGTATTTGCGCGATAGAAAATTTACGATAAACAATTTAAATGTTATTACAGAGTTTATTTGATTGGATTTTTAAATTTTCTTATAATAATTATTAAAATATTGTATTCTTCAGCGAAAATAGTTTTCGATTTACTGGATGGTGTCTGTTATTCGAAAATTTGTGCAATAACTGTACGTACTGTCTAATCAATGTTATGGTTTTGGCTGCAATATACTATTTATAATTAACTAATACGCTATACACATATTATAGTAATACAGTAAAATAAATAATAATTATGTTGAACATAGTAAATCAAATTATAATTGGAATTTAAAACAGTTTAAACACAACGATTAAAATGTACACGACTGCGTTAATTACTTCCTACCATCAAATTCAATAAAACAAAAGCAATAAAAATATCAACTGATCCCAACAATCCTCGGCTCCAAACAGACTACATTCCCGACTCGAGACAATGAAAAATAGCCCAAAAGTTCAATTTATACGAAAACAAACAGCCAAACAGAACAACAGCTTGTTCCCTAACCAAAATCATCAATTACAGACATCACCAAAGGAATTTTAGACAAAATTAAATGAGATCAAACCGTATAAAAGTTACGCTCAACAATTAATTTTGACATGGCGTTATTCTGGACGGCTGGCGGAGTGCCAAATGTGGGGCGTTAAAATAGACGTGTATCGACAAGCAGGAAGCAAGTTAAGTGACAACACTATTATGTTACGGGAAGGAGCTCGAGTGGTGAATTAAAATGTCGATATTGACACATCACTATTTTAAATTAGCTCTTGCTATTTTCAATCGATTTTAAAAAAGAGGAGTGATTTATTGAGTCTTAATGATACAGAGGTTTGACATTTGTGTATAATGGTCGATATCAAATCTTTACGGCTCACTAGAATTACGAATTAAGTTTTAATCAAATATCATTAAATCTTATATTCAAATAACAATTTAATGGATTGCACCAGTTCAACGAACTAACTGTACCAACTGACGACATTTGAGCCAGAGGTGTTGTAAAAATTGCACATAAATCTTTTTCACATTTAGATATAGGTTTTGAACCAGCAACCTCCCGTACGGAAGGCAAGCGCTTCAACCACCTTCACCTTCCACTCGGCCACCACGACTTCAAAGTTACTCAATGCAAAATGAACAATCGTAATTTTACCAAAAATCGTATTTACATCGGGAACCAGATAAAACAGTTCCGTTCAACTTCGAATCCTATTAATTAGTTTACCGGAATTTTCTCCAACGTTTCCCTTTTGCGGTTAATTTATTTTATTTAATAACATTGGTCCATCTTTGAAGTCGATGTCGAGCTTTTCTGCTAATATAATAACACTGAAAATTTGTTCGGGTTCCATTTTGGTAATGCTCTGCTGTTTTTAGAATGTAATATTATGATTCTTCAATTAAATTAAAAGTAAAAAGGGTTCTTTTAACACAAGCTTTAAGGTTCTGGATAGCACGTAATGTGCCAGTCAAGACAATTGAAACGGGTTCTTACCACGATTATTTTAAATTGAGCGGTCCCGATATTTCAGCACTGTTTCAAGCGCCATGATCACGGGAAGACTGAGGAACTGCGGGTAGGTCATTTAAGAGCAGACAAGTCTACCCTCTTTCTCGTTCGTTTGCCGGTACCACTGGAACTCGAACTCACATTTCGACATACCACACTGACAGTATCGGCTGCCGTCTCAAAACTAGATTTTTTGGCTTTATTTTCGTCTAACACTGGATTCCACATACAGGCTAGTTTAAAGAAATTTATTACAAGTGAAACAGGTCCAAACACGATGGCTCTATTTTGTTTGGTACAGGAGCTAGTGGCTTTCTCTACCATTTCTTTCATCAGCTCCTTTGTATCGAAGTATCCTTTGTAAACTCGTATATCTGACATGCAATTAAAGAAAACATTTGGAACGAAGATGGCGCTGTGATCAAAATCTTTTGAAACATATTCCTTATCGCGCGTTACGAAAGGCAATATTTTTATAAGATATGTTTTAAACGAAAGGAACTTCGTTCTATTCGTGTGTCCCATGACACCTCTCAAGTTTTTTTTTTGTGTTAATTTTTACCGCAAAATCATAATTTTAGTGAGATTCCAGTCTTATAGTAATCCGATACTACAGTAACCCTTAAAAACCATTAAATTACATTTCATAATTAAATGAGTCTTCAAGATTTAAAAACACTTTTCAGTCACACACTTCCACATGCCACATCCACAATTATCTTTACAAACATTTAATTTTAAAGCACTGAGTGTTTCTGAGTCACTGTATCGGCTCCAAAATAGCCGACAGGTAGATCTAGATTGTGTTGCAACGTTGCCAAATATATATCTCATTAGCACACAAACTGCATGATTCGACGTGTCTGCTATTGTTTCAATATTGGCTTTTCCTTAATTTGAGAAGGATTTATAAAAATTTAGTAATAATTGGGCAATTTATTCGGCTAGTTTCGTTAATCTCTATGTAATAAAAACTTCTTAGTATTACATAATGAAAACTATTTAATAGAGAATTTTACACTCATCTGACATTATGAAAAATGACGGAAGATTAAGATACATTTTTAGTTTTCATGAGATTAATTTTGGTTCAATATTGTGTAAATAAATAGCTTTAATGTAATAATGTTTTTTTGCTATTGTAATTTACAGAAACGCAATTTTGTTATTATTTATTTCAAGAAGATTATATTACCATTATATCTATTTGAAAAGTTAAGAAGTTTATGAAACGATTTTTCGAGTAGGTACGTACTTACGCAATTGATGGTAAACTTAAACCAAGATTTTGGTCTTAAAAAAACCTGTAAAAATCCTGCAAATCTGCACTTCGAAGTTTAAAATTTCACAAACATCACATTAGGATCTTTATAAAATAAAAATGTTGAATTTAACATGAAACAAGAACAAAACCAAATATAGTTCTTGTCAAGTTCCCTGGTCAGCCATCTGATCTTAAAAAAATCTCATTAACCAAACAAAGAATCATTAAAATCGGTCCATAAACAACTGCGTCCTCCCTTTTTCAAAATCAAATAAAACTACTCACTCATGATAGTTTCATTACCTCTGGCTTACCAAAGGGCTCTGACTTACCAAAGGACTTGCTATAAGGCAATGTGGAGATGCGACATACCAACGCAGCCGAGTAATCAACATTACACATCGTCTTCGCTCGTGTTAACTTAATTAATATTGCTCAGTGAACACGGTTTGAGTTTGTAGGTGCTTTTTGAAGTAAAAGGAGTCTTTTCGTTTTTGAAATCATGCAGAACTTCGAGTCGAAAGTGTACAAGTTTGTTAGAGCTATTTGTATTGAACACTAATGAACTTCGTCACACACTTCGTATCACATTAAACGGAATAAATAAGATTGCGTTCTCGTGTTTGATGAGTCGTGGTGGCCGAGTGGTTGAAGCGCTTGCCTTTCGTACGGGAGGTCGCGGGTTCAGAACCGGCCGGCTTGTACCTCTAAATCTTAATATGAAAAAGATTTATGCGCAATTTTTCACAACACCAATGGCTAAAAACGGTGAAGGAAAACATCTTGAGGAAAACTGCACGTCGGAAAAGGGTTCTAAAAATCCATTGAAGATATGTGAAGTCCCCAATCCGCATTAGGTAAGCGTGGTGGACTATGCCTAACTCCTCTTCGGGGGAGACCTGAGCTCAGCAGTGGACAGTAATGGGTTGTTACAGTACAGTACAGTTTGATGCAATTGAATGTACCTAAGAATACCCGCATGCAGAACTGTCACCTGTGTTATTAAAATTATCTCGAGCTTTACCGTTCACTTTTACTGCATACAATGGTGTTTAAAAAACGACTAAATTACTTCTTCCATAAAAACTTGCCCCTGATCATAAGCAATACAGTAAAAAAAGAATTATCCAAAACGGTCTAACTTCACGCGTTTCTTTCTGTATTTGTGTTTTAATATAGTTTATACGCAAACGCACAAATATTTGATGAGAATTGTAGTCACACTAAATCTAAAATAACTCGCACAAAAATATGGCTAGAATTACCGCACACTTGACAACAAACGACATGTTATGTGGATTACGAAATACATTTTTACTCTGGCATTCACTCGCGTGTCATAAACAATGTCTCATGACACTTTGCCAAATGATGAGTAAGATAGCGCCAGAGACTGAATAGCATTATATTAAGTTTACGAGAATGTCATTCCAAAAGTATATGACGGGTGATAACAAGGGAAACCAACCTATCACCGTGCGGGTAGTTGGAAGTGGAGACTTGCTATAAATACAGGCGTTGGCCGCTGTTTTGAATCATTCGTTTTTGAATTGTCGAGGCGAACGGACCTCTTCATGTAAAAGTAATAAACTGTGAAAACTCGTTATTTTGAAGTTTTTATTCAAAAGTGTTGATCATCGAGTGTTCAAGTGGACATTGTGACGTCATTCCTGACAAAATCAAATGAAGGAGAAAAATCTTACGAAAAGTTGTCACGACACTTTTGTTTTAGATGATTATCGCTAGATGGCGCTGTGGTCAAAATCTTTTAAAACACGTTCCTTATCGCGCGTAGGAAAAAAAAAAATAAGATATCTTTTAATCGAAAGGAACTTCGTTCTATTCGGGTGTCCCATGACACCTCTCAAGTTTTTTTAATGGATATAGTACCTACAACTAAAATATTAATTATTAGTAATCAAAGTTTACGAATTATTCAGCCCATACCACATTTCAATATATTCAAACAAGCCAACACTAACGTATAAGATACCAAGAGACTAAGTAATCACTACCATCGTTAGTAAGAACCATTAAGCTAACCGTCTTGGATACGGTCATTAGACAAACTTTACTACTAAACAGAAACTACGAACTATGTTCTGTCCTGCTCATACATTAACGTTCAGAATAATTTACTCTACAGAAGTTTTTTTTGTTTTATTTTCTATCTGCATTCTCGCTGTTGGCCCTTAAGCCTTTACAGCTTCACCAGGATGGGGTGCAAGCTCAGGAGCAGCTCGGCTGAGTAGAGTGAGATAGGAAGGGAATGCTCACAGCTGCCCGAAGCCAACTGATTAGCGCATCATGAATCTACCACTGGTTACAGAAGTAAAGTTAATGCATGTATCACCGATTTAACAAGTATTGTTGACACTTGCCTTCGCCATTCTTTTCTCCATTTATTTGTGGCCGCGTCTCCTCACGTTAGTAAGTGTACTAAGTCGATTAGTCTCGTCTGTCAATTTGTGTTTTTGAGGTCTCTTTTTATGTTGACACCTACACTGGTTTTTTTTTATCACAAAATACCTTTCTGAAACATCAGTACTCGCCTCAGAACTCATTTGAAAAGTATATAATTTTAAGTCTATTCAAGCGATTTGTACGTAACTTTAATTCTGTAAAGTTATTTTCTGTAGACTAAGTTTTGCGAGAGTTGGAACAAACTATTTTGCTATTAATTTATGAAAAGCTTGTGGTTGTTATGCTTGCAAGGTAAACGAAATGTTAATTTTGATTATAAAAAATCATTTATTTACATAAATGTACATGACTGACTCAAATTATATGAAGTAGTGCATTACATGATAAAAGTCTACAGAGTATACAGGGTGTTAAAATCCGATGAAACAATACTTTCACAGCAAATAGTATACTTGATGTAGAAGCCATCCACCAAAAATGGGTTTTCTAGGCATAATATGTCATAAGTTATAACTAATCAAAACTACGTGTTAATTTGTGCTTGATCAACCCTACCGTACTGACCTACACCAATAACTAAAGACTTAAGCCGGCTAGTGACCTCCTGTATCATAGAACATTGTAATAATACACGGGACAAAAATCACATTCTAAACAGGATACATGCGCCTGTGTGCGTAAAAATAGATATAGCACGCTAAATGTAGGTCAGGGTAGGGATGTCAAAATAATACAAAATAATAATTTTTCAACTTTGTATGGGAAAATTAAGTAACTATCTCCGTTTCAAAAGTATGTGTATATGATTTGAAATGTGATATATATTAAGCCCTTAACGTATTGTTTCACCGGGCACCAACACCCTGTATAAGTAACATTCTGCGTTTGATAGGGTAGCTGCTTTGTATAATTACAGTAAATCCGTTGGTAAGTAGTCGGAGCGAGTCGTGAGTGTTGACGTGTAACGCATCCCGTCACCGCGCCCAATTTCGTGCTGGGTTCTGTCCTCCTCAGAGTTTGGACGCTGATGAGCGGCTGGAAGTTTTAGTGCTGTTCGATTCCCACATACCCCACGTGGAATTCCGGCGAATTCCTCCAGTCACAAAAAAGTAGTTCCCGTCGCTCATGGACTACTGCAGTAGTCTCAAGTCAAGGTATACCACAGGGCCACCACCTACGAGGTATAGAACTCTTCTCAAACCTCGTAGTGGACAAGTCATAGTTCTCAGTTACTTAATAGAAACTTACAAAGACCAATAAAATATGTTTCTTCTACCATTACCGTACTCTGACCTCAATTGAGGCCGTTAAGGACTAACGATATGTCACAAAAGCTATATAAAAATATTAAAGGTGCTGTTAAAATACGAGCTATAAACCAACGAAATACGGAAGCGATAAAAGTGGTCAGTATTGTCAGTTTAGTACAATTCTTACTTAATACGATATTTCATACACTTGACACCAGTTAATGAACACCGATTATCAATGTCATAAAAAAAACATACAAATCTACTATTAAATTCAATAATCTGTTTGTTTTGTTTGATGAAAAAAAAACCTTATTCTGTCCAAAAATGATAGCGCTGAAAACATCGGATCTACATTCTAAGCTTTAAGGTTATTATTGTTGTTTTTTTTTTTCAAATTATTTAATTATTTTAAGTAAGTATTTTTCATTAAATATTTGTTTTAATTAAGTATTTTTTTCAAATTTTGTCCTTTATGAGCCAGTCAATAATGATTCCATGATAATTATATTTGGGTTTGGCGATGGCAAACCAAAGAAATTTAAGGTTTTTTTTTGCTTTTGTGTTCGGTTAAAGATCTTGTACTACAACAGTTACCTAAATAACTACAAACATGTCTGGACACACCTTGGCCTAATGGCGGTGTTCCCGTACAATTCTTCGCGAAAAATACATGGTATAATGGAAAAACATTAATTACAACTTGTTTTTACCGAATGTTTTATGTGCGGTTAATTAAATGAATTTATTTGTATTCAGAGAATATATTCGCTAGATCCTTTTTGGTTTTCAGTAAAAGTAAATTGGATATGCCGCGTTTTTTGAAAAAAGTTCTGTGAAGAAGGTTTATGTTGACTTTTATTTCACAATTCAGAGACCAATATAGAAAAAAAATGTAGTAATAACTTTCAATTCAGAGAATGTGGCGACCAATGATAGCGCGCGAGATCCTGAATCGCGGTTACAACATTTGCAAAAATCTTCGCATATATACGACATCTGAAATCTACTACAGTGGGCTTCGGCCTGACAGGGCATACACTACTCGCCCGGTCGGAGATCTCCCTTTGGCCATAAGTCCACTGTACCCCTAAAGAGAACAATATAGAAAAAATGTAGTAATAATTTTGAGAAGTTTTAAAACCGTCTAGTTTGTTATATTTTCTTACGAATTAATCTCTTTTTATTGCCTTTCGTCTTTCGAGTTGTAAATATCATGCGTAACGAAAATAGATCTCACACCTGTGCCTGTATGTCATAAAAACTACAAATTCAAAAATACGTTTACTATTACTAGAATTTTAAAGATTTGAATTGTATTTTTCTTTTTTACTGACATTGATAATTTTATATGTTTTATGTTTTTTTTATTGCCTCGTAGGAAGACTAGCTAACGGGCCACCTGATCGTAAGTGGTTACCTTTGCTCATGGATCTCTGCATCTCTCATGATGATGTATTAAATAAACAATTTTATTTGCAATCACACAGCAAATGCTGGTTGAACGCTCCATTTTTGAAGTGGTCCGCTAGTTATGCAATTATATTACATTTAAAGTATGTATTATAATGCTTTAAACCCAATCATACAAATTAACATTGGGTGGCATGAAAGGGACACGTTTTGTAAAAGACAATCCTAATAACCTTGATGCTAATTCGTCCGTGGAAACTTCATGTACCTGTGATTTGAAACTTAGTTGATTCCTAAAAATATTAATAACTAGCTTTTGCCTTCGTTCGCGTGGACTTCAGGTTCGTCCCGTCTAGTCGTATAGCCTACGTGTTATTCTGATGTATAAGCTAAATTGTGGTAAAGTTTCATTCAAATCCATTCAGTAGTTTTTACGTGAAAGAGTAACAAACATCCATACATCCATACATACAAACTTTCGCCTTTATAATATGACCATTTTTCATATTTGTGGCGCCGTAACCTGTCAGGCAGTTTTTGATCGATATTACAATTTTTTTTAAGGTAGCTCGTACAGTTCTGAGCGTGATTGTATTTAAAGAGATTTTTCTAAGGGAGGCCTGGTAATAACAAGAAGTTTAAAGTGATAGGTTTTGTACAAAACAACATTGTAAGGTCGTTTTCTCAGTAACTTGTCGTGTCCGAACGCTATGTGTCTGACTTTGAACTGAAATAAAAAATTCAATACTTCCAATAGGCAGTTAAAAAAATTAAATTCAACTCTTGATAACATGATAGTTTAGACTGTTTAGAGTACGGCTTGAAAGTTTAAATAGTTTTGGAGCTATTCATGATCAAATTTTGTCCGGGGACTTTTTCTCCATTTTCTGTTCTCGCAAACTAATGAATTTTATAATAAAACTATTATGTTTATGATATCCCGTTCCAGTGCAAAATATAGTTACAGTATCTAGTTAAACGTTTGTAAAGATAGAAGTGCTATAATCCTGACCGTTTTCCTACCATATACATCCAGACATCAAAATCGGATTTTGTAACCGGTATGTTATCTATGTCCTGGCGCATTTTTTTTAGTTTTTGTATGGAAATATTTAACAATTCATACGTACAAATGTGACATTTAGTATCTATTTATGATCCCTTAAGTAGTATATTAAACAACCGACCCATTTAAATGTTATTCAATATTTTCCCACGTTTTCTCATTAATCTGTCTCTCTTTCTCCTGTTAAAATGCACAGGTTAAAGAGATCTTTGCCAGGTTAAAGTTATTTTCCTCTTAATTATAGAAAAAAAAACATTGTTACTAAGGGAATAAAGATATAATTAGGCTTCAATATCTAGAACAAATACTAAAATTTGCATTAATAATACTAAAAAGATAGCCAAAGCTATGGAACTAATCATACCCACTTAAACTATTAAGGTAATGTTTGACCTATTTCTGCTTTAACTTCTAAGAAGAAATGTAGAAAAACAATAAATTTATAATATTTATAAAAGAACCAGAAGGAGAATCAACAAAATCCAGTTATGTAAATGAAGAGTGTCTTTAATACTCTGTGGCTATAGCTTGAAATTTTGAGTTACTTTAGTCCTGATGACAATAGTTTTCTTGTTCTTTATTATGTACTTATTGTTATCAAAGATTATAGTAGTACCCAAATGAATTTGTATGTATTCCTCATACATTGTGTACAAAATTAGCCCTATCTGAAATGGACTACCTCTGAAACTCCAGTGTTAGTATAATGCTGAAAGCAAAGCAGGAAAAGAATTTCACTCGTATTATGTCTGAAATAGGGTGATAATATCCTTCTGAACACTGACGTACACCCATTAGGCTTCTGAGCCATGTCTTGAAGCTATGTTTTCTAGCGTCCTAAGAATCGTCTCACATTCACGGTTGACGATATCTAGTTCTATCAAGCTGGTTTCTAAAAAGACTATAATATCGTAGATAAAACTCATACGCTGCAATATATCATACACTAGATCGAGGACTTGCCACTTTATATAGTTTTGAAAACTACGAAAAGGTCTTGATTAGGTCGAAGGTTGGGCTGTATTGCAGTACCTTCAACAGTGCTAAGCTAATAAGGCAAAGTGTCTGTACAAAAAAGCCACCATGTCAGTCTAATTTCAGAGTTAGACCCAAAACCAATCCGCGTAAAGCGTGAGATAAGGTAATGTTACATCAAAATAAACAGCGAGTTTAAATTTCAATATTGATTTGCGGATGTTGTTGTCATTTTAGTGAACTTGTGCTTTAAGTTCTCTACAATGGCCAGGCATAATCTCTCTCTCTCTCTCAGTACTCAATGATATCAACAAAATTTATTTGGAAGTGGGCCTTAAAATAACGAGGAAAAGAAGAAACTCATTTGAAATGTTTATGTCGCCTTTTTGTTTCCTTCTTATCTGTTCTCACTCGTTTGGGATTTTTGAAAATTCAATACCGCAATTCAAGACTAATGTGTGTTCACAGTGATGACTTACATATTACGTAAGACTTCACGCTGACAGTGAATCTAACCGAGTGGCTTCGAGTCACTCTAAAATGGAATGGAATGCAATGGAATGGGTTAAGCTTCTAGTTTAACTGCGAGATCGCATCAAAAATTAAAAGATCTGCTGAAGAACCAAAACAATTGAAATAATATGAAGAAAACCGCAAGTATTTGAATAAGTTTATAATATTAAGATGCTAACTCTGAAGTGGTAGTGTGGCAGCTGATGCTGTCGGAATGGAGCCGGAAAAACTTGGAGTTGGTTGGGCACAAAATGGGGCAAGATCAGTCGTTATGGTGAAATTTGAGGGAAGCATATGTCTAACAGTGAACGTCTATAAGATAATAATGATGATAATAATATAATATAAAGGTATTCAGGAGTGCTACCAAAAGTAATTGAAATTATTATTTTTTCTTTCTTTAAACTTCTCAATTTGAAGAAATTGCAGGTAAATAGCGAGAAACGTCCCGAAATTCCATTGTTAACACAACAACCTGTATACTAAGCGATGACTTCTACGGATTACATTGTTTATTCTTTCAGAAAATAGTATGTTTCTATGTATTCTAATAAGGTTTTCTCATTTACCTGCATACTTTCACTTTAACCTGTGAGAGCATTTTTTTGAAACGCTGTATTTCATTCAATTTTGTCTAAATCTCGTTCCCTTCCATAAATTCCTTATAATTATGATAATGTCAATAGAATTACATCAAAAAAAGTCCCAAAATAAAACTTTTTTAAAAAAGTGCAAAATAAATCAATCGGCGCCACAAATTTGAAAAGAACTCATATATATAAATAATTGATGTCTAAATTTGGTGTATAAAATACCTTATCGCATTTCAATATACATAAATACAATTATTTATCGTGTTGTAACACTGCCAAGTTCACTGCACTCTGATATCGCATATGAATCAGACGTTACGTATTATTTGACAGGATTATCGGACGTATCGAGTGTGTAGTAATGGAATGATTATGATAACGTTTTTCTGGAAAATAGCCTCGTTACTCAGCAGGTCTGCAGTTCCAAGTTAGGGTATATCAGGAGTACTATGGATCAAGTTTTCAGATTGCTTCAAATACCTCCCGACTCACACTGGTTCTGACCCAGCGGGGTATTCCGTGGGAGGGTGACACGCGGTCCAGCCATCTTGGCGGGCTTCGGATAGCCCACCGACCGAGAGAGCCGGTGGCCGTATCGCCGGCGGCTGCCGGTTCGGCGTCCGGAGGGGGCGGCGCGACGGGAAAGAGTGCCTTGGGCGTAACGCGTCGCGCCGTCCCTCATAACCCCGTGCTGGGTTCTGGCCTCAGCCGGAGTTCGGAGTTTTAGTGCGGTTCAACTCCCACATACGGATCCGGTGATTTGCTCCAACTAAAAAAAAAAAAAGCTTCAAATACCTACACAAAATTTGTTACTAGCTCTCGGGCTATAACTTGTTAGAGGTTAAGTAGTTTTAAACGAGAAAATAGCGTGAGAGCCCCAAATGTCACAATTTCATTATACTATTGTTTCAGGCCAAAAACAACATGAAGATACGCAGAATTGTTTTGTTTTTTTAACCTAATTTTGTTTCTGATTCACTCTTTTCATTGTAATGTTAATTGGCAACTGAAAGTGTGTCCCATATCAAACTACGTAGGTGGACGTATAAATATCGCGATTTTCAATGTAGGTAATCGGGTATATTAATCTTGTTTAAGTATACTTAAATGTTTACTTTTAGTATTTTTCTCATTCATTCAATGATGTTATTATCTCGCTTACATTTTATTTTGTCAAGCTTAATGATTACTGCAGATGCGCAATTTAAATTAATAATTTATCACAACACACACACGTCTCTTTCATATCAATATTATGTAGTATGCGATTGTTATATGTGTATATAATTTTGATGTAAAATTATAAGTTATAGTAATATCTATCTCTATGTTTTATATATAATATGTGTGTATTTATCTATATGTTAAATAATGTATTGTGTGTGTGAAATAGGATTGAAATAGTAAATATTATTATTATGTCAATGACATACATTGCACTGCATTGCAACACCACTGTCAACTCTTCAAATGTAATCTAATGCTTTCAAGGGTTGTCTGGAAGAGATCGCTCTTAGCGATAAGACCGCCCATTGCATGTATTCTTTGCTTTATTTTTTGTACGCGTTATTCTCTGTTTTTGTATGCAATAAAGTATATTCATTCATTCATTTATTCCGATGCCAAAGTTGTTAAAATTATGAAATCATCTGACATTTCGTACCGAGCGCCATCTTTGATCAATTTTCATTGAACATAAGTAAGGACTCTCGACTGACTCACCTTACTTAAACAAAGTCACAGACAGAAGACAGAAACTGATCAAACTCATAATACCCAAAACTCATTTCTCATTTAAAGCAACTCCAACACAAACGAACCTTCAAAACATATATTTAAAGTTGACTTTCATTCAGCACGACCGGTAGCACGTTCTCTTCGTTCTGAACTTTCTGAAACTGGAGACCATGATACTCTAAACTACTCTTAAAATATAACCAAATGAATAGGGAAACAATCACCTACTGTCATGCAAAAAACATCCTTATCAACACATCTTAAAGTTGACTTTCATTCAACAGGTGTATCACATGACCGGTCACATATTCTCTTTCGTTTGAGCCTTCGGTTATCGCTCAAGTGAAAACTGGAGGCCATGATTCTCTTTACTACTCTTAAAATATAACCAAATTAATAGTCAAAGAACCATCTTCCTTCATGCAAAAAACAGCCTTAACAACACATCTTAAAGTTGCCTTTCATTCAACAGGTGTATCACACGACCGGTCGCACATACTCTTCCGTCTAGGCCGACGGGTATCGCCTCAAGTGAAGCAGTTCGCTGAAACTGGACGATCTGATACTCTTGGATCTGGACCGGGGACCCTGGATGTGTTTGGAGCGCCGCCCGTCAGCCAGGGAGCTGGGAGAACTGAGGCGACGTTCTTTGTTGATGGAAATCATTCTAGGGTAAGTAATTGTTAAAAAATGTATTTTTAATAAAAAAAAAATTTCCCCGGTTGACCAGAAGATGTCGCTCTTAGGCAATAAGGCTGCCTATTGTTCGACGCATTTGTTGAAAATCGCTATTATTTTTTTAATTGTTATGTAGTGTCGAGTCTATCATAACTAGAACTGCACCAAAATTGGTTGGTTTACTTATGCCAAGGTGTGGCAATAGTCAAAAAAAACTTGAGAGGTGTCAAGGGACACCCGGATGGAACGAAGTTCCTTTTAATTAATTAGTGAGAGAATTGTAATAAAATTTTATTTTTTAAGTTGTAATAATTATTTAGTTTAAAACGTCTGTCTCTCTCTCTTAACTTAAATAAAATATTTTGATCACAGCGCCATCTAGCATTAATTATACAAGATGATTTTTTAGAGAGGGTAAATATTGCAGGAGGATGATGAGTACTCTGTTCTAATACGGAATATTACAAAAAATAGGTAAAAATTACAAAATATATATATTTTTTTTTAATCTAAATTCGACAAAACTACCTCAAACATAAATAATTTCGACTTAAAGACTGTTGACTAACGACCTCTAGTGATCTCGCGCACTCCACACCTCCGCCACACCCATCAGCTGTCGAAAAACCATCATTTTGCAAGAATTTTAGATATTTTTAAGTTGCGATTACTAAGGCATTAAGCCATATTCTTTGGTAATAATATTTTTACTGGTCGTATATAACCATCAGCTACCATGACCTTCAATATGTACCCTCACTAGGAAATCACCCTGTATAAAACAGAATAAGGAATTGTTTTAAAAGATTTCAATCACAGCGCCATCTAGCGATAATCATCTAAAGCAAAAAAAGTGTCGTGACAACTTTTTCATAAGAATTTCCGTCTAGCCCCCTTTCGATAACGCGCGATTAGGAACTTCGTTCCAATTGATCACTATACGACATTAGTTTAAACTTGTTTTGTAATTTTTATCGTCTCATGCTGTGATGGTAAAGAATTTTTTTCTCAAATGTTAATACTGCGTAGTCTAATACAATTTGTAAAATATTAGGAACTAGAAGGCCCGCGCAATTTCGTCTGCGTCACTTTCAACTAAAAGGTAGCCTATGTTCTTTCTCAGGGTTTAAAGATTGTCTGTGCAAAATGTTATCAAAATCGGTTGAGAGTTTTAAGTGGGAAAACGTAACAGACGGACAGACAGACATTTACTTTCGCATTTATAATATTAGTAAGGATAAATAACGTAAACATAACACACATAAACAAAGCGCTTTAAAAAGGTCAAATTTACAATATTTATCCAGCAATCATTAAAACAACAATAAACTCGATAAATCAGTATCAGATGTCCCGAAATATTAATGGCTGTCACATATCATATATCGAATTTCGATATACAACCATCGTAAACGGCACCCGACAATTTTGTGTCACATCACTAATTGCGAAATTAAAAGCTATGGGTGAACGATTCTCGGGCAGTCGATATTATGTCGATTCGTTTTTTTTATGGATTTTGTCTACGAATGTTCTAATGAAGAAAATTAGTAAAGAGTTATTCTATATAGTATTGCTATGTTTGAGAAATAATGTTACGAGTTGTAACGAGCCGTTTGGTTAGAAAATAAATGAAAAACTGTATTTAGTCACTCAACTGGGATCGGCAATAAAATTGGTTTGTTTACTTTTACCAAATCTGTGGCAGGAGCCAAAATTGAGCACAGTTCTAAAACTTGTTTTGTTTACATTTTTTAATCGTCTCATATTTTACGGAGATGATATATTTTCGCTGAAAATACAATGCAGCGTCGTTTAGTAATGAAGAAAAAAAATAAAAAATATTTAAAGGTTTAATTAAAAATTATTGAAAAAAAATGTTTTTAAAAAGGGGCTTAAATACGGTATTGATTCCGAACGAAGTCCCCAGTTTCACCATCTAGCGAATAGTGATTTTGATCATAGCGCCATCTAGCGATAATCTTCCAAAACAAAAATAAGGAACGTGTTTTAAAAGATTTTGATCACAGCGCCATCTAGCGATAATCATCTAAAACAAAAAAAGTGTCGTGACAACTTTTCGTAAGATTTTTTTCCGTCTAGCCCCCTTTCGATAACGCGCGATAAGGAACTTCGTTCCAAAAATCGACATTTCTCTATACACCTGAGAATAGACCACCCGTCGAAAAACAAAAACGTATCGTTTTTATCTGATTTCGACTTATTTTATTGGTTGTTGGAGTAATTTCGGGACGAGTTGTACACGTCACTTTTATGTTCGGAGATTGATGAGATCATGAGTTCACCCCAATTGGGTTAAACGAGAAACAATTGACGATTATTAAATGTTTAGTTTTTGGGGCTATTTGTGTGGTTTCGTTATTGATAAAACGGGTATTTGCCCACCTCTCACCACTTACTATGGTGTTGCTAGGATACACAGCGGTTATGATTGAGCAGTGAAGCCTAGGAACCCGGGGAAAGCTTGCTTGTCTTAGGCCTTGCAACGCATTTAATCAGAAGAAAATAGAAGTAATAAAAAAATAATAATAATAATAATTATTAAATTTTATTCCTTTGTTATTTTTTTTAAAAATATAATGTAAAAAATAAGTGTAAATAAATGAATACAGAGATAATAATTACCTACGAAACCTCAATTCCGACACCCTTTCAGATTCTAGGTAGTGCGGTTCAACTCCCGCATATCTCAACTTCGGTGCGTGTGAGAATCCATTGAATCCCTCTTACAAAAAAAATCTACATAGGATGCAAAAAATACTAAATAATATTCTTTGACAAAACAAAACAAACCTTAACAGTGGGTGATAAAGTTGAGATTTATTAAGCACAACAATAATTAAGCTTCTTAGCCGGCAGCAGATCATAAAAACACCCGTTAAGACAATCTTTGACGATGCTAATAATTATTAATTGAATTATAAAAATCTGAAAGTGTTTCTCCCGGAAAATGTGGTTACATGAAAAAAATCATTTCGTTGGTAAAATTGTACTAATAAGTTTTGTTATGGGCTTTTACTGCCATTTAGATTTATTATACAAAATGTACTGTTATTTATTTTGATAATCTTGTTAATAGAATGCAAAAGGTATAATTATATTTTGGAACGAAGTTCCTTATCGCGCGTTATCGAAAGGGGGCTAGACGGAAAAAAATCTTTCGAAAAGTTGTCACGACACTTTTTTGTTTTAGATGATTATCGCTAGATGGCGCTCTGATCAAAATCTTTTAGAACACGTTCCTTTAAAATTATAAGATATCTTTAATCGAAAGGAACTTCGTTCTATTCGGGTGTCCCATGACACCTGACAAGTTTTTTTGTATCTACTTTTATAATCGAGATTTTGCAACTCCTGAGTTAGTCAGAAATGTAAGTAACAGAATACGTAGATATGAACGAGCATACAGAATAAACTATACAGAAAGAAAGCTTCATACAATTCTCTATAACTAACTAACACGTCACACAGATCTACAGGCCGATGATGACATGAACTGTGTGATGGTCTTTCTCCCGTGGTTTAATGACAATGTAGTAAATTTAAAAAAAGTATAGATGCAATAAAAACTGCTGCATAACTTTAAATCGATGCTAGTTATCAACGATAACTATGTTCATTTAATTACGGAACTAACACATATCGAAAATACATATGGACAGTATTTTTTAGCTCATTTCTTAAAATTATTATTAAATGTGAAAGAAAGAAAAAGCATTTATTCAACACGCACATAGAGGACATTCATATTATTATAACATTTAAACAGTATAATACCTATTTAAACAAGGTAGAGGCTTGTCCTCAGTTGCGTGCGAATAGGTTTCAGGTGAGCAAAAACTTATGATCTTAAAGAAGACCAAAAGCACTGATTTTCAGCTGAAACCTAAAAAATCATAGCAAAAAATGAAAATCATAGCAATGTCGGGTAACAGCATTCTAGTTTGCTCATGGGCCATGTGGAATCTTGGTATGAATGAACTCTTCTCTTCAGTATTTCCAAAGCGCTAAGACTTGTCCTTCAAACCTTACAGGTCCTGTAGGAAATCAAAAGCTGCCAGTGAAAAGAAAACTTCAGAACAAGAAAATTTAATAAAACAATAAAAACTTAGAGAAAAAATATGACGAAATCTGTATTTGTCAATGTTCACGATATTCGAAATTTAAATAAAAGAGCGCCTACATTACATCGTACATTCAAAAAGGTCATTTACAAATGAGGTTTTAATCACTGTTATTTTATTTAATTTATAGATGGCGCTTTAGTCGCTAGTACCTTTGCCTTTATAATGTTTGTAAACATTCAGTCGCCTACAGGTCGTTATACGTAGGTCGTAAGTAGCGGCCTCGTAGTGACCCCTGACATTTCACAGGTGCATGAGCGACTGTAACCACTGACGATCAGATGGCCCGTTGGCTCGTCTGCCTACATCGTAATAAAAAACAAATGAGACATAACTGAAGGATCAAACAGACGCGGTAAAAACTTGACTTCTGCACAATATTCTAAGCACTGTATGACGTCATAGGCGTGCTCCTGACGCGTTAATTACTCAGCCTTTTGATCTAGATATTGTGGCTGGTGCCTTGTTATTCCAGTACACAGTATTACGAAATTAATAGACTAGCGCATCGTAGTAGGATACCTAGGTACTAAGTTACTATACAGAGTGTATTTTTGGAACGAAGTTCCTTATTGCGCGTTATCAAAAAGGGGCTAGACGGAAATTCTTATGAAAAAGTTGTCACGACACTTTTTTGTTTTAGATGATTATCGCTAGATGGCGTTGTTATTAAAATCGTTTAAAACAATTCCTTATTTTGTTTTATATGATTAATGCTAGATGGCACTGTGATCAAAATATTTTATTTCACTTCCCTTACTAATTAAAAGAACTTCGTTCCTTGACACCTCTCAAGTTTTTTATTGATTACACATTGAAGACCAAAATTAAATCGACCGACTGCCATTTTTCAAGCAACCACAAACTAACAAAAAAGGATCTTCGAAATCGGTTCATGTATAAAAGTAGTGCAACAAAAATGCACAGCAAATCGTGAAATCTCGTTCATTACATTTTAAACACAGATCCAAAAGTACTTGTTCGATTTTAAATTAAACTCACTTCTTAGTAGGCTAGTTTTTAAATTTAGGATGTACACATATTTGCTTCAAATTCGTCATCAATCTGTTTCTCCTCAGGTATCAGTTATGACGCGAATGGTTCCATCTCCGGACTGGTTTATAGGTGTCGACAGTTTTGATCTGTGTGTTGACGGCAATTGGCTGGACAGCATTACTATCGAGGTAAGTTGGAACTTAATTTAAGCCAATAATGACGTAAATAAGGATTACCAAGCGTTTGGATAAAGTCTGTCTTACTAAAAGTTTGGGTGAATAAGGTTTTTGAAATATATTATGAAGAAAGAACGCCAAATTTATCTATTAATATTTGCACTGAGAGACACACTTCTCAAACTGGTTTATTAGGTTTGTCGATCTGGCAACCCAAACTTCAAATGAGATTGTAATGTAAGTAGTCCAGAATGAAAAACATAACTTATATTATTATCTGATACATAAGCTAAAGTCTCAATAAAATCTTTACAGCCATTTCAGAGATAACTCGAAAACAGAAACTAATTCAATATTACAAATAGTCCGTTATTAATATTCCTAGATTCCATATAACATCAGTTTCACCATCGTCTTCTTTATTTTACAACAGGTTGATCCACTAGACGCCGGCACAGATAACGGCTTTTCATTCACGGCTCCAAACTGGACGACTGCACCCCAAGGAGTCGCTTATCGCATCACGTCGAAATATCCCTCGCATCCAGCTGGGTCATTCTTCTACCCACATTTGAGAAGACTACCACCTATTGCGACTTTCCAGTTTATAAAAGTAAGTTTAAATAGTTTGATGAAGGAATTTAAATTATTTGTGATAACTATTCGATCATTTTGAAGGTTGTAGATACTGCTATTTTTTAGTTGCAGTGAACCTTTTAGAGGTTGGATTTGCTTCTCCCAGCTGAATTGAATTGCTTATCGAAATACGACTTCGAACCACTTTTGTTTTTAGAATTGGATATTCCTTTTTTCAACATGTATGACTCTCATTGTAGATTAACATGGTAATGTTTAAAAAAACTTAAACTATCAAAACCAAAGTGGTTGCTAGATATTAATCCTACTTCAGCTGGGAAGGGTTACACATTCACCATGTTAATCATACAAAAATATACGAATCAGACAATAATTGTAATGACTAGTTCATTACAATTACAGTTGATTTCTCTAATTTATTACATTAACACAATACACCAACTTCACCACGACTTTCCACATTAACTTCAAATCTTTCCACCTCAGCTTCGCGAGTACGAATTAACAGAAGTTTTCCACCGAACGAGCGACGACAGAAAATACGACGTTCTACAACTCGACAAGCTGAGTCATAACAACATTGACGTTCTCGATGGAAACAAGGCGCTCTCCATCGCAGAGGAAGTAGAACGAGCCGAACAAGCTCCTAGGATATATGTGGATGGAGCATTGACTACACCTGATGGGTACTCGTATTATACCATGTAAGTTATGTACTACCATTTTTAATTTTAGAAAGAAGTTAATTGTTAATACAGGATTAGATCTGTGTTAATATATTATTTGAAGTGGATTTTTATTAGACTTGAAATTATGGTTGATGTCAGAAGCTTTAAACATATATCTTACAAAATTTTTGTAGATATTTATAAACTCAAAGATATTTTTAGATATTTATTTATATACCCAAAGAACAGACTGCTACATGTGATGCTGGATGTATTAAACAAAGTAAATGCATCCAAAGCCAAAGGGGCAAAAATGACAATTTCTGATGATCATGTTAACTGTCTTTATCCCGAGGTATGCTAGATGGCTTCTGGATACAAATAAAGCCGTAAAATTGTATGTGCATTAAAACTAGAACACTAAAAAAAACCCCTTAGCGTAAACAACACGAGCACAACCGAAGAGCCTCGGTCAGCGAACGAGCTGCCCACTTCCGGCCCGACGGCGAGCGAGCGCTCAGCACTGCGCAGTCTGGCGCGTCGGGCTCGAGCGAGGAGGCGACGTAAGCTGCGAGCTGACAACGCCGATCCTGCTGAGAGGAGACGACGGAAAAGGACTAGTAAGATCTGATAATTTAATTTAAATATTATTTTATTAGCATCATAGGCATACGAGCTAAGTGACCTGATCACCGGCTGCCAGAAGACACTATGGAGCCGCTACCTACGGCCTACCCTTAAGAACTACACTTTCACAAGTACAGTTTTCACTAGTTAACTGGTTAACTGGTCTTTTTCTTTCCCTAAACCTTATCCTATTTAAATAGGATCAGCGTGATAAGTCTTCTCTCTCTACATCTTTCTATCTTTGGATTTCAGTAAATAGACAAACAGGGCCAAACATTTAACCAAAATATACGATACTTTACTTCACTAATTATTAGCTAAGTTTTAATGACATCGTAATAAAGAACAAAATAACGCAACTTCATGCTCGGCATCTTTGTCTAGAAACACAATCACAATTTGAATGTCTTCTATCTCATTCGTCATCGAGTGATATTGGAGAAGGTATCAAAAATGTTCTAGCTGGTCTCAAATACCATTGCAAAGGCAGTAAGCTTTCTAACTGTCTTATAAATCCTCACAGATTGCTAAACTACCGTGTATCAGCATGTACCGAATGAGTCAAGTGATAAAAGACAACGTTAATTCATTGTGTGATTTTGGAGGAGTTATCAAAAATGTATCTTTTTTTTATTTTTTTTTTATTTTATTTAGTATACGTAATTTTATATCGCACACTATTATAATTACAATCTAGTCTAAATCAGACTAATAAGCAATTTTGTTTTAACCTAAATTACTATATGATTTTATGCTAAGAATGTGTCCATTGGCACTTTTCTTATTGTCTCTATTATTAAGGTGTAGACACAATGTTCATGTGGTCTTTATTATTACACTTCACTGATTTTATACACTAATTGTATTATTAAGTACACTACACTAATTCGAACGGTTTCGTTCTTTTGAGTCTTCTTTTAATGTCTGTGATGTCAAGAAGCTGTATTGCTTCTACGTTGACATGATGGTGAAGCCTCCGTTCATGGCATGTTCATGGGCATGTATCTGATGGCCTCAAATACCACTCCAGAGGCGGTTGTAAGCTTGTATAATTAAAAAAACTCTTCTCGCAGAATTGCTAAACTGCCGCGTATCAGCGTGGAGCGAATGGAGCGCCTGCCGCAGCGACGGCGGCTGCGTCGGATCAGCGATGCGCACCCGACGCATCGTGCGCAGACAGCGAGCCGGCGGCGCGCCGTGCCCGCCCACTGCGCAATCAAGATGGTGCGCCACTAACTGCACAACGCACAATGAAGACTGGCGGAATAATCTGACGTAATTTTAATTCCTTATTTTTCATTCACAGCCTCATTTTGTTTTGTTATACAAGGTTAAAAGCATATTGAAAGGTCAGAAGAACTGAATTGTAATATCGATAAATAAAAAACACACAACACACAAGACACAAATATAGTTTAAGAGATCTTGCTTTGACGTTGATCTTTCCTGACTTTCAAGATGATGAAGATGACATCTTTTAACTATAGCTTTGTATATCATTAAGTATGTAACAATAGCCGTGACATGATACCGATGACGTATCCAACTTGGTATTTGAAAAATCTTTAAAGTGATGGTTTAATAAATTCATTCATAGCTGAATAGTAATGACCACGTTGATAAGGCTGGCATAATAACTTGGTATGATATTTTTTTGATTACTTCTTAATTTAAAGAAAGATTCGTTTTTGACCCTGAAAAACAAATAAAAATGTACTTTAAAATCGACTCCAAAACTATCATAAAGCAAATATAATTACCTGTTCAAAGTAGTATGGAAAAGTTAACAATCTCGACTCCAAATGTTACACTATCATTTTCATTGCAAATTTATAAATGTTGACTAAACAACCTTATGTAACTTTAAATCTTCCCCACTTATAGGCTTATGATTAATTTGAAGACGGTATTATTAAAAAATAAGTTAAATAAATTTCCTTAAAATCCTCAAATCAATTAGTTTATGTAGTAATCTTAGTATTTATTGGACTTTTATTAAAGATTTCTTAAATATAAGCTTCATTTACATTTCATTCTTTGCACATTTTTTTTCTCTATGTCCGTCCACTGATATTTTTTGTAGCTATTTATTTTGTTCATTCAAAATTCGATGTGATCTGTCGTGTATAAAATTGTATTGTAAAAAATTAAATTAGATATTTTCGCATTCATTTCAAATATATTTATTTTCGCTGTACCTATGCAAGCTTCTTTCATTTTTTTTGTCAATTATTGCATAGACGTGGTTAGTTTAATAATAGTAGTATTATGATGTAATTATTTAAGATTCGAACATGCTGTTAGTAAGACTACTTCAATTCACAGAACTGTGCTGTTCATGAAAGTCTATGAACTTAAAAAAAATCTTAAAAATTTCGACTTTTTCCACATAAGTTTCACTGTATATTCTAATTCAAGTTAATAAACTAATCTATAATCATTAGACCTATTGAATAACACAGTTGTACTACTGAAATAAAAAACTTGAGAGGTGTCATGGGACACCCGAATAGAACGAAGTTCCTTTCGATTAAATTATAATTATCTTTTTTTTTTTTCCTAACGTAACGGCGATAAGAAACGTGTTTTAAAAGATTTTGATCACAGCGCCATCTAGCGATAATCATCTAAAACAAAAAAGTGTCGTGACAACTTTTCGTAAGATTTTTTCCGTCTAGCCCCCTTTCGATGACGCGCGATAAGGAACTTCGTTCCAATTAAAGAACGGATTTTTTTAAGCAAATGTCAATTTTTTCCCCATATCCACAAATCTAGGATTAGGTTTAGTAACAGGACAAAATTTTTTCTTTGTTTTTTTTATCAATTGGATTAGATTATCGAATACATATCGTTCACTAGTGTTTATTCGTGTCAGCTCATTAAGTGTAGTTCCAATTATACTGTGTTAATTAAATCCAAAGAAGCAGCTTTTATTTTTAATACAAATAATTGTTAATATAAGAGATTAGATGTTTAATGATAGAAAAGCGGAAAAGGATGTTCTCTAGCTTCTAAATAATATTAATATTTTTTAGATAATGCGAAGTGAAGTGGGGAAAAGAAGGAATTTCCGCATGACTTCTAAAACGTTTGAGGAAAAATGTGGAATTTTGTCAACTTCACCCTTCACTTCAATTCCGTTCGAGATCAAAAATATATTTACTTTTTACTAAAAGCTTTGAATGCCAAAGAATTAGGCTTAACTTTGAACTGATTCTTTCCCCCTTTTTAGATGTAAATAAGGTTCGTTCATACTTGGATAAAAATACGTTGCCTTCGAGATTCTGATACTATTTTTAGCTGCAAGTATGACCGAACCTGAATGTTGCGATTTAAATTTAGAAATGTTGTCAAAAGCGTTTAGGTATAAATAAATTAATGAGTGTGTAAAATAGAGCCAAAACGAAACTGATATGTTAACGTTAGTATGTATAACTGTGGAGTATTTTTTACAATGTAAATTATTCTGATTTCATTAATAAAACATCTTAATAAACCTATTAGTGTTTTAATTAAATCAATAAATGACTTAATTTCCATTTACACTATTACTACTTACCACGATTATTTTTAACTAGTGGGCCCGCGCAACTTCGTCTGCGTTACAAAGGGGTTCAAAAATTGTAGCTTATGTGTTATTCTGATGTATAAGCTATATTGTGGTAAAGTTTCATTTAAATCCATTCAGTAGTTTTTACGTGAAAGAGTAACAAACATACATCCATACATCCATCCATACATACAAACTTTCGCCTTTATAATATATATTAGATTAAGCGGTCGAACAGAAAACGAACGAGAAAGAGGGTAGACAGATTTGTCGGCTCTTAAATGACCGACCCGCAGTTACTCAGTCTTCCCGTGATCATAGCGCTTGAAACAGTGCTGAAATATCGGGACCGCTCAATTAAAAATAATCGTGGTAAGAACCCGTGTAGAAAACCGCGAGTGTTTAAAGAAATTTATTAATTTCCATTATTGGCTGTTGGGTTCCGAGTAGTCTTCGAAACGGCTGAACCGATTTTGTTTAGATTTGGGACTGCCAGAATCAGATAACTGACATACCAGAGAGTAACATAGATTAGATTTTAATTATTTTTCATGGAGAACTTTTTCCTGCTGAAGAAGTTCCACTGGTAAAAATATCAATCTTTTAAAATTGTCTTTTTCCGTTGAATTGTTTATATCTCCTTTCTTATTTAAGTTTAAGTATATGTACAAAGAGTTTTTACATAATACGCTCCATTTTAAGCTTCATGCAAAAGAGTCTGAAACAACAGACACTTCATTTGCATGTAATGAACCTATTTTTTTCTTAATTAGTAATTACGCTGCAGGTCATCTCGTTGTTTCATTAATTTTCGAATTTTCCTCGTTATTAAGAAATGTAATGTGTATATTGTTGAATACAAAGTTAATTAACTTTTTTAATCACCTTTTTTATTACGCTTTTTTTGGTTAAAACAACAGTTTTAATACAAAGTTTGGATTCATAGTTCTAATGGAATGGTGATAGTCGTGGGTCCCATTTAATTTTATTGATAACGGAATGGTAATAATAACCGATAGTGAACCGATTTAGATGACTATTTTTTGTAAGAAATACGACAGGTAGTTGTTTGTGTTATCCTTGAAAAATGGAAATATGTCATTTAAATTTTGTATTTTTTTTTTAATAGAATTTAAATTGTTTTTGTTGAACATTATATCGACTAATCTACCGTTGTCTAATACTTTCGAAATTTAAACATAAAAACAAAATTAAGTCTTAAAACACATTTGCAACTAAGAAAACATAAATATCACAAGCTTGCGTATTACTGAGACTTTTACTGCAAAGCGCATTTCAAAGCTCATACCGATTTAGATCTTAAAGACCACTATTTAAATACCATAATCGCGTGAATACAATTTCAAGTTTTGTTCTATTTAAAGCCATTCCAACTTGACTTTGTTACGAAGATAGAATCTTTAATTTCCTACGATGTCGGAGATCACAAAAGGTTTGACTGGAACGGGTTAAAATTGTGAATAAATTAACTATTGGAAGGCTACCTGATCTTGTCAGAGGACACTTCAAAAGAATACTATTAATCTAACGTTTCGGAATTGAGACGAGTCTTGACGAAAATAGGTTTATCGAAATGACGAAACGAAAATCATTAGATTAATATACTTTTTTTTCTGACATGGTATTGTGTATGTACGACTATCGTTGCGGACTTCTATGTAGGTAACATTGATTGGAAACTTTTAAGTAAGAGTGGTTTTAAGTAAGAGTATTTCGATAGGTCATTCATTCTACTTCAACTGGTCCAAAGATACGGATCCACCCTGTATACGATGAGTTTTATAGCTTTTAGTCAGGTAATTCTGGTGTATAGTAGGTAATAAGAATCCCTGACATTTCAGGTGAGCGGCGGTAACCATTTGTCATCAGACGAGCCCCATGTCTAATTATTTGTATACCAATAAAAAAGTTAAATAATTAAGCTTATAATGCATATTCAAAATTATTTTAAAGCTATTAAATAAAGAAAGAAGAAAAAAAGCCATCACTTTCAATTAGACATTTAAATATACTGTCTTCGAAAAGCACTATATTAGACCTAAATAACCCTATGACCTAAATAACCTAATGAGCTACTTTTTGGTGATAATGATAACCATGATGTGAAATGATTAAACAAAAAGTATAAAACACAGGATATAATATGTAGAACAAGCGAACCGAAACACATTAATATAATTAATTATACCATTCATCTGATCATGATAATGGGTTTTCGTTAGTATATTATACTAGCTGATCCATGTAACTTTGCCTATAAAAGGTGGCAATTTTTATGTATATATTTTTTCGGGGCATTTCATTACATTTTAGATTACATTATCAAATCCTAGTAGTATCATTTAGTGCGGTTCGACTTCCACATACCCCAGCTGCGATTTATTTTTCTAAAAAACGCTAACATTGCCTTACATCAATCTAGCCATCCTAAACTCATTTGCTCAAAGCACAACGAATCAAAACAATAGCACGTCAGCTAAAGCACACAAAATGAAACAAAAACCGATCGATAAAATCAAATTCGAATTTCGTATCGATCAAAGTTGGCCTCTTTGCTCGCAAAGCAAAAAGATAAGGGCCTCGCAGACGAGCGACTAAACCATCGAACCGTGCGCCGGAAGCCGTTTCCGTCGACTCGAACACATTATTCATAGTCTGAGCGCATGAATGAAAACTTCCTCTGTCGGTGCGCGACAAAGTTCACAGAAATCGCGTGTGTGTCGCATCGTTGGCGTGATCGTTTTTTGTTTCTATTGACGAATACCAAGTAGGTGCTGTTGGAAGGGTGATTTTGAATTTGGATTTGCGAACTGGCCAGTTTGTCAGGTTTTACGAGATATTTGTCTTTCTGAAGTGGCGTGCAATCCAGAGAAGGAAATAACCTATCAAATTAGTTAAAAATAACAATAGAAACACAATAATAACAGTTAGTTTGAGGATTCTCCTAAAAAGTATTTGGAACGAAGTTCCTTATCGCGCGTTATCGAAAGGGGGCTAGACGGAAGAAAATCTTACGAAAAGTTGTCACGATACTTTTTTGTTTTAGATGATTATCGCTAGATGGCGCTGTGATCGAAATCTTTTAAAACACGTTCCTTATCGCAAAAAAAAAATTAGCAGATATCTTTTAATCGAAAGGAACTTCGTTCTATTCGGGTGTCCCATGACACCTCTCAAGTTTTTATTTTAATAAAATGAATAGGTACATTTACTAATCTCTCTTCTTCACACCGTGAACACACAAGAGTTCAAAGCAAAAACAATTAACGATTGAACTCGAAGACTGTACGAATTCTACCGTACTATTAATATTACCATCAATACAATATTATATTTAGTAACTCCGAATATAGTTCCCAATATACAAAGGAGCATCATTATTATTAATAATTCAATTAATTGGTAATCGATATCGAAGACAGGAATCTGCTTGTGACGTCTCGAAACTTTGATAAATGAGTTTACCGATATAATTTATATTTAAGGGTCGTTATTAATAGACAAGGAGGGTTGGATAGTCTGTAATCGTCTTGGTAAAGCACTTTTTAAAAGTAGTTAAGTATGTGTAGAGTTTTGTGTTTATCCATTGTAATTATTTGTTGATTTTGGGTAAGAAACGTAAGTGTTTAACTTAAATTTACCTATTAAGTTTGTTTTTTGGGCGTACCTAAATTAAATAATTATAAATTTAAAAGTAATGTAAAGTACGGACGAATCGACATTGAGAACCTACAAGAGCTTCAATTAGGACTACGGTACACGAAATGTTTTCTTAGCCTAATTGCTAGATATGCGAAAAAACTTGAGAGGTATCATGGGACACCCGAATAGAACGAAGTTCCTTTCGATTAAAAGATATCTTATATATTTTTTTCCTAAAGTAACGCGCGATAAGGAACGTGTTTTAAAAGATTTTGATCACAGCGCCATCTAGCGATAATCATCTAAAACAAAAATAAGGAATGTGTTTTATATACGCGACCTTGGAGTCACTTTTGACTCAAAACTGCATTTAGATATTCACATTAACAATATCGTGAATAAGGCATACCGCATGTATGGTTTTGTCATGAGAGCTACCAAAGGTTTTGTGCGACCTTCGACTTTCTTGCTATTATACAAATCCTTAATTCGTTCACAACTAGAATTTGCTGTTCCAGTATGGAGCCCTTACTATCATACTTATATCAAAAAGATAGAACAAGTACAAAAGAAATTTTTAAGATCTTTACACTATAGATGTTTCCGTACCCGCATGACATATACGAATCTTTTGGATAAATATCAGCTACTGACTCTGGAATCCAGACGATTATTATTATCAGGTATGATGCTGTATAGCTTGTGTAATAATAGATATGATTGCAGTGAACTCACGAATCATTTAACATATATTGTACCTAGAAGTGTAATGCGTCGCGGGGTGCGCGCACCACGTCTGTTTTACACATCAGTTTATAAAACGAAAGCCGGGGTGCGGGCACCTCTGCGACGTATAGTAGATATATATAATACTTACCTAACTAACCTGGATATGTTTGCTTTCTCTGAAGCTACATTTAAATTTAAAGCAAACCAAATACTGAAGTCATTAGACAAGAGCCGTTGACTTGAAAAAAAAAAAAAAAAAAAAACAAACACTGTTTAATTATAAGTTTAATTATATGATTTGTACTTTTACGCTTAACATCATGTGTTATTGGTGTTAAGTTCATGTTTTACTCCTTTTTCTTTTTACTGTATGAATATAAATAGAATGCATTGAATGTATATTTTCCAACCGAGTGACACGGAGTCGCGCGCTTGTTATATTAAACAACAAATTGTAGTTTATCCTGAGAACATAGTCTTAGGTAACGTGTTTGTGAAATCTCATTATAGTCAATTACTTTAATTTTTAAGTTTAACATGTAACTGTTTTTTGTTCCTTAATAAAAAAATAAAAAATAAAAAAAATAAAAGATTTTGATCACAGCGCCATCTAGCGATAATCATCTAAAACAAAAAAAGTGTCATGACAACTTTTCGTAAGATTTTTCCGTCTAGCCCCCTTTCGATAACGCGCAATAAGGAACTTCGTTCCAATAAACTATTGAATTTAGTATGAGCAATAAATGCTATGTTGTATTGTACTTTGTCACTACTGACCACTGCTTGACTCGGGACTTTACATACTTATATTATAACAAAATCCATAACGTTTAGATTCAGTCTCCTTTAAGACTTTAAAGAGTAGCCAAATCTAAAAAGTTGTATCGATGAAGTGAAACCCCACATTTCAGGTTACTGTCCCGGTTCGTAATATGTCGAATTGCTTCTATAAAATTGGAATTACTTAGCTGGGGGCAAAACATTTCCTAGACTTTTACATGTCTACTTCCTAAGTTATACAATCTGCAATATTACTTCCTCAAGATATTATTGACTTGACCTTATACAACCTATATTGTGATCATATTTCTTACAACTAAGATTTAAAAGCACCAGCTAGCTGTGTTCCCCAACAAAATGAAAACCACTATGCCCTCACGACCTACGCAAACTTCAAGCCTACGCGTGTTCAAATCAAATTCACAGGGTTGTCTGAAGGCTTGCGTCTAATAACATCGTGGAAGGAAACAATTTGAGAAGGGGTCCGATGAGTTATGCTGGTATGTTGGATAAGTTTACACGTGAAATTAGTCACGAGCCGAAATTATAATCATTCTTGGACCCAAATATTCGCCTGCAAGGGTTGGGTGATTTGCGTTGTTTGTGAGGACGTCAAAATGTTGGTGCTATATCATGAGTTGTGGTATTTAATTAGTGAAAAACATCTACGTGGATAGATTTGCGTAGTATCCAGGTCGATACCGAATCCAGGTATGTGGGAGTTGAACCGCACTAAAACCTCCAACCGCTCACACTCAGCGTCCGAACCCCGGCTGAGGCTAGAACCCAGCACGGAGTTATGAGGGACGGCGCGACGCGTTACGCCCACGGCACTCTTTCCCGTCGCGCCGCCTCCAGATTTGCGTAGTAAAATAGATCCGACTTCCAGAATTTTACTGTATTTTCAGATACTGATATCACCTCACTGAGCCTGATAGACCAATCCAACGACTATTTAATGAAATAAATGGTGGTTTTTTTTTTTTTTTTTTTTTTCAGTTGGAGGAAATCACCGGATCCCCGCCCGCCCCGCGGGCGGGGTATGTGGGAGTTGAACCTCACTAAAACCTCCAACCGCTCACACTCAGCGTCCGAACCCCGGCTGAGGCCAGAACCCAGCACGGGGTTTTGTGGGACGGCGCGACGCGTAACGCTCTCGGCACACTTTTCCGTCACGCCGTCCCCGGACGCCGAACCGGCAGCCGCCGGCGATACGGCCACCGGCTCTCTCGGTCGGCGGGCTATCCGAAGCCCGCCAAGATGGCTGGACCGCGTGTCACCCTCCCACGGAATACCCCGCTGGGTCAGAACCAGCGTGGGTCGGGGAGCGCGGTCCGCCATCCTCCGGATGCTCTGACGCAAGGGCGTGCTGAGCGAGACACGACACCTTCTTGGGTCCCCGCTCGCACTCACATGCGTTGGGGACCCGAAACTCTTAAGGGGCCAGATTCCGGGCGAGATCCCGGTTCCGGCCCCTTGCTCGACGGCGGCGGGTTGTTGCGGGGCGGAGAGAAGAATAAATTCTCTCCCTCGCACTCCCCGCCACCCTCTTCTGCGAGATGGTGGACTCGCAGAAGTCGAGCATCGCCTTCCAGGACTCGCCACTCTCGAGCATCGACGCCACGACGCCCGGGAGTGACAAGTCCGGTCCTATTTGTCGGACCAGGACACACCGCTGCTGCTCCCATGCGGGGCAGACAGCGAGCGTATGCTCCGGTGTGTCCTGGTCACATCCTATACAGTGATGGCACCTCGTCGTCGGCTCCACCTGAATGCGGTGCAGATACCTCCCGAAGCACCCGTGCCCGGTCAGCATCTGCACCGCCCAAAAGGTGAGGCGTCCTTCGCCACGACCCACCCAATCCTTTAGGACGGGGCGGATCGCCTCGACGGTCCGTAGACCCCAAGTGGGGTTAGCGATACGTCGCTCCCACGACTCCATCACGGACCGCCGAGATTGGGCCTTCCGATCCCGAACAGCTTCCCGCAGGGGACGCACTACGCCCCGGGCCCGGAGGTCGCATCGCCAACGATAATCGTCGGCGAGCGCCTCCGCCTCCAACTCCCAGGGCGGCGTCCCCGCCAGCACGCACGCCGCCTCAAACGCGACGGTGCGGTACCCGCGGATGACCCTGATGGCTACGATGCGCTGTGGCCGGCGCAAGTATCGGGCAAAAATTGCCCGAGTACGAGGCTCGGCCCAAACGGGCGCACCGTACAGGGCCATCGAGCGCACCACCCCCGCGTAGAGGCGGCGCACTGCGTGGCTGGGTCCCCCGATGTTCGGAAGCAACCGACCAAGATGGCCGGCCGTCCTCACAAGTCGAGGGACCAGCTGCTCGAAGTGGGTCCGGAAGGTCCAACGGCTGTCCAGCACGAGGCCGAGGTACCTGAGATGCACCCCGACCTCAATTCGGACGCCTCCAACTACGACGTGGGCGTCGACGGGCGGCACCGCCCTTGCCCTGTGAAACCACAGGGCCTGGGACTTATGCAGCGCCACGTCGAGGCCCAGCCTCCTGATTCTGCCGACGACGAGGGCCACCCCCGCTGTGGCAAGACGGGCAGACTCTCTGTGGTCGTCCCCCCGGGCCACGACCAACGTGTCGTCTGCGTAACAAACGACGCTAAGGCCCGGGAGGAGGGCGCCCCTCAGCACCCAGTCGTACCCGATATTCCACAGGAGGGGTCCAAGAACGGACCCCTGCGGAACACCGCGCACGACCTGGAACCGGTGCAAGGTCCCACCGTACCCGGTACATTCGACCGACCTGGCCTCCAGGTAGGAGCCGATCAGTCGGCGGAGATAGAGGGGCACTCCATGCCTCTCCAGTGCCCCCCCAATCACGGACCAGGGCAGGGTGTTAAAGGCATTGGCGATGTCGAGCGACACCGCCAAGGCCACCCCACCCTGGAATAAATGGTGGTGCATGTCGTGGGGTTCCAATTAAATTTTATCAAGATCTGACAGCTGCATCAGGTGTACCTACTTTGATTCTTGTATTTTTCAATGCACTGAAATACTAGTGTAGGCGACAGAATCAATAATTCATATTTTATTATATTCTAGTAAAGAACAAACTTGTGTCGACGATAGCGCCATCTATAAATAGTTAAAATATTTGTTATTTAAACCTCTTTTGTGTAAATACTTTTTGAATTGTAATAGAGAATAGATGTTGACGCGCTTATTTGAATTTAGAACATTCCATTGCCGAATACAGACGTTTTGTACATTTTTTCACCACTTTTATTTTCTTAGTTTTATTTTATGATTCCTTCTTAACTTCTCTCTCCCTGGCAGCATTAGATTCTTTACAACTAGGTACCAAATTTCAATTCATTTACATTGAAAACGATCCAGAAACTTCTTAGAAGATAACCTTACATCTGAACTGACATTTCCCGTAATCCTTTGAACTATACGTCTCATAGTTGTCAGAACGAGGCAAGGATATCCGGCATTATGATCCTGATCTTAAGATGATATTGTACAAATATCCCATTAGTGGAACCCACGTCAGCGTTCAGACGGGTTTATAATAAGACTGATGGCCGCGGGCAGTAATTCCAGATTGTGTAGTTTGGGATACTTTGTGTTTGGCTTTACGGAATGCTTACTATGCACTGATTGTTAAACTAAATCTTCGAAATAATAGGTATAGGATTTGTGGTATAGGATATCTGGTCAAGATCGCGAGAGGTCACTGGATGCAGATGGCGCAGGACCGGTCGACGTGGCGAGGTTTGGGGGAGGCCTATGTCCAGCAGTGGACGTCTATAGGCTGATGATGATGATGATGATGATGATTTGTGGAGTTCATAATTAAAATCATGATGAGTATGATCAGTCAAGTTAGCACAGCGGTAGTACGAAGCATAACTGACGCCATCTATTGATGACATTAATTACCTACATCTGATGTCTGTCTGTTTATTGACATAATAATTATAGCCATCGTCCTGAGAAGAACTGGCAAGAAACTCAGCGGGCATGTCTTTTTTTTGTATAATGAGCATTTTTTTTTAAGTATTTGCACAGTATACAATTTTACATTAAATATACAAAAAAAGAAACGATCACGATAATGAAATGACCTTGGCGAGCAACTCATTCCCACTTTGTACAATCGTCCAGGTAATCATTGACCGTTTTCTTAAACCTATGTATAGGTAGGTTTTGAACATCTTGTGGAATTTTGTTGTACAAGCATACTGTCTGTATGCTGAAGGATTTTCTTATTTTATGCAATCGACTCATCGGTAAATCAAGTTTATGTTTGTTCCTGGTATTATTTCCTAAATAGTCTGTCCTACTATGTAGGTCCGACTATTTAGGAAATAATATAAATTAAATAAAAATAAATTATTCCGGGTAATCTCTGAAACGGCTGTATCAAGGAGATAACAAGATATTGGACCAATTAATCGATTTTTATATTCTTTCATTTTGTATCTCACCAATAGATACCAAATGAACCAGAGAATAACATAGCCTATGTTTTTAGTTTTTTAGATAATTTCTGTCCACGAAAAACAAAGGTTTCTCTACGCAGAAGTTGCGCGGGTCAGCTCGTGACCTAAATATAAATGTAAATCTGAAATTGAATGCACAAGATTTCACGGACTGAATCAGCTTTTCCTGATTATTCTAAATGTAACCAGTTGAAAACTAGATTATCTGAGTATCTTGTGATTTGTCCTTTGATCTAACTTGGTCACCACTGTACGAACCAACTAACTAAATTTCTTTAAACACTCGCGGTTATCTACATCACTTACACTATTACTAAACGGGTTCTTACCACGATGATTTGTCTGCTCTTAAATGACCTACCCGCAGTTCCTCAGTCTTCCCGTGATCATGGCGCTTGAAACAGTGCTGAAATATCGGGACCGCTCAATTAAAAATAATCGTAGTAAGAACCCGTTTAGTAATAGTGTAAGCAACTAACTAAAGTCTAAGGAATTAAAGAAAATGTAACATGATTCTTATTATGTAATTGTTATTCTATGTTCTTCCAGAAACGAAGGTTTTTTGAAGTCGACAATCACGTAATTTCTAGTTTTGTTGCCTTGTAGGCAGACAAGCCAACGGGCCACCTGATGGATAGCAGCTACCGTTGCTAATTGACCATTGTCAATGCTAGGGAAACACTGTGGGGCCGCTATCTACGGCGTAACTTTAAGAACTTTCTTCAAGCCTCGTTTGAAGAAGGACAAGTTACTCTTTTGTAACTATTATTAATTGTGATACCATTTCTATACTCTATATCTCAATACAAATCATTATTAAATGTACACAATTCTTATATATAAAAATGAATTGCTGTTCGTTAGTCTCGCTAAAACTCGAGAACGACTGAACCGATTTGGCTTATTTTAATCTTGAAATATTCGTAGAAGTCCAGGGAAGGTTTAAACGGTGAGAAAATTTCCTTATGTGACGCAGACGAAGTTGTGTGGGCCAGCTAGTTCTTATATATAAAAATGAATTGCTGTTCGTTAGTCTCGTTAAAACTCGAGAACGACTGAACCGATTTGGCTTATTTTAATCTTAAAATATTCGTAGAAGTCCAGGGAAGGTTCAAACGGTGAGAAAATTTCCTTATGTGACGCAGACGAAGTTGTGTGGGCCAGCTAGTTTAATATATAAATGTATCAACAACTTTTGGAATGATTATAACAACGATTCAAAACAAATATAGTGATTTAACACAGTTATTCGTATTGTTTCGCTGTACCTCTGTCTGCTTGTGACAGGTCCACAATGGGATGACGTCACCGGAGGCGGATATTCTGTCAGATATTATTCAGATGAAAGTCCAACGTAAATAAATTATTTATTTAATATTAAAATAATTAATCTATCATCATCATCAGTTTCGACCACTGCTAGACATAGGCCTCTCGCGACATTGAGCTCGATAAAAGTCATGTTGGCCGAGTGGTGGAAGCGCTTGTCTTGTGTACGGGAGGTCGCTGCTTCAAAACCAGTTTTTATCTCTAAAACTTATTAAAAAAAAAAAGTGCAATTTATTACAACATGACTGGCTAAAAACGGAAAACATGAATGTTAGAAAAGGGTTCTGAAACCTCCTTCGAAAATATGTCAAGTCCCCAATATTCATTGGGCAAGAGTTCGAGAAAAATATTTGAAAAAAATCTGACAATAGTTCCTTTGGAGATTAAAATATCATTCATAGTACTTAAGTCCCCAGTAGAATACTGGATGTATTCTACGTCTAATTAGCTACAATGTCTGTTACCTCGCCTGTTATTGCTAATTGCGCTGTATCAGACAGTTCAAATCTGACACTAATTGCTCTAAGCTCTAATGTTGTACTCACAATTGATAGTAATGGCGCCAAAATTTATTGGTGTTCGAGAATGTTTTTTGAAAAATCGTTGACAATACTTCCTATCGAGATCAGATCATCACTCAAGGTACTTAAACTCCCAGTAGAATCTATACTAATATTATAAAGCTGCAGAGTTTGTTTGTTTGAACGCGCTAATCTCAGAAACTACCGGTCCGATTTCAAAAATTCTTTCACTGTTGGAATGTCCATTTATCGAGGAAGGTTAGGTGTTAGTAAGACTTACAAAAAAGTTCGCAAGAGCATATACCTAACTATCATAGTTTAGTCACAATAACCGCTTTTATGTTTATAAAAATAAAAAAAATGTCCGAAAAATTAATTTAACGTTATATGAGTATCGTTATTTGAACCCTTATCCGAATTAAGTATTATGTTATGAAGAGTACTAATGTAGAAGTAAATTACTTTTTGTTTTATTCCAATCGGACTTTTCGTTGAGCAGTTATGACGAACGTAAAACGCAAAAAAATATACCCAACACGATCCGCGCAAATTACAACATTGCGAGTACTGTTTGAACCCCTTTGTGACGCAGACGAAGTTGCAAGGGTAATCTAGTACATCCATATACGTCTAATTAGCAACAATGTCCGTTTTCTCGCCTGTTACTGCTAATTGCGCTGTATCAGACAGTTTCGATCTGACACTAACTGCTCTAAGCTCTAATGTTGTACTTACATATGATAGTAATAGCGTTGAAATTCCTTGGTGTTCGAGAATGTTCTTTGTTTAGATTTGAGTCTAAAACAGATTAATGAGCGTATGACCAAACTAATGGTAAGTGATTACCGTGGTACTCATGTATCGACTGGAACCTCTGAGTGTGCGGAGAGATTTCAGCTCTCTGTGCATTTTGTACCGTTTGGTCCATGGGGAATGCTCCGAGAAACTCTTTGAGATGATCCCTTCATCTTCCATCGCACCACACGCCGCAGGGGCAAGGTTCACCACCTTTACTTGGAACCGCTGCGATCTTCCACGGTTCGCTTCCGAAGATCATTTTTGCCCCGTACCATTCCGATTTGGAATGGACTCCCATGTACGGTGTTCCCGGAGCGCTATGACATGTCCCTCTTTAAACGAGGTTTAAGAAAAGTCTTGTATCGGTAGGCGATATATAACAGCACCTCATTGCCCTGGCATTGCAGAGGTACATGAGCGACGGTGACCGCTTACCATCAGGTGGGCCCGTCTATCTATCAAGCAATAAAAAAAAAATCAGGTCAACATACATGAGTCTGTAAAATCCCAGAGTTTTTGGGGGGCCATCACTCCTTTATCTACTACTACATAGGACTATAGAGGTATTTTAAAGTTAAGCTTCAACTTTTGTATATTCTACGAATCATTCTATTTCCAAACAAGTTTTAGATAAAAATAGAAACATTATTTTCTTAGTTTTATTATGTTCCTCGAAGCGCTATTCGAGGTAAGCGTTTGATATATAGCGAGTCCAAGATGGTTGTTTGTGGTTTCCTGTGTAGCACAAAAGAATATTTTATTGTTGCGATCGCCTATCTGTGATTGCGGCTATTTTTGGTTTTATTTTTTGTAATTGAATACTCTTTAACTTCAAATTATGTGAAAGTTATTTTCTGTATTTAAAAAAAAAAACAATATTCTGACGCAGTGGAGTTGAGATCCAAGTGTTGCCAATATTTTTTTAAGAAAAATTGTTATTAGAATTATGGGACGACATAGCCAGAAACTGACAAAGCCCCCAAATAAAGATTGAAAAAAAAAACTCTTGGAAGATAGAAGAGGTATTCATAAAGTGAAAACACCGAGTTATTAGGTTCTTTTACAATATCTTTCTTCAAAAGGGGTTAAAAGGTAGCGGGTAGGCCATGGCCTAGTACTATAAGAATATTTAAGAATAAGAATAAATTTATTGTCAAGGAGTCAGTAGTTACAATTTTTTTACTATTGCTATGGTCCCCGCACTAGGTTAGACCTGTATTACGGGAGACCTTTACGATTTACAAGATAGTACCGATCGAGACACAGTAACAAATTACTTATAACTAATTAAGCACACAAAACAAAAAAAATAAAATAAAAAATGAAAATCAAAAACAATGTGAAAAAAAAACAAAGTGTCAAACAGTTAAATACTACTATAATAATATTAACTTTATAATAAGAGTATACATTAACTTCCATAGTAAGATAACCCAAAAATTTGCAGTACAGTCACACACATCTGAAAATGTTGTAGTAGATAGTATAACATATCATGTTATAGTAGATAGTATAATAATATCACAAATAGAAGTCATCAAGTTTTAGTAAAACCAGACTAAACTTGCCTTAAAATTGCTTGCGAAAACCAAATATAAACAACAATATCTCCCGTGTACAATGTTTAGTAATTTACAAAACAAATAAAGGTAAAACGAATTTTAAATTAATACTAAATCCTCAAACTCATTTGTATGCATCGTGTGTCACTTCATTAGTATATAATATTTTCCTTCCTACAAAATAAGCATAAATAATAATACGCACTAGAGTCTTAAAACGCAACTTTAATGTAAAACTATTTAACGCCGTTCATTTTTCAAATATCACTTACACTATTACTAAACGGGTTCTTACCACGATTATTTTTAATTGAGAGGTCCCGATATTTCAACACTGTTTCAAGCGCCATGATCACGGAAAAACTGAGGAACTGCGGCTAGGTTATTTAAGAGCTGACAAATCTGTCTACCCTCTTTCTCGTTCGTTTGCCGGTACCGTTTATTACCTAATAGTGTAACCGTGAGTGTTTAAAGAAATTTATTTTTCAAATAGTTAAGTGTAATTTTCTAATCGTCAAACACAACGATAAATATGAAATTATTGAGGTATTAATAAAATCTCTGATGTCTTATTAGGAGATAGGTAGGTTCGCTGCAGGAACCTCTGTATCATTTACGTTCTGTATACAATTGAAAAGTGAAGAGTCTTGGAATATTGTAAATATTGTATGAATGCTATGCTTACCTATTGTTAGTATCGTTACACAGCAATTCTTCATTTCTATGTGATTGTATTATTAATATATTCTTTTTTAATGTCACTGTTGTAACTGATACTGTTGGTGAGATTTTCTAATAAATAAATATAGAATGAATGTTGTACGAATTTGATGAGGTTCAACGTATCAAGATCCTTCTTCTTTATTTTTCTCTGTATGTTTCCCGTAATCGCTTTCGAAGTATTATAATTACCTTCCTTAACTCTCCAGTAAAACAAAGTACTGAAGAGGCCTCTTTTATTTATTTACTAGCTGACCCGCGCAACTTCGTCTGCGTTACAAAGTGGTTCAAACAGTACTTGCTATGCCGTCGCGATATTATTTTCGCCGCCCGCTGTGGGTGTATTAATAAAATTGCGTTTTATACTCATGATAACTACATTATTGGAGTTTTAGTAAGGATCCCTAATTTTTTTAAAAATATAGTATAGCCTATGTTACTCGAGGATAATGTAGCTTTCCAAAGGTGAAAGAATTTTTGAAATCGTTCAAGTAGTTTCGGAGCCTATTCATTACAAACAAACAAATCTTTCCTCTTTATAATATTAGTATAGAAAAACAAAACGCGCGTTTTTCCTTCACCGGTGCGTTAAAAGGACAAAAATCCCCGCGCACCGTGTTCATTATAATTTGTATTCAGAGACGAAAGAGGGTGATACAACTGGATGGCTGTCACCTGAACAAGATTTATGCTTGCCAGAAAACAGCCTTTTGTATGGTAATGCTGTACTGATAGTGAGTTTTCTAGTTACATTTCATCAAGTATGTTTATGTTAGTGTAATACGTCGATTCACTGTAGTATTTTAGGTTAACATTCAGATCATAGACATGCTTTATTTGTGATGAAAACACATATAGAAATAAACAAATTTTAAATTTACAAATTAACAACATTGGTTTTCATCACAAACTAGTCGGGACTCAGCTTAATGCGCGTTGTTCACTGTGGATTTACCACAGCAAACACCGAGCGCTGGTTTTCAGCCTCAAATAGCAGATCCTCTTTTTAATGTAGGCAGACGAGCCAACGGGCTACCTGATCGTAAGTGGTTACCGTCGCTCATGGCTGCAATGTCAGTTGACACTGAAGGGTTGCTACCTACGACCTAACTTCAAAGACCTTTCTTAAGCTTCGGTAGAAGAAGAACAAGTCATAGCAATTTTATGAGCTTTATTGGCACTAGCAAAAAGCTTTCAATGATGACAATGATTATGATGATGATCATAATATAGGTTCTTGTTGTGTATGGACTTAATACTGATAATGTCAAATCTATAACGAAGATTTTAGTCCATCGGTGATTGCTATAGGTTTGTTTATTTTTGCTGAGCTGCTTGATCAAGCGGTAGGAACCAGCAGATTTAAGCGACGACGTTGTATTTTTTTAATTGGGTCGTGTGACAGTGGTCACAAGCCCTTCAAATCATTCCACTCACCACTCATTTAATTATGGTCTAGCGACCGATCGTAAAAAAAAAAATTAGAACTTACTTTATCTATGTCTTTGCCATAAACGGAAAATACTGAATAATATTTAAAACGTGCCAAATTAATTTTAAAAGGACATCGATTACAAGAATGATGGTCCGTCATTTTAGGCAGTTTTAATTCAACCCCTGCCCCGTCACGATTTAAATTAAATCTTTCTAATTCTTTATAGAGCTCTCAAAGGGACACGTATGAAGACATGACTTCATTTTCATTCCTTTTCACTGGATACACCTGAGCATTCGTACAGGCAATTGTAGACCTTCATCGGAAAGATTTAAGGGTTAGTTCAGCGTGTGCGTCGAGATATAATGATGGCAAGCGGATTTCCATGGGGTACGGAATAATAAATGAGCCTGGGTGTGTGAAATCAATGATTTGTAAGGAAACGATCTCGTATCGATTGTCACTTGAATGCTTGGAAGTTTTGTCGTAGCAATGAAGACTAGCTGCTTACAAAATAATGTTGGTGTGTGTTAAGCTGAAGTATGATTTATGGTGTAGGAAATTGAGTCGTATTTTGTATATTTGTAGAGTTATTGAAACGAAGTTCCTTATCGCACGTTATCGAAAGGGGGCTAGACGGAAAAAAATCTTACGAAAAGTTGTCACGACACTTTTTTTGATTTAGATGATTATCGCTAGATGGCGCTGTGATCAAAATCTTTTAAAACACGATTATTATTAGTTTTAGATGATTATCGCTAGATGGCGCTGTGGTCAACATCTTTTAAAACACGTTCCTTATCGCGCGTTACTTTAGGAAAAAAAATTATAAGACATCTTTTAACCGAAAGGAACTTCGTTCTATTCGGGTGTCCCATGTCACCTCTCAAGTTTTTGTTTTGTTTAATGTAAATCGTAAACTGTTGTACTCTTAATAGAAGAGTAATTCAATTAGTTTCATATGTGGGGACAAAATTAATGGAAAATATTTACGAATATTTTTAAATATTAAACGAGGTTTTAGAAAACTCCTGTATAGGTATGAGATAGATAACGGCCCCTTATTGCGACGTTCATGAGCGACGGTAACCGCTTACCATCAGGTGGGTATAAGCAACCAGTTTAGCTCGTTTATCTATCTTGCAATAAAAAGTTCATAATCCATTGCATTCCAATCAATTTAATAAAATCAATGTCCGTGGTGCTTTTCTCAATTCTGGCGTAATGTTTTTGCAATCTTATTTTATTGTCTCCCGCTTTGCGAGAAGGGAAGTCGAAACTCATGTTTTCCTACTCCTTCTATTATCTTCTGATTTAATTCGTTGCGGGGCCCAAGACAAGTTAGCTTTCCCTCGGGTTCCTGGGCTTCACTGCTCAGAGTCATTACGATGATCGCCGCTGTGGATCCTGGCTACACAGGAGTTACAGTGGTGGGAGTGAGAGGTGGGCAAATAAAAAAAAAATCCATTGCATTGGAGATTTTGTTTTTGAGAAAGAGATTTTTTGAAAAAATTTCAATAAAAAAAAATCATTTAAATCAATCCAGCTTAAAACAAACTTCAAGAAAACATTGCATTCATTTTTAAATTTAATAAAAACATTAACCACTCTGCAAAACACAAGTAAATAAACAAAATAACTCATTTTCTTTTGTTTCCCACTCAGACCATAAATTACTCAGTTGTAAACCCCTTCAGTATTACCGTTCCATCGTTCATCATAATTAATATTTATTATTCGACCTTCTTAGGCCTGTTTATGAATCACTCCATTTTGATTTACAATCTTAAGTCTAAAGTAATTGGTTCGAGACGTTATCAAGTCCTAATTGCTGGATGAGTCGTTTTTTTGTTATTAAGGTATTTTTTAAGGCTGTTAATTAACTTGCACTGGATAGATCCAGACTATATAGATATAAGCTCGGGTGGAATCTTGCATATTAAATTTCTGCCCACTGCTGAGCTCAGGTCTCCTTCGAAGAGGGTTTAGGCATAGTCCACCACGCTTGCCTAATGCGGATTGGGGACTTCACATATCTTCAAAGGATTTTTAGAACCCTTTTCCGACATGCAAGTTTCCTCACGATGTTTTCGTTCACCGTTTTTAGCCAGTGGTGTTGTGAAAAATTGCACATAAATCTTTTTCATATTACGATTTAGAGGTACAAGCCGGCCGGTTTTGAACCCGCGACCTCCCGTACGGAAGGCAAGCACTTCAACCACTCGGCCACCACAAGTATCGTTATCCAGTATCATTGAATTGGTCTGATGGAGTCAGGTCGATCCAGTGACCATAGGAACATTTGTTCTAAAAATAATAGACAAATCAGTTTTGGCATGTTTTACTTATCTTGGCTAACTAATCTACTTCCATATGATTTCTAGGATCTTGAAACTTCAACCACTACTACTCTGTCAAGAGTGATTAATGGGAACTAACAAACACACAAATAATAATTATTAACATGTTATATTTTTTTTAAATGTTATTGGAACGAAGTTCCTTATCGCGCGTTATCGAAAGGGGGCTAGACGGACATTCTTATGAAAAAGTTGTAAAAAAAAAACGACACTTTTTTGTTTTAGATGATTATCGCTAGATGGCGTCGTGATTAAAATCTTTTAAAACAATTCCTTATTTTGTTTTATATGATTAATGCTAGATGGCGCTGTGATCAAAATATTTTATTTATTTATTTCTATACAAAGAGAGAGAGAGAGAGACAGACGTTTTAAACTAACTAATTATATTATTATAACTTAAAAAAATAAAATTTTATTACAATTCCCTCACTAATTAATCGAAAGGAACTTCGTTCCATCCCTTGACAACTCTCAACTTTTTTATGTTATATACCATGTACGTATATATCTATACTAAATGCATAGTAAAAAGATGTTAGTTAAATAACACAAGCTGATACTTAATTTTAATTTACTTATACAGACTGTTTAGTTTTGTTTACATTTGTACAATGTCATCGGGGTCTTTACCTTACTCCAAGGAGACTGAGGCATCCAATTTCTTGCACTAATTGGGAGACCAATCAAAATAGTTATTTAAACAACATTATTTATGAAAACAAATCGCGTAAAGATTCGTGTAGTCTCATTTCAAAAACAAATATATTTTCTTGAAGCTATGATTGAATTTTAATCAATTTTTAAACTACTTTTGTTTTGACAAAAAAGTACATTAACCCTTTTTTTATTTTTATTTTGTCCACAGAACTGAGACAAACTATTAAATACATCATTACTTATTGTCTAGTATATAGTTAATAATAATTATAGGTTTAATTATGGGCTAACCGCAGTACTCAGTCTTCCAGTGATAATGGCGCTTGCAACAACACTTGCAATATCGGGATCGCTCATTTAAAAATAATCGTGGTAAGAACCCATTTAGTAATTAAATAGTGTAAATAATGTAAATAAACTAGTTAATTAATAAACATTTTCTACAACATCCAAATCGTTAAATTAAACACAAATGTACTAAGCAAACGAACAAATCCTCAATAAAGTTGATTAAACAAGTTATCTGGCGTAGCTACGACAATTTAATTTAACAGAACTTCTGAAGAAATTATGAACAGTATTTTCAGAGAAAGTAAATCATAATAAAAGTGAATTACTCACCTGGCAACACTGAGAGGGCTTTGAACTTGTTTCACGGATCTCGTGATTTCGCGATGAAAATAATTTCAATATGCTCTATATTTTGGAGTGCTTTCGGATAAAAAAATGTGTTTCTAGGTATGAAAGCTGCGTTGTAGTACTTGTACTGTTCTAATAAATTGGCTTTTGATGTAATAGTAAACTGAGAATACTAAAGAAATAAAGTTTTAAACGAATCACTCTGGTAAATAAATTACCATCTCTCACCGATATTTATTTATTTAATAAGCACACAAGATACATTACAGGCTAATACACAAATTTATAAACTAAAGTACAATTAAAAAGATCTGGCTTGCAACGTAAGTCATGTGCGCAATGCAAAACAAAGCAGAAGCGTGTACAAGTACATTTCAAAAATAAACTTTAAACTACCCACAATATTATTTTATGCGTAAAACAAAGTGAATTCATATTAATAAGCATCGCTTACAGTACCATTGTGATAAAGAGTGTCCTTAAGCAAATACGATACGAAATACTGAGTGATTTTCAACAAGTGCGGGTGCTTGATAACGTAATGTATAAACAAATTAAAGGTAGTTAAAGAGTGAAACATAAATACATAATTAATCTTTATTTTTGTGTTGTAGTAGATAATACTGAATTATCCTAAGAATTTACATCACTTCTTCGTTATTGAGTAGATAGGCTAGCCAACCACATAAATGGTAGGCCGCACCATTAGTAGGCAGATACCTGCGTTAAAATTGATTTAGTCACAGCAGATTATAAAGAAATTTAACTTCACTTTCTTGAAGATAAAATAACGACACGCTTCTGTGTCTATCAACTATTGCAACGGAGTTAGAGCGGAATTGGGAGCCAACACCCGAAAGAGTAGTAGCCCCCAATACGCATTAGGCAAGCGTAGACTGTACCAAATCCCTCTTCTGAGGAGACCTGAGCCTAGCAGTGGACAACAATAGCTTGTTACAGTACAGTACCTAAAAGAAAACAAGCACCAAGACGATTACTAGAAAGTTGTAAAATGATTTTTTTTACTTTTTTACAAAGCTTTTAACTAATTACTTTAAGTAAATAATCTACTTTTAATACTTTAATGTAGTTCCAAAGGGTTCTTACCAAGATATTTAATTAATTGATTTGTCTCGACATTTCAACGTTGTTGCAAACGTCATGGTCACGAGAAGACGAGTTCGAGTTCCAGTGGTACTACCCAAAAGCGAACGAGAAAGAGGGTAGACAGATTTGTTTGCTCTTAAATCGACCCGCAGTATCCAGTCTTCTCGTGATCATGACGTTTGCAACAACGTTGAAATATCGAGACAACTCAATTAATTAAATATCGTGGTAAGAACACGTTGAAAATGCATGAAAGTATTATAGAAAACCGCGAGTGTCTGAATAAGTTTATAATCTACTTTTACCCAATCTAAACTATAACACAAAGCAACGAACCGTGTAGTACATGTTTCCCTATCCCGTGTAGGAGTTCCGTCGAATTAATAAACCCCTATTTATCACTTTCGGATAAATGAACATTCAGGTCCTTGTCTGTTCAGTGAGCACCGTGCCTATCTTGGTACAGGGGTTAACTGAAATGATAGCGAAATATAAGGGGAAACTTTGTTTAGTATGTGTATGAAAAATCATTTTTTTTGTTAGGGTTTTTTTGGATTGAAGAGGTCGACATATTGCAGAGGTTAACGTCATATAGTCGTGGTGGCCGAGTGGTCGAAGCGCGTCCTTCTGTACGCGAGGTCGCGGATTCAAATCCGGCCGGCTTGTACCTCTAAATCTAAATGTGAATAAGATTTATGTGCAATTTTCCACAACACCACTGGCTAAAAACTGTGAACGAAAACATCGTGAGGAAACCTGCATGTCGGAAAAGGGTTCTAAAAATCCTTTGAAGATATGTGAAGTCCCCAATCCGCACTGGGCAAGCGTGGTGGACTATGCCTAATCCCTCTTCTGAGGAGACCTGAGCCCAACAGTGGGCAGTAATGGGTTGGTACAGGTAACGTCATCAACAGCCTATAGACGTACACTGCAGGATATAGATCTCCCCCAAACTCGACACAACGACCGGTCAAAGAAATGTGATCAACATAATGAGGAATCTCTACTAATATTATAAATGCGAAAGTAGCTCTGTTTGTCTGTTACGCTTTCCCGCTTAAACCTCTCAACCGATTTTGATGAAATTTAGCACAGACAATCTTTAGACCCTGAAAAGAACATAGGCTACCTTTTAATTGAAAGTGACGCAGACGAAGTTGCGCGGGTCCGCTAGTATAATATAAAAAAGAATAAGTTCATTTTATTAAATCGCATTATACCATTAAAATCTTAATTTCTTTCAATGAAATTCTTGTGAATTAACAATTCGAAGAAAAACCTTTCTCCTGGTTCCCACAAAACCCTTATCTCTATATCAACGGATCCCTTTGCAAGAACTGTCGAGATGAAAGAAAAGACACAAGAACTACTAAACAGAATTAAAGTTTAAGTATTGGGAAAGATTCCGAAATTTAATCGGAAAATAAACCTAAGCAGGGGCGAGACGGGAGCGTTGATCGTGAACGCGTCCCGTCACCTCGCCCCAATCTCGTGCTGGGTTCTGTCCTCAGCCGGGGTTTGAACGCTGAGCTTGAGCGGCAGGAGTTTTTGGTGCTAGTCGACTCCCACATACCACATCTGCGCCCAAAAAAATCAGGGGAAGACCCTCATTGACATTTTTCTTCGTGCGGAGGAAGCCACTAGATTTTTCAAAAAGAGAATCTGAATGGGGCCGTCTTTTTAAATTTTAAATTGAATTGGTAACAACACCACAATATTAAACTGTGACTATTGATAACTTCACTAGGGTAAACAAATCTTTAATAATTTATTTTTTGCTAACAAAACATTACCTGTACTGTACCAACCCATTACTGCCCACTGTTGGGCTCAGGTCTCCTCCGAAGAGGGATAAGGCATAGTCCACCACGCTTGCCTAGTGCGGATTGGGGACTTCACATATCTTCAAAGGATTTTTAGAATCCTTTTCCGACATGCAGGTTTCCTCACGATGTTTTCCTTCACCGTTTTTAGCCAGTGGTGTTGTGAAAAATTGCACATAAATCTTTTTCATATTAAGATTTAGAGGTACAAGCCGGATTTGAACCCGCGACCTCCCGTTCGGAAGGACGCGCTTCGACCACTCGGCCACCACGACTTCTACAAAACATTACCATCTTTACTAATCTCTGTAGTAAACTTGAAACTGTTAATGGTATGACATGTCCTTCTTTAAACGAGGTTTGAAAAGAGTTTTTCTGAACGTTAAGTCGTAAATGGCAGCTCTGTGATGACCCCAGATATTGCAATAGCCCATGAGCGACGGTAGTTCCTTTTTTTTGAAAAACATGAATTGGGGTGTGTAGCCTACGATGCAATTAAAAAAAAAACTTGAGAGGTGTCAAGGGACACCCGGATGGAACGAAGTTCCTTTCGATTAATTAGTGAGGGAATTGTAAAAACATTGTATTTTTTTAAGTTATAATAATTAGTTCGTTTAAAACGTCTGTCTCTCTCTCTCTTTCTTAAATAAAATATTTTGATCACAGCGCCATCTAGCATTAATCATATAAAACAAAATAAGGAATAGTTTTAAAAGATTTTAATCACAGCGCCATCTAGCGATAATCATCTAAAACAAAAAAAGTGTCGTGACAACTTTTTCATAAGAATTTCCGTCTAGCCCCCTTTCGATAACGCGCGATAAGGAACTTCGTTCCAAAAAGTTATGTATATATCATTTACTTCTGTACAACAGTTTATTTGTGGTAAGTATTTAAATATTAATTCGGTAAATCTTATCGAAGATGATCTGTCAATATGTCCAAGATTATGCTTGTTTCAAAATGTGGTTTCAATTCATTTAATCTGAGATTGGAATCAGCTATCTCAGTTTAACTGCTATCTAATTAATCTAAATTTTGTACTATAAATGAAACCATCTTTTAATGTGGTCACAATATAATTATTAAAATATAACTAATTGCAATCACTTGAGGTTGTTAGTTAATATTTTGTTGAAATTTATCAAATTTGGGATAGTTTTGTCGAATTTGATATTGAAAAAAAATTTTTAGTAATATTCCCCTATTTTTTATATTTCGTATTACAATTGAGTACGCAACACTTTTCTTTAATATTTGTACCATAATTAACAAATGCTCTGTATAAAAGAATGTAAAAGTTTTACAATGAAATTCTAATTTTGTATCAATGTCCAAAATGTTATTCTACAATCTATATCGCATTAACAGCGTGAAAATATGTGTGATATAAATAACGTTTTCGTTTTGAAATTGATAGCGTGGGCTCACTCCAGATTCCAGGAACTACTTGAATTTGAAGTAACACCCACGGCACTGTCGCCCGCTATAGAAGAGAGGGATCAAATTCTATTTGCATATTAGGAAGTATATTTTTAGGGTAAATGAACAACGGCCAACGTGGTGGTAAGTGGTTACTGTATAAGCCTTTGTCTGGTTCTCACGAGATTATCAACAGCCTACAAAACTTGAAGATCCTCTTGTAACTCAGCATTTTTCACACATTTTGGTAGAAATGACAAAAACATTTTTTTTGGGACAGGGAGACTTAACTTAAATTAGCCTTGTTTTATGAAAAATGTTAATTTAGGTGTAGGTTTTAATGATGTTATTTTTAATTCTAACATACTCAGCAAATAATTAGAGTTTTAAGTATTATTAAATCAACTAAGTTTTTTTTTTATTGCAAGATAGATAAACAAGCCTACGGTCACTCATGAACCTCTGCAATGCCAGGCCAAAGAGGGGCCGTTATCTATCACCTACCCATACAGGACTTTTCTTAAACCTCGTTTAAAGAGGGACATGTCATAGCGCTCCGGGAACACCGCAGATTGGAGTCTATTCCAAATCACAATATTAAGTTTTATACACGTAGCTTACTAAAATTATATTCCTTTTAAGTTGATTAATGATAAGTTACCATTATGTTTCGATCTAGACACAAACTAAGAGCTGAACTTAATACAATGTAGGCTAATATATATGTCATATGTATCGATAAGTTGGAAGTCAATTCAGGTCACATACGTGTTGGGGCACTGTTCATAGCGACAGTTATTAAGCAATACTGTATGTAGTGATGTGAAAGATATCGATGTTATTAATCGATTTTTTTTGCATAGTAGGTGAATGAAGTAGATGGATGTAAGAGGAGAGGAAGGCCGAAGAAAAGATGATCTGATTGTGTGAAGGATGATATGTTGGTTTGTGGTGTGACTGATGATGTATCGTCGCCTCAGTGCTTGTTTGGCCAATCTGCACTCGAGCAAATTTTACAGGAGACAGCAAACCAGCACGGAATTATCGTTAAGTGCCGTGTTGAGAAAAAAATTGAAATGAGATTTTTATTGTTTTAGAATTGAATATTTTAAAAAAATATTTCACCAGTCGGGTGGAAATTTTATTCTTACTGCATTAAAAAGTAATTTTCGTAGAAAATGTCAGATTGGCCAAACAAGCACTTAGACGACGGTATGTAAAGATAGAAAGTAGGGGTGTGCGAATAATTCGAACTCACGAATTATTCGTTCCGAATCGAATACGAATATTCGATTTGACACTCGAATCGAATAATTCGAATCTTCCAATTATTCGAAATTCGCCGAATATTCGAAAAATATCGAATAATTCGAAAAGTTTCGAATATTCGTCGAATTTCGAATAGTATCGAATTCGACTACGACTACTACGACTATTTTGTAGACATCTAGCCCATTAAAGATATTATCTACTAAATACAAATTCTTATCCTATTTCCGATGCATCGTCGTAGTCAAATTCGATACTATTCGAAATTCAACGAATATTCGAAACTTTTCGAATTATTCGAAATTTTTCGAATATTCGTCGAACTTCGAATAGTTCGAAGATTCGAATTATTCGATTCGAATTTCGAATCGAATTTTAATATTCGATTCGAGCGATATTCGCACACCCCTAATAGAAAGGAGTGGAGGCAGAAGACATATTGCGCCGATGCCATCTAAATAGGATAAGGTATAGCGAAAGAAGAAAGTAGATGAATGAGCTTACGGTCCGCCTGATGGTAAACGGTTCCTAATCGACTTGACTGTTTTCCTAAGAATGTGGGGAGAAAATACACGAATACTGTTATGACGAACGAATACGATTTTTTTGTTTTAATATCTTAGTGTAGGTCTCTTTATACAATGTTTGTGCCTAATATAACACAAATACACACAAACACACACACACACACATATACACACACATATACACACGTTACACATTGCATAATTTTGCTATTTGTTTATAATATTTTGATTTATTTCATTGTACCCCTAAGGACTAAAGTCAGTGTAAACAAAATGTAAATCCGTAATTGGCTAATTTTTTGTTTTATAATTTTAAGTTGAATTTAATTGTAGCTATGGATTTTTGTTAAATAAATAAATAAGTTTAAATTTCGTCTTAAAGCACTCGCATTTGACGACCTATAATAATTAAGAAAGTAAATGTTCTAAAAATACAAAATGATTTACGAGTATTAAACACCTTGAAATACTCTAAATCTTCATTCAAAAAATCTTTTATAAAATTTCCTCTCGATATCGACATAACATTATTCCCATTGACTACGTAGTCCAGTTCAACACAACTGTGCTCATTAACTGGAGAGTGCAACATGAACATTCCGAGTTATTAACTGGCTTACAGTTTAAATAACATCATAAAGGAAATATTGAAAAACGACATTTTTCTTCCACGAAATCTTCGAAAAGTTTAACATCTTTAATAAGGTATGGGCCATATAAAGTTTGCATTTTTCAAAAGTTCGCCTGTCATGTTGGCTGTGTGGCATGTTGCGCCGTCCTGTTGAAACCAAATGTCGTCCATGTCATACTCTTCAACTTTTGGAAACAAAAATTCGTTGAGCATGGCACGGTAACGCTCGCCATTGACCGTAACGGCGGCTCCTTGCTCATTTTCCAATGATGCCGCCGGACCAAAACCCACACCGAACCGTAACTCTTTGTAGGTGGATTGGCTTCTCAATGGTGACGTGTGGATTTTCCGACCCCCAGATGCGACAATTTTGCTTGTATTGACATAGCCTCCGAGGTGATGGGCTTCATCTGACAGACTCACCACTTTGGAAGTAACTTTTCAATATTTCCCAATTTTGTTCAAGCGTATAGCGTCCCATTTCGTAAATGTCAAACCTTCAACTAAATAATGAACACAAATTGGAATATAAAATACGGTTGAATTTCATTTTAAAACCTAAAGTTTTACAAGTTTCAAACTTAATTTTTAAGTACAAAAACTTTTCGGTTAAAAAAACATGAAGTTGGATGAACAGATCCTACAATACAATACGTATTTCTTCTTTTTGATACAATTTAGAAAACAAGCTTTCGTAATGATTTGTCAAATACTGGATTTTTCCAGCAAAGGTTCTGCCTAATTTCCGAGGTACATCCGATCCGATCCAAAAGTACCTAAAGCCTATATTATTCGGGAGTATTGTAACTTTCCAATAAGTACTACAAGAACACGATAGAAGCATAATATTCGATGCAGACAATCAAAGCATTCCTATTTAAAAGATTTTTCGTCAAAAGTGAAACTTTTTGAAAACTAAACCACGTCATAATTTATTTATTGATTTTTATTTATTTATTTATTATACTTTGCGCAATGGAAAGTACAATGGCGGACGTAATGCCTAAGGCATTCTCTTCCAGTCAACCAAAGGTGGTGCAGAAATAAGTAAAGCAGAAGGAAGTACAGAAAAAATTATGGGTTACAATCACATACATTGCAATACGACATCTTGTGACAAACCAAACAACATGAGACTTCAAACCGAGTCTAACATCACGCATTACCATTCCTCATTAACCTATACCGTCGCATCTACAAGCAAATACAGCTAAATTAAAATAAAAAGATTTAATTAGAACCTTCCTTTGTTCTTGCTTATGATATCCAGCACCAGGGGTCCGGGTTAATTAATCGGCTCTAATCAAATCAAGAACCCTGCAGCTCCCATTTCTGTAAACTTGGTATTGTTATTAAATAGTGCGTGTTTGTCTATGAGTTATCTTCAAGATTAAAGTTAGTTATCAACTTTCTTGAAATAGTCGCGTTATGTTACTATCATAAATATGAAATGGATTTTTACTATGTATGACTTTTATTAAATAATTTACTTTACTTACCAGCTTTTAAGATCCACCACTGTAACTCCTGTGTAGCCAGGATTCACAGCGGCGACTATCGTAATGACTCTGAGCAGTGAAGCCCAGGAAAACCCGAGGGAAAGCTAACTTGTCTTGGGCCTCGCAACAAATTTAATCAGAAGATGATAAAAGGAGTAGGAAAAACATAAGTTCCGACTTCTCTTCTCGCAAAAGCGGGAGACTATAAAATAACATTGAAAGATGCATTACGCCAGAATTGAGAAAAGCACCACGGACATTGATTTTATTAAATTTATTGGACCTATGCGGTCAGCTGTTGTACTATTTAGGATGCTAATAATATTTATGGCAAAAACGTTTGAATGCACGGAAATTTGCGCTGGATGCTACAAGATCCGGGTAATAAACGGCTCTAGATGCTACTTATAAGAAATTTAATATAGTGACGCGTTCCATATGCCATAGATTGCACTCCCAGAGGAGGAGGAAGATCCGGGGTATCATGTAACAGTAAAGTTCTAGACAAGATAGACTTCTTGTTTAATAAAGGAGTTCCTATGACTAACTTCCGACTCCATGATTAGATCAGCGCCATTTTGTCATATTATTGCAGTCACATGATATTTTTTAAACATCTGTCGCAATCGCGTGCAAAATGTCAGCTCAATCGAAAACAGGGAAATTTGTCAAATTTAGCTCGCAAGAGACTTACATCCAGTGCAAGCAAATTCGTAAAACACACTTCACAATCACAAACGAACATTGTTCACCAGCAACCTAAAATCACCAATAAAAAGCTCATAATTGAAGCCAAAACCCAAAAAGCAATTCGTCAAAAACGGCACAAAATCAAATTAAACTTAAGCCCCGATCTAATTACTTAAGCCCTTAGGAAAGCCTCCGTATCCGGCCTCGAGCGCTCTCAGACACCAAACATGTGGTTATAATTTGCAAGTTAGAGCGACAAGGACTCTCAGGACACTCGCTTCCTACTCGCATCAAGTGTCTCTCCTTAGGACACTCGCTTTGGTCTGAAGGAGTTTGATCGTTTTTTGTTTTGAGGTTGTAACTGGTACTTTGATTTTAAGGAGTTTTAAAGAAAAAAGGTGTTTTATTTATTTTGCTTTTTTGGTAAATAATATAAGTGTGAAACTGACCATACACGTTTCGATACTACTTTGCTAGTAATTGTTTGTCTGTTGAGTTTTATGAAAAAATACCACTATTAACTTATTCAGACACTCGCGGTTTTCTATTATACTTTCATGCATTTTCATCGGGTTCTTACCACGATATTTAATTAATTGAGTTGTCTCGATATTTCAACGTTGTTGCGTTGCAATAACGTTGAAATATCAAGACCACTTAATTAATAAAAAAAAATAGTGATAAGAACCCGTTAACGATGTATGAAAGTAAATATTAATGAATCAGAAATAATGTTGATAAAAACATGTCTGAAGCAAAAACCACAACAGATATTTCAAAAACTTACATTTTCTTTAATTAATGTATTTAATTTCAATAACAGGACAAGATTTCTAAGTAGGTAGGTTTATTAACGACATTTTGTTTCTTGTCTTATAATAATAATTAATACTAAAAACATTTGTTCCAAGCAATACACATGATTACAATTAAATTAAACCGCTACATAAACATAATTAACATGCTTGGAAAAGGTTGTCGGCTCAGCTATGTTACAGTACCGTGGTACTGCAACGCTGGTCTTCCGCCGACACCGCCGAGTGACGAACATGCCAGCACCAAGCTAATCAGCTAACACATTTAACAATTAGATTTAATTTAAAACTAAAAATCGTAAAAGGAGAGAAAAAAAAAGAAAACAGTAACTACACTAGGAAAAATTTGATAAAATATTTCTGTCTTTTTATTTTATTTTCAGAACTAGAGATAACAATCTTAGCGTCAACATTCCAAGTAATTCCATCCCACTCATTCCAGGCTAGTGCTTCTGGAAATTTCCTTTTGTAAAAAAATCTACATTTAAATTCGTGTAAAAACTTTTTATTCTTAACATTACACGAAAAAATTTTTCGTCAAGAAAAAAGATATTATACCGATCTTTCCCCAGAGTTTCCTAGAACTTTACGTCTCTTTTTCAAGTTTCGTTTTGTCGCGAACGAATTTACAGTTGTTAAGATACCTTATCTTGTTTGTTATTTGTTGGAGAAAGTTCTCGAACATAACAATCGTCAACAAAAGTGATATCGATGAAGTTTTCCTGTTCACCTTGTTTGTCATACGGGAAGTGACTGTCATTAATAATCACTATTTTCCTGTGTAGAACACAATACATGCGAGTTGGAAAGTAGTTGTCGTGATCACTATTTTTTGTAAATAAAGTAAGGCATAATGAGTATATTAGCGGTATCAAAAAACTTTATACTAAACCAGAGCCTAGATTAGATATTTGGTCTCTTAAGGCAGTGTAAGTTAGTGGGGGCGGCGCGACGGGAAAGTGTGCCGAGAGGGTAACGCGTCGCATCGTCCCTCAAAACCCCGTGCTGGGTTCTGGCCTCAACCGGGGTTCGGACGCTGAGTGTGAGCGGTTGGAGGTTTTAGTGCGGTTCAGCTCCCACATACCGGGGCGGGTGGGGATCCGATGATTTCCTCCAACTGAAAAAAAAAAAGTTTATGTTGAGAGTTTATGAGTTTATGTTGTATTATATTCAGTCAATTTGAGCCGAAAGATGTTTTACTGTAGTTTGACTTCCACATATCCTATCCGAATGCTTTTCTGTTGAAGTTATATTAAGATCATCCACCTTGAGATCTCTAAATACGGACAATAACTTTGAAATAACTTTTCCTTATGATAACAATATTCTTAGCATAGTAAAAGTCGATAACATGGCGCAAGACTTCATTGCATCAGATTGAGCAACAAAATCTCTAATTTATCCTCTTTCCGTCATTTATAATTCAATGTCAAAGACTTCGTCAGTAATGTATTGGTTTGGTTCTCATTACTCGTCCCTTGAAGCAGAACAAACGCTGTCCCTGTGGAGCTTTTTGAGGGTACGACGCCTTAATTGGTCCCATCGAGACCAGTGCAATGTCTCGTCTGCGAATGAATTGAGCTTGTCTTGTTTGTATTTATGTAGGTTTGGGATTTTTGGTGGTAGAAATGTAGTTTTTTTGAAATTAATGTTTGCGTTTTAATGTTGTTTCATTTTGATTACAGTAGTTCCTATAAAAATTAAATCAAACATGTATGTGTGAGTGCTTGAAAGGTTAGAATATTAATAACATGGAATCCAGCAATTACCTTTACAGTTCTAATTTGTAAAGACTTTTGTGCAGTTTGACATCATCAGTTATAACCGATAAAATCATCGAGATGAACATTATATGTAATGGAAAAGGATTAAAACTTATTTAAAAATATTTAAATTTTATTACCCTACACATAGCTACTAGGTAAAAGTGAACTAAGTTCGATCTCTCTACTAAAGAAGCCGGGACCTGAACAGTTGATCGAATACAGAAATTATAAAATAATGAATAACTAAAACATTTTCAAAGTAGATAGATAGAATTTTTGTTATTGTAACACGTTACAAGACATAGCAACAACAATAGTAGTAATTTTGTACAGAGTATACAGAGTACAATGGCTTCAAATAACACATCCCATAACACAAACTAACCAGCAATAAAAAGACAAATATTGTAGCCATATTAATTTAACGACATTACATACCAAAAACTATTGTTTGTCTCACAAAATCCGTGAGATTATCCCTCGCACAATGAATTTGGTGTTATGGCCTCCGTTAGAGTTCCAGAATGTTCCTCTAAACATCAACAACAATTTCGCGCGGGAATCTGCTTTCGTGAAGCAAAGATATTGCTATGGCGGATGGGTTTTTATTTATTTTACAATAGCATTTAGTGAAGATTTTGTAAGAATTCTTGGTCGATTACTTACAAATAAAAAAAAACAAAATTATTTATTAAAAGACAAAATGTTTACAAATATATGTTTAACAGTGTTCCCCGCACTAAGACAGGCCTGTATCGCGGGAGACCGAATTAACACGAAAGATTATGGAACCAAAAAAGAGATGGAAAGGAAATATTATAATCTTATCCGATATACAAATTTCTCTCTAAAAAAGTCATTATTGGTGGTGTCCAATTATCTACAGTGTAAGAGATTCATATTTTCATTATCCAGCTATAAAATGAACTCCCCGCCTCAATGTTTCCTTAATGGCAATGATGCTAAAAGATAGGTCTATAGAGTAGATTGTAGTTAGCAGTGTTTCCTAACATTGGACAGTTCCATATAATAAGCGAACTACAAATATAGAGTGGGAGAGAAGGAAAGAAAGATAGTCAGAGAGAGATAGAAATATACTTTATATGTATCACTTTATACACCAATCAAAAGATCCAGAAATATACTATTCTGTACCAACCTATTACTGCCCACTGTTGGGCTCAGGTCTCCTCAGAAGAGGGATTAGGCATAGTCCATTACGCTTACCCATTAATTGGAGACTTCACATATCTTCGACGGATTTTTAGAACCCTTTTCCGACATGCAGGTTTCCTCACGATGTTTTCCTTCACCGTTTTTTGCCAGTGGTGTTGTGAAAAATTGCACGTAGATCTTTTTTCACATTTAGATTTAGAGGTACAAGCCGGTCGGATTTGAACCCGCGCCACACAAGAAATATACATTCAGGAATAATATCATGTTTACATCTGCTTATTAATTGGTCACTACGAACTAACAGTTTAATATCTGAGCCTATTCTTATACTTGGATGTCCTGTACACTTTTCTAACAGAGCAATGTTATCAGTTTATTCACCCTGAATTCAATTGTGTATTTATTTTATAACGTTCTTACCTGCTTTACGATGTTAATAAAAAACTCGTCGCTATTTCCCAGGATTTACTGAATAACAATTGGTATTGGATGCGGTATTTATTACAAACGGAAATTAGAAAAATAACCACAACGAAAAAAACTTGTAATTTTAGCCAAAAACTTTTTGACTTTTGACGTGACAACGTCTTATAAATTGGTTTGCCGGGTGACACTTCAAGAAATTGCGTTACGCTCCGCTCACGTTATGCGCTCACAATGAGGGCGAGTGAGAGGCACGCGTGCCTTTAACTTTTTATGTCTGTCTCTCTCGCTCTTAGGCGGGCTAACCATGCCCGAGTCGTTGTCACGTAAAACTTTCGCCCGTATACCGACTTTACAGGCAACCAATTTTTTTAATTAATTCTTGATCTAGTTATTCAAATAAAAGTAGCACATTATAGTCGGGTCTTAACAGTAGTTCCAATTTAAGAAAAAATACTTAAATCCACATTCAGCCACATCAAGAGAGTATTAAATGCATGAGGCTTTTCATAGAGAATACCTAAGTAGCTACCAAGTCTATACAAAAAATTACAACTTATTCTTTAACAAAGTCGATGCTAAACGAGGCCTATATGATCCCTTTTATACATTTCCTGTCGCCTGCGAGAAGGAAAAACGTGAACTTCCCTTAAATGTGAAAAGCATAACTTTGTTAAGGCGCCCTTTTTTTTCAGTTGTTGGAAATCCCCGGATTCCCACCCGCCCCACGGCTAGGATATATGGGAGTTGAACCTCACTAAAACCTCTAACCGCTTGTGTGCCCGAACCCCGGCTGAGGCGTAACCCAGCACGGGGTTATAAGGGACGACGCGACGTGTTACGCTCTTGGCACTCTTTCCCGTCGCGCCGCCCCAACCGCGTGTCGCCCTGCCGTCGGGTCACGGCGTGGGCCGATAACCTCATATCACAGCTAACGGTAAATATGCAAAAATTAGTTTCGCAGCGAACGTGTTTTAAACAGACAAAAAAGTTTTATTTTAAAGTCACTAGATCTAAGGCTTGTCCATTCATTTTATTTTCGTAGCTCCACATCCTAAAGCCATCTGTGAAACGCATTAAAGATGCACCCTTCGGTTCGTAGGAAAGCTTTTATGAAATTAGCTAACATTCTTAAAGTACTGAGGCGCTGCGATTCAGACGCAATTCATTTGAAGTGCCTTTGAACAAGATTTTAGTTTGAATAGACTGGAATATGTTATTGGATGTTTGGGAAAGATCAAGACGTAATTTATTTATTTACTAGGTGACCCGCGCAACTTCGTCTGCGTTACAAAGGGGCTCAAAAATTGTAGCCTGTGTTGTTCTGATGTATAAGCTATATTGTGGTAAAGTTTCATTCAAATCCATTCAGTAGTTTTTACGTGAAAGAGTAACAAACATACATCCACACATTCATACATCCTTACATCCATACATCCATACTTACAAACTTTCGCCTTTATTAGATTTATAAAGGGCACCAACATGTTATACACTCGAACATGCAATACAGGTATATTAAAAGACTTTCAATATAAACTTAATACTAACACAATTATAGGTGCCGACTGCATGCCTATTTTAAATTAGCGGTTAAAGACCATACAATAAAAAAAAAATCAAAAGTAAAAATTAAATGCAATTAAAAAGTGAAAAAAAAATAATAATACGATTTAAAAGTCAACAAGTAAAAAATTAAATTTAAAACAACAATACCAATTAAAAAAGAACAAACAGACTGAGATATTAAAAAAATATAATTATCATTAAAATCAAAAATTGTCATGGACGAATAACGGACATAACACTCCGTCTTGTGGAATTTGTGATATACAAAATAGAACATTATAAAAATACCGAAACTTATAGTTGAAGTCTCCTATTTTTGCCATAATTATCTTAAAATTAGTTGTGGAGTTTAATTGTTATATGTTCCTAAATAACAATTGTGAAAGTCCAGAGAAGGTTTGAAAGGGAAATAATTATGAAAATTTTTGGAGTAAAATAAAAAAAAAACTTGAGAGGTGTTAAGGGACACCCGGATGGAACGCAGTTCCTTTCGATTAATTAGTGAGGGAATTATAATTTTTTTTTTTTTAGTTATAATAATTAAGCATTAATCATATAAAACAAAATAAGGAATTGTTTTAAAAGATTTTAATCACAGCGCCATCTAGCGATAATCATCTAAAATAAAAAAAGTGTCGTGACAACTTTTTCATAAGAACTTCCGTCTAGCCCCCTTTCGATAACACGCGATAAGGAACTTCGTTCCAACATTTTTTTCCTGCGTTTCCAGCAAAACGTAAGTCTCAGAACTTGATCTTGTGATGCAGACGAGATTGTGTGTGTTATATTATATCTTGCCTGTTATTTCCCATCCTATTTTAACTTCTTAATCTTTTTTGCTTATTCTCTTTTTATAAATCACGAATCTATGAAACTATCACAATTTTTATCTCGAATCAACGCTATCAAAAACTGCTGCAGATGAAATCGCTGATCATACCCCAAACGAATCAATCTTGCAGAAAACTATCATCCATCGCCCTTCCCAATGGGTCGTAAGTACTTAAAGCACAGAACAGCAGTCGAACAGAAGTTGAAGTACATACAAAACATGTTGACGAATACATAACCAGCATTTGTATAGCAAAAGATAGTAGGTTTCACAGAAGTTAACCCTTAATCAAATATTGGGAAATTATTCCTTTGTTTGATTAAGGGTTATTTATATTTTTGTTTGATTAAGGGTTAACTCGTCTATGTATGTAGTAATTAAACTTTAGAGTTCAAGTAATCAACTTATATTAAGACACGTATATGAGCTGCTATAATATTATGCAATGTGCATATATCAAATCAGAAATGAGGAGATAACTGACATAGCCCGAAGAATTGCGTCTTTTAAGTGGCAATGACAGATTGTGCAAAGAATGGCCTATCGATGGGGCATGAAAATCTGGAGTGGCGCCCACGAACCGGTAGATCTCTCACAAGATGTAGCGATGACGGGAAACTAAACGATCGGTCTTTCTAGCGAGGTTGTGGGAAGGCCTATGTCCAGCAGTAGACGACTACGGCCTGTTGTTGATAATGATGATCATTCATTAACTCCCGCATTTGAAGAAGACATAACGTCGCCTTAGTGCTTGTTTGGCCAATCTGCACTCGAGCAAATTTTACAGGAGACAGCAAACAAGCACGGAATTTTCGTTAAGTGCCGTGTTGAGAAAAAAATTGAAATGAGATTTTTATTGTTTTAGAATTGAATATTTAAAAAATTTTTTACCAGTCGGATGGAAATTTCATTCTTAATACTGCATTAAAAAGTCATTTTCGTAAAAAATGTCAGATTGGCCAAACAAGCACTGAGGAGACGATAAGTTCAGCTTCTGTTTACGATTATCTTTATGTAAAGTCACTGTTAAATATATAGGACTGTGGAGCCTCAAATAAAATCGAATCGAGGTTGGTAAATTATTCAGCTCGTTTCCGAGATGAGTCCGTCGTCGCCCCCGAATCAGAATTAATGTTGTGGAAAAACTATTTGTGAACTAGTGGTGTGTGATTCAAGTTTTCATGGGAAAGTCAGGGGTGGGTAAAGTGATTTTAAAGTGAATGTATAGTGGTGTTTTTGTTAAGTAGACTGGGTATTGATAAAAGTGAAGATTTGATTTTTGAAGATGATCTTTTTTTTTGTTTTAGTTTTTGGAAATCACCGGATCCCCGGGGTATGTGGGAGTTGAACCGCACTAAAACCTCCAACCGCTCACACTCAGCGTCCGAAGCCCGGCTGAGGCCAGAACCCAGGACGGGGTTATGAGGGACGGCGCGACGCGTTACGCCCACGCACTCTTTCCCGTCGCGTCGCCCCTGAATATGATCATAAAATGTTGTGTTGTGTGTTGTGAGTGTTTTTAAAACTTTTATAATTTTTTTGTTGGTGAATTTCAAGAATCGAGTACCTATATTTGAAACAAAACGAGACTTTAACTACAAAAACTTATGTTTATTATACTCAACCTAAGGAAGGAAATTGTCTAGAAATATTATAAACTGAACGTCTAATCTTAAAAGTTTGCGGATTGGCTTTTCTTTACTCTATTTTTTTTCGAAACAGACTGTAATATATCAAGCTTAGACCAATGGTATGCGAAGCTATCAAGAAAAAAAAAACTTGAGAGGTGTCATGGGACACCCGAATAGAACGTAGTTCCTTTCGATTAAAATATATCTTATATTTTTTTCCCTAACGTAACGCGCGATAAGGAACGTGTTTTAAAAGATTTTGATCACAACGCCATCTAGCGATAATCATCTAAAACAAAAAAAGTGTTGTGACAACTTTTCGTAAGATTTTTTCCGTCTAGCCCCCTTTCACAACGCGCGATAAGGGACTTCGTTCCAATACTCCAAAAACTTAATGAAAAAAATTCTTCTATTTCCACGCCTATAATTTCATCTCGAAAAAATAAAATACCACACGATAAAATACATCATATCAACTGTTTCGTCAAACACAAAAAATAAATGAAACGACAATACAAAAGGCCGCAAAAAGCCAATCTACAATAAAACATGTAATAACACCATATTCATAAAACGATTCAAAATTAGCCCCAGCCTTTTTGTTATTCCGAATTTAAATATCTCGCGGATATAAATGTCATATACAACTGATGTGATAGGATATGCAACCAAACATGAGCTATAACGCCAATTCACAACACACGTTTAAAACAAATGACGGTGACGGCTAATTAACATGACAGTAAGAAGTTGGTGAGCCAATGCCGGCAATTGCAAAACTTTCTTGATGAGTTGTAACTTCATTCGATGTAATATGTCTTTTTGGAATTTAAATCAATATTCTTTCTATATTTAATCGCTGTAATAGACATTATATTATTAATGGAACGAAGTTCTTTATCGCGCGTCGTGAAAGGGGGCTCCGGGGGGACGGAAATTCTTCTAGACGGAAAAAATTCTTACGAAAAGTTGTCACGACTTTTTTTTGTTTTAGATGATTTTTGCTAGTTGGCACTGTGATCAAAATCTTTTAAAACACGTTCTTTATTTTGTTTTAGATGATTATCGCTAGATGACGCTGTGATCAACATTTAGATGATTATCGCTAGATGGCGCTGTGATCAACTTCGTTCCATCCGGGTGTCCCTTGACACCTCACAAGTTTTTTATGTTACCAAATGGTTGTATGGTTACCTAAGAATGGAATATTACTCTGATATAACAAAGACTATTGGGCTCAGGTTCATACAGTTCATGCAAAAACACTATACACTAAAATGAAATATCATTGAGACACTTATTAATTTATTTGTTTCAAGTCAGTGTAACTTTACAGATCTGGAACTTTTCTTTAGTCACACACTTTTAACCTTTATTAAGATTTACTCTAGCCTCAAAGCAAATTAAAAGGACAATCAAGGTTCCGTCGTAATTAAAGCAATCAAGATTTGGCCAAATTATTAGTCTATGAATCTAAATTAACTGAAGTTCCACACTATGTAACATCCCTCTTCTGAGGAGAATTGAGCCCAACAGTTGGCAGTAATGGGTTGGTACAATTACAGTTACAGAAAGTCGTAGTGGTCGCGGGTTCAAATCCGGCCGGCTTGCACCTCTAAATCTAAACGTGAAAAGATTTATGTGCAATTTTTCACAATACCACTGGCTAAAAACGGTGAAGGAAAACATTGTGAGGAAACCTGCATGTCGATAAAGGATTCTAAAAATCCTTTGAAGATATGCGAAGTCCCCAATCCGCACTGGGCAAGCGTGGTGGACTATGCCTAATCCCTCTACTGAGGAGACCTGAGCGCAACAGTGGGCAGTAATGGGTTGGTACAGTTACAGTTACTATGTAACATTCCTCTAGCACAATAAACCTCTAATTCTGTAGATGGGAAAGATTCCACTAAATATTCATAGCATTGTACATTAACACGTTCACTGCGGATCGAAATGTTATTTTATTGTCTTAAACTTTTCGTATTTTGTATGTCGCGTGATGTGATGAGGTAGAGGTAAAACAAAAGTTTTTTATAGAACAGCTGAGTCCAATATGGCGCCGCCTATAATTGGTTTCATAATACCACACACTATTATGTAAAAAACATAATATTATTAGTATTTTTACTAATGAAAAAGTACTTCTACTGAACTTCTTAGTCTCTGGTCTGGTCTCTATACATTACGGATTTTGAAAAATCTTGTTTCTCGTAATTCTCTGGCTATGATAAACACTGACCATTCAGTTATCTTCTAAAAGCAGCAAAGAACTTCAAATAATAATAAAATAATTATTTCAATCAGCAGTGAACGTGTTAATAAATACTTTTACAGAAATACTGTTTATGTTTTCGCATAGCTATCTCCATGTGTTCAGGCTTTAAACAAATGAATTTTCGTCATCTCCATTTTATTTTCGTTTTATTGTCAACTGAGAAGATACGACGCGAATAACGTGTTGTAAAGCTTGCATATTTAAAATTCAACAACACATTCTTGTTTAATAAAAATGTTTTATATTTTGCGAAATTTGAGTCATTTTAATAACATGAAAATTAAATACTGCAGTGCAATTCTTGATTTTGACAAGTATTTTTTGAACGCTTGGTCTATTTTGGTTAATGTCCCTTTCTGTTGTGATTTTAAATCCGTTGACTTAGAAAATCTCACTCAGATAAATTTAACATTAAGATTTCTAACTTCAATTTCAATATTTTTGACCGCAAAACTAATTTTCCACTTAAGTTATCAAAGATTGAAGCACATTTGCGATCTGTCAGTATTACACTGATTTAATTAAGGGAATAAATTATTCAATGTCGGGGTGACACCTCATTAATACCTGAATTGTTAGGGCTGTCACAACTCAAATCTAAATATAGAATAGGTATATTTTTTATGGAAGAAAGTTCTTGAGAGTAGTATATTAGTAGCAGCCCTTATATTACAGTTAGGAACTGATGACCCATAGACTCGTCTACCTACGTGGTAATAAAAATATACCAAATTATGTTGAAAAAGTATCCTATAAATATAGTTGTCCTTTAATCAAAAAGTCGCGCAAGTAAATTTGATTTTTTCGTGAAAATCGATCAAGTCATTTCATGGATTACAATAGCAGATCATTTTAAAAAAAGATGTATGTTAAATACCATATTTTATTTTAATATGACAAGAAAACATTTCATTTTTTTTCAAATTATCTAGCTGTCGCCAGCCCTAAGCGTTCCTTTTCCTTGAATGATTACATTTGCTCACGTGTTTGAACGCTTGACGAAAGCTTGCAGACGTCACGACTAATTCGCGCATGTCCCCAAGGACGGTCGTTTAAATAACATTCCAAAATTGGATTCTCGAACCTCATAGGGGACGCTGATGCTCAAAATATTGAATGTTTAAAATGTGTTTGAAAATGGAATGTAGATGGAAATTTCGTTAAAGGGCATTTGCATGCATCATACGATATCATTATATCATAATAATATTATAAAGGCGAAAGTTTGTATGTATGGATGTATGTTTGTTACTCTTTCACGTAAAAACTACTGAATGGATTTGAATGAAACTTTACCACAATATAGCTTATACATTAGAATAACACATAGGCTACAATTTTTGATAATAATCTAGACGGGACGAACCTGAAGTCCACGCGAACGAAGTCGCGGAGAAAAGCTAGTATTATTATAATTGAAATCGGTTTCATTAACATCAGCAGCTTAGAGACGTCCACTGCTGGACATAGGCTCACTCAAACCTCACCACAACAATCGGTCCTGTCTGTATCCAATAACTTCCGAGACCCAGACCAGTGAAGTCGATCAGCAATTCTCTTGTACAACTCAGAAAACATGGTGGAATGCCTGATTCTTTGGTCTTCTGCAATGAAAAAGACACAAAGGGGTCGCTGAAAGTCACCTCCTTTTCTCATACGTCGCCTTTTTTTTGTTTTGTGACGGGAGGAAATTGCTGGACTTCCACTAGCCCCGGAGGAGGGGTCTGTGAGAGTTCCTGTCGCTCAAACTCAGTGTATAAACCTCGGCTGAGGACAGAACCCAGCACGAGATTGGGCGGGGTGACGCGACGCGTTGCACGCTAAGACTTACGTTTCGCCCCGTTACCCCCTTAGAGTCACACCAAATATTCATAACCATATTCTATGATCTTCTTTCTTTATTACAAAAGACTCATTGTTAACTAAAATATTCATAAGATTTTAGTTTGTGAATGACTAACGAAGAGATAAAAACTGCCCTGAAACATGAAAACATAGTATCAAGTGAGGAGGAATTACATCTAATTTCCCAATTAAATATGAAACGAGGACGCTTCGTCTCAGTGTAGGAAACATGGCGCATAAATCAAATACGCAATTTTTCCGGCTTTTCGTTTCAGCGAAAGATCCTCCCACATGTTTTCAATTTCAAAATGGGAATTATTTTTATGCGAAACGGGATACACAATTGTCTTTCTTCAAAATAAAAATGTTTAAATACAGGGCGATTTGTTAAAGATGGTATATTCAGGGTCGATCTATAACTTTGGACAATCTGACGTGGGGTGAATGACCTGTCGAAATCAGCACCATTTTTATTTTTTGGATCGGCTAACCTTATTTTTTTGACATTGTATGGAAAACGTACGACTATCGTTGCGGATTTCCATACTATGATGATTTTTTTTTTCCAATTCCTAAAATAAAAGCGGTTCTAAGTTTTATTTCAACAGGTCATTCACCCCACGTCAGGTTGTCCAAAGTTACAGATCCACCCTGTATGGAAGAGGAGTGATGAGAACTCTTTTCTAATATATGTATAGGATTTAAAAAAAAATGGAGTTCACTTTGCCGCTGCCACAGAGTGATACTTGGTTTACTATTTATTACACGCATTTGAAGCTTTAAATTAAAGTTTAAATCTTTTATTACAAATTAGATGACAACACCCATACATTTTTAAAGTTAACAAAACTGAAAAAACTATTAACAGTTCGATAAACAAGCCTCCGTTCTCAGAAGAATTAGTAAAACAAACTCAGCGAGCATATTTTTAATAATAATATTTATCTATGAAAGTAGTACAGAGTAGATTATAAGCTTAATATTGATAATCATCATTATCAGCCCTCATCCCTACCAAACTTCACCATAATGACCGGTCCTGCGCTATCTGCCCACGGCGGGGCGGCGCGACGGGAAAGAGTGCCTTGGGCGTAACGCGTCGCGCCGTCCCTCATAAGCCCGTGCTGGGTTCTGGCCTCAGCCGGGGTTCGGACGCTGAATGTGAGCGGTTGGAGGTTTTAGTGCGGTTCAACTCCCACATATCCGGTGATTTTCTCCAACTAAAAAAAAAAATCTGCCCACGGCCGAAATAGGTAATCGAACCACATTTTCTACCGCCACCACCTACTCTACAGAGCTAGCTATTAACACTAAACGCTAGTGTATGAAGTAAGATCCTTAAGAAGTAAAAAAACAGATAAAATTTTAAGTTTTTCCTCTTCGCTATAACAGCAATTTCGAGTTACACTTATTTACTTGAAGACCCCACGAAATGGCAAGTCACTAATTAGGCCGAGGTCTTATTATGTACGTGTTATTGCGCAGAAAACAGTCTGCACCTACCCTAATGGAGTTTAGTACTGAGGAATGTAACGCATAATAAACATCTTAATTAATATTAACGGTATGTTATAGTTCGCCATTTTGTGGTTATAACTATAAATTGTAATGTTAGACTGTTATGTAGAAATTATGTTGTTGTAGTACTGTATTCTCTCTTCTGAGGAGACTTGAGCACAGCAAGGGCAGTACAGTACTGTACTGTAACAACCCATTACTAGCTCACTGTTGGGCATAGTCCACCACGCTTGCCTAATGCGGATTGGGGACTTCACATATCTTCAAAGGATTTTTGAATTCTTTTCCAAAGGTTTCCTCACGATGTTTTCCTTCACCGTTTAAAGTCAGTGGTGTTGTGAAAAATTGCACATAAATCTTTTTCACATTCAGATTTAGAGATACAAGCCGGCCGGTTTTGAACTCGTGACGTCCCGTACGCTTCAACCACTCGGCCACCACGATTACTACAGGTGGCAGTATACCACTCTAATAACCATAATCATAGAAATTAGAACTGATAAAGTTAACAAAATCGTATTAAAAAAAGTCAATGTGATAGTGACCTAGAAATTTTATGAGACATCATGACGTAGACTCTTATTGTGGCTTATACTAACAGACACTGAATTGTCTCATTGCAGGAAATAGGGTTATCTCTTTTCTACTCGTGTAATTTTCGTTGATTGCTATCTCTTTCACTTACGACTTTAGCGATCTTACTCGTATGATAAATCTATGGTTCTGCTAACCACTCGTCTGTGGATGTCGAATGTTAGTAGATGACATCTGTAGCTCATTCTGATATTTCGTTCAGAATTGATTCTTTGGTTGGGTATGTCTTTAAAATATTTGATGCTTAATTTTTTAGGCGATTAAATAGATCTATTAATTTTCTAAATATTTTTTGGGAAAAAATATTAAAAAATACTTGACGGCGTAAATAGTGTGTTGAGGTGTAATGACGTTGTAATTAGTCGATCTTCGTTTTGTTTTGTCAGGAATGACGTCACAATGTCCACTTGAACACTCGATGATCAACACTTTTGAATAAAAACTTCAAAATAGCGAGTTTTAACAGTTTATTATTTTTACATCAAGAGGTCCGTTCGCCTCGAATATTCAAACACGAATGATTAATAACTGTGGCCAACGCCTGTATTTATAACAAATGTCTCCACTTCCAACTACCCGCACGGTGAATAGGTTGGTTTCCCTTGTTATCACCCCGTCATACTTTATCGCCAACAAAAATGTAAAAAAACACCACTTTTAGTATTAACGTCGCGTCGAAACCACTTTTAGTTACTGCCACATCTTTAACATAAATTAACTAACCAATTTCGGTCTAGATGTAGCAGTACTACATAATACAAAATTGAGCGTCTATTAAAAAAAATAATTAACGTTCATTACAAATAATTTACAATGAAATTACGAAACTGAACAAAATGATCTCCCACATCAAGTATCGTGAACAGTATTTAATGTTTTCACTTTGCTCTGTCGTCAAAGGCAGGGCTTTTCATTGTGGGCGACCGCAAAACTGTGGGGGAAATGTTAGCATGTGTGAGTGGACCGCAACATAAACCAAGTATCTGAATAGGGACAGTATTATATAGAGATGTTTGTGTTTGGAACTCTGTCGATAAAATGGACGAGAAGCATGTAATTTTGAAATGAATGCACAAAATTGAATGGATCGATTTCAAAAATATAATCATTTTCATTTCCATTGATTTTTCTTTAAGGTCTAACAAGTACTTCGAAAATGATTTAAATGTAGTTTTTAATGATTAGCATAATACTTTTTACTTTAATAAAACTGTTACTGTGTTGTCTGTTATTATTAGCAGAATTAGATATTACTTAAAGACTTGATAAAGACAAATAACTAAAACAAAAATTGTTTTTAAGTGATGCGCGTCTTTAATCAGCTCTGTAGCTGGCTTTCTGCTTGCTTGTGACATTCAGCTGAGATGGGTAACTTTTTGTGGCAAATAAGTGCTTCTTTTTCGTATGAAAATTGTAAAAGAATATTTTTCTTTTTTTACCACAAATAAATGCTTTTCTTTCTTTTAAAAACACTTGTGCAAATTTGGTGATCAAATGTTTTGTTTCAATATTAAGATCAAATAAAATTAACTTAAGCCAACAATTAATTACAAATAATGTTTTTTGTATGTTTACATTTTTAATTTACCTTTATTTGAGATTAATAAAGATTGTTTGTAAAAATATTGTACTGATTAAAGTGTAGAAAATTAACATAACAAAATGACGGTCCTTATAAGACATTTAATTGGAGGAAATCGCCGGATATGTGGGAGTTGAACCGCACTCAAATCTTGAACCTCTTACACTCAGCGTCCGAACTCCTGCTGAGGTCAAAACCCAGCACGAGGTTATGCGGGATGGCGCGAGGCGTTACACACCAGGCACTTTGCCGTCGCGCCGAAGTAAGTACCTACTGTCATCCATGTTTATTTTTGGGAATGCTCAATAAACACCCTGTATATTGGAATTACTATACGAACACCAAAAATACAAAAATAAAGAACTACTTTGTACCAATAGCGTATCAGATCCTGAATCGCGCTATCGTTGTTGTTCGGCGACATAAATACAACATTTAAATCACTTACACTATTACTAAACGGGTTCTTACCACGATTATTTTTAATTGAGCGGTCCCGATATTTCAGCACTGTTTCAAGCGCCATGATCACGGGAAGACTGAAGAACTGCGAGTAGGTCATTTAAGAGCAGACAAATCTGTCTACCCTCTTTCTCGTTCGTTTGCCGGTACCACTGGAACTCGAACTCACATCACACACATCACAACATCAGGGCATTTATAAAATCGAGTGTAGTAATAGTATAAGTGATGTAGATAACCGCGAGTGTTTAAAGAAATTTACAACATTTAAAATATACTATAGTGGGCTTCGGCCTGACCGGGCATACACCACCTAACCCGGTTCAAGATCTCCCTTTGGCTTAATACCACTGATTCCTAAAACCTTTTAAAAGCTTTTTTGTACTCTCTTTCAATTTGTATTATTACAAACTTTGAAATGGTTTGTGGTTATTACTCTGCAATGGGGTAGTTTATTGTTGGACAAACATTTGACGAACAAACTTTGACTGCTCCTTTTTTATACGTAGTAGGGTATAGCTGTCTTCAAGATGAAGAGGGTAAGTAGCAACTTCCAAAGCATTTACTAAATTTTTAATTGGGTAGAAAAAAAAATTTTTTTTGCTATGCGTTTTTTCATTTAGGCCTGAAATTGTCCATAACTACTTCTTGAAGACGTGGTAGCCGAGTAGTCGAAGCGCTTCCTTCCGAGTGGGAGGTCGCGGGTTTAAATCCGGCCGGCTTGTACCTCTAAATCTAAGTGTGAAAAAGATTTATCTGCAATTTTTCACAACACCACAGGCTAAAAACGGTGAAGGAAAACATCGTGAGGAAACCTGCATGTCGGAAAAGGATTCCAAAATACCTTTGAAGATATGTGAAGTCCCCAATCCGCACTGGGTAAGCCTGGTGGACTATGCCTAATCCCTCTTCTGCGGAGATCTGAGCCCAACAGTGGGCAGTAATGGGTTGATACAGATACTATATTTTTTGTTTGTTTTTAAATTTAGTTTACGAGGCTTGAAGAAGGTCCTTAAAGTTAGGTCGTAGGTAGAGACCCCTCAGTGTACCCTGACATTGTAGAGGTTCATGCGATAACCATTATAATTAAGTGGCCTGTTGACTCGTCTGCCTACATGGCAATAAAAAAAGTAACAGTTTTTTTTTTTATTCAGTCAGTTTCCATTACAATGCGACTTACGATATTTGCCCTCACTATAAACTAACCCTCTATACCTACGTATAAGGGTCGCTAAATTTTGTTTAAAGGAGAAAAGTTGTACAAGTTCAGGCACGCGTAAACATTTGCCCAATCCTTATTGATGTTGGTCACTACGATACTAAAATACTATTTTTCTATATAATTTCTTAGATGTGCTTCATTGATTTGATGTTTTTGATAAAATGGGTTACATTTTAGGTTAACATATCGTCGCCTCAGTGCTTGTTTGGCCTATCTGACATTTTTTACGAAAATGACTTTTTAATGCAGTATTATATAGAATAAAATTTCCATCCGACTGGTATTTTTTTTTTTTAAATATTCAATTCTAAAACAATAAAAATCTCATTTCAATTTTTTTCTCAACACGGCACTTAAAGAAAATTCCGTGCTTGTTTGCTGTCTCCTGTAAAATTTGCTCGAGTGCAGATAGGCCAAACAAGCACTGAGGCGACGATATGAAATTAATATTCCGTTGTACTGACCACTTTGATTTCGCATCTCTTTGGTTAAGAATACTGGGGATACATGAGGCGTGTAAATAGCCCCAAACCTATGTGTAACTAACGAAGAGATAAAAACTGCCCTGAAACATGAAAACATAGTATCAAGTGAGGAGGAATTACATCTAATTTCCCAATTAAATGTGAAACGAGGACGCTTCGTCTCAGTGTAGGAAACATGGCGCATAAATCAAATACGCAATTTTTCCGGCTTTTCGTTTCAGCGAAAAATCCTCTCCACATGTTTTCAATTTGAAAATGGGAATTATTTTTATGCGATACGGGATACACAATTGTCTTTCTTCAAAATAAAAATGTTTTAAAAACAGGGCGATTTGTTAAAGATGGTATATACAGGGTGGGTCTGTAACTTTGGACAATCTGACGTAGGTAATCGAACCACATTTTCTATCACCACCACCTACTCTATAGGTAAGTAAGGTCCTTAAGTAAGTAAAAAAACAGAAAAAAATTTAAGTTTTTCCTCTTTGTTATAAATATAGCAATTTCGAGTTACACTTATTTACTTGTAGAACCCACGAAATGGCAAGTCACTAATTAGGCCGAGGTCCTATTATGTACGTGTTATTGCGCAGAAAACAGTCTGCACCTACCCTAATGGAGTTTAGTACTGAGGAATGTAACGCATAATAAATATCTTAATTAATATTAACGGTATGTTATAGTTCGCCATTTTGTGGTTATAACTATAAATTGTAATGTTAGACTGTTATGTAGAAATTATGTTGTTGTAGTACTGTAATCCATCTTCTGAGGAGACATGAGCCTAGCAGGGGGCAGTACAGTATTGTACTGTAACAACCCACTACTAACCCTCTGTTGGGCAAAGTCCACAGCTTGCCTAATGCGGATTGGGTACTTCACATATCTTCAAAGGATTTTTAGCATCCTTTTTCAAAGGTTTCCTCACGATGTTTTCCTTCGCCGTTTAAAGTCAGTGGTGTTGTAAAAAATTGCACATAAATCTTTTTCACATTCAGATTTAGAGATACAAGCCGGTCGGTTTAGAACTTGTGGCGTCCCGTACGGAAGACAAGCGCTTCAATCACTCGGCCACCACGATTACTACAGGTGGCAGTATACTACTCTAAGAACCATAAACATAGAAATTAGAACTGATTAAGTTAACTACATCGTAGGACAAAAAGTCAATGTGACCTAGAAATTTTAATGAGACATCATCATGACGTTAGACTCTTATTGTGGCCTATACTGAAAGACACTGAATTGTCTCATTGCAGGAAATAGAGTTGTATCTTTTCTACTCGTGTAATTTTCATTGATTGCTATCTCTTTCACTCACGACTTTAGCGATCTGTCTCGTATTATAAATCTATGGTAATTATCCACTCGTCTGTGGATGTTGAATTTCAATGTCAGTAAATCATCTGTGGCTCATTATGGTATTTCTTTCAAAATAGATTCTTTGGTTTAGTATGTTTTTAAAATATTTGTCTGTAAAATTTTTAAGCTATTAAATAAATCTATTTATTTTATAAATATTTTTGGGGAAAAAAAAAAAGTTTTTAGTACTAACGTCGCGTCGAAACCACTTTTAGTTACTGGCACATCTTTAACATAAATTAACAAACACATTTTGGTGTAGATATCACCGCGATCGAAAACGACTGCCAAGATCAAGTAGCAAAATACAGAATTTAAAAAAAATAATTGACGTTCATACCACTTTACAATTAAATTACGAAACTGAACAAAATGATCTCCCACATCAAATATCGTGAACAGTATTTAATGTTTTCACTTTGCTCTGTCGTCAAAGGCAGGGCTTTTCATTGTGGGCGACCACAAAACTGTGGGGGAAATGTTAGCATGTGTGAGTGGACCGCAACATAAACCAAGTATCTGAATAGGGACAGTATTATATAGAGATGTTTGTGTTTGGAACTCTGTCGATAAAATGGACGAGATGGATGTAATTTTGAAATGAATGCACAAAATTGAATGGATGGAATTTCAAAAATAATCATTTTCATTTCCAATGATTTTTCTTTAAGGTCTAACAAGTACTTCGAAAATGATTTAAATGTAGTTTTTTAATGATTAGCATAATACTTTTTTTTTAAATAAAACTATTACTGTGTTGTCTGTTATTATTAGCAGATATTACTTAAAGAGTTGATAAAGACAAATAACTAAAACAAAAATTGTTTTTAAGTGATGCGCGTCTTTAATCAGCTCTGTAGCTGGCTTTCTGCTTGCTTGTGGCATTCAGCTGAGATGGGTAACTTTTTTGTGTCAAATAAGTGCTTCTTTTTCGTATGAAAATTGTAAAAGAATATTTTTCTTTTTTTACCACAAATAAATGCTTTTCTTTCTTTTAAAAACACTTGTGCAAATTTGGTGAACAAATTTTTTGTTTCAATATTAAGATCAAATAAAACTAACTTAAGCCAACAATTAATTACAAATAATGTTTTTTGTATGTTTACATTTTTAATTTACCTTTATTTGAGATTAATAAAGATTGTTTAATATTGTACTGATTAAAGTGTAGAAAATTAACAAAATGACGGTCCTTATAAGACATTTAGTTGGAGAGAATCGCCGGATATGTGGGAGTTGAACCGCACTCAAATCTTGAACCTCTTACACTCAGCGTCCGAACTCCTGCTGAGGTCAAAACCCAGCACGAGGCTATGCGGGAGAGCGCGAGGCGTTACACACCGGGCACTTTCCCGTCACGCCGAAGTAAGTAACTACTGTCATCCATCTTTATTTTTGGGAATGCTCAATAAACACCATGTATATTTGAATTACTATACGAACACCAAAAATATAAAAATAAAGAACTGTTTTGTACCAATAGCGTACCAGATCCTGAATCGCGCTATCGTTGTTTGCAACATTCGGCGACATAAATACAACATTTAAAATCTACTACAGTGGGCTTCGGCCTGACCGGGCATACACCACCTGGCCCGGTTCAAGATCTCCTTTTGGCTTAATACCACTGATTCCTAAAGCCTTTTAAAAGCTTTTTGTACTCTCTTTCAATTTATATTATTACAAACTTTGAAATGGTTTGTGGTTATTACTCTGCAATGGGGTAGTTTATTGTTGGACAAACATTTGACGAACAAACTTTGACTGTTCCTTTTTTATACGTAGTAGGGTATAGCTGTCTTCAAGATGAAGAGGGTAAGTAGCAACTTCCAAAAGATTATCTAAATTTTTAAGTGACTAGAATTTAAAAAAAATCTTTTTTTGCTATGCGTTTTTTCATTTAGGCCTGAATTTGTCCATTACTACTTCTTGAAGTCGTGGTAGCCGAGTAGTCGAAGCGCTTCCTTCCGAGCGGGAGGTCGCGGGTTCAAATCCGGCCGGCTTGTACTTCTAAATCTAAATGTGAAAAAGATTTATCTGCAATTTTTCACAACACCACAGGCTAAAAACGGTGAAGGAAAACATCTTGAGGAAACCTGCATGTCGGAAAAGGATTCCAAAATACCTTTGAAGATATGTGAAGTCCCCAATCCGCATTGGGCAAGCGGACCCTGACATTGTAGAGGTTCATGAACAGCGATAACCACTTACGATCAGGTGGCCTATTGACTCGTCTGCCTACATGGCAATAAAAAAAGTAACAGTTTTTTATTTTTATTCAGTCTGTTTTTATTACAATGCGACTTACGATATTTGCCCTCGCTATAAACTAACCCCCTATACCTACGTATAAGGGTCGCTAAATTTTGTTTAAAGGAGAAAAGTTGTACAAGTTCGGGCACGCGTAAACATTTGCCCAATCCTTATTGATGTTGGTCACTACGATACTAAATACAATTTTTCTATACAATTTCTTAGACGTGCATCATTGATTTGATGTTTTTGATAAAATATATTTATTTCTTTTTTAGGGTTACATTTTAGGTTAACATATGAAATTAGTATTCTGTTGTACTGACCACTTTGATTTCGCATCTCTTTGGTTAAGAATACTGGGGAGGCATGAGGCGTGTAAATAGCTCCAAACCTATGTAGGCCTTATATCCTGGGTCGCAATAAGAGGTGCCCGTCACCGACCAAAAATACGTCGGAGCGCTCAAGGTATTACTTCACGATGAAACTAGTGCACTCACCTGTGTCCAGTGCTGCCTTCCTGCAGTAGTATCGGCAGCCCCTTCACCAATGGCACACTCTTTGTCTTTATCTACAACGTTTTCTTTATCTTTTAATAGTTTGAAATTTTCGCTATTTTTCTATATTGTTCAATATTATGTCAATAATGACATATTTACTATTTCTTCTTTATAATACGTAACACATCGTGTGTCCGTAAAAAGAGGTCGAGTTTTCTGGGTTCCAGAGCACCAACACTTTGCGCTCCGGCAAGCACCAGACGACAAGCCAATGAGCACAAGGGTGCACCAATCATGAGTGAAATATCCCTTGAGCTCTCACCTCTATACCGATGATAAATTTGAGCATGTGGCTCAAACAAATACCAAATTCAAATTTACAATACTCTGACACATTCGAGAAAACACATTTTGATTTGTTTTTTTCACTATTATTTACTTCTTTGGCGTCGCTTATAATCATATTTTACAAATACAATATTTTCCAAAAAAAAATTATATTCCTCCGATTTTTTTTTATTAGTTACTTTATTTTTTACTCCTTGTTTAAATAGTACATGTCGCTAACTATGTACTGCAGTTTAGTATTTAGAATTCCTCCCATGCCCGTCGGGTATGTATGCAAATAATACGTCTAGGGACACGGCTGAATGCATGCGACGAATTTTAATGATACACACATCATAGTATATCTAGTCATTTAATTTTATATGTCGTTAAGAAGAGAATGGTGATGGTAAAAACATCGTTTCTCTATTCATAAATAAATGTAAAATAATTTCAATCAGTGAAATTATCAATAACAAGTTTTTGGAACGAAGTTCCTTATCGCGCGTTATCGAAAGGGGGCTTGACGGAAAAAAATTCTTACGAAAAGTTGTCACGACACTTTTTTTGTTTTAGATGATTATCGCTAGATGGCGCTGTGATCAAAATCTTTTGCTTTTAAAACACGTTCACACTTTTAATCGAAAGGAACTTCGTTCTATTCGGGTGTCCCATGACACCTCTCAAGTTTTTTTTTTCATTTAATTCCTCTGCATTTATAAACAAATCTGTTATATCTGTACTATTTTTTTCTAAGATTAACTAAATATAAATAAAATAACAATAAGCTAAAGTGTATGTAGTAGAAGTTTAGCGTTTCTCTCTATTAGTATCTACCCAGTGTGGTCTTTTTCTTACTACAAAAATGTATCTCTATTTATGTGAGAAGAATTTTTCACTTATCAGATACAAAATCCTCACATCACAAAAAAACTTGAGAGGTGTCAAGGTACACCCGGATGGAACGAAGTTCTTTTCGATTAATTAGTGAGGGAATTGTAATAAATTTTTATTTTTTTAATAATGGGGAATTGTAATAAAATATTTTGATCACAGCGCCATCTAGTGTTAATCATATAAAAGAAAATATGGAAATGTTTTAAAAGATTTTAATCACAGCGCCATCTAGCGATAATCATCTAAAACAAAAAAGTGTCGTGACAACTTTTTCTCTAAAAGGGAGCATTTTCTACCCCCCTTTCGATAACGCGCGATAAGGAACTTCGTTCCAAAAATTCAAACAAACAAACCACTCCTAATTTTACAGCTTTCAAAAGGATAACTACCTACATACATATTTTCCATAAAATCTACAATTTTTCGATGACACGTGAAACAGGCAAAAGGGAAAACCGTGCGAGCCTAATTCTGTACGGGCGAGCTACCTTCATTTACGAGGTATTGTGTCTGCAGGATTATTGCCTCCCCTTGCAATGGGACGGACTCGGGGACTGTGGGAACTAGACCCCCTTTTTCAATGAGTATACTAAAAGAGGCATAGATAAAATTGGTCGATTTCCCTTAAATAAAATGCTGTGAGTGAGATTTGACAAACAGAAACAGTTTTTATTTGTAGGCGTTTAATATATATCTTTTTTTTATTGCCATGTAGGCAGACAAGCCAACGGGGCACCTGATCGTAAGAGGTTACCGTCGCTCATGAACCTCTGCAATGTCAGGGGACATTGAGGGGTCGCTACCTACGACCTAACTTTAAGGACCCTCCTCAAGCCTCGTTTGAAGAAGGACAAGTCATAGCGCTCTGGGAATACGGAAGAGGGGAGCTCATTCCATAGACGGATGGTGGCAAAAAAGTGTTCCTGAAACGGACCGTGGACTTAATGTCCATATTTTGTAGTAATAATATTATAGCCTTTTTTAGACTGATCTAAAGACAATAGCCAAGTTACAGCGACTTTAAGGTGGCAAGATCTAATAAGGAACGTTTAAGTTATGAGATGAGAAGTCATGAAGTCCGAAATGAAGATATTGTTTTGTTAGATTCTAGAAAGGACACGGCTTGCGCATAGTGACCATGACCAATAATAACTGGCATTGGGACTAAAAGTAGGTATCTCTGAGAATATCCTACAACCATGGATTGATTAAGAACTTAAACTTCTAGGTCTGTATTAGGGATGTAACGAATTTTCGCTTTCGCAAAAAAACATGGGAATGTTATGCGAATGTTTTAACAAAATAAGGAGTATTTTGTGAGGATTTAGGAGGAATCTGACAGAGACAAATTAAAGACCCCAACCTGCTCTTCGAAATGAGCCCAAACTCGATGGGTCCTACGTTTCGTTGTCAAGATAATTTGCGGGGGGGTTTCAGTTATTTGGTGGGGGGGAAGCAAGAACCTCCTACTTCCCAAGTAGGTTCAGTATTGGTGAAATATAACTACCTATTTTGTAGTGCCTCTAAAATTATAATAACTTTTGGAAGAAACAGTGGACTTGTCAGTAAAAAACCTTGAACTTTTTGCTTGAAAGGTCAACATTTGCATTCGCGTTCGCGAAGGTTCCTTAACCAGTCTTGGAATTTCAATAGCTTCCTTAAGCTATTGAAATTCGAGGAATAGCACTTTTAATCGGGGTGACGGATTCAAACTATCCTGATGTGGAATCCAGTGTTAGACGAAAATAAAGCCAAAAAATCTAGTTTTGAGACGGCAGCCGATACTGTCAGTGTGCTATGTCGAAATGTGAGTTCGAGTTCCAGTGGTACCGGCAAACAAACAAGAAAGAGGGTAGACAGATTTGTCTGCTCTTAAATGACCTACCCGCAGTTCCTCAATCTTCTCGTGATCATGACGCTTGAAACAGTGCTGAAATATCGGGACCGCTCAATTAAAAATAATCGTGGTAAGAACCCGTTTAGTAATAGTGTAAGTGATGTAGATAACCGCGAGTGTTTAAAGAAATTTACTCACTCAATATTTAAAAAATAAGTATAGAAAAAAACTTAATTTCTGAATCCGCCACTGTCACTCCTCAATACCCACTGAGCCCCTCTTCCGTAATGAGAGGAATTATGACTTTTTGTGCACAAATTACTCTTAAGCCGCGCATAAAAACATATAGGTACAGCCGAGGGTCTCCTTACAACTCATTAGCGATTCTTGTGATTTAATCTTTCTTCTTTCAAATATTTCGAGCTACGAAATTACAAATTGGAAATGGGAACGTATTTCGAGAATTGCCTTCATTTAAAAAAAAAAAACTTGAGAGGTGTCAAGGGACACCCGGATGGAACGAAGTTCCTTTCGATTAATTAGTGAGGGAATTGTAATAAAATTTTATTTTTTTAATTATAACTTTAATTAAATATTTTGTTCACAGCGCCATCTAGCATTAATCATATAAAACAAAATAAGGAATTGTTTTAAAGATTTTAATCACAGCGCCACCTAGCGATAATCATCTAAAACAAAAAAAGTGTCGTGACAACTTTGTCATAAGAATTTTCATCTAGCCTTTCGATAACGCGCCATAAGGAACTTCGTTCCAATAAAAATCGTAATGTTTCGTAATTTATTTAACCTGATATTATTTGTTTTGATTTTCTGTAGTGATCTTAAGACTAGAGGAAAAGCTAATTTTTGAAATTACTACAAATCACTTTAGTGGATTCCAATCACTACATAGCTTGTAAATAGATTTATTAGTTGAAACAATTTTTGATTTCGGTTTTGAAATGTGAATAAATTATATTGCTATTATGATATGAATAAACTATATACAATTCTGCATTACGAATAAACCATTTGATCAAGATAAGCATGAATCAACATTCTAAAGCCCTTGAAACCTTATTATTTATTAAGAGATACAACTTCAAAGACTCGAACCAGGAAGATAAGTGGAATACGAAACAAAACGGATTAATTCGACGTCAAAATCTAATAAATTGAATAGAAATGGAGTATATTTCATCCACCATTTAATCGTAAGAGAAAGATCGAGATATCCAAGTTACTTGACAAAAACTTTGTCATTTCTTTCATGCAAAATTACATTCGCAAAAGTCCTCTCACGCATAGAAAATTTTTGCGGTCGGTTTTGTGAAGGTGCATTCAGAAAACACGACGCGATTTTTACTAATATTTATTTTTAAAAGTATTTTATTTACAAAGTTTATTATTTAGGTTTGAAAGTCTGTAAATACTTTAAAAGTTTTAATTTTTCCTAACTAAATAATTAACGTGCTTTTAATTTTAAAAATACAATATTAGCCGCAGTGAATGTCTGCGCTGTTTGCATCCGAATAAATAAATAAAAAAAACCTCATAATTTTATTGTCAAACTACTTTATCAATTTATTTAAAAACACACTTATACATTGTTATTGGAGGAGTCGAGGCGATACGTAAGCCTTAGCATGCAACGCTAGCATGCGTCACCTCACATAACGTCGGTCGTTCTAGGTTTTTGGGTTCGGACACTGAGTAAGTGGTTTTTTTTTTCAATTAGAGGAAATCACTGGATCCGGTGTTCCGGTCTCATGCTCGAAGGCGGCGGGTCGGTAAGTCGAGAGCGGCGTATAACCTTTCCCTCTCACTTCCCACCACCTGCTGCCGCGAGATGGTGGGCTCGCAGAAGTCGACTGAGTAAGTGGTAGAAGGTTTTAGAGCGGTTTGACTCCCACATGCCCCACTTCCGAATCAGGAAAAGGTCCAGATTTGTAGGAAAAATAAACAGTTAATAGGAAACACAATAGAGATAAAAACAATATTTTTATATACTTTTATCGTGAAAGTATGAACAGACCTCTCGGCACGGGATCACATTGAGCGGTGAGAATATTAAAAAACTTTCGGTCGCTCAAGTTGGATTGTCTTTTTTCAAAGACTGTTTACTCCTAGGGATCGGGCTTTTTATTTGGTTTTTGTTAGACGTTGAAGACCCTTGACCTAGTTGCAAAACACATGTTGATTTTTATATGAGGTTTTTATTGAATTGTTTTTGTATTTCAATTTTTTAAAGTTAGATGCTCTCGAATATTTAGAACTCCGGTATACAGAAAGTGCGATCGTCAAAGACTTGATAATGTAGATGAGGAAGAACCATTGGAATTACATATTCAGTAGTGAACACTAGTCGTGGTGGCTGAGTGGTCGAAGCGCGTCCTTCCGAACGGGAGGTCGCAGATTCAAATCCGACCGGCTTGTACCTCTAAATCTAAATGTGAAAAAGATTTATGTGCAGTTTTTCACAACACCACTGGCTAAAAACGGTGAAGGAAAACATCGTGAGGAAACCTGCATGTCGGAAAAGGATTCTAAAAATCCTTTGAAGATATGTGAAGTCCCCAATCCGCACTGGGCAAGCGTGGTGGATTATGCCTAATCCCTCTTCTGAGGAGACCTGAGCCCAACATTGGGCAGTAATGGGTTGGTACAGCTACAGGTACAGGTAGTGAACACTGTAGGTTCAGGCTTCGTCTTCGACTGCGATTTTCATCAATACTAAAATTAAAGTATATTTCTAACTTTTTTATCTCAAGCATACTCTTTTTGTATGGTAAATAAAGGAACCTCTGGCCCACTGATAAGTGTTTATTATCGCTCATGAGCTTTTGGGAGGACGTTATCCATAACTTACCAAACATTACTTTTCTTAAATCTCGTTTAAATGTGGATCCTGGTTACAAAGGAGTTACAGTGGTGTGTGTGAGACGTTGGCAAATATCCGAAAATCTCTTTTAAATTCTTTATCTTGAATCGGAGCTAAAACTAATGGAAATTGTACGAGGTGCTCACGATACAGACCTGTCCTAGTGTGAGCATCATAGTTAATCAGCTTTTGTGCATCAATGGTTAACGTGATAATATGGTGACGTAGGTACCCAATTATATTAGATTAGTTTTAAGTAATATTAAGTAGCTAGTAAGGTTCATTTTTTAGTTTGTTACATTGCATGCTGACTTAAACTAATAAATTTACATTTCATTTCATTATACAAACCAAAATTCCTTGTTCTGGAATTTAGTCTAAACTATAAGCAACTGGTACTCAACCAATTTCACCATCTATAAAGCATCTACCACATCAAAGCTACATACGAAAATAGCTAAAGAAACATATTTAAAGCGGAAACCGAATTCGCCTGAATTGACCGCGTTCTATTTAGACGTGTACTGTTGACTCAGCGATGCGATCCGTTTGAGAACGTTTTGCGGAAACGCTGGCTAAACACTTTTTAATTTGTGTGTTTTTGTTTAACTACGAAATGTTGTGTGTTTGAGGAACTATAGATGATGTTTTCAGGATGATTTTCATTTATAAAATTATGTATATGGAGCTGGTGTTATAGAGTGTCGCCTACTCTAGGCTAGTCCAATTTTGTATCTCTTTAATAAAAAAAAATGGATGAAGTCTTTTTTAGTAGATAGGATTCAAGAGGAAGATGTGTTATATAAAATACATGCATAATTATATAGTAGAGAAACACTGATAATTTTAGGGACTTTTGATGTGATGTCGTAGATTGTTCTGCACTTTTTTTTTGAGTTGGAGGAAATCACTGGATTCCCACCGCACTAAAACCTGCAACCGCTCATACTCAGCGATCGAATCCCGGCTGATGCCAGAACCCAGCATGGGGTTATGAGGGACGGCGCGACGCGTTATGCAGTCAGCACCGTAGCGCCGCCCCCATTATTCTGCACTAACTGAATTCTCCATTTGTGACGTAGACCAAGTTGCGTGGGTCAGTAAGTCATATTATTAAGTTTTGCTACCTTTGTAAATTAAACCTATTTTAATAAATTTAGTACAATACAGTTATTAACAAAACAAATACCAACTAATTTGCACGTAGGCTTAATGGTCATCATTAACATTAATTAGTTTTAAAACCTGGAAGAGTACTGAAATCCACTCGCCGCAATTTGAATTGAAATTGGCAAACGGCGGAGTGCCTGCGGATTCCATTATGCCGACCTAAAGTTACTGGATAAGATATTATTATTTTTTTCTAAGTAATTGTACTATAGTCCTTAACTCAACGGATTCTTACCGGCAAACAAACGAGAAAGAGTGTAGACGGATTTGTCTGCTCTCCAATGATCTACCCGCATTGCTCAGTCTTCCCGTGATCATGGTGCTTGCAACAGTGCTGAAATATCGGGATCGCTTATTTAAAAACAATCGTGGTAAGAACCCGTAAAGTAATAGTGTAAGTGATGTAGATAACCACAAATTTTTAAAAAAATTTAGTCTATATAAGAAAATAATTCTTATAATACCTATTGTTTGATATTCCGTGGAGCTGAAAAACTTACCGTTCGTCGGTCGGCCCGTCCTCGAAGCGAATCTTTGGTCGCCGTCGTTGGTGAAGTCCTCTCAAATTCCGTGGAATATATCATCACATAGTCCAAAGGTCGCTGGTGAAGTCATGGATGTGTAGTTTTAGCACGAACAGGAGTAGTGTGAACTTTCGCGTCGGATAATAATTACAACGTTCGGAAGTTCGGCTGTTGCTTGCGCGTTCAAACATGAAGTCTTTTGTTTTCATTTGTGTTCGCGGCAGCCAATGAGCGCGCGACGCACTAGGCTCCTTGCTACCAAAACGAACGGCTTGTCCACAGCCCACGGAACCATACTCCGATAAAACTATATCTTATGTGTGTATGCAGTATTGCAGCTCAGTATTACGACATAAGAAAGAAAACAAGAAAACTTAATTAAAACCTGTGAACACGATATCTGTTCCAGCACGGAACACCTATTTAACATTCTCGTGTCACAATTTTAGTTACCTAGTCCGGTCATTTTAGACAATTGAAATAAAGAAAATTCCGACAGAGCCAAATCTTCGTAGAGACCTTAGGTTTACCACAAGGAATAAAGTGTCAAAAGTCCCCATCAGTCCCATGTGAGCTTAGGGACTTATTCGGGGCCCAAGGTAAAAATTTCAGGTTTTTTGGATTTTTCTCGAAAACGGTAAGTTTTATCGAAAATGTACCTCAGAGCAAAGTTGTAGATCTTAAAATTCTTTATAAAAATGGTCCCTATGATTTTTTCTCTAAGACCCACTATTTCCCAGATATTACGCTTGTAATAATCACGTTCTACATAATATGCACACATTTCCACACCATCTGTGAGGTAGTGTACTCGGCGCGTTTATCTACTACATCACGTTGTGTGGGATCGAGAAGAAACCTTTAACGTAATTTTTGAAAAATATGTTCAGTATTTACGTAGACATTATGGTCATACAGTTGCGGTAGTATTTGATGGCTATAGTGACACAACAAAGAACATAAAAGCTGCAGAACAACGTCGTCGTGCTACAAAAACATCCTCAGGTACCGACATAATGTTTGACGAATTTATGACAGTTCCAGTTAATCAACAACATTTTTTTGCAAACTTTAATAATCAATCTCGTTTTATTTCTATGTTGAGTAACAAATTAACAGCTGAAAATATTGCCGTGAAACAAGCTCCGAATGACGCCGATGTCCTCATAATTGAAACAGCAATAGAACAATTTAATGCAAGAAATACAACTATTGTAGTAGGTGAAGATGTTGATTTATTAGTACTGCTCACTGCAAGGACTCCATCTGATAAAATTATTTACTTTTTAAAACCTGGGAAGGCGCAGCAACGGACAGAAATATTTTCTTCTAAAAGTTTATCAGCTTATCCAAAATGCCAAAACTTTATTTTATTTTTACATGCGATAACCGGGTGCGATACTACGTCAGCAATGTTTAGAAGGGGCAAAAATTCGGTATTAAAATTATTTGAAAAAAATGATTTGATTGACTGCGCAAAAGTATTTACAGAAATTAATTCTTCAACTCAAATACTAATTACTAAAGGAATTATTCGTGTAATAGGCCTACCGGGGATACCACGTTACAAAAAACGTGCCGAGTACACTACCTCACGGGTGGTGTGGAAATGTGTGCATATTATATAGAACGTGATTCTTACAAGCGTAATATCTGGGAAATAGTGGGTCTTAGAGAAAAAATCATAGGAACCATTTTAATAAAGAATTTTAAGACCTACAATTTTACTCTGAGGTACTTTTTCGATAAAACTTACCGTTTTCGAGAAAAATCCAAAAAACCTGAAATTTTTACCTTGGGCCCCGAATAAGTCCCTAAGCTCACATGGGACTGATGGGGACTTTTGACACTTTATTCTTTGTGGTAAACCTAAGGTCTCTACGAAGATTTGGCTTTGTCGGAATTTTCTTTATTTGATCACTATTTTTATGTCTAAAATGACCGGACTATACCATACTCTTCTGAAACGACTGAGTCGATTTTCATGAAATGTTATGAGCACCTTTGACTCGACTACTATCTATTTTTCATACCCCTAAGTGGATAGCACTGGACAGTGCCATTAAACTATCGGTATGAAAACCCGTTAATTCGAAGATTATTAACCTTCTAAATGCTTATTAAAATAAAATAAAATGAACATTATTATAACAGAGATCTAATTAAATATTCTTTATGAGTCTCTCAACAGTGAAAGAATGAAATTCGTTAGTATTAATTTTTAATTTGGCTCCAAGAATGGCTACTGAGGTCAATAGACAGTCATGACCTTTGTGATTTTAATCTGTTTTAATTATATAGTGATTTGGATCAAAGAGAAAGGGTAATAATGAGGTAAAGTTTAATTAAATTAAATTATTATCACTGACAGGACTATTGTTGCCAATAAGCCTGACATAGTGATAATTAATAGATCGGGATGCGCATCGGGCGGTGCTGATCGATGTCACCACTCCACATGACGAGAACCTTGTGAAGGCAGAAAAAGAAAAACTGCTAAAATATTTGGACCTGGCCCACGAGGTGACCGACATGTGGCGTGTTGAATCGACCATCATTGTTCCGGTCGTTGTATCTGTGCACGGTCTAATAGCTAAAAGCTTCGACCGTCATCTAGAGAAGCTTTCGCTCCCCGGCTGGGTAAGGAGCCTGATTCAGAAGGCGGTCGTTCTTGACACGGCACGTATTGTGAGGAGGTTCCTCTCTCTTGGGCCTTGACCACTGATGGCTTGGGTCGTAGATCTCATCTCCAGTGGCCCTCTGTTTTTTATATTGTATTTTTAAATTTATTTTTTTGTGATTATTTTTTTTTTAATATGATGTAAAAAATGAGCAAATAAATGAATATGGAGGTAAAGTTTTACCTCAATTTACATGTTTCAACAACATAAAACACACATATCATTTTACATAATTGTAACGATGACAATGTAAAAAAAATGTTTATTCTTTGCTCAAATTCGTTCAAGCTTTTAAAAAACAATATTTTAAGATCCTGGATTTCATTAAACAATTTCAGCTTAACCAAGCCGTCTTGGTTTTTCATAAATTCAACTCGAGTTGCAGTTTTGGATTACATTACTATGTAACTACATCCAGTGCCAGTAAAATATGAAAAAACGAGCATAAACATGTCGGGTCTATTTTATTTAGCGGGTTATAAATCGACCGGCTTGTACCTCTAAATCTTAATTGTCAACAATTTTTGACAAAAAAAATTTTTGACAACACTGCTGACTAAAAACGGGAAAGAAGTCCCCAATCCGCAATGGGCAAGCCTGGTGGACTATGCCCAACCCCTCTTCGAAGAAGACCTGAGCCCAGCAGTGTGCAGTAATGGGTTGTTAAAGTATGTGGCGACCAATAATAGCCCGCGAGATCCTGAATCGCGGTTACAACATTTGCAAAAATCTTCGCATATATACTACATCTGAAATCTACTACAGTAGGCTTCGGCCTGACCGGGCATACACTACCTCGCCCGGTCGGAGATCTCCCTTTGGCCATAAGTCCACTGTACCCACACAGTACAGTATATCCAGTACAAGTTAAAACAAAGCTTTTAACATAATATATTATATTCAAATGTCCATTCTATTGTCTACGCATCAGAAATGGTACGAGCAGTGATCGATGTCCACAAATTAGCTCCGGCGGGCTACGTTCCAGCGACACCGAGACCACGAGCCGATTTTTCACGCTAAACTTTTAAAAGGCCCTCTGTAATTGTACATTTGTATTCGCTACTTTGAATTCAGACATTGTGATAGGAACTTTAATAGAATTCCAGCTTAAAATATTATACCTATTAGATCTTTTACTTGATGTTTTATGGTTAATCTTTGGTGAGATTTTAGTGTTCTAGTGATTTGATATGTGCTTGTTTTGTATCCAAATGTTAAGATTTACGTTCGCATAAACATTTATTTTGTTTTGTTTATCAAATAAATTACGCATCTATTGCAGATTGTCAAATAATCTTATCTTTGTTTTTCGTCTTTAATTTTGCATGTATTTTATTTACTGTTGCAAGAAAATAATCGTTAACTTATAAATCAATTATTTAATAGTTGTAAACATTGCTAACCTATGTAAAACGCGCGACGGGAAAGGGTGCCGATGGCGTAACGCGTCGCATCGTCCCTCATAACCCCGTGCTGGGTTCTGGCCTCAGCCGGGGTTCGGACGCTGAGTGTGAGCGGTTGGAGGTTTTAGTGCGGTTCAACTCCCACATACCCGGTGATTTCCTCCAACTAAAAAAAAAAAAAAACTATGTAAAACCCAAAAACTTTTGCTATTTACCATTCACATTTTAAAAACATAACTTGAAACAATTAAACCTCTCAATGAACACTAAGAAGGTGAGATGAATTGCCAAAAATCGATTCTGATTTTCACAAAACCTTTGATAGATAGATAGAAAATTCTTTATTGTAACACCAAATAGAAATAACAATAATAGTGATCTTGTACAAAGAATACAGTGTAACAATCGGCGGCCTTATTGCTTAAAGCGATCTCTTCCAGGCAACCATCTATGGAGATAAACTTATTTAAAATTACAGAGCGGTGTATAATTAAAGAATTAAAAAGAAAAAAGATGCATATGAAACAAATAATAAAGACAAAAGAAAACAATAATTAATAATTTGCAAACAAATTTAAAATACATAATTTTATTACTTAAACTTTTCGATTATAAAATTAAATTTCCACTCCAAAATCATCCCTCTGCTTGTTTCTATCAAAAAACGTTCCCCTAAATCACGTGTAATCGGAGCATTGAAGTAGGGTAGCTTAACCAAATTGTCGGTTTAAAATATACCCGTAATTGATGGATTAGGCAAGTCAGCGAGTGCATTCCCGAGGGAGCTGAGTTATTAGTATTGCAAATTTATTTTTATCCGGCTTAGAAAAATGAGTTGTTTATTGCGTCTGTATTTTTTGTGAGACATATTATAAGAGTATGTTTTTCAGAGTGAACCTAAAATATGTCTGTGGCAACAAATAATAGCGCGCGAGATCCTGAATCGCGGTGACGACATTTGCAGAAATCTTCGCATACATACGATATTTGAAATCTACTACAGTGGGCTTCGGCCTGACCGAGCATACACTACCTCGCCCGGTCGAAAATCTCCCTTTGGCCATTAGTCCACTGTACCCACATGTCCAAGATTATCTAAGTCGACAAAAATATAGCACCTACAAATATTTCGTAAGTCTTGAAATTTTGAAAAATTACCTCCAATTTATGAAATATAAGTTTTTCTCTTTACGAATAAAAAGTTTTATTATTTTTAATTTTTAACTGAAACATATCCTTCGACACAATAGTACCTACCTACCTATCTTCACCTCAATAAAAATGGAAAAAACGAAGATGTGGACAAATGATAACTAGAATAACTTCGGAATTATCTTCTTTTCCATTACTTATCAGAAAGAAAAACTTCAGTAATTTCCTGAGTCGAGGACACTTGACGTTCCATCAGTCAGCACGTTGACAGAACACGGGAATAGTCATGTAGTGTAATAAACTAGTAGTAAACCTAGTTGAAAAGTAGTCGCTCGATACTATCTCCTTTAACCACTCAACTGGGATCGGCCACCAAATTGGTTTGTTTACTTTTGCCAAGTCTGTGGCAGGAGCCAAAATTGAGCACAGTTCTAAAACTTGTTTTGTTTACATTTTTTAATCGTCTCATATTTTACGGAGACGATATATTTTCGCGGAAAATGCAATACAGCGTCGTTTACTAATAAAGATTTACTAAAAACATAAGGTTTTACTAAAAATATAAGGTTTAATTAAAATCAAAATTAACAAATATCGGAAAAACACGGTATTGATTCCGAACGAAGTCCCCAGTTTCGCCATCTAGTGAATAGTGACGTTCCCAGTTGAGTGGATAAATTAAATCAGGATCAACTTTTTGAAAAGACAAAGTTTTCAATGATTTTTTGGGTGTGAGGACTGAGTTTTTGGTCATATACGACCAATTAAGATATTATAACCAAAAAATATGTTATAAAGCCTGAGTAAACGCAACTATATTTAAAATGTTTCGCTCCACGGCGGATGTGTGGGGTGCGCGAGATCACTAATTGAGTTTGTTAGTCAACACGGTTCGAAATTATTTTTGTTTGAGATAGTTTTGTCAAATTTTGATACATTACCTAATTTTCTTTATGTTTCTTTTAAATCGTATTAGAAAAGAGTACTCATCTCCATACGGAAGACAATTACTCCAACCACTCGGGCAAAGTGTGAATGGGAAGGATGAATGTGAGGTATGCGGTATGACAGTAGAATAGCAGCGAGAACTAGAATGACAGAGAAGACATAATATTAAATAATAGAGTAAAAACATCCCCGATCATGTTGGGGGAGATTTAGGTAAAAAAAAACCACTCGGCCACCACGACTATCACCCCAATCACCACCCTCCTTAATGTATCTACCAGCATTAACAAATCATTCAATGTATGTTATGTAATTCGTTAATGAGCTATGCTTGGGGTCTCACTGAAGGATAAAATAAGAAATAAAGTATCCGACAGAGAACTAAAGTAACCGACATAGCTCTGCGAATCAGCAAGCTGAAGTCACAATGGGCTGAGCACATATGTCGAAGAACTGATGCCTGACGGAGTAGACGGGTTGTAGAGTGGAGACCGCGATGTGGTAAACGTAGTGTTGGGCGCCCCCCTGCTAGATGGAACGATGACCTAAGAAAAGTGGCTGGTAACAACTGGATGAGACGAGCAGAAGATCGGGCTCAGTGGCGTATTTTGGGAGAGGCCTAGTCCTGTCCAGCAGTGGACAAGCGTGGACTGATGATGATGATGTAATTCGTACGATTATATTATTTTAAGTTGTCCTTCTGTCTTCCTCTAAACTATGGTCCACAACGTTTAGTCCTTCAAAATACCGCCGGCCTCATTGTTACTTTGACAACTCGCAGTGCATCCACAAACAAAGACTCAAAAGGAATGCTTTACCGTCAATGGCGGTATTTGTGGTAAACATGGGGACGGTTTGAAGCCCCCTGATAGTGTTTACTGGTCAGAAATGGATGATTTGGGAAATGATTCGGTTTGAAGTTTAATCCAAATAAAGTGGAGTACTAAGAGTCTAGGCGATTTTCTCTTATTATCATGATCATAATCATCGTTAGCCTATATTATGTTTGCTGTTGGACAAATGTCTCCTTAAATGTTCATCACTTCATGTATGTATTTTGATTGCAACAGCCATTCTTTTTGTAACTAATATCTTCTCCATAGCCCAAAGAATTGCATCTTTGAAGTGGCCGATAGGGCCGAAAAGTTCTGGAGTGGCGGCCACGAACCGGTAAGCGCAACGTTGGTAGACCCCCCACAAGATGGACCGACGATCGCGGGAGGTCACTGGATGCAGATGGCGCAGAACCGGTCGATGTGGCGAGGTTCGGGGGAGGCCTACGTCCAGCAGTGGACGTCTATAGGCTGATGATGATGATGATCTTCTCCATTGCGAGTTCAAAGTTGTAATATTTCCAGCTTTTATAGTCACTCTTAGGTTCAATATTTAAGCATGCGAATTTGAAACATATATTTTAAGGGAAAATTATTATGAATTGTTCGATTTCTGATCAAAGAAATCTGGATCCTGGCCTTCTGTGGATTCTAGTAATGCAAAAGTTACTGCAGTAGGAGTGAGAGGTAGGCATATACGTAAAGAAAAATCATGTAAGTAGCTGAAGATACAATAATATTGTAAGTTTTCAGGATAGATAAACCCACTTACGGTCCAGTTGATGGTAAGCAGTCATCGTTGCTCATGAACCTCTGCAATGTCAGGGCATTGAGGGGCCCCAATCACCTACTGCACAGTACTTTTCTCGTTTAAAGAGGGACATGTCATAGCACTCCAAGAATATCGTGGCCGGAAGTTCTAATAATTTTGTGGACATAAGTCAAATGTTAGGACTAAGCTAATAATAACCGTTCAATAAGAACACCTTTTTCCCCGAAATAGAAATAAGGAACAGCCAACAACACCTACCAGATGAACCGAAAGATAATTTTATAAAAGTGAAAGCAACAAATAACGTCCCAAAATAAATTATTTTTCCACATTTTATGAACAAAGTATTTTCTAAGAATAAATTTCATTAAAAAAGTCTCTACACCCACGTCGTTATTACAAGAGTTTCTTTCGCTTGAAAAACAAGCTAGTACAAGTTTTCTCGATATATTGTTTACGGTAAAAAATATGAAACGCTTCTGTGAAAATCGTCTGCAGTTCGATACAGATTCTCGGTTCAAAGAAAGTCAAAGATTTAATTTTAGTTACCATTACCTCCAAATACCTACATTAGTACATTCATGCATTTTCAACGGGTTACAAACGTCATGATCACGAGAAGACTGGATACTGCGGGTCGATTTAAGAGCAAACAAATCTGTCTACGTTCTTTCTCGTTCGCTTTTGGGTAGTACCATTTTGGGCAGTATCCAGTCTTCTCGTGATCATGACGTTTGCAACAACGTTGAAATATCGAGACAACTCAATTAATTAAATATCGTGGTAAGAACCCGTTGAAAATGCATGAAAGTATTATAGAAAACCGCGAGTGTCTGAATAAATTTATACCTACATTAGGTACTAGATATCACCTTAAACCCGAAGCCATTAGGAGAAATTATCTAGATTAGGTAATAAATACTAGGTACCTTTGACCTGTAGCGATTAGAAGAGTCGACAAAACTGGGCGAGAATGGTCCAGCGTATGGATCTTGGTGGTCAAGACTCTCAGTCTTCAAGAAAGGATGAAAAAGAAGACTAAACTTTAAGGTGTATAAACTATTGACTATGTAATGCATGTGGTATCGTTAAAAGCTATATCGCATTACTAAAGAATGGAAGGATTATTTCTAAAAAGTGACAACTCTACCCTCCACCACCAGGGGAAACTAGAAGGGAACCCAAGTGACCCGTTAGCACGTATTCTTACGTGGCAAATGAAAACCTAAGTAGGTATACTAATTGTGTTTAATTTTTTAACTCAAAGCTAAGACGATACGGAAGCCTTAGCGTGTAACAAGTCGCGTCACGCCGCACAATCTCGTGCTGGGTTCTGTCCTTAGTCGGGAATCGGACGCTGAGTGTACGCGACAGGAAGTTTTAAAGCGGTTCGACTTCCACATACCTCCAAGTCCAGCGATTTCCTTCTAAACAAAAAAAGGCTTAGAAGGCACTGCTTTACGATTTCTACCACAGGAGTCCTAGAACTCTTGCATGGCTGATACAACCAATCACAGTCGAGTGAGAACGAGAGCATTGAGAGAAAATCATAACGATGTGGTCCAAGCTAAAAGCAATTAGCGTTCAAATTTATACATTTATACAATCTTCTCCTTATATATAAAAATGAATTGCTGTTCGTTAGTCTCGCTAAAACTAGAGAACGACTGAACCGATTTGGCTTATTTTAATCTTGAAAAATTCGTAGAAGTCCAGGGAAGGTTTAAACGGTGAGAAAATTTCCTTATGTGACGCAGACGAAATTGTGTGGGCCAGCTAGTAATAATATAATTATCTATATTGAATGTCAGCTGAACTCTCCAGTTCATCATCAATGACCACATTCTTTCGTGGTTACTTTACGTAACCCTAAACTCTGTTTTTTTGCTTTTTCGTTCTTGTCAGCGGTAACTGTCTCATACTTTGAGAAACAAGTTCAAGAATAATTAGCTTTCTTAAATAGACACTACTGATACTTATATAGTCCTGTATCGGTGGGCGATAGAGAACAGCCCCTCATTGCCCTGGCATTGCAGAGTTTCATGAGCGACGGTGACCGCTTAGAGGTGGGCCGTAGGGTCATTTATCTATCACGCAATAAAAAAAAACTTATAGTACATGTTTATCTGTAGATGAAAAATATTGAAATACAATGTTGAGTTTCAACTTGTTATTGCCGGAAGATCTATCAGATTTTTTTGTCAATTAATCGTAGTCTATGCCTCATTTAATTTCATTTTTTTTACTCTTTATTTAGATCACGAACTTTAATAAACTAAAATACATTATCGCTACCGCTTATGGCTAATACTATCGTAACACATGGCTACGGAAGGCACCCACGACGATCTACGGAAATTGCCAGACTCGAATTAAACTTACCTGCACTTGCAATGTCGATTGCAATAAGACCTTATAATTGCGTTCAAAGTTACGTGTGTATTCTGAAACTTTTACATTAAATAAGTGCATATGTGCTTGATTTTTTTTTAAATAAATACTTATTTATTGATTGCAAAGTTGGGTGATTAAAAATTGCAAAGTTGTGTGTATTTTTTTTTCTTATGAAGTATTTATACAGTGTCCCAGAAATATGCAATAATATTGGAGATATGATGAACCTTAAATAATGGAGATATGATGTTACACTGAAAGGAAAAATATAATTTTTGAAATTAAAATTCTGCATTCATATATTTTTCGTAAATTGTTTAAAAAAAGAACTGAACTGAACTAATTTGTGATATGTCATCTCAAAAAATAAAAACAAAATGAATACTTGAAGTCACATGTGTGTGGAAAATATAAAATTTTCAACAACCTTTCAGTTCGAAGCTGTGCCTGAAAATTGTAGAAACAACGGCTAATACGGTGCCGGCATTGTCACGGATTTGGTACATGTGGCATTCTGCCAGAGCACTGCTAACTAGCTGCTCTTTTAGCTAGTCAAAATTTTTCAGACCAAAACATTTGCAGCAAAAATTTTTAGATTTTGGAATACGGTGTACTGTGTAATAACAATATCTAGCTGACTCTCACGGTTTGCCAGCACAACAAAGGGAGCCGAGTTTTTCATTTTACTTACTTACTACAACTTTCGTTGATAAATGACCTACCTATTTGTGCCGAGAGCGTTACGCGTCGCGCCGTCCCTCAAAACCCCGTGCTGGGTTCTGGCCTCAGCCGGGGTTCGGACGCTGAGTGTGAGCGGTTGGAAGTTTTAGTGCGGTTCCGGTGATTTCCTCCAACTGAAAAAAAAAAGAAAAAAACCTATTTAACACTGAAATATATTTTTTCAAAACGGCCTTCATTTTGACGGCCGTTTTTCATCAGCCTATAGAAGTTCACTGCTGGACATAGGCCTCCCTCCTCAAAGCTTGCCATAATAACCGGTCCTACGCTGTTCGTATTCATCGAAATCTATATCTATAACTTGTATTTTTCTAAGTCTGATTTAAGAAGAGTTTTATGACATATCGTCGTAATTGTTCAGCTGTAGTTTTGTGTCTATAAATAATAAAAACCTATAGTAATCACTATCAACTACGCCTTACCGGCCCTTACCTAAATTAATATTGAAAAAAAATGTCTCCAAATCAGAGAGAGAGAGTAAAACCAAACAAAAAAACCAGTGAAATATAAACCTTGATTTATTACAACGGGCTTGTTAAAAATAATAAACTGACGTCCAAGATGATCAATTACATAAATTGATCTATTCTCGAGTTCCAAGTAAAACCAATAAGTTACGATACCTATTGCTTTTATTACGTGGAGCTAAAATGCTGCAAGAATATTTTGTTTTTTGTGAAAAAAAAACTAACCTCTTGTTCTATTTATTCTTTGACTTAAACTGTAACTTACAGTATGCACGTACGGAAGCAAGTAACAATGTAATACAAACTGTCATTACAAACATAGATGACATTTAGTTGCGGCCCGCGTAAGTGTGCGTATGTTCATATAAATGTATGTGAGGCGGATCAAATCGGGCAATTGATGGCAATGATTATCCATTTACATTTTCACAATTCACAATGTATTTTTTAATCGAATTAAAATCCACTTGATTTCATCAGGAATCGCGTGACAATGTAATAATATGACAAAATGGCGCTGATCTGATGATGGATTCGGAAGGTGGTCATAGGAACTCTAAATGCTAAACAAGATAGACCCGTCGTGTTCGAGCTCGTTTTATTTGTATTAGCTAGCACTCTTCTGGTAAATAATAATATGATATCCCGGATCTTAATAGCTTGTATTTGAAAAGTTTTCTTTAAAATCAAATATTTAATTTTATTACTCACTCTTGGCATATAAATCAGTCAGTATTTAATTTACTGGTCTGAATGTTTGCGGCATTTTAGCTGTCCTCCCAATGCGAAGTAAGACCTCTAGGGAGGGAAGCCTCACTGTTTCAGATATTACTCACTTTACAAGGTTTTGTTCAATTCAATATTTGTAAGCCCACGTTGATTTATCTTTCACAATGATTTAAAGTACTCTGTAGACTCTTAAAGTTGGAAATCCGCGTGTCTTCTTATTTTTTTTCATTGAGTTAAACAAAAAGCCTACAGTAACATAAGTGACAACTGAAATTAGAAATAACGCCTTCAAAATGGATCATTAATTAAATTCATGCAATAATCCAGAAGTTCTGGAGTGTCGGCCACGAACCGGTAAGCGCAACGTTGGTGGGGATCTACGATCTGGATCGCGGGAGGTCACTGGATGGCACAGGACCGGTCGATGTGGCGAGGTTTGGGGGAGGCCTATGTCCAGCAGTGGACGTCTATAGGATGATGATAATGATGCAATAATCATTCCTGAACGAAAGCCATAGGCAAAGAAGAAGAATATATTAGTACCTCAATTTTTTAAAACAAATAAACGGTATTAAAAAACTTTACCAGTAACTCGTAGCCAAACAATAAAAGCAAACTTGGCTATTTTTGTCAACCGCATAACTATTTACCTCCAATATCGATGTATAAAAACCAACAAAAACAGACAGATTTAACTTATCCATTTCAATTTTAAAATGAAAACTGCCGGACATTCGGAATTTCTGACACGTGCAATGCGTTCCGGGAATACTCAGGCAATCGATAGTATGTTTCCAATAATGTTATGATTGAAAATATACGGAATATGCTGGTAAAAACTGTTTGAATGATTTTTTTTTGTTGGGTTTTATGATAATCTACACATCAGCTCAGTATTTGTAAAACAGCTTCTGTAGCACAAGCGTATTACGAGACTCATTGTATACTAGTTGGAATTTGCAAAGTGGTTTTATAAATAAATGAATTAATTCATTTATCTTTAGAAGTACTTCATTTTACTGTGCTGTAGAGTTAATGGTTTGATCCAGAAAATTTTTCTTGGCATTTTTAACAGCCTGTAGACGTTCACTACTAGAAATAGGCATCCAAATTTCTCTACAACCTCCAGTTTAGGTCTGTTTGTATCTAGTGACTTTTCATGGCCCTGACCAGGTCGTTTGTCTACTTTGTACGAGTAGGAGTTCGTTTAGCCTCATCAGGCATTTTTATTGACAACGTGTCCTACCTGCTATATCAGTTATTGTATAGCAGATTGTCTGTCAGCAGATCTCTTCGTGTATAATTCAATAACGCAATTCTCGACATTATTATTTTCAATTTTTTTTTTAATTTTTTCGAGCACTTTCCAGAACTATATAATAATAATACTGTTCAAAGATTAGAACAGTATTATTATTATACTCATTCCTTACCCTAGGTATCCCTTGGTTTTGAGAGTATGATCCATTTTTGCTACAGAGAAGAACAAAGCCTAACAAAGCTATCCACATGGGTTTCCCTTATCACACTGGTCTAGTAATTGTGAAACTTTCAGATAAAACAACAACTAACTTTACCTATTGTTTCCCAGAGTGGTCAATCTTATCTCAGATCACTACAGTTCAAGCAGTAATCTTCAAACACCGAAGAGTATGAGATAAAACAAAACTCCTTCAAGCTGGAGGTCACAAGTCTCGAGTCAAGAGTGAACAGTTGAAATTATTTAGCCGTTCCATAAGATAAGATGTTTTATTGAGATAAGTATTACTGATAGAATTAAGGGTTATTAGGAAATGATTTGTGAAGTCGTGGTGGCCGAGTGGTCGAAGCGCGTCCTTCCGAACGGGAGGTCGCGGGTTCAAATCCGGTCGGCTTGCACTAAATGTAAATGTGAAATTAATTAAATCTAAATGTGAAAAAGATTTATGTGCAATTTTTCACAACACCACTGGCTAAAAACGGTGAAGGAAAACATCGTGAGGAAACCTGCATGTCGGAAAAGGGTTCTATAAATCCTTTGAAGATATGTGAAGTCCCCAATCCGCACTGGGCAAGCATGGTGGACTATAGCTAATCCCTCTTCTGAGGAGACCTGAGCCCAACAGTGGGCAGTAATGGGTTGGTACAGGAAATGATTTTAAAAATGTCTTTCTAAATCACTACTTGATTTTAGTTGATCACTACATGCTACGTTCTTGATAACTACATGTTAAATTGTCTTCTTACATTCCTCCCTAAGCAAACGAGTCTAGTATCTTGTTCAATTTAAAATTCATACATCACTTTAATCTCCTTCTTGACGTAAAATGGAGTCAGCCTAATGTATGATATGTTTCTTCCTACTATTCTTGGTAATTTTAATAGAGATACTATACAATTTGAACACAAATAATTTACTCTCTCACATGAAACTAAGATAAATTATGTAAAAAAAAACTAAGCTAGAATAAAATGAACTACAAAACTGTCAAGACCAAACATTGAGCCACAATCGAACTATCAGCGACCGTTGCTCCGTCTCATTTGCGATGAGGACCACGTAAAATATCGACTGGTAGTAACCGCACTCTTGTGACCTGAGAAGATGTCTCCAGCTAATAACTTTGACACGATACGTGAATAATCCAACGATCTAAAGTTTTTGAAAACAACAGACACAGAATATAAGAAAGCTTCATAGGGTTTAGATTCATGTAGGAGTATCAAATGTTTTAGGAAGGCACAGAAAGTGTCAAAAGGACAATCTGTACGGACATGAGCGTTTATAGTTTTTAGATTTTTTTGTTGTTCTGCTATGCTGCTCTTTATACGAGCCTTAAGAAAAGTTTGTATATAGAAGATCGGTGACAGGCAATGACACGTAATGCCGCTAATTACAGAGGCTCATGAACGACGGAAACCACTTACTATCAGGTGAGCTGTTATCGTATAGGCTCGGTAGTATATTTTGCAATAAAACTACTTAATGTCAGCATGATCTGTCCTTTCACTAGGCTTCACTCCATTGTTTGTTTTGTACAAACCTACGGTCCATCTCATGAAAAGTGTAGCTACTTCTGAAGCTACTATGAACTCCTGCAATATCAGGGGACACTGTGTTTTAATTAAAAAGACAGTGTTGATATATTTATCTATTTAATCTTCATGCACAAAAGAGTGTATAATAATAATAATAATAAATCATTTATTTGCAAGGAATGTAGTAAACAAGGTCTTAATCTAATACAAATTAACTAATACATTCTACCTATTAGGCGTGCAAATATTAAAACTAGACATTAAGTTCATATTAGTTTAAATTAAAAAGAAAAACACCGTCATCAAAACCATTAAATAAAACAATAACTTACATTTACACAGAACAATATTTCATTAAAGTATAAAAAATAGGTAAAAAATTAGATATAAAATTAGGTCAGTATATTAATATTAATTAATTATTCTATATAATGTTCATAAAGCTATAAAATTCATTAATGCTGCAGAAACAATTTTTGAGCAGCCAACTATTTAATTTTAATAAAAATTAAGATTCTATCACATTTAAGTCATCAGGAAGAGCGTTATATACGATTAGCGCGGAATAAGGAGAGTTTCTTTTGGACATTTTTAAGCAAGACAAGGTGGCAGATAAAGTTTGTTCCGATATCTAGTAATTATATAGGCGGACTTAATGTCATAAAGGCGTTCTCTGCCAATCTACTTTTAGGTCATGAAGAGATGATTAATGGTAGGCAGAACAAGTCTAGTAGTAATTATCAACGACGTTGTTAATTTAGTCTTCGAAAATATATTTTTAGCTGGCGATCGACACCCACGAGGCTTTCGAACAGATTAATAGTATTAACATGAGTTTCCAGAAGTTTCGGTTAGTTTGTTGGAAATAGATTTCTTAATTGATTGGATTTTTGATTTGATTAATGATTTGATCTCGTAAATCTATGTTTTTCTAAAAACACCTTTGTTCATACCAATTTTCTTGAAGAGCGTCCGCGAGTTTTGCGCTTACATATTTAGCTATTTCTTTAAATAGATTAGGTTCCCGCATAATATCCATTGCTATATCATAACTAGCTGGCCCGCGCAACTTCGTCTGCGTCACAAAAAAAAATCCCGGGTATTTTCTCATCGTTTAAACCTTCCCTGGACTACGACAAACATTTTAAAACCAAAATCAGCTCAATAGGCCCAGCCGTTCTCGAGTTTTAGCGAGACTAACGAACAGCAATTCATTTTTATATAGGTACTAGCTATTGCCCGCGACGTCGTCTGCGCGAATGCTATGTACATCACCATAATAATATACCAATAATTATATCTTTTAAAATAACATTAATTTATTGGTTTTCTTCTTTACCTTTCATTTCTACACTAAGCAGAGTAACAGAATAAGACTGTTTTTTTTTTAATTGAAGAATAAAAAGTGATAATTTCGCGGGTCCCGTTACACAACTTTGTAGGAGTTAGTTTCCGAAGAAGCATAATCGAGAAACCGACCTTCAGCTTGATAGTATGCTCTGGAAGTCCACTTGCTGACAGAGAGTTCAAAAATTCCACAGGATAATGTGTGGCATCATCTTGCTCGACGACAGTATTTATATAGTTGTAGACCACTTCATTTCTCTCAATTTCTGAGAGAATGCATTCGTCAATTGGTGCAGCCTGATCAGGGTGTCAAAATGGCTTACTCACACACCCAAGAATTCTGCTGGTGTGATATACGACTGATGTCGTTGTACACACAGCGAATGAGTTCTTCTAAGCTGGATACAACTCCTGTCCGCCTCTCTCCTCTGGTAGAGTACCTTAACCAAGACTAAGAAGGACATCGGAGAATTCTTGAGCACGTCCAAATTGGGGATGGATCTACTTCGAAGGTATGCTTGTTCTTCAAAATCACTCACAAAATAAATTTGCAAAAATTTTGGAATATCTGTAGGTAGCCGCGAACCAATTTGATGGTATCCTTGTCCCTGGATCTTGAATGCCGGCATGAATCCTGTTTCAACGATTTGATTTGCACCAAACGAAGTCATCTGGAAGGCGCTGGCTCGGATGTTTTTCAAAAAATGGCTGGATTTTGGACGTTCGCTGCTTAGTAAGAGTTTCAACAGTTCTGGTGGGTCTTGCAGACTCCAAGCGTACCTTACCAGATGCACAACACATCCCATTGGGCTCCCCTCTCCATTTGCGGGCTTGACAGAGGGCGCACACTTCTTCTAAGATGCCAATATCTCCGTGTACGACGTAGTTAATCGCAACATTGTACATGAATCCACTTCCCTCCTTATTTAGCCACGGTTGCTCTTGCAACTCTTGCATTCCGTCCCGGTCTTGCGATACATAAGCAGAAGTATCGTCACGTACGTCCTGGTAACGCTGCTGAGCAGCTGCACTACGCTATTCATGCTGCTCATCAGTCTCCAACGACGTGAAAGAGCAGGTTGAGAGTGATCTCTCCTTAACTGAGTATCCTGCTCTTCAAGATCTTCGATCGACTGAGTTTCTGCTATGTGTTCTCGAAGAGTAGCCAACTTAGCTTCACGCTCAACGGCGGTCTCTACACATCGAGCTAACCTTTTCCTTCGAGTATCGTTTGAGCATTCGGATAAATTAGATATCCTTTTCCATGCATTTTAATAATTTTAAGTCGAAATTAAATAATAAATTAATGATTGCTAAGTATTTCAAATTGACCAACCACACTTACAGCAAACAACTTATAGCAAAGCAGGTAACCTCAGTTTTGACATTTGGTGTACGAAATAATAGCGTGATTCAGAATAATTCAAATTTATACGCCAACGCCATCTAGTTAGCAAATAGAAAACATTGTCCCACAATGACATAATCAAATTTAAATTATTCATATCAACAAAAAAATTGCTTCCATATGTAATTCACTTGAAGGCCAATAGATGTCGTTGCTCTAAAATTGTTTAATGAAATCTCTTATATATAAAAATGAATTGCTGTTCGTTAGTCTCGCTAAAACTCGAAAACGACTGAACCGATTTGGCTTATTTGAATCTTGAAATATTCTTAGAAGTCCAAGGAAGGTTTTAACGGTGAGAAAATTTCCTTAAGTGACGCAGACGAAGTTGCGCGGGCCAGCTAGTTTATTTATATGTATAGATTTTATTTCTCTCCGAAACGAATTAAAGACACAATTTTTAAAAAGGAACAGAACTCCTTACATCTATGACAATTAATAAAAAACCATTGACAGTGCCAAAAATGACACAATCAAATTTAAATTATGTTATAAGAGCTTGCAACGTTTTTGACAGAGTATTTATCGATACGGAATGTCTACTCTAGTACTTAAGTAGTAGCCGGTAGTGATAGAGTACGGATAAAAAACCGATTTTTCAAATTATTTAAAGACATTTTTTTCTTTAATTTATTTTTATTATACTTTTTGCTACATAAATTTATTATTGCCAGATATTTTTTTGTTGTATTTCTGTGCCAGACGCTAATTCTGAATTATTACTTTTTTAATGAAGCTTTTTAAGGACCTAAAATCCAAAATTAATTTGCCAACTGATAGCATATATAAAAATAAAAACTGGCTTTACTGAAATGTTTGTTTTCCCGACGTTGCTAGCTCTCGTACTAATAAAAAAATGATTCAACATGAAATTTGACTTGAACGCCGATAGATGTCGTTGCTCTAAAATTGTGTAATGAAATTTATTATATTTATATCCCGTTCCTCGGACATGATAGCACTATAATATATAGCCTATGTGTTGACCCGACTTCTAAGCTATATTCTAGCCAAATTTGAAGTACATCTGTGCAGCAGTTTTCGAGTTTATCCCGGACAAAGCTGACTTTTTTACAGAACTAAATGTATGGATTCTGAATCGCGCCATCAAAATGTTCAACGGTTGTTTGACTTGGGGGAATGTATTTTGCAATGTTGACTTTTCTATCATTTTATTATATGTATAGATTTCGAGTTTTCTTTTCAATTTACCATGTTCTTAGAGAGTTTGGATCTTTATAATTATTTACTTATCATACAATGTCATAAACGTACCAAAAGAACTTGTTCTTATTTTTACGGATTTTAATAGGCTCTCGATGAAATTCTGTGATAAAAAAAAAATCTGAATGGAAATGTTTTTTTTTTTTTAAATACAAAGCAGACAGCTAGGGAAAGTACATTTTTATTGAAAAGTTTTTTGTGATGTAGATTATTGTGTGGGTTCTTGTATTAGAAAATCCATGAATTACAATAATTTAGTTTAGTTTAGTTCAGTGGTAATAGATAAACCTACAATGCTCCTCCGGCTGAGACCAGAACCCGGCACGGTACTACGCGTTACGTCCTGTCGCGCATCAGATTGACTGTATATTCGTTATACGAAAAAAAAAACAAAACCTTTTCATTCATTTTTATTTAATTTGGTCTTTACAACTTCAGTTTGTCTCTTTTTTTGCAACTAACGATCTCTATCTAAGATGTTGATTTCAGCCCCGACGCTGTCTGTAAGATTTTTGGTTCCGCTTTCAGCGAAGATCGGAGTAATCATGATGCAGTACATCTGTGAAAGAAAATAATAATCTGTACTGTAAAAACCCATTATTACTTACTGCTCAGGTCTCCTCAGTTGAGGGATCAGAGCATGTCATCAAGGTTCAACCTTTTTTTTTTTTTTTTTTTTTTTTTCAGTTGGAGGAAATCACCGGATCCCCGTATGTGGGAGTTGAACCTCACTAAAACCTCCAACCGCTCACACTCAGCGTCCGAACCCCGACTGAGGCCAGAACCCAGCACGGGGTTTGGAGGGACGGGGCGACGCGTTACGCCATCGGCATGCTTTCCCGTCGCTCCGTCCCCGGACGCCGAACCGGTAGCCGCCGGCGAATACGGCCACCGGCTCTCTCGGTCGGCGGGCTTTCCGAAGCCCGCCAAGATGGGACCGCGTGTCACCCTCCCGCGGAATACCCCGCTGGGTCAGAACCAGCGTGGGTCGGGGAGCGCGGTCTACCATCCCCCGGATGCTCTAGCGCTAAGGGCGTGTTGAGCGAGACACGGCACCTTCTTGGGTCCCCGCTCGCACTCGCATGCGTTGGGGACCCGAAACTCTTAGGGGGCCAGAATCCGGGCGAGATCCCGGTCCCGGCCCCCTGCTCGACGGCGGCGGGTTGGCAAGTTGAGAACGGCGTAAAGCCTCTCTCTCGCAGCCCCCGCCACCTGCTTCTGCGAGATGGTGGACTCGCAGAAGTCGAGCATCGCCTTCCAGGACTCGTCGCTCTCGAGCATCGACGCCGCGACGCCCGGGAGCGACAAGTCCGGACCTATTTGTTGGACCAGGACACAGCGCTGCCTCTCCCATGCGGGGCAGCGCGCGAGCGTATGCTCCGGCGTGTCCTGGTCACATCCCACGCAATGGTGGCACCTCGCCGTCGGCTCGGCCTTGATCCGGTGCAGATACCGACCGAAGCACCCGTGCCCGGTCAGCATCTGCACCATCCAGAAGGTGAGGCGTCCTGCGCCACGACCCACCCAATCATCTAGGATCGGGCGGATCGCCTCGACGGTCCGTAGACCCCATGTGGGGTTAGCGAGACGTCTCTTCCACGCTTCCGTCACGGACCGCCGAGATTGGACCTTCCTATCGCGAACAGCTTCCCGCAGGGGACGTATCACGCCCCGGGCGCGGAGGTCGCATCGCCAGCGATAATCGCCAGCTAGCGCCTCCGCCTCCAGCTCCCAGGGCGGCGTCCCCGCCAGCACGCACGCCGCCTCAAAAGCGACGGTGCGGTAACCGCGGATGGCCCTAATAGCAACGATGCGCTGTGGCCGACGCAGGAATCGGGCGATGGTTAATCGCATCCGTGCGTCGGCCCAGACGGGCGCACCGTATAGGGCCATCGATCGCACCACCCCCGCATAGAGGCGGCGCACTGCGTTGCTGGGCCCCCCGACATTCGGGAGCAACCGACCGAGTTGGCCGGCCGTCCTCATCAATCGGGGGACCAGGTTCGCGAAATGTGCCTGGAAGGTCCAACGGCTATCCAACACGAGGCCGAGGTACTTCAGCTGCACCCCGACCTCAATCTGGACGCCTCCAACCATTATCTGGGCGTCGACTGGCGGCACAGCCCCAGCCCCGTGGAACCACAGGGCCTGGGATTTGTGCAGCGCCACGTCGAGGCCCAGCCTCCTTATTTTGCCGACGACGAGGGCCACCCCCGCTGTGGCAAGACGGGCAGACTCTCGGAAGTCATCCCCCCGGGCTACGACCAAAGTGTCGTCCGCGTAGCAAATAACGCTAAGGCCCGGGAGGAGGGCGCCCCTCAGCACCCAGTCGTACCCGATATTCCACAGTAGAGGTCCAAGAACGGACCCCTGTGGAACACCGCGCACGACCTGGAACCGGTGCAAGGTCCCACCGTACCCGGTACACATGACCGACCTGGCCTCCAGGTAGGAGCCGATCAGCCGGCGGAGATAGAGGGGCACTCCATGCCTCTCCAGTGCCCCCCCAATCACGGACCAGGGCAGGGTGTTAAAGGCATTGGCGATGTCGAGCGACACCGCCAAGGCCACCCCACCCTGGGAGACGGCCTCCTCCGAGAGGGCCCGGACACGTAGAATTGCGTCTACGGTCGAACGACCCTCCCGGAAGCCGTACTGCTCCGCCGACAGATCGGGTCCAACCCCGACCAGGTGCTGAACGATGCGGGCGGCCAGAACGCGTTCCAGCAATTTGCCCACCTCGTCCAGCAGCACGATGGGACGGTAACCGGCGGCTGAGTCCGCCGGGCGCCCCTCTTTTCGCAAGAGGACCAGTCTGCCCGTCCTCCAGAGCGAGGGAAACCGTCCCGACTCCAGGCAAGAGTTGAAAAGCCTTAGAAGTCGGTCCCCTAGGGCATTGATGGCCAAGGCCAGGACCCGGCCGTGGATGCCGTCCGGGCCGGGGGCCGTGTCCTTCACACTCATCCGTGTCACGGCCACATGGAGCTCATCTCTGGTGATATGAGGCACCTCAGCAGTGGCTTCACCGCCGGTGTAAAGATCCGGCGGCTCATCCATAGCAGGCGGAGTAAATCCGGCCTGCTCCTGCGGGAACAGCGTCGAGACGATGTCCCGCAGCTGCTGAGGCTGGAGACGCTCGGTCATGGGAGGCGCCCACGGGCGTATCTTTCCACGCACCGTTTTATACGGGCGCCCCCACGGGTCGTCGTCGAGCGTCCCCAAGAGTCTCCATGTACCCTTCCTTGGCCAACTTGATGGCCAGCCGCATGGCGCTCCTCGCTTCCGCGTATTCGCCATACAGCCGGGCCTCCTCCTCCGCGAACGCGACGGGATCGTCGCGACGCGCGAGGATGCGGCGGCGATGTCGGGCGCACCGGTGCCTCGCCCGGACGCATACAGCACGAAGCTGCGCTATCTCGGGCGACCACCAGTACGCCGACTTGCTCGGAGGCCGAGGGCCGACCCGAGGCATCGAAGCATCGCTGATGCGATGCATCGTGTCCCGGAGCCATAACGCCTCGACCTCCACATCCACAGGGTGTGGACGCATGGGCGTCCACGCCGCCACAGTGGAGGCTTCCATCAAGCGCTCCCTGTCCAGGAGCTTCAATGCCCACCTGGGGAATGACCGAGGTGCAGTTCCCTGGGCGACCGCGGTTGGCGTGAAGGCGGACAGATCAAACCGGATATACCGGTGATCTGATAGAGATTCCGCCTCCACCAGCACTTCCCAACCGCGGATGCGTTGTGCGATGGCAGAGCTCGCGAACGTTACGTCCACGATGGACTCGCCCTGCCACCGCACGCAAGTCGCGACCGACCCTCTGTTCATGATACAGAGTCCGGCCGCGACCGCCCACTCTTCCAACAGCCTACCCCGAGCGTCCGAGCGGGAGGAACCCCAAGCGACACATTTCGCGTTGAGGTCCCCCGCAAGTATCACTGGACGGGGGGCGGAGCGCTGAGTGATCGCCCCGATCCCGTCCAGGAACTGCTCAAACTCGTGAGTAGGCCGATTTGGAGAGAAGTACACCCCGATCACGACGGTATCTTCTATCTTCACCGCGACGTACCCGGGTCCCCTGGCCACCATTTCCAAGGGGGGATCGCCGCGGTCCTCCTAATGTGTATGGCCGCCAAGCCGCACTCATCCCCGAACCAGCAGTCGTCCGCTGGGGGGACAAAATACGGCTCGGCGACCACAGCCACGTCAATGGACCACTCCGCCATGCTCTGGACTAACATGTCCTGAGCCCTGACGGAGTGGTTCAAATTACCTTGGAGGAAGCGACGGGTGCAGTCCATTAGAGTTGGACCACATCCATCGCTCCCTCCCCTCCTCCATCGCCCCCGCCCTCGGGCGCACTAGGCGCCACGGCGGGGTCCGAAACGTCGGCCGGTACTCCCCCGGCCGACTTCCTCTGTTGGCGCCGCTTGGTCTTGCGGCGCCTGTTCCGTTCGGTATTGACACCGGACGGGGAGCAAGCTTTGCCTCCCGCCCGGTGATCAGACCTGCGCCCGGCCGCCGCGCACAGCGCGCAGTGCGGCGCGGCCGAGCAAGTGGCCGCCTTGTGTCCGGTTTGACCGCAGCGGAAACATAAACCGCTGCGGTCCACGGTGCTGGTGCACCTGGCGACACTATGCCCCGTGCCGAAGCACTTGAGGCATCGCCAGGCGCGTGATTCTAAGAGCCGCACGTGGGCTGCGACCCAGCCCACGCGCAGCCTGCCGGGATCCCCAGCCGGCCTTCCGGGCGGAGGGGTGGCCAGGGAGTTGGCGGCTTCTAGCGGACACCGCACCCACACCGAGCTGGCCCCGGTGTAGCCTCGGCGAAGCTCGCCTACGGCCACATTCTCCGGGGCACATTTGCCCTGGGTAGCGATGGCCGCCACCACCTCCTCCCTTGTGGTGCAATCGTCCAGGCCGGTCACCCGTAACTCGGCCATTTTGACCGGCCTGTGCACTTTCACATCCTCCTCCGGCCACACAACCCGGAGGCCCGACGCTAGACGGTCCGCGATGCCAACACTGTCAGCACCGGCGGGACACTCCAGCAATCGGGCCCCATTGGCCGTGTGCCGGATGCGGAGGCCATCCTCCGCCCCTATTTCTGCCAAGTTGACAGCCGCGCGCGCCTTCGCCATGACGTCGGGGTACGTCAACCCCTTCGCCTGGCCGGCCGGCAGCAGTGTGACCACCACTGCAGCCCGCCGCGGCGCGCGCGACTTCTTCTTCGGCCTCTTTTTCTTCGTACCGGCGGCGGGCGCTCGACCCGGTTGGGGAGCAACCGCGGCCGCCGGAGTTTTGTTCTTGTTTTGGGCAGCGGTCGGTGCCCTCTGCGTTTGAGGGGTCGCCTTGGCCGCTGCCTGCGTCCCAGTTTGTGATTGGGCCGGGGTGGTATCGACCCTTGCCCTCTTTGAACCCCGCTTCACCACCTCAGTCCAGCCCTCATCCATATTGGATGGAGGCGGGGGAAGCGGGCGAGGTTGTGGTTGTGAAGGTTGCGTGGCAGCTTTGGCCCCACCACCCCCTTTCTTCTTTTTATTGGTCCGGGTCGGACCGGCTGGTGCCGGACCCGGGCGTACGTCCGGTGAGGTGAGAGCGACGGGACGCGGCGCAGGTACTGTGGCACCGCGTAGGGCCGCAAGTTCAGCCCTGAGTTCGGCAATCTGCTTGCCGAACTCCGCCGTCAGCTCTCGCCTGATGCGAGCAGCCATCTCATCCGGGTACTCGACGGTCTGCTGCACCCTGGCTCGCGGTGACGCGAGTCGTTTCTCCCTCCGCCCCGGCAGCCACTCGCTGTCAGTCTTCCCGGCCCGCGTCGGCGCCTTGGCCGGCGGCGGGGGAGGAGGAGGAAGAAGAGGCGGCGGCGAGGGGCGCGCCATCCGCGGGGTACGCGCAGCCTCGCGCTCGGCCTCGGCCCGTTCGAAGGCCGCCAGCCTTTCCCTCAGGAGGGTCACCTCGCCTCTGGATCTCTCCAGGTCGGCACGCAACCCCGCGTCTCGACTGATGGCTTCCGAGATGACCGGCATAATCTTGCCAGTCTCTTGGGCCATCTTTTTCAGCACCTGCGCGTATGTCGAGTACCCCCCGGCCTTGTATCTGTACGAGGCCGAGTGAACCTGCCGTCTCAAGGTCTCGAGAGCAACGACAGGGCTCAGCTCCCCGTCGAGCTCCCGGTCAAGCTCACCGTCAGTCGTGCGGGCCGACGCAAAGGACGCAAAAGACGTCGTCGATCGCGCCGGCGAGACGACGGTCCTCTTTTTCTGCCTCGGGGCAGGCTTCGCCGCGACATTCACCTTCGGGATCCTACCCGTCTTTGTCGGCTCGGTGTAGGGCCCGACAGCGGCGGCCGCCCGCCTGAAGGGCCTCGCCTTCCTCGACGTCTCGTCGTCGGAGGCGGAAGTCTCGCTCGTTTCCGAGCTCCGGCGCGCTGCGGACTTCCGCTTGCGCCGGATTCTCCCACTTTGCTCGCCAGAGCAGGCATCGCTCGCGATAGTGCTCGCGAGCGGTGCCCGCTCCGACCCTACGCCAGTAGCATTCTCCGACACAGGGGCCTGGTCGCCTACCCCTGTGCGGGCTTCGCTGGTGGACTCGACGTCCATGTCCTAGCCCGAAGTTGAGGGGAGCAGTCGCATCAGTGCGACTACTCCCAGGCGCTCAACTCCGCGGCTACCCACACGTCACTGCCTTGGCACCGCCCAGGGACTACGTGTGGGGTGGGCCTTCGTCTGAAGCCTAGCTAGAGAATTTAATGAAATTTGATTTCTAGCTATACCGCTAAGGTGTACTTTTTGATAACAAACTGGGATACGGCGGGTCTAAATGCTTCAGTTTTCCTCGAATTTCTCGGAAAGTACTGATCGGAGAACTAAGATATTGGTATCGATAGACGCGTAAAGAAATTGTGCAACTAGAAATATAATGAAACTAAAAAGTTTAGAAAATAAAGAGACGAAAAAATGAATTTGAAATTTAAGATGTTAAAAAATGCTATGAATTTACTATGAATTATTGAGAAAATGTTTAATTTTATGTGTTTTTATAATGAATTTTATTTGTTTACAGGTGCTGAAGGCGGAGCGGAGACAACTAAGAAGATTAAGCAAAATGGATCAACGAAATCGGTCAAAACCGAAGACAAAATGAATTTTATAAGAAAATACGAAAAATACGACTTTGAAGTTAATTTTTTAATAAAAACAGAATGAAATCAATGAAAACTAATGCAGATATACTAATACGAATGACTATCAGTGATGCTAACAAAAAGTTCTGAAGCCTAGCTCCAAGGTTCAACCTACCGACAATAAGAATAAAACAGTAAACTTTTTAAATACAAGCTTTTAAGATCCTGGATTTCATGAAGCAGTAGAGTGCTTTTTTTTATTCTTTTTTTTTTGGACGGGAGGAAATCGCCGGACTTCCACTCGAGTGGGGTATGTGGGGGTTGAACCGCACTAAATCCTCCCGTCGCTCACGCTCGACGTCCGATCCCCGGCCGGGACAAAACCCGGCACAGGGCTGGTAGGGGTGACAGGACGCGTTCGCGATTGTCGCTCACGCCCCGTCGCCGCCGCCGATCCAGTCTTCTCGTGATCATGACGTTTGCAACAACGTTGAAATATCGAGACAACTCAATTAATTAAATATCGCGGTAAGAACCCGTCGAAAATGCATGAAACTATTATAGAAAACCGCGAGTGTCTGAATATAATAATAATAATAATACATGTCGAATAGTTCGAAAATTTTTATCAATCAGTCAATAGTTTCTCCACCTTTTCTCTCATTATCATGCATCATACTATTTGTTTGGCCACAAGCCCGCAAATAGTATTAAAACCTCGTGTCCCACGAGCGAGTATTGAAGATACAATAACTATAATAATAAGCTTTATTTAGATCCATACAAATTACAATAAAAACAGGAGGAGGCTTTTACCCAAAGGAGTGTCTGAATAAGTTTATTAAAAAACTTACCAAACAAAGCAAAACAAATAAGTTGAAAATCTGCATTTTTGTGTTTTCAGTAGGTGTTCTTCCTTCTGTGTGTCGTTTATGATTAGTATTTCAAACCGTATTTATACCTAGTACTTTCTAAAGTACTTTCAATAATATACATATATTTATGTCAAAAAGTAAATAAAACATACTCTTGTTAGTACAATAATAAATCACGCTGAAAAGAGAATTGTAAACACTATTGTCATTTTTAAAGATGAATTTCTTTCTTTGTTCATAAATAGTCTATTTTCTTTGAAACCACATCTTTTATATTACTGGAATGCATTTAGATAAATATTTGTAAAGATATTCTTTTGAATTGTTCATAATAGTCCAGGATCCATGGTAAATTTTTGTACTTGATTACTATCAAGCTAATTTTCCTTGAGTACTTTTATTTTGTTGAGACGCCCAAAAATTTCCTATACCAAACTCTCGATTGTGGTAGCTAACAGAGGTAGCAAGGATATAATATGTCGATTTGATGATTCTCAAATATTTATTACTAACTGAATTTTCTTTTGTTATATCTCAAGATAATTATCTAAATTATTTGAAAAAATATTTGTCCTACAAAATCTATGGTTGGATTAAAGAAGTCCCCTCTTTCCAACATGTGTCGATGACGAGGTCATCATAAATGATTACTAACCAGCTGATTTTTTTTTTTTTACTTAATTAATATTTATATAATTTAACAGATAAATTGTCCTACAAATTTCGTGGTACGTTATCCCGGTCCTATGCCCAGACATTGTTAATACCACAAGACCATTTTTCTCTTTACTAACTGTAGGACAAAAATTTTATATAATAGGTTAGTGTGTTCTTTACCCAAATGAAACAACGTCCTACAAGAAAACAGGTATGTATCACTAGTCCGACAAAAATTGTAATTTTTTAGTTTTCCTATTTGTAAACTGAGATACAGTGGAAAAATGTTTTTTTAAATTTAGATAATTTTATTTTTTAGATACCTAGGTACAAAAATATGTGTATTTATACATATATATAAAAAAAGGTAATCTTCATCAGACTCATCTGATAAATCTTCAGAATCTTCGCCGTCATCTTCATCTATTTCACTTTCCTCACTCGTGATATCTAACTCTTATAATAATGAATTATCATTTATCAATCAATAAATAACAATAGTATTAATAGGTACCTTGTAAGTCAGAAGATAATTTTTCAAATGTTGGACTTTGGGGACCATCCAACCAATAATATTCATATTTACCATCAATTATTGTCCATCCAAAATTTTCTGGCAATTTTTCCGTAGGGCATCGCATGTGTGCATTACGTGCGATGTGATGTACGATTAATGTATGGTACATTGCAGATGAATACAGTTCTTTTAATTTGTTGCAACAATTCTTCTTTTGTTGGTGGCAAACTGGAAGGATCATATCCTACGATTTTATGTTTTAAAATTTTTTCATTATCATTTTTTGATTTATACCCTTTTTCAAATAACTCATACCGTCCTTTGTTCAGATCATTTTTTGTTTTTAATGAATATATTCTGCATACATACTCTTCAAACAATTTTTTTTGTTAATTTTCTGTTTGATTATTAATTTTTTAACTTCTCGTTGAGTGGAATCTACCAAAAAGTCAAAATTTTTTTTGAGACGCTAAAGAAATATAAAAAAAACAGCTGGTTGGTAATCATTTATGTTGACCTCGTTATCGATACATGTTGGAAAGAGGGGACTCTTTAATCTAACCATAAATTTTGTCGGACAAATATTTTTTCGAATAATTTAGATTATTATCTTGAGATTTAACAAAAAAAAACCCAGTTAGTAATAAATTTTTGAAAATAATCAAATCGACATATTCTATGACTGCTGCCTCTGTTAGTTACCACAATTGAGAATTTTCGCATAGGAAATTGTTGGGCGACTCATCGAAACCAAGCTATTCACGAAGATTCAGCTTGATAGTAATTATTTTTACATCAAGGATGTGTACTATTACTTTTAGGCGTAGGACTGGGATAACGTACCACGAAATTTGTAGGACAATATATCTGTTAAATTATATAAATATTAATTGAGTAAAAAAAAAAAATCAGCTGGTTAGTAATCATTTATGATGACCTCGTTATCGATACATGTTGGAAAGAGGGGAATTCTTCAATCCAACCATAGATTTTGTAGGACAAATATTTTTTCAAATAATTTAGATAATTATCTTGAGATATAACAAAAGAAAATTCAGTTAGTAATAAATATTTGAGAATCATCAAATCGACATATTATATCCTTGCTACCTCTGTTAGCTACCACAATCGAGAGTTTGGTATAGGAAATTTTTGGGCGTCTCATCAAAATAAAAGTACTCAGGGAAAATTAGCTTGATAGTAATCAAGTACAAAAATTGACCATGGCTCCTGGACCATAAATCATAATCTTAAAAACTTCGATTAAATAAAACTAGATACAGAATACTTCGTAGTCGAAAATCTAATTCGGCGTCAAAATTCAGTTTTTGTCACAAATGATTCAAAATGAATACCTATGTACAATAAATTAGGTGTACAATAAAATTTACCGGTGAACATTTTAATAATATCTATTTATAGCAAAAAGTAAATAAAAATACTTGTTAGTACAATAATAAATTACGCTGAAAAGAAAACTATAAACACTATTGTTGTATTTAAAATATCAAATTAATTCTTTGTTTAATTTCTTTGTTCATAAATAGTCTATTTTGTATGGAACTATATCTTTTATTTTACTACAAAGCATTTAGAAAATAATTGTAAGGAACATTCTTTTGAAATTTTTACAAATAACAATTCAAATAACTTCGATTAAAAATAATCCGATACACTATTGCAGTGTAGACATCTTTTTATTTTAGTAGTGAAGTATAGGAAGTGGAAAAAATATCACCCTGCAAATAACAGCGGACAAATCTACATACTCTCTTTCTCGTGAAATAAATAAAATGTATAATATACTACAGGGTGATTTCTTAGTGAGGCTACATATTGAAGGTCATGGTAGCTGATGGTTATATACGACCAGTAAAAATATTATTACCAAAGAATATGGCTTAATGCCTTAGTAATCGCAACTTCAAAATATCTAAAATTCTTGCAAAATAATGGTTTTTCGACAGCTGATGGGTGTGGCGGAGGTGTGGGGTGCGCGAGATCACTAGAGGTCATTAGTCAACACTCTTTTAGCCGAAATTGTTTATGTTTGAGATAGTTTTGTCGAATTTAGATTTTAAAAAAAATGTAATTTTACCTATTTTTTGTAATATTCCGTATTAGAACAGAGTACTCATGACCCTCCTGCAATATGTACCTTCTTTAAAAATCACCCTATATATATTATTAGTATACAGCCCATTTGATTACCTACTTTTTCAGAACTTATTTCGACGGCCTCTTTTCGTGTCGAAATCCTTCAAGATCACAACAAAGTGTTTTAAATAACGTTGATCGACTCAGTCGATGCGTGAAAGGCTGATATCTCACGTCATTACTTGCGACGAGGTTACGAGGTTTTTTTCGCTCATTTCCTCTGATTTCCTTTACCTGGGACGTAGATATGCTGGCATCGTGAAGGTAAGAGTATCTTGTCACTATTTTTTTTGGGTTGTGGATTAGTGTCATGATGTTAGTTAATCAGAACGTAACAGTATTAATTATATAACATAGATTTATGCTCAGCTGGGAACTTTGTTCGAATATTTTGTTTTATTTATACCAGTTATGTGACGTGACCTTAGTTCTAAAACTTGTTTACATGTTATTGGAACGAAGTTGCTTATCGCGCGTTATCGAAAGGGGGCTAGACGGAAAAATATCTTACGAAAAGTTGTCACGACACTTTTTTTGTTTTAGATGATTATCGCTGGATAGCGCTGTGATCAAAATCTTTTAAAACACGTTCCTTATCGTTACGTTAGGAAAAAAATATATAAGATATCTTTTAATCGAAAGGAACTTCGTTCTATTCGGGTGTCCCATGTCACCTCTCAAGTTTTTTTATCGTTTCACATTTTACGAAGAAAATATCATTATTTGTTTAAACTCAAATGTACTTAATATCAGTTGAATAATAAAAGATTTAAAAAAAAATTAACAACTCGAATTAAAATTTTCTTAGAAAAATAGATTTTCAAACAAGGTAGCGATTCCGAACAACCTCCAGGCATGCGGTCTAGCCTCGCCATTCAATAAAAATTGACCTTCCCAGACGAGTAGATCTACCTTTAACATCTAAGTAAATATATGTACTGCAATAGCTCATGTCCACGAATTCCTTTGTTCGCGATCTCTTGTGCTCAGTGAAAATGTTACCACACCAAAGTGCACAAAAGTTGCACACAATTCAGCTAGAGGTCACTGTCTTTTTGAGAATAACAGTGCTGCATACAAATTTTGGTGGAATCACGGTAAAACATCTGGACAGCTTCTTAAAGATCGATGACGGCAAATAATTAAAGTATTCCTCTTAAAATATAAGTACTGCTAGAGCTATACTCTTCATAGATACAGAGCCAGGATTATCTCCATTGAGATTTCACACAATAGACGTCGATGCTTCAAATCTTCAAGATGTATGCTCGATGTCTGTACGTTAATCTGACATGAAACGGTATTGACATTTGAACAATAGAATACAGAGCAGAACAAGGCCACAGATTATACTACATGGATTTATAGCTATGCATTACCCTTTAGCAGAAGTATCCTTAAAACTGGGTCGAATATGCTGACTTATGATTTATTTTTTGGAAGGAAGTCCCTTATCGCGCGTTATCGAAAGGGGGCTAGACGGAAATTCTTATGAAAAAGTTGTCACGACACTTTTTTGTTTTAGATGATTATCGCTAGATGGCGCTGTGATTAAAATCTTTTAAAACAATTCCTTATTTTGTTTTATATGATTAATGCTATATGGCGCTGTGATCAAAATATTTTATTTTAACTTAAAAAAATGAAATTTTATTACATTCCCTCACTAACTAATCGAAAGGAATTTCGTTCCATCCGGGTGTCCCTTGACACCTCTCAAGTTTTTTTTTTATTTAACTTGCACTGCATGTAACTATCTTGTTATGTACCATCTAGGCGTAATGTAGTCATAGGAACTCTACTAAACAAGATAAACTAATCGTGTTAACGCTCGTTTTACTTATCTTGGCTTTTTCTTTTCTTTTTTCAGTAGGAGGAAATCACCGGATCCCCACCGGTTATGTGGGAGTTGAACCTCACTAAAACCTCCAACCGCTCACACTCAGCGTCCGAACCCCGGCTGAGGCCAGAACCCAGCACGGGGTTTGGAGGGACGGCGCAACGCGTTATGCGCTCGGCACTCTTTCCCGTCGCGCCGTCCCCACTTATCTTGGCTAGGACTACTTCTACATGACATCCAGTCTAAAGCTTTAACTTAAAGGCTTACCTTATGCGTTTGAAACAATGGAAGCTCGCTTTCGCATTGGTTTGAAAATTGGAAAATCGTGTCGGTTTTTTTTTACAAGCTGACTGGTGCAACGTCGTTTTAGTCACATAAAAATTTAAAGTTAAAAAAAAAATTACAATTAAAGTGTGTCAAATAGTTTCCTAATAGTAAAACAATTCAAAATTGGTTCAGTATATCCAAAGATTACCCATTACAACGCCACAAACATCACATTACATTAATAATATTAAGTACATATATGGCGGGGTGATAACAAGGGAAACCAACTTATTCACCATGCGGGTAGTTGGAAGTGGAGACCTGCTATAAATATAGGCGATGAACTGTTAAAAATCGTTATTTTGAAGTTTTTATTCAAAAGTGTTGGTCATCAAGTGTTCAAGTGGACATTGTGACGTCATTCCTGACAAAACAAAACGAAGATCGACTATTTACAATGTCATTATACCTCAACACACTATTTACGCCGTCATATATAAATTTTCTGAAACTAACTTTCTCTAAATCCCCAATATACACCATATTTTATTGACTTAATCCATGAACTTAACAAACGATATCAGAGCGATGCAGAACTCGTCAAAATCCTCGGATTTGACTCGTAAACGTTTTAGTAATAACTTGAAACTTGGTCTTTATACAGAGTTCGAAATGTAAGGAATTCACGTTGTTCTATTTATATCATTTGGGTTTAATTTTATTGTACATTTTAACTGCTCGAGGGCGCTCTAGAATTTATGTTTTGAAGTAGTGTTTTGTTTTATATTCGCAGTAATTTTTTTACAGATGTTAATTTAATAGAAGAATATGGAGTTGTGGTTTCACATTATGAATGTTTTTTCATTGTTATTTTTATTGTTTCAAATAGTATTATTTTAATCTATCGTTCTGTACTATACTGAAAAACACATTACTGGATAAGGACTAGACATAGTCCACCACTTCACATACACATATATACATTCACATATACACACTTTCCATAGTCTTAAAGAGAGTCCTTAAGGGTAGGCCGTAGGTAGCGGCCCCCCAATGTCTTCTGGCAATGCAGAGGTCCATGAGCGACGGTAACCGCTTACGATCAGGTGGGCCGTTAGCTCGTCTGCCTTTACAACACACACAACCTTATTTAAACAATAATGTAAATTATTGTTTGTCCCTCTTTCAATCTCTTAATGATATAGAAAAACATGAAAAAAATTCAAATTGGTCTAAAAATTCTAATATCACAAACACAAAAGATTTTCGACAACACAAAAATCGCGTAGTTACTTCAATACCTCAAACCTATCTAAAATTCTTTTATCTGCACAAAGTGCACTTGAATGAAAATCTACGTTTCAAGAACACATGCAACGGAAAATTCCTCTTTTGTTAGTCGTCAGAAGCATCTAGAATAGTCAGTGAAATCTTTTGTAGAGCGAGCGTGTTCGTGGAATAGCAATTTGTTCCATAATGGATTGTATTTTCTTTAGGTCTTGCTTTTGTAACGTGTTAAAACATCTTAGTTTAGCGCTTTGAGCCATTTTTAATCTATAATATAAAAATGAATAGCAAAATGTGTTGGTAAGCGCATAACTCAACAACGCCTGGACCAATTTGGTTAAATCTTTTTTCAAAATGGTCGTTGAAGTTCAACGATGGTTTTTACGGCGAGAAAAAATCGAATAGTTGCCGGGAAAAATTAAAAAAAATCGGGTCATAGGGTTCACGCAGACGACGTCGCGGGCAGCAGCTAGTGTATAATAAAAGTAATTTTTAAACGACTCCCCAAAAGGCGGTTATTTATTTGTTTATTCAGTTTTGAAGTTGAAAGTTTATTTTCACGTGTATATTTTTTTGTTAAAAAGCTTATGACTAGTATCTATTTTTTGTCGTTTTCATTTTTAAAAAATGTATTACTTGTTTTAAATGTCATTGCAGAAAAATGTATTGCAATTTCATTATTAATCTTCTTCTTATATCTTATCTTATCTATACATATAATAAAATGATAGAAAAGTCAACATTGCAAAATACATTCTCCCAAGTCAAACAACCGTTGAACATTTTGATGGCGCGATTCAGAATCCATACATTTAGTTCTGTAAAAAAGTCAGCTTTGTCCGGGATAAACTCGAAAACTGCTGCACAGATGTACTTCAAATTTGGCTAGAATATAGCTTAGAAGTCGGGTCAACACATAGGCTATATATTATAGTGCTATCATGTCCGAGGAACGGGATATAAATATAATAAATTTCATTACACAATTTTAGAGCAACGACATCTATCGGCGTTCAAGTCAAATTTCATGTTGAATCATTTTTTTATTAGTACGAGAGCTAGCAACGTCGGGAAAACAAACATTTCAGTAAAGCCAGTTTTTATTTTTATATATGCTATCAGTTGGCAAATTAATTTTGGATTTTAGGTCCTTAAAAAGCTTCATTAAAAAAGTAATAATTCAGAATTAGCGTCTGGCACAGAAATACAACAAAAAAATATCTGGCAATAATAAATTTATGTAGCAAAAAGTATAATAAAAATAAATTAAAGAAAAAAATGTCTTTAAATAATTTGAAAAATCGGTTTTTTATCCGTACTCTATCACTACCGGCTACTACTTAAGTACTAGAGTAGACATTCCGTATCGATAAATACTCTGTCAAAAACGTTGCAAGCTCTTATAACATAATTTAAATTTGATTGTGTCATTTTTGGCACTGTCAATGGTTTTTTATTAATTGTCATAGATGCAAGGAGTTCTGTTCCTTTTTAAAAATTGTGTCTTTAATTCGTTTCGGAGAGAAATAAAATCTATACATATAAATAAACTAGCTGGCCCGCGCAACTTCGTCTGCGTCACTTAAGGAAATTTTCTCACCGTTAAAACCTTCCTTGGACTTCTAAGAATATTTCAAGATTCAAATAAGCCAAATCGGTTCAGTCGTTTTCGAGTTTTAGCGAGACTAACGAACAGCAATTCATTTTTATATATAAGAGATTTCATTAAACAATTTTAGAGCAACGACATCTATTGGCCTTCAAGTGAATTACATATGGAAGCAATTTTTTTGTTGATATGAATAATTTAAATTTGATTATGTCATTGTGGGACAATGTTTTCTATTTGCTAACTAGATGGCGTTGGCGTATAAATTTGAATTATTCTGAATCACGCTATTATTTCGTACACCAAATGTCAAAACTGAGGTTACCTGCTTTGCTATAAGTTGTTTGCTGTAAGTGTGGTTGGTCAATTTGAAATACTTAGCAATCATTAATTTATTATTTAATTTCGACTTAAAATTATTAAAATGCATGGAAAAGGATATCTAATTTATCCGAATGCTCAAACGATACTCGAAGGAAAAGGTTAGCTCGATGTGTAGAGACCGCCGTTGAGCGTGAAGCTAAGTTGGCTACTCTTCGAGAACACATAGCAGAAACTCAGTCGATCGAAGATCTTGAAGAGCAGGATACTCAGTTAAGGAGAGATCACTCTCAACCTGCTCTTTCACGTCGTTGGAGACTGATGAGCAGCATGAATAGCGTAGTGCAGCTGCTCAGCAGCGTTACCAGGACGTACGTGACGATACTTCTGCTTATGTATCGCAAGACCGGGACGGAATGCAAGAGTTGCAAGAGCAACCGTGGCTAAATAAGGAGGGAAGTGGATTCATGTATAATGTTGCGATTAACTACGTCGTACACGGAGATATTGGCATCTTAGAAGAAGTGTGCGCCCTCTGTCAAGCCCGCAAATGGAGAGGGGAGCCCAATGGGATGTGTTGTGCATCTGGTAAGGTACGCTTGGAGTCTGCAAGACCCACCAGAACTGTTGAAACTCTTACTAAGCAGCGAACGTCCAAAATCCAGCCATTTTTTGAAAAACATCCGAGCCAGCGCCTTCCAGATGACTTCGTTTGGTGCAAATCAAATCGTTGAAACAGGATTCATGCCGGCATTCAAGATCCAGGGACAAGGATACCATCAAATTGGTTCGCGGCTACCTACAGATATTCCAAAATTTTTGCAAATTTATTTTGTGAGTGATTTTGAAGAACAAGCATACCTTCGAAGTAGATCCATCCCCAATTTGGACGTGCTCAAGAATTCTCCGATGTCCTTCTTAGTCTTGGTTAAGGTACTCTACCAGAGGAGAGAGGCGGACAGGAGTTGTATCCAGCTTAGAAGAACTCATTCGCTGTGTGTACAACGACATCAGTCGTATATCACACCAGCAGAATTCTTGGGTGTGTGAGTAAGCCATTTTGACACCCTGATCAGGCTGCACCAATTGACGAATGCATTCTCTCAGAAATTGAGAGAAATGAAGTGGTCTACAACTATATAAATACTGTCGTCGAGCAAGATGATGCCACACATTATCCTGTGGAATTTTTGAACTCTCTGTCAGCAAGTGGACTTCCAGAGCATACTATCAAGCTGAAGGTCGGTTTCTCGATTATGCTTCTTCGGAAACTAACTCCTACAAAGTTGTGTAACGGGACCCGCGAAATTATCACTTTTTATTCTTCAATTTAAAAAAAAAACAGTCTTATTCTGTTACTCTGCTTAGTGTAGAAATGAAAGGTAAAGAAGAAAACCAATAAATTAATGTTATTTTAAAAGATATAATTATTGGTATATTATTATGGTGATGTACATAGCATTCGCGCAGACGACGTCGCGGGCAATAGCTAGTCTGTAATACAATTATTGTAATACGAGGTTTAAGAAAAGTCCTGTATGGGTAGGTGATAGATAACGGCCCCTCTTTGCCCTGGCATTGCAGAGGTTCATGAGCGACGGTGACCGCTTACCATCAGGTGGGCCGTAAGCTCGTGTATCTATTAAGCAATAAGAAAAAAGAGGTGGTGAAAAGAGGTGATTTTTGACCGACTTACAAAAAGCAGGAGGTACTCAATTGGTCTGTATTTTTTTTAACGTTTGTTCCTCGATACCTCTTGTTTGGGTGTACGGATTTGAATGATTCTAGTGTCAGATGAAAGGTTATGGTCCAAGGTTTTTTTTTTTTTTTTTTATTTAGTTGGAGGAAATCGCCGGATGTCGGAGTTGAACCTCACTAAAACCTCCAACCGCTCACACTCAGCGTCCGAACCCCGGCTGAGGCCAGAACCCAGCACGGGGTTGTGCGGGGTGGCGCGACGCGTTACGCACTGCGGCACACTTTCCCGTCGCGACACCCTCTATGGTCCAACGTAGGTCCCATTTGATTTTTTTTTTAAGATCGAACAAGTACTTTTGGATCTGTGTTTAAAAATGTGTATTTTGAAAGGACAAAATTTCACGATTTGCTATGCGTTTTTGTGTGTATTTCTTTTTTCTTTGATCCGATTTTGATGATTATTTTTTGTCAGAAAGCAGAAATTTAGAGCATTATCTATATCTATACTAATATTATAAAAAGGAAAGATTTGTTTGTTTGTAATGAATAGGCTCCGAAACTACTGGACCGATTTCAAAAATTCTTTTACCTTTGGAAAGCTACATTATCCCCGAGTAACATAGGTTATATTATATTTAAAAAAAATTAAGGATCCTTACTAAAACTCGAATAATGTAACATAAGGTGTAAAAAAATGACCTGAAATATTCGTTACATTGCGTGCGCTGCGAAAACTATTGATGATAGAACAAAATGATGTACTGATGTAGGTACTCATAAAACAAAATGATGTTTTTAGGTCTTAGTAAAACAAACAAAAAGTTCTCGACAGCATATATCTAACTATAATAGTTTAGTCACAAGTTTTATGTTTATAAAAATAATATTTCGTCCGAAGATTGAATTTAACGTTAAATGAGTATCGTTACATTAAACCTTATCCAAATTAAGTATTATGTTATCAAGATTATTAATGTAGAAGTAAATTACTTTTTGTTTTATTCCAATTGGACTTTTCCTTTAGAAGTTATTACGAGTATAAAACGCAATGAATATGTGGGTGCACAGCGGACCTCGAAAATAATTCGATGGCGTTGCGAGTACTGTTTGAACCCCTTTGTAACGCAGACGAAGTTGCGCGGGTCAGCTAGTTAAGTAATAATATACTCTAATGAAATACACCTAATTTCTTTTACTTATTCATTTTGAATCACTTGTGACAGACACTGAATTTTGAATACGATGGTCGACCACTAAGTATTCTGTATCTAGTTTTATTTAATCAAAGTTTTTAATATTATGATTTATAAACAATTCAAAAGAGTATTCTTTACAAATATTTTTCTAAATGCATTCCAGTAATATAAAAGATTTGGTTTCAAAGAAAATAGACTATTTATGAACAAAGAAAGAAAGAATTTGATCTTAAATGACAATAGTGTTAACAATTCTCTTTTCAGTGTAATTAATTATTTTACTAACAATAGTATTTTTGTTTACTTTTGCTTTAAATATATGTTTGACTCTTTCTTTAGAAAGTACTAAGTATAAATACGATTTGAAATACTAGATAATCATAAACACACAGAAGGAAGAATACCCACTGAAACGCAAATATGCAGATATTCAACTTATTTGTTTTGCTTTGTTTGGTAAGTTTTTAATATCTTAAAAAAAAAATTCTTCTTAATGGTGAAGAGAAAATTTCTTCATAAAAGTAGTTGGTACGAAGTTCCTTATCGCGCATCGAAAGGGGGCTAGACGGAAAAAAATGTTACGAAAAGTTGTCACGACACATTTTTGTTTTAGATGATTATCGCTAGATGGCGCTGTGATCAAAATCTTTTAAAACACATTCCTTATCGCGCGTTACGTTAGGAAAAAAAAATTATAAGATATCTTTTAATCGAAAGGAACTTCGTTCTATTCAAGTGTCTCATGTCACCTCTCAAGTTTTTTTATTATTTTTGTTTTTGGAAAAGGGGTTCGTTCGGCCTTCTAATCAGTAGCCAGCTCTGCAGCTCCGAGTTGGGGTATATCTCGAGAACTCTGGACCAAATTTTCAGTTTGCCTCAAATACCTTTTTTTTGAGTTGGAGGAAATTACCGGATTCCAACCCGACCCGCGGGTGGGATATGTGGGAGGAGTTGAACCGCACTAATATACGTCCAACCGCTCACACTCAGCGTCCGAACCCCGGCTGAACCAGAACCGAACTCGGGGTTACGAGGGACGGCGCGATGCGTTACTACTACTCTTTATAATATTGGTGTAGGTAAAAAAAAATATAAAAAATGCTTTGAAATTTGAAAAACGCTTAAACAAATGTTTCATTATTATTTATCAAGTGCTTAAATATAAAGTTCCATGGTTTTAACTTAATATTAAGAAATCCCATACAAACTTTCAACCCCTGCACCCCTTTCTTTCGCACGGTTACCGTCACTCATGAACCTCTGCAATACCAGGGCATTGGGAGGCTGTTACCCATCACCTATACAGTACTTTTCTTAAGCCTCAATTTCATTTTTACCCCTTGAAAAACGTAACGTGGCTCTCAAATGGATGAACAGATTTGTAGTTATGTTTAATGGAAAACAAGATGGCGACCACAACAAAATGGCCGTCTACATATTGTCTTCACAACTCTATCAGCGTTTTATAAAAACATTTCCACGCTCATTTAAATAAAATCAAATCAAAATAATAATAAAATATTATAAACAACACAAAGAATACTTTCATGCATTTAGAACGGATACTTACTACGATATATATATTTAATTAATTGAGTTGTCTCGATATTTCAACGTTGTTGCAAACGTCATGATCACGAGAAAATTTGATACTGCGGGTCGATTTACGAGCAAACAAATATGTCTACCCTCTTTCTCGTTTGCTTTTGGGTAGTACCATAAACCATAAAAATATCATAAAAAATCGCATATAGTATGGTGAAAGTATCATAGAAAACCGCGAGTGTTTGAATAAGTTTATAACACAAAGAATGTCATTAAAACAATTGATCAAAAATAAAATACCAGCTCGCTTTATTTACAGGTCATTAGTGTATCTAATTGTTGCTTTAACAATAGTTTTTGCCGTTTTCCTTTGAAATACTAGGTATATATACCTACGCTTTGAGACACTAAATAGAAATATACTGTTAACTGAAGGAGTCAGTACTGAAAATTGACAGTCAGCAAAATGCAATATTTTAACTTATTCGTTTTTCTTTGCTTGGTGAGTTTGTTAAGCATTGATTTAACCTACGTAACGAAAAGAAGAGTTCTTTTTGTGGTTATATTTTTTTGATTCATATAACCGCAATTTATTGATTTTTAAATGTAGTTTTTTAAATAATGTACCTAGTTATTAATTTTAACGTGCTGTTTTTATGTGGGTGAACCAATTTTGATGTTTTTTTGTAACTTTTTAAAGATAATTGATATTTTTGAATTGTATTTTTTTTCAGATGTACTGCGTCGTGATAACTCCAATCTTCGCTCAAAAAGAGGGAGACCAATATCTCTGTGACAGCGTCGGAGTCGGCCTCAATGTCTTAAGTAAATGAGAAACTGAAATTATTACTTTTTATTTTACGAAGATTTATCCTTCCTTTTTTTAACACATCCTTTTCAATATTTCAAATCACAATCAGTGGCGTGAAGTAGACGAAAATAATAATATATATGCATTGCGTACCTTAAATTCCGAAATTGGATTAATAAATGACAACCAAAAATGTTATAATGCGGTATACTGTACTGTACCAACCTATTACTGCCCACAGTTGGGCTCAGGTCTCCTCAGAAGAGGGATTAGGCATAGTCCACCACGCTTGCCCAGTGCGGATTGGGGACTTCACATATCTTCAAAGGATTTTTAGAACCCTTGTCCGATATGTAGGTTTCCTCACGATGTTTTCCTTCACCGTTTGTAGTCAGTGGTGTTGTTAAAAATTGCACATAAATCTTTTTCATATTTAGATTTAGAGGTACAAGCCGGCCGGATGCGGTGCGGACATTTAAACTGAGAGAAAATGTAATCAAATTTATCGAAGGATTTAAGTTTGTCAAAATGTAAATCAAATCTATATTTCTGCATTAAAATATAATTAAGACAACCATGCATGCCACTGATTACATAAAAAATGGTCCAAGATGAAAATCTCATCATCCCATTTAGTGTAGTAATTTGTATTAGAATAAATCATTGTATCTACGTATAATCTATACTAATACTAGCTGACTCGCGCAACTTCGTCTGCGACGAAAAAAAAATTAGGGGTGGACTACCCCTAACATTTAGGGGATGAAAAATAGATGTTGGCCGATTCTCATAGGTACCGGATAAGCACAAAAAATTTCATCAAAATCGGTCGAGCCGTTTCGGAGGAGTTCAAGTTCGAACACCGTGACACGACAATTTTATATATTAGATTATAAAGCTGAAGAGTTTGTTTGTTTGTTTGTTTGAATACACTAATCTCAGGAAACACTAGTTTGATCTGAAAAATTCTTTCATTGTTCGATAGTTCTTTTACAGGTTACAATGTATCCCTTTGTAACGCAGACGAAGTTGCGAGGGTCAACTAGTGAACTATAAAATGGCTAATTCATCTTACGAGGAGATTTAAGCCCAGAAGGGGCCAAATAGGTTCAACAACTTTTGGGACATTGTTATGTTAATAAGAGATGTAGGGACACATTGTCAACGTTGCTAAAAGTAGTATGACGATATTATTTGTATTAAGAAGCCAGTTGCCGTTCCCCATTAGAGTAGGTCATGTATTAAGTTTAAGTAGTTATAACAATGTTGTGAATAAAGAGTGCAGTGAACAGAGGACTTATTATTTATATTCATTGTGCTCATATATGGAGCCTACCCAGACCTACATAAATATACCGTTATTAACATCGGTTATTAACAAGAGATAAGAATGGATTCAAAATCGGTTTACAAAAGACGCCTATTTGTAGTGAAAATACAGACACACTTTATTTTTAAAAAGTTTTTATTTTTTTCTTCACATAGGATGTGATCCAAATCCCTTAAACTAAAATAGTGTTGTTCTATAACCAATAAAAAAAAAACAATAGTTTTATAGAAATCGTTAAACATTATTTAGAGATCATTATTTTTCCCAACCCTCATAAAACGTCTTTTATATTATATCTGTGTCAATAGTTTTAACTTATTAAAACACTAGGTGACCCGCGCAACTTCTTCTGCGTCACAGAGGGATACAACATAGCCTATAGCCTTCCTCGATAATTAGACTTTCCAACAGTGAAAGAATTGTTAAATCGGATCAGTAGTTCCTGAGATTAGCGCGTTCAAACAAACAAACAAACAAACTCTTCAGTTTTATAATATTAAGTATAGATTATAGTATAGATTTTACTGTGTAGGAGGTATTTAGCTTTACTTTACCTTAAAAAAATATTTGTTGAATAATTTACTGAATTAAAGCAGTACAAAATTAGCCTATAGTTGGAAGGTTCAGATTTCAAGCATATTTGCACAAATGTTTCAAAAAATCAGAAAATAAATCATTATTTTTTGCAATAATTAATTAAAATTGTTTAAAATAAGCTTATTATAGCAGTTAATGAAAAATTGTTGGAAGTTATTTTGCGGTTAAATCAATAAATTTAGAATAAGAAATACACCATATTTCCTACTAAGTTCCTGTGGAAATGATTTAGTAATGGCAAAATGAATATGGAAGATACAATATATTAATAGACTATGTTGTCGAAAATAGAATAATATCATTAACATGACCTTAAATGATTTTTAAAACATAATAAAAAAAATTGTATAAATCTATCTATGTCTGTGTTTAACTGTCACTATCTATTATGTATGTGCCAACTAGGGAGGTGTGGAACTGAAGTCGTGGTGGGGTAGTGGTCGAAGCGCTTCCTTCCGAACGGGAGGTCGCGGGTTCAAAACCGGCCGGCTTGTACCTCTAAATCTAAATGTGAAAAAGATTTATGTGCAATTTTTCACAAAACCACTGGCTAAAAACGGTGAAGGAAAACATCGTGAGGAAACCTGCATGGCGGAAAAGGATTCTAAAAATCTTTTGAAGATATGTGAAGTGCCCAATCCGCACTGGTCAAGCGTGGTGGACTATGCCTAATCCCTCTTCTGAGGAGACCTGAGTCCAACAGTGGGCAGTAATGGGTTGGTGCAATACAGTACAACTAGGGAGGTAACGAATGTTTTTGAAAATTCAATTAATACTGATTGTTCATTTTTTTTAATGCCATGTAGGTACACGAGCTAACGGGCCACCTGATCGTAAGCGGTTATCGTTGTTCATGGACTTCTGCAATGTCAGGGGACGCTGCGGGGCACAGCCAGGTAGGCTTAAGGACTTTCTTTAAGCCTCGTTCGAAGCAGAACCACTCATATTCATATTATCAAAAGCTTTGTATCAGATTATAAATGTTCTAAGAAAATTATAAAATGTGGTATTAGTGAACATTGTTGGAATCTCCAACATAACTTATAATGATTTAAAAAGTTAATGTTTATTTCTATTCTATTTTTAAATTATTTTGAACGAGAAAGTCATATAATTTTTCACACCATCAGGAAGATCAGACCCTCAGTTCCACCTAATATACAACCACAACCAGCGCCACAGCTCCAAATAAACTTTAAATATATGCAATAATATTTTACATTTGAATATAGATTCAAAAACAATGCGCCAAAAAAAAAATATATTTCTATAAGCGATTACGAACAAAATAATAGGCTATTATGATTTCAAAACAAATATACTAACAACTGCACAAAGAACACATTCTTACAAATATAATATAAACAATTAACTTTACGTTTTTTCTGTGAAAATTATTCACTATTGTTAAACTACTTTTGTTTAGTCTTTTATTAAACGGCCAATCGTCATAGGTGTATGACCTTTTCTTTTGAAAGTACTAGGTATATAAAGGGTGTCCCAAAACTATGCGACATAAACGGGAAGTAGGTACCTTAAATATTAGAGAGGATGTTTTACTGAAAGGAAACATTATTTTATTTTTGACGTTCAATAATACTGCATTCACAGATTTTCCGTAAATTGTTTGGTTTGTCTGAAAATCGAGCTAACAAAATCGGTAAAAATTAAAACACCCTGTATTTTTATGATGCCAATCGAAAGAACAGTTAATTACGAATATTTTTTGCTAACAAACATAGTGTCTAGTCATAGTGGGTAGACCAATTAATTATCAAACGGTGTTTCATAGTTTTGTTTTTGTCGGCCGTCACCGTCATATGTTTTTATGAGCGTTGGACGTTGGTGAGCCAACGAAGTCATGGTGGAGTGGTCGAAGCGCTTCCTTCCGTACGAGAGGTCGCGGGCTCAAATCCGGCCGGCTTGTACCTACCTCTAAATCTAAAATGTGAAAAAGATTTATATGCAATTTTTCACAACACCACTGATTATAAGCGGTGAAGAAAAACATCGTGAGGTAATCTGCATATCGGAAAAGGGTCCTAAAAATCCTTTGAAGATAAGTGAACTCTCCAATCCGCACTGAGCAAGCGTGGTGGACAATGCCTTATCCGTCTTCTGAGGAGACCTGAGCCCAACAGTGGGCAGTAATGGGTTGGTACAACAGTTTACAGCTTACAGCTTTGACCATTTGTAAAAAAATGTTTCGAAAACTTTTGACATACATTCTGTACTACAGACATTATGTATATTTGATATGGTTGATTTTGTCTCAATGAGCGACTACAGCGATTTGGGTGAAGATTAATTTCTGCATAATAAATATTTTGTATACTCTTTAAGCTTGTGGGTTATTTATAAAAAAATAGGTATATGATTTCAAAGAAAATAAAATACTACCAAACATGTGTGCAAAGTAAAATATTGTTTAAAAACATATTTATTTATTTTACTTTATTAAATCAGTGTTTATTGTTATTTTATTTTTTTATTTTTTCCTAATATACGTAATTTTATAACGCACACTATTATAATTACAATCTAGTCTAATTCAGCTAAGGCCGCCCATTGATACACTCTAAGTTTTGGTAATGTATAACTATGTACATAATTGTGGTGTTTCAATAAAGACTTTTTGTATTGTATTGTACTTTTCTTTTTTTGTTACAAAAAATGCCCATTGTCACAAATAGGTGTAATGAACCGTTCTTTGAAAGTACTAGGTATATATACGATTTGAAATACCAGCTAGTCATACATTACCTACTGGATGAAGAGTGTACTTAGTGTAAATTATATTAATCCGCAAAATGCAGGTTTTTAATTTAATATTTTTGCTTTGCTTGGTAAGTTGTTGAATATAAAAAGGACTTTAAATATATAATAATACGGATATTTTAAAGTCCTGAACATTCTAGACTCTCGCTAGACTTGGGCGAGTGTTTTTTTACAGTTTTGACTTTCCTATCATTTTATTATATGTATAGATTGTATGTTAAACTTCGATTGTGACGAGTATCTAATAAGTACGGTTGATTCTAAAAGTGATTTTAATCCGAAAACTTAGGTCACTGTCTTTGAACACTTTACTGATCAAAACCTGTTTAACTGATCTATTATATTTCTTTTTTTTTTTATTGCCACGTAGGCAGACGAGCCAACGGGCCACATGATCAAAAGTGGTTACCGTCGCTCATAAACCTCTGCAATGTCAGGAGACATTGAGGGGTCGCTACCTACGACCTAACTTTAAGGACCCTCCTCAAGCCTCGTTTGAAGAAGGACAAGTCATAGCGCTCTGGGAATACCGATTTTAATTTAAATTTATCCCAGTAACGTTACTTTTTGTTTTAGTAACCTTATATAATGTTAACTGTGTAATTTTGAACTGTATTCCAAATATAACTTTTAAATTGTGTTGTTTTCAAAAAATGTCGTGTATATCAATAATTATAGGCATTCATATAAGATCTGTTATCATGTAACTTACACATATGTATAAGCCTTTTATGTCTACTGTTGGTGTACCTAAATATTAATATATTAATTATATATTTCAGATGTTCTGCACCATAATATCTCCTATCACTGCGGAAGGTGATAAAACTCTTTGCGACAGTATTGGAGTGGGGGCCAATGTCGGGGACGGTCTGTTAGATAAATAATAATGAATGAAATAAATTCAAATTATGAGTTTTATTTTAATTATTTATTAAAGAGGGACGCATCAGTTGTTTGTTTGTCTCGCACTTACAACAACTATTTAATTTTTTTTTTGAAGTGGATACGTCTTTAAAATTACTTCCATTGGGAGACAATCCCAACGAATGATAACAAAACCAGGAGATACAGTTTAGTGTTGTAGCTACATATCTATCATCTCCATCCAAATTTCAGTTTCACCACTGGATAGCTAAAGAATTAAAGAATTTATTACGCTAAGTAAGGACTGTAACACATCGCGTGCGAGGGAGGGGGCAGCCTCGCCAATTTGAAGGTCATTTTGCTATATTTTTTTTATTGCCATGTAGGCAGACGAGCTAACGGCCCACCTGATAGTAAGTGGTTACCGTCGCTCATGAACCTCTGCAATGTCAGGGGACACTGAGGGGTCGCTACCTACGACCTAACTTTAAGGACCCTCCTCAAGCCTCGTTTGAAGATATATCGAGATTTCCAATTATTATAACTTTCGACTCGGTAAGCTATGAAGTTCGAGCGGACGATTCAATTTCCAATCGTCAGCTCTTGTCAAAATCTATTGATAATAATATATTTATTAGTCCGGTCATTTTAGACAATTGAAATAAAGAAAATTCCGACAAAGCCAAATTTTCGTAGAGACCTTAGGTTTACCACAAGGAATAAAGTGTCAAAAGTCCCAGTCAGTCCCATGTGAGCTTAGGGACTTATTCGGGGCCCAAGGTAAAAATTTTAGGTTTTTTGGATTTTTCTCGAAAACGGTAAGTTTTATCGAAGAAGTACCTCAGAACAAAGTTGTAGATCTTAAAATTCTCCATAAAAATGGTCCCTATGATTTTTTCTCTAAGACCCACTATTTCCCAGATATTACGCTTGTAAGAATCACGTTCTACATAGTATGCACACATATGCCACGTATATACATATTTAGGTACTCAATATGTTCAGTATTTACGTAGACATTATGGTCATACAGTTACGGTAGTATTTGATGGCTATAGTGACACAACAAAGAACATAAAAGCTGCAGAACAACGTCGTCGTGCTACAAAAACATCCTCAGGTACCGACATAATGTTTGATGAATTTATGACAGTTCCAGTTAATCAACAACATTTTTTTGCAAACTTTAATAATAAATCTCTAAACAGCTGAAAATATTGCCGTGAAACAAGCTCCGAATGACGCCGATGTCCTCATATTTGAAACAGCAATAGAACAATTTAATGCAAGAAATACTACTATTGTAGTAGGTGAAGATGTTGATTAATTATTACTACTCACTGCAAGGACTCCATCTGATAAAATTATTTACTTTTTAAAACCTGGGAAGGTGCAGCAACGGACAGAAATATATTCTTCTAAAACTTTATCAGCTTATCCAAAATGCCAAAACTTTATTTTATTTTTACATGCGATAACCGGGTGCGATACTACGTCAGCAATGTTTAGAAGGGGCAGTATTAAAAAAATGATTTGATTGACTGCGCAAAAGTATTTACAGAAATTAATTCTTCACCTCAAATACTAATTACTAAAGGAATTCGGTTTCTTCTTGCGGTTTATGGAGCTCCAAAAAAAATTGATTGCATAGATACGTACAGATATTTAACATTTGTAAAAAATACACGAAACAAAAAGCAAGTACAGCTATCTTGTCTTCCTCCAACATCGGCATCTGCTACTCAACATTTGTTTCGAGTATACTATCAAGTTCAGACATGGCAAGGCAATGAACTGAACCCTTAAGACTGGGTTGGAAATTGATAAATAATACTTTGGAACCGATTCGAACTTTACTGCCCCCTGCTCCAGAAAAACTTCTTAACACTATTTTTTTGCAATTGCAAGAAAGGTTGTAGTGCCAAATGTGGCTGTAAAAAAGTAGGGTTGCAGTGTTCTCCAGCGTGTACCAATTGCCAAGGTGTCTCTTGCTCAAATGTTCAATTAAATACAAGAGAGGAAAATTCATGTGATTTTGATGAAGAGACAACTGATTCATCTTCATTTGAACAATTTCTAAGCGTTCATCAACAGGAAGGAGAAGAAGAAGAACAAGAAGTAATTGAAGAAAACATGATTGTTGAAGTTGAATATGAAGAGTATGAGTCAGATTAAAGTAATAAAAAAAAGTTAGAACGACAGTTAAACTCAGTAACCCATATCAATAATCTTCATACTATTAAATAATTATTGTTCCTGAAAATAACGTCATAAAGGTTCGGCCCTGTGGTTCCACAGGGCTAGGGTGACGCCACCTGCAGGGGCCCAAATCGTGGTTGGAGGCGTCCCAATAGAGGTCGGGATGCGATTGAAGTACCTCGGCCTCATACTGGACAGCCGTTGGACCTTCCGGGCCCACTTTAAAGAACTCGTCCCCCGATCGATGAGGACAGCCGGCGCACTGAGCCGGCTGCTCCCGAATCTCGGGGGGCCAAACCCTGTCGTGCGCCGCCTCTACGCGGGGGTGGTGCGTTCGATGGCCCTGTACGGCGCGCCCGTTTGGGCCGGACCGGGAAACCGGACAGCAACCGTTGTCCGGCTCCTGTACCGGCCGCAGCGCGTCGTAGCTATCAGGGTCATCCGCGGATACCGCACCGTCTCCTTCGAGGCGGCGTGCGTGCTGGCGGGGACGCCGCCCTGGGATCTGGAGGCGGAGGCGCTCGCCGACGACTATCGTTGGCGTTGCGACCTCCGTGCTCTGGGCGTTGTGCGTCCCCTCAGAGCCGCGGTACGGGACCGGAAGGCCCAATCTCGGTGGAATAGGCCTACCGGGGATACCACGTTAAAAAAAACGCACCGAGTACACTACCTCACAGGTGGTGTGGAAATGTATGCATATTATGTAGAACGTGATTCTTACAAGCGTAATATCTGGGAAATAGTGGGTCTTAGAGAAAAAATCATAGGGACCATTTTTATGGAGAATTTTAAGATCTACAACTTTGCTCTGAGGTACTTCTTCGATAAAACTTACCGTTTTCGAGAAAAATCCAAAAAACCTAAAATTTTTACCTTGGGCCCCCAATAAGTCCCTAAGCTCACATGGGACTGATGGGGACTTTTGACACTTTATTCCTTGTGGTAAACCTAAGGTTTCTACGAAGATTTGGCTTTGTCGGAATTTTCTTTATTTGATCACTATTTTTATGTCTAAAATGACCGGACTATATGTTACGCTAGACGCTATAGAGTTAGTGCGTATGAAGTTTACTTATGTTCAAAAAATATTCTTGAAATTTTATCTGTCTATATACTAATTTAAAAAACACAATATTATTTTAATTATGATGTAAACACTTCTAGATTCTAATTCTTTAATTTAATTTAGTTATTAACATGCAGATATTTTTTAATATACTTTGATCACATAACTCCTTTTTCTAATTATTCCACATTATATTATTTCCACGTAACTTCATCTACTACAATGTAACACATAAATCTTCCTTGAATCATTATTTCTTAAAAAAAGCTGCATTAAAATCCAGACAGACAAACAGTGGAAGCGATATTTTATACCTACTACCTAATGGTGTAATAATTTATTTTAAAAATAAAGGCAACTCTTTAGGTACACACTTTTAAGATCCTGGATATCATGTAGCTATAGAGTATTAGCTAATACAAGTAAAACGAGCCCAAACACGACGGGTTTATCTTGTTTAGCACACGACTTCCTAATACAACCTTCCGAATCTGCGTGCGGAAACCGGACTTGCAAGATTCCACCTCAACTTACATAGTTACATCCAGTGCAAGTTTATTTTGGTCGGGAAGTGGGGTATGTGGGGATTGAACCGCACCAAAACCTTCCACCGCTCACACTCGACGTCCGATCCCCGGCCGGGACAGAACCCGGCACGAGGCTGGTAGGGGTGACAGGACGCGTTCGCGATTGATGCTCACGTATCGCCCCGTCATCCCCGGACGTCGGTGAAGCGACCACCGGCTCCCTTGGTAGGCGGGCCAATCGAAGCCCGCCGAGATAGGTCCGCGTGATGGAAGGTCTCCCTCGGCTCAGGCCGGGACAGAACCAGCCTGGGTCGGGGAGCGCGGCTTACCATCCCCCGGTAGCTGGTAGAAAGGGTGCGTGCTGAGGCCTAGCGCAGTACCCCTCAATATATAGCTTGTAAAAAAACATAAACTAAGCATAAAAGAACGTAGCCAAACAATCATAGTCTGATGTATTACGATAAATTAAATAAATAAAAATAATTCCATCTAATATTTACTCAACAAACCACCAGTCAAATACCTGTGCAGTACACATAAAATATTAAAAGGGTCAAAACCAAAGAAACGGTGAATCGTAAGTTAAAGAGACAAAGGGCGAACGTCTGAGTTTACAAGTCAAACATCCCAAGGGAACGATTGCCAGGTCTGAAACTTTACCGTCAAATTTACACTCCTGTGGCTTTCCCGTTCACTCGAGGATTGAAAACGAATGAAATAAAGAAGTATTTGATTGCAATTGTATTTTCAAAGGATATGAGATCCTGTATCTTTTTCAAGCCCAGAAAATTTGGGATCGAAATTATACAATATAGAAGTGAAAAATCAGCCTTACCTCACATTATAGGTATTTTTCAATGATTTCATCAGTAAAATACTCGTATTTACAATTATTAGGGTAACAAAACTGTGCAACAATACGGAGTCTAAATGGATACATAATATACCATGGAGCTGATAGCGCAGGACCGACCGTTGTGACGAAGTTTGGGGGAAGCCTATGTCCAGCAGTGGACGTCTATAGGCTGATGATGATGGAGACTAAAGGTAGCCTTAACAACTTCTGACTTCTTCTACTTATCCTGCTAGTATTCTACTTCTACATTATATCTTGGATCTTAAAAGCTTGTATTTAAATGTATTAAATAATAATTGGTCTATTCTTAAACAGTAGAAGTCGGAATTTTTAATTTGGTAAGATTTTTCATTGAATTGTAGCTTTGATGCTATAAGTGGTTTGAAAGAAAGAAAGAAAGCAAGTTAGTGGTCATCATTTGCTATTCTATTGCAAAAAGTGGAGGGGTGTGAATGAGAACTTTCTCCTCTCGACTCTACTGGAAAATGTTATGGACCCTGCTTTCTCTCAGAACGTTTATACAAATTGTAATTAGGATAGAGCTGTTCTGACCCAATCAGTGATGCTTCGATTCACTTCATTCAGTGTTTGGAACGAAGTTCCTTATCGCGCGTTATCGAAAGGGGGCTAGACGGAAATTCTTATGAAAAAGTTGTCACGACACTTTGTTTTAGATGATTATCGCTAGATGGCGCTGTAATTAAAATCTTTTAAAACCAATTCCTTATTTTGTTGTTTTATATGATTAATGCTAGATGGCGCTGTGATCAAAATATTTTATTTAAGTTAAATAAAACTTTATTACAATTCCCTCACTAATTAATCGAAAGGAACTTCGTTCCATCCGGGTGTCCCTTGACACCTCTCAAGTTTTTTTTTTCTGATGAAGCCGCTGTCGCAAACATACAAGATCGAAAAAATAAATGTCCCTCTTTAAACGAGATTTAAGAAAAGTTCTATACAAGTAGATCTATGATAGGTAAAGCCCCTCGAAATTTTGGAATTGCAGAGGTTCACAGACAGTATCCATTTACCATCAGGTGGTCCGTAAGCTTATTACTATCGTGCAATATTTATGTAAACACTTACTCTAGTCAACAAGTTCAAAAACGTGAAAAATAGAGATAAAGGTCCTAAAAATATGAGCGATGACTCATTCAATTCGGAATTTCCTCTAGAAAAATGTTTTTGAAAGATTTTGGTGCAGGTTAAAAATTGCAATTGTTATTAACAAAATAAGATGAAAAAAAAATGATATTTCGTTTTTTGAATCGAATGAGCCATCGCTCATATTTTTAGGACCTTTATCTCTATTTTTCACGTTTTTGAACTTGTTGACTAGATTAACTGCTCATTGAGAATGTACGTGAATAAAAGTGCTGTAGTTACGTACGCAAAATGTACGTCAAGAATTTATGTGCTGCAGATATAATGGTAGAAACACATAAATTGTTTATAGAATTCAATTCTACAAAACTAAAAATACCTTTTTATTCTCAATAAAATAATTATGCACGGTATACGTTTTAAATAAAAACATTATTAAAACGTAAATAGAAACACAAGTTTTACTTTCTTTTAAATGGCAATTATTGCTTACACCTAACTAAACAAGACAGCTTATGACGTGTTATTATTATTACTATATCGTATAAATACAGTGATTATCAAGACATTTCAATAAGATCTGTTGAAAAAGGTCTCAAAATGAAGTTGTTCAATTTGTTTCTTTTAATATGTGTGGTAAGTTTCTTTCAAATATTATAAAGTTAAGTGTGTCAGTCTCCTTAGAGTATAATCAACCATAAAAGCGAGATCCGCTTACACGACAATGCAGCTACTTAGGTAATTTGTTAATGTTTGTTATTGAAAAAGGTAATAATTAAGTGCAACTTGCGATCATGCAGTAGATATGGTTCTGTAAATAAGCCTAGTAGCCTAGCCCTGATAGTGCATACTAACCAATGTGTCTATGATTCTAGCAGATCTTAACCCGGCTAGGCTGCTATGGTAAGATTATAATGCCGTTCGATGACAATGAAAAAAAAATTTGTACAAGCTTGCACAGGATGTAACTCTGTAAAATACTTAAAAAAATATATATATAATCATAAAAGAAAAAAGACATGCCCGCTGAGTTTCTTGCCAGTTTTTCTCAGGACGGCGGCTACAATTATTATTTTTTGTGTCCGAACTGGTGGTAGCTTGTAACTTTTGACGTCAACAAGAATGAGTACGTCATCAATGTTGAAAATAAAGTATTTCATTTCATTTCATAAGTTCGGGTGTAATCTTGCAAGTTAAAGACAAACTTCCTGGTTTCCGATTGAGCTGATATTTTGCACACATTTGTATTACATATCGCCTGGCAATCTGACTGATGCTGAATTCTGAAGGTGGTCATAGGAACTATTGTGCTAAACACGACTAGCCTAGTGTTTGGGCTCGTTTTACATGTCTCTTAAAAACTTGTGTCTAAAAATTTTTCTTTAAAATAAATTATTTCCCTAAACACATTAAACGGATTCTTACGTGGTAATGCGGTTTAACTTCAGCACAACTGTAAACGTACTACTTGTAAAGATAGTAATATATATTTCAGAAGATACAGGTCTATCAATATACCAACATATAGACTTTTTTAAGGGATTTATAAACACAGCAATATCATACTTTCATGCATTTTGAACGGGTTCTTACTATGATATTCAATTAATTGAGTTGTCTCGATATTTCAACGTTGTTGCAAATGCTTGAAAGTATTATAGAAAACCGCGAGTGTTTGACTAAGTTTACAGCAATATCAGATAACGGCTTTTTGGTAATACAACGACAATACGAGTGACAGTACGAATTTACGTTCTATAAATTAAGATTGTAACGAGTTTTAAACACAACAATAATTATAATTTTGTTACAGTTATACTGCCTTGCTGTAGTACCTTATTGCTACGCCGATGAAGACAGTAACGAAGACAGCAATGAAGACAGTATTGAAGACAGTATTGAAGACAGCATTGAAGACAGTATTGAAGACAGTATTGAAGACAGTATTGAAGACAGTATAGAAGATGATAGTGGTGAAATGAACTAATCCTTAACATTAATAATAGACTTATTTTTGTTTTTATTTATTTGGGAAACAACAGTATACGTTATGACATGAAAATAGAAAAACAAAATTTTAACTTAGACCAAATAAGGTCCCTCCTCTAAACATATCAGACTAAGTCTAGCTTGTTAAACATAAAGAGTGGAATTTCGTAATTATAAAAAAAATAGTTTAAATAGTGAATCTTTGGTTGCAGTTGTAATTCTCAGTAATAAAAGTATTATTAGGAGAGGGTATTTCAGAATTTCACCCTGTTTAGTTGAAATTTCATTAGAATATATTCTGAAATATATTTTGTTTTATCTCGTTGAATATTATTTCTGGATTACTAAATCATTAATAAAATCTATGTAGTTTTTCACATGAAAAAGTTCAAACACAACATTTATTATTATTACGTTAAGCTGTGCTTTTTTTCTTTCTGTAACTAATATACAGTTTAGCTGTGGACTATAGGACATATAAAATGACCATTATCATCAGTCCGTAGACGTCCACAGCCAGCTCTATTCCATTTTGTTTGGACTACTCCACTATGTATAAGTTTTCAGGTGCTTTGAAAACAAATATCGAATATTACGAAGATGCTTTAATGCATTTTCAACGAGTTCTTACCACGATATTTAATTAATTGAGTTAGTTGAAAGAGGGTAGACAGATTTGTTTGCTCTTAAATCGACCCGCATTATCCAGTCCTCTCGTGATCATGATGTTTGCAACAACGTTGAAATATCGAGACAACTCAATTAATCAAATATCGTGGTAAGAACCCGTTGAAAATGCATGAAAGTATTATAGAAAACCGCGAGTGTCTGAATAAGTTTATTACGAAGATGATTCTCAAATTGTATAAGACAATCTGCACAGAAAATGTTAAATGTTTTGTTAATTCTATTTAAAAAATAAATTTCTGCTCCGTACTGTGTATTTGTTTATTTTTAATTAACCAGATAAGTTTTTAAATCAGAAACTAAGAAAGACGAGCAGCAACGTGTGTAATATTACACGAACCATTTGGAGCGACTTTTGACCCCCTCATAATTCAAAAACTATTTTACTTTCATGCATTTTCAACGGGTTTTTACCACGATATTTAATTAATTGAGTTGTCTCGATATTTCAACGTTGTTGCAAACGTCATGATCACGAGAAGACTGGATACTGCGGGTCGATTTAAGAGCAAACAAATCTGTCTACCCTCTTTCTCGTTCGCTTTTGGGTAGTACCACTGGAACTCGAACTCACATCACAACTCACCACACTCACTGTATCTACAAGACTCTCTGAGCGTGAACCCTTAGTGACTGTTGTGTTTAGCACTGGATTACACATATTCGATAATCTATTTCACATAAACATATCAAATTTGGCTCATATATTGAGACTTGCGAGATACATAAGTGTTCTAAATTTTATAAGCTTATCTCAAACGGTTATTTAGTTATTAATGTCCAAAAATCCTCATTTTTATTAATTGTACCGTTCTTTAACTAGGTAATTTATTATTATAATGGATATATCTATAACAAATCATTTATAGCCAATTAGCTACTCTTTTTACTATGCTGGCTATTGATGGTTTTCTTCTTCCAGAAAAGAAGTAGTAGTCGGGTTCATCTTCTTCCTCGTTTAAAATATCAAAATTATCAGCTTTATCTAAATCTTTTTCACCTGCAGCGTAGCACATCGTTGAAGAAAGAAGAATCTAAAACATGTAACATTTTTTCAAAATTGGTCGGAATTAAAATTACTATTTTTTTAAGAATACCACAAATCATCAGATCTTTATCAAATTTATATCCAAGATGAGCGTGAGAGATTATGTCCAAAGTGTCAGCCTTGTAACAAAATACGAACCATCGAAACCGGTTAATTTAAAAAAGAAATACACGCAAACAAACACAGCAAAACGTGAAATCTTGTCCATTTAAAATTATTATTTCTTATGTGTATAAAATCTTCAAAACAAATAATTGGGACTCCAAGATGACTATCACCTTTCTTCTGACACAAGAATATCTCAATCGGTTCAGCCAAACCAAAGTTATGCGGTAACAAACATAGGTACATATGAGTTGAGACATAGACATACTTTTAAAAACTTATTCAGACACTCGCGGTTTTCTATAATACTTTCATGCATTTTCTATGGGTTCTTACCACGATACTTAATTAATTAAGTTGTCTCGATATTTAATCCATCTATTCATTGATTTATTTATCAAGTCTTCTCGTGATCATGACATTTGCAACAACGTTGAAATATCGAGACAACTCAATTAATTAAATATCGTGGTAAGAACCCGTTGAAAATGCATGAAAATAGTCATACTTTATTTGAGTGCCTCCTTCTGTTGGAAAGTCGGTGAAAAATTAAAACTACCGATTTCCATTTTTTTTTTTCAAGAAATGTTAATGAGATTAAATTCAAAGTATTTTCTTTCTAAAACAAAACAGTAGTTAGGCTTCCCGTAATCATGGCGCTTGGAGCGTTGAAATACCGGGATCACTCATTTAGTAACAATCGCGATAAAACCGTTTTATATTTGTGTAAATTTACTTTATTAAACAGTACCAACCAACCCATTACTGCCCACTGTTGGGCTCAGGTCTCTTCAGGAGAGGGATTAGGCATAGTCCACCACGCTTGCCCAGTGCGGATTGGGGACTTCACATATCTTCAAAGGATTTTCAGAACCCTTTTCCGACATGCAGGTTTCCTCACGATGTTTTCCTTCACCGTTTTTAGCCAGTGATGTTGTGAAAAATTGCACATAAATCTTTTTCACATTTAGATTTAGAGTTACAAGCCGGCCGGATTTGAACCCGCGACCTCCCTTTCGGAAGGAAGCGCTTCGACCACTCGGCCACCACGACTTCGACTTATTAAATAGTAACATATTATAATTAAACATCTCGAAGAACTTACCGTGTAAATTATCAGAATGACATATAATAACTTCATTTTCACACTTCTTTGCTAAGTTGAGAGACAAATTGTATGAGAATTTGTTGAACTTAATATTTAAATGCAAACCAAAACTAATCTCATATTTATTTATTTATTTATTATTATTTATATTTCTAAGATATTATTATAATTGAGCATCATTTATATTGTTTGAGAATAATAGAACAAATGAAACTAAGTTTGTAAAGACTGTTTCGCTTTTGTTTTAAGATTATAAATAATAGATGTTGATGATAACATTGAATATATTATACTCCATATTCATTTATTTGCTTATATTTAACATTATATTAAAAAAAAACAATCACAAAAAAATAAATTTAAAAATACAATATAAAAAACAGAGGGCCACTGGAGACGGGTTCTACGACCCAAGCCATCAGTGGTCAGTGCTCAAAAGAGAGGAACCTCCTCACAATACGTGCCGTGTCAAGAACGACCGCCTTCTGAATCAGGCCCCTTACCCAGCCTGGGAGCGAAAGCTTCTCAAGATGTTGGTCGAAGCTTTTCGCTATTAGACCGTGCACAGATACAACGGAACAATGATGTTCTTATGACTATATTATTATTATTTATTTGATATAAAACCAACAGCTTCAAATGCAAATAAAAAACTAATACCTAATATTGTAGGCGACGGAATTAGTAGTATTTATTTTATAAATTAACAATTTAAGGAATAGTCGACGATAGCGCCCTCTGTAAATAGTTTTAATATTATTCATTAAATCTCCTTTGTGATAATACTTTTTAAAATTTGAGAAGGAATGTTGGCGCGCTTTTTAAATATAGAATTTTGAAATACGTCTTACTATTTTCTTCTTATGTTTTACTTTTTCTCGTGTTATTTGATTGTCTTTATGTTGCTTTGCACTGGCAACGTTAGATTTCTAATAATTTTAAATCAAAAATTGTGTTAGTAAATGATTTTTTATCTTACAAGAATTTATACCTTTGGTATACTAAGTAATAGCCATTGGTTTCACTTCAAATTATAATTGAGATTCTTCAAAGGGAAATAAATTAACGAAACGAAAAATATACCTTTTTCTTTTCAGTGTTTAGTCAAAGTCAAATCATTTATTTCAAAGTTGATGTGGACTCATACATTTTGAAAGACAAAAAAAAAAAAAATTATAGGCTATGTTTGAACGGCCACTGGGATTTTGTTATAAAGCTTTACAGACAAATCCTGGAAAGAATTACTTATTCTATGTAATCTAGATGCTGGCAACGCAAGCTTGTGTAATAAAATAAAGAAATGTCTAATGTCTAATGTCTAAATTTTCATAATTTATCAAGCATCATTTCATATGTTTTAAATAAATGCATATTTACAATAAATACAACACAAGTTTTTATCGATTTCTTTATAATGACAATAATTTAACTTGCACCTAACAAAACAAGCAAGCATATGACGCGATGTTGATTTAGCATACTCTATATAATAGGTGATTCTTCAGATATTTCAACAATAGTTCTTTGATATTGCACGATTACATAATGAAGTTGTTTAATTACTTTTTGTTAATATGTGTGGTAAGTTTTTCGCTACTTTATAGAATTTAATAACAATTACTGGGCTCAGGTCTCCTCATTAGAGCGATTAAGCATAGTCCACCACGCTTGCCCAGTGTGGATTGGGGACTTGACATATCTTCAAAGGATTTTTAGAATCCTTTTCCGACATGCAGGTTTCCTCACGATGTTTTCCTTCACCGTTTTTAGCCAATGGTGTTGTGAAAAATTGCACATAAATCTTTTTCACATTTAGATTTAGAGGTACAAGCCGGCCGGTTTTGAACCCGCGACCTCCCGTTCGTTGATATAAGTAACTGGACTAATACAGTGAAGGTACAGTTACACATGCTAGTTAATAGCACGAAAGCATGCTACTTTTGAGCAATTACTACTTAGTGGTACGTATGTCGAAACATTGCTAATAATGAGTATGCTAGTTTCGAGTTTTCTCAAAAATGGACCGTCGTGCGTTTTTTGAGCATGCTACCTGCAGTACAGGTGGAAGGGGGCGTGCTTATAGTCCGTGTGAACAGGTTTGCTTATTGAGCATGCTAGTATCAGTCAGTGGTCAATCTTCCTATTCCTTGAGCACGCATAAAATGGCATGTGTACCGGAGTGTTTGCTTTGAGCATGCTCTTTTAGGAGCATACTTAAAACTAGCATGCTTATATCTAGCAAATGTAGACAAGTGTAGAGCATGCTCGAAACTAGTATGCTAAACAGCACGCTACTAACTAGCATGTGTAACTGTACCTTTACTGTATAAGTAACTATACTAATACATTCTAATGCGTGAACACTGCATTAGAATAGTATCATCGAATACATATTTTCTATTCTTAATCTAGCTCTTGCGCTCAATGAAAATGTTCGCACATAATAATGAGGTAGATACTGTTACGATTCCCCTCAGTTCCCAATCCTGTTACCATCATCACATATCCCAAGTAGAGTCAGCATTATGCTCCTTTATTTAAGATCGATCCTTCCCTCTCCCGCCAGTCTAATCTCCAATCTCATACGGCACGGTTGCCATTTATTTTTCGTAATAAATCTTTTTTAAAAAGTCATTTCATTGATTTCGTATAACAAATTGGTGGCAGCGTAAAGGGATCAGAAAAGATCCTCGGTATCCTCCATTCTTATTCTTCTACTCAAGACGTTATTCAAGTGAAACAAAAGTGTTCAAGAAGTGAAGTGTTTAAGAAAAACCTAGTTTAAAGGTTCAAAGTGAAACAAAAGGAAAAAACCAAGTGTAAAGTTGTTTAAAAACCCACGTAACTTGGGTTCCTAATTCTGAAGTGTAGAAAAAACATCAAAATTAATACAAAAATTTATTCGCGTCCTCACTGACGCAAACCTGAAAAACCAAGACACAACGAAGGCGCTATTACGCCTTTCTCCGAGACCAAGCAGCTCATCATATCGAGGTCAAGCAGCCGAAGACCACGGCGTCATGCTCCTGAAACTCATCGTATGTTGGTGTTTAACTTTGCAGTAAGTGAAACAAGTGCTATCCCGAATCAAGACATTTACAAAATATACATAACATACTTTGTTTGTTTAAAAATAGTTATCAAATAATTAACAATTTAAGTAAATTTGTAAAAAGATTAAAACCACAAAGTAAATTCTTTAAATCATTCAAGTTATAATCAAGTTGAATAGTCTCGTCATTCATCCGGTGCTTATCTCACTTAGACATAACAATATATCGAGTTACTTAGTTGTCCACTCGTTACACCGTAACGTAACTTAACTTTTAAAACAGTTACTCTAAAACATAACAACCATGTCAAAAAAGGAAACTCAAACAAAACCTGAAAAAGGAGAAGTTGTACAAATAGGGACCTTGTTCAAATTTATAAAACCCTTTGATGGATCACGCGAAAAACTAACATCCTTCTTAACAAATTGTGAAAACGCAATCGAACTCGCTTCAGAGTCACAAAAATCCATACTGCTTAAGTTTATTCTTTCCCAACTCGAAGGAAAAGCCGAAATCGCATGCTCCATTAAAGACTTCGAATCATGGGAACAGTTAAATGATTTCCTCAAAACACAATTTGGAGAACGAAAACATTATACACACCTCCTAACCGACTCACAAGAATGTCGCCAACAAGCCTCTGAATGTGTTACACACTTCGCATTGCGCCTAGAAACATGCCTCTCAAAATTATTGACAGAAATCACCTTATCCAATAAAAAGAATAGCGAGCTAGAAGGTCGTCTAGCCGCAATGGAGGATCTAGCCCTCCATACATTCCTAATCGGGTTGAAACCGAACATTTCAAACATAGTTCGGTGTAAAAACCCTCCAAACCTTAACGAAGCTGTAAACACCGCAGTCTCCGAAGAAAAAATTTTGCAATTCATGAACAGGAGACCAACTTCCTTACAAGAGCCAAGCTCTCCGAGACCTAGAACATTCTATAAAACCGAAAACAAAATTCCTGACTTTAGACCGAACTTCGGATATCAACGTAGGCCGCGTGCATTTCCAACATTCTGTCGCTATTGTAAGACTAATGGCCACACCATTGAAAATTGTCGCAAAAGGGAGTTTAATGAATCTAAACGGTACAATTATTCACACAACAGGCCAACCGAGAACCGCGTCAATTTTGTAGAAGAAGGTCAAGACACGGTCGACAATACTAATGAACACGACCCGTCATCTTTAAACTAAATCGAGGCCCGCAATCGTGTCGGTCGGGCCGCCCCATCCAAAAACCCGACACAAAATTATTTTTAAATCAAAACGAAAAAATAAAAACTTCTAAATCAAATCATTTGTTTCTTAAAAATCAAGCGACACCCGCTACATGGTCACGTCGCAATTCTGAAACTTTAAACAGGCAAAAATCGCCTGAAATTTACAATTGTACTACAAAGGTTTCTAGTAAATACTTACCTTACATAAAGATATTAACATCCGTTTCTTCGAAACCCTTATCATTATTAATCGACACTGGTGCGTCCATCAGTATAATATTGAAATCGTCATTAGAATGTTTTTATTCATTAGAAATCACAAGAGAAATTGTTAAATTTAAAGGAATCGACTCGACAGGTACAAAATCGACCATCGGGCATATTCCAATCAAATTCGACGCTCTAAAATATAATTTCCACATAGTAGACGGAGTAGACCTACCTTATGATGGTATAATCGGTAATGACATTTTTAATACTATGAACGGGAATATTGACTACCCGAAACAAGAATTAATATTAAATAAAATTTCTTTTAAGTTACAATTCAATGTGCCTACATGCGTAATTCCCCCAAGATCTGAGACAATAATCGAGTGCACCGTATTAAACCCTGGAATTCACGAAGGTCTCGTTCTAGATCAACACCCAATCGAAAACTTACTTATCGCTAACTCAATCGTCAAAGTCAAAGAAAATTCGAGAATCAATATATCCGTCGTAAACACATCAGAACTACCCTTGTCTTTCAGCTCCGATTTAAAATTAAAGTTAACACCATTCGATGATCTAAATAAAATAGAAGACATATATAACATTAATTCTATCAATACCGATAATGGTGACAACCAGAATGCATACCTTAGAACAAAAAGAGTACTCGAACAAATTCGCACAACTCACTTAAACCGGGAAGAAAAATTACAACTTCTCGAAGTTTGCGGACAGTTTTCAGACATCTTCCATCTCCCTGGTGATCTATTAACATTTACTAACAAAATTAAACACGAAATAAAAACAACAACGCCAAATCCCATACATGTCAAAACATATCGTTTTCCGGAATGTCACAAACAAGAAGTTAATTCACAGATTAACAAAATGCTGGATCAAGGCATCATAAAACCTTCGGCATCTCCCTGGTCATCCCCGATTTGGGTGGTACCCAAAAAACTCGACGCTTCTGGCGAAAAGAAGTGGAGAGTAGTCATTGACTATCGGAAACTTAATGACATTACGATTGGAGACTCATATCCCATTCCAAATATATCCGAAATATTGGATCAACTCGGTAGAAGTAGATATTTTAGTACTTTAGACCTTGCCTCTGGATTTCATCAAATCCAAATGAATCCTGAGGACTCAGCAAAAACGGCTTTTACTGTTCCTCAAGGTCAATTCGAATTCAGCCGAATGCCTTTTGGGCTTAAAAATGCACCGTCTACATTTCAAAGATTAATGAATTCGGCACTTTCTGGCCTGCAAGGAATGCAGTGCTTTGTTTATTTAGATGACATTGTTATTTACTCCGCTGATCTTGAAAATCATCTCTACAATATATCAAACGTTTTTAAACGGCTCCGCGAATATAACCTTAAACTACAACCCGACAAATGTGAGTTTTTACGAAAAGAAGTATCTTACCTAGGACACATCATCACAGACCAAGGTGTGAAACCAAACCCTGATAAAATCCAAGCAGTAAAATATTTCCCTATTCCTAAAACTCCAAAAGATGTCAAATCATTCCTGGGGTTTGTTTCTTATTATCGCAGGTTTATACCAGATTTCTCCAAGTTGGCAAAGCCCCTGACAACTCTTTTAAAAAAGGACACTGCATTCTTATGGGAAAATGAGCAACAACTAGCATTTGATGCACTAAAACAAAAATTAACTTCAGCCCCTTTGTTAGCATACCCTGATTTTACAAAAACATTCATTTTAACTACAGACGCATCTAATTACGCGATTGGCGCTATCCTATCCCAAGGAGAACTAGGAAAAGATAGACCCATAGCCTATGCTTCAAGAACACTTAACAAAAGTGAGTGTAACTATAACACTACCGAAAAAGAACTACTTGCTATTTTATTTGGGTGTAAAACATTTCGACCCTATCTTTACGGTAGAAACTTTCAAATAGTAACTGACCACCGTCCTTTAAAGTGGTTATTTAATCATAAGGATCCAAGTAGCAAATTACAAAGGTGGAGACTAAAACTCGAAGAGTACGAATACGAAATAATTTATAGAAAAGGAAAACTCAATGCCGCAGATGCCCTATCACGATATCCAATTCAAAATTCAACACTCATAAATCCTGTAAACCTTAACCCCATTCCAGGACCCTCAATAACTGATAATAACAGTCCCTTATTCGAGAATTCGCCTGACTGCGATCATCTCTTAGATCCAGACGCTATACCTTCTTTAATTGGTAACCCAGGAAGCTTACTGGACTTACCAGATCTCAATGACTTAAACTTGGAAGACCTAAACGTTCCAAATCAACTTAGTGAAAACCCGATTCCTGATCCTCCACAGGTCCTTAACCCCAGTTCTCCTAGTTTACCTAACGACGTAATTGACCCCCTGAATAGTCCCAACTTAAACTCAGACACTTACTCAGAATTTCTTAAAGCTACAACCGACAAAAATTACAACCCTAACACGAAAATAACAGAACATAACGAAAACCTACTAGAGTCACCACAGAAACATATCGTTATTCCTACGTCCATCGACCTAGACGAATCTATACCTTATGCAGAAAACGTTATAAATACTTTCGCAGATAAAGAATTATTTTTGGGCAAGGAAAGAACATTGAATTCATTCTTAATTCATTCCAAACAACAAAAGACTTATTATTTTCTATTTACAAAAGTAAATCATTTTGATCAAGCATCTTATACAGATGTGTTCGAAAGCTTAAAGTCACTCAGAAACGAACTCATCCTACTGCTAAATGAAAATGACAATACAATCGCTATTTCTGACTTCAGAAACCCCTTTGATAACCACCACTTCATTAAAATCTACAACATGATTCTGTTCCTCTTTAACAACACTAATATAAATATACATATTTATCATAATAATATACGTTATCCAACTTTACGTGAAATTAAACAAATCTTGAAAGACAACCATGACTTACCTGTCGCTGGCCACTTAGGTGGGACCAGAATGTTTAAAAGAATTCGCGAAAAATATTATTGGAAAGGCATGCGTAGCGATATAGAAAACTATGTTAAATCCTGTAAACTGTGTCAAGAGAACAAAGCATTTCGTCAAATTTCGCGAGCACCTATGCAAATTACAACCACATCGTCAACTCCGTTCCAAAGACTAGCTTTGGACATAGTCGGTCCCTTACCAGACTCCGGGCCCGCGAGACTTAAATATATCTTAACCCTGCAGGACGATTTAACCAAATACTCTATAGCCTATCCAATTCGATCAACAACAGCAGAGGAGACATGCGAGTGCCTTCTCCATTTTATTTCACTGTTCGGCCTACCAAAAACTATTTTAACGGATCAAGGTACCAATTTTACGTCGGAACTCTTCAAAAGAACTTGCAACTTTCTGAAAATCAAACAATTATGGTCAAGCCCCTATCATCCACAAACTCAAGGCGCCCTAGAGCGTAGTCACTCAACTCTAAAAGAGTATCTAAAATCTTTTGTTAACGAAGATCAAGATAACTGGCATCGCTATGTCTACACAGCCATGTTATCTTATAATACCAGTGTTCATAGTACCACAAACTTCACTCCCTATGAATTGCTGTTCGGACACAAACCTTACTTACCAGACTCTATTTACGAATCTACCCCTGATCCAACGTATCCAGAATATCTTAAAATGTTAACTCATAGATTAAAATATTCAAGAGAGAGAGCAATTAAAAGCATACAGGCTTCTAAAGAAAGATCAAAAGTATATTACGACAATCATTCACGACCTGTAAGATATAAGGTTGGAGACCTAGTTTACCTTAGAAATCATTTACGCCTTAGGAAAGCATTATCCCCAACATGGAAAGGGCCTTATAAAATTTTACAAGTACACAACAATAATACCGTAACTTTACTTATTAATAGGAGACATGTTACACATCATTTCGATCAAATAAAACCTGCAACGCCTCCTACATAAACATTGATTACCATAGTTAGCTTCATGTTCGTATTTTGGTTACAGCACACTCGTGCATGGCGATCCCGACTTTGTGCAAGAAGTGAACTCTAGTATTGGCCTATATTTTAACCCAGTCGGTTCAATTAAAATAGCTAACGAACATCTAAGTGTAATGATACCTGTGGACATATCTTTTATCAAACCTCATTTAGATAATATAAATTCGGTTCTAAGTTTAATACGTCCACTATGTAATAGAAGTCAAGTATTCACAGAAACGGAATGCGAAAATGTCATGCAACCCCTTGAAGTTAGATATGCTGACATGCTCAGAGACTTTGATTCATTTTCTCATCTCCTAAGCCATAAAACTAAAAGATCTGCATGGTTCAGTATTGTAGGATCCGGACTAAAACATTTGTTTGGCACTATGGATGAAGACGATGCTATTCTTTACGATAACGCTGTTCAAACTCTACAGAAAGATCAAAAAGAACTGGCAAATCTCATGAAACAAAATATCGCCATTTCCACTTCAACGCTTAAAGTATTTAATCAAACTATTAATAATCTTGTAACTAACGAGAAATCTTTGAACAGCGCTGTCAACTGGTTATTAAATAAATCTAAGAACCTGACTGAGGAAACATCTAGATTACATACTAAACTTAAGATAATGGAAATTGTATACGTTTTAGACAATAGTATAACGACATTATCATTTAAATTAGAAGATATTGCCAATGGTTTAATGTTTAGTAAAAATAATGTTCTTTATCCCGCTATATGTTCTCCTCGACAACTTTATAATGACTTAGTTGATAACTATAGATTCTTACCAAGTTCCAGGGAACTTCCAATTCATTTAGATATAAGTAATGTCCATACATTAATCGATGTATCTAGGTTAAGTACATTTTATCAAGATAACAAAATTGTATTCATTGTTAAAATACCCCTAGTTAATCCTTTAGAATTAAGCATGTACCGTGTATTACCATATCCACTGTCATTTAAAGATGAATCTTATATTACTATCATTCCTACTACTAATTATATCGCATTTTCAAGAGATAGACGTCAATATTGTCATTTTAACGATTTAAATAAATGTAAATCAATATCTCAAAATTATATTTGTGAAAATGTTAACATTTTATCAAGTCTATCCTATCCTATATGTGAAAGCGAAATTGTTTCGAAGACATTAGATTCGATGCCTGCTAGCTGTTCTATAAAAACAATCAAAGGCGATATTGAAATATGGCAAGAACTAAATGAAAACAAATGGTTGTTTATCATCTCAAAGGTTGCAAAGTTGTCTATCGATTGTCCTAATAAAAATATTCATGAAATTAATGTGCACGGCACGGGACTCGCTGAAATTCCTCGCGGTTGCGTAGGATACTGCAATGGCATCCGAATAGCATCTAAAAGGAATATCAAAATAAATATAAGCCGCATTACTAATGATTTCGATCTTATCAAATATAACCTAAACTTGTTAAATATTTCGAATTTAAACACTTCTCTTCCTAAGACTTATACAAAACACACTAGCCTAGATTCACTAACGGCGTATGAAGACAACTTTGAAACTCTTACTAATAAACTTAATAAAATTATTGAAAAACCTCAAATAATTGTTAACGATAGTAATCATTATTCATTGTCTATAATTGTGTATCTTATAATCGTAATTTTAAGTCTAGTTTTAGTATACAAATTGTACACTATTTACAACCGATGCCGTTCTACCAAACCTATCCATCCTCCAAATCCAGACGTAGGTCCTGATCCAGAATCACCTCCAGTTTCTACCAACCCTAGACTCCGTATCCATACATAAACTTCACCATTAAAGGTGTAAGTTTAGTCTTAGTCGGGGGGCTGTTACGATTCCCCTCAGTTCCCAATCCTGTTACCATCATCACATATCCCAAGTAGAGTCAGCATTATGCTCCTTTATTTAAGATCGATCCTTCCCTCTCCCGCCAGTCTAATCTCCAATCTCATACGGCACGGTTGCCATTTATTTTTCGTAATAAATCTTTTTTAAAAAGTCATTTCATTGATTTCGTATAACAATACCATGAGCATACAAAAAGTACAGCATAGCCGGTAGACCGAGTGTGTACAAAATACGCCTTGCACAAATTTCTGGGGACACTCTCTAGTGTCTACAAAAAAATATCTAATCCAATAATGAAGATATTTTCGGTCCAAAAAACTGTCAATTAAATACTTATATGTTGTAGTGGGAAGAACTTGCTTGCTCGCGCCAGTCCACATGTAATTTTAAATTTAAGTAATATTGACCCGGTCCCACAGAGTCGACTAACATTGCAGTGGTCCATGAGCAACGGTAACCACTTACGATCAGGTGGCCCGATACTTTATCGTTTTTCTTTCGCTTCACCTTATCCCAATTAGATGGGGTCAGCACAATATGTCTTCTCTCTCCACTCCTTTTTATCATTACATACATCATCAGTCTCACCACACATTACATCATCAGTCCACCATCCTATCCACACACCATCATATCGTCCTTCACACAGTCAGACCTCATTTTCTACCTCGGCAAAAAAGTAATAGTTAATGATAATTTTGTTTCAGATATACTGCCTTGCTGTAGTACCTTATTGCTTCGCTGATGAAGATGGTGATAATGACGATGATGATGACGATAATATAGGTGACATGGACGATATGGACGATATGGATGACTAAATATGAATTTTTGAATATTAAACTTACGATTATTACTTACGTATAATATTATATATGGAATTACACTGAAATATATATTTTTGATATTTGTCTAATTTAAGTTGTTTTAATTAGAGTTAAGAACGTTTCTTGACATCTGTTTTATGAAAAAATATGCACATTTTTAAATGAAAATATTTTTTTTTTTTTAAAGTTGATTCAAATTTGAATTGCTATTAGAGAATAGTTTGATGATGTTTTTTTCTAAACAGCAAAAAAATCGAAAGATTCCGTATCATTATCTGAAACCTCGTTATTAGTAGCAAGAAACGGTAAAAACATAAAGTTTGTTCTATGGGAAGCAGGACCCCCCTTAAATGTTTATCTTATTTGTTTTTATACCTGTACCTGTACCAACCCATTACTGCCCACTGTTGGGCTCAGGTCTCCTCAGGAGAGGGATTAGGCATAGTCCACCACGCTTGCCCAGTGCGGATTGGGGACTTCACATATCTTTAAAGGATTTTTAGAACCCTTTTCCGACATGCAGGTTTCCTCACGATGTTTTCCTTCACCGTTTTTAGCAAATGGTGTTGTAAAAAATTGCACATAAATCTTTTTCACATTTAGATTTAGAGGTACAAGCCAGATTTGAACCTCCCGTTCGGTAGGACGCGCTTCGACCACTCGGCCACCACGACTTTGTTTTTATAGCAGCAATAGATATACATCATGTATAAAAATTTCGACTGTCTAGATATCACCGTTCTTAAGATACTGACGAACCGACATCGAAGTCTCAGTAATAGGATGCCGTTTTAACCCTTTGGGACTCTTCTTCTTCTTTTTCTGAGTCATATCTTGAGGGCCGTATTTGTTAGAAATCGACATAAAGTTGTTCAGCAGTTGCTGCCATGTGACTGTGTTGAGTCTCCCTGAGGGACATACCCGATAACTCCCGTATCTGGTCAGACCGCGGTGGTCTGTTGGAGATCGGCCTCTTGGTCTCTTACCCTGGCCACTCTTTATTCTTTAGATAACAACCAATGCATACCTGCCAAGTGCCAAAGGGCGACAGGGAACACTTTTCATTATTAAAATGAGAAAATACTAATTTTATAAGACAGATCAAGTTGCGCAATAAAAATTTAATATACCATAAAGTTTCATTCATTTAGAAACAGAATTTCTTTGAGTTAGGTTTCAATCATATTGCATCATATCTTTCATTCGCTTCACCTTATCCCATTTAGATGGGGTCGGCGCAATATGTCTTCTCTCGCCACTCCTTTCTATTATTACATACATCATCAGTAACACCACAGACCATCATATCATCCTTCACACAGTTGTGGCTTCTTACATAAATCCACTTTAAATTCATCAACATATGAGTATAGTTTTATTATTTTAAACATAATAATATTTTATATAAGCCTGGCATAGTGATAATAGATCGGGACGCGCATCAGGCAGTGCTGATCGATGTTACCATTCCGCATGACGAGAACCTTGTGAAAGCAGAAAAAGAAAAACAGCTGAAATATTTGGACTTGGCCCACGAGGTGACTGACATGTGGCGTGTTGAATCGACCATCATTGTTCCGATCGTTGTATCTGTGCACGGTCTAATAGCGAAAAGCTTCGACCGTCATCTTGAGAAGCTTTCGCTCCCCAGCTAAAGGGTATAGGGTAAAGGGCTTGATTCAGAAGGCGGTCGTTCTTGACACGATACGTATTGTGAGGAGGTTCCTCTCTTCTGAGCCCTGACCACTGATGGCTTGGATCGTAGACCTGGTCTTCAGTGGGCCTCTGTTTTTTATATTTTATTTTTAAATTTTATTCCTTTGTTAATTTTTTTAAAAATATAATGTAAAAAATAAGTGTAAATAAATGAATACAGATTTTATATTAAAATATTGTGGTCATTATTATCAAAATAGCTATTGAAACCTCTAGTATACTTACGTGTTTACGACATAAAATTTTAAAACTATTTTCATATTTTCGCACTGAATAAAAATAAAAACTTTCTGAATAACATTTTTTTTTTTGTAAAATTTACAGGGCTTTTTCTAAAGGTGGGATTGACTTGATATCTGACGTAAAGCAGATCAAGTTCTGACACCACTTATCTTACTAATAAAAGAAATCAGTCGTTTAAAATTTAAACTATTATTTACCGAGATTTTATATTTATTTATAGTTTTGATAAACAATAGGCATGTATTAAACAAAATGCATGATTTATCTTTAAATAGTACAATGGATTTCTCTATAAATAGAATATTATTCAGCACCTAAACAAATTAAATGTCATACTATTGATTCAAATATCGTATATAAACTCTTGTTCTTCAAATTTTTCAACTAAATCGTAGTTGAATTGTTCCAAAGTTACAAAATGAAGCTGTACAATTTGTTTCTGATGGCGTGTTTGGTAAGTTCCTTTGGATTTAGCTATGTTACTTTAATACTTCTCTCTTCTGAGGAGACCTGAGCCCAGCTGTGGGCAGTAAAGCACAGTTCTTTAATGCTTAAACTATCGTAACACCACTGGTTGAAAACAGTGAAGGAAAACATCGTTAGGAAACCTTCATATTGAATAAGGATTTAAAACGAATTTAAGACGAAATCAAGACTAACTACCTACAATCTCTTTTTTTTTATTGCGTAATAGATACACGAGCTTACGGCCTACCTGATGGTAAGCGGTCACCGTCGCTCATGGACCTCTGCAATGCCAGGGCAAAAACGGGTCTTTATCTATCAATTAAAAAAACTATAGTATCCACATTGTGATTTATTAATGCTATCCAATTGAACCGAGGTGACAAACACAGGGAGTCGTCTATGGTACTCACGATACAGGATTGACTAGTGTGAGTACCACTGTTAAACTTCTGTTATGTCAAAACCAACATGTTCTTATGTATTAGCGTGTATGTTTTTAATTTATTTTATGATTTTTTTATTTTTTTTTGATTATGTGCAAATTTTAATTTGAATCACCTACCCATAAAGGACTTTTCTTAAACCTCGTTTAAAGAGGTACATGTCACAGCGCTCCGGGAACACAATACTCGTGTACAGTGTGCGGTGGGCCGTAGGCTCGTTTATCCGTCTTGCAATAAAAACAAAATCAAGAACGTTTTTTCATTTAATAACTAGTTAGCCAAACTTACCTAAAATACTTTTGTTTCAGATATACTGCCTCACCATAGTACCATACTGTTACGCTGACGACGATTCTAGCGAAGAAGATAATGGCATTGTCAGTCTCCCAAATGTTTAAACAGGGATTCCATACTGACTGAAAGCGGAGCGTGTAACTCACTTTCACGTACATTTCATGTGCACATTTTATTAATCTTTTATTATTTATTATCTTTATTTAGATTTACCTTGCTTTATTAAGATAGGGTCGGCGTTATACTTTTACTCTCACCAAACCTTTCCTGACCTACATCACCTTTCATATCCTTGGATTTAGATCATAATGTCATCCTTCATAGAATCAGACCATCTTTTCTTAGGCCTTCCTGGAAAAAGTTTTAATGTTAAGTTTCGCTCCGATTCAGTGGAAATGCAGTCGTAGTCTTTTCAAAATAGAATTTGAAGTTTTTCTTTTTCTTTTTCCTTCTATTTTGGCAGTCGTACTCCGTACATTTCTTGCCAGAGTTAAAATTACAATTTACAATGAAGTTTAGTTTAAAATAATGATTAATTAGGGAATAATATAATTTAATATTGAGAAATTCTTATGAATATAGTGTCAGTGATGTTGTCTACATAATTTGAAGTTAAATATTGTTAATATTTATTTGGATATGGAAAATGTATTGGAAAATTATTTATAGAAATACAATATTTTCGTTTATGTTGTTGTTTTATTATAACAAGAATTTATAAATAAATTTATATTAATATATTATGTTGTATTTTAAATTATGCGCAGTAAACATGCAAAAGACACAGCATAAATTCAAATATTTGATCAACATAAATGAAACAAAAGAACATAGGTGACAAACAAACTACAGACAAAAGAACAATATGATAAGATTTTTTACTCAAATTATTTCTATTGTTTCCACTATTATAACATAACATACGAATGCACCTGTAAAAACTAAAAAAAAATATATAAATGTGGGTCAAAGTGAAATTAATGCATTTACCACAGAAGTACTTGCATGAACCGATCAAAATGAGTCTATACGCTTATTTCGCACTTCTTTGCTTGGTAAGTCTAATTGTTACTTATTATATTCAATACCTACATAAATTTATAATTCAAGTTACACCGTGTCATGCCCGTTTTTTGGTTAAATATTAAATTGCACACCATGTATTATTGGAACGAAGTTCCTTATGGCGCGTTATCGAAAGGGGGCTAGACGGAAATTCTCATGAAAAAGTTGTCACGACACTTTTTTTGTTTTAGATGATTATCACTAGATGGCGCTGTGATTAAAATCTTTTAAAACAATTCCTTATTTTGTTTTATATGATTAATGCTAGATGGCGCTGTGATCAAAATTTTATTTTTTTAAGTTATAATAATTAGTTTAAAACGCCTGTCTCTCTCTCTCTTATATAAGAATTATCTTATGTATTCGTTTTATTACGGTGCTTAATTTTTTTTTGAAGTATTTTGTATTCAGTTCACTACACAATTTGACCCAATTTAAGCAAGCAATAACAACAACAACATCGAATTCAATTTTAATGTTTTGACATTCATGCATAATTAACGGGTTCTTACCCTTAAATTTTTACCAATTAAATTATTACTATTTTAATACCACTTACGATCAGGTGGCTCATGTGGACATGGAAAAAAAAATTATCGAGACCACTCAATTAAATATCGTGGTAATAACCCGTTCCTTATGCATGAAAGTACCTAGTGTAGAAAACCGCGAGGGTTTGAAGTAATTTAATTGTTCGGTGATTTTTACCGAACACCTTACTCAGCAGTATTGGCGTAATGCACAACGTCATTTCTACAGACCATCAGTGCACATTTGATTACCGCGTTAGTCGGGTGCATTCATTAACATTTTTAACATTAACATTTTATAATATTTTACAAATAAGTTATCAACATTAAGCATTTGAAAACAAACAACATTTTAATACAACCCTCACACTGCACCCTACAAAATATTTAATTAAATAATTTTCGGTGTTTACGAAATTTATATTCTATTTAAAAAAAACTAACCGCTTGATTTAAATAAAAATAAGAAACGGGCGATGAGTCAAGTTAGTTCTGTAAAGCTCAACAGTTTTACTTACCTATTTTTTATTACCTAGTTTTACGCACGTTTTTGGACTTCGAGCGTGAGCGACGAGAGGTTTTAGTGCGGTTCAAACCCCACACACCCCAATCGCGGGGCGAGTGGAGGTCCAGCGATATCCTCCCGCCGAAAAAAATAAAAAAATAAAATAAAAATAAATAAATAATTAATCGCGATTTGTTCAATAAACTAACACAGGAAATAAAATTTACATTCAAGAACACAAAATTACATAAAAATTATAAACAAAATTTTACTAATTCAAATTTATATTCATATTATTTTGTTGTTGAGTGTTATTTTAGTAATTTTTGTCTTAAATTTACAGATGTATTACCTAGTCGTCGCATCTCCATACGCTTTGGATGAAGATTGAAAATAATAAGAAAAATAATTATTTGAAACATAATTATTATGTGATTTTTTATTAAATAAAATTGTTTTTTCTTTTTATTTGTGGTATTTCTATGCGTAACGCCATAATATTTTTAGTTTTTTTTTAATACAAAAATAGAAAAAAAGAAAGAAAATCTTTATTGCTGTAGCAAAGCTTACATCAGTAGGTATATTAATTTTATTCTAAGAGTGCCCATTGCCACAGCAAACAGACCAGTGGCTCAGCATAATGCTGTCAAATGAGACACTTCACAACGCTGATTTTCTAAAATAGCTAATATTAGTACCTAAAAGTATTTATAGGTGCAAAAACTAGTCTACGGTATCTAGGTATAAAATATTGTTGAATACCTATTCGATACAAATAAATTACATTGAAGTATCATTTTTTAAACTTATAAAAAAAGGTTTTTTACTAAATGCAAACTTCTGTAACAACTTCAACAACCCGTCCACGACTGGATACAGGTCTGGACATAGGTCTTTTCCGCACCTCGTCACAAGGACCAGTCCTGCGCTGATTGCATCCAGTGACATCCCGCAGCCCTGAATAGGTCGTCGTCTATCTCGTGGGAGGTCTGCCCACACTGCGCCTTCGTGGCCACCACTCCAGCCTTTTTAAGATAAACAGTTAGCAGCTGCATATCTATACTTATATATTAATATTATAAAGCTGAAGAGTTTGTTTGTTGGAACGCGCTAATCTCAGGAACTACTGGTCCGATTTGAAAAATTATATTACTGTTGGAAAGTTCATTATCGAAGAAGGCTATAGGCTATGTTGTATCCCTCTGTGACGCAGACGAAAATTGCGCGGTTCACCTAGTATTAAAATAATATTTTTTACAATTTTGTTCATCTGTCTGTTTGTTCCCGATATTCTTTGAAAGGGTCCATCCACCGGGAATCCACTTTCAAAGAACTTTCACAGATATATTAAGTTACTTTTTAAAGTTTATATTACGGGAAATGGACACAATCTTATTTCTCCATGAAAACAAAGTTGCATAAAATGTAGGGGTCCGTTCAGCCCCCTTCTCAACAGTCAGGTCTACAGTTCCGAGTTGGGGAACTATGACCCAAGTTTTCAGCTTGCCTTAAATAACTACCCAAAAATTGGCACTAGCTCCCGGGCTTATATTATATTAGTGTAAATTAATCTGTGACTTTATTTTCACTATTTTTTATTGTCTTTCACAAAGTAAATTTATAAACAATATATAATTTATAAATATTGGAACCAAGTTCCTTATCGCGCGTTGTGAAAGGGGGCTAGACGGTAAAAATTCTTACGAAAAGTTGTCACGACACATTTTTTGATTTAGTTGATTATCGCTAGATGGCGCTGTGATCAAACTCTTTTAAAACACGTTTCTTATTTGTTTTAGATGATTATCGCTAGATGGCGCTGTGATCAAAACCTTTTAAAACAAGTTCCTATCACGCGTAAAAAAATGAGGGAAAAAAAATATAAGATATCTTTTAATCGAAAGGAACTTCGTTCCATCTGCGTGTCACTTGACACCTCTCAAGTTTTTATTTATATAATTTATAAATAATTGTGTATCTTCAGAAACAACAATAGTTTTTAAACAATAAAAGCCCTTCATAGGTCAAAAGGACGATTGATACAAGAATAAAACAAAAGCGAGAATAAATGTAAATAACAATAATAATAATATGCAATAACTCTATGGCAAGTGTCACGAAAATAACATGCCAAAATTCTAAAAATTAATATATTAAATACAATTGCGAAAAATGTCGAAATTAAACATGAATTCAGCAAAACAATATAAAATATGGACTGCAAATATATATGGTAAAACAGTTTGGCCAAATATTACTGAAAATTAATTGAAACAGTTATGAGACGAAATCCGAAACGTCAGTGCCAGTGCCGAGAGAAAAGCGCACGATTACCACCTACTCAAGACTCGTCGCGATCGTCGAGTGAACACACGACGAGACCAAGAACACCCGACGACGAGACTCCCGCTGCGCCAACAACAAATGCGCGGCGGGGACGCCCACCGGCTCGCTTGGGATCAGCGGATCGAAATGGTCCGTCTACGGCCCCCGCTACCAGTGGTGCAGTGCGCCCACGCATGAGATGGACACAAGAAATCAATAAAAATGTCATGCGGGCGTACTACAGGGCTACGGAGGGAGGAACTAACCTCACTGCGTATCGCTCAAGAATGGTGCCTCTGTTTCAGGTTTTGTGCCCAGCTGTCGACGTCACGGTGCAACGATTAGCGGATCAGGTGAGGGCCATTCAGCGACTAAAGTTGTTGGATGAGTCTCTACTTGACCGATTGCGCAACGAAGCACTGCCTGCTCCTCCTGAACCACTACCAACACATGTGGTAAATGTCACCATCACCCAACCTACACCACCAGCGGAGGAACTTCAGGTGCAGGCATGTGCAAATATCCAGGATGATGAGCGTTTGAGGAGCGCTCTGGAGGACTCTATGCAAGAGTTTAGGTTTGTCTCGCCATGCTCGCGGCCACGTTTACCGCGGTTGCCCATGTGTAAACGCAATGTTTCGCTAGTATTGGCCCTGGACTGCATATTAAAACCTTACTTTCAGTCAACTGTAGACCTTGTTGACACCCACTCGGTTCTGTACTGCGGTGCGGTTGCTGTCTGTCGTGTGGCAGGAGTAAAATTTCCAAACCCGAACCAGACATACCGCCGACATGATGGTAAGCCGCAGTGGCAGTGCAGAATCGAGAAGCGCATAGATGCAGTCAGGACCCTTATAGCGAAGCTTATTTGCTTCCAGGCAGGCAACACGCGCCCGCGCGTAATGCGATTCGTCGACCGAGCCTTCGCTGACACCGGTGTCAGCAGGAACGACTACCTGGCTCGTGTCGTCGAGCGTGTTGACTACTGGAAGCAAAAAGTTTGCGCATGGGCGAACCGTATTCGTCGGTACCGAATAAGATCGGAGCGGTACCGCTTGAATAGAGTCTTCCAGAGTAATCAGAGGAGTGTCTACAGAAATTGGGAGGCTTCTCGAGGAAGAGTTACCGATGGACACCCACCAGTTGATGAGGATGTGATGACCTCATTTTGGAAAAATATCTGGTCGGTGCCCATCGGTCACTCCGAGGGGGAGTGGACTGAGACGGTCGGGCGCTCGTGCGAGTCTATTACAGACATGAACACCGTAGCGATCACGCCGATTGACGTAGCTTGTGCGGTGCGTTCGGCCCCGAACTGGAAAAGTCCGGGACCGGACGGGCTGCACAGCTACTGGCTGAAATGGATACGCAACTCGCACGGGCGCATGGCTGCTCAGTTTCAACAAGCCCTTGAGTCGGGAACCCTCCCAGATTTCATGACATCAGGAGTCACTCATCTGATATACAAATCTGGCAATACCTCGGACCCAAAAAACTATAGACCAATAACATGCTTACCCACCATCTATAAGCTACTTACATCCATTCTGAGAAACAAAATTCAAATACATATCTCGGCAAATGACATAATGTCACCTTCTCAGAATGGGTGTAAGATAGGGTCTCGGGGTACAAAGGATTTGCTCCTCATTGACATGGCTATTACGCAACAAGTTCGTCGAGGCAAAAAGGGTGTCCATATGGCTTGGATTGACTATAAGAAAGCGTATGATTCGGTGCCCCATTCATGGCTAATGAGAGTTTTAGAGCTTTATAAAGTACATCCCACTCTACGCTCCTTTCTTAGCTCATGCATGGGTCAGTGGTCTACGTTTCTTCGTCAACCAGGACATATTGGATCTCCGGCCTCCCCGAGCTTGATAAGGATAAGGCGGGGTATCTTCCAGGGTGACAGTCTGAGTCCTTTGTGGTTCTGTCTGGCGCTTAATCCTCTAAGCACGTTGCTTGGAGATTCAACGCTAGGCTACCGACTCAAGAGAGGGGGTGAGCCCATTTCACATCTCTTGTACATGGATGATCTCAAATTATTTGCTTCTAAAAAATCTGATCTAATAACTTTACTCAAAATAACCGACAATTTTAGTAAAGCTATTGGAATGGAATTCGGAGTAGATAAGTGTGCGGTCATAGATATACAGAGAGGTAAAATTGTAAACTCTGAGGGTTTGCAACTTAGCCAAAGTGAGGTGCTCAGATCTCTTTCTGAGTCGGAAACCTACAAATACCTTGGAATGTTCGAAGCTTTGAGTATAGTCGATGCAGATATGAAACAATCGGTGAGGGATCGTTTCTTCGGCCGCTTGGTAAAGGTTTTGAAAAGCCTCTTATCTGGCGGAAACAAGATCCGAGCCTTCAATGGTTGGGTCATGCCTGTACTGACGTACTCCTTTGGCATTCTAAAGTGGACGCAATCGGAACTAGATGCCCTGGATAGAAAAGTTCGGCGACTGCTGACGGCATACAGGATGCACCACCCACGTTCATCTGTTATGAGGTTGTATATTCCTCGGAAGTGTGGGGGTCGTGGCATGTTAAATGTCAAGGACCTACACAACCGAGAGGTAAACAACCTTCGGGAATATTTCCATAAGGTAAGCGTGGGTATGTACCGTAATGTAGCAGCAGTTGATAAGGGACTCACTCCGCTGTCCTTAGCGAACGAGAATTGGCGGACGCTAAAGGTAATGAGTGTGACGGATCGCACGGACGTATGGAAGAGCAAGGAACTACACGGACGGTTCTACCGGGCCCTTATGAGCCCCGATGTAGATCAGTTAGCCTCTGTATCTTGGCTACGGTACAGTAACCTCTTCGGAGAGACTGAAGGTTTTGTCTTTGCAATTATGGACGAAGTTATCATGACGAACAACTACCGTAAATATATTCTAAAGGATGGGACGGTCGACATTTGTCGGGCATGTCACCGTCCGGGAGAGTCTATTAGACATATCGTTTCCGGTTGTTCTCGTCTTGCTAACGGCGAGTACTTGCACAGGCATAACCAGGTAGCAAAGATTATCCACCAACAACTTGCTCTGAAATACGACCTTGTTGAAGCCGCTGTACCTTATTACCAGTATTGGCCTCAGCCGGTTCTCGATAATGGTCATGTAACGCTCTACTGGGACCGATCTATTATCACTGACAGGACTATTGTTGCCAATAAGCCTGACATAGTGATAATAGATCGGGACGCGCATCGGGCAGTGCTGATCGATGTCACCATTCCGCATGACGAGAACCTTGTGAAGGCAGAAAAAGAAAAACAGCTAAAATATTTGGACTTGGCCCGCGAGGTGACCGACATGTGGCATGTTGAATCGACCATCATTGTTCCGATCGTTGTATCTGTGCACGGTCTAATAGCGAAAAGCTTCGACCGTCATCTTGAGAAGCTTTCGCTCCTCAGCTGGGTAAAGGGCTTGATTCAGAAGGCGGTCGTTCTGGACACGACACGTATTGTGAGGAGGTTCCTCTCTTTTGAGCCCTGACCACTGATGGCTTGGGTCGTAGACCTCGTCTTCAGTGGGCATCTGTTTTTTATATTGTATTTTTAAATTTTATTCCTTTGTTAATTTTTTTTAAAAATATAATGTAAAAAATAAGTGTGAATAAATGAATACAGAATAATAATATGTATTATTATCACAGATGTTTTAGAAACAGCTATGGCATAGATTATGACTATATAAATAAAAAATTGAATCACATCGCGCAGTATATCTTCGGTGTGCATAAAAATGAGTCTATATAGTTTATTTGTACTTCTTTGTGTGGTAAGTTGAATTTTATAAATAGATCATTATTTATTTAAAAGCAAAACAACAGCTGGTAAAAATAACATTTATCTAAAAAAAAATACTTAATGAGGCTAGTTTGTGCTTAAACGAGGTTTGTGACGAATACAGTAGGTCGTCAGTGGTGTCGCCTGACATTGCTGAAGTCCATGGTTACCATTTACCATAACCAGAATATACCACGAACCATACTGTCAAATTTCTCTATGGATGGCACTACGTTACTTACGCCAATTGTACATTCGTACATATACATTTCCATCTCAAAATTTTTAACAATGATATTGATTGTCCAGAACTCCTTAAAAAGTTTTACCTTAATGTCCCTCGCAGAATAAAACGATTTAATTTACCTACCTATGTATCCGAACACCGTTTGTATCATCTATCTATAGAAGGAACTCATGTACATAACAATAATTTCTAAGTAGAATTGTTATTTTGTTTTTTTTTCTTGTTTTCGCTTTAGACTTACTTGCGACTTTCTTATATATGACCTTAATAATTGATAGGTCCAAAGTCGTGATCAATGTGACCTTCCGAATGTTAATGCAACTTGATGTTAAGTGGTCACTGTTGCTCTTAGTTCATTTCATATAGTCACATTTTGTCTTAGGTAAAAAACTTTGAACATTAATCACTTAGAACTCAGAGTATGATAAAACCGTAACCTACCTTTTACAGGTGTACTACATGGCCATGACTCCTCTCGATGATGATGGTGAAGAGGATTGATCTTCTACGTCACGGCTACAAGTTGACCTTTAAATAGTCAGTCAATAGTCGATTTTTTAAATAAATAAATGAGTTTGTAAAGCTTTTTACTGTTTTTACTTATCATTAATAGACATAGACATCGTTTAATTGTAATGAAAACAATTACAGAAATGACATAATAAAAAAAAACATGGATTAAATTGGTTTTCATCCCAAATCAGTCGGAACTCAGCTTAATGTTATATGACACCCCCAACCGCCATATAACGCTGGTTTTCAGTTTCAACTGGCAGTGACGTCACAAATGCTAGTGAATCTAAAAATAAAAAATAAATAAAAGAAAATAACAATAAGAAAAAATAAGTCAAAATACAACGACTTTATAATCCACTCGATGACGTTAGCAATGATTTAATAACGGAATGGCAAACACGTTGGGATTTTTTTTTTTTTTTTCAGTTGGAGGAAATCAGGGATAGCTCAATTAAGGGCCGTCATCTATATAAATTCTTTCCTTGTATCCGTGAAAGGTTAACAATGAAGTGGATCGAAATAGATCATTGCGTTTCGCAGTTTCTAACGGGACATGGCAATTTTAAACAAAAGTTATTTTCTTTTAAATTAGTAGATTCATCGTTTTGCGATTGTTCAACTGATCAATACAAGTATGAACAGACAGCCCATCACATCCTCTGGGAGTGCAATCTATGGCATATGGAACGCGTCACTATGTTTAACTCCTTACACGTTGAGTCTAAAGTCTAGTCTAAAGGGAGAGTCTATTAGACATATCGTTTCCGGTTGTTCTCGTCTTGCTAACGGCGAGTACTTGCACAGGCATAATCAGGTAGCTAAGATTATCCACCAACAACTTGCTCTGAAATACGACCTTGTTGAAGCCGCTGTACCTTATTACCAGTATTGGCCTCAGCCGGTTCTCGATAATGGTCATGTAACGCTCTACTGGGACCGATCTATTATCACTGACAGGACTATTGTTGCCAATAAGCCTGACATAGTGATAATAGATCGGGATGCGCATCGGGCGGTGCTGATCGATGTCACCATTCCACATGACGAGAACCTTGTGAAGGCAGAAAAAGAAAAACTGCTAAAATATTTGGACCTGGCCCACGAGGTGACCGACATGTGGCGTGTTGAATCGACCATCATTGTTCCGATCGTTGTATCTGTGCACGGTCTAATAGCGAAAAGCTTCGACCGTCATCTAGAGAAGCTTTCGCTCTCCGGCTGGGTAAAGGGCCTGATTCAGAAGGCGGTCGTTCTTGACACGGCACGTATTGTGAGGAGGTTCCTCTCTCTTGAGCCCTGACCACTGATGGCTTGGGTCGTAGACCCCGTCTCCAGTGGCCCTCTGCTTTTTTTATATTGTATTTTTAAATTTATTTTCTTGTGATTGTTTTTTTAAAGATATAATGTAAAAAATGAGCTAATAAATGAATATGGAATTAATTATAATACGACTTTGTTGAAGCCGCTGTACCTTATTACCAGTATCGACCTCAGCCAGTGCTCGATAGTGGCCATGTAACGCTCTACTAAGACCGATCTGTTATCACTGACAGGACTATTGTTGCCAATAAGCCTGACGTAGTTATAATACATCGGGATGCGCACCGGGCGATGCTGATCGATGTCACCATTCCACATGACGAGAACCTTGTGAAGGCAGAAAATATTTGGACTTGGCCCACGAGGTGACCGACATGCGGCATGTTGAATCGACCATCATTGTTCCGATCGTTGTATCTATGCATGGTCTATAATAGCGAAAAGCTTCGACCGTTATCTTGAGAAGCTTTCGCTCCCCGGCTAGGTAAAGGGCCAGATTCAGAAAGCAGTCGTTATTGATACGGCGCGTATTGTGAGGAGGTTCCTCTCTCTTGAGCCCTGACCACCGATGGCTTGGGTCGTAAACCCCGTCTCCAGTGGCCTTCTGTTTTTTATATTGTATTATTAAATTTATTTTTTTGGAAAGCCAATAAATGAAACTAGAATTTAAGTTAATACTTTTTTGAAATTAATATGATTTGAGATTAAAATGAAGAGCTAAATGAAAAATAAAAACTTCACTTACCATGATCGATTTACAACAGCATAAATCAGATTGTCTTATTATTTAACGGATTAAAAAACCCTATTTCTTTTCACAGCAAGCACAGAATAAGAAAGACTACTTTATTATTATTAGAACGAAGTACCTTATCGCGCGTTGTGAAAGGGGGCTAGACGGAAAAAATTGTTACGAAAAGTTGTCACGACACTTTTTTGTTTTAGATGATTATCGCTAGATGGCGCTGTGATCAAAATCTTTTAAAACACGTTCCTTATCGCGCGTTACGTTAAAATATAAGATATCTTTTAATCGAAAGGAACTTCGTTCTATTCGGGTGTCCCATGACACCTCTCAAGTTTTTTTTCCATTCAAAGAGTGTTATATATAAATTAGAGTATGTTAGAGAAATTTTGATAGTAGCACCTGTGACAAACTGAGGAATAAAAGGTTGGCGTGGTTCGGACACGTGATGAGGAGAGATAAGGAACACGTAACAAAGAGAATGTGGAATTTGAAAGTGGATGTAAGAGGTGAACAAGACCTAAAAAGAGATGGTTTGACTGTGTGAAAGATTGTTGGGAAGCAGAAACTTCGGGCATTATCTCATACAAAGATAATTTAATGATCTTGAGAAATGGAAGTCGGTCGTTTTCATTTTCATAATAAAAATATTATTATTATTTATGCATTCTAATATTAAAGTAATTAAATTTCTTTAAACACTAGCGGTTATCTACATCACTTACACTATTACTAAACTGGTTTTTACCACGATTATTTTTAATTGAGAGGTCCCGATATTTCAGCACTGTTTCAAGCGCCACAATCACGGGAAGACTAAGGAACTGCGGGTAGGTAATTTAAGAGCAGACAAATCTGTCTACCCTCTTTTTCGTTCGTTTGATATCGACCGAATATCGAATATCGGGACCGCACAATTAAAAATAATCGTGGTAAGAACCCGTTTAGTAATAGTGTGATTAAAGTAATTGTTTTACAAATCCGATATTAGAATTAATTACTTTGTTTATTTATTTAAGATTAGTTCTCCAATAATTTATACTACAAACTGGACAAGCGTGAACATAAAGAAATTAAATCTAAATGCATTTAAAACAAATAAATATGAAAATTAATTATAATTACAGTGACAACCATCAATAATTTACATTTATATTTTATAATAATAATATACATTGTAATGTAATATTAGGTATAAATACTAAAGCATGAAAACAAAACGATTAAATTTTATTTGTTACAGCGAAATGAGAACTTTCAATATATTAATTTTGTCATGTCTGGTAAGTTTAAATATTTATTTATTTATTTTTAAGGAAAGCTTACAGACTAATAACATAAATATTACTTATTAAAGTCTTATAATTAAGTATAAACAAAACATTGCTGATTACAAGCTTCCACAAATTAATAAACTAATAAACGCACTTGATCCGTTTAATTCAGTTTGCTATGAACTGATAGAAAACACACTATAACAAAGGGTTAAAGTTACTTATGTCACCGGATTAAAGTACTTTTCACTCATCAGTCTCTTGATATTGGTTGAGTCTGTTCAGAAAAGATCAATATCTAAATCTGTAGATATATCGTTAAATAGTGTCGCGCTACGAGAGAAGAATGTGTTCCGTCTGTAGTTGGAGGATACAGCGGGTACACTGAGTAATGGGTTGCGCCTGAAACACCTTGTGCCGGTACGTAAGACAATATGTTTAAGGAGTTCAGGGCAATCAATGGTACCATTAGCAATATCCACCAAGAAACAAACATCACTAATATTGCGTCTGCACTCTAATGGTAGAAAATGATAACGTTTACATCGCTCATTATAGTCAGTAAGATTGTTATGTACTCTGAAGTCTAAATATCGTTAAAACTTTTTTTGAATCGTTTCTATTCGCGATATGTATTTCTGATACTGTGGGTTCCAAACTTGAGACGCGTATTCGAGGTGGCTGCGCACATAAGAACAGTAGAGAATTTTAACAGTAAAACACGAAGAGGGGTTCATTATAAAGGGGTACTCGTGCCCTAGAAGCCTTGCTGATACTATTCTGGATGTGTTCTACCCTACTGTCCAACATCAAATCGAGATAACACAATTGAATTTTTCAATTCTCTGATTGTTTATTTCATATTCTGTATTTACAATCTTTTTTTGACGTGAGTATGTGATATAAAAACACATGACGTGAGTATGTAATATCGAGAATATAAACAAAAATAGCCATAGTGAAGCCATTATTTTTTCTCTGTAATATGAAGAATTTAAAAATATCACCCTGACCGGAATTGGTGTAGATCGTAAACCCATTATACCCATTATTATTATTAGCCATGTTTTTTTTTTTCAGTTGGATGAAATCACCGCGGGGCGGGTGGGGTATGTGAGAGTTGAACTGCACTAGAACCTCCAACCGCTCACACTCAGCGTCTGAACCCAGCACGGGGTTATAAGGGACGACGCGACGCGTTACGCTCTCGGCACTCTTTCCCGTCGCGCCGCCCCCATTGGACGCCGAACCGGCAGCCGCCGGCGATACGACCACCGGCTCTCTCGATCGGCGGGCTTTCGAAGCCCGCCAAGATAGGACCGCGTGTCACCCTCCCATGGAATACCTCGCTAGGTCAGAACCATCGGGGAGCGCGGTCTACCATCCCCCGGTTGCTCTGACGCAAGGGCGTGCTGAGCGAGACATTATTAGCCATGTACCTATTTATAATCCTTAGAGTTCTATTTTAACCTATTTTAAAAAATTAAGATGTTTCTCAATTATTTTGTATGTTTTTTTGCGGATTACTTCGTCTGTAATAAACTGATTTAGAAAATTGTTTGTTTGTTAGAAGATATTTGAAAGATCCCATAATAGATTCGGGTTTGAATATAAAGATCAGAAATATTGAGAGATACCTGAAAAAATGTTTTGTTAAAGATATAATAAAATATAAGAATAAAAAAAAATATTTTGCAAATTATAATCAGTCTTTTGTTTCAGATTTGTTTGTTTTTGTTGAATCAAGAAGTACAGAGTGCTCCTCAGGCAATAAAGCGCTATGCTAGTGCAAAACCCAGGACTAAGAAATAAATTATTGTTATAATTTCAATAAAATCTTTATTCGTTTATTTACTTATTTTTTACATTATATTCATCTGCTATCATACATCTATTTTTTACATCGACTTGCATTGAGAAATCTCCTTATTTTTTGCAGTTAGTTAAAATAAAATAGCTCTCAATTACAAAATATGAAAACAACTTCATTAAATGTCGATTTTCCACTTTGTTGATAAACGAGACAAAAATAAATATTAACTTCTAAAATAACGTACCTCAGTTACACTTAAATAAACAATTTAATAATACTTTGTTATTTACACTTCAAGAAAAACAAATGACTGAGATATCCAACTCAGTGAAAAAAAAACATAATTCCATTGTACCTTATCATTGAAATATGTATCTTAACTGCTTAGCGTTAAAGTTTATATTATTAAATGTATCCCTTATCGAATAAAGGTGCAATGATTGTATAAATAGGTTGGAAACCTTCATTTGAGATAAGTAATATATATACCTACAACAAAATAAAATAGAAAAATGAATTTTAATCTGATCATTATGTTATGTATGGTAAGTATATAAATTAAAATAGTTAAAAACAATTAACGGCTTTCAAATAATTTCAATGAATTGATTTATCCTACTCGTATTACACAGTTATAGGGTTTTTTTTTAATAAAAAGGTTAATTAAATTAAATGTGAAATGTAAGCATGACTTTAATGTTTTTTTAAAATTGAATCTCCAAGATACAGTATTACCTAGTTTGGAGATAAATGTAATTCTTGATTGTTAAACACGTTTATTGGTCAAAAAAAAAAACTAAAATGAAAAAGACCTATTGTACTGTAGCAACCCATTACTGTCCACTGCTGGGCCCAGGTCTCATAGAGAAATCAGACAAAGTCAATGACAATGACAATGCGGATTGGGGACTTCAGATATCTCCTGATTTTTGCAATCATTTTCAATTTGCAGGTTTTCCAATGTTTTCCTTCACTCTCAAGAACCGTAACTGCAATAATAAATTACACATTTTCTTATATTGCCTCGTTTTTTTGAGCTGGAAGAAATCTCCAGATATGTGGGAGTAGAATCGCGCTCAAACCTCCAACCGCTCACATTCAGCGTCCGAACCCGGCCAGAACTCAGCACGGGGTTACGCGGGACGGCACGACGCATTACGCACTACGGTACTCTTTCACGTCGCGCCGCCCCCGTCGCACTGCCGCCGGCGATTTATTGCCTCGTAAGCAGACGAGCTAACAGGCCACCTGGTCGTAAGCGATTACCGTTGCTCATGGACCTCTGCATTGTCAGCGGACACTGCGGGGCCGCTATCTACGACTTCATACATACATATGGCTACATGACTCGAACACTATTTTTTCGAATTCAATCCAGTTCGAACCCAGAAACAGAACTGTTATAACTAATTATGAACTTAATAACCAGTTACTTTTATTTTCCAGTATTTTTTCTTTACATTACTCCAAACTGCCCAGAGCGCTCCTCAAGACCCAACAAGTCTGGTGAACCTAAATCTTAGAAACAGACAACAAGAGCAGATTAAGAACAAAAAATAAATTATTAATAAACTCCAGAGTGTTGTTACTTTAACCAGTATATAATACTCGTATTAACAAGGCTTTATTATATGTTAAACTAGCTTTTGCCCGCGACTTCGGTTCGTCCCGTGTTATCAAAAATTGTAGTCTATGTGTTATTCTGATGTTTGAAACGAGGCTTGAAGAGAGTCCTTAAGGGTAGGCCGTAGGTAGCGGCCCCGCAATGTCTTCTGGCAATGCAGAGGTCCATGAGCGACGGTAACCGCTTACGATCAGGTGGGCCGTAAGCTCGTCTGCCTACGTGGCAATAAAAAAATAAATAAATAAGCTATATTGTGGTAAAGTTTCATTCAAATCCAGTCAGTAGTTTTTACGTGAAAGAGTAACAAACATCAACCCATACATACAAACTTTCGCCTTTATAATATTATTATGATTACAAATTTTTACACATATATTTGAAGTCAAAGGAACACTTTATTTCCCATAGAGAATTTAATCAACCAATGTTTTTCATTATGTTTGACAACCATGAGTGTGGATGGCTATTTTAAAGCACACAAACGCATGAGACGATTGCCATCTAACTTTACCAAGATTTAAGAGACCAGAAGGTAGAGTAGGTAGGTACTCACCAACACAACACACATCTATAATATTATTATTAAGAGGAAAGGTTTATTTGTTTGTTTGTCTCGAATAGGCTCCAAAAGTACTGCTCCAATTTGGAAAATTATTTCACCGTTGAAAAACTATTATAGTCATGGTGGCCGAGTGGTCGAAGCGCGTCCTTCCGTACGGGAGGTCGCGGGCTCAAATCCGGCCGGCTTATAGGTACCTCTAAATCTAAATGTGAAAAAGAGTTATGTGCAATTTTTCACAACACCACTGGCTAAAAACGGTGAAGGAAAACATCATGAGGAAACCTGCATGTCGGAAAAGGGTTCTAAAAAATCCTTTGAAGATATGTGAAGTCCCCAATCTGCGTAATGGGCTTGTACAGTACAGCACAGTTGAAAAACTACACTATCTCTGAGTAGGCTATATTTAGTTTTAAAAAAATAGGGTTCCTCACCAAAACTCCGATAATGTAACCCAAAGTGTTTAAAAAATAGCAAAAAACTTTATTTAATCGCGTGCGCTGCGAAAACTATTGATTATAGAACAAAATGATGTACTACGGATTTGTAGTTCTTATAAAGAGTGCTGCCTGAATCCCTTTTTGACGCAGACGAAGTTGCGAGGATCAGCTAGTCATCTTAGTAATTAATGAGCTAGGGATTTACATGATATTAATTATTTATCAAAATATATACTTAAACTATCAATACAAATAAATAAATTTAAAAAAACAAGTATACTGCCACATTTATCTTACGTTATCAACTAGATATAGCCTTTGTGTAAATGCATTAAGGTTCATATATTGAAATGATATCTCAGATTTTATTTAATAATCATTAAGTCGTGAAAATGTATAAAATGATTGAAGCTGTAATAATATAGCAGTACCAAGAGAACCACGAGCCTAGAAAAATGAAAACTTATAGTATTTTCTGGTTGTTTTTGGTATGTAAAATATATTATTCTTTGTTACTATTAAGTTATCACTAACAAAAATTGTTGCTTCTGTCATGTACCTACCAACATTTATTCAGGGTTTTTTTTATATTTACACGACGTGTTTTTTAAGTCAAGTCAGTTGTCATCTTTGAAAGAATGAAAACTTCATAAACACACACAGTACATAATACCTACAACTTACAAATGGTTAAACTTTTTTCTACAATGTCGTATGTAATTCCGCAACAATAGTACTACAAAGTCAAAAAAAAAAATTGAACCGTTTTCAAAATAAAAAGTGGTTCTAAGTTGTATTTCGACAGGTCATTATCCAGTCTTCTCGTGATCATGACGTTTGCAACAACGTTGAAATATCGATCATGAAAGTATTATAGAAAACCGCGAGTGTCTGAATAAGTTAATAATCGTAATATATATTTTTGCAGATATCTATGTTCGGAATCCTTCAAGTTGTTCGATGTCAAGAAGAAAACGACAATCCTCCAATTGACGTGCATGTATTGACTTTTGAACAACAACAAACGTAGACAATTTTTTTTTATCGTATTTTGTCTCTATGGTATTGAAATATAATATCACTTCATTTTGGAAAACCTCAATAAAATAAAAATGTATGTGTTAATTAAATAAAAAAATGTTTTATTTCATTTCGTTTATGATATTATAATACAATCTTGAATGAAAAATTAAGAACAATTTTTGTATCCTAATTTGGAATGACGAATGTATTTCCAACCTTATCTGATGGGCATTAGACATTAAATTGATTAAGCAAATTTGATCATCATCATTACAGGAACCAGTGTCGGGATCAATGTTTAATTACTTGGCTTTTTTTAATTGAGCAAAACTATGAATTCCCACCCTTCCACACGGGTGGGGTATGTGGGAGTCGAATCGCACTAAAACTTCCAACCGCTTACACTCGGCGTCCGAACCCAGGCTGATGTCAGAACCTAGCACAGTGTTACGTGGGACGGCACGACGCGTTACGCACTACGGCACTTCAATTACTTAAGTTTTTCTGGAAAATATTTTTTTGCCTTCCATTACATCATTATTTTGAGCTAAACATCATTTATTAGACTAAATAAAATAATTGTAAAAAAACCTCAAGAAACAATAATAAAAGTATGTATTTGTTAGAAAAATAAATAAATGTTGATCAAACGCATCACATTTTAAAATAAGTAACAGTTTACTTAATTTACATTAAAATATTTACACATATCTTAATATATCATAAAATAATAAATAAAAGCAAAAAAGTATTCTTATAAATACAAGAAAATATCAATTGAATTAAAGTTTTAAGACTAAAGCAATAAAGATCGTTGTCAATTGTAGAAACATTCATGACTTTATAGATACGAAGTCACTGTAACTATATAAATTGATTGAAATTATAAAAAGACACAGTAATAATTATAATAGAGATCGCGAAACTACACAAAATGAAAGGTTATATTTTATTCTTCGTGGTTGTTTTGGTAAGATTATATTACATTTACATTACTTTTTTTTGACGTGACAACGTCTTATAAATTGGTTTGCCGGGTGACACTTCAAGAAACTGCGTTACGCTCCGCTCACGTTATGCGCTCACAATGAGAGCGAGTGAGAGGCACGCGTGCCTTTCACTTTTTATGTCTGTCTCTCTCGCTCTTAGGCGGGCTAACCATGCGGGCATGGTTAGCCCGCACCCGTCGTTGTCACGTAAAACTTTCGCCCGTATACCGACTTTACAGGCAACCAATTTTTATTTATGAATGTGGGTACAGATGGTATTAGGCCAAAGGGAGATCTCCGACCGGGCGAGGTAGTGTATGCCCGGTCAGGAGATTTCAGATGTCGTATATATGTGAAGATTTCTGCAAATGTCGTAACCGCGATTCAGGATGACAATGCCACAATGAACTAGGTCCGCGAACTTCGTCTGCATCACAAAAGGATACAACATAGCGTATAATATTCCTCGATAAATGGACTTTCCAACAGTAAAAGAATTTTTCAAATCGGACCAGTCAGTCGTTACTGAGATTAGCGCGTTCAAACAAACAAACTCTGCAGCTTTATAATATTAGTATAGATTTCAGTACAAAATTTTCGAACAAGAACACTTTTATACTATCAAAATTAAATCCCAATAGTGGGGTAGTTAGAATTTCAACGATTTTCTTTCTATAAAAGTGTTATACAGGATGTCCCAAGGCTATGTGACGTGATCAATAGTGGAAAGAAAAGGTTCTTAAGATTTCATGCATTTCACATTGTTCCTGTTATTTAAGACGCTATGTTTGTTCCCAAAGATTATTTGTAATTAACAACTCTTTTGATTGGCGGTATAAAAATACAGGGTGTATTTTTTTCGATTTAGATTTTTAGACAAACCAAAACATTTACGAAAGGTCTTTGAATGCAGTATCGACAAATGTCAATAACAAAATAGTGTTTCATTCAGCGAAACGTCCAATCTCTGATTAATAAAGAACACCCTGAGTATACAGGGTGGATCTGTAACTTTGGACAATCTGACGTGGGGTGAATGGACCTGATGAAATAAAAGTTGGAACCACTTTTATTTTAGAAATTAGACAGAACAAAATTTTCGTCATAGTATGGAAGTCTGCAACGATAGTCGTACGTTTTCCATACAATGTCAAAAAAAATTAACCGATCCAAAAAATAAAAATGTTGCTAAGTTGTATTTCGACAGGTCATTCACATCACGTCAGATTGTTCAAAGTTACAGATTCACCCTGTATAAACTATACAACTTTTCAGTGGTTGTTTACAATCTTTATTACAACCTCTTTCGTAGTTTTTGTGTGAAATAATATCAACATCTTTTTTTTAGGTGTACTCCTTCGTTTTTTTCCATGCAGTTGAATGTCAACTGCCATCCGCTCCACAACTTGTTCATGTCGAGGCCGCTTCTGTCAAGCAAAGTCAAAAAGCACGTTAGAGATGTTATAGAATAAAAACAGAAGTAAACTTCAGTATATTATTACGTCTTTTACGAATTAATATATACAGTTGTTAGTTTTTTAGTATGTAGTGAGAAATAAACGTAATTTTATTTATTTGTGATGAGAATTTTCCTTTTTTTTTTCATAAAATATTTTACTTTCATGTTATTTTTCATCAAGTTCAAAGTGATTTAAAAAGAGTACGGGAGCGATTGTCAAATGTTTTAAAGACGTTATGCAAAAATGTTATTGAAAGTAAAATTTGTTGACATCGTTTTACTTCTGTACTTAAATTCTGTGGAAACCTTATGACTGTTTTGATTATACAATATGTAAGAAAGTTGTTCCTTTTGAGGGCGTATACACTTGACTGGCACCACAATAATGAAGTTACAATTTAAAAGAACAATCATTGACTAGACTAGAGGTAGTAATGAGTAAAGCAAGACCAAGACTCTTGGTCTTGCTCAAATATATCTCGTTCTTGGTCTTGCAAAAAATCAAGACTAAGACCAATTTTGCTCATCACTAGCTAGTGGTCAAAATTCATTTTAAATAAAACTGTGTTCTATCTAGTGTGGTACAAATGAACACGGGTCTACCAGTGTCATTATAAAAGTAAGCGTACAAAGTCGCAGAATTAACTTATCTCACAATTAGAAAAATGAACTTTGAAATTCTCAAAAACAAACTCCATTTATTTTTATATTCTATTTATGTTCTATTATTATATATTTTATATTTACACTATTTGAAACAAACAGTAATAAAATAAATCAATATAATAAACGAGGATAGTGGTATAAGATCGTTTGTACAGAAATTGTATTGATTGAAATTGAGTTCTACGCCTCGCATCGTAGAGCATATATTTCAAATGTAAATTATGCCTTCGTCTTTATTATACACTAAGTTATAGCAACTATATAAATCCATTAATGTAAAAAAAAACATCAATAGTATCGAGAGAAGAAACCGTGATTTAAAATGAAAATTTACAGTAAAATTGTCTTGCTATGTGTGGTAAGTTGTAATCTTCATAAAATTTAAGTCAAATCAGTGTTAATACAAAGTCATAATTTATTAATAAAAAACTGTTTTAAATACCAGTTTTTAAAATCCTGGAGATGATGGATCCATCATTACATCAGCGCCATTTTGTTATATAATTGCATTGTCAAGCGATATACATCAGCGTGCAAAATGTCAGCTCAATCGGACGCCGAGAAGTTTATCAAATTTAACTCGCGAGATTCCTTTCTTTTTTCTTGTAAAAATTAAATATACCTATAAATATATTTTAAAGAAACCTTTTAAAAATACAAGCATTTAAAATCCTGGATATCATATAACACTAAAGAACTAGCTACAACAAGCAAAACAGGGGTCTTATTTGGTACAGGAGTCCTATGACCAACTTTCGAATATATCATTAAGTAAGCTCCGTTCTGCCATATTATTGTATTGTCATTTGTCACGCGATATACAATTGCACGCAAAGTTTAAGCTGCCTGCATGAACTAACATAGTTATGATACAAATGAACCAATTCAGGGTAGCCATAAGAACTCCTGTACTAAACAAGATAGACTCATCGGAACTCGTTTTACGTGTTTTGACCAGCTGTTTACTTCTACATTATAATTTATCCAGTTGCCAGCTTGGCCTGAAAAACTATTTACTTTGTGGGTACCTACAGTGGACTTATGGCCAAAGGGAGATATCCGACCGGGCGAGGTAGTGTATGCCCGGTCAGGCCGAAGCCCACTGTAGTAGATTTCAGATGTCGTATATATGCGAAGATTTCTGTAAATGTCGTAACCGCGATACAGGATCTCGCGCGTTATTATTGGTCGCCACATCTAAGAATAATAGTCTTCCAGAGTAATGGTAATGGGAATAGTTCCCCTGATATATGATATACCTCAACTCGGAACTGCAGACCTGGCTGCTGAGTAGCGGGGCTGAACGGTTTTGAGCGAAAATATATAGAAATATAGGAAAGTGGTAGTAGGCAGGATTTGATGTTTAATTCGATAAAAAGTTATAGCAGATAATTCATGGGGATAAAATCTACCTCCAGTATAGTTGAGAGATCCAACTCAAAAATAAAAATGCGACTTTAATTCACTAAAACAATTTATTGAGTCAACTAGTTGCAGTCTTTTTTATCGTCCTGCCCAGAGTTACCTTTACCGCAATCATCATTATCTGTTAGAATGTTTATTTTATCAGTAAGGCCTCCACCTTGTACAACTTGAGTGAAGGCGAAGACGCAAATCTGCAAGAAAACAATTAGATTAGAATTTTCAACATAGTGTTTCTGGGGAACAATTAACGATGGTCTTGTGTCTCTGTTTTACTATGGCATCTGATCGTAGTACCTACATTTGAGCTTAATCAAAAACTTTAGAGGTGTCAAGGGACACCCGGATGGAACGAAGTTCCTTTCGATTAATTAGTGAGGGAATTGTAAAAAAAAAATATTTTTTTAAGTTATGATTAGTTAGTTTAAAACGTCTGTCTCTCTTTCTCTCTTATAGAAAGACAAAGAAAGAGAGACAGACGTTTTAAACTAACTAATTATTATAACTTAAATAAAATATTTTCATCACAGTGCCATCTAGCATTAATCATATAAAACATAATAAAGAATTGTTTTAAAAGATTTTAATCACAGCGCCATGTAGCGATAATCATCTAAAACAAAAAAAAGTGTCGTGACAACTTTTTCATAAGAATTTCCGTCTAGCCCCCTTTCGATAACGCGCGAACTTCGTTTCAAAAAAAATATAGGTCTAAGAGGGATGAAATTTTTAAAAATAGCCGTTTAATTCAGTCTGGCATAAGAGAAACATTAGGTTGAAAGCCATGATAGCCAAGTGTTGGTTGCCACATTGTTGGAAACTGTCAAGAGCTCCGGAAAGCCTAGCTTGTAAAGTTCCACACCACAGAACCTCGTGTTGGGTTCTGTAATGTGAGCGGTTGGAGATTTTTTATTCAACTCCCACTTGCCTACCAACAGGCTAGGAAAGTGATGACTGGGTAAGCATGGCTAGAAGCCCTCAATAATTTGATTGATTTCATTATATAAATGACTACACAAAATGGGAATGAGGTGCTTGTCCCGGGCCATTTCAATTGATACATTTGTTAAAAACAAAAATATTGTAAAACATTATTTAACAAAAAACATAAAAAAAAATTAAATTAAAAAAATACATGTCCGCTAAGTTTCTTGCGCCGGTTCTTCTCAGGAAGGAGGCGTAATTTTAGCGAACTGGTGGTAGAACTTTTGATATTATTTTTTACATTCAAAATGTATGTGTGTCCACATCTACGCTTACCGTCAGGTTGGCCATAGGCTCGTTTATCTTGCAAAAACAAAAGAAGCTTTATCTTAAGACTTCAACTGCTGTCTTAATATTCTAAATTTAATAAAATAGACTCACCATGCACACCAAGAAGAACAAGTTGAACTTCATTGTTGAGTGTTCTATTGAGTTGTATTCTGCAAATTTCTTCAGTGAAACTGTATAGAACTCGCCAAGGCTACTACTTTATATACCTATTTCTGACATTGAATTAACAAGGTCAAATTCCAATTATAGACAACAAACAATATTGTTATTCTTGATATTAATTAGCTATATACAAAAATATTTTAAATGTTAATATATTTTTGTGAAAGACAATAAATGAATGGATTATCATAAATAAATAAAAAAAAAAAAAATATAGGCTACTTTTAACAACATGCATTGGCCATATCATTTTCATCGTTAACAGCTTATAGACCTCTACTGCTGTAGGCCTCCCCATAACTTGCGACTTACAATGCGTAGGACCTGTGTTCTTAGAATTTAGAGAAGACAGATAAAATTGACAAAATCGTAGGACAAAAATTGAAAGTCAATGTGACAGTGAGTTAGTAACAAAACTTATGTTTTCACCATCTTTTTTCTATCATTACATACGTCATCTGTACAGACAGACCATCATATCATCCTTCACACAATCAGACCATCTTTTCTTCGGTCTTCCCCTTTTCTTACATACATCCATGAGTAGTGACCATTTCGCCACGCAGTGTGGGGCACGCAATAGATGTAAATAGATAATTATGTGTACAATTTACTGTTTGTTTGTTATTCTCTTTATTTTTTTTTCTTAGAGTTGAACTGTTTATTTTTAGTTTTAGTTTTACTTTTATATACTTAGTTGAGTAAGCTACATTATAATTTTGTGTCCCTTATTTGTGTGTCGAAAAATGTTTACTTTCTTTCTTTCATCCACTTTTAAATTTATCATCAAAAATATGACCAGTATGTGAACCATGTCGCAAGCACAATTAGTGTAAATATGAAAGTGAAAACATTAAACCCTTCAATTTGCGTTTCAAAACTATGCCACGCTGTTTATTAATAAATAATATTTTCACAGGTGCATCATGAAGTTTTTAAAATGTTTGTATCTTTATATAACACTTGGTTGTACTTAAAGATAAATATTTTTAATGATATCGATAGTATTTACAATGTATTTTTATAATTTGACCTTATCAATTAAATGTTAGAAAGAGGTATATAAAGTAGTTAAGTTAATGAATTTTATTTATTCCTAAGAAAACGTACAACAATGAAAGCTTGCAATTTGTTCATTTTGTTGTGCTTGGTGAGTTTCATTCTAGTTTGAATTCTATAATAGTTAAATTGACTGGCATTCATTGAGTGGTTGAGTGCTTGCTTTACGTGCGAGAGGACACATGTTTGAACCGACCTGTATATTAACTGATTTTAATTTAATATTTCGTGTATTTATCACAACACCACTGGCTTAAAATAATGAATAAGAACATCGTGAGAGGGTCTGTATTATTCGTAAGGGATTAAAAATCTGACGTATATAAACACTACTAAGAGATCCCGAACCCACACTAGGCAAGCGCAGGGGGCTATACCAGATTCTTCTTCTGAGAACTGAGTCACCCCACAACCTTAATATTTATGTATTTATTCAGGACTCAAAACAGTCTTTTAAGTAAGTTATATCTAAATCTTATACACTAGTTGACAAACTGGTCCATAACTAATATAAAGACAGTAAATGATAATTACAGCAACAGTAGACGAAATACGCAAAAAAATCCGCCTGGATAGTGATATTAAATTAACAAAGTCAAATTATACATTCACGGGACAATCATGAACAGTTAATATTACTGTAATAGGTACTGATTTTTAGTGTTATAGCAAAGTTATCACTCTTACCATACTACTGTTCTGTACCAACCCATTACTGCCCACTATTGGGCTCAGGTCTCCTCAGAAGAGGGATTAGGCATAGTGAAGTCCCCAATCCGCAATGGGCAAGCGTGCCCATATCTTCAAAGGATTTTTAAAACCCTTTTCCGATATGCAGGTTTCATCACGATGTTTTCCTTCACCGTTTTTAGCCAGTGGTGTTATGAAAAATGGCACATAAATCTTTTTCACTTTTTAGATTTAGAGCCGGTCGGATTTGAACCCACGACCATACCATACTTGTGCAATATTAGGAATCCAAATCATCATCATTACTAGTCTATAGACGTCCTCTGCTGTACATAGGCTTCCTCCAAATCTCGCCACAACGACCGGTCGAGAACGAACAAACAAGAACACGAATGAATTTTTTAAATCATCTGATATGATTAGTATCACCGGTCACATTAGGAATCTTTATGTCTAATAGGTAATTGGAACGAAGTACCCTATCGCCCGTTGTGAAAGGAGGCTAGACGGAAAAAAATCTTACGAAAAGTTGTCACGACACTTTTTTTGTTTTAGATGATTATCGCTAGATGGCTCTGTGATCAAAATCTTTTAAAACACGTTCCTTATTTGTTTTAGATGATTATCGCTAGATGGCGCTGTGATCAAAATCTTTTAAAACACGTTCCTTATCGCGCGTTACGTTAGGAAAAAAATATAAGATATCTTTTAATCGAAAGGAACTTCGTTCCATCCGGGTGTCCCTTGACACCTCTCAAGTTTTTTTCTCTGAGAATTTTTTGTTGTATTGTCTTGTTACAGATTTACTGTTTCACCTTCACTGTAGTCGTCCAATGCGGAGGGCTGGGTGATGATAGAAATATTCTTACGAATAACGGTAATGGTGGAAAAAGTGGTAAGGGCGGCGGTGGTGGAGGTGCAATTGATACCATAAATATTGGCACAAGTAATAAGTGAATAACGCGGAATGAATTATGATTTAAATGTATAATTCGTGAAATAAATGGTGATGATGTATTAAGTAGTTTTACTTAGGCCTCTAGGGGGCGGCACGACGGGAAAGAGTGCCGTGGGCGTAACGCGTCGCGCTGTCCCTCATAACCCCATTCTGGGTTCTGGCCTTAGCCGGGGTTCGGATGCTGAGTGTGAGCGGTTGGAGGTTTTAGTGCGGTTCAACTTCCACATATCGGGGATCCGGTGATTTCCTCCAACTGAAAAAAAAAACTTAGGCCTCTAGCACACTGCTACAGGGCAGAAAAACGCATGAAAAACGCAAACGAATGACCTGTTGAAATAAAACATAGGACCACTTTTATTCTAGGAATTGGATAAAAAAAATCATCATAGTATGGAAGTCCGCAACGATAGTCGTACGTTTTCCATACAATGTCAGAAAAAAAGTTAAACCGAACCAAAAAATAAAAATGGTGCTATGTATTTCGACAGGTCATTCACCTCACGTCAGATTGTCCAAAGTTACAGATCCACCCTGTATAGTCCACTAGCTGACCCGCGCAACTTCGTCTGCGTTACAAAAGCCGAAATGCCTGATTGGAATAAAACAAAAAGTATTTTATTTCTACGTTAATACCTTTGACAATCATCATCATCATCATCAGCCTGTAGACGTCCACTGCTGGACATAGGCCTCCCCCAAACTTCGCCACATCGACCGGTCCTGCGCTATCTGCATCCAGTGACCTCCCGCAATCTTGACCAGATCGTCGGTCCATCTTATGGGGGTCTACCAACGTTGCGCAACCTTTGACAATGAAATGCTTAATTTGTATGTATAAGTATTTGTATTACAATACACATTTAACGTCTTTTCATTCTTCAGTCAATTTAATTGCGGTCCAGGGTTGCGGTCTAATATTACACATTATATGTGTATTCAAGTCACACACGTATATCAAGGTCACACCAACTGTATAAATAAGTAGAAATAATTAAAACACAGCAGTTTTCGGATAGTTCCTCGTTAAAATGGCAAGATACGGTTTATTAGTTTTGCTGTATTTGGTAAGTATTTATATCTATATTTTTAGGTATCTATTCTAATATTCTGATATGCAGGTTTCCTCACGATGTTTTCCTTCACGGTTTTTAGCCAGTGGTGTTGTGAAAAATTGCACATAAATCTTTTTCATATTAAGATTTAGAGGTACAAGCCGGCCGGTTTTGAACCCGCCACCTCCCGTACAGAAGGTAAGCGCTTCAACCACTCGGCCACGGTCATCTAGTAATTATTGTAAAATCTTTAAAAAAATGGAAGTTAGTCGTTTTATTATGTAAAAATAATATTTGTTTGTTGCAGCTTTGCTTTGCATTACACGTTCAAGCTCAAATAAATAAAATTCTGGAAAAAATTGTTGAAGGTTCGAAATCTTCGGGTGTTCTGAACTCCTCCAATGCCAGTAATCTAAGTAGTAAACTAAATAGTAGTAGTACCTAAATAGTAGTTCATTCGACATCACTCTTATAGTATAATCAAAAGACTTTGTACAGAATTTTTTTCTGTACAAAAGTAACGTACGAACGTCACTCTACGCAAAGGTCAGTACTGTTGTCATTTCAATTTGCTATGTTAATCGTTCTAAGCGTGCCCGCACACCTAAAAAAGTATTGACAATACTTTCGATCGAGTGATGGGAAAAGATACAAAAAAATAGCATGTTAAAGAAAGTGTTAATTAAAAACCCATTTTCAAAAATAGCATGTGTATGTTTAAGTATAAATAATACTTGAAAAACTTAATTATATTTTAGGATCGAGGACGAAAATAGTATAATGTTAAAAATATTAATTTTATCATCGTAAGTCTACTATTCAGGTGGTATTTAAACAGGTTTAATGCTGCCTGAAACTACTTTTTTTCATGTCTTTTAGCGTAATACATAGAACTACACTCACTTGACGTAAGCACCAGAAGGTATATACAAAAAACACAATTTCAATATCTAAAAGATGTTTAGAGCATGCTACTCAAATGATATTTTTGCTATTTTTTTATAACATTACAATTAAATTGTTATGACTTTAAAATCCCATCTCTGCTTCTGTCTCAAGTATTGACAATACTGTTTTAAGTGTGCGGGCACGCTAAGGATTTGTAAACAATTGTTGTCTTTTTTGTTGTAGATTTTTCTTATTTTTCACCCAAGCTCAAGAATTGAAATTATCGCCAGCTATTATTGATAGCCGGAAAAATATGGGTGTTCTGAATATTCTACAATGTCCGGGCCAAATGACAGATGCAAGTGTTTTATTAGCAAAATGAAGACTATTATGAAATGTCATTAAACTAACAATTTCATTGTTTCCTTTTTGTTTGTTTTATTTTACTATAATTTATCTAGTTTTACATAATAATATCAAAATCACTTGACAACCATTAAATGAAATGAAATGAAATTATTTATTCTCAACGTTAATGAAATTCTCATGCTTGTTGATGTCAAAAGGCTACCACCAGTTTGGAAAAAGAAATAGCCACTGTCCTGAGAAGAACTGGCAAGAAACTCAGAGGGCATGTCTTTTTTTGTATTAAGTTCTGTTTTTTTTTTATCTTTTCAACTCAATATTACAATTTTTTTTTTGTTACAATTTTTGTTACAATGTTGACCGCAGTTGACCTAAAACGAAAGCTTCATTCCCACTTAGTGCAGTCATCTAGAAAATCACTAATTGTATAATAAGCTTTACTGTAATAAAGATCTACTGTAATACTAATACAGATCTTATATGTATGTCTATTACATGAAATTTTCAATATTACATTTCTAGAATATTTTAAAACAATGTTGGATCAGCAGTTTTTAATGTTTATCAAAAAAAAATAAATCAAAAATCAAATCAAATCAACTTAAATCAAAAACAGTAAACTTTTTGCTTTTTCGTTGCTGGATTCCAATCCTTTTTTAATTTTCAATACATTTTTTTCCGTTTTTATATTTTTCCTCAAAATTACGGCTATTGCTAGATTATTTCGCTGTTGCACTGTTGAGATAATAGGTACTATTAATTTACACAAATACTTTTCAGGTCATGAATTATTTTATTTTTATTATCATTAATGTCAAAATGCAAAAATGCGTTCAATTTCATATATTTGCATAGATAAAGAAAAATGTACAATGTAAAGTATTAAAGAAATGAACAATTACGGTATAAGAAAAGGTCGTATGCACATTAATGTATTACATTACATTTTGAGTTCTCGGTGAGAAGTAATAGAGATTAATTTTCATTAATATTGACTTAACAGACACAAGGTTGTTGCAATTGTATAAATTTGTGGAAAATACAAAAAACACCACGACACAAATTCGTTGTGAATAATTCGGAAAAATCTGGATACTTACAGTATCGTAGGTATTGTACTTAATATATCTGGTAAGTAAATTAATCACTTTGGTAAATTAAATTAATAAATACACAAAAACTTGAGAATTGTCATGAGACACCCGAATAGAACGAAGTTCCTTTCAATTAAAAGATATCTTATAAAAAATATTTCCTTTCGTAACGCGCAATAAGGAACGTGTTTTAAAAGATTTTGATCACAGCGCCATCTAGAGATAATCATCTAAAACAAAATAAGGAACGTGTTTTAAAAGATTTTGATCACAGCGCCATCTAGCGATAATGATCATAAACAAAAAAAAGTGTCGTGACAACTTTTCGTAAGAAGTTTTCCGTCTAGCCCCTTTTCACAACGCGCTATAAGGAACTTCGTTCCAAAAATACAGTACTTTATATTTACTTTTGTAGTTTTTAAGTATTTTTGTTACATATTATATTAAAAAAACAAACATAATGTATAACACCCAAATATTATTTTAAAAGAATAAAAATGAAGATATTTGACTTTCTTTCCATTTTATTATTTGTTCTTATAGATAAAATAAGCATTGGAATTTTCATTTTGTTTTTTTTTTAAATCAAAACAGGTACTGTTAAGCTACCCAAATCAGGACGAAATATTATTGAATATATTCCAACTGTGAGAAATTTACTGTCATTTCAATATTTGTCTTTTTACTTCTATTATCCAGTTAAAAAGGGCTGCCCTGCGCACCAGAGATGTACATCGCTTACGTATTGTTGTGAAAAAGCAATCTACACGCAACTCTGCGAACATCTCCGACGCACTGCAATGTCGAGGCAGCCCCAACAGCACCCTGAAAGCATTATTGTATTGTACACGGAGGGCATTGTACTGTTTTTGGGTATACGACACCCACAAGCTGTTGAGTGCCGGCCTCCACCAATAGGAGTATCTGCTGCTCATATAGGTGAGAATTAAATTAAATGGGAAAATAATTTAACGCATAACATCTACAACAGGCTTTATACTCATTTTGAATTAAAAAAATATTAAAGTGATTTTTAGTTATTATAGTCTGTGTTCGTCATCAAAAATTGCTATCTTGTTTGATTGTTTTATTTATTTATTACTAGATGACCCGCGCAACTTCGTCTGCGTTACAAAGGGGTTCAAAAATTGTAGCCTATATAGGCACGCGCCGCCCGGCGCAAACAACTACGACCCTGCATTTTAAATTTGTAATATCTTCGGTAATATTCACTTAAATGTAAAAAGCATATTGATCTATAATAAATGCACAATTTATTTAAGGTACTTAATTGGATAAGGATTAATGCTGTATTGTTTAAAATCACTTCGTAAATAACCATTTTTTAGTAAAGAATAAAAATGATTATGCTGGGTTATCCCTAAGAGATAGACATATACCATCGCGGACTTTTTTGTTGAACTTTTTAAGGTGAACAATACTGTAGTACATTATTTTGGTCTATCTCGTAGGGTTCAGCCAGCGTTTACAATATAAGCGCAAAAAACGTGCTTATTTACGACATCACATTAGAAACCTTTAAATTTATCAGTGTTTCTCTACTATATTATGCATTTATTATACAAACCTTCCTTAAGAATCACTCTATCTATTAAAAAAAACCGCATCAAAATCCGTTGCGTAGTTTTAAAGATCTAAGCATACATACAGACATACAGCGAAAGCGACTTTGTTTTATACTATGTATTGATTAGGTCCATCAACAAGATTTACATGGTAACAAGCAAATTCACAGACATATGAAAACAATACACTACATGCAATCTTAAATATAGATGAACACAACGTGGTAAGAAACAGTACACAAATCACATAGCATAACATTTAACAAAAAATAAAATAATAATTACAAGTTAGATTACATTTACGAATTTAAAAATAAGAACAAACAAACAAATTAAACAAATTAATTCATTAATTGTTTGACTATCTTTATTTTTTTTAATTAAACAAAAATACTTCTTTTCAATTAGACGTGCTGTTTCATAATCTGACGACTATCTGGAGTGATTCGCATAATCTAAAGATTTTTTCCAAAAAAATTTACTCATAAACTGAAGAACTGAAAAAATATCAAATAAAACAGTATACCTATGGAAAATGTGTATTTTTTTTTCGTTTCCCGGTAAAATATAAACAAGGGTTTTGTCAGCACATGGAGAATTTACCGTCTAGTCTTCTTTCGTAAGTGGAACTTCGTCCCAAAAATTAGTGAAATTATGAACTCAAAACTAAGAAATATTCGTTCTCGTTGGTTTCAAGAGTGTGCTATTGGTTAAAGGAGCTAATGATACTGATACTGCAGGAAGGCAGCGCCGGATTACAAGGCTTCTGCATCACAAGTAAGTACATAAAAGAAAACAGACATGCCCGCTGAGTTTTTTGCCAGTTCTTCTTAGGACGGTGGCTACAATCATTATTTTTTTGTGTCCGAACTGGTGGTAGCCTTTAACTTTTGACGTCAACAAGAATGAGTACGTCATCAATGTTGAAGATAAAGTATTTCATTTCATTTCAAAGTATTTCATTACATCAATTGTTGTAAAGCAGTTTCTTTGAGCTCTCCGACGTGCTTTTGGTGACAGGCGCATCTCCTTTGCGACCATGGTATATGCCTACGTGGGTTTACTCGCCCTCAGCCTTCCGTACTTTGTTAAAATCATACGCATTGGAGGAAGTCAGTGTACCCGAACTTTCCAAACCTACAACAATTTGCGGGTGCAGGATTTTATATATTTGAGTTTGAGCGAGTAATGCAAAATAGAGCTGCAACAAACAAATTTATTTTTACAAAAACATAAGCGACTTGCTTCGTTTAAAGAATACATGAAATTATTTGCTATAAGGCCCAAAGTATCAGCTTTCCAATCGAAATCGTTTCATCCAGAAAATATGTACAAAAAAAAACAATGACAGCAAAATGTGAAACACGTATCACAAAAAAATACATGTTTTAAGCTCTAAGAGATTTTTTTTCAGAATTCAATTTATTTAGAACATAGTTGTCTACATACGTACATGGTTACATCCAGTGCGAGTAAAATAAAAACTTTTAATAAAAAACTATAGTTTTGACAACTCTTTTTTTATATTATCAGATATTAGAATAAATACCAAAAAATATAAACATACTTACCAAATACAGCAAAACTAATAAACCGTATCTTGCCATTTTAACGAGGAATTATCCGTACACTGCTGTGTTATAATTATTTCTACTTATTTATACAGTTGGTGTGACCTTGAGATACGTGTAAGTGACGTTATTTACACGATATGCGTAATATTATGGTGCATTTCCACATTGGTCGGCTAACTTCCAACTTTCATATTAGTCGGCCGTCACCATGATTTGTTTTGTACGTGAGTTGGAGTTGAGTTTCCACGTGGGCCGGTCAATGTGGAAACGTACCATTAGACCGCTTTAGCTGGTAACAGGTCTACATAACCGATATTATTCTCCGATAAAAAGGAAGAGGTACATCTCTGTTTTTTATTTATAAGTTTAGTTTGAAATGTTTCTGGTGTCTGATGAAAGGTGATGGATGTCATGATCCCATTTTTTTTTAAAGTAAGTACAGATCTAAATTTAAATGTATTTTTAACTAAGTTTCAGCACGTATTTCTTTTCTATATGAACCAATTTCGATGATTATAAATTTTAAAAAAATTTATAGATTTAGTGTTATGCTTGAGAAAGGGATCTCCGTCGTTTTCTTTTTTGTAAAAAAATATTGAATTTCTGCTACATTATCAGATACTAAACATGCCGAGTCAATGACTACTTCATTAAACCTGAATCAAAGACAATACACTCAAATTATCGTCCAAACAAAAGAAATCAGTAATTTATTAAAATCACAAATATAATTTACGAAAAATTACAGTAGTTTCGAAAATAGAAATGATGTAATGGCAACCGTACTGCTCTGAGATATAATTAAAAAAAAACCATTTTCGAAATTCGATTTTCCAAAAGACAATCTCTCTATTACTGCACTTTCTGTAGTTAAGAAATTTAAAGAAGAAACGAGTAAATGAATGTCATTTTAAAAGGTATACTTTTTGGTGTTTTTGGTGCTGCATTCACGCAGATGACGTCGTGGGCACCAGCTAATAATTAAAAAAAAACTTGAGAGGTGTCAAGGGACACCTGGATGGAACGAAGTTCCTTTCGATTAATTAGTGAGGGAATTGTAGTAAAATTTTATTTAAGTTATAATAATTAGTTAATTTTATTGGAAATGTAAACAACGTCCAGACTAAGGAGTCTTTTATTGAAGATTACTGTTCATAGATAACTGTTGCGCCGTGTCTTAGCAACCACGACTGTTATTCTGAATTGTAATACTTTCTTGCAATAAACCAAAGTTTAATTTTCTTCAATCTAATAATTGTATTATTTCCTATAGGTTATGGGCCGTCTCGTATACCTTTATTAGATCTGTAATTAAATATTTGTTGCAAAGTTTAAAGTACAGTACAATAAATCGCGAATTCGAATCACTCCGTGAAAAATGGCAGCTAATCTGCAGATTGAGAAATTAGCCGGTCGGGAAAATTATTCAACGTGGAAATTCGCAGTCAAGTCATATTTGGAATTAGATGACTTATGGGAGTGTATTGATCCTGGTACCGATGTTGATCCGAAGAAAGATATAAAAGCAAAGTCGAAGATAATTTTGTTGGTCGAACCAATAAATTACGTCCATCTTGAAAATGCTACGTCATCGAAACAAGTTTGGCAAAACCTTCAAAATGCGTTCGAAGACTCAGGGCTATCTAGAAAAGTCGGCTTATTAAAGGACTTAATCAACACTTCATTGGATAACTGTCCTAGTATAGAAGATTATTTGAATAAAATCATTAGTACAGCGCATAAATTGCGGAACATTGGCTTCGAAGTTGGAGATGAATGGCTGGGAACACTCATGTTGGCAGGTTTACCGGACAACTATAAACCTATGATTATGGGTCTGGAAAGTTCCGGCATCAAAATTTCATCGGACTTTATAAAAACAAAACTCTTACAGGAAGTCACAGTATCTGAAACTTCTGCATTCTTCACTAAGCACAAAACCACCTCTAAGGATAATACAAAGCCAAAAGGAAAGGGCCCCCGTTGTTACAATTGTAACGAATATGGACATTTCAAAAATCAGTGCACGTTGCAGAAAACTAATCAAACTAATTTTTCAGCAATTTTTTCAGCTTACAGCTCATTGAATAAGGATGACTGGTATATTGACTCAGGCGCTACAATGCACATGACAAGACGTTCCGACTGGATGTATGATAAACAATCACCTCCGATTCAGAAAATAATGGTGGCAAACAGTAAAGCAGTCTCTGTGCAAAGTATGGGTAAAGTAAATATTCAGATCAAGTTAAATGGAAATGAATGTCAAGTCCAGGTTAGAAAAGTTTTATTTATTCCTGAATTGAGTGCAAACCTGTTGTCGGTCAGTCAGTTAACAAAGAGTGGCTGTAAAGTAGAATTTACTGACACTGGATGTAACATTTACAATGTCAATAACAATTTAGTAGCAACGGCGAGATTAACCAATAACATGTACAAACTAAATACTGTTGCTGGTAATGCATATGCTGTGATAAGTGACAGTAAGTCAGATTTAACTACATGGCATAAGAGAATGGGGCATTTAAATATGGTTGATGTAAAGAGGTTAGAATTGTGTGCTGAGGGTATTTCTATAAGTAACAAAGAAATGAATACTGTTTGTATACCATGTTGTGAAGCAAAGCAAACACGATTACCGTTCCCGAATTCTGGTTCTAGAGCAAGTGCATTACTTGAGGTAATTCATACAGATCTGTGTGGTCCGATGGAGACTCCGTCCGCTGGTGGTGGAAAGTATTTCATAACCTTCATAGATGATTACTCTCGCAAAGTATTTGTTTACTTTTTAAAGAATAAAATGGATATTAAATCGGTGTTTGAGAAATTCAAGGTTGAAGTAGAGAATGAATTAGGAAAGAAAATTAAAATCCTAAGAAGCGACAATGGAAAAGAATATTGTAATAAAGAATTATCTAATTTCCTAGCAGCTTCTGGCATCAAACATCAGACCAGCACTCCGTATACACCAGAGCAAAACGGGCTAGCGGAGAGAATGAACAGAACGCTGGTGGAGCGTGCTAAGTGCATGCTATTTGAAGCAAAACTGCAAAAATCTTACTGGGCTGAGGCAGTGGCTACTGCAGCCTATCTCATCAACAGATCCCCATCACGAGTTCTGGCTGAGGTAACACCATACGAAAAATGGACGGGTAAAAAACCGAACATTTCACATTTAAAGATATTTGGTTCCAAAGCTATGGTACATGTTCCTAAGCAAAATCGTTTGAAATGGGATCGTAAGTCACGTGAACTGGTATTCACAGGTTATTGTGAGAACACAAAGGGATATAGGTTCTTCGATTCAGTTTGTAGGAAGATTATTATTAGTAGAGATGTGACATTTATTGAAAAATGTGATGACATTGAAAATATCACGCAGAAAAAATCTACATCAGTGTCACAACACGCTACTATTCCTATTTCTACAGAGAATGATAGACTGAACTCGCAGAATTTGTCAGAAGACACAACAATTGTTGAAAGTTCGCCCAATAGTCAAGAAATCACTTCTTCATCACTGAGTAATGATACCTCGTTTGATAGTTGTGTGAGGAAAACTGATGATGAAACATATTATCCAGATACAGATTTTTATGATGATGATGATGATATTAAAAGAAATATCACATTGAGGTCACATCAGAAACAAAACATGCAAGGTAATAATTTTATGTGTGTTACGCCGGTAGCAGATCCACTAACTGTTACAGAAGCATTATCAGGTTCAAACGCTAAACAATGGAAGGAGGCAATGGATGAAGAATATGAATCTCTATTGAACAATAACACTTGGGAAATTGTTGGGTTTTCAAGACAACGAAAGCAACGACATACCCCAAGCTGGCCTATGTTCATCCCAAATGGACTTATGTTTAAGAGAGGATATTGGAAATGTAAACAACGTCCAGACTAAGGAGTCTTTTATTGAAGATTACTGTTCATAGATAACTGTTGTGCCGTGTCTTAGCAACCACGACTGTTATTCTGAATTGTAATACTTTCTTGCAATAAACCGAAGTTTAATTTTCTTCAATCTAATAATTGTATTATTTCCTATAAATTTAATTTCGATTTTTAATTAAACCTTGTATTTTTGTAAATCTTTATTATTAAATGACGTTGTACCTACCTACTGTATTTTCAACGAAAATATATGATCTCCGAAAATATGAGACGATTAAAAAATGTAAACAAAACAAGTTTTAGAACTGTGCTCAATTTTGGCTCCTGCTACAGACTTAGCAAAAGTAAACAAACCAATTTGGTTGCCGATCCCAGTTGAGTGGATATAACAAAATAAGGAATTTTTTTTTTAAAAGATTTTAATTTTAAAGGAAGTTCGTTCCAAAAGCAGTTTGAAAATATTAAAAACTTCGTATAATTAAAGATGACTTTATAAAAAATATTGCATAGAAGATTATAAAAACATTGCATTTCACTTTGAATTCATTATTGAAAAATTGAAGTCGGTCGTTTTCATTTTTGTATTGAAACTTCATAATATTATATTATGAACTACCGTATACTTCAGCATTACGTTGATAATATTACGTATGTATAAAATTTACTTAAACGTTTCAAGGCCACACAAATTGTATAAATTGGAAGATATTATTAAACTACAACAGTTTAAAGTAAATAGGTTACGGATAGTTTCTTGGTAAAATGGCAAGTTACGGCTTATTGGTTCTGCTATGTCTGGTAAGTTTTTATTTAGGTATCTATGGTAAAATCTAATTGTGTGCAAACATTGGCTCGCCAACGTCCATCACACATAACAAATAACGTTGACGGCCTAAAATATGGAAGTTGGAAGTTGGCGTGACTATGTCGAAACGCATCATAATCATATCTATCTTCGTGGATTGGAACGACTTCCCAAAAAGAGTTTGTTAAATTAATGGTCTATAGATTTTTCCTAGAGCTAGCACATAGAACCGAAGGCCGTTGGAGCATAAAGGTTCTGAAGTGGCGACCATGTCAAGGCAAGCGCAATGTGGAACGACCAGATGCATGGTGGACGGATGATCTTGTTAAGATCGCAGGAACACGCTGGATTCAGGCCGCTACCAACCGGTCGCATTGGAAATCTTTGGGGGAGGCCTATGTCCAGCAGTGGACGTCTACAGGCTGATAATGATGATGATGAGATTTTTCCTTGTATAACTTTAGTTTAGGTGGACCTATTCGTATGACTCACTTAAAGATGAGAATCGTAGCATCCCAATTTTTTTAAGATCTGACAAATACTATTTTAGTTTTTTTTCAAGATTTAGTTTTTTACTTTCATGCATTTTCAACGGGTTCTTACCATGATATTTAATGAATATATGAACGTCATGATTTGTTTGCTCTTAAATCGACCCGCAGTATCCAGTCTTCTCGTGATCATGTCGTTTGCAACGACGTTGAAATATCGAGACAACTCAATTAATTAAATATCGTGGTAAGAACCCGTTGAAAATGCATGAAAGTATTATAGAAAACCGCGAGTGTCTGAATAGGTTTATTTAGTTTTTTGTGAAACATGTTCCACGATTAACAGTTCTTTTTTCTGAATGAACCGATTTCGATAACTTTTATGTAGAGAAAACAGATTCAGACATAATTTTAATACATTAATTTGATCTGAGTTTGTGATATTCTTTCGCACGGATTCTTTTTTTAATTTTCTTTTTGTTTGTTGCAGCTTTATCTTTCATCACTCGTTCAAACTCAAATTTCCAAAATCTTGAATCCTGAAATTATGGAAACCTTGACAAATGCAGGAGTTCTGACTGCCTCCAATGTTAATAGTCTAAATTTAACTCTTAATAAAAACAAATAGTGCACTACAAATGTAGTTTATTAGTAATTATTAGTAGTATACAGGGTGGATCTGTAACTTTGGACAATCTGACGTGGGACGAATGACCTTTTAAAATAAAACTTAGAACCACTTTTATACGAAATAAATACTTAAAAATCAAACATTAAGATTTTTATTTTTACAAACAAAATATCAATGTATTTTGTAAACAGCAATTTATCTAAGCATTACAATAGAATTGAATAAATAAAATCATCACTCGATATATTTACACATCAGGTAAATGTATACTTTTATGATACTCACCTGTAATAATAAAAAGTTACAATCTGACTTCCAAAAAGTCGTATATAATTGATTAACTGTGATTAAATTTAGACTTTATAATGATCAGCAAAGAACCTATAATTGAGTTAAACTTTTTTAACATTAAAAGTATAAAGTCAGAATAACTGTATAAATTGATTGACTAGAATATATTTCTTTATATAGCAGAGATCAGTCGTGGAAAGAGTAAAAAATCTTTAAAAATGAAAATTTACAGTTTATTTTTCTTGGTAAGTTAAGCAAGGAGTTTTTTTTTTATTGCAAGATAAACGAGCCTACGACCCACCCGATTGTAAGCGGTCACCGTCCCTCATGAACCTCTGCAATGCCAGGGCAATGAGGGGTTGTTATCTATCACCTACCCATACAGGACTTTTCTTAAACCTCGTTTAAAGAGGGACATGTCATAGCGCTCCGGGAACATCGCGGACGGGAGTTATAGTTCTATTTATTTTTTTAGCGATTTGCGACATTTAATTTTCATATTAGGTGTCAAAATTCAGTGTCTCATTATATTTTTGTATCACAATATATTAAAAGAGTTCATTATCCAGTACACTTGTGTATTGTTTCAAAGATATATTTACTCATGTGAACTCCCTTTGTTACAGCTCTACTTCGTTGGTTTCACACATGTCGTATAATGCCAGAATATCATTGATGAAGTCGAGGAGGAGGTACGAACCTGCTGCTTTGGAATATTTCAATAAAAATGAACTGAAGATTTTTGTTTATGAAAATATCATAATAATATAAATTAATTGTCTTTTATTATTTTTTTTTTTACTAATATTTACCCTCTATAAAAATGTCATTATATTAGTAAAATTAAATTAAAAATATGGAAGGATTGTTATTCACTATTTTTTAATTTATCAACTGTTGCATCCATGGTGACTATTAGGAAGCCATTTGGCAGTTTTATCCGACAGTTTTCTTCGTAGATAAAACAGTGGGAGCTAAAAAGCGTGACAGTTATATCCCCGGTTATAACCGTCTATTTTTTTTTATTGCCTTGTAGTCAGACGAGCCGACGGGCCACCTAAGTGGTTACCGTCGCTCATGAACCTCTGCAATGTCCCCTGACATTGAGGGGTCGCTACCTACGACCTAACTTTAAGGCCCTCCTCAAGCCTCGTTTGAAGAAGGACAAGTCATAGCGCTCTGGGAATACCGAAGAGGGGAGCTCATTCCATAGCCGGATGGTGCGTGGCAAAAAAGTGTTCCTGAAACGGTAAGGCAATTTTCTCCGCGACCCGATCTTAGGTTTACACGCACAGATAAATCAGCGTGTTTTGACTGTCACGGATAAAATTATTGGATACAACTGGCCAATTGTGCACACGATCCGTAGTTGCAGTTGCAATAGTTATATTACTTATCTGTTTATTTATACTTCATCGACAATACTCGTAAAGTTTTTTCTAACTTTACGAGTATATACGTCAAGTTCCCAGTTGAGTAAAGTATTAGTTGTCAGGCTGCTTTGATTCCAGCGATTAGGGGGCTCAGTAGTTAGCATTTATTGTGTATAGAGATCGTATTATGTTTCACGCCCGGCCACCGCCATCTGTGTAATAGCGCATGGTTTTTAGACCTCTTTGTAGCTTTATATAAACCTATATACTACATATATACCATAATTTTGTGCCAAAAGCTGAGCAAGAATAATTATTTAGGCTTCAAAACTTTGAAAAATGTGAAACTGGTTTATCGAAGCAGACGTTTTCTTATTTAATTGCTAAACGACCTATGAGGATCAAATTATATCTGAGTTATATTGATTTATATGCTACACAACAGTGCATTAACGGGTTCTTACTATTTTTTCAATTAATAGAAAGTTGGTAAGAATACTTCAATCTTCTCGTGATCATGAAGTTTGTAACAACTTTGAAATAAAGAGACAACTCAATTAATTAAAAATCGTAATAAGAACCCGTTAAATATGCTTTGAAGTACTGCATAGTCTCATTAAAATACATTCATTATTTTATCCCTAAAGTAGTAACAAACACGTCACACATCTAAAAACCCATACTCTATTATATTAACTGTCCGGTTACAGACTAGTACAATTCTAGGTATTAATGAAACTATTTTAATACACTTATACAGCACAACTCATAAATAAAACTATGATTTTCATTCACAATTTATTCGGTTTACTAGTTGCAGTCACCATCACCGCCGCCTTCAGAGTTGCCTTTACCGCAATCATCGTTACCGCCGCCTCCAGAGTTACCTTTACCGCAATCATCATCATCCGTTAAAATATTAATATTATCAAGAGCACCTCCACCTTGTACAACTTGAGTGAAGGCGAAGACGAAAAGCTGCAACAAAACAATTAGATTAGAAGATGTTTCCACATAATGTTACCGGGGAACTATTAACGACGGTCTTGTGTCTATGTTTATATTCAATCTCATAATAGTATATAATGTCATCGGAGTACAATTGAGCTCAATTTAAAAAATATATTTTAAATGCACAAGTATAACGTGATAGTGAAGAAATTTAAAGCTATTGAAAACATTTTCGCGTAAATTAGAAATTAGAATCACGTGCTCCATAAGTAGACTTGACCCTTCTAAGTTTCATATAACTTTAGAGCCTCCTTCTAACTCTGAATTTGGGTCATCGCATTAATACGCCAGAAGATACACCAGGGTATTCAAAGCCATGATATCCCACGGTATACCAAGTATCGGTTGCCGCATTGACGGCAGTTGCTGGCAGTTACTAGGATCTACAGCAAGCTTAGCTTACCTTCTTAGATTCTGTAATATGAACGTCAACCGGTTTTAGTGCTATTCACCTCAAATTGGCCGTATTATCGTTTGTCTTGCAATTAAGAATGAACCTTTATCTTATGACAGTTCAACTGGTGTCTTAATTTTATTAATGTATAATATTATAATAAATTCAAAATAGACTCACCATGCACACCAAGAAGAACAAGTTGAATTTCATTGTTGAGTGTTCTATTGAGTTGTATTCTGAAAATTTCTTCAGTGAAACTGTATAGAATTCGCCAAGTCTACTACTTTATATACCCATTTCTGACATTGAATTAACAAGGTCAAATTCCAATTATAGACAACAAACATTAATGTTATTAATATTAATGTTATATGATATTAATTAGCTACACATAAATTTAATAACTGTTATTACATTTTTGTAAAAGTCTTGTGTCTGTTTTAATTTTCACCACTTCTGAATGCTGTTTATGGACAAATCTCAGTAGAAACTTTGTATTGGAATATAGTAGACGAGTTAACACAACTCATGTTGATTATATTTATACCTATATATGTCATTTTAATAATAAACCTACTAACCTGCTACTTTCGCGCATTGTGAGGAGGTTCCTCACTCTTGACCCGTGCTGGGTTCTGGCCTCAGCCGGGGTTCGGACGCTGAGTGTGAGCGGTTGGAGGTTTTAGTGCGGTTCAACTCCCACATATCCGTGATTTCCTCCAACTGAAAAAAAAAGTAGCAGTTCCGCAGTGTTCGCCAATATAACTGAGTTCCATGAGTGAGAGAAAGATCAGTTCGATGATGTGATCCATTAGCTCTTCTGCCTTTAAGGCGATAAAATAACTGGTTATAATTAGATTATGTTTGGATTGACAATTTTAAAATAAGACTAGTACCTACATAAAAGCAAACCGCCAGCACAACTAGTGTAATTATGAAAGTGAAAACATCAATAGTTTAGTGTGCGTGTCACAAATAAACCTAACAGTTAACTATTATTTTCACAGGTGTTATTTAAATTATTAAAATGTTAATATTTTCAAAGAGTTAATTAGTAACCTAAAGTATCTATTACTGCTGAGACTGGAAACCAAACAATATTCTGGCTTAGTATCTTTGAGTCCGTGTATTTGTCTCACTTGACATTGGTGAATCGTCCCCAGTCTTGGTGGACGAGGTCCAGGGGAAAAAAGGAGAAGAACCTAAAGTATTTACAGAAAAGACGTTTAATAATAATTAAATGTGAGATCCAACCTAGCGAAGTACCTATATAATTAGTTGATTTATGGTATGGTACTAGCTGTGGGGACGGCGCGACGGAAAAGAGTGCCGAGCGCGTAACGCGTCGCGTCGTCCCTCAGAACCCCGTGCTGAATTCTGTCCTCAGCCGGGGCTTGGACGCTGAGCGTGAGGTTTAATGCGGTTTCACTTTCACATACCCCACCCATGGGGCGGGTGGAGGTCCGGGAATTTCCTCCTGTCACAAAAAAAATAGTATCAGCTGTTGCTGGGCCCTGGTCGAGGCTTATAGGTTATACGGGACAAAGACCGAACGAAAGCCTAATAATTGACCTAACTAATTTGGTATTGTTATGAGGTTTTGCATCAGATATTGGACTAGAATACCAGAAAAGTAACCTCAAAATATATAAAGCAACCAAATTGTAAAGTAGGACCAATTCCATAACAAATGATGAACGGATTTCTAATATTTTTTTACAAAAATAAAAAGGACTGACTTCAACTTTTCAAGAATAATACTAAGGCTTCTAGCACACTACGCGCTACGCGTCGTAAGGAGAAATCTGCCATACGCGCCGTAGGGCAAACGAATATAGTACATAAAAAATGCAACCGATAATCCTCCTATTGGGATGTCGGTCAAAAATAAACGATTATTTATCATACAAATACTTTCAATTTTAATAATAAACAAGATCATTTCAATTACAGCTGACTAAATAGTATTTAATTAAGCGTTAAATTCAAATGTACAAGATATTGTTTTGTTTATTTTATTCAAACTAATGTTGACCACGGCGTTGCTTAACATTGTTAAAAAATTGCAATGGAAGTCGGTGCAACCTCTGCCAAATAATCGATAAACATAAACAAATTGTGATTTAGATCTTCTGGAGATGAGAGATTAAACGCGAAATAATTATTGGTAATCGCTAATAAAAAATAAGTCGTGGTGGCCGAGTGGTCGAAGCGCTTCCTTCCGAACGGGAGGTCGCAGGTTCAAAACCGACCGGCTTGTAGGTACCTCTAAATCTAAATGTGAAAAAGATTTATGTGTAATTTTTCAGAATACCACTGGCTAAAAACGGTGAAGGAAAACATCGTGAGGAAACCTGCATGTCGGAAAAGGATTCTAAAAATCCTTTGAAGATATGTGAAGTCCCCAATCCGCACTGGGCAAACGTGGTGGACTACGCCTAATCCCTCTCCTGAGGAAACCTGAGCCCAACAGTGGGCAGTAATGGGTTGATACAGTACAGTAATAGAAAATAAGCATGCTGATCATTATAGCGAATGAGAACATATTATAATTATTATCTCTTCCACTTAACTTAGTTCATACGATAAGTGAAAATTTACACGTTTTAGCCGTTGACTGATCTTGTAAATAACTTTAAAGTAAATGTGTATCGCAATATCCAGTGGATGGCTAACTACTGAATGGCTATATATAATGCGAAATATTCAACAAAATGAAAAAAAAATGGCTTTCCAGCGTAAATTATTTTAAACGAAATTCTCCAGATGTAGACAGTGTAAGAGGTTCATGGGAATATCATGTTCCAAATTTTTCTACAATTTTATACAAACAGCTGTTGATGCACAGAATAACTAACAGGAATTTGGCATTAAATTGCTTTTAGGGATTCACCGATACTAAATATCCAGTGAAAAACAGATTCTGTTTCAAGAGAATATTACCTACATTTTACTTCTATAAAGACATTCTGTAAAATTATTATGATATATGAGGGACGGCGCAACGCGTTACGCCCTCGGCACTCTTTCCCGTCGCGCCGCCCCCTTAGGACGGTGAACCGGCAGCCGCCGGCGATACGGCCTCCGGCTCTTTCTGTCGGTGGACTTTCCGAAACCCGCCAAGATGGGACCGCATGTCTCCCTCCAAGGGATCTTCCTGGGTCAGAACCAGCGTGGGTTGGGGAGCGCAGTCTACCATGCCCCGGTTGCTCTAACGCAAGGGCGTGCTGAGCGAGACACGGCACCTTCTTGGGTCCCCGCTCGCACTCACATGCGTTGAGGACCCGAAACTCTTAGGGGGCTAGATTCCGGGTGAGGATCCGGTGCCGGCCTCCTGCTCGATGGCGGCGGGTTGGTAAGTTGAGAGCAGAGTATAACCTCTCTCTCAGCCCCCGCCATCTGCTTCTGCGAGATGGTGGAATCGCAGAATTCGAGCATCGCCTTCCCAGACTCGTCGCTCTCGAGCATCGACGCCGCGACGCCCGGGAGCGACAGGAAACTAGGCCCCAAATAATATTCCTTGATATTTGAACTAACACTTGAACTGTGAGAAAAAGATTCTTTCGAAATTTTACCTACCAATATTTTTAGAAATTAGTGAGTATAAACAAACAAACTGTGTCTTATTATATTGGTATAGATAATAACATATAAATATTTTTCAATAACATTAATAGTGTTTAATATCTAATAATAGAATTTAACCTTATATAGTTTAAAATGTCAATAATAGGTATATAAAGTAGTCAACTCACTAGATCCATATTCTTATTGAGCAAAGTGCATTAAGCGAGTCAACAAAAACATACAACGATGAAAGCGTGCAATTTGTTCATTTTGTTGTGCTTGGTGAGTTTCGCTCTTATTTATTCTACTTTAGGACTAAATAATTTAAAGTTATAGAGACTTAACTCCTTTGTCGTTGTATAGAGAGCTTTTTCAATGATTTTATTTAACTTGCACTGAATATAACTATGTGAGGTCGAGTGATATCTTGCGAATTAAATTCGGTAAAATTTCCGTTTTTTATAGTTTGCACACAGATGCAAATATAAATGATAATGCAATGATAATACAATGGAGCTGATCTAACGAAGGGGTTCTAAGGTAGTTATAAAAAAACTTGAGAGGTGTCCTTGGGACACCCGGATGGAACGAAGTTCCTTTCGATTAATTAGTGAGGGAATTGTAAAAAAAATATTTTTTTAAGTTATAATACTTAACTTAAATAAGATATTTTGATCACAGCGCCATCTAATATTAATAATATGAAACAAAATAAGGAATAGTTTTCAAAGATTTTAATCACAGCGCCATCAAGCGATAATCATCTAAAACAAAAAAAGTGTCGTGACAACTTTTTCATAAGAATTTCCGTCTAGCCCCCTTTCGATAACGCGCGATAAGGAACTTCGTTCCAAAACATACTAAACAAGATAGGATAATAAGGATTAAAACCCTTCGAAGATATGCAAAGTCCCCAACCTGAACTAGATAACTGTGCTAATAAAAGACTGGTAAGAGGTTACCGTCGCCCACAAACTTTTACATTGCAAAGTCCTGGGGTCCGTTACCATCAAATACAGTAACTTTCTTAAAACTCGTTTAGACATATTATTATCTAAGCGCACTGGAAATACCAAAGATGGGAGTCCATTCCAATTCGGAAACAATCTTAGAAGAAATTACATAACAGTACTGAGTTTCAGCGCTGTGTTACTCTTCCTGAAGTTGACGCACGCACAACTTGGATATTATCTAACTTGATGATCGTTTGTTACAGATTTACTTCGCCTTCACTGGAGTAGTCCAATGTGGAGGTGTCACACGTGATATAAACCTTTTTACGGATAACGATAAAAATGGAGGAGGTGGCAAAGATGGCGGCGGTACGCTTGATGATGTAAATCTTTGCACAGATAATGATAGCTGAAATATGTTAGATTATAAAATTGATAATAATAGTTTGATTATATAAAATAAATTGTGGTCGTTTATTTAATGGTTTTTTATTTCTTGACCATGAACACTGTTTTACTTTAATTATTTTTTGATATTGTATAACTTTATAATGAACTCCATGTTTACTGAATATCCAAACTAATCATGCATAGCGTCAAGACCTTTCAAATTATGTATAGTATTGTCAGATACGAGCTCTGTAGCGCGTTGTACATAGCCGCGAATTCAAAAGACAAAAAGGCGGAAGGGAGATATTTGACAACCTTTATATGTTGGGTATAAAGACTCGCGTTCTTGGTTTTTAGGTCAGAAGACCCCGTCCCATTGTTTGAGTTTCATCTGTCTTCGAAGACTATTCTACGTCTCGCCATTCTGCATGTTGGTTATGTAACTTTTAATATTTTTTAATTAATAGATTCGAAGGTGATTGGATGTCAAAGGCAAGGGATCGAGGACTTTGGAACGAATTGGGGGAGGCCTACTATAGGAGAGTGAAGGAGAGGATGTCCCAGGAGCCACTAGAGAAACCGACATTTTTTTTTCATTTTATTAGTTTTTATGTTATTTGATCTCTTATGTTTAAGTTAATAATAAAGGCTTATTTTTTTTTAAATTATAAAGTGATAATTGTGATAATAATGACGTTGTAGGAGTTCTTTAGATTTAATAAACCGACTTCCACAATTATCTTACTAACAGGAAACTATGCTCTTTGTGCCATAGACTATATAATAATTCTAAAATTAAGTGAAAACTTTCTCCCTTTATGGCGCACATAAAGCAGAAGCTCAAAGGTTCGTCTAATAAATTAAAACAACACTTCACAATTACTATTTATTGTATTTAACAACCACACTCATCTTTAGCAGGAGGAGGAGTAGTAGCAGGTGATGATTTATTGTCACCTGGAGATCCGTCAGAAGGACATTCTGATCCTCCTGATCTTCCTGATCCTTCTGATCCTCCTGATGTTCCTGATCCTGCCGGTGCAGGGTTTAAAACGCTGATATAATCAACTACACTACCAGTCCCACTAGACTTGCCGGAAGGGTCAAGAAAATTTACACCACCAATCAAAGAGCTCTGTGCAGCAGCTTCAAAGAAGGTGAAGCAGTAAAGCTGAAACAAAACAATTATCAGATTAGAACTTAACTTCTCTAATATTTATGAGTAGATCTGGTATGGAAGAGCCTTGGTTTGTGACGTCTCATCTTTAAGTTAGATTGAGTTTATAAAAGTAAACAGTATTGTTCTCTTTCCTTATCGTCTTCATCTCGTTCGTGTTGTGTATCCACTAAGGTGTTGGCAATAGAGTTGGCTTTTTTTTTGAGTTAGAGGATATCACCGGATCGCCCCGCGGGTGGGGTATGTGGGAGTTGAACCGCACTAAAATCTACAACCGCTCACACAGCGTCCGAACCCCGGCTGAGGCCAGAACCCAGCACGGGGTTTTTTTCACCTCCGCCCAGAGTGGCGGAGAGAATGAGCCCGGGCAACGGGGTTTCCCCCAGGCCCGTCCGACGACCCCCATGGCTGGAGGGAAGACGTCCCGCAATGGAGTTGGCTATGCTAGAAGCTTCTTTGCGTAGTCAAATCAGAATCGAAGAGATCCGCGGACAAACCGCCGTCATTGATATGCAATAGTGATTGACCAAAAGTTCCGGTTTTGATCATTTTTGGCCATAAATCGAGGTTCGGTCTTAGTTTCGGTTTCGGCCAAAAAACTACTGAAAGTTTCGGTCAAACCTAAACTTTTCAACAACAAATGGATTACAGATAAAAACATAGTATTTTCTAATATTGGAGTCATATGGATGTTAATGTTCCACGATTACATGAATTTGCTAAGGGTATCCATAACTACGTTACACTTATTATGCAAACATAAAAAAAACATAGGATTGAGTACTTTCTCCTGGAAGTCAATCAAAAAACAAAAATTTCAGTTAGATAAGTATCGGTTTCGGCTTCGACCAAAAAAACTAGTATCGATTGGACACTAATATGCAAACATCTGTCCTAATTTAATTACCTGTGGGCCTTTTACCGTACATATACTTGTCAATAACAATATGGATCAAATAGTGAGTTCATAAATCTAACAATATCTAGTTTTAGAACAAGAATTCGGGACATAAACAGTGTCCCGAATTTCACGAACAATTTCTATTAAAATAAGTACTTAAAGATCAAACTTAATATTTATCATATTATAATATATCGCGACTAGTTAGGCCGTGGTCAAAATTCTACTACAATGAATTCAGGTGGACCCCTGCTCCAAACTAAACGAGTGTGAATGAATGTGACTTCTTCGAACTGGACATCGGATACGGTCGGGACGCTGTATATGGTAGGAGGGAAATCACAGGATCCCCCCCCCCCCTGAGGCTGAGGCCCGAAGCACGGGTTTATGAGGGACATCGCGACGCATTACGCTCTTGATACACTTTCCCGTCGCGCCGCCCCTGTCGGACGCCAAACCAGCAGCCGCCGACGATACGGCCACCGGCTCTCTCGGTCGGCGGACTTTCCGAAGTCCGCCAAGATGGTACCGCGTGTCACCCTCGAACGATGGGTCAGAACCGTAAATTTGTAAAAATAAAAAGTCTAAAATCTTAATTTCAAAAATATTTATGTGCAATTTTTCACAACGCCGCTGGCTAAAACGGTGAAGGAAATAATCGTGAGGAAACCTGCTTATAGGAAAAGGATTCTAAAAATCCTTCAAACATATGTGAAGTCCCCAATCCGCATTGGGCAAGCATTGTAGACTATGCCTTATTCCACTTCTGAGGAGACCTGACCCCAGCAGTGGGCAGTAATGAATTGGTAAAGCGGAGTATCCAGTATACTGTACTAATGACCGATATGAACTATCCCGAAAATGTGTTGCTGATGTTTATATCCGAAAAGGATACCTCTTATCCGAGAAAGTATACCAGTTATATCACGCTAATAATTATCTGAACTTAATTATTTTGAACTACTGTTGTTATCTTTAAAAAAATAATAAAGACAACTTACCAGGGATAAAAGGACGAACAAATTACAAGCCTTCATTGTTGAATGTTTCTGTTAAGTTGCTTATTCCGATTCAAAGTGAGACTGTAATAAACCTAGAGAGCTGAAGACTTTATATACCTATATTTGACATTTACGAAGGTTAAATTCCATTTGAAAAAAACAATATTGTTGTTATTGATTTCTTATTTATATAAAATAAAACTGTAAAGGCTGTTTATACATATCGGTATTAATTTCAATACAGATATTGGCCTCTCTCTACCACCACCGTACCTGTGTAGCCAGGATCCACAGCACAGGACCATCGTAATGACTCTGAGCAGTGCAGTTCGGGATGCTAAGAAAAATTATTTGTCTTGGGACCCGCAATGAATTTAATCAGATGAAAGAACGAGTTGGAAATATGAGTTCCGACTTCCCAAGACAGTAAAAAGAAGAAGACAAGAAGATGCAGTTCGGGGGTCCGTAATGGAGTTGTGGGAACGGCTAATCGCCAACCCCACTTGGGGTCTGCGGACAGTCGAGACGATCCGACCCGTCCTAAGGAATTAGGTGGGTCGTAGCGAAGGACGCCTCACCTTTTGGATGGTGCAGATGTTGACCGGGCACGGTTGCTTCGAGCGGTATCTGTACCGGATCCAGGTGGAGCCGACGACCAGGTGCCATCACTGCGTAGGATGCGACCAAGACACACCGGACCAGCAGCGTTGTGTCCCGGTCCGAGCGGGGTCTCAAGAAGATGTCGTGTCTCGCTCAGCACGCCCTTATGTTAGAGCTACCGGGGGATGGTAGACCGCGGTCCCCAACCCATACTGGATCTGACCCAGCGGGGTATTCCGTGAAAGGGTGAAACGCGGTCCCATCTTGGCGGGCTTTGGAAAGCCGCTGACCGAGAGAGCCGGTGGCCGTATCGCCGGTGGCTGCGGGGACGGCGCGACGGGAAAGAGTGCCGAGGACGTAACGCGTCGCGCTGATCCTTATAACCCCGTGCTGGGTTCTGGCCGCAGCCGGGGTTCGGACGTTGAGTGTGAGCGATTGGAGGTTTTATTGCGGTTCAACTGATGAGTGATTTCCTCCAACCGAAAAAAAAGGTAATGTCAGAAACAGAACTAGTGATATTAAAAAAGTGAAAACGTGAACCTTTTTAATCAGCGTGTCGAAAAATTTTACGCTTAATTTAATATTATTATACCAGGTGTCATATAAATTGTTATTGTTGTTGCACAAATAAAAAAATAGTTTGTTGTATATTTTTTTTTTAATTAGTTAAGTGAATAATTTATGTTTAAGTAACTTTTTAATTAAAAACTTTTAACACTTAAAATATCATGTACCTAGAAGTAGAATGTCTGTTCAAGATAAGTAAAACGAACTCAAACACGATGACTTGTTAAGTACCAAAGTTTATATGGCTACCTTCTGACTCTATCATCAAATCAGTTTCATGGAATCATATTATTGCATTGTCACTCGATATATTATTTACAAATGAGTATACCTACAATTTTAGCCAGAAATAGGGTACTTGCCTTCCGTACGGAAAGTCGCAGATTCAATACCAGCTGATTACTTAATGTGAAAAAAAAGTACACCACTGGCTAAAATACGGTTAAAGAAAACATCCAGCATCCAACAACCATCAGAACATGATTTAAAAAAAAGATAATATGTGAAGATGCCAATCCGCATTGAGCAAGCGTGGTGGACTATACTCGATCCTTCTTCTGAAGAATCCGGAAACTAGCACTGGACATTAATAGTTTGTTAAAGCATAGGTACATCAGAACTGTACTTTAACAACCTATTTTTGCAAGTCTAGAATATTTACCTATTGCGGGTTGGGGACTACAGATTACTTTGTTAATCCTTCTCCAATATGCAGATTTTCTTAGAAATTTTCCTTCACCGTTTTTAGTGAGTCGTGTTGTGTTGCACATATATCATTTTACAGATTGGGATTTAGACTTCGGTCCGAAGACGTCCGTCGCACGGTAGGTTCTACTACACTATCATCAAGTGTTATTAGACATTTAGGTTCAAAATAATCACTTTACTTTTCTGGAAGAATGTTTTAATGCTGATCGAACTGTGAACTGGAGCATAATTTAAATGATCAAATATCCCGTGGAGAAAGGATCAGAGTAGACATATTGAAAGTATAACATTTTAAGTCTAATAATAAATCAATACAATGACATGTTGCTTCAGCGAAGGATAGTAGCCAAGCAGTAGGATGGGGGTGTCGCGACGGGAAAGTGCGCCGCAGTGCGTAACGCGTCGCGCCACCCCGCATAACCTCGTGCTGGGTTCTGGCCTCAGCCAGGGTTCGGACGCTGAGTGTGAGCGGTTGGAGGTTTTAGTGAGGTTCAACTCCCACATACCGATCCGGCGATTTCCTCCAACTAAAACAAAAAAAAAAGCAGTAGGACTGTGTTCCAAAATTCCTAAGTAATGTCGCAAACAGAGCTAGTGCTATTAAAATACTATAAACACTCAACCATTTTAATATGCGTGTAATTTAACGGTTTATTTAATATTATTTTCTCAGGTGTAATTAATTTGTTTTTGTTGTTTTACAAATAAAATTAAAATGAGATATGTTTTTAATAGTTTGTTTTTTTTTTCAAGATTTATTATACAGGGTGGATCTGTAACTTTGCGCAATGACTTGTTGAAATAAAACTTAGAACCACTATAATTTATGAATTGTATAAAAAAAATTTCTTCATAGTATGGAAGTCCGCAATGATAGTCTTACTTTTACCATACAATCTCAGAAAAAAAAGTTTAACCGATCCAAGAAATAAAAATGGTGCTAAGTTGTATTTCGACAGGTCATTCACCCCACGTCAGACTGTCCAAAGTTACAGATCCACTCTGTATATTATTACAAACATGTGCCTTGCAGAACTAAAGAATGATAGAGTCGATAAAACCATACGATAGGAATGGCTCGGCGCAGAAGTCTTAACATGGGTAGGCCTCATTACAAGACAAAAAAAATATGATGGTTCTTCATCATCATATATTACTGAATCCGATCTTACGCTGTTTTACGGCCATACTCTTTTTTAGTGCAAGAAAAAAAATAAAAAACTTGAGAGGTGTCAAGGGACACCCGGATGGAACGAAGTTGCATTCGATTAATTAGTGAGGGAATTGTAATAAAATTTTATTTTTTTAAGTTATAATAATTAGTTAGTTTAAAACGTCTGTCAGACATAAATAAAAGATTTTAATCACAGCGCCATCTAGCGATAATCATCTAAAACAAAAAAGTGTCGTGACAACTTTTTCATAAGAATTTCCGTCTAGCCCCGTTTCGATACCGCGCGATAAGGAACTTCGTTCCAATTAGCTTACAGCCCACCTGACATTATGCGATATCTGTTGTTTAAGAACCTCTGCAATTACAAGGTAATGAGGGGTTATTTATCACCTACTTATACAGAACTATTCTTAAATCTCGTTACTCTTATAAAATGGTTTTTGCTACATCTGCATCTGACTGCAGTACTGCAAGATCAATTTAATGCAAAAAAACTAAAGAAAATATCAGATTTCATAATCAGCCGCTTAGTCTCATATGGTATAAAACCTAGCCGTGAAGTAGCATCGTGAGGGCAAGTCACATAATATGGTATTGGTATTGATCTTAGAGTATGAGGACACTGCGGATCATGTGGTTAGTCAATGTCAAACCCTACCAACCAAGAGAATAGAAGCTTGTGACTGGTTTTAGAACGAACAGCGAACGGTTAGAGATTTGCTAAGTTTGTACTCATCGGGGGTGTCGCGACGGGAAAGTGTGCAGCAGTGCGTAACGCGTCGCGCCACCCCTAATAACCCCGAGCTGGGTTCTGGCCTCAGCCGGGGTTCGGACGCTGAGTGTGAGCGGTTGGAGGTTTTAGTGAGGTTCAACTCCCACATACCCCATCCGGCGATTTACTCTAACTAAAACAAAAAAAAAAAATTAAGTTTGTACTTATGGCCTCTTGTGATATTTTGATATTTATAGGGAGTCAAAAAGTGCGGGCGCGAAGAATCCCGAGCAAGTACCGAGGACACCTACCGTGATTTTTTTTTATTTTTATTTTTTTATTGCAAAGTAGATAAACGAGCATACGGCCCACCTGATGGTAAGCGGTCACCGTCGCTCATGAACCTCTGCAATGCCAGGGCAAAGAGGGGCCGTTATCTACCGCCTACCCATACAAGACTTTTCTTAAACCTCGTTTAAAGAGGGACATGTCATAGCGCTCTGGGAACACCGCGGACGGGAGTCCATTCCAAATCGGAATGGTACGGGGCAAGAATGATCTTAAAATTGGTTAGGTAAATGATTAGGTTCGTTAATCCACAATGACGAATTGGACCAATAGTAGTTGTGGGTCATGCCTCGAAATATGCGAAAGTACAAACTGTAGGTTTTAGGGAATTCTAATATGTGAAACAATGTCTTCCTGAACTTAATTAGCAAGGTTACCAGCAAGTTATATAAAGGTCAAAAAGATCTTAAGTAATTGATGAGAACCTCATGCATCTTTTGAATCCAAATTTACTGTAACAACCCATTACTGCCCACTGCTGAGCTCAGGTCTCCTCCGAAGAGGGGTTAGACATAGTCCACCACGCTTGCCTAATACGGATTGGGGACTTCACATATCTTCAAAGGATTTTTAGAACCCTTAAATTTTCCGATATGCAGGTTTCCTCACGATGTTTTCCTTCACCGTTTTGAGCCAGTGGTGTTGTGAAAAATTGCATTTAAATCTTTTTCATATTAAGATTTAGAGGTACAAGCCGGCCGGTTTTGAACCCGCGACCCCGTACGGAAAGCAAGCGCTTCAACCACTCGGCCACCCCGACAATTCAACTTTCCATATTTAATCAAACTTTATTAAAATATGTTCTTAAAAATGTTTGTAAAATATAGGTCTAAATCTTAACTGAAAACCTATCATCTCATGAAAAGTTACTGAAGTTTACTATCGTTATAATTATCCTAACAGTTATAGCAATTTATTTCAATGTAAATTGTTAATGATCACTTTTCAAATATATTAATGAGAGCCTTAAGAATTAAAACAGCAATGACGTGAGTAGAATAAAAAGAATTTCCATAGCATTACTTTTATTTTAAACATGAGACTTTTTACTAGATACAGAAAATCTACCATTACTGGTGATCAAAATAGAGATATGGACGCGGAATTTATTTATGCTACTCCAGAACAATCGATGTCCACATCAGATTATTATCAGTAATCAAAAATTTATTTTAAAATCAACTGATATATTTTATCTTTAGTCTCTCATTAAAAAAACTGATAGTAAGTCCATCTGGTGAAATTAAATTTACTGCCAAATTAAAATTTAAACAACCCTAATCAATCAAAATTAAATTATTATAGCCTGTAAAAACATAACATTTTTAAAAGTATATACTTTATATTCTGGTATTGTAGGATTGCGGGAGTAACTCGTTGTAGTAGTAGTCGTGGTGGCCGAGTGGTCGAAACGCGTCCTTCCGAACGGGAGGTCGCGGGTTCAAATCCGGTCGGCTTGTACCTCTAAATCTAAATGTGAAAAAGATTTATGTGCAATTTTTCACAACACCAATGGCTAAAAACGGTGAAGGAAAACATCGTGAGGAAACCTGCATGTCGGAAAAGGGTTCTAAAAATCCTTTGAAGATATGTGAAGTCCCTAATCCGCGCTAGGCAAGCGTGATAGACTATGCCTTATCCCTCTCCTGAGGAGACCTGAGCCCAACAGTGGGCAGTAATGGGTTGGTACAGATTCAGATTCAGTAAGTATCGTATATCCAATGTTATGTTAGTTGGTGGTCTGCTTTTAATGTCATCATTTTTCGCGTCCAATTTCGAGAGTAATTTTGTTCCGAAGGTATCATAGACTCATTCTTCGCATGAGAGCTTCGTTGCTTCCAAATGATATCCTAACTTTTTTGCTTTACCATCAAGCATAGCATGCCACCAAGGCTCAACATGAAAAGAGAGAAAACTTATACGAAATACACATAGGATTCAACTTACATATGTGCCTGAACAAGTAACCAATGATCTTCACACTAGGCAAAGCCTGTATCGTGAGGACCATGCTAAATGAAGTATTACATAGTGGAAGCTGGACCAAGTTAATCACTAGCAGAGTGATAAAACTTAATACTAGTTACTTTCTAATGAAAAGAAAATGAAATAGAATATACAGTAAAAAATTAAATAAAGTGCAAGCCTAATGAGTTGGTTTTACATTCTCGTGTTGCGGTTATGTCCGTGCATATGCGTATGAGTGTGAGTGTTTGAGAATTATTTCATTAATAAGATTATTGTTCAGAGAGGCCTCTAGATTAGATTGTATGCTGTAACTGCAGACGGTAGTTACGACAAGGTCCACATATTACACAATTTCATAGAAAACCTTCCGTTCCTTTAATCTATACCTATTGTATTTTTTTTGTTCTTAATAAATATTTGATAAATTCTTTTTTGGTTTATATTTGCTTATTTACTTCTTTTTTCTTCGAAGACAGCAGTACCATGATTAAAAATTTACTCTTCAGAAAGTAAATAAGACATATCATTTCATTATCAACAGATTGTTTTTTAAAAGAAAATAAAATTTTAATTTAATAAATTATATTTATTAAAAAACCTTGACCAAATACATATACCATTTTGTTGTACAACATAATGTTAAACATATAGTTATATATCCTTATAACATATTTAAAAACTATTTAAATCGAATATAAATTAAAAAATCACCGTATTAGTAATACTATTAGAAACAAATCAACAATCTTAATACATGTTTGACATATTATACATATGAAGATATGACTGACAAATTTTTTATACGTAAATTAAATAAATAATATTATATGGTTTAGTTTTAAGATTTAGCCCCCGCTACAGCAGTGCTTGCTGCATTGGCAGTTGCTGTTGCTGCGCCTGTAGCAGATTTATCGCTGTCTTCTTTCGAATCTCCTGGTTTCGCACCTGAAGTGGCAGTAGCCACACTCGAAGCGGCAGCATTTGATGTTGCACTGGCATCTGTTCCATTTCCAGAAGCCACGCTTGATGCAGCAGCCGTTGAGGTTGAGTTGGCATTAGCCGCTGTTCCGTTGGCAGCAGCAACACTCGTTGCTACAGCTTGAGATGTAGCGTTGGCATTTGAATCTGTTCCGTTTGCCACGCTGGTTGCCGCAGCAGCTGAAGTTGCAGTTGCATTAGCTGTTTTTGCTGCTGCGTCCGGAGCTGCAGTGGTTGCATTAGGCGCTGCAGTGGTATCACAAGGCGCTACAGTAGTTGCATTCGGTGCAGCAGTTGTTGCAGCAGGTGCTGTTTTATCTTCTCCTGAGTCATCGCAAGGTTTGGTACTGTTGTCTGAGGTAGGTGGTGCTGGTGTCGTACAGTTGGAATCTGCGGCAGGAGTTGTAGCTGGTGCAGCGGATCCTGCTGCAGAAGCTGCGGCTACTGCTGTGGCATTAGCAGTGGCAACTGCTGCAGCTCCAGGTGCTGCTGCTGCATCCTCAGCTGAAAGGTTATTTATGTTAATATTATATAGTCTTATAAATAAATATAAAATTTAATGCTTGTTTTTTTCAAATATTTTTCTCGATTAAACAAAATATGTTGTTAAAAAAATATTTTGAAAAATTACCTGGTAAAGCCAAGTTGATGCTGGCATAGTAGCACACCTGAAAATAATAAGAATAATGTTAGTACCAAAAATGGTGTTTCTTTTCGACAACTTCTTTTATCTTTATAATTTCAAAAATTACTCAATCACAAAAAAATATTCACTATTCACTTTCCAGGAAGAGTAAAAGGGAAGTTTCAATTTTAAAATTCCCTGATTGTCACTCTTTGCTTACCAGGATAGAGGCGAAGATGGCCACTCGATTGTAACTCATTGCTGCGAAATCAACCAACACTAGTAATGTAATGAAACAGCTAGAAACATTGCATTTTATACGACTAACTAAAATGACGTCAATATTAGCAGTACTATTGTTATTAATACAGCTGCCAACTTCAACGATTGTTCTCATTTTTATTCAAATTCGATTATATTAGCGTTTGTTAATGTAATTTTTGTCGTTCGATTACTCATAGCCCTTTTTCATAATCTTTTTTAATTATGTATGCTGTACTTTCTTTGTGAAAGCGAGGTGGCGATACAATGATGTGTTTGTATGTACTTCACGGATTATGCTAATAGTGGATGATTCATTAGTATTGTAGTTAATATGTCCATTCAATTAAGTTGTTATGAACTTGTCTATTTCAAATCTTTTTAATGGTGAATCATCACGCGATTCTAAGTACATATTTCTAGAACTATCAGTGGTTGGATGAATAGTTTTCTACGTTAGCTGTATCATTACAATTCAAATGTGAGTGCTTTAACAAGGTAGTAAAATAAACAACTTTTTGGTGAAAGTGAAGTGTAGTTTTGTAATAATTAGTTAACAATAACTTTTTGTGAAATAACAGATGTGTTATTAAATTACGAAACTAATACAAAAGCAGCCGTACCTGATGAAGAAAGTATAAATTTAATGATGCCCATACTTTAAAATAGAACATGAGAGGAAAAAGAATGGTAGTTGTAATGGTTGTTCTTTCTTCCAGAAAATATGCTCCAACGTATATTTCACAACACCATCGGCTAAAAACGGTGAAGGAAAACATCGTGAGGAAACCTGCATATCGGCAAAAATTTCTAAAATCCTTCGAAGATATGTGAAATCCCAATCTGCATTGGGCAAGCGTTGTGGCCTATGCCTAAACCCTCTTCAGAGTAGACCTGAGCCCAGCAGTGGGCAGTAATGGGTTGTTACAGTACAGTACAGTGTATTTTTTAGTATACCTGTGGTCTACAATATTGGCACAAATTATCCGGCTACTAGACTCCCCTTCGGTATTAAGTTGCAATCGCCACCGGGGGAAGTGTGTAATAAAATACTAAGATTGTCAGTAAGGAGTCTTATTACATGAGGGGTCGAGATTTATTCTTTCCGTGAATTATATCGACTCGGCTAGCAACAAGGTTATTATTTAATGTAACTTGAGACGGATGAGGTGTTGCAAATTGTTTTGCCAACCAAGAAAAGTAATATTCAAAATATCAGTGGATGAAAATTTAATCGTGGCTAAAGGAACATAATAAGTAAGCTATTTTAATACTGATTATAAATATACCATATAATATATATATATATATATATGTTATAATAGTCCTATAGTAGTATGGACTTTCGGAAATAAAAAGGGGGCAACGAGACCAACTCGCAACACACAACGGCGCAACGTTGGTAGACCCCCCACAAGATGGACCGACGATCTGGTCAAGATCGCGGGAGGTCACTGGATGCAGATGGCGCAGAACCGGTCGATGTGGCGAGGTTTGGGGGAGGCCTATGTCCAGCAGTGGACGTCTATAAGCTGATGATGATGAGGCCAACCTTCTCGCTCTGTTTCAGCACTGGCTGGCAATATTTTTATCATTTTTCACCAAACCAATCTGAGTTTGGCCATAACACCGATAGTAAAACGATCAGATTCTCCCGGTCTACTAAAATATGCATTAAATCATCAATTTTTAATAGCCCGTTCCCTGGAATTTATATTAGCGGTCAAAATACCCTTGAATGTGGAATTTGCTTCAGGCTATCGACTATTATTTGGCATAATGGAAATACCGAACGTTTCGTTAAAGATTCATTAACTAAGCTATTGAAAGGTTTAGGTTTGAACATGTTTACCTACTGAAGAACTATTAAAGCAAGAATCTATCAATTTATCATATCGTATACGTGCTAAGCGATCAGACCTATATCTAGCTGTAGAGGGATAGATTGTGATAATTTAAAAGGCTATCTATAACCTTTCAGTAAACCCAAAGATGGATCAAAAATTATGATAACAACTGTCAATTTGAGTGATATTAAGTTCCAAGATATTATTTAGTTGGTACTATTGCTTTCATAAAATTATATTACCATTTCCGGATTTACGCTTCTTTCAAATCTTGCGATATTAATTGATTCAATAAGAGAACTCCCGTAATATAGGTGCGCGTATTTTATATCGCAGAATCTACTGACATTACATAGATTCGTGAACGACGTTAACCACGATCAGGTTGTTTTTTATTGCCATGCAGGCAGAGTCAGTGGGCCACATAAGTGTCCGTCGCTCATGAACCTCTGCAATGTCAGGGGACACTGAGGAGTCGCTACCTACGACCTAACTTTAAGGACCCTCCTCAAGCCTCGTTTGAAGAAACAAAGTCATCAGGTGGTTCGTTAGCTCGTTAATTTTTCTACCATTGTATCCTGTCAATTGCCACTTCAAGCACGTTTTTTATGCTTATTTTAGATTTAAGTCCTTTATCTTTTTCTGTAGTGTAAATCGAACTTAATAATTGTAAGTAAATGCACACTTTACTCAACTTTTAATTTGAAATCTTTGAAATAGCTTAATCCTTGCTAATTTTCGCATCCGCAATCATATACAATTATTTTTAAGTGCGATTGAACTAGTAATTTAAGTTACATTTTTGTAATAATCGCAATGGACCGTTTAAAGTCGAGGGATACGTAATAGCAGCCGTAATTTTAACTGTCGGCGTAAAATCGCATCGAATACCATCTTAATACATCACTTGCAGCTTTTAAGATCTTATTATCAAAACGCTCGATATATTACTTTCCTAAATTCATTATTGACAATTGACAATTTAGTGTTTTTAATATGTGCCCTATTTTGTATTTGTGTAAGGCATTTTAATGTTATATGTTTGTCTCTAGACATATTATTATTGTGTGTTTACTAGTTTTAAGTTTATAATTGTACTAAATTGTTTTCATTAAACATATTTCTTTCTTTCTTTGCATATTTTAAAAAATTAGAATGTTGTATAGTACGAAATTGAAAAGTATTTTTGTATTCATTGTGTGTTTATCACGTTACTAATGCCAAATAGTTTATCAAGAAGTTCTTTGACTTACACAATTAAAGGAAGATTACAATGTAGTGAGTTGTGATTTATGTATGTTTTTATATAAAGTAATTGATTATGTTCTTAAAGAATTATGAGTAACAAGTTAATTAGGTTGATGGTATGTTCGTATCTGTATTTATAAAAAATATTTGTCGAAATCACGGTAAAAGTATAACTATTTTCACCTACCCCGTGGCTAACAGTCATGCGACAAATCTCGCAAGGTTTTCAGAATAAGTCACAGTTCGTTACCCCGCCCGGCATTTGTCGGCAATACTTTCATCATCAAAGCAGAAAGCCGCAGCAGCCGACAGAGAAGGAATTCCTATCTCACATAACTCACTCCGAGTAAGGTTATTTTACGGGGTCATACGAGGTCAATGTATTTCAATTTACTTCAATTTGGTTAATGACCCTTAGTTGACAATAAGGTTTGAAAATTTATATTATACTAGCTTTTGCCCGCGACTTCGTTCGCGTGGACTTCAGGTTCGTCCCGTATTATCAAAAATTGTAGCCTATGTGTTATTCTGATGTATCAATACATAGTATAAAACAAAGTCGCTTTCGCTGTATGTCTGTATGTATGCTTAGATCTTTAAAACTACGCAACGGATTTTGATGCGGTTTTTTTTAATAGATAGAGTGATTCTTAAGGAAGGTTTGTATGTATAATAAATGCATAATATAGTAGAGAAACACTGATAAATTTAGAGGTTTCTAATGTGATGTCGTAAATAAGCACGTTTTTTTGCGCTTATATTGCAAACGCTGGCTGAACCCTACGAGATAGACCAAAATAATGTACTACAGTATTGTTCACCTTAAAAAGTTCAACAAAAAAGTCCGCGATGGTATATGTCTATCTCTTAGGGATAACCCAGCATAACCATTTTTATTCTTTACTAAAAAATCGTTATTTCCGAAGTGATTTTAAACAATACAGCATTAATCCTTATCCAATTAAGTACCTTAAATAAATTGTGCATTTAATATAGATCAATATGCTTTTTACAGCATGTAATTTAAGTGAATATTACCGAAGATATTACAAATTTAAAATGCAGGGTCGTAGTTGTTTGCGCCGGGCGGCGCGTGCATAGATAGGCTACAATTTTTGAACCCCTTTGTAACGCAGACGAAGTTGCGCGGGTCATCTAGTAAGCTATATTGTGGTAAAGTTTCATTCAAATCCATTCAGTAGTTTTTACGTGAAAGAGTAACAAACATCCATAGGTACATCCATCCATACTTACAAACTTTCGCCTTTATAATATATATTAGATTATACCGGTTAAACAGAAGTTTTATAAAAACGAAATAAGACAACACCTTTGCTGAAATATAGCTAGATATAAAATAAGAGCGTAAAAAAGGCACAACTACATAAAAAAGGCAGACATTTGATCTCAGCAACTTAGGACCGAAATTAATAAACAATATTCAGTTCTAAGATTAGAATAATCGACATTTGTTATTTGTTACCGTATTATTTTGGAACGAAGTTCCTTATCGAAAGGGGGCTAGACGGAAAAAAATCTTACGAAAAGTTGTCACGACACTTTTTTGTATTAGATGATTATCGCTAGATGGCGCTGTGATCAAAATCTTTAAAACACGTTCCTTATTTTGTTTTAGATGATTATCGCTAGATGGCGCTATGATCAAAATCTTTTATAACACGTTCCTTATCGCGCGTTACGAAAGGAATTTATTTTTTATAAGATATATTTTAATCGAAAGGAACTTCGTTCTATTTGGGTGTCCCATGACACCTCTCAAGTTTTTTTTTTGTTATCAATTTGTTCTTTATTGTCATGTAATTTTTAGTGTAATTTTGTTCTGTGTATCTACAGAGATCAATTATTATACTGTGTCTTTTATTTTTTCATTTTATTCTATCGTCATTTTTGTGACGTCACTGCTAGTTGAGGCTGAAAACCAGCGCTCGGTGTTTGCTGTGCTTTATCCACAGTGAACATCGCTCATTAAGCTGAGTCCCGACTAGTTTGTGATGAAAACCAGTGTTGTTATTTTGTAAATTTAAAATATGTGTTTTTCTGTATGTGTTTTCATCACAAATAATGCATGTCTATGTCTAATGTGATAGAGTTCATTTTCCAAAATATACTTGGGAAAATTTGTTTACTTTCTGAGTTTTTAGATGTTTAGAGTTTTATTTTTAGAGACATTACTTTGGAAGGTCTAATTTAAAACTGTGTATTTTATATCTAGCTAGCTGATCCTCACAACTTCGTCTGCGTCAAAAAGAGTTTCAGGCAACACTGTTAGAACTTTATAAGAACTTCTGATAGGTCCGTAGTACATAATTTTTTACTTTAATCAATAATTTTCGCGGCACACGCGATGTAAGAAAGGTTTTTGGTATTTTTTTCACACCTTGGCTCATATTATTGGAGTTTTAGTACGAATCTATAACTTTTTCAAAATTTACCTTTCATATTCCCAATATTGAAAGAATTTTTCAAATCGGTCTAGTAGTTTCAGAGTTTATTTAAAACAAAGAAACAATCAAATTTCTTTATAAAATGTGTGGCGACCAATAATAACGCGCGAGATCCTGAATCGCGGTTACGACATTTGCAAAAATCTTGGCATATATACGACATCTGAAATCTACTACAGCGGGCTTCGGCCTGACCGGGTATACACTACCTCGCCCGGTTGGAGATCTCTCTTTGGCCATAAGTCCACTGTAACCACAAAATGTATTAGTAGAGAATAGTAGAGATTGAAGCTAACTTTAAAAATTACAATTTGAATAATTAACATGAATTGCCGGATATTTTTTTTAATTATCATGTGGTTACTGTCGCTCATATCAGGCTTCGAGAAGCTTCAAAGATTTCAGAAGTACACGTCATAGCGCACAATAAATATAAAATTAATCCCATTACTTTATGATTATCTTGCAAGCGCGGCTAAACTTGGTAACAATAAGGAAGGGGCTATATTAACAGAGATTACGGGCCGACTAAGTTTCACATTACAAAAGGGTTTTAACTTGAGTTTCAAAGGGAATGTAATATTGTATGGAGCCCCTCGGTTAGTAATCACAAGATATGTTTTGGTAGCTGTTGCATGTTTCAAAAGATTAGAAATTTAATTAGGAGAGTCTTAAACGATGATATCAATGATGTGAAATTTACAAACGTAAATTTCACCACCAATTAATGGTAAGTTGAGAATTTTTTGGTCAGCAGTATGTTCTTCTTTTAATTGTCATCCTATGATATTTAATAAGGGGTGGGCCTTATACAGTTTGCATTTTTCAAAAGTTGCGCCATTCTGTTGAAACCAAATGTCGTCCATGTCATACTCTTCAACTTTTGGAAACAAAAATTCGTTGAGCATGGCACGGTAACGCTCGCCATTGACCGTAACGGCGGCTCCTTGCTCATTTTCCAATGATGCCGCCGGACCAAAACCCACACCAAACCGTAACTCTTTGTGGGTGCATTGGCTTCTCAATGGTGACGTGTGGATTTACCATCCCCCAGATGCGACAATTTTGCTTATTGACATAGCCTCCGAGGTGAAAATGGGCTTCATCTGACACACACACACATTTTTTACAGTTTGGACTGAAGACTCACCACTTTGGAAGTAACTTTTCAATATTTCCCAATTTTGTTCAAGCGTATAGCGTCTCATTTCGTAAATATCAAACTTTTAACTAAATTATGAACACAAATTGAATGACATTTGAGCTGTCATTCTCTAAATAAATAGTAGTTCAAAATGCAAACGTTAGATTGCCCACCCTATACTTCAATTAGGTATGTACAACTGTACATTTTACAATGACTACGAAGGCTTGAAGAATCTCCGAAACTATCGAATTTTCTCTTTAGCAATAATGATATTATTAGTAATATGTTTACTTGTATACTTTAAAAAATACCATACGATTTAAGCTACTTAATTATTCATCGCCAAATTCTTTATAAGCTTGTTTAAACACTCCGTTGTTTAGTACACCTGTGTTTGATCAAAAATGTTTTACCTAACGAACTACATAATGTCAAATTGTTTTTTTTTTTCAATTAATAAATGAGTACGTGAATGTCATTGAATTATCGAAATGAAAACGTAATATTACATAAGTACTTTGCTGTTTTTTTTTTTCAGTTGGAGGAAATCACCGGAACCGCACTAAAACCTCCAACCACTCACACTCAGCGCCCGAACCCCAGCTGAGGCCAGAACCCAGCACGGGGTTTGGAGGGACGGCGCGACCCAAATCGACACAAATCGATGAAGAAAAACACTCTAAAGAAAGAAAAATGTTGGCTGGAAAAGGCACAGAACTCTTAAAAAATAGTATGAGAAAACTTTAATGTACATTAAACAAGAATAAATAATTATATGAAAGTGTTGTATCTACATAGTCGTGGTGGCCGAATGGTTGCAGCGCTTGCCTTCCGTACGGGAGGTCGCGGGTTCAAAACCGGCCGGCTTGTACCTCTAAATCTTAATATGAAAAAGATTTATGTGCAATTTTTCACAACACCACTGGCTCCGTTTTTAGCCAGAATAAATGAAGGAAAACATCGTGAGGAAACCTGCATATCGGAAAAGGGTTCTAAAAATCCTTTGAAGATATGTGAAGTCCCCAATCCGCACTGGGCAAGCGTGGTGGACTATGCCTAACCCCTCTTCGGAGGAGACCTGAGCTCAGCAGTGGGCAGTAATGGGTTGTTACAGTACAGTACAGTATAGTTGTATCTACGAAGATGTTGAATAGCTATTAGTTAGTGAGAATAAAAGGTTTTAGTCGTCTGACTTCTCATTATTCAAAAAAACCGAAATGATGTTTGCTTATGAATGTAAAAAAACATTGCAGTTTTCTTTACAGTCTTATTCATTATCAAACAAAACAAAGTAAGCTTTGTTAGTATTGTTGTCTCGTTCATAATTAAGATACTATAAACTAAAAGCCAACTAAATTTCATTGTCCAAACAAACAATGAGAAATACGACAACTGAACATCTACCTACAGAAAATTCTTTCTAACAATTTCAATAGACACCACCAGCTCTTATAAGCAAGATATTTTTTTAATTAAGTAACTGGCAGGTGTAAACATGTTTGTGCAGGTGTATTTTCAGTGGCAAAGTGACACCTACGCAAATATTGTCTAGCTGTTCACAATAGACGTTCTAGAATGTGGGTCCGTCCTTGACTAAGGTTATTTTTGTTGATGTGCTGTTAAGTTCATATAAATATCGGCCTAAATTGCATATTTTTAGAGTTAACTTCAGCCTGTAGACGTCCACTACTGGGCATAGGACATAGGCCTTCCCGATCTTGTATACAACGACCAGTCGTGTGTCGTCTGCATCCAGTCCTCCCGCAATTCTGACCAGGTCGTCGGTCCATCTTGTTGGAGACATTTTTTTTACCGGTTCGTAGCCACTGCTCCAAAAGTTTTCGGCCATCAGTTCTTCGCACATGATGACCGGCCTATTGCCACTTCAAAGACTCTTCTTTGGGCTGTGTCGATTAATGTGGTCCTTCTGCAAGTCTCCTCATGTCTGATTTGATCACGCGGAGAAATACGCAATATATCCTCTCCATTGCTCTCTCAGTGACTCTGAAGCTTTGCGTCTAATAAGACTTCGTGCTCGTTTACCTATAAAAGAATATAAAGTAACTCATGTAAAAAAAAACACCTCCAAAGATTATGTCGCAATAAATTATAAATTATGAATCCTGTTACCAAATAAACAAACATGGGAAAAGCTTATAGAAAACAATTTCAGAGGGAAATATTAATAAAATTGTTGAAAGAGAAATGGACGAACGGAGAGGGGAAGAAATATTAAGTATATCAGACATCAAACAAAATGTTTTGGTATTAGATGAGGTAATGTAAGGGAGATCGGTTGTTGGCACAATGAGTGAACTGCAGGTTTTTAAGAAGGCTATAGTAAAATCAGCAGGTAAACGTTTTATAGTATGTTTAATTTATTTTGTCAATTGTGACTAAAAACTTATTTTGTTAGAACTATGGGTAAAGCTATAGCTACCACGGTAAAGGGTGAACCCTTCGTCCACTGTTTCTTTTTTTGTAAATTTTAGCGGTGGAAACCTTTAAGTTTAAATATTTTTTTTGTATTCTTCAACCACACTCTAATTAAGACACTAGTTTTTTTATGAAAATCTAACTCCTTCTATCACGACTTTTCCAGGACACCGTGACTTGTTCTTCTTCAAATGAGGTTTAGTTAATATACGATGGTAGGTGGGGCTTTCACTGTTCCTTCGCACTGCGAAGATGATGCATCACATCATCATTTTGTAGAATGATAGTAACCACTGAGGATCAGGGAGTTTTTTTTGTTTTTTTTTTTATTATTGCCACGTAGGCAGACGAGCTAACGGCCCACCTGATCGTAAGCGGTTACCGTCGCCCATGGACCTCTGCATTGCCAGAAGACATTAGTTTGGTCATAAGACAATGAAAACATAACAAATAAGAACCAATTTAATACTCAAAGTGATATTCTAGATTTAATTGAATTTGGTCTCATTGTACCTCAATAATATTTGCGCGTATTTGTGCCGGCTGTTTTCGTTTGGTTTAGGGGAAAGCCTACGGTCTCAGATCTTTCTCTACGTACACAATTATTCTCTTCCAATAGTGATCATAATTTTAATACAACTTTCTGGTATGTTGTTTGTCTTACTATCAACTGCACTTTTGTAGTTCTTGTGTAAGCAAATTCCACAATTTCGATGTAAAAGGTGTGAGAGAATCCAATAACTCGAAAGAAAGATTTGAAACTCCCCGAATTTAAAGATTGCTAGAACGAGTAGGAAAAGTAATTAGGACAGGAGTTCCTACAAACAAAGGTATTATCAATGTTTACTTTTGAAAAGATATACCGGCTTTTCGTCTTTTTCATAATCCTGATTCGGAATAACTGTGACTTGTCCTTCTTCAAACATTATTTGAACTCCTTAAGAGTAGGCAGTACGTAGTAGAACGACGGAACCGCTTACAATCAGTTAGCCCATTGGCACTTTTGTAAATGATACGTAAAAGATGTTGGAGTAAAGAGACTCATACCGAGCTGTGAATTTAATGGCACACCCATTCATCATCATCATCATCATCATCAGCCTATGGACGTCCACTGCTAGACATAGGCATCTTGACCAGATCGTCGGTCCATCTTGTGGGGGGTCTACCAACGTTGCGCTTACCGGTTCGTGGCTGCCACTCCAGAACTTTTCGGCCATCTATTCTTCGCACAATGTGTCCTGCCGCTACAAAGACTTTCGTCTTGAGACACTTTCGTCTTGACTGGACATCACTACATCGGTGAGACCAAGTACTTAAGCTAAAGGATTTGTACAGATTACTTATAGGTGTTAGAGGAACAAAAAATTTTATTAGAACAGTGTCTAAATTAGTTGGATAAGACGTTTATAAATTGAACTATAATTAGATCAATTAATTTACTAAAATAAAGAAAATTATAATCAAAATGTAATGCGCGTAATCTCTCTTAAAAAAACACCCATTCAATTTTGTTCAAATTCAGATTTTGTTCATTTTGTTCATTCCGGATGTTCTCATTTTGGCTTGTCGTAACAATCAAGTACAAAATTCATATGCAATTAAGGGGGTCTTCCTATGTGATCGGTTGAAAAAAACGATTTTTTTTTTTTTCATAAATTGCTCCCTTAACATGTCTAGAATACGGTAGTAAAGCGATTTTAGAAAATTCGAAGTCGTTTTAAAGATACAGCAGGTAAAAGAAAGAGCGGTTCGGAGCGCTGAGTTTGCCTGGGCCTATTGTGTACCGTCGGCTTTATAATTGGCCTCCCTTTTATTCATATATCTGTTCTATGGTTCTATTTCTATTTATATATTCTTATACGTTCTATGGTTATAATATTTTACCGAAGTTATTTTAGTCTTGGTTAAACTTCGAAGAGAGCAACAGCTACAAATTATTTGTTGTTGAAATTGCTAGCTACTTAGCAGTTATTATCTTTAATGAAGGTTTTCAAGGTATTTTAAAAGTTATGTCGATTATGGGATGCCCTGTTGGTCGTGAAGCCCAAGCGTATGTTGAGAAACGGGATGAAAAGCGAATCTTACGTTCTGAGCGGCGCGTAAGTGATGTCGTTAAACAAGCCAGGATTGACTCAAGAGCTGAACAATCTGCTTTAAAAGAGTTTCACGAGGAAGAGGAAGGAATACTCTATGGACCAGGCATCGCCGATTGAGAGTAAGTTGACATTTTAATAGTTTTTAACGGACTTGAAACTTTAAACGCGTTTTTCTCAAAACTGTGTTTTTCAAACTTTCCTCCATTGTATCTCAGAAACGGCTGGACCGAATTACTTGAAATTTACAGGGCAAACTCAATATATGTAAACGCATGGAATGAACTATTATCAATCGAAAATTTTAAAACTTCGATTTTTTATAGCAAAAAAACAAAAAAAAAAAACGCCTAATTTGCAACTTTTATTTCAATTGTCTATCAAAAATCCAATTTTTTTTATATTCATTTGATTATAGGTCATTCCGTGCTTTTAAGCCTACAAATTAAAACGCCGTTTATTTTTTTTTTTTCAGATAAGCCGATCAGCCGGGATCGTGGAGGAAGTGGGAGCTCTTTTTTTCGAGGCGGGGGTGTTCAGAGCGCTGTAACTCTAGTTTGACTGAATATTTTTAGCTGATTTTTTTTATTTATACTGTCCAAATATGTGTTAATAAATGATAAAAAACTTGAAGCTCTAAATATTTACTGGTCCTAGAAAAAAAATCCTAAAATATCCCTAAAAAACAGGCCGTCACATAGGAAGACCCCCTTAACAGCAACCCGGTAACGTGGCTTATAAAACGTGAGCGGATATATTTGTAGAAACGAGATTTTTTTTCGCAATTTCTTTATGGTTTTTCTTTCAATCCAAAGATGTGAAATTTCTTGATGAAAACTATAGAGAAGGCCGGATTTTTATATATTCAAAATAAACTTTCACAAGCTTCCGTGTTTCTGATTATTCATAAGTGTTCCTTGAAAATAAAATTAGACACTTATATTCCATCTAATCATTCTGGTATTTCTCGTGTACTACTAAAACACTAATACCTTAAAATTTTAACACAACGTAAAACTCCTAACAATAGCCACTCAAAATACAAAATGGCCACCAAAAAAGATTGTTATTCTGTTCGCAATCCACTCAACAACCCCATCGTGCTGCAGCAATAAACGAAAATTGACATTACACAGAACGGCTCGACATTATTAAAAATTCCATCACAGAAGATTGCATCGCGACCTCTACAAAAGGCCTATTCAGCATCAGATGAGGTGAATAAGATAGTGTTTGACTTACTTCGATCAAATATAACGAGATAGACAAGGCTTCTTGAAATTAAATCTTACGCGAGGAAGGTTATTTATTTATTGAACTTTATGCGCATAAATGGTACAATGGCGGACTTATTTCCTAAGGCGTTATCTACCAGTCCAAATTGTCTACTATTAGTCATATTTTTTTAATTTAAAATAAGTATAATTTTAATAATATTATTTCACTGTTTTCTATGATATTTTGTAGATGATTTACGCATGTTTAGGGGTATAAACGTAACGTTGTCTTTAATGATGTATTTAGATCATTTAATTAATGTTTTGACTGCATTCAGTTTTGTGCAATAATTATTAAAAAATAGAAATGAAAAAGAAAACGTGTATTTGAAAACAAATTGCAAAAAAATAATTAGACACAGAATAAGCAATGATGATCGCAAAAAGAAGGGTGTTTTCGTGAGTTTCGCTATTTTTAAGGTAAATGATTTCTAATTGTAAATCTAATTATACTTGATCGAAGTTGGCTTGCAAGTTCGTTAAAATATGCACGTCTGTTCTCAAGTTTATCTTCAGTGAATGGATTTAGATTAATAAGGTATTGAGAAGCGAGTTGATTTATAAATGTGGTGTCCATTGTATGATTTGCGACTACGAATTGCAAATTATAATTTTGTATGAATCCTAATTTTAAATTTGTACATTGAGGTAGATTTTTAGATCCATTCTTAATATGATTATGATTTAAACCGAGTTAATTGCATATCTAAAATTGAATAATAGAACGAATTGGAATTGAGGAAAATGAATGAAAGAATTTTTATTCATGAGATTAACATTTAAGCAGACTAGCTAACGGGACGTCTGATCATCAGTAGCTATATTCACTAATTAACCTGTGCAATAATTAGAAAAAAATCTGTTATTGTTACCACACGAAATTTGCGATATATTGTCTAATAAATGAATAATTGTATAATAAATAAAGAGCTCAATTATTTACTCCAAGTAAAATAGTCCAGTTTACATTTCAAATTGACTTGCTATCACACTAGTATGTAGTGTTGATAGATGTAAATCAAATCAGTAATAGAATTAAGACCATGATGTGTACTTTACGATTGACTGGACATCACTACATGGGTGAGAACACGCACTTAAGCTAAAGGATTTGTACAGATTACTTGCAGGTCTTAGAGGAACAAAAAATATTATTAGAACAGTGTTTAAATTAGTTGGATAGGATGTCTATAAATTGAACTATAACTAGAGCAATTAATTTACTCAAATTAAGAAAATTATAATGGAAATGTAATGTGATTTATCTCTTTGCAAATAATATTATTAAAGGGATACATAACATCACAATACAGGGTGATCTCTTAGTGAGGGTATATATTGAAGGTCATGGTAGCTGATGGTTATATACGACCAGTAAAAATATTATTACCAAAGAATATGGCTTAATGCCTTACTAATCGCAACTTAAAAATATCTAAAATTCTTGCAAAATGATGGTTTTTCGACAGCTGATGGGTGTGGCGGAGGTGTGGGGTGCGCGAGATCACTAGAGATCGTTAGTCAATACTCTTTTAGCCGAAATTGTTTATGTTTAAGGTAGTTTTGTCGAATTTAGATTTAAAAAACATATATATTTTTACCTATTTTTTGTAATATTCCGTACTAGAACAAAGTACTCATCACCCTCCTGCAATATGTACCTTCTTTAAAAAATCACCCTATATAAAGCATAACATTCCAAAATTACTATTGAAAGAAGTTAGTTTTAGCGTTTATCAATCTTCACATTAGCTAGATAAGTAGCAAAATTTTTAAAAAAAGTTGGTACGCTCTGGGATTTTAATTAATTTACATCGAAGGATAGCTAATTAAAATTTAACAATGAAACTTTAAGTGTCAAATTAAATTTAAACCTCAGTTTACAAACTACATTTAACACGTTCGCTGCAAAACCAATGTTTGTTCACTTGCCGTTGGCTGCGAACCGAGGTATAATCGGCCCATATGACCAGACATTACAGCGACACGCGGTCTATTAGACCTCACCTCTTTTAACAAATGTATGCTCTTCGCACCGCAGAGAAGTTCCTGTTGTTCGTTGCCGCACCACAGGAAAGTTGCAGGCGGGATCATTCAAGCCTCGTTTAGCAGTGAACGTGTTTAGGATAGTCTTTTACTTAATACCAAGTGACCTATTTAATTGCCTCCAAAACCTTCAAAGATATAAATGAATCATCTATGCAAGTACCTACACTGTGTATGTTTGCAGGTGCAGTGTAAGTCAATTTGTAGGCGTCGCACCGCGGTCGTCGCTAATCCAGTGCGAACCGGATCGAACCGGTTACGTGTTGGCTTGTTTACCGGATTATACCGGTTATCCACAACATATGGCTTGAGAGAGTCGAAGTTTAGTCAAGCACTAGTAAAGTTTTAAAATAATGGTTGTAATACTTTCATGCATTTTCAACGGGTTCTTACCACGACAGAAGTTATCGAGATTTCAAGACATAGCACTTTTAACAGGGGTGACGGCTTCAGATTATCGAGTATGTGGAATCCAGTGCTAAACACAACAGTCACTAAGGGTTCATGCTCAGAGAGTCTTGTCTTGTGTCGTGATGTGAGTTCGAGTTCCAGTGGTACTACCCAAAAGCGAACGAGAAAGAGGATAGACAGATTTGTTTGCTCTTAAATCGACCCGCAGTATCCAGTCTTCTCGTGGTCATGACGTTTGCAACAACGTTGAAATATCCAGACTACTCAAGTAATTAAATATCGTGGTAAGAACCCGTTGAAAATGCATGAAAGTATTATAGAAAACCGCGAGTGTCTGAATAAGTTTAGAATGGTTGTAAGTTGAAGATGTGCTATTGTTATTTTAAAATACATTTTTAGTAGTCAATCATCATCATCAGTGGCGCTACAGCCCCTTGTGGGCCTTGGCCTGCTCTAATTTCTTCCTCCAGACCTTCCTATCTAGAGACACCGTTCTCCAATTCCTCATCCCAATAATTTACGCGTCTGGGTCCGACCCGTCCAACCACCTGAGCCTTGGCCTGCCCCTGCTTCGACGGCCTTCAGGTTTTGTAATCAGCAGCTATAATCTTCCATCCTTTAGTAGTCAATGGCATTCCATATAATTTGTTAGGTAAGCACACTAAAGTTTATCTGGCAAACTTAGGAGCCATGGTAGAAAACGGATATCTCGAAATTCAATATGTCATGTAAAAATTCCATCAATCTAGGAATCATATTAATATATACGATGTTGTTTTAATTTTAATATACTCACACCTCAGTAGACGAGTAGGTACTCTATTAAATCTGTAGAGTACTACTATCAACTCGAAAATATATAATTTAATCGACTTAAATCGTGGAGTATTGTTATTAAATTCTCTTTTTGATCATCGCATTATCATCATCAGCTTATAGACGTCCACTGCAGATGGACATAAGCCTCCCCCAACCTCGTCACAACGACCGATCTCGGACTGTCTGCATCCAGTGATCTCCCGTCGTCAATCAATCTTGTTTGACAATACACCAAAATAATATAATAATATTAAAAATACCCAAAATAATTAATTTACACCTTTTCAACTCAGTTGCAATTTGAATCAATATTTTTTTAAACTACATAATACAAAACGTTTTCAATAATACACGCGTTATCAATCACATAATATGGGAGTTGAACAATCGTATGACAGAAATAATCAAGATAAGTGAACGTTCATGCATTTCACCGTCCCTTCACTATGAAGCCAGAAATTCTCCTTTTTATTTTCGCTTACAAAATTGTGGTGATATGCAAGATAGAACCAGCTTTATATTTCAGTAAATATAATTTTAACCTTTAAATGGAAAATGTTGTTTTTAAACAACATACTAAACATCAATATATAAAATTCCTGCCTTTAATTTTTTGTTGATTTTGACAACTAGTTTTTATTTCTCATTTTGTACTTTTGTTTTTGTAAAAAAAGTATAGTAAATTCATGTCTAGATTTTTTTACTCATTTTTTCTAGACAGTAATAGGTACATGTCTATTACACAAATATATTTTTTTAAAGTGTGAAACTAAAATCGTCTATTTAAGGTTTAACTAAGCCAAAATTTTTAAGTTTTGTTTTTGTCAATAATTCAAACTTGGACATCAGTGGGGCTATTACAGCTTTGTATCGTTATCGTAAATGAACTAAATTTTTTTGACATTTTGTTTACGATTACGAATTTTCTTAGAAAGAAACGTGGTTGTGCGCATGACCACTAATTGTCATAATTTTGATTAGTCTGTGTAAGGCTAAGTACACAATGGAGATTTTTTTAAAAAATGCAGAAAAAATATGAAAACATCAAGATAATCTTCTTTCGATCTTTGGATACTGATAACAATACGTTCGTCACTAATTTGAAAATAAGTTGGAGACAATTTGGAAGAGTTCTGGAGTTTTTGCATGAAGACCTCTTGCTATACAGAATATCGTTACACAGAATGTGTTTAATGCATTTTTAGTCATTTAACGGTGATTGATATAAATATTTCACAATGCGAAAAATTTTATAATGTATTCTAAGCCTTTAAATATTTCCATGGTAACGAAACCGAAAAAATAACAAGTTAAAATTGGTATTACAGACAATTTTAGGATATTAATCATGAATAATTCGTCACTTGTTTATCCGAGTTTATCGTTTATAAACGTCAAATGAAAAAGGGTACCTTTCGGAGTATCTTAAATGATTTTTAAGTTTACAAAGTTGAAATAAAGAACGGATATCGTGCCTAAATATCTAATGTTATGAAAACTATGTGAACAAAAATTCACTATTGTAGCGAGAAAGTCAAAATTGTTACGTTTTTGTACTATCTTAGATTTTTATCACTTTGAAAATGTAATAGGTACAAACAAAATAAGAGTTCATTTCATTAGGTACTGGAAAGTTAAGTATTATAATAAGGAAAATCAAAAATAAACTACAATTCCGAAAAATAACATGTTAATGTTGCACTTGGTGGCTACTGGGAGGCAATGTTTTTTCAGGAACTCTTAGCATCGATATACCTCGCACGCTATGATATGTCCTTCAAAGAAATTCAATAAGCTCTTTTATGGTAGGTGCCAGGCTGTTGATGGCAGCAAATCTCGCCAGTCACAGTAGCTGGTAGGACCGTTAAGAGTGTAGGAGAATACCGAACACAAAAAACGTGATACATGGATGTTATATAAAAATGATTACCTTAACTTTGTTATTTCATAAATTAAAACAAATAAAGAACAAAAAGTCATAAATTTTTTAATTACATTTATAACGTAAAGCAACATGTATAGTTTTTCATCTTTACACTTAAAACGTTCAATTTGTAGTAAATACTATTATACGTTTTACTAGTATTCAGAAACTTCAAATTCGTTCCAACACTCACAGCATCTTGCTTTTAAAAGCTGCTAATTTTAATTTACAAACTACAAAGACCGCTAGGTACTCCAATTTTATTTCAACAAATTTATATTAGCTCCATGTAAATTGAATAAACTTTGATTGACAATACGTCAAATGAGCTAGAAAAACAGTTAAGTTAGGGTCAGGTCACGAGTAATTCCAGGTTCCGTACCCCGTCCCAAAACATCAAGCCATCAACAAATTATACTTTAATTTTTCCGACAGACCTTTTTTTAAAAAGACCCATCTAGTGATATTCCTTAAGTTCGATTGAAAAATCAATCGATTAATGCCAATTGCCAACACTGTTACAGAGACTGTAAGGTTTATTATTTTGAATATTTTAACTCTAAAAAAATGTTTTTATGCTTTGTTTTTCTTGGGATTCACTCGTGGTAATTTTTTCATTTGGTTTTATTTGAAACACAATTTTGTGAAAGCAATCAATTTAATTTTTTCTTCATACCTAGTATGGACTTTTAAGAGTCTATAGTAAATTGGCAAAATGATTCTATTTTTTATTTTTCTTTACATTTTACTGAGTTTGGAATATATTGTGATATGCAATAGGCAGTTCAATATTATTCTCAAATATTACTAATTGCGATTTAGTCCTAAGTTCTTAAAACAATAAATTTTTAAACATTATTATTTTGATATACAAACAAACACTTTGATTTTGTTTAGGATATATATTGTTTTTTGTGACAAACGTCAATAAATGACATTGTGAAATAGAGATGTAACGAATAGTTATTTGACCGAAAACAAAAAATTCTGTGTTCCGAATTCCGAAACAGTGGCGTGCAGTTCAAATATGGTTTGCATAGGTTACCTTAAGAAGTTTGAATTTAATTATTGAAGTATTCGTTGTTATTTATTTTTGGTAGCTTTCCAACTACATTTAGGTGATAATGTTAATATAAATTAACGTAAAGCTTTTGCAGATCTCTCTTTTATCGTCTTTTGCATGAGGAATGCTCCGAAGATTTTTAAAGATGATCCTTTTATCTTCCTCTTATGACTAGCTTCCCACTAGTACTACGCGAGGTGAAACTCGTCATTTTTATTCGAATCTTACGCGGTAATCTACGTTTCGTTTCGTAAGAACTTTTTTGGAAAACGTTATGTCGCTTTTAACTGGGCTTCCCTGTCTCCGCTTTAGCGTTCCTCGAGCAATATATTTTGTCCATCAATAAGGTTTGAGAAGAGGTCTAAAGTGTATTTGAAATTGGTCAACAATTTCAGTGTCTCTTGAAAGTAAAGTATCCATGAGTACTGGTAACCACTTACTAACAAGTGGGTCTACTGCACGATATTCGGCCGTAACGTTGAAAAGTTACCAGATACTTGGAACATCTCTATTTTGTTTACGATACGGTGTTTTTGTGATGCATTTTAAACAAAATTGTTACGAAATGTCATCTCTGTGACTTGTCTCAAAAAAAATCATTATTGTGAATAAAATATTAGTGTCTGTTTGTAAACTATATATTTTTTTAATTCAAATTTATTTCCATTCATTTCAAAATTACTTTCGTTTCTCTGTTTACATCATCTCATTCACTTCAAGCAAAAAAATTGTTTTCCACCTAGAAAAAATAAGAGTTATCAAGTAATGTTTTTATAATTTAAATTTGGGAAATAATAATTTAGCTCTTTGCAAGATTGATAAAGTAGATTATTTTAGACCAATAAACAAAAACGACCGATCACAATTTTTTATAACTTTTTGTACAGGCATACCCATATGGTGCAACTTGTTTATCTTTACGTTTGAAGTTGTCAATTAGAAATTTACTAAAGCTGATGATACACTAGCGTACAAAAATAGATTTTTAACTAAAACAGACGGACGAGCTGACCGCCCACATGATGGTAAGTGGTCACTGTCGCTCATGAAACTCTACCCAATTAGGAATTAGGAACATAACAAGATACCATCAAATGTTGCCTCCAATGGATTATTCGATTATATTACAGATAATAGTATATCGGCTTTTTTTTATTCTATAATGAAAGTTATCAAAATAAGTGTGATACTCTGGATACATTTTGTGAAACTTATTATTAACTGCTAATAATAATAATAGACAGAATCTTCTTGAACCTGCGTTAATATCCGTTACGTTTTAAATATTTGTACAAATACAGAGATAGGCAGCGAGAAGCGACTTTACTTTGTAGTATGTAGTGATAATGATGAGTTGGCTCGCATAACATCGTTTGCATGGGGAGGAAAGTATATATCACATAAAAAATAGCATACTTGACCATTGTTCAATAGTCATTGAAAGCTCCGGGATAATCCTTTCACCGAATACTCATAGCTAACCGTCATAGAACTGACAAGAATGTTGTCAATAGATAGATGCTACATGTACATGCACTTACGCTACATGTTTTTTTGACTCTCACCAATGGCGATACATGTTAGTATGATGTGACTGAGCCGCAATTTTCATTAATCTAAATACATAATTATTAAAAATCATTATGTGTCATAAAATATGTGTATGGTTCATGCATTTTCAGGAACATTTTTTCATCTAATGTGTACTTCGTTTTACAATAAATGGTAAAATTATTAAAGTTTTTCCGTAATACCAATTTTATGAAAAATGACGTCATTTGATGTGAAAATAGACGATTACGATAAACGACGCATCCTGTAATAGCCCCACAGATTGACTAAATAAACTTCAGGAGCGGAATGACAATGTAGTATTTAACATTGATTGTGTTTTCATTTGTCTGAAAATATGAGGCAAGCTAAAAACATTTGGAATTTGTTATAATAAAAAAAAACATACCGTAAAACCTAACTAAATATAATGACACATTTTCATGTGTATTTCAAAAGCGAATCAAAGGCTGGTCTTAAATCTACTTTTCACAAAGCTGAGGCGGGCTTGAACTCAAATGTTTTTATTTTGTGATAATTATAGTTAAAAACCAGTGTTCCCCACTATATATAATTTTATTTACTGTTTCGTAAGTAACTTACGGTCCACCTGATGGTAAGTGGTAACCATCACTAAAGGACTCACATAATATCAGGATACCTTGTAAAGGGTACACAGTACACACTGACGAACTAAAATATCCGTGGTGCTTTTCTCAATTCTGGCGTAATGCATCTTTCAATGTTATTTTATTGTCTCCCGCTTTTGCGAGAAGGGAAGTCATAGGAGAAACTCATGTTTTTCCTACTTCTTCTATCATCTTCAGATTAAATTTGTTGCGGGGTCCAAGAAAAGTTAGCTCACAGTCATTACGATGGTCGCCGCTGTGGATCCTGGCTACACAGGAGTTACAGTGGTGGGAGTGAGAGGTGGGCCAATACCCGTTAAGTACACACTGTAACAACTTCAAACTTTACTAACCTTTTATTTTGATCGTGGTTCTAATGTACATAAAACCGTCCAATTGAAGTCATAAAATTTGTATTACGCTGTAAAATAACATCCATCAAACACAATATTGTAATGGTGTTCCGCTGAACGAACGCGAGCTTACTCCCAGGATTACGCTGAGAATAAACAGTGTTATATCTCTGAAAGCATTTATTATTTGCAATATTTTTAAGTAAAGAAAATTCTAGATAAAAAGGTTCTGTTTTTATTTTACTACCACTTACTCAAAATTATAGTAAAAAACTTGAGAGGTGTCAAGGGACACCCGGATGGAACGAAGTTCCTTTCGATTAATTGGTGAGGGAATTGTAATAAAATTTCAATTTTTTTAAGTTATAATAGTTAGTTAATTTAAAACGTCTGTCTCTCTCTCTCTCTTTCTACAAGAGAGAGAGAAATTATAACTTAAATAAACTATTTTGATCACAGCGCCATCTAGCGATAATCATCTAAAACAAAAAAGTGTCGTGACAACTTTACAGTTGCGACCACCGTAGGGTAAAGGGGGGATGGACGCCCCACGTTTTGAAATATACTTCAAATTTTAAAATATTTATTTTATATAAATAATGTTTATTGGAACGAAGTTCCTTATCGCGCGTTATCGAAAGGTGGCTAGACGGAAAAAAAATCTTACGAAAAGTTGTCACGACACTTTTTAGTTGTCACGACACTTTTTTTGTTTTGGATGATTATCGCTAGATGGCGCTGTAATCAAAATCTTTTAAAACACGTTCCTTATTTTTGTTTTGAATGATTACCGCTAGATGGCGCTGTGATCAAAATCTTTTCTAAAAACACGATTCTTATCGCGCGTTACGTTAGGAAAAAAAAAATATAAGATATCTTTTAATAGAAAGGAAATTCGTTCTGTTCGGGTGTCCCATGACACCATTCAAGTTTTTTTATTACTGTAGCTAGTTTAATTCTTTATCTTTAGCTGTGAATAATCTTTTTTACTTACTACTTATAAAAGTATGCAACAGCAAATACTAATCTTTAAAACTTAGACGTGTTTGTTAAGTTCGTCGCGGAGATAAATCCACACACAAGCCAAACGCATCTTACCGCACCACGGCCCGTGGCTAACCTAGGTGCGGGGTGCCTGAGGATCTTAGTTTTAATATTGTTTCTTAGTCCCGAATTTGTGAAGTTAGGTTTTATGAAACTGACGCATCTATCCCACTGAGGCATCTATCACGCCTTTACCCTATAGATTCTGAGCAGTGAAGTACCAGAAAACCGAGGAAAGATAATTTGTCTTGGGCCCCGCCTTTTTTTTTTTTTTTAGTTGGAGGAAATCACCGGATCCCCGTCCGAACCCCGGCTGAGGCCAGAACCCAGCACGGGGTTATGAGGGACGACGCGACGCGTTACGCCATCGGCACTCTTTCCCATCGCGCCGCCCCCTGGGCCCCGCCTAATATAATAATGTGTATAATCTTTAAGAAGAAACTGACTTTTGACAGACCAATCGTTTGGGTAACGTAAAGTACTAAAACCTGCTGTTGCATCTAACAACCAAGACCAAGGTCAGAATTGTCTGCTAAAGGATCACTGAATTCAAAATTGTAAAAATAATAATCATGTTTTTTAATAAAACATAACAGAACAAACATCGCGATACAGCTATGTTGTTTTTTTTTGTGAAACCAACTGTTAAAATAATAAAAGTAAATACCAACGACGTAACTAGTACTAATACATTAATTAATAACATGTTAGATATTTCATTTAATTTGAAGGAATGTCGTAAAGGAATACTGGCTTGTGTATATAAAAGGTTTTTAAATAATTTTAAGAGTTATTCTTGTAAAAGTTAAAAAACTTGAGAGGTGTCAAGGGACACCCGGATGGAACGAAGTTCCTTTCGATTAATTAGTGAGGGAATTGTAATAAAATTTTATTTTTTTAATATAACTTAAATAAAATATTTTTAAAACAAAAAAAGTGTCGTGACAACTTTTCCTAAGAATTTCCGTCTAGCCCCCTTTCGATAACACGCGATAAGGAACTTCGTTCCAATAAAAAGTTCGTTTTAGCTTCAATATCCCATTTAGAGCAAGTGTGTCTCCTTTCCTTAATAAGCATTCGCTTCTTAAAATGAAACATCGTCGAAAACTTCACCTGGCATGTCTTCTCTTTGGAGTAGTAAAGCGCAAAGAACCAACCTATTTATATAATAAGTTGTCGTGGAGAGTGGCTAGAAGGGGGCTCGGGAATCGTCAATGTACCACCCAGCTTATATCCGAAAGGCACGGGTCGGCAGCATTTAGGGGAAGCTTCCGTTATGCTGCAACTAAGTGCTGGAATAATATTCCTCCTCCAATAAGGGACCTGCAAAGTTTAAATCATTTTAGGGTGAAATTGAAGGAATTCATTGTCCAGCACCAGAGATCTGAAGAACTATATAGGTGTGATACTAGTGTGTTATAGTACATCATTTTAATTTCTTACCTTTTTCGTGTCCATATGCTAAGTTCTCACTGTTCTACGCTCTGACCTTTACCAGGTAACGTGTTTATTTAGTAGACAACTGATTGCATATGATCACTGTTGTTATTTATGTTAAGAATAATGCTTTCAACACTAATGTTATAGTAATTATCACTCACTTTAATTCATATAAACTTTGTATATTTGTTCATTTATTTTTTGCCGATGTTTTGTTTTTTAATGGTTGCACAACTACAGTAGTAATTTGTAGGTAGTTTTGAAATTAGTTAATGTAATATTTTAAATAATTATTGCCACTGCTTGCATAATAATAATTGAACGCAAAATTTACCTATCAGTTTTTGTTATTTAAAGATTTTTCTCTTCTTTTTTTGGCTTTTTTGGTTAGTTAACAATATTATATTTATATTTAATTGTATGGCCTGTTAAATAATCTATTTTATGTGTTATATTTTGTGTCATTTTTTATCTGTGTACCATCTCAACATTTGTGACTTCACTGCCAGCTGAGACTGAAAACCAGCGCTGGATGTTAGCATAGATTTTATGATCTGTGTCAATATTCAGCAATATGCTGAGTCTCAGCTGGTTTGTGGTGGAAATTTAAAATGATATGTAATTGTTTTTAATTTTCCGTCTTTTGTATCATTTTTACCACAAATAAAGTATGTCTATGTCTATGTCTATGTCTAAAAATTAAGGCTAATTTGGTGTCGGCTTTTGCGTATACTTCTTTTCCGGATAAACTGATTTCGATGGTTCTTTTTTGTTAGTAAGCAGAAAGTTCGGACGTGAAACTCAAAGAAAAATTTGATAAAGATCTGTTCTAGTACTTTATATGTTATTTTCAACGACTGGAGAAAGGAGATCAAAACAGAACATAAAAACTCTTTACTCGTATAATATTAGAAAATAATAACATCGGAAACTACTAATAAAACAAACATATCTATTGTAATTCGCTATTTGTGCTTACATTGAGATCTTCATTTGCGGTTAATCCCATTATTGACGAGTACGCAGTGTATTTGTAAACCAGGGCTGTGTTAAGTTAAATTTGTAAATGATAATATGACCCCCCTTCACGAGAGCTGGAATGATCAATTTATTTGTTTAAAGGAACATATAAAGTACTTTCATAATTAACGGCTTTTTACCAAGATATTTAATCAATACACTATAACATATTAAAAATATATATTGTAATTTGTAGATACATAATATAACAACTTAAAAAATTAAAATCTTAATAAGGATACCTACTAAAGATGTTCGGCAAAGAATTATATTTGTTAACGGGATGATGTAAATGATAAGAGTGGACATTATATAAGATGATTTATTGAAAAATGAATTACCATGGTATGTGCGGACGCAATGAAGGTGGACGAAGAAGTACAAAACAAAAAATTACTTTCGCGGTGTGCGGGTCAGTTCCGCACTCCCTAGTATCTAACATAGTCTGAAGACGTAACAATATTATATGAAAATAGGAAAATATTCAGTCAGTTTAATATTGCAAAAAAATATTAGATGCAGTTATCATCAATATTCGTCATTGGCTTACTGAAAGCGATATTTCAAACAACCTTCCGACTCAATGCAAAAAAATATAAGGATAATTTCCGAATTCGTCCCATCACACCCATTGTATCGAAAAGTCTAGAACGATCCCCAGACAAAACCTTAGTTCTGAATTACTTTGTCTTGATTATATTTCTTCGTCTGGGCTTATAAGATATTCCAGTCAACACCAAAACAATATGAAAGAAATATCTTGTGTTTCTAGAATATTCTGAAACTTTTTCTTGGAGACATCTCGGTTTTACTAATAGCCTTTGTACAAATAATTTGCGGCATCAAAATAGAATTATGTTCAACATTTTCAGTAACTTTTATAGCTGAGTTTACGAGACATCTGACGACAACTAATGATTATATTTTTAGGGTACCGTTGGATTTATTACTTATTCAAAAGTATAAATATTAGTTCCACTGTCATGTTGGCTGTGTGGCATGTTGCGCCATCCTCTTGAAACCAAATGTCGTCCATGTCATACTCTTCAACTTTTGGAAACAAAAATTCGTTGAGCATGGAACGGTAACGCTCGCCATTGACCGTAACGGCGCCTCCTTGCTCATTTTCGAATGATGCCGCCGGACCAAAACCCACACCAAATCGTAACTCTTTGTGGGTGCATTGGCTTCTCAATGGTGACCTGTGGATTTTCCGACCCCCAGTATTTATTCAACTTCATGCACGAAATGGCACAATTGCAGACTTAATTTGCTTTACAATCTAGTTCTTTTTTATAAATAGATATAGAAAGAAGTTATGATGCTTAATTAATCACCTTAATTAACATTAATAATACATACAAATTGTTAAAGTGTTTTTTATTGCAGGTTGGATAAACGAGTTTACGGCCCACTTGCTGGTGGTCACCGTCGCTCATGAACCTCTGCTGGCAATGAGAAGCCGTTATCTATCATTGTATTATATAGTATGCATGTAATGGACTGTCACATAATTAATATTCGTGTATTCATAGCGTCATATTTCATTATCTATACTTAATATAATAAAGCTGCAGAGTTTGTCAAAGTCAAATTCAAATCATTTATTTCAAATTAGATGTGGACACATACATTTTGAATGTCGAAAATAAAATCAAAAGTTCTACCACTAGTTCGCTTAAATTACGCCTCCGTCCTGAGAAGAACCGGCGCAAGAAACTCAGCGGGCATGTCTTTTTTAATTTAATATTATTATTATTTTTTTAAATATTGTTTTACAATAATTTTTGTTTTTAACAAATGTATCAATTGAAAAGGCCCGGGACGAGCACCTCATTCCCATGAACGCGCTAATCTCAAGAACTACTGATCCGATTTGAAAAAATCTTTCACTGTTGGAAACTCCATTTATCAAGGCTATGTTGTATCCCTCTGTGACGCAGACGAAGTTGCGCGGGTCACCTAGTTTCCAAATAAGCCTATATTTCTTTTCGGTTGATATTTTTCAGCTTTTACTCGCAAAAACTAAAACTGACGCGGTATTGTTTGTAGAACACGACACATAAATAGTAAATATTTGTTTGCGCACTAACGGTTTCAGGTATTACATAACCCCAGTGTTCGTTTTTACTACAGAAAACTTACAGAAGTCAAATACAAAGTATGTTTGATAAACACCTTTATTAACAACTTTCACAAAAGTAGAAACATCTATACTAATTTATAAAGCCGAAGTTTTTGAACGCGCTAATCTTATGGACTGCTGCAGCTGGTGATTTGAATAAATATTTCCGTGTTTTTTAGCCTTTTTATGCAGGAAAACTATAGGCTAAATTATATTGTTTTTACATTTTTTATTGCCATGTAGGCAGACGAGCCAACGGGCCACCTGATCAAAAAAACAAAAAAAAAAACATAACAAAAAATTACAAAATAAAAACTTGAGAGGTGACACGAGACACCCGAATAGAACGAAGTTCCTTTCGATTAAAAGATATCTTATTTTTTTTTCCTAACGTAACGCGCGATAAGGAACGTGATTTAAAAGATTTTGATCACAGCGCCATCTAGCGGTAATCATCTAAAACAAATAAAAAACGTATCTTAAAAGATTTTGATCACAGCGCCATCTAGCGATAATCATCTAAAACAAAAAAGTGTCGTGACAACTTTCCGAAGAATTTTTCCGTCTAGCCCCCTTTCACAACGCGCGATAAGGAGCTTCGTTCCAAATCTATTCAATACAACATCGAAACCTTTAAATAAGTATCGTAAAACGTAAAATGAGAAGGGTAGGGTAGGTAACTATATCACAGATGTATTTTTTTGAAGGCAAATAGTAGGTCTATAGTAGTTTGTTACCCGATTATTAAATTGAATTATTCAAATAGTACCAAAAAGATGTTATTATCTACGATCTACGTACTTCCAAACTATACACTACATTTTTCTCTAAATCTATTCATTACAACATTCACTATTCTATTCTTTCAAATAAGCTTGACTCCTGAACATTATTCTGTGGTTCACCCCAAGCGGGAGGATTTTTAAACCCCCAGCGTATCGGCGGGTTAAACTTAATTTGCGCTTCTGATCCAATTTCCGGGGGGAACGGTGCCTCGCCTGATTATTGGAAAGATACATAACAATCTCTCTGGCTAGGGTCGTAGCTTAGAGAAGCTGGTTGAAACAGTCTTTATGGAGAATACAGTTCATTCAGAACGTTACTTTTGTCATATTTTTAAGTGTTTTACTTTAAAGTTTTGCGATTTTTGAGTTGTCTATTTTGCGTAAAATTTATAATTTTTGATGACATCTATATTATACTTATCGTGGACGTAAAAGTATTTTGCAGATTATTGAACTAAATTCAGGATGCTTTAGAATAATATTAAAGGAGTTCAAGACACGAGATTCAGATCACAGATTTATAGAAGAAGTCACTGTATGAACGGCGCGGGACGATTATTGTATTGATTATAAATTATAATTATAACACATAAGACCTTTACTTGGAACCGTTGCGCTTCTACAGTTCGGTTCAGAAGATCATTTTTGCCCCGTACCATTCCGATTTGGAATGGACTCCCGTCCGCGGTGTTCCCGGAGCGCTATGACATGTCCCTCTTTAAACGAGGTTTAAGAAAAGTCTTGTATGGGTAGGCGATAGATAACGGCCCCTCTTTGCCCTGGCATTGCAAAGTTTCATGTGCGACGGTGACCACTTACCATCGGGTGGGAAGTATGCTCGTTTATCTACCTACAATAAAAAAAACAAACATATCTTGTTTATTTAATAATTTAGTATCAAGTTTCTATACATATCACAAATTAAATGTAGCTCAATATATGTTAACTCGATTACTGTTTTAAGAATTATAAAAATGTTTTAAGTTGTTAAAGTTGCATCAAAGAAATAACAAACTAAATAGTCAACATAAGTAAACATACATAGTAAACAAACAACCATAAAATGTCAAAAGCAATTACCAAAAAATCCTAAAATCAACCTCATCTTAAAATAACACCTCATCTCTCATATTTTCATCTGCAAACAAAGCCCTTTACTATGCAAAAATGTGTATAAAATTAAAAAACCAATCTAAAAACAGCAGACAGGAATGTAGTTAAACAAATCAAAAAGCAGACGCCCTAAGGAAATTAAATATTCTATCCATACCTAGAACTTAATCCCGGGGATGCTAAGCCGGAAAATTGCAAATTAAATCGAGATACACACAAAGGAAACCCAACTCTACATTCTAAGTTTTATAGACGAAAATTCTGTGCAGTTTTAAGACGATAAAAATGCTGATTGCCACGAAAGGTCCTAGATAGGTCCAATTAATTAAGAGCCTCGAGACTGTTATCGAGTTGTAAATAAACCATTGTTCGATACACCAATAAAAAGGTTTCGAAAGTAATTAAGAGCAATTAAGTATGACAGATTTAAAGATGCTATTTAATTTTCAAATTAAGTTACTTTTAACCGTCTCAGAAAATAAGGAGGTTTCCCACGACTACCGTATACATAATATATGCTATATTTCACTGATGATTGCGTCATTTATGAACCGATTTGATGACTTTTTTGAAAGAGAAAATATGACGGCTGACTGGAGACATCGAGAAGAACCTTTTTGTTTTTATCGTAAGTATGTTTCTTTACACTTAAAAATACCAAAGGTACCACTATAATTAATTTACTAAACTTCATGAACATAAAACAAAATGGCGGACTGAATGTCATTCGATGACTTCACTAATGTTATTGTTTTAAAAATATTTTACTTAATTTTTTGAATATCTAGTAATTAAGACGATATACCACTAAACTTCATACTTCATCAACAATCGATCACGGATTTTTGCGATATCCATCTCATTTCGGTGGAATCGGCACAGTCCAGCTGAAAATCAGCGCTGCAGCTGTCCAGGCTGTAGCTTCGTGCTGAGCTGGTTGCCCTTTCAGTTACACCCTCGCACATAACCTTTTTTATTTCATTCTTTGCTTTAAATTATTTTTTATTACTTTTATATTATTGTTTAATCTAAGTTTTAATCTATTTTTAGTAATATATTGTTCCTGTTATGTGTACCTACATAAGTTGTGTGTCTGAATAAACGTATTTTAAACACACACCCTAAACTTTCTTTCTTTCATTTACAGCCGCCATTTTGTTTTCCAAACACATGTTCTTTTTTCAAACATTATAATCGTGTTAAATCAACGTACCTTCTAAATTGTGTTTAGAGAGTCCCCTAACTTCGTGAGCACACAACACATCGTGCGCACAATGAAGCGATCATAAAATCTCGAAGTGTTGAACAATCTTATCAATGCAAAGTATCGTGTAACGAGCCCTTAAATTTTCTGTCATCAACGAGGGTTGTGGTACAATGAGAGCGTAAATTATTTGGAGTTTACTGTTTCGTAAATAATATGGGCAGTAATAATCCTCCTCCTCCTCCGTCCTCCTAGTCAACGAACAAATCGCTCATGGACCTCTGTAATGTAAGGGGGCACTGCGAGGCTGCTACCTACGATTTACCTTTTAAGCACTTTCTTTAAGCCTCGTTTGAAAAAGAAAATTCAGGAACATTTTAATTTACATAACATGCATTATAAAAGTTGGTCATGAGTCATGACGTACCTTTGCTGTTTAAGACCTATATTCCACTATTTAATGTTCTAGTTATTCATTTAATACGTAACGCTTTAAATACTTACAGTGGCAACAGGCAGCACTAAATTATTGGATTATAATTAAAACATTTGTAATCCAATAATCAAAACATCGTTTTATTTTTTTCATTATTTTTTTCAAATTACAGAAAGATCAAAACACAATATCTGAAAATCCATGTTCAGTCACCAATATCCGTGCAAATTTTATACTACAACTTCTAAATTCACCCGTTGTGCAACAAACTTAACCAGCCCCAAACACGAAGTTTAGGGCGGTTAACATTACACTTAATTGTCCGTAAAACAAAAGTTTTCGATGCGATAACACGAGGGGAACAACGGGGAACACCTCCCGAGTTTGTTGCTACCGAACAACTTCAGATTACAAGACTGATACGTTACATACTACCTTATTGTTTGTTGTCATCAGTTATTAGAATATAGCTGAATTGTGTATCAATTTTTCCTTTTCATTTGTATAATAAAACTAGCTGACCCGCGCAACTTCGTCTGCGTCATATAGGAATTGGTCCCGGTAATTTTCTAAAAGTACTCATCAGAACGCTTCATTAGAGCCTAAACACGATGAGGTTATCTTGCTTATTGACGGAGTTCCTGTGGCCACCTTCCAGCTCCATCATCAGAGCTTGATCTAAGCTATCCTATCTCTCAAGTTGGACCACACTACTCACGGTGTGACTGAAAAAAAATAATTTAAAATCGGTTCAGTAGTTTAGGAGTCCATCGCGGACAAACATCGTGACACGAGATTTATATATATTAGAAGGTTGCAATTTGATACAACATCACTGGCTAAAAACGGTAAAGGGAAATATCGTAAGGAAACTTTCATAATGGAAAGGGATGCCAAAATCCCTTAAAAAAGATATGTGAAGTCATTAATCTGCATTAGGCAAGCATGGTGGACGATACCTGATTTCTCTAATGAGGAGTTGGTACAGTACAGTTGCTTGTGGCCATTATTTTATTGGTCTGGTTTTTACCATTTATTCTTCAATTGTGGTTTATCAAAATTCTGAATAGTTAAGAGTAATTGTTTCGCTGTGACTTCTCATTGCAGAGATCTATCATAACTGCTCCCTGTCAGGTGGGCAATTTTGTTTGTTTACACAATAAAAGAAAAAAAAGTTAAACTACATTTGTCCGTCCCTTCTTTACTCAACCCTCAAGAAGCCATACGTCATGGGGTGCTGCCCCATGCTGCGTTTTACAGTATGTGGTCACTACTCCATCATCGGTGATCGATCTTTTGATCTTGTAAAAGACCTATAAAAAAAGACGAGATAAGTAAATGACTTTGGTTTTATAAACATTTTAATAACAATCATTTCACAGAAACTATTTTTAATGACTGTTGGATTAATTCACTTTTAATGTTTTGATCAAAAATTACGAGTGGATTAATCTTACATTCATGAAAAAAATTGTCTGAATAGAAAGACAAATTAGAATGGCTCCATTTTTTATACATGACTCTTGTTACTTTACAAAGATAGTGGGAAATATAACAAGCAAACGTCTGAGAACTAGCTTCATTAAAGTCTAGACGATATCGACGGTTTCAAATAGAGTTGGTTCGTAAGAGTTGAAGGATTTTTGTAGAACCTCAAAAAAATCAAGTAGTGAACGTACATATAATACTGGATGTGGGCCTCCCCCAAGATATCATAATGCCGGATCTGCCTATACGACCTGCGACATTCCATTTTTTTTTTTTTTTTGTAGTTGGAGGAAATCACCGGATCGGATTGGGAGTTGAACCGCACTAAAACCTCCAACCGCTCACACTCAGCGTCCGAACCCCGGCTGAGGCCAGAACCCAGCACGGGGTTATGAGGGACGGTGCGACGCGTTACGCCCAAGGCACTCTTTCCCGTCGCGCCGCCCCCGCGTCATTCCATCTAATCAGCAGACTGCCCACAAATTGCGCCTACTATTTCGTCTCTTTCTCGACGCTCCATCGACCGTCATTCTGCGAACAATTAAGAACTCTTTCAAGTTAATTTCTTCACAAAACGCTTCATCGAAGTGAACAGCCCTTAATCAGTACTCACTCATATTTCAATTTACAACAACTCGTTAATTACAAAAGTTTTCGTTCAAATATTAAATAGCGGAAATTTCTTTACTTTCTAACCGCTTTTCGGGTACAAAGTTGGCTGACATTGTTTAGTGCTCGCCTGTAATTAACCAAGTTTTCATATAATAATGTAACGGTGCGGTAATTAATATTCGTTTACAGCTGAAAGGTCGACAATTTGTGAACTCGCTCGTGGAAAATCCAAAGCATTTGTTTTTTTTTATTACTGTAAATGCAGACGAGTCAACGGGCCACCTGATCGTAACTAGTTACCGTCGCTCATAGACCTCTGCAATGTCAGGGGACACTGCGAGGCAACAATCTACCATTAAGTACTTTCTTCAAAGTGCCGAGAGCGTAAGGCGTCGCGTGGTCCCTCAAAACCCTGTGCTGGCTTCTGGCCTCAGCTGGGGTTCGGACGCTGAGTGTGAGCGGTTGGAGGTTTTAGTGCGATTCAACTCACACATACCCCGATCCGGTAATTTCTTCCAGCCTTGTTTTGATTTAATATTGATTCTTTTTATACCGCTTGATGATTCTGGAAGAAAAGTAGTTATCGGACACAATTTACTAAAGATGTATAGTAATTTATCTATGAGTATACTACACTTCCAATCAGGATCATTTATCTATACAATAAAAAAAGTAAAATTTTCTTTCGCAGTATTCGTTAAATCTTTATTATCCTTAAAGTTAGAGATCAATCTAACTAAATTGTTGATGATCATTTATTAATCATCATCATCATCATCATCATCAGCCCACACACGTCCACTGCTGGACATAGGCCTCTCCCAAAATACTCCACTGAGCTCGACCTTCTGCTCGTCTCATCGAGTTGTTGCCGGCCACCTTTCTTAAATCATCGTTCCATCTAGCAGCATTTATTAATAACATTCACTAACTTTTCTTTTAGAAAACGTGTATAATTTACGAGCTTCTACATCTAAGAAAAGATCCCAACTTTTATTCGAACATTATTAATGATTATTAGGTACAAAAGCTACGCAGACAACAACCTAAAAATAAATTGTAAAATCGAGTACAAAACTTGCTCAGATATCTTGTCAGCGCCATGTACATTGTGGATGACAGCGTCGTTTCCAGCCACGACTGAGATCTCAAAAGACCAAAACTTTCATCTTTCCAAACAAAAAACAAAACTTTTAATTTGAAACTCCGGTTTTGAATTACAAATAACGTTCGCCTGATGAACGAAGATTTAATTTGACGGAAACAAACCGTAATTAAAATGAAAATAATTTTGAGGCTCCCCTATCACTCAGACATGCAAATTTCAATGGTTTTTTAGGTTTCTTTATGAACTCAACTTTGGCGTATTTATTGGGAATTGGTGAAGATTTGCTTATTGGGAAGTTACGCTCCATTTATTGAGCGAAGTATTGGTTACCATGGTAACACAAAATACAGAAGCTAAGTATTGAAATCTTGTGACAAATAAGGTTTCAATTGTATACTCTCATGATCAATGGGATGTACGTATAATATGTGATTCTGGTATTTGTATGAAGTTGAGGTGGCCGAGTAGTTGAACCGCTTGCTTTCCGTACAAAAAGGTATTTCAATAACAAGTTATTTATTTCGTAGTATAGGGTAATCCGTTGCGGTCGATCTTAATACCATCGGATTGTCATGGGTAGAGTTAAAAAAACGTGGCTCGACTCAGGTCAAAGTGGAGGAGCGCTGTCGAAGCCTTCTGCCCCACCTTGGGAATATAGGACATGAAGAAAGAGAGAGATAGGGTACTCTACGACAGTCTTTTGAAGTTACGTTCAAAGATGTTCGGGGAGTGTTCGGAGGAATTGTTCGAGATGATACCAACATCTCCCTTCTACCTATTATTTGGAACGACCGCGGTCATCCACGGTCCGTTTCAAGAATACTTTTTTGCCACGCACCATCCGGCTATGGAATGAGCTCCCCTCTTCGGTGATTCCCGAGCGCTATGACTTGTCCTTCTTCAAACGAGGCTTGAAGAGAGCCCTTAAGGGTAGGCCGTAGGTAGCGGCACCGCAATGTCTTCTGGCAATGCAGAGGTCCATGAGCGACGGTAACCGATTACGATCAGGCGGGCCGTTAGCTCGTCTGCCAGCGTGCCAATAAAAAAAAAACATCAGCCATAGTATTGTACTAAACCTTAATATCAATTCGCAAATATTACATCATGATACAAACTAAACAATACAAAACTAAGACAAATAAATTGCATAAAATACAAACACAGATACCTATTACGTAATTAAACAATAACTATAATAGAGAAGACGCAGAATTTACCTAAACAATAGACAATGTGCATTAAATGTAATAAGTAAATAAAGAAAATAAATGAAACAAACAATTATAATATTAAATACGTCGTTGCCATGCGCGATTGGAAATAAATCAGTCAGCAACTTAACCCTTAAATGGACGATTTTTGTTTCAAGTTTTAAAAAGTATATTTGTGTAATGGACATGTATTACTGTCTAGGAAAAATGAGTAAAAAAAACTAAACATGAATTTACTATTTTTTTTTTTTTTAAGTACAAAATTCGTTCAGAAATAAGAACTAGCTGTCAAAATTAACAAAAAAATTAAAAGAAGCTTAATTTTATCGGTGATGTTTAGTAGGTATGTTGTTTAAAAACAACATTGTCCATTTAAGGGTTAATACATTATTTATTAATATAAATAGACAATACTAATAAACTATTGGAGATAGTAAGCTGATAAATAGATTATGTATAACTAAGGTCCCTTCCGAGGAAACTTTTTTTGGGGTACACACCTATAGAAGAACATAGAAGTCGAACCGAAGACCAAAACCTCTTGCAGCTCAGCGTCCGAGCCCCGGTTGAAGCCAGCACCATATTTTGCGGAGACGCGATGCTAAGACATTCAAGATTTTAATGTACTCCAAATTTATTGGTAAAGAAGTTAGGATTCGTTTGATTCTAAATCAGCAAAAGTTTTTACTACTTTCTTTCGAATGACCTCAGTTGAAAGACCAGTTACAGTTATTCTGACTTTTTCAATGTGCTTTCGACCTCTATAAAATAACTTGTCTATGATCATTTTCTATATTTATCTATTGAGTTTAGTCTAAGAAGACTTTACAAGCGAGATCCGTATAAAAAGTTAAGGTTTCTCGAAATCAGTGTCTTATAATTGTTAACTTTCACTTTGATCGTTTTCGATTTTCCTGAAGATTCAAAATAATTCGGGCAACTACTTACTAGTTATATCGTTATTATAATATACAGGGTAAGTATATAATCTTCTCCCGAAGTAGGCTGAATGACCTGTCCAAATACAACTGGCTTTAAGAATATTTATATTTTTTCAATATCATGATTATGGTAGCCTGCAATGAAAATCGTACATACTACAACATATACCACGTTTTTTAGTATTGTTTTCATTCTATTTTAATCCAGTTTTTTGCTAAAACCGCAACAAATATCAACATAATTCATTTTAATTAAAACTTTCTAACAGAGTTGATTTTTCATATTTACCTTCCCCGTTGAGACTGGGAAGGATTTTTCTTCGTGTTTTTCTTGTAAATTATTAATTTATTGTTGCCACACTGGCTCTGCGGTCTCGAGCCTTGGATTTAATTAAGTATTTCGCGTTGATTAAACATTGTTACTTATTAATAAACAACGTTTGAATTTAATAAGAACTTTGTTTACCTTTAAACGTGTTTTAGGCGTTTTTATCACCTTTTTTTTTAAATATTTTTTCTTGTTGAATGGTTTATGTCTTCTTAGTTGATTAACATCGGCAGGTTTATTGCAAAGTGCGAAATATTAAAACTAAATTTGTCTATTCAGGTTTAAATTATTAGGTAAAGTTAAAAGATTTTTCGAGGCAATTCTTTAAGTTAAATGTAAGTGAAAACAACAAAACACAGATTCAGATATTTTGCTCAAAGCTTAGACTCTGTAACAATGTAATGACCATAATAATATTTTCAATTATTATGGTCATTACAGGCGGTCGTTCTTGACACGGCACGTATTGTGAGGAGGTTCCTCTCTCTTGAGCCCTGACCACTGATGGCTTGGGTCGTAGACCCCGTCTCCAGTGGCCCTCTGTTTTTTATATTGTATTTTTAAATTAATTTTTTTGTGATTGTTTTTTTTTAATACAATGTAAAAAATGAGCAAATAAATGAATATGGATTTTCAAATATTAAATGTATTTAATCATCCCCAAAGGCATTAAAAGCATATTACCTTCTTTCGAAAATAGTGCCGAATTAGATCACAGTATAATTTTGAAACAAAATCAATTGTGTTAGTAACACAAATATTACTTATTTGTTTAATATATTTTTTTGATATTCGCATATTCTATTATTTCTTTCATATTTATTTTTCTTAACAAGCAAAAACTGTCATGAAAAGAAAATTTAAGAGAAAAACATAATAACAACTCTGTGGCTTCTTAACTCAGAGAAAACCATATAGTACAATTTCTTTTGTATTACAAAGTTAGAAAAACACGATCCCTTTTCACACACAGAATAGACGTTTGAAAGCCGTTAAAGAAATATTCTCGGCCCTTAAATAAACCATTTTATTACCACACTTTAGGGAGAGTATAATATACCCTTTTACACGGGAAATGTTATCCGTTCCGCGTATAATGTGGTAACATAAAATAACTTATAGACAATATTATGAGTTACGATACTATGTTTATTGGAAAACAGGAGTTGAAATAATTTTAAGAGAGTTTTATAGATACAGTGAGTGTGTCGAGAAGTGAGTTCGAGTTCCAGTGACGAGAACGCGAACGAGAAAGAGGGAAAAAGTACCATGACAACGTTTCACAACGCGTGATAAGGAACTTCGTTCCAATGAATACGCTTTTAATTACTTTTAAATCAGGATTTTACATTTTTATCGCACTTCACCCATTCTTCACAAAACAAAAAAAAACTTCATACAAAACTGAAATAGCCCTAGCACAGTCAGTATCTGTCAAATAACAGTACTTAATTCTGTATAGTACTTTTATGGGTACATAAATATATACGTGACGAAACAATTTGAGTTACGAAATACAAGAGGTACCTAGGTATATAGATTTCTTTCCTCACATTTCCTTTCCCAATACTCTCTACACCCACGATCACAAGTCAGAAAATATATTTTATAAAATAAAGTGATACGTGTGAGAAAAATAAAAGGTCCAGGATAAAACGGGCTCAGCGAGGACTTAAAGGACACACACGCTCCAGTTATCCAGCGGCCGCCCTAATCGCGTTACACATGGTTAATTATGCACATCCTTTTAAGGTTCGGTACAAGTTTCAAGTTTTGAGCGAATTCGAAGTGAGGAGAATTGAGGTTTTATGAAATGTTGTGTAAATTGTGATGCATAGCGTGTGATCGTGATTTAAATACTTTGAAATTAATATTTTTATGACAAATATTTTGTAGATAAATAAACATACGACCCACTTGATAGTATGTGGTTACCGTCGCTCATGAACCTCTGTAATATTTGGGCTTCGAGGTTTTACCTGAAGTCTACTTACTACATTTTTTAAGCCTTCTTTGTGACAAGAGGAAATTGCTGGACTTCCACCAGCCCCTCGAGTGAGGTATGTGAGAGTCGAACCGCACCAAAACCTCCTGCCGTTTACGCGCGGTTATTAAACAATTGCCCATCAATCAGAGTAATGCGCAAAAGCTATCGCTTTTTATAACATAGCCATTCACTTGCATATACTAAAAAATAATTTTAATATCACGTGATTGCTGTAATAGACGTTCAATTTGAGGCTGCATAGTTTCCTAACTTCATGTTTAAATTACTTATACTCAACAGTCAAATATCTTATTTTAAATACACTTGAAGGATATTATAACCGAATAAGAAGGCTTCTATTTTACCTGAATTTCTTATAAGTTAGACCAAACACCATAACAGTAGACAGAGATTATCAAGGGTTACCTAGGTGGAATCGGGAAATTAATTATGAGAAAAACATCGCCCAAATTAAAAGGGTAAGAGTATTAAACATCCGTGTAGGCTTTGCGGGTGATTTACTACGCACTTAGGTATTACTTTCTAATCTTAAATTTATTCAGCGTTAAAATGAGAAAAGGTCACATGGGTTTTATTTATAGTTGGAGATAATTTCTGGATTTCCTCATGCGGATGGGAAATGTGGGAGTTGAACCGCAGTAAAACATCCCACCGCTTACACACAGCGTCTGTACCCCGGCTGAGGCCAGATTCCAGTACAGGGTTATGCAGGACGGCACGACGCGCTACGCACTACGGTAGGTAAGTAACCGTTGCCCAACGACCAGTCATAGAAATATGATGATTCCTTCTTAAATTTTTTGTTTGAAGATGCGCTTTTATTTCTCATGCGGAACTAACTATAAACTAGCTGACCCGAGCAATTTTGAGTCAAAAAGAGTCAATTTTTACGTAATTGTAATTTGACCTTAATCAATCGATATATATTATTATTGTGTTACAATATTCCTTATTTGACTTTAGCTCTATTTTATGTAATTTTTCCTAGTGTAGGTACTGTTTTCTTTTTTTTTTCTCTCCTTTTACAATTTTTAGTTTTAAATTAAATGTAATTGTTAAATGTGTTAGCTGATTAGCTTGGTGCTGGCATGTTCGTCACTCGACGGTGTCGGCGAAAGACCAGCGTTGCAGTACCACGGTAATGTAACATAGCTGAGCCGACAACCTTTACCAAGCATGTTAATTATGTTTATGTAGCGATTAAATTTAATTGTAATCATGTGTATACTTGAGTTATATTATTGGACTTAGTACGGATCCTAATTACCTAGATTAGTTAACACGTTGCTAGTGTTACGTTACATCACTTCTACGACACTGAATATGCAAACAGCCTACATAAGACTTTACCAGAAATGCTATCTGTGGCAACCTTTTCTTACAAAAAAGGAGCGCTATTTGACTTGTCCTTCTTCAAACGAGGTTTGAGGAGGGCCCTTAAAATTAGGTCGTAGGTAGCGACCCCACAGTGTCCCCTGACGTTGCAGAGGTTCATGAGCGACGGTTACCGCTTACGATCAGGTGGCCCGTTGGCTCGTCTACCTACATGGCAATAAAAAAAAAAATATTACAATTCCTTAAGACGATCTTATAAGCATTTCTGTTATTAATAACTTACCTAATATTTATTATTTATTTCTGACGTTCATTGCAATAGTCTTAGATTTAAGCTGCTTTGATTCTCTGCAGGAACTTATAAATGCTTATCATCAAGTGGGTCTGTAATTGGAAGAATAAAGGAAATAGGTTAAGCGGCCATCCGAAAACTAGATAAAACGACTATTTTTCTTCCCTATTAACAAACAGAATCCTTAAAGACCAATTCAGTTGATGAAATCAGTTTCAATCCAGTATTAACGTCCACCATCACTCAGCGAACAACTGATTAGATCAGACTAGTGACACAGAATATTTGGTTTAAAGAAAGAAAATTCGTCTTGTGTTACTCTGTTGTGAATCGGAACCTATAAATAAAAGAAGAAAAACGAAAGAAAGTATGTACTTACTAGCTAAGGAATGTTAAGAACATTTCAATATATTGCTTCGCAATTCGAATATTTTGACCAAAGTAAGGTAGAGATCGAGAACCTGTAACTGTACTGTACTGTAACAACCCATTTACCCAGGTCTCCTCCGAAGAGGGGTTAGGCATAGCCACCACGCTTATCCAGTGCGGATTGGGGACTTCACATATCTTCAAAGAATTTTTAGAACCCTTTTCCGACATGCAGGTTTACTCACAATGTTTTCCTTCACCGTTTCCAGCCAGTGGTGTTGTGAAAAATTGCACATAAATCTTTCGAGGGAACCTGATATAGCCAAAATAAGGCCTCCTTTGAAATAAGTCCAAACATAGCGAACTTTTTGTTTTGTTTATTCGTATTCACAAAATGAATATTCGATGGTCCAAAGATCGATATGAGCAATAATCCTATATACGATCCTTTTTATAGATTGCCTATGCATTGACATTTTTGATATACTAACTCTCCATTCATTGCCTTACTCGTTTGAAATAACTTGGTACTTCATATCGATAAAAGGTGCCTAAATGTGAGATCATCACATCGAATTGTTTGAAGTATTCATTCTCTATACTTATTCTATTCCAATGCAGTCGACGACGATCTTCAACAACAAACGTCGTAACCACCTTCAAACTTTTACAACCGTATTCCATTGTATTAGAGTTCAAAATCACGGATTTAACAGGACTTATGGACTTCGAATTCGAAGTTGTTTAAGACTTTTAGGAATTGAGGTCAGAAACTTATTAACGATCCAACTATAGCTCTTTGTAACTTGTTACTTGAGCAATAAATATAGTAACAACTGCCTTTCGAAGTTGAGTCTTTCATTCTCTTCTTCGATTTAGTTTTTTAGATTTATTCTTTTGTTCTCGTCTCAATAAAATTATAGTAAAGCACAGAATCGATAGTTCAGTTGGTTATTTGATTAAGCTAAAGATTTTATGAAATTGTAACTTTTATATTAAGTTACATAACAGTTTTGAACTGTATTCGAATTTATAGCAATTGAGAAGTACATGAATATCCAGTAATCACTTACCAACTGGTGTGTTCTAAGTTCGTTTAACTATTACGAAACGAAAAAACAAATATACGATACTTATTTTAAAACTATCTTCTCGACATTAACCTATAATCTCGCGTGTCCACACTATCTCGCCAACGTCCAACACACGTATAAAACAAATGACGGTGACGACCAATATGAAGTTGGAAGTTGGCGAGCCAATGCCAAAACAACATAGCCTCATGTATCTTACTCTGCTTCTCATCAGGTAGCCTTTCTCCCCTAAACAATAAAATAATATGATTACATTTCGTACATCATTTATGACACATTAAATTTAATACGCAACCCATGTTATTAGATTCCGTCATAAATTTAAGTTAACGGGAAAAGTAGGTGCATTTACAGAGGGAAGTTTTATAGTGCATTGTGAGGTTTATTACTGGTTTTATTAGACGATATTTCTTATTAAATTTTGCAGTTGAATATGCAGAGAAGTCTAGCTGGAAATGACCGTGGTACATTAGATAAACTGGACTTACGGACGTCGTTAAAATTGCTACATACCTCAGCATTCTCAGAGCGATTAGAAAGACAGAGAGTAAACTGGGCGGGACTGGTTTGACGTATGCATCTTGCTGGCTTCAATCTTTCTGATTCGAAATGAAAATGTATGTAGTTTTCATATCTATGATCTATGAGAGAATTGATGAACTTTATTGTACTGTAACTACCCATGCCCACTACTGGGCTCAAGTCATCTCAGGCTTTAGGCATTATCCACCAATGCGTCCCAATGCGGATTGGAGACTTCACATAATATCTTCGAAGGATTTTAAAATCCTTTGCCAAACTGCAAGTTTCCTCACGATTTTTTCACTGTTTTAGCCAAAGCACACCCAACAGGGCTGTTAGTTAGTAAGCTTTCTGCACCACTCAAAAATATGTAAAGAACACCAACGCAATATAGGTACAACCCTCATCATCCGATAGCTACACCAAACTATATACAGCCGCAAACTATAAGTCTCCAGAACTAACAAGGGAGTTTTAGACGCACGTTACTCCTAAAAAAGCTGCAATAACCACGTGTGGCCATAAAACCCTTGGGGCCACGAGAAAAGCGACAGTGACGCGTCTATTCGCCCGAACACGACTTTTCACTTTGCAACTCGTAAACGAGTCTTTTGTAATGTGTTTTTTAGCTTCTAAACTTGTTATCGTGCCTAACATAACTGTTTGTTTCGGATTTCGGGAAAATTCTGGAATTTTTGATGTTGGTTGCGTCATCCATTTTGGTTTTGGGAAAGGTTTTCAAAGGTGTGTGAGTTGAATTTGAATGTCATGCGGTGTGAGAGACACCAACAATTTAAGGAACTATAGTAAAAACTAATCAGAGAGAAGTTATAAGCTAAAAAATAAAATATAAACAAAATGCTTTTAAAAACCTTTTAAAAAGAACTTAAAATATTTAAACCAAAGCAAGAAATAAAATACCTAGCTTCAAAATTAGGACATTCTATTTGACTGTTACAAGTGGCATATTTTCAAGCATGAGATCACTGCATTTTCTTTAAAATTGAGCCATATCTTCTCATAAAAACTAAAGGAACTGTAAATACAGGGTGATTTGTTAGAGAGGGTACATATTGTAGGAGGATGATGAGTACTCTGTTCTAATACGGAATATTACAAAAAATAGGTAAAATTACAATTTTTTTTTTAATCTAAATTCGACAAAACTACCTCAAACATAAACAATTTCGGCTAAAAGAGTGTTGACTAATGACCTCTAGTGATCTCGCGCACCCCACAGCTGTCGCTACACCCATCAGCTGTCGAAAAACCATCATTTTGCAAGAATTTTAGATATTTTTAAGTTGCGATTATTAAGGCATTAAGCCACATTCTTTGGTAATAATATTTTTACAGGTCGTATATAACCATCAGCTACCATGACCTTCAATATGTACCCTCACTAGGAAATCACCCTTTATAACAGGGCCAATCGAACTGAGATCACGTTTTCCGATATATTATGTGTTATCATAAAAGTGTTGTCACGTTCAGCCGTTTCGAAGGTTAAACTGAGGTCTGTGAGTCCACGAATGTGTAATCAATAGATATTTGGGAAATAGGTTATACTGTTTATGAGGTTCCAGGCAAATATGTACGTGACGTTTCACCTTTGTAAAAGTAAAGTGTAACAAGTCTAGTAAATGAATTTCTTCAAACACTCGCGGTTATCTACATCACTTACACTATTACTAAACGGGTTCTTACCACGATTATTTTTAATTGAGCGGTCCCGATATTTCAGCACTGTTTCTGAGTTCGAGTTCCGGTGGTACCGGCAAACGAACGAGAAAGAGGGTAAACAGATTTGTCTGCTCTTAAATGACCTACCCGCAGTTCCTCAGTCTTCCCGTGATCATGGCGCTTGAAACAGTGTTGAAATATCGGGACCGCTCAATTAAAAATAATCGTGGTAAGAACCCGTTTAGTAATAGTGTAAGTGATCTAGTAAATAAGTTACGAATTCTTAAAATAGCTAATTGTTCTAACATTTGACGAGTCATCATCATCATCAGCCTTTAGACGTCCATTGCTGGACATAGCACCCACACCTCTCCACAATGACTGGTCCTGCGCTGTCCGCATCCCGCTACCTTCCGCGATCCTGACCAGGTCGTCGGTCTACCTTGTGGGAGGTCTTTTTTTTTTTTAGTTGGAGGAAATCACGCATCAATCAGGTATATAGGAGTTGAACCGCTCACACTCAGCGTCTGAACCCCGGCTGAGGCCAGAAGCCAGCACGGGGTTATGAGGGACGGCGCGACGCGTTACGCCATCGGCACTCTTTCCCGTCGCTACCTGCATGACATTTGACGAGTAGGTATGTTAAATTGTACCTCTTACATGCTGAGTATTTCAAACTACAAATCACAGAAATAAAGCATTAATATCGATATTTGGGAAATCTAAAATGAGCTCGAGAGTAACGCTGAGTTTATAAAATAAATGAAACGTATTTCAGCTTCAAGTGGCAAAGTTTGGGAAAGGCCTATTTCCAGAAGTGGATGATGGTGATAAATAACATTATACACGCAAAACACACACACACATTTAAAATTAATTCTATCATAACCAGTTGGAACGAAGTTCCTTATCGCGCGTTGTGAAAGGGGTCTAGACGGTAAAAAACCTTACGAAAAGTTGTCACGACACTTTTTTCGTTTAAGATGATTATCGCTAGATGGCGCTGTGATAAAAATCTTTTAAAACACGTTTCTTATTTTTGTTTTAGATGATTATCGCTAGATGGCACTGTGGTCAAAATCTCTTAAAACACGTTCCTTATTTTTGTTTTAGATGATTATCGCTAGATGGCGCTGTGATCAAAATCTTTTAAAACACGTTCCTTATTCCGCGTCAGGAATAAAAATTATAAGATATCTTTTAATCAAAAGGAACTTCGTTCTATTCGGGTGTCCCATGACACCTCTCAAGTTTTTATATATTTTATACGCTATAACCTTTTTTAAAAGCACTTGCAAATTGATTTTAGTCTTATCGTGAAAAAGAACCTTCGAATTCCAAGTTAAAACTAAAAGAAAATTCAAATACGTAAGCCAACAGACACTATCAATCTATTACCCAAGCCTAATCTCTTAGAAAGAGCAATTTCAAAATCGCAAATTGAAATCAGGCGTTAAAAAATTTAAACTCAAACGTGACAAATATAAAGAAGTTGGCAAATAAATCAGGGTCCCTATAATTTATCGGCGCGCGAAGGAATCTCGGATACTAAACGAAAATCGTCGAAATTGATGGATTCCACAGACTCTCTCCCCTGCCCACCGGGTCGTGTATTTAAATGAATTTTCTTAAGCACGTTCAGCTTGACACAATTTTTGATGTTTCCACTTGATAAATTTAAAATTTTCTTTGAGTTTTTTGAGGATACTGTTTTTATTCAACAGGTATAAATGTTATCTTTGGTGTGTATCGTGCACTATTAGGTATTAGTCAGGCTAGGATATAATGAAAAGATTTAAAACTGTTTTAATATCGACGGTGGAAAACGTAAAGGGCGTAACCCCGAATATACCTACTTTACACCAGAGCCAAAAAGCTGAAAAAACATATTTTTTTTACTATTGCTATATATTAAACATGTACATAACCTGACTTATAAATTATTAACTTCCTATTGCTAGATCATAGAGTTTCTCGCGATACGCCCTTAGACTTTAAAAATACATACCTCAAAAAGGTCGTACTTTGGCGTACTTTTTGTACTGAAACTGATTTTTTTTATGTTTAGTCCTGCACCAACCTAGTATTGCACCAACCTAGTATTGCACCAACCTAGTCCTGCACCAACCTAGTATTGCACCAACCTAGTATTGCACCAACCTAGTATTGCACCAACCTAATCCTGCACCAACCTAGTATTGCACCAACCTATTTTTGCACAAACCTAGTATTGCACCAACCTAGTATTGCACCAACCTAGTATTGCACCAACCTAGTATTGCACCAACTTAGTATTGCACCAACCTAATCCTGCACCAACCTAGTATTGCACCAACCTAGTTTTGCACCAACCTAGTTTTGCACCAACCTAGTATTGCACCAACCTAGTATTGCACCAACCTAGTATTGCACCAACCTAGTCCTGCACCAACCTAGTATTGCACCAACCTAATCCTGCACCAACCTAGTATTGCACCAACCTAGTTTTGCACCAACCTAGTATTGCACAAACCTAGTATTGCACCAACCTAGTCCTGCACCAACCTAGTATTGCACCAACCTAATCCTGCACCAACCTAGTATTGCACGAACCTGGTTTTGCACCAACCTAGTATTGCACCAACCTAGTATTGCACCAACCTAATCCTGCACCAACCTAGTATTGCACCAACCTAGTATTGCACCAACCTAGTATTGCACCAACCTAGTATTGCACCAACCTAGTATTGCACCAACCTAGTATTGCACCAACTTAGTATTGCACCAACCTAATCCTGCACCAACCTAGTATTGCACCAACCTAGTATTGCACCAACCTAGTATTGCACCAACCTAATCCTGCACCAACCTAGTATTGCACCAACCTAGCCCTGCACCAACCTAGTCCTGCACCAACCTAGTCCTGCACCAACCTAGTATTGCACCAACCTGGTCTTGCACCAACCTAGTATTGCATTAACCTAGTATTGCACCAACCTAGTATTGCACCAACCTAGTATTGCACCAATCTAGTATTGCACCAACCTAGTCCTGCACCAACTTAGTCCTGCACCAACCTAGTCCTGCACCAACCTAGTATTGCACTAACCTAGTATTGCACCGACCTAGTCCTGCACCAACCTAGTATTGCACCAACCTAGTATTGCACCAACCTAGTATTGCACCAACCTAGTCCTGCATCAACAAAGTCAAAGTAAAAAAAAATATAAAAAAATTCATTCAGTCCTGCACCAAACTAGTATTGCACCAACCTAGTCCTGCAAAAGTCAAAGTCAAAGTCCAAAAAAATATTGAAAAAAAATCATAACTTTAAAACAGTAGGTGCTATTAACATGATTTTTTTACTATAGCTATATATTAAACATGTACATAACCTGGCTTATAAATCATTAACTTCCTATTGCTAGATCATGGAGTTTCTCGCGATACGCCCTTAGACTTTAAAAATACATACCTCAAAAAGGTCGTACTTTTAGTACTGTTATATATATATAATAATTAATTTTATCCGTTATGTCCGGTAAATTGTGCTTAATTAGTAAAAAAACTATTTTAACGAAATTCTAAATTTTGTAGTTCTAAATAAAGTTATTTTCTTTCTTTCTTTCTTTCTTTCAAATTATTTATTAAATAATCACTAATTCAGATATTATATACTTTAATTTATAACTATATGAATTAAAGTGGTCCGTTTGCTGTGGCAATGGGCACTCTTAGAATACCATTAATATACCTACTGATGTTAGCTTTGCTCCAGCAATAAAGATTTTCTTTCTTTTCTTTTCTTTTTATAAATAAAACCATGTATACACTACTTTTTTGTAATTTATTTGGTTCCCCAACAGTTACACTAATTTTACTCATTTTAGCGGTAAGTATTACTACAATGATGAGCAATTATCATCAAACAGTCATTCAACTGCTACACGAGCAACACTATAAAATACAATTTATTCCGATATAGTAAACATTAACTTACAAATGAATTAACACAAAAAGTTAAAATAGAATATCACAGACCGGGGCTTTCATTTGTTTTTATGGATTTCAAAACAGTTGACTGCATTCAAAATACCAAAATGCCCCCAAAAAGGACAATCACACCTCTGGGAGAACTTGAATACAGTTGGATTTCAAACTAATTCAGATTCAATTTTATATTCAAAAATTCTCAAATAATTTCAGTTTTCAATTTTTATTCATACATTTTTTCTTCTAAAATTAGATTTCATGTCTGTTGAATCGTGTCTCTTCAAAAACAATGGAGTACTTTATGTTTTCTATTTAATAAAGTATTGAACGAAATGGCTAAAAATTCAATTATAAATAAGATAGAAATGTATTTATGAGAACGTAGTTCAGGATGATAGTGCAAGATACTTTCAGAAGGTTAATTTGGAGTGTTCAATTTCATTTATTAACGAGTAACATTCGCGATCTCGTCTGATTTAGAAGAAACCCACTGCCCACTGCTGGGCTCAGGTCTTCTCAATAGAAAGATGGACTACCACGCTTGCTGAATGCGAATTTGGGACTTGTCTTCGAGGTATTTTGGAATCCTTTTTGATATGCAGGTTTTTCGTATATTTTCCTTTGCCGTTCATCCAGTGTTGTTATTAATTTCACGTTTTGTATCAAATTAAGATTTTAGAAGTATACTAAGCGCCCTCCTTGTTTTTAAGGCAAGCGCATCGGCCACCACGACTTCTTTACGTTAGATTATTATTCCCTAGGTAATTAAGCTACTCAATGTTATTTACACTGTGTCATCGGTATGCCTCCACGAAGGCTGCGTCTTAATTAATTACATTGAATCGTCAACTGTTGAACTGTCTTCGCTGGTGTCCTCATAAATTTAGTTTTCATCGCAGACTACTTAATAATGAGAAATGGTGCATCTAATTAAATATTTACCCTCATTTTCGCAGGATTTATGACTTGAAAATGAATTTTATTTATTGTGAAACTGGTTTGATATAAAATTTCCGGTTTGGAATTTCTATTTAAAGTAAAAATAGATGGTGATTTCGATTCCGTTCCTAATTTTATAGTGTTGTTTGTTTTAAAGTTTTTGTGACATCTTTCAAAAATTTATTAGAATCTATGTTAACAGCGTAAACAGAAAATAGTTTTTAGAGCTATCAAAAACAGTTTAGCCATTAAAACAAGTTAAGAATAATGTAATTATTTAGTAGCCATAGGAACTCTTGTACTAAACAAGATAGACTCATCGTGTTTGGGCTTCTTCTGCGTGTCTTAGCTAGCACTTCACTTCTACATAATATCCAGGATCTTTAAAGCTTGTATTAACTTGTAACTTTTTTAGGTATACAGGATGGGCGATCTAACGTTTGCCTTTTGAACTACTGTTTATTTAGAGAATGACAGCTTTAATGTCATTCAATTTGTGTTCATAATTTAGTTACAGGATTGACATTACCGAAATGGGAAGCTGTAAGCTTGAACAAAATAGGGAAATATTGAAAAGTTACTTCCAAAGTGGTGAGTCTTCAGTCCAAGCTGTAAAAATTGTGAAAAAAAAAATCCATAAAAATGATTGGCCTTCAAGGCAGTTTGTGGATCAATTTGTGAAACGTGTTCGAAAAACTGGATCGTTGGTGGACAAAACAACCCGTTCACGTTCACTGCATCATTGGGCCATTTTTCTTCGAAAATGAGCAAGGAGCCGCCGTTACGGTCAATGGCGAGCGTTACCGTGCTATGCTCAACGAATTTTTGTTTCCAAAAGTTGAAGAGTATGACATGGATGACATTTAGTTTCAACAGGATGGCACAACATGCCACACAGCCAACATGACAGTCGAAAAATGAAAAAATGCAAACTTTATATGGCCCACCCCTTAGTTTTCCTTAAGACGATTTTCTGACATTTAAACACACTCGACATGAATGTGTATCTTCAATAACATTGAAATGCCAATTCGTCGAATTTTCTAAGTCTGTAGACGGTACGATAACGTAAATTACTAAGAATATAACAATGAGAGGCTACGTGTCACAGACAATTGAAATATTGTGTATTCTGAAACATTAATTAAATAGTTGGGGGAAGCTTTTAGGGAGGTATTTGCCTCTAAAATCGATTACCTTTGTGTCAAATAATTTGGTGTAATTATGTATTTTCGTACTAGCTTTAAAACTGAAATGGCAATGGGCAGGTCATGTATCGAGGTACACAGATAAAAGGTGGACAATTAAGGCCACAAAGTGGAAAGGACCAATTGGAAGAAGAGGGGTAAGAAGACCGAAAAAACGATGGGCTGATGACATAAAAGATCAGATTGGAAAAGACTGGCAAACCATTGGCAATGACAAAGACAAATGGAAAAGACTGGAGGAGGCCTTCACCCAAAGAGGGGTCCATGTCCTACCAAACTAACCCTTACTAATACTTAAACATTAAGCAACTTAATCAATAAGGAAAACAATATATACTAACAAAAAATTACTAACCAACGTTTGAAATGTAAATAAGGATAAGGAAATAAAGGCTTTTTTATTTTTTTATTTTTGTTTATTTTATATGTATTTTCTAATAGTCTCGGATCTATATAGGCCTCTTGTGTAGCCAGGATCCACAGCGACGACCATCGTAATGACTTGACATCGTAGTGAAGCTTAGGAACCCGAGGGAAAGCCAACTTGTCTTGGACTTTCTAATAGTCTATTGTTATTCCTAATACTTGTGGACAATGTGGAGTGATCTGAGCTGCGTAAGGAATCGTATGAAAATAACGCTGCACCACTGATCACTATTTTTTTAACGCATACGTTTAGCCACGTATATATGTCTACAAGCTGTGATGATGATGTTGATTTATAACTCCAATTTGAAGCCTATTCTTTAGAAATATTTTTTCCAAGATGTGGCTCGTAGGCTCACTTATCTATCTTGCGAAAAAGAATATATTTTCATCTACAAAAGTAGTTAAGAAATGGCCAATATTAAGAGTCCAAACACGAAAATATCTCATACGATTTACGTCCTCTAAAAAACCTTTTTATTTCGTAAACTAGCGTTATCTTAGCCATATTCTTGGCTTCATAATGAATAACAGCTCGGGAAGACCGCACCGCCGCTATAAATTCACACATCCTGATTGTAACTCATGCCGACCTATGTGATTTATTTGCGCGTTAGTTTTTGTATGGACCCGCCTTAGATCTGCTTTTGTTTCCTGTTTATGAAGAGATTTATGCAGTGTTTAGTGTTGTTAGGTAAATGTACCTACTACATTTATGACGCAATGAGTATTCTTTTTATAAGCTTTATAACTTGCACTGGATGTAACTATGTATGTAAGTTAAGATGGAATCTTGCAAGCTAAAATTGACAAAACTTCTCCTGTTTCCGATTGTGCTAAAACTTGTCATGCGTATATCGCGTGACGATACAATAATATGCAGCTGATGTGATGGGTTCGGAAGGATTTATCAATAGACAAAATGAAAATAGTCTTATACCTATTAGGCCTTGTATAAAACTAATTTTATTTATGTAATAAGTTATATACCAGTTATTGGAACGAAGTTCCTTATCGCGCGTTATCGAAAGGGGGCTAGACGGAAAAAAATCTTACGAAAAGTTGTCACGACACTTTTTTAGCTATCACGACACTTTTTTTGTTTTAGATGATTATCGCTAGACGGCGCTGTGATCAAATTCTTTTAAAACACGTTCCTTATTTGTTTCAGGAAAAAAATATAAGATATCTTTTAATCGAAAGGAACTTCGTTCCATCCGGGTGTCCCTTGACACCTCTCAAATTTTTTTAGACATATTTGATTTAGAGAGGTTGATTCAAGACCCGAATTCACTACATCCACAAAAAGCAACCCTAAGCACAATAATCTACAGACAAACACTTTAATCAACACAGTATTCACTGTTCAAATTACATTACAACTCAATAAAAATTACAAATGGCGCCCGAGGTACGCCAACGTTACTAGCTATAAATAAAAGCAAGCGTGCGTTTAATTTGCATGAAATATTCATATCGTTCAATTTCAGTATCTAATTTCATATTCATTGAGCGTACAAATAATTTTAGATTGCCTTAGCATAAAATGATGTACCGCTTGCTTTCCAGACCAATTTTAGGGCTATTAAGTACCTGTGCCTTGGAGCTGTTTTATAAAAAATATTTGATTCAAAAAATGGAATGAAACTGAAATTTAGACCAGAATTGTATAATAATGTGTGCTATTTGAATTTCAGAATTGGCAAAAAGAATATTGCCTGGAGAATCCATGTATGATCAGTGTGTACCGAAAAATCAAGTCCGTGCATCAATAAGGACAAGCGGTAAATTATTCCCCCCTTTTCTTCTCCTCCCCTCCTTTCAATTTCCCCATTTTCAAAAAAAATATACTTTTTCAATATTATATATAAAAATTTGCTTTAATTATTCCAGGCAAAAAATTATGAAAGCATTTGCACCAAAACACACAACACAACAAGGTCAATTTCAACTCCCCAAAAAACAAAACCAACCAAAAAAAAAAAAGAAATAAAAAAAAGTAACCCCAGACCCCCCTTATGGTCCCAATCCATCGACAATAATTCTCAATTTCTCAATTCAATGTGGTGGCCGAGTGGTCGAAGCGCGTCCTTCCGAACGGGAGGTTGCGAGTTCAAATCCGGCCGGCCTGTACCTCTAAATCTAAATGTGAAAAAGATTTATGTGCAATTTTTCACAACATTACTGGCTAAAAACGGTGAAGGAAAACATCGTTAGGAAACCTGCATGTCGGAAAAGGGTTCCTTTGAAAATATGTAAAGTCCCCAATCCGCACTGGGCAAGCATGGTGGACTATGCCTAATCCCTCCTCTGAGGAGACCTGAGCCCAACAGTGAGCAGTAATGGGTTGGTACAGGTGCACCAATACACCTAATGGGTAGTGTTTTTAATTCGAGTAAATACTGATATTTCCAACTTACTCGGTTTTGGTATGTGGGAGTTGAACCGAACTAAAATCTCCAACCGCACACACTTAACTTCCGAACCCGATGGTCCGGAATTTCCTTCGACTCAAAAAGCCTTCTCCCTGATGTCTGATAGGTGACAAACCCTTCAAGGCTAATGGTACGATGAGATTGTAAGAATGAACCCCAATCTCGACTAGATGAAACAGTTTCGGGAGAAACAGTTGTCTCTTAACAACTTTTGTGTGTCTCGTAAAGGCAATTGCATTTAACTGTTTATTTAATCTAGTTTTTTATTGCTATGTAGACGGGCTAAAAGGTCACTTGATCGTGACCACTTCCAAAAGGTATTCGAGTGTTATGTTTTGATTTTTCACTTATAATGGTAGGTACTTGCATTGGAGGTTAATCTTCTTCTTCTTATATATAAAAATGAATTGGTGTTCGTTGGTCTCGCTAAAACTCGAGAACGACTGAACTGATTTGGCTTATTTTAATCTTGAAAAATTCGTAGAAGTACAGGGAAGGTTTAAGCGGTGAGAAAATTTCCTTATGTGACGCAGACGAAGTTGTGTGGGCCAGCTAGTTTAAATTATAAAATGAGATCATCCTCACAAAATTTTCGATAGTATTCGTTACCTACAAAATATAGGCACTGTTGAAAAAAAGGATTAGGACTTATGACCCCGCCAACTCCTTTTTTAGAATAGTAAGTTTTAAATAGCACTGGCTCTAATAATAAAGACATCTAATACGAGCACCATAACCAGAGTACCTCATTGAGTTGGCTAATCTTCTGAGGCCATTCCTTTGTCTCCGAAGTAATATTTTAATTAAATCTTTTGTTTCGGCCTACGCCAATTAAAATTCGAACCGCGACAGCGTGACGTGTTTTTTGCAACTTAATCTGTTTGTACACTTTTACTAATTGCTTTTAATTTTTCATTAGTTAGAGAGAATTACGACATATTTACCCACACAAACATATAAACCCACCACACCATCTCTTTTCGAATGATTCTGTTAGAAAAATTCACAGTACTGATCATAGTTTGATGTTATTGCATAAAATACATCTAGCTCATGAGTTCGTTACTTTAGAAATTCACAGTTTAATAAGGAATCGGTGTGATGAAATGTATCAGATAATTATTATATTTAGAACAATGTTGTTCCTACGCAATTCTACTTCTTTCGTTATACCTCATCCTATTTGGATGGGGTCGGCGTAATATGTCTTCTCTCTCCACTCCTTTCTATCTTTACAAACATTACCTGTCACACCACAAACCAACAATTCATCCTTCACACAATCATACCATCTTTTCTTCAGCCTTCCTCTCCTCTTACATCTATCTACTTTTACATTAATCATGCGTCTTTAATCTATGGAATTATATATATTAATAAATCATTAAACGCTACGTGAGTAGGTGAGTAAATTGTATAATGAAACTTAAGAGTTCATCTGTTTCCGCAGCTATAATGTAATATAACCTTCGAGGAACGAGTTAATTCAGATAAATTAACAGGTTACGTTACATTATGATATATACTTTGAAACTGAATAGTTTACTCGCTCGCATAGTTTCTAGAAGTTCACTTGTAAATTCAATTCTAAAATGTACTAACATAAGAGCAGTATCATATGAAATATAATGTATAGAAGCAGTATAATGAGAGTAAATAAGATTTTAATTTACAAACTGCGACCTTAAATCTAATTTATTATTGTATACTTTTAAATAAACTTATGTAAGCACAACGTTTGTGTTGAGAACGGACTGAAACTCCTTCCCATTGTTTTTTGTTATTTTCGAGCTAGTTGTCGAAATAGATCGCTTTTCTGTTTCAATATTATTATATTAATATTTTTGTTTTCAAATAAATGTACATATTACGAATTTGTGCATGTTATTCCCATCATCTTTTAAATAGTCTACCATCTCCAAAACAGTTTGGTTTACTAAAGCTTCATATAAATACACCACATACCTATTTCGGTAGTTTTACTTGGGGCGACAACGTCGAGCCATTTAGCTTGCCAATTTAACCGAGCCTCGGGCGACGATATCCAGAACGACCATGGGACGATTCTCAGTGTACCGACTTATAGATGCAATCATATACCTACTATACGAGTATATGTATTGATATCTACATGTGTGCCTGTTGTTTTATCTATAATTGAACGTAAGCTTTTTCTATGTCATTTAAAGTTAAACCTATTTGTTGGAACGAAGTTCCTTGTCGCGCGTTATCTAAAGGGGGCTAGACGGAAATTCTTATGAAAAAGTTGTCACGACACTTTTTTTTTAGATGATTATCGCTAGATGGCGCTGTGATCAAAATATTCTGTTTAAGTTAGTTGTAAAAAAAATAATTTTATTACAATTCCCTCACTAATTAATCGAAAGGAACTTCGTTCCATCCGGGTGACACCTCTCAAGTTTTTTATTGTTTTATAATTGTTGACCGATTTCAAAAATAATGGTATACTCAATAAGACTTTATTTTATAGAATGTTGTTTCTAATAGCATGTAACACCTACAGGTATGTGTTGGAACAAATTACAATTAAGGTATAAATTACAATTTGGTTGAAGAGGTTAATTTATTATGAGCATCTTTAGTGCAATTGTTTCCTACAAGCAGTTTTACAAGATTTGGTATAAGAGTATAGTATTCTACGACAGTTCTCGAATGTTCTATCGCAGATAAATTGAAGTGTTTGAATTATCATAAAAAAAAACTTGAGAGGTGTCATGGGACACCCGAATAGAACGAAGTTCCTTTCGATTAAGAGATATTTTATGTATTTTTTTCCTGACGTAACGCGCGATAAGGAACGTGTTTTAAAAGATTTTGATCACAGCGCCATCTAGCGATAATCATCTAAAACAAAAAAGTGTCGTGACAAAAAAAGTGTCGTGACATCTTTTCGTAAGATTTTTTTCCGTCTAGCCCCCTTTCACAACGCGCGATAAGGAACTTCGTTCCAAAAACTATACTTTTATATTCAGTCTTAATATCTTATGTAGAAAATACAAAGTTTACAAACAGTACTTTTATATTCTAAAGTAAAATTAAATATTCTCTCACACTGCATAAAATAAATTTAAATTTTATCTGTAGACGTTAAGCAGGATGCAATTAGGGAATAAAATAGACATCGGAAGGTATCCTGGCGGGCAGCCAATACGGATAGTCAGCTCACTTATTTGATTCCAGACTTATATACTACGGGAACGAAAACCTTTCAAAGGAACTGTGTGCTTTTAAAATGAAGCTTAAGAAATATTTTATGAGGCTTCGATAGTTGTAGGTAAAAGATACTTCCAAAGTTATTTATTAAAGATATTTGAAAAATTTGTGTAAAATCCCAAAAAAAAATATTTTTAAAACACAGGAGTGTCTGTAACAATTCTAATCATCATCATCATCAGCCTATAGACGTCCACTTCTGGACACAGGCCCCCCCCCAAACTTCGCCACATCGACCGGTCCTGCGCCATCTGCATCCAGTGACCTCCTGCAATCTTGACCAGATCGTCGGTCCATCTTGTGGGGGATCTACCAACATTGCGCCTACCGGTTCGTGGCCGTCACTCCAGAACTTTTGTTGTTTGATCTTTAAGTAAAATACAATGTGATTTAAGCTCTGTAAAGGTGCCTGATACGTTTACAGTTTTAGCCAAATATTTAGAGCACATTTTTGTGTAATTATTCTGAACCTACAATCTTGTATCAAGATACAACAACATAGACAACAAGTCAAAATTAATATTTGAAACACCAGAGAAAATATAAATTCATACACACTCCACCACAAAAAAACACTGTTGCAAAAACACATTTTTACCAAAAACTTTCACGAATATTATCCAGCAATACCTCACGTATTTTTACAACAAAATAGAGCTTTGAGCCAGCACAGCGGAATATGTAGCGTCATTGCAACGTCCGCAGGCAGTCAAAATAAATAGCCCATGAAGTCTGGGTGAAACTCGACGATCGATGAATACGTCTGTAGTGTGGTTCTATGCGACATGTGTTGTTGTGTCTAATGAGAGTTTAAATATAGAACGTGGATTGTTGTAGTGAGAGGATGGTTTTTATTTTAAAGTAATTGTAAGAGTAAATTATGTTGTTTGTTGTTTTTTTTTTGTTTTATTAGCAAACTTTGTATTAGCACTAGGCAAGCACAGTGAAATAAAATCAAAACTATCTATTTCGAATTAAATGTTGATAGTAAACTAGCATGGAGGACCACCAAAATTAAATAATTGAAATCCTACCTAAAATTACCTTGAGAACGGAATGTTATAAAGCCATCGCGTTTGGACTTATCTGAAAGGACAAAACGAGGCTTTATTAGATTTTCTTTAAATTCTCACAACTTCTTGAGGACAGAATCACATCCATATTACTTTTCTTTTTTTGTGACAGGAAGAAATTTCTGGACTTCCACCCGCCCGCCGTGGGGGCGGGTGGAAGTCCAGAAATTTTTATGTAGAAGTCGAACTGCACTAAAATCTCCTGCCACTCATGCTCAGCGTCCGAATCCCGGCTGAGGACAGAACGAGATTGGGCAAAGGGACGTGCATTGACTACTATTGGTATCCAAAATAGTACAACAGCTCACCGCATTGGTCCAATCAATTTAATAAAATCAATGTCCATGGTGCTTTTCTCAATTCTGGCGTAATGCTTTTTCAATCTTATTTTATTGTCTCCCGCTTTTCGAGAAGGGAAGTCGAAACTCATGTTTTCCTACTCCTTCTATTATCTTCTGATTAAATTCGTTGCGGGGCCCAAGACAAGTTAGCTTTCCCTCGGGTCCCTGGGCTTCACTGCTCAGAGTCATTACGATGGTCGCCGCTGTGGATCCTGGCTACACAGGAGTTACAGTGGTGGGAGTGAGAGGTGGGCAAATACCCGAAAAAGGGACGTGCAATGTAAAGTTCGCTTTTCGCGCACGTGTGACGCTTCCTTATTTTGACAATGTAATTACGTCCATTGCAACTACTAATTACAATCATGAATTACATTTGCGTGTTTGGCACTAATTGCTTTCCCGTGTCTAATGGGCCTGATTATAATCTACGTGTATGCTGTACGCAAATTACATAACATTTTCATTTTATGTAATATTAATATGGAATATATTTTTATGGTTATAATAAATTATTGTGACATGTGAGAATAGATACAGTTTTGTTCAACGAAACTATGGAAGTAAGCTGTATTTTTAATTTAGTGATAAGAACTTATTCAGACGGTTTTCTATCTAGTTCTCTTCTATCTAGCACTTTTAACAGGGGTGACGGCTTCAGATTATCGAGTATGTGGAATCCAGTGCTAAACACAACAGTCACTAAGGGTTCATGCTCAGAGAATCTTGTAGATACAGTGAGTGTGGTGTGTCGTGATGTGAGTTCGAGTTCCAGTGGTACTACCTAAAAGCGAACGAGAAAGAGGGTACACAGATTTGTTTGCTCTTAAATCGACCCGCAGTATACAGTCTTCTCGTGATCATGACGTTTGCAACAACGTTGAAATATCGAGACAACTCAATTAATTAAATATCGTGGTAGGAACCCGTTGAAAATGCATGAAAGTATTAGTGATAAGAAGACTAAATATTCCAAATCAACTAATTTATTCATAACCTCAAATGCGGTTTTTCAAAAAAAATCTTCATCAGTTTCGCAATAATTGAACCGTTTTAAAATTCATTAAAAACATTTCCTTTGAAATCTTAACCCATGAAATATGTAAAAAGGTAAACATAGAATTTTCTGAATGGACCCTAAATAATCCGGGGGTGTTCGTCACTCCTGCATTTTGTTTGAAAACTCTTATAGAAAGCTCGGCGATAAAATATTCAGAAGAAAGGATTTGTATGGAAAAAAAAAGGAAATATGTATTTACTTTGTACAGCGTTCCGAACATAGAAAACAATTACGATGAAATTTCCATTTAAAAATTTAAGGTATTTTCTAGGAAAATCGAGTTGAATTTTCTGATACAAAATAAAGAATTTTGTAGATTTAGGTTTTCATTTCTTAATTTACCATAGTACTTTCGTTCGTATGTTAACAGAAAAACGTATATTACAAAAACTATTATCCATCTTGCATCTGTCCAAAAAATAAACCTATAAATCCAAGAATAGGAAAATAAGACATCATAACACTAAAATAGCACTCATACTCAAACTGACACCGAAACACACGCCCCCAAGAAGAATAGCCCAAAAACTGACACCGAAACACCACCAAAGAAATATAGATAAGAATAGCCCACAATTCCACCAAATAAAGTGTTTATAATGCCCACTCAATGTCATCAAACGGCTTTAATAAATCTCGCGCAGACTCCGCGGTACCGCCAAATATTTGTAAAGCATTAGTCGATTTCCCCACAGTTTGCTTTTGACAGGGGACTGTTTTATGGCGTCCTCATAAGAGACTGCGATTCTAAATCATGGACAGATTTTTCCTGGAACATTCGAGAAATGAGCCTATTCGAATTCCGGACGCGTGGGGACCGACATATCCTTTCACGTAGGATAGGATAGTCTGTTTATGAGGCTCGTACGTTGTGCTATGTGATAATGTTTATATTCGATAATGGAAAATGTTAATTTTGTGAACATTATTGAGGTAAATGGGTTGTTGATTGAGGTTCAATAGATTCATAATCCAAAATAATGACTTTCTTCACGTTCTCACGTTTACTTAAAACTTTATATCGAATTTTGATGCGGTTTTTTAATAGATAAAGTCTTGATAAAGTTTTGATGGGCAAATTAACATGCATAATATAGTAGAGAAACACTATTTTAAATAATTTTGAGAATGTCGTAAATTTAAAAAACACTTTTCTACAGCCTATTTCACAAACACTCTCTGTACTCCTTTTGTGACGCAGAAGAATTTGCCTAGTCGCAGTTCGATGAAACTTAAAATTTGAAGACATTATGCGGGTAAATCGGGTGTTAATTAAGGTTAAATACACTTTAGAAGAGTCGCTATCCCTTGTTAAATTGTTTGATAATAGTTTAGTTTAGTAATATTATAATAAAAACTTGAGAGGTGACATGGGACACCCGAATAGAACGAAGTTCCTTTCGATTAAAATATATCTTATATTTTTTTTCCTAACGTAACGCGCGATAAGGAACGTGTTTTAAAAGATTTTGATCACAGCACCATCTAGCGATAATTATCTAAAACAAATAAAGAACTTTTTGTATTATTATTATATGTATAAATATATAAATATATATTCTATGTATATTGTACACTTCTCTACCTTACATTAAAGTCTACCTACTGTATGTTTTATTTTGGGTTTGCTGTTAGAAAACTCAATATTGAGTTAAGCTCGCCTTTTGTGAACATTTTTTAATATAACTTATTTTTCTGTCGTGTACAATAAAGTATTAAATAAAATAATAAATAAATAAAGAACGTGTTTAAAAGATTTTGATCACAGCGCCATCTAGCGATAATCATCTAAAACAAAAAAGTGTCGTGACAACTTTTCGTAAGATTTTTTTCCATCTAGCCCCCTTTCACAACGCGCGATAGGGAACTTCGTTCCAACTGTAATAATACATTGTTTTATATTAACCATAGAAGTACTTCTAAATTTGATAATGGACCGAGTGAAAGAGATAGCAATCAATGTAAATTATATGAGTAGAAAAGGGACAACCTTAATTACTGCAATAAGACAATTTACTAGTTCACAATAAGAGTCTGATGTTATGGTATTGACATTGAATTTAATGATTTTGAGTTGATTTGAGTGTGACAAAGTTCGAACAAAATTGAAAAACGTGTACAAAATTTTACAAAATAATTTCGGTGATAGAACAGAAACATTTATTGTATCTATCGGGGTGATAACAAGGGAAGCCAACCTATTCACAGTGCGGGTAGTTGGAAGTGGAGACTTGCTATAAAAACAGGCGTTGGCCGCTGTTATTATTCATTCGTGTTTGAATCGTCGAGGCGAACGGACGTCTTGATGTAAAAGTAATAAACTGTTAGAGATTTATTTTGAAGTTTTTATTCAAAAGTGTTGATCATCGAGTGTTCAAGTGGACATTGTGACGTCATTCCTGACAAAACCAAATGAAGTTCGACTGTTCACAACGTCATTACACTTCAACACACTATTTACGTCGTCATATCAATCAATCAAGTCACACCAAAAATGTATCGAAAAATCAGTCCACCAAAAAACAATATAGACATCGTTAATACCCAACAGACGAAACAAAAAGATCGTACAAGACTAATCTAAAAGCATCTACAAATTCACCTAAAAACAAAACCATCTATCAGTACCTACATCAAACATTAACCACTAACACAAAAAATATAGCTAAAGGTGCGGACAAGTATAAAAGACGAGACAACAAGTCAAATTTTGACAAGAATGAAAATACTCGTATTTTTGAAAAATATAAAAAATACAAAACTTGAGAGGTGTCATGGGACACCCGAATAGAACGAAGTTCCTTTCGATTTAAAGAAATTTTATAATTGAAAAGGAACGTGTTTTAATATAAAAGATTTCGATGACAGCGCCATCTAGCGATAATCATCTAAAAAAAAATAAGGAACGTGTTTTAAAAGATTTTGATCACAGAGCCATCTAGCGATAAATCATCTAAAACAAAAAAAAAAGTGTCGACAACTAAAAAAGAGTCGTGACAACTTTTCGTAAGATTTTTTTCCGTCTAGCCGCCTTTCGATAACGGGCAATAAGAAACTTCGTTCCAAAAAAAAAATTTTAGGTACATGAACAAATTGTCAAGTATCTTATAAAAAGAATTAGTAAAAGAGAATCAGATTCACAAGAAAATACGTGTTTTTAGCCAATATTCCTTGTGAGATTTTGAAAACTGAATCAATAGGACCACAACGACCATTCAAAGGAAAAAATCATCCAATGCAAAGTTATTCAGATACAAATATATATATTTTATTGCGAAATAGATAAACGAGCCTACGGCCCACCTGATATAATATGCTCGTACAAACATTCATTGTTGATATACTTTTCCTCTTGGAAACTCTCTCAAATTTTTTATCGTCTAAGGACAACATCGCGTCTGTTTAGTGCGACAACTCCCTAACCTAGACTGAATAAAAGTCTATCTCCAAATAAATACAAGTCAAACCATTAATCTAGTGTCAAGTAAATGATCTAGTCCGCGGTCTAGACCCAGATTTTATTCCAGGCACGACATGTTATAAATACACAAAGGACAGACGACAGAAAGCGATTAGATCCGACTAGACCCGGCACGTAGTGTATTGGATAAACGTCAAACTTGACATATGGTTGCGTAGAATACTGCGTCTTCCTTTACAACTTGTTTGGTATAAGTTGTAGATGACAGCGTGTTATACCGCGTTTCTTTAACCACACAACTGGGAACGTCACTATTCGCTAGATCGCGAAACTGGGGACTTCGTTCGGAATCAATACCGTGTTGAGCCCCTTTTTAAAAACATTTTTCAATAATTTTTAATTTTGATTTTTAATTAAACCTTATATTTTTGTAAATCTTTATTACTAAACGACGCTGTATTGCATTTTCAGCGAAAATATATCATCTCCGTAAAATATGAGACGATTAAAAAATGTAAACAAAACAAGTTTTAGAACTGTGCTCAATTTTGGCTTCTGCCACAGACTTGGCAAAAGTAAACAAACCAATTTGGTTGCCGATCCCAGTTGAGTGGATATTGGCTCGCCAACTTCCTGTGCGCGCAAATGCAACTGGTAGGCTAACTGTCAAACGATGTTTCACATAGCTTTAATGACGGCCAATGCATACAAAACTCCGTTCGGCCGTCACCGTCATTTGTTTTTTGCGAGGGTTGGATGTTGGTGATCTAAGAAGATAAGCCCTTACGTAATTGATATTTTGGTTTTTAAATCTGCTTGAAATTTCAGTGATTACTTTGAGTTAAAATATTAAATTAAAGTTAACAATCGTTACTTATACAGGCATCCTGACTTCATTATAGAGAAGTGTAAATTTCGAATCATACATACCTATGAGTGATACATTATGAGTGACGTATCCAAGAATCGTCCCTTCTGTATGCTTTTGCATGGACGCGTGTTTTTAATTGCGTAGTTTCCTCTTTTTTTGTGTGTGCTCTCTAAAATATCTGTATGAAAATCAAACAACCTATCAGATGGACCGTTTAGTTGTGCATTACTAAAAAAACCTAGCTCCAATCTTTACATGTTACCTAAAATATTCATGAAACCTTTGAAAGCGTTTTGAACATGAAACCTGTTTACGTTCTTAAATAAAAGCACGCCATCTCTCATGACTTTTCCCACCCAAAAATCTTGTATCGAGGTCTTGTATATACCACCCGTGACAATTACGCGGAGTGGGTTATAATGGGTCTCGTGTATCGCGTTTGCCTCAACTAATTTCCCATTGGGACAATTAACAGTGCCTTCGATATGTGGACAAGCGTTGGGAATCGACTTTGAACAAGACGTGGAGCTGACATGTTATTGTATTGGGAACTGACGGTTTGGATTACTGAGAGGACTTGTGGCACTTAATGTTAATAAGATTTGGTTTGAAATTAGTTAATTTAAAGCCGGAACGAAGTTCCTTATCGCGCGTTATCGAAAGGGGGCTAGATGGAAAAAAATCTTACGAAAAGTTGTCACGACACTTTTTTTGTTTTAGATGATTATCGCTAGATGACGCTGTGATCAAAATCTTTTAAAACACGTCCCTTATTTTTTTAGATGATTATCGCTACATGGCGCTGTGATCAAAATCTTTTAAAACACGTTCCTAATCGCGCGTTGCGTTAGGAAAAAAAAATATAAGATATCTTTTAATCCAAAAGGAACTTCGTTCCATCCGGGTGTCCCTTGAAAACTCTCAAGTTTTTTTTTTATTTTATTTTTAGTAAACTTGCTCTCGTCGCCTATAATTATTGATATTGACTGAATTCTTTATTGGAGGATTTTGAAAGCCCTTCGACGATGTTCGCAATCACAAAAATACAATCGTAAATTCGAACACGACATGAGTGACTAATCATCCAACTCAAAACAAGATTAAAATCCATTCCCAATGAACCAAAAACGGATAACTCATAATTCCCAAAAAGAAATGAAACAAAAGCAATCCGATTAAACCGAACACGTCGAGAGAGATTTTTACGAATTAGCCAAACTGGTAAAACGAAGAGAACCGGCAAAGCTCGCGAAAAGATCTGGAAAGGAAAAAAGAAAAATGCTAGGATTTACGATGGACGACAGTTTTTAAGCTTCTGTGGCATGTTTATAGCTATGCGATCTGTGTAAGCTCTTTTCCGAGCCGCAAAATAAATTGTTGGCTCAAATGTGTTGAGGAAAGGAAAATAAGATTAATATTTTGACATTTTTATAATTGTGTCTTTGGGATTTGAGATTTCCTGGAATTATTAGTTCGAATCATAATAATGAACATCATCATAATTATTATCAGCCTGTGGACATCCACTGCTGGACATAGGCCTCCTCCAAAGATTTCCAATGCGACCGGTTTGTAGCGGCCTGCCTACATGGCAAAAAAAATGATTCCGGGTGTTAGAGTCAATAGACTTTACTATCGATATAGAGATCAGAATTTTCAGATTACGACCATAAAATCTCGCTGTATTACATTATTTTCTACACAAAACTCATTTAAAACTGAACCGAATAAACAGAACCACAAAGAGACTCAATTATAAAATCCAAACTTTCAAATCTTTAAAAGCAAATTGATCGTAAAGTTTACCCCAAATTCTAAATTTCCCACATTTCGCCGCCAAGAAAAACAACTTCCCAATTTTGGGGAAAACAATGGGGAATTAATTATCGCTCTCATTAATAACGGGTAAGATTGAGATCCGCCATTAGAAATGTAAAGTAGATCGCGGAATGAGTTCGACAATCTATTAGGTTTCGTTCGGAACATTAATTAGCTCGAACAGTGAGAGATTATTACTCAACTTTTATCGTCTGGTGGGAGTTATTTGAAAATGATTTTGTATTTTTACAAAAATATTTAAAGACTACTTAAATGGCAACATATTCTGGGCCTACTCGTAACTTAAAAACCGTGGAAAATTTATTGAAAACATTCTTTGAAAAGTACTGTATTGTCACAACCAATTAGTGACCACGGCTGGGCTCAAGTCTCATCAGTAAAGAGATCACCACATTTGCTGAATGCAGATTTGGAACTTCAGATATTTAGAACTTTATGTTCAACTTCCAACCTTCCACACGGAAAGCAAATACTTCAACCACCCGGCTATCACAAAAGTAAGATTTTATGTCTAAAAACGAAAAAACAAAAACCTTTTTTTTATTAGGTAGGCGAGCTTATGATCTTGATGGAAAGCTACCGTCACTCATGAACTCCTGCAATGTCAGAAGACACAAAAGAACCACCACCTACGACACTACATACAAATATTTAATTAACAGTTAAATTACAATAACGCCTTATCGAGTATTGAAAACGTTTATTTTAACCGTCGAATGTGTAATGAAATTCTCCAAACTTTAGGTCTAAGAATAGCGCAGACAATATACACGTCTGTGTTGATTGACGGGAAATCAAATAACATTATCTACGCCGGATTCCAGTTCTAATATAATAGCGTTTATCGATAAAATAATTTCCAAACAGAAGTCAATTTCAAATTAAATCAAAACTTTTTTACAGACAGGATGCAGTGGTTATTATAATGAACCTTAAGAACTAGTTTAGGAGAAATAAAACAAAAGCCAATCAAACAACTAAAACAATTGAAGAATTTCGAGCTTAGAAGTAGATATGAAGTGAAGTTAAATTTTTGATTGGTACATCCTTCCACTTTCCTTACAGTATCTCTCTGACATTTTTAGTATATCCTACACCTGTTTTGATAGGACTATTTAGAAAATACAGAATGCAAAATTTTATAATAGACTTAATTTGTTCCCGTGATTCGTGTTTACTTTGCCTTTATCAAAATATAGTAGATACTACTACGAATTGTATTTTCTTAAGGACATCATCTACTTAACCTAAAGTTAATCAATCAATATTCGGTACTTCTTTCATAATGCTACCTAATTTGGACATTTAAGTATCTGAAACTAAAAACGCCTTTCCCACAATACTTTAGTAATTTCGAAAATTATAAAAAATGAAATTTCGTGTATCTCATCTGTTCTTGTTTACTTCTGCTAAATTTTCTGTATTTCAACACAGTACGCGTTATTATTAAATTCTGTATTATTGATCTAAATTTAAACTCGTGAGTTAGTTCTCGAAGGATTATTGACGTATTCAAGAAATTTCTCAATTCAATTGCAAGCCTGTCTATAAGTTTTGAATACAATACATACAGTTGTAAAGGATGTGTTTGTTAAAATACAGGCAAATTATTTTAAGTTAAACTACCTTAGTTTTAAAAACTCTTACTTAACTCGAAGTCGTGGTGGCCGAGTGGTCGAAGCGCTTCCTTCTGTACGGGAGGTCGCGGGTTCAAATTCGGCCGGCTTGTACCTCTAAATCTAAATGTGAAAAAGGTTTATGTACAATTTTTCACAACACCACTGGCTAAAAACGGTGAAAGAAAACATCGTGAGGAAGCCTGCATGTGGGAAAAGGATTCTAAAAATCCTTTGAAGATATGTGAAGTCCCCAATTCGCACTGGGCAAGCGTGGTGGACTATGCCTAATCCCTCTTCTGAGGAGACCTGAGCCCAACAGTGGGCAGTAATGGGTTGGTACAGTACAGGAAAACTCTTTGCCCCAGGTAACACTCAGGTATTAAGGTTTTTTTTATAAATATTGAGATGTGAAATAGAAAACTTAAAATAGATTTTTACTTAGTTACTGAAGGCTTTTATTCCTTAACTTAGAATTTAAATGACGGTTCCTTAAGAGTTAGTAAGCCTATTTTAAGCCTTTTTAAGTTTTTTTGCGATTCTTATTTATTCCAACTTGATTTAAATTTTGTGATGTATTTTTCAAGATAAACTAGTAATACGTATAAATAGAGCTAGTTGAGAATTCAATTATCTCACTGTATCGGATCTCGTATGTTATTTGACAACACTATTTAAAAGTTTAATGTCATTGCATATACCTGTACCAATCCATTACTGCCCACTGTTGGGCTCAGGTCTCCTCAGAAGAGGGATTAGGCATAGTCCACCACGGTTGCCCAGTGCGGATTGGGGACTTCACATATCTTCAAATGATTTTCAGAACCCTTTTCCGACATGCAGGTTTCCTCACGATGTTTTCCTTCACCGTTTTTAGCCAATGGTGTTGTGAAAAGTTGCACATAAATCTTTTTTCACATTTAGATTTAGAGGTACAAGCCGGCCGGATTTGAACCCGCGACCTCCCGTTCGGAAGGAAGCGCTTCGACCACTCGGCCACCACGACTTTCATTGCATATAATATCCATTTTTTTTAATAAAAGGCAAAGGGAACAACCGTATGTCCCAAGTTTATGACCAGTGCGTCGCATAAACTTCTGTATCGAATTTAAAGTTGGAGGGGCGCGCTTAACTGAATTAAGCACTTCGGAACGAAAGCTTAAATTTGCTTTTTTATTTCAAAAGTTCGTCGGTATTGTTTGTAACAGGAACCATGTTTTATGGAGATAAAACATGTAAAGCTTTTGGTGGTCATTAGGGACTTCCTTTGATGGAGACATTGCCAATTTTTATTTAATCTTCTTTGGTTTGATGGTATTTGTTTGTTGTGGCAAAATGATAGACCAACAGTCCTTGTGCGTAATTAAACATATTAACTAAAAGAGTTTTAGCTGGTTTATATAATGTTGAAGAGTGGACTGTATGTTAAAGAAATTTGTCGATATACGGTGTGAAGTAAGATTCGCTCCTCGCCCAATAATGTGGTAGGTAGCACACTCCACTTACCTTGATAGTATCGCTATCTTCATCTGCAGTCTCGTCAGGATGATGGAGAAGGTGGCACTGATGATCACAGTTAATATTGGTCGTAAAATTCAGTTTTTTTTATATTTCGGAACGTCCGTTTTTGTTCAAACTTTTCTCCATTTTTTTTTCTTTTTTTAAAGCAGTTTTTTTATATAGCAGGCCGCCTCATTGCAAAAAATTACAAGTTTTAATTCAGTCTTTAAATCAGCCATATCAGAAGTATAAAAACCTGTATCAACGTTCCATTTTCAACAAAAGTATACAGAATCAGTAATTAATGTACAATTAGCCTCATTAGAGCATATTATTATTAACCATAAAGGCGAAATTCCCTTGCGCGACAATGTAGCATCCTAAGTGAGTTGTGAATATTGGTTATTGAAAATGGAAATAAGTGCAACTTTGATTCATGCGAAAATGAACTATAGAGGCTGATAATACATGTTTGTCCACCTACTAGTTATCTATCTTATATACTATTTATATATCTTCAGGTTAATATAACCTATCATCATCATCATCAGCCTGTAGACGTCCACTACTGGACATAGGCCTCCCCCAAACTTCGCCACATCGATCGGTCCTGCGCTGTCCGCATCCAGCCACCTCCCGCGGTCCTGACCAGGTCATCGGTCCACCTTGTGGGAGGTCTGCCTACGCTGCGCCTACCAGTTCGTGGTCGCCACTCTAGAACTTTTCGGCCCCATCGGCCCTCAGTTCTGCGCACAATGTGTCCTGCCCATTGACACTTCAAAGATGCAATTCTTTGGGCTAATAATATAACCTATACTCACTTTAAAAAAACTAACTAAATCATGAAAACCTCATCACTCTATAACAACATTGAAAGTCTATCCTCAATATTGGTACAAAACTAGTTTCCAATCACAAAAAACCTTTACAATCTAAAAAAAGAACTGCGAACTCCACAAAAAGGAGTGAATCCGGAATGCTTTTGAATCCGGGCTCTGAATTAAGTGGATCTCGATACCTCCCTTCATTCATTCCGTGTACATTTCAATCCAGCTTTAATTAGAGAAACTAGACATTCGAAATTGGAATACAATATAATCCTGTTTTCCGTGAAATGATATCTGTATGTACTGTTCGTGTGCACTATGATATTAGTATTAATTAAACAGTGTTTCCTGGAACATGGTCTCTATGATTTGTTATGTTTAAAATTAATGTCTTTTTCATACCACATTTCGGTTTAAAGAAATTTATTTCTCAAAAGAATACAATTCACTTACATGAGAAAAATAAAATATTCACTAACACAATTTTGTTCGTTCAAACAACTATGCAAAAACAATAACAATAAATTGTCACAGGTATCCAATTTACAAACTAACAAAAACATAATCACAATAATTTAGACATTTAACAACATAATCACAATAGTTTAGACATTTAACAACATAATCACAATAATTTAGACATTTAATACACACAATCCCAATAATTTAACATTTTTATTATAATTCTCTATTTATATTATTTATTTTGTTGTACCTTATCTCTTTAAAATGGGAATGAAGTAATATGCGTTCTCTGTCCATACCTATCTATTGAAATAAAAAGGTAAAATAAATATAGGTTTGCTTTTAAGAATACTAGCAACTGTTTTTTAAACAATATAGGTATTCACTACTATGGCTATTTTTATTCACGTTTATTCTACTTTTCTCTTCCATTCTTATCTGATTACCGTAAAGGACACTACAACCTAATTATCTTTGATGCCTTTTCAGTACTTTTTGAAAGGTAAAATCATTATTTCTTCCCGTTTATACCTTATCCCATTGACATAAGATCACAATATATGTTTTCTCATAAATTCAAACAAATCTTCCCCTCTAAATCAAAATAATATAAAATAGAAGCGAAGATACTCTTAACATCTATTATATAAAGTGCACCCCAGGGTTGTGGATAGGAATTTTTAATAACATCAAGCACTAGCAAGATTACAATGGCCGACCGTGCCTTTATAGAATACCTATTGTTGACTTGAATTATACACTAGAGTGTAGTAGAGAAATGAAATTAATCCATATAAAAACTGTGGGATACGAAAAAAGTAGCTAGAGATCAAAGTTAAATATTTTTCTAATAAGGATAATTGTATGATAAGTAATCTCTGTACTAATATCTGTAGTTACTACTATAAGTTTCTGATTTGCTCCTTAGTCGAGGGGTGGAAGCCTGGTGATCTATAACACAGGTTTATCCTAGCTTAGACACCAGTCTTCTACAAGCATCATTAGTTTTAAACCATTTTATGTACTATTTTTACTTTATATTTTTATTTTATCTTGTGATTGTAGGAGAAAATAAAGAAGTTCATTCATTCAATTCATTCATTAAAAATATATAACCAGTAAACAACAAACACATAAACAAAAGAGCTCTCTTGCTCTATTATTAGCAACATATTTTTGTGAACCTTCTCATGAAAACTAACAAATAAATAAGATTTATCCGTCTCAGTTGAGTCCTTCAAAAGTTCTTCTCATACAAATAATATTTTCATTTTTACCAATACACATATTCTGTCATGAAACCAAGATTAAATTTCTGATTTTCGATCTGATATCAGATTTAATTTCACCATTCGCTTTATATTGAAAATATTTCATGTATATTACAATACCAAATAAGATTTATTTATTTATTTATTTATTTATTTACACACACATTTATAACATCTTTACAGTTACATAACCAATACGACGTTACAAGTATAATAACAAAAAGTTTTAAAAATCTACTTAGTTGACATTGTTTTCTACATATCTACACGTAATTTCTGTGAATTTTGACAGGCTACAGATAAAAATATCCAGCCCTTTTGCAATTTCGTTAATTAGCCGTATGGCTCGAGTCAAGGGGGCGAACCTGAGCAAATTAGTACGCGCTGTCGGTTCCTTAAGTAAGGATGGGCGACGTCGCACTACCACACACCCATCCGGGGCTCGCAGCTGCAGAGCTGCCAGCACTTCCGGGTGGTACACCATACCGCGGAGCACCCTGAACACGTACGTGACCAGAGCCACGTCCCTTCTCACCGCTAGCCTGTTATACCCTACCATTCCTATAACGAATAGGCTCGGATACATCAACGGATAATAAGGATAAATACCGTATTGTTTTAAGTATAAAAATCTCGTAAATTTATTTTGTATTTTTTCAATAATAGTACAGTACTTTGTTTCATACGGACTCCAAATCATTGCATTTGTCTCGAGTCGACTGCGAACAAGTGCATTATAAAGCAGTTTAATTATCATCAGGTTATGGAAATCTTTGCAATGCCTCAGAATAAATCCAAGATTTTTAAAAGATTTCTTGCAAATAGAGATAATATGATTTCGAAAATTTAACTCCGGTACCATTTCAACCCCCAAATCCCTCACTTTATTTACTCGAAGCATTATTTCAGTATCTAGTAGGTATTGGTATTCTAATGGCTTTTGTGCACGTGTATAACTCATAATACTACATTTAGTATTATTAAAAAATAATTGATTTTCTACGCTCCAAAGCAATACCCTGTCAATATCTCTTTGGAGTTCTTGACAGTCTGAAGTAGACGTAATTGACTGAAAGATTTTAAGGTCGTCTGCAAACAGTAAGCACTCAGTCTCCTCGATCACATTGGGAAGGTCGTTTATCATTATAATAAATTCCAGAGGACCGAGATTGCTCCCCTGACTTACGCCTGAATATGTGTAATATGGCTTAGACTCATATCCAGCAAAATCTACGCACTGCCGACGATCACGCAAGTAGCTTGCAAAGAACGACAGAAGATGCGGGGTAAAGCCAATAGCCGCCAATTTCATTAACAATATGTCATTGTCAACAGTGTCAAAAGCTTTTCGAAAGTCGAAATAAGCGGCATCCACTTGCCCTCCAGCATCTATTGCCGGTGCTAAGTAGGAGACAAAAGAAAGTAAATTACTCCCCGTACTTCGACCTGGTCGAAAGCCATGTTGCACTGTCGACAACCGAGAACTTACTTGTCTGTAAATGCAGGCATGTAACGCTGCTTCGAATATTTTAGCAAACGTACATAACACCGCTACTGGCCTATAACCAGTAACATCAGAATCGTAACCTCCTTTTGGTACTGGTATTACTCTTGTTACTTTCCATTGACGCGGATAGATCCCCTCCTGCAGACACAAATTGAAAATATACAGTAAGGGCATACCGAATACTGAACGACAGTCTTTTACGAGAAACGGTGGTATACCATCCGGTCCTGTAGAAAATTTCGATTTCAGACGGCGGAGTGCTGTCTGTACGTCATCCAAACTGAGCTGTCCTACGTGAACTTGATGTGCACCAGCTTTCGGGCCACCTAGACGCTCAGCTTCACTTGGATTTAACAGCGGTCGAACTTCACTGTACACTGAGTGAAAAAAAGTGGCAAAAGTTTCCGCACATTCCTCCTCACTCAATGTTACCCCGTTCTTAGTAACACGAGTTTTGTTTCTTTTCGACTGTTTACATCGTACATAATTCCAAAAAGATTTAGGATCTTCTTTAGCATTAATTTGTAATCTATCCTGATATAATTTATATGCATCTTTTATTTTACACTTTACTTGAAATCGATAACGACAAAACGTTTCGTAATCAGAAGTACTTTTTGTTTTTTTATACAATTTATGAGATTTCCATTTACACTGAATATCTCGAATAAGTTCCGATGTATACCAGTCAGGATATTTAAAACTATTTGTACAATTATTTTTACCTCTATTGATTTTTTTAGGAGTATGACAATCGATTGTCTCATTCACTTTATTATAAAAATAATCAAGCGCTGATCCCGAGTTATGAATTGTGTATAGCGATTGCCAATCTACACAATGAAGTCCGTAGTATAAATTAGGGAAATCAGCTTTCCTAAAATTCCATTTATTTTTATTACAAGCACCTACGTCGGTCGATCCGTGAGGATTTCTAGACGTGTGTCGATATGAACTCAAAATAATACTAGCTAAAAGCGGTGGGTGGTAGGCATCCACATCTACCAACGGATCGTCCGACAATTGTACCGTCAATTCACTCGGTAACAAATTAGTCAAAACTAAATCTAAGGTTCGATTATTAATATTAACAACATTGTTTACCTGTCGAAATCCACAGAAAGCGGTGAAGTATTCCAAATAAGATTGAGTTTCTAAGGTAGCAGAAGGCATATTAAAATCTCCCAAAACTAGCACTTTATCATAATTAACACATACATTTTCCAACATATTGAATAGATTAAAATATTCACTTGTATTACATTTAGGTGGAATATAAACCACACAACACAAATACAAAAAGTTATTACCGCGATACACGGTGGTACAAACTAACTCAAAAGCGGCTGCGTCCACATTGTCAACAGAAACGCGTTTTAATACTAAACTCGGTGTAGCGGCTATCAATACTCCACCTTGCTTGCGTCCGTCTGCTCGATCACAACGCAGTACAGTATATCCTGGTGGGATGAGTTCTCCGTCTTGTATTGAATTGTTTAGGCCAGTTTCCGTTAAAGCAATTAGATCACAGTCTGATGCCATTAAATTGGTGTAACAAATACTAGTTTTTGTTCGCAATCCACGTACATTCTGGTAATAAAGACTAATGCCTTTATTATAAGTTTTCATTCCGTTTTGTTGATCTATTGATGTTCCGAAACCACACCCATTCATTGAACTGTGTGTTCAGTGGCCAACTATCAGCACTGTGGATTTTTTCAAAATGGTTTTCTGGTACTCCAACCATAAAACTAGCATAATCCCTATGGGTTTTTGGAATGATTTTTTCAATCTTGATATCGTTGGTTCCACATAAATTCTTAACATGGTCGGTAATTGCATCTTCGCTAGTGTCCGGATGCAGTGACCACACATGGAGAAACTTCTTCTTTTTTACGGCTTGAAAAGACGAAATTTCAGAATTTCCTCCATATTGGATAGAATGTTGAATTTTCTTGGTCTTTTTATTGCCTTTCACAACTGTCCATTTATCGCTATTATTAACTTTATCATTTGAAACACTTTCAATAATTACATTTTCATTTTTATTAGTATCTTCAAAACGCTCTCGCTTATGCAGTGACGACTCACCCTTTTTCTCAGTGCGATGTGTCGCTCGGCGTGCACGTTCCGATGTTTTGTTTTGAGACAAAGCTATTATGTTCGGTTCAACTATCTCCCTTGCACTTAGTGTATTTGGCGTCTTGACCGTATCCTCTATCCCGCTCCTTTTTACTTTCTGAGATAGTAAATCGTCGATCGTAGCACAGAGATCTTTGATTACCTTCACTTGATCGCCGATGATATTAGTATTTTTCTCAACAACCTTCTGGAGATTATCAATCTTTGCATTTTGTGCCTCAATCAACGCCGACTGAGCTGAGATTTTTGTAGTCAACGCCGCCAATTTCTTCGCTAAATCGCCCGAAATACTCTCAACGTTAATTTTCGACATATTTATCGAAAATAACTAAATAAATTATTGCACGCGATTCGTATACGTTCGGTCAGTTGACGTTCGGTTTAAAGATAAACCACGATCATAAAAATGTCGAAAACATATTCAATGAAACATAAATAGAATGAAAAAACGTATTCTGAGAGCGAAACAATCACAATAAAAATCGCAGAATGAAAGAGAGAATACATAAAATATTAAATATTTTGGTAAAGTGTGGAATAACAACGAAATATTCGGTTTCACGAAACTTATTTGATCGCTTTTCGAGAATACTCGGCGGCTTTCGATGCAATATGAATAAACATGGTAACTGACCCTTGTGACATGGCTGAGTGTTACACCGTATCGTAATAAAATAATCAATATCTAATTGTGAGTGTTGGATTATCCTGCTTAAAATTTACTACCGTACAGTTCCGTAACCTGCTGAACTGACATATCCAATCGTAGTCTTGAAAATTGATGTTAGCTTAGTTTGAATCAAAAAGCTAACACGATAAATCTTCTCCAATTAAAATTCTAGTCTATTCCTATTCCTTTCAGTTTCAAAAATCAACACATCCACAATTCAAGAATGATTTTCAGCCACGCACCATATGGCTATGAAATGAGCTCCCCTGTGCGGTCCTCCTTCAAACGAGGTTTGAAGTAAGTCCTCAAAGGTAGGCTGTAGGTAACAGCCCCACAGTGTTCCCTGACATTACAGAAGTCCATGAGCAACTATAACCGCTTATTATCAGGTGGCCGGTTAACTCGTCCGCCTATAATGCAATAAAAATAAGGTTTAAATCATCATAATAATATTATAAAGGCGAAAGTTTGTAAGTATGGATGTATGTTTGTTATTCTTTCACGTAAAAAGTACTGAATGGATTTGAATGAAACTTTACCACAATATAGCTTATACATCAGAATAACACATAGGCTACAATTTTTGATAATACGGGACGAACCTGAAGTCCACGCGAACGAAGTCGCGGGCAAAAGCTAGGATATTATAAAGGCGAAAGTTTGTAAGTATGGATGTATGTTTGTTACTCTTTCACGTAAAAACTACTGAATGGATTTGAATAAAACTTTACCACAATATAGCTTATACATCAGAATAACACATCGGCTACAATTTTTGATAATACGGGACGAACCTGAAGTCCACGCGAACGAAGTCGCGGGCAAAAGCTAGTAAAATTATAATTTGATCACCGTAAATTCATTAATATTCCCATTTAATTTCTATGTTACGTAACGGTGTAACAGGCACCCAGTAGGCTTCAAATATTTTACATGATCTCATATAGGGAACTCCAGTAGCTCGTGACGTCATCCGAATGACATCCGAACCCACTACTTATCTACTGAACACAGCAATACCGCACGTTGTATTTTATTTTATTATTTTTTGAGTAGTCCTGGCTAAAAAGCTTTTGTACCTGATGTTTGTCGAGAACCTATACGATTTTAGTACCTAGAGATACAACGGAATGATAATATTGTGGGTACAGTGGACTTATGGCCAAAGGGAGATCTTCGACCGGGCGAGGTAGTGTATGCCCAGTCAGGCCGAAGCCCACTGTAGTAGATTTCAGATGTCGTATATATGCGAAGATTTTTGCGAATGTTGTAACCGCGATTCAGGATCTCGCGCGCTATTATTGGTCGCCACAATATTTAATACAGTTCATGCTACACTAGACATTAGTTACACGCGAAGTGAGATAATTGATAATGTATGGATAATCTATAAGCCGCCCTTGTCTGCAATAGCGATCGTACCATCTCTACTAATAAATGCTTAATACTAAATTAATATGTCAATTCACAACCTTGTCACGACTCGATAAAGGCAACTTTAAAGAGTTAAATTAATGTCACATACGAAACTGACGAATAAGAGAAACTGACGACTTCAAGAATATCGTAAAACTGACAAATAAGGAAATTGACGAATTAACGAAACTGGCGAATTTGTGAAACTGACAAGTAATAACCCGACCCTTTCGTAAGATATGTGTTCCAAAATTAATGGCGAATACGCGACATAGGTATTACCGATGTAACAAATATTTGTTTCTCGAATAAAATAACATTAAGATTGTACTATAAAAGATAGTGATAAATTACTAAACTATCTAAAGACTCTGAATTATAAAGATTAATCTTATGACTAACAAAAACGCCAGTCACCATTTCGACTACAAAATTTACATAAACATTCACATTCTGTAATCCCTTTGTAGATAGTCTTTTGTCGACGCGTCCTTTGACGGATTTTACAACATTCTAGAACAACCACGACTATAACAATGTAGGGTTTATGTAATAGATATCTAGGAATCTAGGCTACTAGGCTAGGCTAGGAAGAAAATACACTTAACTTATTGGAATAATAAAAAAAATGTATCTGACATTACTTTAACTCGATAAAGGGAACTGTAAAGAGTCTTAACATGTATTCGTAAGATATATGTTCCAAAATTAATGGCGAATACGCGACATACAATAGAATCAGAAGACTGTATTTTTAAATTTGTTTAATTCTAACAAGAACAGTTTACCTAAAATATGAACGGGACGTGTTCACGGCGGTCCGTGTGCAGAATTTCTAAGTGCTACTAAAGTGAATACTATGGAATATGTCTTTTGTAAGATGTGATGTTCGTATTTGAAGAAATTTTTATGTTTTATCTATATCTGTATCTGTAGCAACCCATTACTGCCCACTGTTGGGCTCAGGTCTCTTTAGAAGAGGGATTAGGCATAGTCCACCATGCTTGCCCAGTACGGATTGGGTTATGTTTTAGTTCGTGTTATATTCTTTTTACTTATTGAGAATAGGCGAAAGGTAAAAGATGACCTAAGAAAGGTGGACGGTAACAACTGGATGAGACGAACAGAAAATCGGGCTCAGTGGAGAATTTCGGGAGAGGCCTATGTCCAGCAGTGGACGAGTGTGGGCTGATGATGATGAAAAGTAAAATAGGCGACAATCAAAACCATTGCTGGTCATTAGCAGATTTTAATGGACCGAGACATCCAATTAAGTAGTTTTTTTTTTATCATCTTTGTTTTTGCGAAATCATGTATTGTAGTAATCAAAGTAAGCTTCAATGATGTCAAAAACGTATTGTAGAAACAATCACAAAAGTATGATAAGCATTTTCTAGTCAAACGATTTACCAAATTTTTCGTAAAAAATACCGTGTTCTAAACATCTTCTCGCATAATTAAAATATCGAAGTATCGTTCATTTTTGGCGAAGTTTAACGGTTCTAAACTTTTAATAATGCCCGTTTTTTATGAGGAAAAGAAATTGGATGTCTTTAAAATTCTACAAAGACACGCTGGGATTCAGTTAGCGTAACTCAGTGATTTTCTCAAAGAAAACGAGTTAAACCATCCACTACAATATTAAAAGTTCTTTTGGAACTTTTGATTATATCGTGATTTCGTTTTGGAAACTTTCAACAGAATTTTAAATTGTAATGAAAAATTTACGATTTTATGTTCAACAAAATTATGGCGAAAATTATTTTAATGAATATTATATTGCGGTAAGTTAAAGTCAGATTGCTTGACTTTCATGACAGTCGGAAAGTTTGATTCCTGTAGTAGACTTATATGTAAACTACTGTGAAAATTATGAGTCAAACTATAATTGTATTAGGTATGTAAAATTACATACATTACATGCCTGAATTTTTACTTTTACCTAGACAGATTCAGTGGGAGAAAATCAAGCAATCATAAATCATAGGTAAACAGGATGTAAACAGAGCACTCCCGAAAACGAAGACTGGTGGTAGTACTATACTGTACCAACCCATTACTGCCCACTGTTGGGCTTAGGTCTCCGCAGAAGAGGGATTAGGCATAGTCCACCACGCTTGCCCATTGCGGACGTGGGACGTGGGGACTTCACATATCTTCAAAGGATTTTTAGAACCCTTTTCCGACACGCCTTTCCTCACGATGTTTTCCTTCACCGTTTTTAGCCAGTGGTGTTGTGAAAAATTGCACATAAATCTTTTTCACATTTAGATTTAGAGATACAAGCCGGCCGGATTCGAACCCGCGACCTCCCGTTCTGAAGGAAGCGCTTCGACCACTCGGCGACCACGACCTCGGTGGTAGTACTATAAGTCAGAAAATCGCTCCATTCAGACGATTTTATTCTGAAAAAAGCTTAACATCCCTGGTATCACTAACCCAGCCTTTGTTTTCGGGAATGATCTTCATACACCCTGTATATTATGACATATATAGACATTACTCATATCATGTGGTATTGAATAGTACAAAAACCTAACTATAACCGGCTATGGAATGAACTCCCCTCCTCGGTATTCCCTGAGCGCTATGACTTGTCCTTCTTCAAACGAGGCTTGAGGAGGGTCCTTAAAGTTAGGTCGTAGGTAGCGACCCCTCAGTGTCCCCTGACATTGCAGAGGTTCATGAGCGACGGTAACCACTTACTATCAGGTGGGCCGTTAGCTCGTCTGCCTACATGGCAATAAAAAAAAAAAAATATTAGTAACTTTACATAAAGCCTACAGGGGGGGGCGGCGCGACGGGGAAGAGTGCTGGGCTCTGGCCTCAGCCGGGGTTCGGACGCTGAGTGTGAGCCGTCGGAGGTTTTAGTGCGGTTCAACTCCCACATACGGGGGGGATTCGGTGATTTCCTCCAACTAAAAAAAAAAAACTACATTCCTAGATATCTATTACACCCTACATTGTTATAGTCGTGGTTGTTCTAGAATGTTGTAAATTCCGTCAAAGGACGCGTCGACAAAAGACTATCTACAAAGGGAATACAGAATGTGAATGTTTATGTAAATTTTGTAATATTAATCTTTATAATTCAGAGTCTTTAGATAGTTTAGTAATTTATCACATTCCATCTTTTATAGTACAATCTTAATGTAATTTTATTCGAAAAGCAAATATTTTTTACTTCGGTAATACTTACTTACTTTTTTCGGTTCTTTTAATTGTTTTTTTTTCAGTGCATGGTTGCCTCAAAAAGATCGCTTTGAGCGATAAGGCCGCCCATTGATTCACTCTTTTTAAATTTTTGTAACGTATAATTATGTACATAATTGTGGTGTTTCAATAAAGAGTTTTTAACCTATTTCTTCCTATTTTTCTGAAAGATAAAATTTAATTAGTATATTTGATGTATTATCAATTTACAATACATTATTTCAGTTAGGGATTGTCTATACTAATATTATAAAGAGGAAAGGTTTGTTTGTTTGTCTCGAATAGGCTCCGAAACTACTAGTCCAATTTCAATAATTCTTTCGGATTCGGAAAGTTCATTTATCGAGGAAAGCTATATAATATAATATATGGATTCCCTTTGTGACGCAGACGAAGTTGCGCGGGTCAACTTGTACCAGATACCATTATAAAACCTTGAGAGGTGTCATGGAACACCCGAATAGAACGAAGTTCCTTCCAATTAAAAGATATCTTATAATTTTTTTTCCTAACGTAACGCGCGATAAGGAACGTGTTTTAAAAGATTTTGATCACATCGCCATCTAGCGATAATCATCTAAAACAAAAATAAGGAACGTGTTTTAAAAGATTTTGATCACAGCACCATCTAGCGATAATCATCTAAAACAAAAAAAGTGACAACTTTTCGGATTTTTTTTTTCCGTCTAGCCCCCTTTCGATAACGCACGATAAGGAACTTCGTTCCAAAAATACCTTCATTTAAAAAAAAATTGGTTGCCTGTAAAGTCGGTATACGGGCGAAAGTTTTACGTGACAACGACTCGGGCATGGTTAGCCCGCCTAAGAGCGAGAGAGACAGACATAAAAAGTGAAAGGCACGCGTGCCTCTCACTTGCTCTCATTGTGAGCGCATAACGTGAGCGGAGCGTAATGCAGTTTCTTGAAGTGTCACCCGGCAAACCAATTTATAAGACGTTGTCACGTCAAAATGTGATATTACTTTAATTTATAATAACGTTCGAACTCTCAACTTCACAAGCTCAAATCAATACTACAAAATATTTTATTCTAAAAGCTACAATAAGTCCTCTTAAACTTGAAGAAAACAAATAGAAACTTATAAATATTGAAGTAGTTCACGAAAAAATAAATACGAAACATACGTCGAGATAAATCCACCAAACTTGTAAGAGGGGATCTCTGTATAAGCCCCTGAAAGATGCTACGCCCTAAGGAGACGATGAAACTATGACCACTACTAATGTACGAAAAATAGCGACAGGGTTATTTTTTAAAGAAGGTACATATTGCAGGAGGATGATGAGTACTCTGTTCTAATACGGTATATTACAAAAAATAGGTAAAATTAAAAAAAAAAATAAATAATCTATATTAGACAAAACTACCTCAAACATAAACAATTTCGGCTAAAAGAGTGTTGACTAACGACCTCTAGTGATCTCGCGCACCCCACACCTCCGCCACACCCATCAGCTGTCGAAAAACCATCATTTTGCAAGAATTTTAGATATTTTCAAGTTGCGATTACTAAGGCATTAAGCCATATTCTTTGGTAATAATATTTTTACTGGTCGTACATAACCATCAGCTACCATGACCTTCAATATGTACCCTCACTAAGAAATCACCCTGTATAATAGTTATTTATTTATTGATGATTTAATGAGTAAACATATAACTTGTTACCTGGTGTATTTACAAAAATATCTAGTCTTAACTCTAACATTATCTTATTTATTGCACCGTAAGTAGACGAGTTTACGCCTTTCCTGATGGTTAGAGGTTACTGTTGGACTTCTGCAATGTTTAGAGAGATCGCAGGGCTGTAGTTACACGCTGAGGTTTACCTGCATAGAATGCAACAACTGTGTAGCTAAACAGTACCGAGTACAGCCTGCATAAAAGAAATTGCAGTAAAGTGCTTGCTAAGAAAAGTAAAACAAGTCTAAACACTACTGTACCGACCCATTACTGCCCACGGGGTCAGGTTTCCTCCGAAGAGGGATTAGGCATAGTCTACCACGCTTGCACAGTGCGGATTGGGGACTTCACATATCTAAAAGGATTTTTAGAACCCTTTTCCGACATGCAGGTTTCCTCATCGTTTTTAGCCAGTGGTGTTGTGAAAAATTGCACATAAATCTTTTTTCTTAAATGTGTTTGTAAGCCGGCCGGATTTGAACCCGTGACCTCCCGTTCGGTAGGACGCGCTTCGACCACTCGACTACCACGACTTTCACTCAGCCACCACGACTTCAAAACACTACTATAGGGTTATATTGTTTAGTACAAGAATCCATCATCAGATCAGCTCCATTTTATGATATTATTTTATTGTCATGCGTATACATATTATTATTATGCAAGTCAAGTTTTAGCATAATCGGAAACCGGGAAGTTGGTCAAATTCGACGCGCAAGACTCCACCCGATCTGAACAAGGCAGATTTACATCCAGCGCAAGTTAATATAAAGCTTGTAAAAATGGCTTATTTATAGATTAATCATAGCCAAACGTCTCACACATACATAGTAGGGGTCACGTCAAAACCAGGAGCAGCCTAATTGTGCGACTAAAAAAGCCTACATACGGACGGACAGACCGACAAAACGCGACGTCTTTGATGTATCGCGGAGGGTCGCTGCACCCTCTTTTATTTCAGCGTAATACATAAATATACCTGTTTGTACGTATATTTTAATCACATGTGTACGCTTTTGTACCGTTGCTACGTTTTCCTGGAGTACTTTTTTGTTTTGGCGGGCATCTCGTATTTTAAAATCGATTTTTTTTAAATTGAATATTACAATTTTGTTACAATTTTGACCTAAAACGAATGCTTCATTTCTACACCTAGAAAATCACTAATTGCATTATAGCTTTACTGCACAAACGATTTTTCACAACTTTTTAAATGTATGCATATTTAGTCTTTGAACGTTAGGTGGAATCTTGTTTAATCTGTTTTTATCTATTTAAGCTCTATCAGAATCCCCTACAACCACTCAATATGAGCAATACAAGTTAGGGTACTTGTTGGTGTCAATAATATGGAAATTGCAGAGGGAAAATCGATATGCGAGATCTGAAATACTCTCCTCACCTTAATCTATACTAATATTATAAAGCTTCAGAGTTTGTTTGTTTGTTTGTTTGTTTGAACGCGCTAATCTCAGAAACTACCGGTCCGATTTCAAAAATTATTTCACTGTTGGAATGTCCATTTATCGAGGAAGGTTATAGGCTATATTTTATTTTGAAAAAAATTAGGGATCCGTATGCTAATATCGAATTTGTAAGACGAGGTGAAATATCGAAAACATATAAATATATAACCTGCAAAAACTATTGACAATAGAACAAAATGATGTACTACGGGTTTTTAGGTCTTATTAAGATGTAAAAAAAAGTCCGCGGCAGCATATATCTAACTATCATAGATTAGTCACAATAACCGTTTTTATGTTCACGAAATAAAAAAATATCGTCCGAAGATTGAAACTACATTAAAATAGTATCGTCATATTAATCCTTATCCAAATTAAGTATTATGTTATCAAGAGTATTAATGTAGAAGTATGTAAATAACTTTTTGTTTTATTCCAATCGGACTTTTCGTTTAGAAGTTATCACGAGTATGAAACGCAATGAATACCACACAGAACGCAAAATAATGTCGCGATAACATTGCGAGTAATGTTTGACGCAGACGAAGTTGCGTGGGTCATCTAGTTATTGTTATAGATTTATAAGTTTTCTATCGTATACTGAAGGTATCGACAATAATAATAATTAGTGTCAAATCTTACTTTTTTAACTAAAAGACCTTATTTTATTGCCATGTAGACAGACGAGCCAACGGCCCACCTGATAGTAAGTGGTTACCGTCGCTCATTAACCTCTGCAATGTCAGGGAACACTGAGGGGTCGCTATCTACGACCTAACTTTAAGGACCCTCCTCAAGCCTCGTTTGAAGAAGGACAAGTCATAGCGCTCAGGGAATACCGAGGAGGGGAGCTCATTCCATAGCCGGATGGTGCGTGGCAAAAAAGTGTTTCTGAAACGAATCGTGGATGACCGTGGTGGTTCCATATAGTAGGGATGAACTCCACCTCGTACGTATACTGTTTACTGTAAAACAATGTAAATAAAACTATTAAATTAATTTTAAACGTTATTTAATGAAACCTGAATGAATGATATTTACGAATACAATATTTTTTCTAATACATTCTTAACTGAAATTCACAACAATGTTAGTTAACGGCATTTTAATCATACAACGATAGCACAAGTTTTTCAATTTTAATTTTTAGATGTTCCAGGTTTCGCTTTACCACCCCCATCGCCCCGTAGATATATTGGTTTCTGATTATGAAGTAACAGTACCAGGTGACAAGGCAGCTTGTAAACTACCAGAAACTGAGGTGGACACCTGAAAAAAAAACATGAAATAAATTAAATTATACAATAGTTTATTGGTGCTTTAGTATTTTTACCTTTCCAGTGACGACATGATTTAAATACAAAATAATTAGCATAGTTATTTTTACTTATAGGTACTCGATACGCGACGGGAAAGAGTGCCGATGGCGTAACGCGTCGCGTCGTCCCTCATAACCCCGTGCTGGGTTCTGGCCTCAGCCGGGGTTCGGACGCTGAGTGTGAGCGGTTGGAGGTTTTAGTGCGGTTCAACTCCCACATACCGGACCGCAGGCGGGGATCCGGTGGTTTCCTCCAACTAAAAAAAAAAATAAAAAAAAAATAGGTACTTGATAGGGAAGGAAGCTAATATTAAAATATTTTTTCGTAAATCATCGCTCCTAATTTCAATGAAATATTTGTCACTATCAAACAAATTGAGCATCAATCAGATCAAAATCATTTAAATTGTTCACATATTAATTTAAAAAAAAATGTTTTAAAGTTCCCTTAAAATTACTAAGTGCTTACCAAAATGAAGGCGAAGATGATAACTCGTTTGTAACTCATTGTTGCGAAGTTAAACAACACTGATAATAATTAGTTAGAAATATTCCTTTTTATAGGACCACCTAATATGAGGACAATAACACCGGCTTATACTAAAGATGTTGCGAATGTCGAATGCGAATGCGAAAATTCATTTAAACAAGAATCAAATAATTTAAGCCCCATGCAAATTATCTTGAGAACAGAAGATCGTAGATCCATCGTGTTTGCGCTCATTTGAAAATACACGAGGCCTTCATTTCGGCTCTATCAGATTCCTCTGCAACCACTCAAATTTTATCAAAACATTCTTAGGATGATCGTATATTTTTTGCGAATATTCAAAAACAATTGAATGGTTACATCCCTAGTTCCTAATATTGATATTAGAACAGCTGCCAGTTTAATGATCTGTTATCATTTTAATTCAAATTTGAATTTTTATTAGCAGTTGTGTGTAAATTATATAACAATCGATATTGACGGTATCAATGTAAATTAACCCAAAATTTGTTTTTTCTATATAAAATGATTTATCAAAACTGGTAATATATTATAAATTACTGTAAAATATTCAATTTTATATGACTACTTAGTATGACGTTAATAACAAACGTTTTTACTAGGGATGTTACCAATGTCGACTTTTTCTTCGGATACTCACGAAAGCGAATTTGAATATTCAATTTGAACATTTTAAACGAAAAATTCAGGGTTTTTCCTGAAATGTCAGCTTCATCTAGCTGGTTCGTCCCCCACAAACTATCTTAAAAACGGATAGCATACCCATCGTGTTGAAAGAGGGATATGATAAGGCCTTTATTTTGACTGACAGATTTTTTTCTACATCAACTATTTTTTTTTTCAAAATATTTGCAACACTTCTTGCGAATAAGAATGCGAATTTTATTATTGGTTACGTCACTAGTTCCTAATATTTTTTATTAAAACAGCTGCCAGCTTCATGGATATTATTTGTACATTTTGTATGTACTTAACACTACATTGATAGAATCAATGCTGATATAAATTAACACATGATTGGGGCCAAAAAATTTTTTTCATCAAAAAAGAAAAGTTCCGAATTTAATTTGTCCTTCAATAACTTATGGAAACCATAACAATACCAGTTTCATAATTGAATATGAACAATACAGGGAACGATTGCAGGTATCAATTATAAGGGAACTGTAGAGGGGTGCCTTTATCTGACAGATGCGAGATCTCCCCTATTAGTGATCCTGCTGGGCCGACTTAAGCCTCATTGCAATCTCGTCTCACTGAATTACATATCTCCAGCATATTTGAGCTGTATTTTTGTTTTTCTCAAGAACTATTTTTACCGTTTTATAACTTTAAATAAATAAAACTAGACAGTGCAATAATAGAATTGGAATGAAAACATTTGAACATGCGGTGTGTCGTAGGGATGTTGCGAATGTAGGTTTTTGGATTTTGCGAATGCGAAAGTTGACCTTGTAGAGACGCAATTGCACGCATGCACTTTTTATGCAAGCAGCAATATATAAGTGCAGTGCGTAGCGCGACTTTCCAGTCGTTCCGTAATCAGCAAAGCGTACACTCGCGTCCACACATTATTGTAATCATATTCATTATTATTGTATATTGTAAAGTAATATATAAAGAGATACTCTTCCCGTTATAAGAGATACCCTAAAGTGGTGACCCCGACGTGATATGAACACGCAACCTTCTTAGAAAGAAAGAAAGAAAAAGCTTTTATTCAACACGTAGAGGACATTCATATTATTATAACATTTAAACAGTGTAATACCTACATATACAAGATAAAAAAAAGTTAAAAAATAATATAAAACCGAACAAGATAGAGGCTTGTGCTCAGTGGCGTGCAAATAGGTTTCATTCAGCTCAGCAAAATAGAAAGTTCAAGGTTTTTTTATTGACAAGCCAGCTGCATCTTACTAGTGATTTTAATATATAGGTACTATAAAATAGGTGACTTATATTTACCACAACGATATCTGTTAATAAATTATTTTCATTTCATCTATGAGGATGAGAAGAATGAAAATGCAATTTCTCCCCATCACCTAATAATTATCTCCAGAACGGAAGGACGCGGACCCATCGAGTTTGGTCTCATTTTAAAGGGTAGATAGGCCTTTACTTTGACTCATACAACATTTTTGTCAAAACATTCGCATACCATTCAAAGACATGCGAATGCGCTACCTACGACCTAACTTTAAGGACCCTCCTCATGCCTCGTTTGAAGAAGGACAAGTCATAGCGCTCAGGGAATACCGAGGAGGGGAGCTCATTCCATAGCCGGATGGTGCGTGGCAAAAAAGTGTTCTTGAAACGAACCGTGGATGACCGTGGTGGTTCCATATAGTAGGGATGAACTCCACCTCGTACGTATACAAACAGTATACGTACTGTACAACAATGTAAATAAAACTACTAAATTAATTTTAAACGTTATTTATTGAAAACCTTCTCATGATATTTACGAATACAATATATTTTTTAATACATTATTAACTGAAATTCACAACAATGTAAGTTAACGGCATTTTAATCATACAACGATAGTACAGACTTTTCAATTTTGTTTTTAGAATTTCCAGGTTTCGTTTTACCACCCCCATCGCCCCGTAGATATATTGGTTTCTGATTATGCAGCAGTACTGCCTATAGATGACAAGCTACTTTGTAAATCATTAACAATTGAGGACACCTGAAAAAAAACATGAAATAAATTAAATTATACAATAGTTTATTGGTGCTTTAGTAGTTTTACCTTTCCAGTGACGACATGATTTCAATACAAAATAATTAGCTTAGTTATTTTTACTTAAACTCGATAGGGAAGGAAGCTAATATTAAAATATTTTTTTCGTAAACCATCGCTCCTATTTTCAATGAAATATTTGTCACTATCAAGCAAATTGAAGATCATTAAATAAATCACTTAAATTGTTCACATAGGTATTAATTTCAAAAAGAATAAAAGTTTTCAAGTTCCCTTAAAATTGCTGTTTTTTGCTTTTTAATTGAATATTACAATTTTGTTACAATTTTGACCTAAAACGAATGCTTCATTCCTACTTAGTGCAGTCATCTAGAAAATCACTAATCGCATAATAAGCTTTACTGCACAAACGATTTTTCACAACTTTTTAAATGTATGCATATTTAGTCTTTGAACGTTAGGTGGAATCTTGGTTAATCTGTTTTTATCTATTTTAGCTCTATCAGATTCCTTTACAACCACTCAATATGAACAATACAGGGTAGGTTAATTGTTGGTGTCAATAATATGGAAACTGCAGAGGGAGGATCGAACATATGCGAGATCTGAAATAATCTCACCTTAATTATTGTTATAGATTTATAAGTTTTCTATCGTATACTGAACGTATACAATAATAATAATATGTGTAAAATCTTACTCTTTAAGTAAAAGACCTTCTAAATGAGTTTTTTTTTATTGCCATGTAGGCAGATGAGCCAACGGCCCACCTGATAGTAAGTGGTTACCGTCGCTCATGAACCTCTGCAACATGACACTGAGGGGTCGCTACCTACGACCTAACCTAAGGACCCTCGTCAAGTCTCGTTTTAAGAAGGACAAGTCATAGCGCTCAGGGAATACCGAGAAGGGGAGCTCATTCCATAGCCGGATGATGCGATTGCGAGATTTGCGTCATTGTAACGTACGTATACTGTTTTGGTTTATCAAAATAACCCCGGTCTTCCCTTGCCAACTTATTAAAACAATGTAAAAAAAAACTAGTAAATTAATTTGAAATGTTATTTAATGAAAACCTTCTCATGATATTTACGAATACAATATATTTTTAATACATTCTTAACTGAAATTTACAACAATGTAAGTTAACGGCATTTTAATCATACAACGATAGCACAGGTTTTTCAATTTTAATTTTTAGAATTTCCAGGTTTCGCTTTACCACCCCCATCGCCCCGTAGATATATTGGTTTCTGATTATGAAGCACTACCTCCATATAACAAGGCAGCTTGTAAATTATTAGCAACTGAGGACGCCTGAAAAAAAAAAACATGAAATAAATTAAATTATACAATAGTCTATTGGTGCTTTAGTATTTTTACCTTTCCAGTGACGACATGATTTCAATACAAAATAATTAGCTTAGTTATTTTTACTTATACTCGATAGGGAAGGAAGCTAATATTAAAATATATTTTCGTAAATCATCGCTCCTATTTTCAATGAAATATTTGTCACTATCAAGCAAATTGAAGATCATTAAATAAATCACTTAAATTGTTCACATAGGTATTAATTTCAAAAAGAATAAAAGTTCCCTTAAAATTGCTATGTTCTTACCAAAATGAAGGCGAAGATGATTGCTCGTTTGTAACTCATTGTTGCGAAGTTAAACAACACTGGTAATAATTAGTTAGAAACATTCCATTTTATAGGAGCACCTAATATGAGGACAATAACACCGGCTTATACTAGAGATGTTGCGAATGTCGAATGCGAATGCGAAAATTCATTTAAACAAAAATCAAATAATTTAAGCCCCATGCAAATTATCTTGAGAACAGAAGATCGTAGATCCATCGTGTTTGCGCTCATTTGAAAATACACGACGACGCCTTCATTTCGGCTCTATCAGATTCCTCTGCAACCACTCAAATTTTATAAAAACATTCTTAGGATGATCGTATTCGCAGAAGCAGGTGGCGGGGGCTGAGAGAGAGAGGCTATATGCCACTCTCAACTTACCAACCCGCCGCCGTCGGGCAGGGGGCCGGGACCGGGATCTCGCCCGGATTCTGGCCACCTGAGAGTTTCGGGTCCCCAACGCATGTGAGTGCGAGCGGGGACCCAAAAAGGTGCCGTGTCTCGCTCAGCACGCCCTTAGCGTAAGAGCATCTCCGGGGGATGGTAGACCGCGCTCCCCGACCCACGCTGGTTCTGACCCAGCGGGGTATTCCGCGGGAGGGTGACACGCGGTCCCATCTTGGCGGGCTTCGGAAAGCCCGCCGACCGAGAGAGCCGGTGGCCGTATTCGCCGGCGGCTACCGGTTCGGCGTCCGGGGACGGAGCGACGGGAAAGAATGCCTTGGGCGTAACGCGTCGCGCCGTCCGGGTCCCTCCAAACCCCGTGCTGGGTTCTGGCCTCAGCCGGGGTTCGGACGCTGAGTGTGAGCGGTTGGAGGTTACGTACGGTTAGGTACGGTTCAACTCCCACATACATATAGGGCGGGCGGGGATCTGGTGATTTCCTCCAACTAAAAAAAAAAAAAGGATGATCGTATATTTTTTGCGAATATTCAAAAACAATTGAATGGTTACATCCCTAGTTCCTAATATTGATATTAGAACAGCTGCCAGTTTAATGAACTGTTATCATTTTAATTCAAATTTGAATTTTTATTAGCAGTTGTGTGTAAAATGTGTGAATGATATAACAATCGATATTGACGGTATCAATGTTATGTAAATGAACCCAAAATTTGTTTTTTCACATACATGGTAACATAAATTAGTCTAAAATATTTAATTTTATACGACTAGAAGTCGTACTAGTAGGACGTTAGGAACAAACGTTTTTATTAGGGATATTACCAATCTCGACTTTTTCTTCGGATACTCACGAACGCGAATTTGAATAATAATATTCATTTTGGACATTTTAAACGAAAAATTTAAGGTTCTGCCTGAAATGTCAGCTTCATCTAGCTGGTTCACCCCCACAGACTATCTTCAAAACGGATAGTAAACCCATCGTGTTGAAAGAGTATGATGAGGTATTTATTTTGACTCTGTCTGATTTCTTCTACATCCACTCAAATTTTGTCAAAACATTCGCATAACATTCAAAGACATGCGAATGCATCGTTACATCCCTAGTGTGTAGTAGATGTTGTTATTATAGCTAATGTTACTTTAACTTCAAAACATCATTTCTATAAAGTACTAGCTGCCCCGCGCAACTTCGTCTGCGCCAATCTCAATTAAATGTCAACTATTCGATTTTTTCTCGCTGTAAATACCAACCTTGAACTTCATCGAAAATTTAAAAAAACAACTATTTCTAAAATAAATATAGCCTGAGTTACTCCTTATAACTTAGTTATAACATAAACTATCAGCCATTGAAAGTTAGCCCGTCCGAATCGGTCTAGCCATTCCAGAGATTAGCCAGAACAAACAGACAGTGGCCACCTTCCAGCTCCATCATCAGACCCTGACATTCATCTTATACGCAAAGAAATCATCAAGACGCTTCATTAGAGTCTAAACGCGATGAGGTTATCTTGCTTATTGACAGAGTTCCCATAGCCACCTTCCAGCTCCATCATCAGACCTTGACATTCATCCTCTACGCAAAGATCTCATTAGGACGCTTCTAATCACTGCGAAGCAAACACTAACGGGGAAACTGTACACTCTTGAGTTTGAACCGAAAGTTATGAGATATGAGAAGAATGCATGGTATAAATAAAGCCTCGCCTAATCCTCATCCCGTTTTTTTTTAGTTGAAGAATATGTGGAAGTTGAACCGCACTAAAACCTCCAACCGCTTACACAGAGGGTCTGAAGCACAGCTGAAGACAGAACCCAGCACGTGATTATGCGACGCGTTACGTACTACAGCACTCTTTCCCGTCGCGAAAGCCTCAACCCGAAAGAATTTCTAACTTTAAGGCAGCAGGCAAGTTGAGATGACTTTAAGGCAGCAGTTACACAACTTCGGGGATAGGTTCAGAAGAAGCATAATTGGGACACCGACCTTCAGCTTGATGGTATGCACTGGAAGTACACTTGATGATAGAGAGTTCAGAAATTTCACAGAATAATGTGTCATCTTGCATAACGACGTGTGATTTTTTTAAATCCTCTCAATTTCGGAAAGAATGCATTCGTTACGTCCTTATCACTTTTGGGTGGCAAAATGCCCGCTCGCACACCCAAGAATTCTGCTGATGTTGTAGTACACACAGTGCCAGGTACGATGGGACCTTGCACCGGTTTCAAGTCCGCGGTGTTCCACGACCTCTCCTCTGGAATATCGGGTACGACTGAGTGCTGAGAGGTGCTCTCGTCTCGGGTCTTAGCGTCATTTGTTACGCAGACGACACGTTGGTTGTGGCCCAGAAGGATGACTACAGAGAGTCTGCCCGTCTAGCCACAGCGGGTGTGGCCCTCGTTGCCGGCATAATTAGGAGGTTGGGCTCGATGTGGCGCTAAATAAACCCCAGGCCCTCGCAGGTTCCACGGGTCTGGGGCGTCGCCACCGGTCGATGCCTACATTATGTTGGAGTTATTCGGATTGAGGTCAGGGTGCTTAAGTACCTCGACCGGCTCGACTTCTGCGAGTCCACCATCTCGGAAGAGAGCGGCAGGGCATGTGAAACTGAGTTCTTTTCTCCACGCAGGAATTCGCCGTCATCGATCAGGGCGCTGAAACTGAAATTTCGCTCGGAATTTGTCTCTCTAAGAGATTTGGGTTCTCAACGCTACCCAGCGTGCGGGGTTCCAAGAAGGTGTCGTGTCTCGCTAAGCACGCACCTTGCGTTAAGGCAACCATGGGTTGGAAGACCGCACTCTCCGATCCACACTGGTATGACCCAGCATCCCGTGGGAGGGTGAGACGCGGTCCCGCTTCAGAAAGCCCGCTGACCGTGAGAGCCGGTGGCTGTATCACCGGTGGCTGCCAGTTCGGAGTTCAGGGGCGGCGCGATGGAAAATTTGTGCCGTAGTGCGTAAAACATCGCGCCGTCCCGCATTACCCCGTGCTGGGGTCTGGTTCAGCCAGGATTCGGACGCTAAGTGTGAGCGATTAGAGGTTTTAGAGCGCTTTAAGTACCACATATCTCAAGCGCAGCGCCGCGATTTCCAGCATTTAAAAAAAAGTATACAGTGAGTTCTTCTAAGCTGGATACAACTCTACCGACAGACTCAGAAGCACCACCTGTCCACCTTTCTCCACGCTAAGATTTAGAAAGAGAACGGAGTATTCTTGTGTATTTATACTACCGCGCGCTGATTCGAGCTCTTAAAATTAGCTAGTTCCTACATCCCACTTTAGTTTAATAAATACATTTATTTATTTGTCTTGCTAATCTCTGAAACGAATTAATTAAACAATTTTAAGCAGAAAATGCCTAACGCCATCTAGTACAATCGAAAATCACTACGTCGCCCACAATGCAATGACATAATCAAATTTAAATTATTTATATCGAAAAAGTGCTTCTATACGTAATTCGATATAATTCTCATAGATGGCGTTGCTTTAAAATCGTCTTAAAAATTGAAAATATCGTTTTTCTGACACGTATTCGAACTAATTTTGCTGTACAAACCATCCTTGAACTACAACGAACATTTAAAAAAAAGAATTGGCCAAATCGGTCCAGGCGTTCTGGAGTTATAGCGTCAGGGAGGAAAACCGGACTTATTTTTATATAGTAGATTTAAAACGTTAACATAATATTCTCAGTTTTAGTTTTCTATATTATTGGAACGAAGTTCCTTATCGCGCTTTGTGAAAGGGGGCTATACGGAAAAAAATCTTACGACAAGATGTCACGACACTTTTTTTGTTTTAGATGATTATCGCTAGATGGCGCTGTGATTAAAATCTTTTAAAACACAGGCCTTACAGCGCGTTACGTTAGGAAAAAATATAAGATATCTTTTAATCGATGGGAACTTTGTTCTATTCGGGTGTCCCATGACACCTCTCAAGTTTTTTTAAAGGTATACTAAGCACAGTGTTTCTGTATTTTTCCTCAAAATATAATTAAAGAGAGTCTTATTAACAAACCTATTACCAGAACATCTTTACATTCATACTTATACTAAAAGCAATAGAAAAAATAAAAATTCTGAATTCGTCGAGGCATTAAACAGTGTCCTAATTGCTTGTCAAAACACGACTGTGTAAAGGCAAAAGCAAGCATTATTTGTTTCCCTTCATTATGGATCAAAGACACGTCGGCTTAATGTACAACCTTATTACTTTTCCTCCCCTCATATTTACTTGAAACGTGCATTAAAGCGTATTTTATTTATGGAGTTCCAAAAACAACGAGAAACTAAGGATTTTCCGGGAATGTATTTTGTTGTGTTGTCGATGTTATAGGGATTAAGGAAGACGTGTTACTAACGCTTGTACTACATATTTGCTGTTACACTATAATTACTTAACATCATGTAGGCATTGACACAGTCATTATAGAGGCTATAAGACTTGCTTAGCTATAAATCTTAGGTATGAAACATTGTGTTCAAAAAAAAATTGAATGAAAACAGTAATTGAACACATCGTTACATTTTCACGCATTTTCAACGGGTTCTTACCACGATATTTAATTAATTGAGTTGTCTCGATATTTCATATATCAAGAGAAGACTTCTCGTGATCATGACGTTTGCAACAACGTTGAAATATGAAAGTATTGTATGCATGAAAGTATTATAGAAAACCGCAAGTGTCTGAATAAATTTACATCGTTACATATTATAAAAGATGTACAATAGGGACATTCCGTCATCTACCTTTTAGCATCGCTCTACAGCCGCAGGGGTATTGCTCATTTTTACTTGGAACCGCTGCGTTCATCCTCGGTCCGGTTCGAAAAATCTTTTTTGACCCGTACATTCCAAATTAACGCTTCAAATGAGGTTTAAGAAAAGTTCTATATGGGTAGGTGATAGATAACGGCCCCTCACTGCCCTGACATTGCAGAGATTTATGAGCGACGGTAGCCGCTTGTAACACCCAATGTAAGCTCATTTTTCTATCTTGCAAAAAAAAACCTAAATCTACAACTAGCATTAGATAAGCTTCGAATACTATGCCTCTTAACGGAGAAGCCCAGTACTAATGGGTTACTACATCAAGTCTGAACATCTTAAATACAATTTACATAATTAAAAAAATACTCTTGAACTCAAAGAATCTTATAACATATTCATTAAGATCACATTAGACATTCATATGGTATGCAAAGTGGGCTGGAGTCACGGCCAACTTGCTGCCGAGCAAGACTCGCAAAACTCCATTTATATGGTAATCTTAAATAAATGTCATTCGAATGTCTTATATTATGATTTGTTAAGGATCTTATTCTGATGAGGATCGCTCTTTGAGAATGTATTTGATGTTGTTAGATTTTAAGTTAACTTTTCTAGTTTACTTGGTGTAAAATGCCGAGCTGGTTAATCAGAACCTCACAATAGGGTGGTTAGTTCGCCTGACTATACAAAACATTATATTTTTAAACATGATATCTATCTTATTTATTTATTTATTAAACTTTATGCACATAAATGGTACAATGGCGGACTTAATGCCTAAGGCATTCTCTACCAGTCAACCAAAGGTGGTGTAGAGAAAACTATGTTAGGTGCTCAATTTCAATTTCAATCAATTCTTAACCTTCAATCTTATCTTTTATTTAATTAATTCTTTTAATTTAATATTCAATTCTTAACCGAAATATCCCGATTGATTATCAATTGTTTACTCCTAGCATGAATTATTTTATCGTCTCAAACTATCAATATTCCAAAACTAACTCTAGAAAAAACTACCAGTTCTTCATCAATTTGGCAAACATCACGCCAAACGTAAGATCCGGAATACTTAACTAAACTTGTCACATAAATTAGTCGAAGATCGTAATAAAACATGTGAAATTCGAGAACTCACGAAGGATCTATATCCCAAACTTACGAGTCTGATGCAAATAGCAATTTTAGCATAATGTAATGGTGCGTTTCCATATTGGCTCGCCAACTTCCAACTTGCTAACATCCAACATTTACAAAACAAATGACGGTGACGGCGGACTAATATGAAAGCTGGAAGTTGGCAAGCCAATATGGAAACGCGGCATAAGACTTTTATTGTACTCTGGAGACTTGTTAACATAAAATATTGGTAGGCAATGGTAAATTCTATAACTTAGTATGTTTAGAATTCGGATCGAAAAGGTAATGCTATCTGTATTTACTATGTATAAACCGTACGGTGGTACCCAGAGGGATATTATTGTAACTCATGAAAAACTAGAGTGATATGGAGTAATGTGTTTACTGTAACAATCCATTACCGCTCACTGCTGAGCTCAGGTCTCCTCCAAAGAGGGGTTAGGCATAGTCCACCACGCTTGCCTAATGCGGATTGGGGACTTCACATATTTTGAAAGGATTTTAAGAACCCTTTCCGACATGCAGGTTTCCTCACGATGTTTTCCTTCACCGTTTTTTAGCCAGTGGTGTTGTGAAAAATTGCACATAAATCTTTTTCATATTAAGATTTAGAGGTACAAGCCAGCCGGTTTTGAACCCGCGATCTCCCGTACGGAAGGCAAGCGCTTCAACCACTAGGCCACCACGACTATACAAATGTGTGACTATACTCAATGTGTTTATTATTCATGTATTTAATTCAACGTCATATTTTAAAAATATTTTTACAAATTCTTCATAGAACACGTTCACTTCAAACACTTCCAACCCAAAATAAACAGTCTGGCTGAGTAAATGCCTGCGTAAATTACCAACTTGAAAAACCTACTTCAAAATTTAAATGCATCTCCAAACACAAAGCATTTGTCTTTCTAACTACATAATGTGCCCACAGATGTCCATCGCACTACTGCAGACAGTTGCCACGTGTCTCAACACACGCCATATTGTTCTGTTGTTTTGAAATGGGCCGGATTCAGGAGTTAGGCTTGGGGGTTAAATGACCACATAATATTATTGAAATTAATAAAAATAATTAATTGTTTTCGGTGTACAGTATTTTATGTATTCCTTTATTATTTGGTCAAATTAACGGGATAAAATATATAAAAAAAACTTGAGAAGTGTCAAGGGACACCCGGATGAAACGAAGTTCAGAAGAGAGAGAGAGACAGACGTTTTAAACTAACAAATTTTTATAACGAAAATAAAATATTTTGATCACAGCGCCATCTAGCATTAATCATATAAAACAAAATAAGGAATTGTTTTAAAAGATTTTATCCAAGCGCCATCTAGCGATACTCATGTAAAACAAAAAAAGTGCCGTGCCAACTTTTTCATAAGAATTTCCGTCTAGCCCCCTTTCGATAACGCGCGATAAGGAACTTCGTTCCAATAGGTAAAAGTGAAGTAAATATATAGAAAAGCAATCACAAATGCAACATAAATTGAACGTCCAAAAATGAAAGAAGAAAAACTCGTGGTACTTCACGTTTTTAAATAGAAATTATTAGTATTACTACAAAGGAATTCAACTCCAAAAGTCTGCTCCAAATGCTCTAAACTCCTTAATCTCCTACACATCTTGTAATTAATAACCATATTACGCGAATTCTTTATTAAAATACCTCAAGACCTCACCAGAGTCCGGTTGACGAGGGTTAAGTACCTCCTTAATACGGGCCCTAACAGACGCGCCATCCAAAGCTACCTGACTCCAACTAAATGGCTTTTGTTTTCAGTATAAATTCCACTTTGCTTGTTTAGTTTTCAGACCCGTTGTTTAAATCTCAATGCTTTGCGACAGCGATGTTTTTCGATGCAGCAAATGAAATGTATATAGTTATAATGGGCTACTGAGGGATTCGCGATGTTTTACAAAGAGTTTTTGTACTCTAAACTTTAAAAGTAATATATCTAGTATTTTAAAAGTAATACATTTTCTTACATTCTGGTGCTAGGAATAAGAAACTATTTCAATCGAGGAGTCGTTTAAATAGGCCGTAGCAACATGTCATAGTATAAGCCTTAACGACTTTGTTCAAAGTTTAACAACATATCCTATCAGTATAGTAGAAAATATTCGATGTCCTATAAACCTATTTAAAAATAGGTAGCTTTAAAAATGTAATCCAGAAAGCATTTTATTCCAACTTTGGTCTGTAACTTCTTGAAACAACAAGATTACGATGTCAATTTACTCTGTCGATTTAGTTGAAGTAAGTCGTAAAATCTTGTATCCAGTTACAAACAGAATTGGTTCCCAATGAGAGCAATTAAATAAATGCGCTAGAACTAGTTACTTGGAACGACGCGTGCTGAGCCCAACAGATAGCCTATAAAACTAATGCCGCGTTTACTACGACTTAGAGTATTGTAACTACTGTATATTTAAATATTTTTTTTAGTAGAAGAAAATAGTCATAGGTACCACTGGGAAACAAACTGCACTGAAACTTCCTGCCGCTCACACTCATTTTTTTAATTTTTTTTATTGCATGATAGATAAACGAGCCTACGGCCCACCTGATGGTAAGCGGTCACCGTCGCTCATGAACCTCTGCAATGCCAGGGCAATGTGGGGCTATTATCTATCGCCTACCGATACAGGACTTTTCTTAAACCTCGTTTAAAGAGGGACATGTCATAGCTCATGCTGAGGTCAGAACATGGTTTTGTGAACGATGACGCGATGCTTGGCGAAGGCCCACTAATTCCATCATGATCGCTAGAGTAAACTTATCAAGCAGTTTGAGGTGTAACGCAATTAAAAAATCCAGTGAATGGTGATGATTTTATAGAAGCTACTAGTAAACAGAGGACGAGAAAAACTTATGCTCAGTACGTTAGAAGTAGTGGACAAAATGTAGACTAGAAATATCTAGTAATAAGTAGAAGACCTCAATTATTAATCTAGTTACTTTTGTTAAGTGTTTCTAAAGCGAACGTAAACATCCTGGTATTTTCACATATTTATAATAGGTTGTCAAATATCTCCCTTCCGCCTTTTTGTCTTTTGAATTTCGCGGCTATGTACAACACGCTACAGAGCTCGTATCTGGCAATACTATACATAATTTGAAAGGTCTTGACATAACCTACAAAACGACGCTATGCATGATTAGTTTGCACACTTTTTATAAAGCATTGAATGTAGAGCAATAATAATATTTTATTATGACAACAAAAACTGCGTATGAATGAAAGTCACTAAACCGACAACTAATACTCTAGTAATGATTACAGAAGTAAACGAAGCACAAAGTGTTTAAGTACTCAGCCAATGAAATTACTAAGCGTAATTGGCTCAAAGCTTTTATCCAGTTTGTGCAAGTAATACATTATTGTAAACATCAGTAAAGGTAGCATGAAAGGAATTCTATACCATATGGTGTAAGGTTCAAAATTATATGAGAAGTAACATTAGAGCGTTAATATTTTTCTTAATTAAGTACTTATGCCTTTACAGGCTGATGCTTATTTAAACAAGGATCCAAACTTATCACCATTTTTATTCATTACCATTTTTTTAATTTGATTTAGAAACTTTTAACATAATATAAAGGTTGTCAAATATCTCCCTTCCGCCTTTTTCGCGGCTGTGTACAACGCTACAGAGCTCGTATCTGGCAATACTATACATAATTTGAAAGGTCTTGATATAACCTACAATACTTGTGAAAAGTGGCTGTCCGAGTTCTTCGCAAATAAGGAGGGGGCTTCTACGAGAAAGGTATTATGAAGTTGTCGTCTAGATGGAAACAGATTATCGAACAAAACGGCGCATATTTGAACTAAATCCGATCACTGTAACACTTTTTATAAAGCATTGAATAAAGAGCAAAAAAGCGGAAGGGAGATATTTGACAACCTAATATTATACTGACATAGACATTATGTAAGTACTAAATACGTATATAGTGTTTTATCATTTTTTGTTCGTTTAGTTACAATATCATTCTATAATCCTCTTCTTTTTTGTAACAATTTGTAAAATTAATTGAACTTGTTTTGTTGAGAGAACATTGGCTTAGGTAGCACAGTAGTTCTACTTTTGAGACCTGTTTTGTAACCAAAATTTGTACTGTTTGTAGTCCAAAGAGAAGATATTTATTCCAGTAAGCACCATACACAGCAAAAGATAAATACACTCGACAAAAAACCGCTCATATCTCTATCCTGTTTATCACACAAAAAGTCAAAGAGCTTCCCCAAAAACCTAAAGAGGGTACCTATTATTCCTCAATGATTTAACGTCTCAAAGTAAAAGATAATGAGAGGACACGACAAAAAAGGCAAAAACACACGACGTCTGAGATATCCTTAAACGTTTGTCTTCTCGCTATATAAAGAGTCTTTGTTCAGAGAGTGAATGCAATTTAGTCTTCGAAGATTGCTTCACTTTGTACACCTATTTAATTGAACGGCACTGATTAAGCTGTCTTTTGTATGGACTAGTTCTTTTAGGGACCCGATGTATTTTAGTACATTTTAGTAGGGAAAGGACGGGCAATGTGGATATGTTAATTTAAAAATATTTATTATAATCATTTTTATTCGTTGCTTTGGTTAATAATTCTTTGGGTCATTAACGTTTATAATTAAAGTTAAATGGAAATAAAAAAATTCTTCTTCAAAATCGAAAAAAAAAGTCAACATTATCCGCTTTGCCCTACCAGGGCGGGCAAAACGAATACCCAGGTCACGCAAAACGAATACTGATTAGAAATTTAAATTAAATGCATTTTAATCAAAGCAATCGTCGCAAAAATATGAACCACGTCTCGAGTATGAAGAACTTCACCTTAGTAAGAACTAGCCGACCTGTGTCATTTACGTTACAGACTAAAATTTTGATACAGATTTTCGATATAAGAGTAATAAAAATGTGTTAATATGCATCACAATAACAACTTCTAAGTTTATCAGTGGTTCTCGATTGCGTAGTTATAAAGTTTTAGGCATACAAGTAGACAGACAGCGGAAGGCAATTATCTTATACTGATCATATGGAGGGATTAGTAATCATATCCAAATGACCTGGCTTGTATTATATGAAGGATTCCTGCACCCGTGATACAGTTTTTACTAGTACGGGCTCAGACGTTCCTTCCCACTATAAGCTTACCATGTAACGTCGGTTCAATTTGGTTCACCTTTGTTAGTCTATGTGGGAAATTTATATTTAATACTTATTACTGATCAATAAATATTTTTTTCATTTTTTTTCATATCAGTAGCATTGAAAAATCACCCTTTTGTGCAATGATTTCATGTAATTTAAATACCCGCTTTAAAAGTAATCGGTAATTTAAAACTTAAAATTTTCTGCCATAGTCGTCTTGCCTCCTCCTATACTGCCGTCCATCGATTAAACGTAAATATTAAAACGTTGAAAACAAAACAAGCTTCGATGTTATGCTAATATATTCAAGAGCAGACGATCCCAGACGCCTCGGCTTACGCCTCAGGTATTAGGGAGCGTTATCAGGTACTATGCAATTTATCCGTCTATTCGTCGAGGGGAAAGAGTAATTGCAATTTGGAAGTTTGGTGATAAGGCGACCTGATAAGAGTGCTGTTTTGGTTTTGCGATTCTGGAATTAAGAGTATAGGAGTAAGGGTGTGACCAAACTTGAAGCTTATGTTGAAGAGTAAAACTTTTAGTATGGGATATTCAAGAACGTTCAGTATTCTCTTTTAGAATGGAATTATCTGTTATTACAGAAAACACACTTGATGGTAAAAAGTTACCGTCGCTCATGAGCTATTTCAATGCCTGAACATTCAGGAGTAGGTAGTTATTTATCACATAAGTTAAGTTAAGTTTAAAAATGCCTTCAACCAATTTTTTATTGCTAGAATCAACGGTGTATATATTTTATAGAATCTATAAAATATACACACCGTTGATGATAAATCATAATTTGCTTAAAATACGTATTCTTGCTTAAATTCAAATCCATTTTCCCTTTATTTCAGTCCTACATATATTACAAGCATCCCACGAATGTCGTTTCCTGTACCTAATCCTCGCTCCGAAGCACAATGCACATCGTTGGATGCACGAGGTTTATTCCACAGATATTAGTTCGGAACGTGGTCATAACTTACGATGCTCTGACGCTGTCTATGCCACGTGTGAATATTGGCTGCTAAAATGGCGCTTTTGAAAGAGGTTATTATTTTACAAGCTTTAAATTAATTTGCACTGGATATAACTATGTATGTAACTTTGTAAGTTCATTTGACAAACTTTCCAGTTTCCGATTGAACAGACATTTTGCACGCCGATGGATATCGCGTAACAATGCAATAATATGACAAAATGGCGCTGATCTGATGATGGATTCCAAAGGTACGGATAGGCACTGTTGTGCTAAATAAGATAGACCCGTCGTGTTTGGGTTCGTTTTACTTGTATTAGCTAGCACTCTACTGGATTTTTGAACTCATTGAAGGAGGCTTTTTCGTATATGTTATGCTCATAACAGGCACTTTGTAGACAAATTCAATATGATAAGTGTTATTGTTTAATGTTTTTTTTTTCTTTTTATTGTTTTGTACCATTTTTGCCACAAATAAAGGATATCTATCTATCTATCTATAATCTTGAAAATATATATTTTTTTCTATTATACGTTCAGACAAACGTAATTACCTAACCTTAGTATATTAGAAGAGAACTGAATAGAATCCTTATAACAATAAGCTATACTTGCATTTTGTACATAGGTTGTGACCTCACAGTGAACCTATTTACCCAATGGTGGACCTTAAGTCACAAGGCACTAACAAAAACTTTCAGGAAGATCAAAAATATGAATAAATTATTTTATATCCAAGCGCCATTTTAGTTGTTCACACCAGCACGTTTGTGTGCAGACTTTATTAGCGTGGTCTCAACAAATAGCAGAGCTGTGTCATACCGTACTCAGCATTGAACTCAAACTTAATAATTATAACCTTATTATACACTATTTTCCAGTTTATAACTCAAATTTAAATGGTTATTGTCTGTGAGTTAGTGTCTTGGGACAAAGTTGATTTTGAAACTGATGGAACACTCATTTAATTTGAAATATGCCAAAGCAACCTATGTTTCTTATTTGTTTTACCAGCAAGTAAGTAGTTGTTTAAAGATTCACGGTTATCGACAGCATTTTCATGCCTAATTAATGGGTTACTACTATTTTGATAAATTGAGTGATCTTAACATTTCCACGTTGTTTCAAACGTTATGATTACCAGGAGACAGGATGAAGTAAAAAAGATTACAGAAAACTTTACCATATACATTATTTACTTAGAGTTCTCAACCGCGTGAGATATTTTAGGTAGTAAGAAATAGCAGAATTTACATGTAAAATGTGATGATATGGCGAATATACTACACTAGAACAAACTAAATCCCTCTTTGAGAAGCTTAAACGAGGCCATTAAATTACTCACGGTACTACAATGTCTGATCTTTTCAGTCCGCACGATATCTGAAGATCACACACATCGTTTGCTTATAGAATAGTTTCAAACTGTCTATCTGTACTACTCGGCCTTATTCACCCTCTATTAGGTGTTCGTAATTTCAAGTGGTGAAAACCCAAGAATCTCAAATTGTACAAACAATTGTGTTCGTTGAATATACTCTATCGGATTAGTATTTGTCCGAATCAAGGAGTTTGCTATTGTAAAGATAAACGCACATTTAAGCGGGCGACAACTATTGTACGTTTTGTGAAAATTGTCAGTTTGCTTCTAAATGTGGATCCAAACGGATAATCCTGTTACGTCTAAATGTGAAGTCCAAAATATTAGCAAATTATGAAATTCACTCAGCCATGGTCATTTAGACATATTGTTTGAATGCATTGAGCGTAGATCAGTGGACACTAAGCCTCCTAATGTTTCCAACTGGATTAGTACAAATTAGGAATTATTTGTTTGTAAATGGATTGGGTATTTTCATTTGAATTGAGAGGGTCTTTTTACATAACTAATTAAATAAAGGCTAATTAATTATTTGAATCTTTGAAGTTTCATTTCGAAGAATAGTAAAGTGAAAGCTTTTTCATACTAGCTATGATAAACGAACTAGAAAGTTAGAATAATAGACGTCACCTAAGAGCACTGACATACGAGATGACAATTAGCAACCCATTAGTGTCGTTTTTACCTCAGTAAATGGAAGCCTTAAAGGCCTACCAGATGTTATGGAGGAACTACCGATTATTTCTATAGCTCTTAACTATGAAACAACCACCTCTAACTCAACAAAACTTGAGAGGTGTCTTGAAGGGACACCCGGATGGAACGAAGTTCATTCATTATTATTAATAACAAAAAACCAGTATACTCTCAACAAAAATAATCGTCGCGACATCACACTGTTCAATGCAAAATGAAAATATCTGGCTTGCTGTTTATAAGAGAGACAGAGAAACATGCGCACGCCGTAATATAGCAAAAAGTGTCGTGACAACTTTTCGTAAGAATTGTTTTATCTAGCCCCCTTTCATAACGCACGATAAGGAACTTCGTTCCAATAAGACCTCATTTGAGGAGTGATGTTGTCATGTCATTAATAATACCTACCTACTTAACTATACTATATATCTTACCAATTGATTGAGCCAATCGTCCATGCATCAAACATAATACATTCAAACTTGTATCTCCAACACGTGTCTATCGGGGCAGCGCGACGGGAAAGAGTGTCGTGGGCGTAACGCATCGCACCGTCCCTCATAACCCCGTGCTGGGTTCTGGCCTCAGCCGGGGTTTGGACGCTAAGTGTGAGCGGTTGGAGGTTTTAGTGCGGTTCAACTCCCACATATGGGATCCGGTGATTTACTCCAACTAAAAAAAAAAAAAACCACGTGTCTATTCTAGCAAGAATCCCATTCCATTTTCTGCAAATATATTTTCCACACACAGCTATGTTATGTCATTTGGACAACAAAAGAACATCAGAGCTGTATCCTCGCGGAATGCATTAACAAAAGGATCGATAACGACAAACATTCCTGTTGACGAGCCCTAAATGTCATGAGGAATATTTCTATTGTGTCGCTGAGACGATAGTTAATGTAAATTATAGTGTTTATCTTTATGAGATATATTAGAGGTTCTATTGTGTGACCTATTCAGTGCTGTATAGTAGAGATTTAAATTAATGTTAAGTCGTACTAGATGTAAATTCGACGGCAGCAAAGAACAAACAGATATCTACAAAATCGTTAGTTTCCAGGAGAGCGTTTTTTGTGAGAAAGTTTGATAACTTTTACTATAAGAATGCCAGGTTTTTCAAATTTGGAATGTGTAAATAAAATAATGTTTCGCAGCAGATAGCGACATATTTTAAATAAATTATTGTTTTTTTTTCGTATTACTGCAGATGTCTTTTTCTACATCGCATAGAAAAATCAATAAGATGAGTCAACTGCCATGTATTCGTTTCTACGTAAGACTTTTTCCTTAGAAAAGAAGTAAAAAGTGAAGAACGCATCCAGATCGCGAATTATAATTTCACACCATTTCCATCAACATCATACCAATCGAATAAAGAAGGTAAAGAACCTACAGCAAACGTTTTTTCTAACTGATATCTTTGTTTATACTAAGTGGCTTGCTAAATTGTACGACGCACACACGGTTATCCGGTAGATGTGCGGGTGTACTTCGTTTTTTTTCAAAAAAATAGTGTATATGTCTTTATTTACGCAACAAAAAACACATAAAAAAACACTTTTTGTTTGAAAAAAAAATTTTACCAGATAAAATAAAGAATTCTGGATTCAAATATCCATAAGAGTTAAATTCGGCAAAATGCAGATGTGTTCTTGTTCTTTGCTGCCGTCGTAATGTAAAATATTAAATGAAATATAGAAGTGTTTATCTGAAACGCAATTTTCAAAACCGATTCAGAAAATCACTTAACAGTTTTAGTTATACAGGGTGATTTTTTAGTGAGGGTACATATTGAAGGTCATGGTAGCTGATATACGACCAGTAAAAATATTATTACCAAAGAATATGGCTTAATGCCTTAGTAATCGCAACTTAAAAATATCTAAAAATCTTGCAAAATGATGGTTTTTCGACAGCGAGATCACTAGAGGTCGTCAGTCAACACTCTTTTAGCCGAAATTGTTTATATTTGAGGTAGTTTTGTCGAATTTAGATTTAAAAAAAATGTTATTTTACCTATTTTTTTTAATGTTCCGTTTTAGAACAGATTACTCATCACCCTCCTGCAATATGTACCTTCTTTCAAAAATCACCCTGTAAAATCTACAATAGTAGACTATGTCTTGAATCACAAGGTTAACTGTCACAATTACAAAACCATAATAAAGTATTATAGCAAAGAGTGTTTTATGTTGTTTGCTAAAAATACAATTTAAGACTGTTCTTCGTTTAACAATATGAAATTAATACGTCATATAGTTTAAAACACCCTTTACATATTTTTACTTTATAAAGTAAAATATTATTAACACAGCGTCATCAAAATATTACTTAACATAAGAGATGTTAATGCACATGCCGTATCAGCAAGTTTGTAGAGACAAGCGCCCCGAGATAACATTTAAAGCCGCACAATTTGAGCTCGTATTTAACAGTGCTGTGCGCTTGCCAACTCCCGGCAATTACTGGCGACGCTGCTGTTGCGATTTGTTGTGTGGCCGCTTTTACACGGAGAGATCGCATGTTATATAACAGAATTGTGTTTTTTATTAAATAGTTTTATAGTAAAATAAAATTAGATTGTAATCTGTGATTTTGTTTAAAGTTTTAGACAAGCGTAAACGTAGACATGTAGTTTAGTTTATACTTTCAGAGATGACATTTAAAGCCGCACAATTTGAGCTCGTATTTAACAGTGCTGTGCGCTTGTCAACTCCCGGCAATTACAGGCGACGCTGCTGTTGCGATTTGTTGTGTGGCCGCTTTTACACGGACAGATTGCATCTTATATAACAAATTTAGATGTTTTATAAGCAATTGTAACTGTATATTTTTAAAGTTATTTCAAATTTGCCATATAACCTGACTAACCTAACCAATGACCTGATTACTAAGAACAAGAATAATACAAACAACATAAAGGGGGTCAAAGGTTGTAGATATATGGGATGACAGAAGAGAAGACATTGTCATTTTTGGACATATTTTTGTCACAAAAGTTGTCTTTAGAACCCGAAAATCAGATTTTAAAATGAATTTGTTTTAAATCCGTACGTGTGAAACAGTCGTTCGTACAGTACATCTTGGCACACTCGGATTATTATGACATAATTTTAATTAAGAGTTCTGATTTATGATCAGTGTTTATACAAGTAGCGATATAGCAAAAATTTTTTTTTTGGGAATTGGGAAAATGTAATGCTAGTGTCACACGTTTGTGCTATATTATATTGTTTGTGCGAAATACGATATTTCGGGTATTTGCCCACCTCTCACTCCCACCACTGTAACTGCTGTGTAGCCAGGATCCACAGCGGCGACCATCATAATGACTCTGAGCAGTGAAGCCCAGGAACCCGAGGGAAAGTTTACTCGTCTTGTATTCTTATCGTATTCGATACCCTTGGATACTTATCTTTTGTGAGCTTATATAACTCGACGTACTTTTTGGAACGAAATTCCTTATCGCGCGTTATCGAAAGGGGGCTAGACGGAAATTCTTATGAAAAAGTTGTCACGACACTTTTTTTTGTTTTAGATGATTATCGCTAGATGGCTCTGTGATTAAAATCTTTTAAAACAATTGCTTATTTTGTTTTATATGATTAATGCTAGATGGCGCTGTGATCAAAATATTTTATTTAAGTTATAATAATTATAATTATAAAAAAATAAAATTTTATTAAAATTCTCTCACTACTTAATCGCAAGGAACTTCGTTCCATCCGGGTGTCCCTTGACACCTCTCAAGTTTTTTTTAACGGGGAAAGAAAAACGAGTCCACCTAAAATACATAAATTTTCCGTAAAACTTTTGCAGAAATTCAAACTCTTAAACTCTAGTGTAACAATACACGTTTTGTAATTTAATTCTTGCGGCATTTCAACAATGAGTTGACCCAATTCGTTTAAAAATAACTTTAAAATACTAACACAAAAGAAACAACACAAAATGTTTCTCCACAATAAAGGAGCAACGTGGAACAATGAATTCGCTACGAGATTGCTACGAGAAACGGCTCGTAGAGCTTCGCTACGACTGCTACGAGTCTACGAATTATTTCAGCCGTGCTTTTGACGAACACGTTTCGTAAGATTTGTTTTTTATTACTACGTGTTTGAAGTTTGTTCTGGTTGTTACAAAGTAATACGGTTAAATGCATTTATTTCTGTTGTGCTGTATATTTTTCTAGGTAGATAGACAACTAGTTTAGTTTTAGTTCATAAGTAATATTAGTAAGCTTTCTTTATTTTTATTAACATTGTTTTTTTTTAAGGAGAATTCTACTTGTAAACACTTTATTTTTTTTAATTATTCATTTCTGATTAAATCTAGCCAACTTTTTTTTCTCTTTTAAACCAATACGACAGATGTTGTCCTTGAAGGTTACAATTAGTAATGACGTGTATACCTGTAATAGGTACTCATATAAGACCCTATGTTTTAATAATGCTAAGTGTAATTGTATATATATGTTTACTGTTGGTGTGCCAACTCACTTCACTCACTCCATCATCAGTGATCACACTGTTGTACCTAAGGGATGTGAAAGTCAGAGGAGAAATTCGAAAAATAGTAACAAAATAAGATAAACTTTAAAATATTAGTAGCAACTGAGGCATGCAACTAATATAATTTAGTTAAATTTCGTGTTACTTTACAGGCATTTCCATACTTAAAACATGACAAGTTACTGCCATTACTGTACCCCAAGTACTGAAATAAATTTCTATCAATAATTACTTTAAAGTCCAAATTAAAATAAACCAAACGACACATAAAAGTAAACAGTTCAAACACTAAAACACACTTAACTCCATTTATAATTGAAACACTAATAAGGCTTTGATTTCTAAAGTCGGAGCCTAATTTCAAATAAATTCAGTTTTAATTTTGTTTGAAATTTCTAACAAGTCCCTTATGGAATCAGTTGGTATTTGAAAGGGTTCTAGTTTAATTAGTGAACACTGAACTCTAATGTTAAGCTCTTGGACTATAAAATACAGAGTAAGTTTTATGCAGTAGTTTAGCTTTCGTACTGCAACTGGTGGTACTATAGAATGGGTATATACAGGGTGTTGGTGCCCGGTGAAACAATACTTTGAGAGCTTAATCTATATCACATTTCAAATCATATACACATACTTTTGAAATGTAGATGATCACTTTATTTTCCCATACAAAGTTGAAAAAATATTATTTTGTATCATTTTTGACAACCCTATCCTGACCTACATTCAGCTTGCTTTATCTATTTTCACGAACACAGGCGCATGTATCCTGTTTAGAATGTGATTTTTGTCCCGTGTATTATTACAATGTTCTATGATACAGGAGGTAACTAGCCGGCTTCAGTCTTTAGCTGTTGGTGTAGGTCAGTACGGTAGGGTTGATCACGCACTAATTAACACGCAGTTTTGATTAGTTATAACTTATGATATATTATGCCTAGAAAACTCAGACTTGGTGGATGGATGCTTCTACATCAAGTACCTATACTATTTGCTGTGAAAGTATTGTTTCATCGGATTTTAACACCCTGTGTATGTAGAATTATACTACTATGTAGAATTATAGTTGTATATTACTTTTATTGGTGGTCGTGAGGAAACCTGCATGTCGGAAAAGGGTTCTAAAAATCCTTTGAAGATATGTGAAGTCCCCAATCCGCACTGGGCAAGCGTGGTGGACTATGCCTAATCTCTCTTCTGAGGAGACCTGAGCCCAACCTGTACCAACCCATTACTGCCCACTGTTGGGCATTGTCAAAGGATTTTTAGAACCCTTTTCCGACATGCAGGTTTCCTCACGATGTTTTCCTTCATCGTGTTTAGCCAGTGGTGTTGTGAAAAATTGCACATAAGTCTTTATCACATTTAGATTTAGAGGTACAAGCCGGCCGAATTTTAAACGCGAGACCTCCCTTTCGGAAGGACGCGCTTCGACCACTCGGCCACCACGACTATATCTGAGCCAAACAGTGGGCACAGTGGGCAGTAATGGGTTGGTACAGGTACTTTTATTGGTTTAGGTAACGTGATGGTAAACATAGACATTGGCACTTAATTACTAGTAAATTTAGTATGTGTGATTGACTCTTTAAATTTACCTTTAAAAAACTTACATCGTTGAGCAACATCACAACTACAAAAGGGCCCAAAATACGCCATTAAATACCGTCATGTGTATTTCCTTCACTATCCCTAAATTCAAAGAAAATTTTCTGAACTGGTAACCCTAATCAGCATCTACCTCCACTACAGTCGAGACAAAATACTATGAAATAAAAAATTGTATAAGGATTATAAGTACTAAACTGACCGCCTCGTTCTGTAACTAAGTTTAGGGTCAAAGATCGGGAAGGTCACTAAACAAGGGTTCTCGACAAAATGGCGGCAGGGTCTCGGGTAATAAAGAAAATCCCCTTTTCATTGTTCTTTATGCGTCTGCTGGCACGCAATATCGTTAATGTTTTCTACTTTATTCGGTTTGTGGCATCGTTTGTATTTTTTTTGGTTATACGGGCTTACGGCCTACCTCGTGGTAAGCGTTTAAGAACTTCTACAATGACGAGGCGTATCTATCGCCTACTGCAAAGAGCTATTTAATTATGTGTAACTTCAAATGAAAGTAGTAATGATTTTAAATTTTTATACTTTTTTCATTTTGTGTGCTGTTGACTTCTAAATTAATCGTCAGTAATAACTATTTTACAATGACCTTTTTTGAAATTATTGTCAGTATTGTATTTTATTTATCTTTTTTTTCTGTTAAACTAGTCAAGCTAAAACGGGTTTGAATGCTTGGTCCAATACCAAATTAGTTAAGTAACTATACGGCAGGTATACTTTGCGATAGCATAACAGTGATCTTAATATTAGAACGATTAGTTGATTTATTAAAAATGAAAAAAAAAAACGGAATAATATACTTTTTTTTTTCAATGCATCGACAAACTACTTCCGAATCCAAACTAGACATAATTTTTTTAAAATGTAATCTTTCGATGACTGAGCCCTGATAAAGATGAAAGTACAATGATGTACAGCGGTGTTGCGTGCAATGTTCGGTCCGTTGTGCGCACATTGTTACAGATAAATGGTTTATGCTCTACACTGCGCTTGCTATCTGTTACGCGGGATTTGTGTTACTAATATTTATAGCACGTAATAGTGATTATACGGCCTGGATTCCTAGTGCTAGCTTTAGGTTTAGTCAGTTAAGTTTAACCGTTAATTTTTGATCTCAGTAACGCATCATTATTGTCTTTTATGGCCTCTCTTTAAGCTTTCAATGTTTTAATTGAGGCTTTACACATCGTCTTAACATTAGGTAGTCTGGAGTTATCACTATGGAAACAGAATCATTAAATACAGTAAAAATACTCAGATGCTATCGAGAGCTTGGCTCGATCAAACCAAAAGTTTTCCTGAAACATCATTAAATTGTTCCAATTTCAAGCCATCGAGAATCATCGACACAAGAAGTCGTGTTCTAAAAGCAATGTATCATAAACTGATAGCATCACTGTTACCTCAGAGCTACACAGCTCCTATAAATTGTGTACAACGTTACCACACAATGCATATGCAGACAAGACCAACACATATCTCACATATCATACAACGACACGTAGACAAAGGCTCTCGTGAGAATTTAGCATAGTACTGGATAACCCACGCTATTTTGTTGTCGTGTGGAGAAATGTTTAGAATAAAAATAAGCTATAAAATTCGAGTGTCTGTTTTTAATATTGAAATTAGTATATGAACCAAAATAAAGTATTTTATCTGTTTGTTCTGGCCTACCTCTGAAACGAGTGGACGGATTTGAAACTACGTTTAATTTGATTTCATTAAATGGTACAATACAATGTCTACTATGTGACGACTAGTCAAATTTTATTTATTGGAGCGAAATTCCTTATCGCGCATTGTGAAAGGGGGCTAGACGGAAAAAAATCTTACGAAAATTTGTCACGACACTTTTTTTTGTTTTAGATGATTATCGCTAGATGGCGCTGTGATCAAAATCTTTTAAAACACGTTCTTTATTGAGCGTTACGTTAGGAAAAAAATATATAAGATATGTTTTATCGAAAGGAATTTCGTTCTATTCGGGTGTCCCTTGACACCTCTCATGTTTTCTTTTTTTGTTAAAAAATGTATTCTAGTATTGTTTCAAAATTCCAAAAAAAGACGACTAACTCAGTATAAAAAGGTTACTGCTGAGTTTATATTAGTACATAGTTATACAAATTTCTAAACTTACCACATATAAGAAGAACCAAAAGTATGCCTTCATTTTTGCGAGGAAATCTTCCGAAGTATTTTTACTATACTACTATATTGTTTGAATTCCAACATTTTTATATAGTTGCTCTTATCTGGTATCTATTAGCCCTATTAAAAATAAAATTAAACAATATAATCTCTATAACTCTAGGCATAGAACTCAAAATTAATCGTCGAACTAATGTGGGACCCTTTCGAGTGTCCTTGATTAATAATTACTGTTAATATATGTTCTACTTATGTATAATACCTTTTTTATCTATGCAAATAATATTGGAAAATTTGGAGTGTTTTTTTATTTAAAACTAGCTATTGCCCGCGACGTCGTCTGCGCGAATGCTATGTACATCACCATAATAATATACCAATAATTATATCTTTTAAAATAACATTAATTTATTGGTTTTCTTCTTTACCTTTCATTTCTACACTAAGCAGAGTAACAGAATAAGACTGTTTTTTTTTTTAATTGAAGAATAAAAAGTGATAATTTCGCGGGTCCCGTTACACAACTTTGTAGGAGTTAGTTTCCGAAGAAGCATAATCGAGAAACCGACCTTCAGCTTGATAGTATGCTCTGGAAGTCCACTTGCTGACAGAGAGTTCAAAAATTCCACAGGATAATGTGTGGCATCATCTTGCTCGACGACAGTATTTATATAGTTGTAGACCACTTCATTTCTCTCAATTTCTGAGAGAATGCATTCGTCAATTGGTGCAGCCTGATCAGGGTGTCAAAATGGCTTACTCACACACCCAAGAATTCTGCTGGTGTGATATACGATTGATGTCGTTGTACACACAGCGAATGAGTTCTTCTAAGCTGGATACAACTCCTGTCCGCCTCTCTCCTCTGGTAGAGTACCTTAACCAAGACTAAGAAGGACATCGGAGAATTCTTGAGCACGTCCAAATTGGGGATGGATCTACTTCGAAGGTATGCTTGTTCTTCAAAATCACTCACAAAATAAATTTGCAAAAATTTTGGAATATCTGTAGGTAGCCGCGAACCAATTTGATGGTATCCTTGTCCCTGGATCTTGAATGCCGGCATGAATCCTGTTTCAACGATTTGATTTGCACCAAACGAAGTCATCTGGAAGGCGCTGGCTCGGATGTTTTTCAAAAAATGGCTGGATTTTGGACGTTCGCTGCTTAGTAAGAGTTTCAACAGTTCTGGTGGGTCTTGCAGACTCCAAGCGTACCTTACCAGATGCACAACACATCCCATTGGGCTCCCCTCTCCATTTGCGGGCTTGACAGAGGGCGCACACTTCTTCTAAGATGCCAATATCTCCGTGTACGACGTAGTTAATCGCAACATTGTACATGAATCCACTTCCCTCCTTATTTAGCCACGGTTGCTCTTGCAACTCTTGCATTCCGTCCCGGTCTTGCGATACATAAGCAGAAGTATCGTCACGTACGTCCTGGTAACGCTGCTGAGCAGCTGCACTACGCTATTCATGCTGCTCATCAGTCTCCAACGACGTGAAAGAGCAGGTTGAGAGTGATCTCTCCTTAACTGAGTATCCTGCTCTTCAAGATCTTCGATCGACTGAGTTTCTGCTATGTGTTCTCGAAGAGTAGCCAACTTAGCTTCACGCTCAACGGCGGTCTCTACACATCGAGCTAACCTTTTCCTTCGAGTATCGTTTGAGCATTCGGATAAATTAGATATCCTTTTCCATGCATTTTAATAATTTTAAGTCGAAATTAAATAATAAATTAATGATTGCTAAGTATTTCAAATTGACAAAGCAGGTAACCTCAGTTTTGACATTTGGTGTACGAAATAATAGCGTGATTCAGAATAATTCAAATTTATACGCCAACGCCATCTAGTTAGCAAATAGAAAACATTGTCCCACAATGACATAATCAAATTTAAATTATTCATATCAACAAAAAAATTGCTTCCATATGTAATTCACTTGAAGGCCAATAGATGTCGTTGCTCTAAAATTGTTTAATGAAATCTCTTATATATAAAAATGAATTGCTGTTCGTTAGTCTCGCTAAAACTCGAAAACGACTGAACCGATTTGGCTTATTTGAATCTTGAAATATTCTTAGAAGTCCAAGGAAGGTTTTAACGGTGAGAAAATTTCCTTAAGTGACGCAGACGAAGTTGCGCGGGCCAGCTAGTTTATTTATATGTATAGATTTTATTTCTCTCCGAAACGAATTAAAGACACAATTTTTAAAAAGGAACAGAACTCCTTGCATCTATGACAATTAATAAAAAACCATTGACAGTGCCAAAAATGACACAATCAAATTTAAATTATGTTATAAGAGCTTGCAACGTTTTTGACAGAGTATTTATCGATACGGAATGTCTACTCTAGTACTTAAGTAGTAGCCGGTAGTGATAGAGTACGGATAAAAAACCGATTTTTCAAATTATTTAAAGACATTTTTTTCTTTAATTTATTTTTATTATACTTTTTGCTACATAAATTTATTATTGCCAGATATTTTTTTGTTGTATTTCTGTGCCAGACGCTAATTCTGAATTATTACTTTTTTAATGAAGCTTTTTAAGGACCTAAAATCCAAAATTAATTTGCCAACTGATAGCATATATAAAAATAAAAACTGGCTTTACTGAAATGTTTGTTTTCCCGACGTTGCTAGCTCTCGTACTAATAAAAAAATGATTCAACATGAAATTTGACTTGAACGCCGATAGATGTCGTTGCTCTAAAATTGTGTAATGAAATTTATTATATTTATATCCCGTTCCTCGGACATGATAGCACTATAATATATAGCCTATGTGTTGACCCGACTTCTAAGCTATATTCTAGCCAAATTTGAAGTACATCTGTGCAGCAGTTTTCGAGTTTATCCCGGACAAAGCTGACTTTTTTACAGAACTAAATGTATGGATTCTGAATCGCGCCATCAAAATGTTCAACGGTTGTTTGACTTGGGAGAATGTATTTTGCAATGTTGACTTTTCTATCATTTTATTATATGTATAGATAACAAGTTTTTATCAAATACATACTAGTACATAACATAATTATTATTACAATGTTTTTTTAGTTTTACCTTTACGCGTAAAACTCCCTATTCAAAGTACAAGTACTGTACTGTACTGTAACATCCCATTACTGCCCACTGCTGAGCTCAGGTCTCCTCCGAAGAGGGGTTAGGCATAGTCCATCACGCTTGCCTAATGCGGATTGGGGACTTCACATATCTTCAAAGGATTTTTAGAACACTTTTCCGATATGCAGGTTTCCTCACGATGTTTTCCTTCACCGTTTTTAGCCAGTAGTGTTGTGAAAAATTGCACATAAATCTTAGTCTAGTACAAGTACGTACACCATATTAATACAGCGAGTTATTTCAGTGTAGGTATAGTCTCTGGATAAACTGTATTGACATTTAGGGACTGCTTTTTTTTATTTCCTCGCAGGCAGCCGAGCCAACGGCCCTCTTGATTGCAAGCGGTTACCGTCGCTCATGGACCAAAGATAAACACAAGATTTTGCTGAAAGGGTCCAACGTAAAATGCAAAATTTTAACATAGTAGGTAATTAACACAAAGTTATACCATTTTCACTTAATTTAGCTGAGTTTGCGTGTAAAAGGCTAAGGGATGTCCAAGGTTTTATTTACTTCCATCCCTTTGCACGACTGTTTAAATAATGGGTTAGATGAAATATGCTAAATGCTTCGCTGAATATTAAATTGTTTTTTTGGAAAGTATTTATTTGTGTTTAGGAAAAACGACTACTGCTATTTATGATGAAGTGTTGTTACCGAGGGAGCATACTTATTCCAATTTAAAAAATAATAATTACTTGTAAGTTGTAATCATTAATTTAAAATTCTTGCCACAATATCTCAAACTGTCAAAAATGACTATATGTCGAGTTCAATAGCTGCTATATGGGTTCATAGTTTTGACTACAGAACTTTAAAAAATAGCCGGTAACTCCTCGCAAAAGTCAACTAAAACAACTTCACCTATTCGACTAACACTACCGCGAACATCTGAAAAACATTTCGAACACGGTAAAGAATTATAAAGTACACGCTAGATGCAGGCCGCTACTAACCGGTCGCATTGGAAATCTTTGGGGGAGGCCTATGTCCAGCAGTGGACGTCTACAGGCTGATAATGATGAAAGCATTATTAGCTACATCATGTTCAAAACCATTCAACTTTTTTCATTTCTCTCAACAACTCGTAGTAAGCCAGTGTAGCCAGTCCAATGATTACACGCTGGTTTATTTTCTAGGTCCGGCCCTAGTTTTGCCGTGTCACTGACCAGGCTATCGTAAGTTTAACAAACTGTGAAACTGCGCTCTCTTAACTCAACACAATTACGGATACTTGCTCTGTGCAGGCCTGTGAACTGAACTGAAAATATAACGATAGAACAACTGTGGATTTATCTGTTTTTTGTGTATAATTGTTTACTTTTTTTAAGACTCTTTAATCAAATTGTGATATTTATACTATCTCCATCAAAAGAGTTCCGAGGTGAGGAGATCCGCAGAAGGACTAAAGTAACCGACATAGCCCATAGAATTGCATCTTTGAAGTGGCAATGGGCAGGACACATTGTGCGAAGAACGGATGGCCGATGGGGCGAAAAGTTCTAGAGTGGCGGCCACGAACCGGTAGGCGCAATGTTGGTAGACCCCCCACAAGATGGACCGGCGATCTGGTCAAGATCGCGGGAGGTCACTGGATGCAGATGGCGTAGGACCGGCCGATATGGCGAGGTTTGGGGGAGGCCTATGTCCAGCAGTGGACGTCTATAGGCTGATGATGATGATGATGATGAAAAGAGTAAGTACCTAGTGGAGAAAATACAGGGCTTGTGATATGTTTACATTGTGTAATATTTTTAGACGATTACTAGGTACTATTTTTAGGTAACAATTAAATAAAACTAACAGACTTTTTAAATTAAAAAGTAGTCATTATTTTGCTCCAAATCATTAAACGCAAGTTATCGTTAATTCAGCAGTTGATCTAAATTTTAAATCTCAACAAGATAAACCGTCGTAACACTTTGAAAATTAATTAAGTAAAGATCATAAGGCTTCATGTTCTGATGTAATAACAGTGTAATTAAGAATTCCACGCTGTAATCAAGACCGTAATATTATTAAGAACACGACAGCATGAAGCCATGTTAATTCTCATTAACAACTCCTCGGATAGATAGTATTATCTTGGTATATTTATTTAGTTCCACTTCACAACGTGCGTTAAAAAACTTAAATACAATATGATCTGAAATTGAGTTTATATTGAATTGGATACTATAGGATCCAATAAAGAAAAGAGTTATTGTTTGTTAAACTTTATAATTCATTGCAACAATGAAAAAAATATAAAATTATAAACATGACTACTTTCCTATATGGCTAGAACAGAAATAAAATAAAATGCGACTAATCTCTACATAGATAGAAAGAAAAGTGTCACAGCGCGAGACAGTCATCGCGCTATGGAAAACAAAGAGTTTTCATTAAAAATAAAATATAAAAGTTGATATGTTCAATATGGATTGAACATATATGTAGTTTAGTAAGGTCTACCTACAGACTCCAATAACCTGACCACGTTAAAAGGTTTGAGGTTCAGTGTCCAAGAAATTCTTGGTCTACCAGTGAATACCAAGTCAAAAGGTATTGATGGAAGGTTTCGTAAATATACGACCTGGTACAAAATCGTTTAAAATAACGCCAAGCCAAGATTTACCTTTAATCAATAAACTATAGCAATCAATGAGTACTATAGTCGATTCATAAACAAAATTGGCTTACATTAAATTACCAACCAACGTAGATACTATACACACCTTATCACCCAATTCACATTCGAAATTCACACATTTTACGACAGCATTTACGGCGTATAAGGCAACGTTTGATGACACATCAGTTTATACATAGCAATAAACAATAAACACCCGACCAGTCCGTAGGGACGTGAATTTAAATTGAATCATCAACGGACGGATTCGGCCGTTTAATCCTGCGAGGTCTGTACGAGGTCCGAGGGTCGTGCGACGCGTAATTTTCGCGATTATCCGACCGGGACTCATCCCTGGACCAACGTTAGGATACGCATTCAAACGGAGATCTCGTTTAGTTTGATAACTGGAACGTATTTAGGACGATTGTTTGTTTTTATTGTGCGGGTTGCGATGTAGAATTTGAGATAATGAAATGTTGGGAAGTTGTTGTACGAAGCGCTTAGTCCGAGGTCCTGAATAAGATTGATAATAATGATGTTTTCGTAGTAGGTACTTTAATTTAGATAGGTAGGTACTAGAGTTTCTAGACACCTCAATACTTATGTAGGAGATTATTTTAAATTTTATTTTTGTTAATTACGAATAGGTACGAGTTTACGGCCAACCTTATGATAAGGTGAATCTCATAGAACGCTGCAATGCCACCATTGAGCCAATCAATCTACTATCTTCTTTATATATCTACACAAGCTTTCCTCAACCATTTTTAACTAATTAAATATTGGAACGAAGTTCCTTAACGCGCGTTGTGAAAGGGGGCTTTTTTTTTTTTTTTTTTTAGTTGGAGGAAATCAGCGTCCGAACCCCGGCTGAGGCCAGAACCCAGCACGGGGTTATGAGGGACGGGGCGACGCGTTACGCCATCGGCATTCTTTCCCGTCACTCCGTCCCCAATGAAAGGGGGGCTAGACGAAAAAAATTCTTACGAAAAGTTGTCACGACACACGAAAAGTTGTCACGACACTTTTTTTGTTTTAGATGATTATCGCTAGATGGCGCTGTGATCAAAAACTTTTAAAACACGTTCCTTATCGCGTGTTACGTTAGGAAAAAAAATTATAAGATATCTTTTAATCGAAAGGAACTTCATTCTATTCGGGTGTCCCATGACACCTCTCAAGTTTTTTATCAACATCGTGGTAAGTGCACAGTATTCATTTACATAGCAGGAGTCCATGAACAACGGTAACCTCACTATCAGGAGTAACGTAAACTCGTCTAACCAAGAGGCAAAAAAGCATGAATAATATTCGTATACATCGTTTCATTATTGGAACGAAGTTCCTTATCGCGCGTTATCGAAAGGGGGCTAGACGGAAATTCTTATGAAAAAGTTGACACGACACTTTTTTTGTTTTAGATGAGTATCGCTAGATGGCACTGTTCTTAAAATATTTTATAAAACAATTCCTTAATTTGTTTTATATGATTAATGCTTCATGGCGCTGTGATCAAAACATTTTATTTAAGTTATTAAATAAAAAAAAATAATTTTATTACAATTCCCTCACTAATTAATCGAAAGGAACTTCGTTCCATCCGGGTGTCCCTTGACACCTCTCAAGTTTTTTATTCCAATTAATATTCCCTTTTAAATCTTACTACGGCGCTGTTCAACTAGATTGTTCTGAAAGAAATTAGGCTATCTCTGTGTGCAGATTAAGAGATTAGCGTCGGAATTGGATCTGTCTAGAAACGGCCGCTACAATGTTCTTTTATTTCTGCTTTAACTTACAAACGGAATTAAACACAGTTAATGTTATAGCTTGTTTGTATAATGCTAGCTTTTGTTTTTTGCGTTAGCGATACAGTATTATAAAAACATTTTAGTACACTTTTTAATTTATATCATTGCAGGGATCGCATGTTTTTTAGTTATTAGCTGTAAATTGCATTTTAATCCATTCATAGTTTCCAAAACAGTTATTGGAAACAACAGGTTAGGTACAGAAACACAAAAACTGCAGTATTTTCAAATCAATAATGTCACGTGACAATGATGAGAATGATAAAATCTAATAAGATATATTATATTTAGATATAGAATGCAACACAAGCACAACTGTTTTGATTTGCATAAAAATATATTTGCACAAAATGTCCTAATTGTGGAGTAGATATCTAACAAGTTTGTATAACTATTGGCGTAAGCTTTGGGGTTGTCCATTAATCACGTGAGGCTTGAAAGGGGGGGGGAGGGGTTTGATAAAAATCACGAAAATAACACAAGGGGGAGGGGGGGTGTAGTAAGATATCTCGTGTATTTATTTTTTCGTCAAACCTGCATGATGCTTATCCAGTTGATAGTGTTGAAGAATGTCTTGCTAATCCGTGGTCCGAGGACAATATACATTAAATATATTCATGTACTAGTACAATACATGTTTTTCCTATGATTACACTCTTCGTTTATTATTATTGTTATGGCAATAAAAAAAAACTTGCAACCTGGTGTAGACATTTTTATTATGGTCCTTAATTTCAGAATAAAATAAGATTATAGTTTATACCTGTATTTAAATTAAGATAATATTCAGAAAATTTTAAGATTCGTTGTAGGTACTAAAAATACACGTGATGTTGAGAAGGGGGAGGGGGGGTGGTCTTAAACCTCACTACGTATCACCGATGGAGGAGGGGGGGTTGAAAAATGCTAAAAAAAGATCACGTGATTAATGGACAACCCCTTTTGAAGTCATCCAACGTCGCTAATACTTAATACCTATTTTCTCTATTTACCACCCTTAATAAAACAAATGTGTCACACAGCTTCGACCTTGAACCATTTCCAAACATATCAAAACTATAAATTTCAACAAACTGTCAAACAATTTGCATAATCTTCAATTGGGATCGTATTTAATTTATAGCCTGTCAAAACATTTATCTTAACTCTTCCATTTTGTCCCTCACAGTGGACATAAAAACCCGATCTGAAGGGCTCGCTTCATTTCCATTTTAAGTATGGCAAACGCTTCGAATGAGATAAGAGATTATGTAAATTAAATCAAATTGTTAGTGGCCAGAGATTTGTCAGACTAATCCGGGTTTCATAGTGATAATAACTGTGGATTTGAGTAATTGAAGCGTAAATTATTTATATTTGTGTGAAGGAAAATGTTTTTGTAAGCAATTGGAACGAAGTTCCTTATCGCGCGTTATCGAAAGGGGGCTAGACGGAAATTCTTATGAAAAAGTAGGCACGACACTTTTTTGTTTTAGATGATTATCGCTAGATGGCGCTGTGATTAAAATCTTTTAAAACAATTCCTTATTTTGTTTTATATGATTAATGCTAGATGGCACTGTGATCAAAATATTTTATTACAATTCCTTCACTAATTAATTGAAAGGAACTTCGTTCCGTCCAGGTGTCCCTTGACACCTCTCAAGTTTGTTTTTGTAGTTAGAATTTCGCGTCCTCATAGTAGTAGTACTAAGTCGAGTTGGTGAATGATTTTTTATTTTAAATTGTGAGCTATCGGTTTAAGCTCTTTCTTTCTGTCCATCTCTCAGATAAAGATCAGAAAAGATCTATATTAACTACGAAAGTTTGGACAGGAAAATGAAATGCATGAAAAACTAACACGACTTAATTTTCAGTAGTTACCAACCGAGTTTTGATTATAAAACCAGTTACTGTCGGACACTAGTTTTCCCTCTACTGGGTAGATTCAAAACTTTAATGTTTAAGACTTAAATGTAGGTCTCAACTTCAGTCGGTACAAAAATACATAAGTTCTGCGAATGGAATGTTTTTTTTTGAGCACCTAAAACGACGAATTAAAAGAATATTTTACGTCCCAGGTGATTTACTGAATATATTTTATAGGTTTGTGTAACTTAAAAGTTAGGTATTAGGTCCCATAATGTCTGGGGGTGTCGCGACGGGAAAATGTGCCACAGTGCGTAACGCGTCGCGCCACCCCGCATAACCCCGTGCTGGGTTCTGGCCTCAGCCGGGGTTCGGACACTGAGTGTGAGCGGTTGGAGGTTTTAGTGAGGTTCAACTCCCACATACCCCACCCGCCCCGCGGGATCCGGCGATTTCCTCCAACTAAAACAAAACCATAATGTCTATAATATCAATGTCATAAATAAATATGTAGGGTGAGGTGTTTTTTTTTAAATAAAACAGTGACAGCACTAAAAATATTCTAGGAAAATTAGTTGTAGTTTCTAATAGTTTAATTAATTCTAGGATAGTGAAAGAGTAAAACCATATTAGTCAATTCGTATATTTTTTTACTCCAAATAATATGCCTCATTTATTAAAACAAAAACAACATCACAATCTTCGAAAGAACTTGTGAAAATTCACTAAAAATTTTAATAACAATCTTTCAGATCTACTTATCAATGTTAAAATCATTTTTTTTACTATTTCTTCAACTGTAAGCAACTAACACGATTTTTAATGAACTATTTTCATTTCATTTTAATATAAATGTCCTCTTAATATTTATTGTCCATTTTAATGCACATTCATAAAAGAACCACGTTTCATATACAGGGTGTCCCAAATAATTAAAACTTCTTAAGTTATCTTAGTTTATCGATAAAGAGCATAAGTTGAACAACACTTAGATAAGGAATATTTAGATCATTAGCTACCGGAGATTAAAGAAGTAGAAAATTATGAGTGTGTCAACCCTATCAATCATTTTCTAAAATATTTCACTTTTTTCTTTTTTTTACACAATTAAATAACCACATATCTAAGTTTTGTAATATAGGGTTGTCAAGCATCACATACAATAATCACTTAGTCTAAAGTATGGTTTATTTTACACTGCCACAAAAATAACCACCCTACGATTTTCGACATTATATTCGGGACACCCTGTATAAAGCGCAATTTCGTATATCTCGATCCTGATTGGTCAGTTCGGCTTGTCCTCGCCGGGAGCGCCAATCATAAACCAGCGTGTTCTGGCTTTGACCGCCATGTTGCGGACTAACCTCTTTTTGTCGTCGAGAGATGGCGCTATATCGTATAAAATATCTTGTTTGTGTGGTAATAGTAAAGAAGTACGATACGAATTTGCTATTTCGTAAAGACATTCTAGACTTTTTATTCTTACGTCCTGAAAAAAGATTAATAATAATGAAATATTTAAGCATTGTAATTATTTAATTTGTAGGACAAAAGATGAAAAACACGATTTTTTTTCAGTGATGGTCACTAAATTTCTTTTTGATAGACTTCTAAAAAGGAGGATGAATGGAGTCGTTATCAGTATTTTTTGTTTGTTCCTTCATAACTTTAGTTAGGGTTGACCGATTTAAATGATTCTGGTGTCAAATGAAACGTGATGGTCATCAGTGAGTCCCATTTTTTTAAAGATTGAATTAATATTTTTGGATCCGAGTTAAAAAATTTGAAAGGACAAGTTTTCAATGGAAGTCGGTTGTTTTATTTATTTATTTATTTATTTAAATTTCATGCACAAAATAGTGTACATAGGCGGACTTAATGCCATAAGCATTCTCTACCAGTCTACCTTTAGGTCATGGAGAGATGATTAAAGGTAGGCAAAACAAGTCTATTGGAAATATAAAAAAAAAAAAAAAAAATGCGAGCTTTAAAGCTTAATAATTTAAAATAAAACTTGCTAAAATTAAGATTATATAAATATGTGTAACAATACAATATACACGTACAATATACATACTACAAATACATAAATATACACATACATACTGGAATCATATAATACACAATATATACATACATACCACACATAAATAAAGTAAATTATAATAAGTTGTTTTCATTTTTGTAATAAATATATTATTCACGTATGTCTTATTTCACGTAAAATAGAAAACTAATTAAAAATTCAAGTAAAATAATTTTCTTTTTACGATACTTACCATAGATTTGGTGTATCTAGTTAATTTTACTAGCCTCGGTAAAATAGTCTGTAGGCTGCTAGCAATAAGAACGTTTTTCGTTTGAACGAAATAACATAGAACTTCGATCATGACCAGCAGTAAATCTTTGTTTTCGTAATCCAACGAATCTATTACTATTGGTGTTATCTGAAAATGAAAAAAAATAACTTTTTTTTTTTTTTTTATTTATTTATTTTGACATAGGATCTGGCTATTTTGGAAAAATATATCACTTTTTACAAATGGTTTTTCTTGTTTCTTACGCCATTGTAAAGTCATTTATTTTTATGGTATCAAAATGCAAAATTTACTTCTGAAAATAATAACAAAAAATGAATTAAAGAATTATATTATAATTTATGAAATCGTTTAAAAGTTAACACATTTAAGAGATTTTTACATACAGGGTAGATCTGTAACTTTGGACAATCTGACGTGGAGTGAATGACCTGTCGAAATACAACATAGCACCATTTTTATTTTTTAATTCGGTTTAACTTTTTTTTCTGTCATTGTATGGAAAACGTACGACTATTGTCGCCAACTTCCATACTATGATGAAAACATTTTTTATCCAATTCCTAAAATAAAAGTGGCTCTAAGTTGTATTTCAACAGGTCATTCACCCCACGTCAAATTGTCCAAAGTTACAGATCCACCCTGTATATAAACAGTACCTTAGTAATTTCGTTATTAAGTACATTCCTAGGTGTTTTCCTCAACACATAAGCCCAGCTTAACAAATAAGTTTCTTTAGTCGAATCTTCTAAAGCGGGTAATTTCTCTGTTAGTTTTGTAAAATTCTGGAACATTCTTTGCTTGTAAAGTAGGCTTGTACGGCAATGTTGTTTCGTAGATAAATAGTTAGGGCTATCTGTCATTATTAAATTAATCGCTTCTGAAGCTTGCTTACTGTATTTTGCGTTTGTTAATGTGTTTACAATCTGAAAAAAAAAATATTTATAGTTTTAAGATATGTAACTTGTATTTTTTATAATGATGAAAAAATCTAGATACTATGCAAAGTAGATGGGGGCGGCACGACGGGAAAGAGAGCCGAGTGCGTAACGCGTCGCGCCGTCCCTTATAACCCCGTGCTGGGTTTTGGCCTCAGCCGGGACGCTGAGTGCGAGCGGTTTGAGGTTTTAGTGCGATTCAACTCCCACATATCCGGCGAATTGCAAAAAAGATAACGGCATCTATTGTGTTTAAATTTTCCAATAAATAATTTAGCTTTTTTTATCAATTGTTTTAATCTAGTATACTAAAGAAAAAATTAACGGTGTCATTTTTTTGTTAAGTTACCTAAATTTAGAAGTCTTATCGCATATTTGAAATATACAACTTTTTTATGTCATTAACTTACCTTTTGTAGCCAAAACAAGAACGTATCACTCCCTCTCAATATCAAAGCTTTCGTAATCCACCCGTACAATAAAATCAATTTGGGACATAAATCCTCATTCTCTTTGCTACAATTCGTCAAATAACTCTTAAGTAACTCGTAAAATAGCTCAAATTTCTGTCCAAACTCAGCCTTATTTAGAAAATGCGCGACCAAAATACATGCTTTCATCCTTACTATTTGATTATCACTATTCAAAGCTAATTTTAAAGATAGTCTCATTATATCTTCAAAATTAGAATCATAAACTCCTTGATGAATAGAGCTATACAAACTTTCTAGAACCAAAAAGTATGCGTCGTTATTTGAACACATTTTAAAAATCGAATCTGTATGTTTTGCCAGTATTTTTCTTTGCTTGTCTATTGGTAAACTTGCCATAGTGTTACCTATCAAAACATAACCGTATGTTACGTCTTGGGAATTATTTAACTCCTTTAAAATCCAGCTTATAATGGAATCTATTAAACCATGATCACTGTCAATTTGAGTTATTTTCTTGTCTGAGAACAAACTGGCATTTGACATAGATTCGCTCAATGATTCTATCACTTTAGGAGCTTCTTGGTCATGCGTTGATACAATCTTTAACATTTCTTCTATAATAATTTTCGTAAATTCATCTATGCTTGCAAGATTGGACAGTAAGTTCAAGCGTTTGACCAACGCTGTTTTATCTTGGGTCAAATTTTCTATATCACATCTACCTTTTACTACCAAATCCATAATTGTTTCTGGATATTTCTTTGCAATAGCATGCACAGTTTCAATGCTCACTTTCAAAAGTTCGTCATCTTGAGAATTTTGAATGTTGTATATTAATATTTCGACAAAAGGCACAACAAGGTCCGTTTGTAATACATTGATGACTCTGATCAGTGTTCTGAAGCCGGCTACTTGGAAATCTTTAATTGGTTGACTAACAACTGTCAAACATAGTTGAGGTATCTCTTTAACTTGATCCAATATTTGATCCAACACATTCCAATGTTTGGCCATATCGTACAAATCGCCTAAAAAGTCGAGACTGGCTATTTGCAGTTTCGGTGACGTTTTAAATTCGTAATAGGCCAACGTTGCTGGTATCATCATTTTGGTTATGATTGAGCAAGATTCTTTGGAACTATTTGCTGCGGTTAATAAAACTTTAGTTATTTGCACGAATTGGGCTACTGTTGTGGCTTCAGCGATGGATGTTTGCATGGCTATGAGAATTCCTTTTACGAAGTTTTCGAAAGATTGGTCTGTGTTGGCTGTGTTGGACAACCTTGCTACTAATGCGGACAAGGCCTCGTGAGCTGCGAACTTAAGCTCGTCATCTGTTTTATGTGAAATTTCTCTTTGGATCGATGACCACAATGTTTTCAGGAATGGAGTGTATGCTTCTGGTTTAAAAGTTTTACAACTGTCGGCCTGAAAAAGTCAATTTAAGATTAATGAATAATTATTTTTAACATTTTCAAGATAACAAAAGTAAGGAGTAAAAGAACAATTCAGCTATCTCTTAATGGATATAATTTGCTTATATTAAAGAAAATAATATAACTGATGTAACTTCTTATCTGTAACTAGTACATATTAAAAACAACAATGGAAGGTTGATGATGTAACAATGTTAATTATATTTCAAAATCTTAATAATAGTTTATGACTTGTAAATTTATTATTTACTTTACCCACTTAAATTACACAACAATAAAATAAAACTAACCAACAGCCTCAATGAATCAAGTTTGGCCAACCTTAAGCTCGAATCCAACTTTTCGACCAACAATACGAGGCAATGTTCCGCAAACTCAGGTATCGCACACAAACAAGGACTCAGAGCTGAAGCCAGGTCTTGTCTCGTCACCGGAGCAGGGTCATCCGGTGCTGGATGAAAGTCTATCGGGTAATAACATGATATAACTTCAAACATCTCTTCGACCAAATGACCGAGGGGTACCTCACGAATGAATTCTGGTAGGAAATTGAATAGGAAGATTAAGTTTCGTGGATCTCTTTCTCCGTCCATTGATGCTATAAATCCATAGACAAAATCAGGGCCGAGAGTTTTCATGTCTGTAATAACAAAATTATTTTGTTATCATGATGATCATAAAAAATTATCTGATTTTAAGAAGTAAAAGCATTTGTGTGTAATCAAAATACTTTTTAATAAAAATTTATTTTTTTATTTTTTCTACTTTCTTCTATCTATTAGTGAAAATAATTAATATCAATTAATAACCCTATACTTACAATCCACATCTTTTTCAATCAACTTCTTAACAATTAGGTAAATTGTGTTCCGATCTTGTCTCAGTTGCGATTGACATGTAACTTCTCGGAAAAGCAATGAAAAAAATTCAGCACTAGATTCCATACTGTAATTCTTCATATCAACTACAGCGGAATAGCCTTGAATAACTGGTGGTATAACTCTATGATTATCTTTTAATCTGTCTATGTAAAATTTTGATATAAATTTAACTTGTGCCTCTGTTAAATAGTCCTTTGGCAGCTCTGTTAAGATTTTCGTGAAAAATCTCATTCCTTTTTCACGATTTTCAGGTTCTTTGTCGGTTAGGATTCCTCCCATATTTTCAACTAGAGTCAATATGTCCATGGTACTCGATGTTATATCTGAAACAGGAAAAAGAGTATTCTGAACAATTATAATAATATTAACAAAACCCTCAGGAGTTATTCCTTTAGTATCTGTTGACATCAACCTAATATTGCAGTGTTCATATTCACATTTCACTACACTTGCTTAGTCATCATCATCATCATCAATAGCCTGTCCACTGCTGAACATAGGTCTTCCCAAATCTCACCACAATAACCGGTCTTGTGCTTGCTTATGGAAGAAATGAAAGTGGAAAATTTTTCATAATGTTTTATTTCAAAGTTTTTAACATTAAAACATTTGTATTTTTCAAAAAATTTAGATACACAGGCTGGACAAATTTAAATTCACAATTTCTTAAGAAAACGAAATCCATTTCTTTCATCACCATTACTAAAATATAAACATAAGTATATGATTGCATTCACTTTACATTATAGTAACAAAATATGTATAGTACAGACAAATAGTGTAAGTAAAAATAGTGGATATAGGTGAAAATTGGAAAATGATTACTCTCATCAAAATCCAATTAGTTAGCACTATTAAAATTTGAGTGTTTACGCAGAAAATTAACAAGAGAAGCTGTGTAAACAAAATATATTAATATTTTGATTCTACACGAATTAAAGCAATATATGTTTAAGATAATATTTTGAGTGTTATGACTTAAATAGTTATCTACTTACCGGTGACGATATTTTGTGTTTGATCGAATATTTCTTTGTTTTTCATTATTTCTTCTGCGAGTTCAGTTCTAAACCAAATCGATTCCATGATTGATTTAAAATGTTGCTTGGATAGTCACAATGTACACTAATTTACTTCTAAAGCAACGCAATGTTATTCTAAAGATTACTTTCTCATTTTAAGTAAAATACCACTAAAATTTACGTAAATATTACCAAATATTGGAAAGACAAACCAGATGATTTTTTAATGTATTTTTGAGGTTAGTTTTTTGTCAACTGTCGGGATCTGTCAAAATAGAGACCAGAGAATAAAAAAGTAGCAGACAATTTTTTTTTTTCATTTTAAAATCCATTATTGCTACTTTTTACATGTGAAATGCTAATGTCTGTTTTTATAGTTATAAATCTAATCTGTATCTGTCAAACAAAGAAAAAAAGTAATTTAAAAATACGGCGTGTTTACTTCAAAGATCCCAAAGTGATGCAATAAAATTACAAATTAAAAGTGTTAAAAAATTACCTACATTCAAGTTTACTTAGTTATTCAGACACACACAGAATGTCTAGAAAAACTTTAATTGACTTTGTCGTCAAATTTCACACACCACGCTTACTAAACAACATCGTGTTTTTTCCTAGCACTGGAAATTCGTTCTTCGGAAGGCGATTAATGATATCAGCTGCTCCTCTATCTTCCTCGACTCCAAAGGTACAGTCTCCGAGATTATTCAGTACAACCGCTACAAAATTCAATGAAGTTTTGGCGGCAGAACAGAAGAAAACGGAAGGAAAATTCCAACTCATGTTTACGTGTAAGAAATGCAATACAAGAAACAACAAAATCATAACAAAACTCGCATATTACAAGGGCGTAGTAATAGTTATATGCGATGGTTGCGAAAACAAACATTTAATAGCAGATAACCTAAATTGGTTTTCGGATATGGAAGGGAAAAAGAACATTGAAGATATCATGGCTGAAAAAGGTGAAACGGTACAAAAAATTATGTCTTCGGATTTAGAATTCATTGCAAAAGAACTGGTGAACAAAGCTGAAAAACCTGATGAAGTCTTATCAATAAAAGAATAGCTTGTCTATTTTCTTATGTAATTTTAGTTTAGTATTGCTATGTGATATTTTATAGACATTTTTAAGTTTATAGTTGTTATTCTAGATTTAATGTAATGGTTATTTGTTATAAATAAAATAATCTAAATTTAAAATAATTTTATTGTATTCGATTCTTAATAAAAGATCACAAAAATATGGCTTAATACAAATTAGATCTCAAAATCAATACTTGAATATAAAAATAAGTTTATAATCTTACTGTATGTAATAATACTTTAAGAATACCTTAATGTATTAAATTCTTGTGTATATTGGCACCATATGGTAATCATTCATTTATATATAAAATATACTTGACTACAAAGTATTTAAAAATATGACAGAGACCTTAATAACTTCCGTAATATTTAGAGTTAAACTATCAATATGAATCAGTACAGTTTATAAAAATGTTTTGCTAGTATTCACTGGCAGAAATTTCAAAACTCTGTTTCTCTCAAAAATATATCCTACTTTAATAATTTGCTTAAGTAATAGATATATGAAGGCACATTATTGGCTTACAATAAAATTTAATAACATATACGTGTCATCAAAATTCTAATAGTGAAAATTAATATTTTTCACATTTAGTTACCTAAAACACTTTTAATAGATAATGTCTTTTATGAAATTATTTTCAACTGATAAAGTAAAAAAATGGTTTTACATTCATTCTTAAACTAGTGAATAAAAATCAGATCAATTAATACTTATTCACATTAAAAAAATGGAATGTAAACTTAGTCTCAAATGGAATAAAATGGCCTAAATATGTCACATGGAATAATAATCTACATTAAAACATAGAACAATGTATAATTCAGTCTTTTTACTGTATCATACTCTCTTCGGACGACTGACAATTGCATAATCAGTTCCGTTGCAATTATTGTGGTTTACATCATCTAATCCTACTTGGTTCTGTAATACTTGAACTTGAGCTGCAGTCGGTACTTGTGGACCAGGAGTGTTAGGTTTTCTTATCATACCGTATCCTAAATGTGAGTCGTCAGCCAATCTTGCTGGTTGCATAACATTTTCAACCTCATCATAGTCATTCCAAGTATCTTTATGTTTAGCCTCACTGAGAGCAAGGGTTGTGGGACGAGCTTCAATTTTCTTGTACCCTGATGACTTGTTCAGTTTACTGGTGGACCCAAAATATTGTAACCTATCATAGTTTTCATCCTCTGGGTCCACAGCTGGGCTTGGTAACAGAATAATTCTGGATGATTCTGCTCCAGTACTATCTAAATTGTCCTGTGACCTTGATATAAGTTTTAGGCAATTTGAACTGTCACTCAAATTGTGTGCAAATTCTTGGTGATCAGGATCTTCGATTCCAAATGTCTTCCAAGCTTCACTTCGTACTTCTACTTTGTCATATGGCACTGTAGGACTATGTTCTCGTTTCACTTGATCTATAGGCTCATAGTTATCAAGTTTTTTATATCTACCGAAATCTGAGCATTCATCGTTGATTTCCTTATTAGCTGGTTTTAGTAAGTTAACAATTTTACGAGGAGGTTTTTGTGGTTTGGGTTTCAGGGCTGGTTTTGGCATCAATAGTGGTATTGTGTCTCTCTCTGTGCAAATACTTTGCTGACTGGACACTGAAGTTGTTTTAAATGACAGTGAACTCAAATTAAGATCATCTGGCCTGGCCGCCACTAAAGGACTCCTTGATCCAGGAAACAAATTTGCACTGGACTGAATATTAAATTCGCTGTGTTCAGGACTGTTCAAGTTATCGCTACCAATCATCTGTTTCATTGTTTTCATTTTTAATGACAAACATTTGTAGATTTCTGACTGGTTTGGATGTTCTAAGTGGAAGATCCCTTCCCCAGTATCACATTTTCTCCCAGCTTCAAATGTAAATTTACCCTGTCTATATCCATATCTTCTTATGTATCTATATGGCCATGTAGCATACAACTTGTTATCATTTACATCTCTCAGTTCAATGGCTATTGAAGTGAGAAGGAGTAGATACCTTATTGGTTCAAAGCCACATCTTGTTGAAGCTTCTGAAGCACACATCTTTACTGAGAATACTCCCTCACCAGAAGAGCAGTACAGATCATTGTCTTCATCACAACTTATGGGGTTAGAATCTCTGCCTCTGAAAGCCACTGATTGCAAAGCTGTGACCCATTCGAGAGTTTCAGGCTCAGATGGGGCACAGACCTGCTGAGTAGCTGATTTTGTAAGTATGGTTATAATGTTTGGACTAGAATGTGTTATTTTTATGCAGTTTTCGAGCGTTATTATCTTCGGAATGGCGCCGGTACTCACTTCGTCTTTGTTATCGTATATTTCGAGTCTTTCAATACCTTGTTTACTTGCATTAAAAAGTATGCAGTATTTTTGCTGCCAGCTTTTCTGTAAATGACATTTAAATTATTACACAGGGAGCAGTAAAAGGTGTGTATGTAATAAAAAAACACGCAACAGCAGCTACTTTCGAAGTGAGTCATAAGTAGTTTTATAACCGCGTGTTATGTGTTATTACACTTATAAGCAGCGATACTCAATTTGCTCGAGGATAATTAATGAAGTTACCTTTTTGGGGAATTTGCTGAACACATTTCCACCTGCAGGAGGAAATAGTAAACAACCGGATTTGATTTCGTCGTCTTGATCCATTTTACGACCACTGACAACTTTACACAACTAAAAATATATCATTAGTGCACGACGCGAACACTAAATTTCAATAAGCTATATCTTTCACCATCATATTAGTTACTTTAAAACCATAAAATATGATGCTATGATTAAAAAATATAACAAAATACCGAAAAAACGTATAAAGTCTGAATTGCATGGAGGAATGTTTGGTTGGTTTGACACTTGACAATTACAAAAAGATAAGAAATGTCAAAAACCGTTTTTTTTTTCAAGTACATTATGTAAACATACATAAAAATATTTGACCGTGAATTCAGAATGGCTACCATTACAATAAAAGTATTTTTTTATGTTAAATGTAAAATTACATAACTTAAAAAAACTATTTCTTGATGATAAAAACTAGTAATTAAATTATTTTTTTAGCCGTAATATATCGGAAACTTTTGTACTTAAAAAAAGTAGTGACAGTTGTTGACTTTGTCATATTTCAAAATGACAGTTCCCCTTAGTGTTGTAGCCTGATAAAATCAATTGTTCTTTTCTTTTCAAATTACCTAATTATCGATATTGTGAAATAACAATGATCTATCAAATTAAACAAGATCTAAGGTTAAAATTTTCTTTTCACAGCAATATAAATGCCATTGGTTAGTAAGTAATTGTAGAACATATATTGGCTACGGCGACTAAAAAAAAAGTACACAAATGGAAACTCAATAATTGTTTCCATTGTTGTTTTCGAAGCATATTTTGTTCTGTTAAACTATTAACCTCTTAAGTTAGATTTACTTGTGAAGTTCTATGATTGAGTTTTTGACCGATTCAATAATAATGTTTCAAATCGGTTTTTTGTTTAATTGATTGAATCGAATCTGTATGTTTTAGTACAACCCTAACTAAAATTGAAAATCAAACTCGGCTACTTTGTACAAAATTTTCTTTAAAATTGCACCGAAATTCAAACAGCACACAAGCACTTCCTCAGTTTATATGGGATAACTTTAAACTTGTTAAATTAAAAAACGAAATGGCTAACAATGCAAATCCTTTGGCGGGGACAGCGCACTTGCTCGACGAATTGGACAGTAGGTTTCAAATCGAACTTTTCCTATATTTTGACTGAAAACATTGTAATTAACTATTGTTTTGTAAAGAGAAGCTAATGGTGCTGCTCCGTGATGGAAGGACACTTATCGGATACTTGCGCTGCGTGGATCAATTCGCAAATCTCGTGCTACACAAGACCATTGAGAGAATACACGTCGGGAAAGAGTATGGTGATATCCCGAGAGGTATTTTCATAGTGAGAGGTGAAAATGTTGTTCTGCTTGGTGAAATAGTGAGTATATGTCATTGATAATATTTTCTTTGTGTAACTGTGCCGAGGGAAACCAAATTGTGAAGTGACTGGGTAGGTGATCCTGAGAATTTTGTTATAGTTGAGAACTTTATAAACTTTTTACACTTTGATATTTAGAGCAATAATAGTGAAAAGAAAGCTTGCTTTTCCTCAACAATTTTGTCATTTTGTTCAGTAAGTTTTCCAAATGAACATTTGCAATCTAATTTGAAAATTATCAAGAAAATATATATCTAAATAATAATGTGAAGCATATATAGAAGATAAACCTATTCTGAATTTAAAAGAACATCATGCCATGTATGTAAAAAATGTTCTAAGAATTTATTGCTAAAGAATTCTCAATCGGTTATCAAAGTCCTATACTTTGATAAATTAATAATAATATTTTTCAATAATTGAATAGTTAAACTTTCGAAACACACTACACAACAATAACAAACAAAAACTTTTTATAGGACAAAGAAAAAGAAGAAAATCTCCCGCTAACAGAAGTTTCCGTAGATGAAATACTTGATGCTCAAAGAAGGGAACAAGATGCCAAAATAGATCAACAGAAATTATTATCAAAGGCTTTAAAAGAAAGAGGCTTGAATTTACTAGCAGATCTAGGCCATGATGATATGTTTTAAATATATTTATTTAGTGTATTATTTAATAAGGCTGTAATTATGTATCAAAAAATAAAAATCTCTAAATATTGTCTACATTCTGTTTTAATGGTGCAATTTCTCTATGTCCACTGTTGGGATTGACTCCTTAATAGAGGGTATTGGTAATGTCAGGTATCAGAAATCCAGTACTTTAATCAATTTTAAAGGAAATAAAATAAAAATTGCTGTGATACGCAGACTAATTTACAATGTAATGAAATTCGTTCGGAAATGCACTAAGAATCGAACAGTCGTGTATAATCTATGGTTATCTATTGCAGGTGTTACCAAACATTTTAACTTTAGGGCCGTACTGACCATTTTATTTTTCAGTGGATTAATTTGGATGACTGTTGATAACTCTGATATAAGTGATATAACTAACAATTTTTTTTCACTTTCAAACCACGTCATAACAACACGTCATCCAAAATCACTCAAGATTATTTTGTATTATTATTATTTTATATTTTTACTTGCTACAGTTTTTCCTCTTTAACTAGGAAAACAGAGTTCGCTAAAGTAGTTTGTAATAGATAAAGTAACCTTTTTGCCCTTTCCGAGGACCACGAGCAAACACTTCACATGAAATTTGATTATTCAAGTCGGATTGCTCAAAATATATTATACTTTAACCTTGGTCGGTTTAAAACTTAATAGTATGTTACTTAATTAGGAATCTACGACTTGTGAAGAATAAAATGCAAATAATAACTGAAAATATTTTTATAGCCTTCAATGACTACGGTCCTCAGGGTTAAAAATTTGGGAACCCCTGCTTTGAGTCATTCGGTCAATGTGAGCACCGGATGCACTTAAAAAGAGTTACAAGAACATTTTATTTTCTTTCGAAACTGTGTTTAAAAAAACATGCAAAAAAGTTAAACCTTTCGTTTAATTTCGAAGGGTTGATATTTTAGGTGAATTGTGTGCTTTTGATTTTTTTCCTAAAACTCAATTTCAGAACGAAATTATTTAGCCGTTGTCAAACTGACATCTGGAATTTCAAAAGTTTGAAAACAATCGTGGTACTTGTCTCTAAAAAACCTTAAAAAAAACGTATTTTTTAGTAAAATGTGATAATATTAAGCATATACTTGATAATAGATATAATAAGAATTGAAAAGACATCAACCACAATGTGTTCAAATAAAATAGTATTAATAGCAAATGTTCTGTGATCATTAACGTGCTTGAGTAAAAATAATAAAATGTCTCCTTCTGACATAACTTTGATAGAAAGACTTCGAAATGAGAATTTAGAACAATATTTCACTTTAGTACGGATGCATTTATCCTTTGTTGTGGATATAAATACTGACGAGTAAGTGGAAATTTCATTACGAAATTTAAGTCTAATGAAAAGTGCTTTCAAATGATGAACGTTTTTTTTTCTAGTGTTGATTGTTCAACAGACAAACCAAAGCAGTTCCGGTGGAACTTTCATAAAAAGAATAAATGCTCCGCTCCGAGTTCTAGTCAGAATAATACCAATAATGTTAAATATAGTACAGAGGTTAAATCTATAACAGAAGATGGAATAGCTAGGTTGAATGAGCTTATAGACTTTCTATCAAAACCTGAGAGTAAGTACTACTATTAATTTTCGTAAACAAGAAGTGAAATTGATAAATAGAATGATTATGATACACTTTCACATAAGCTACTAAAAATTATACCAAGACCCTTTCCTGTGTTTCATTGTACCTTTCAATCTGAAATTATTTTCTCTATCTGCCTATTTAAATAAATTACTCAAAGTTACAAAAAATTAACACCCAAATGAGCAACAAAGAAAAAATCATGTACATAAATCACATTGATTCTCAATAATTCCAGATGTACAACAAGAAGGTATATTCCGGAGAACAGGGTCTCTCAGTCGTCAGCAGGACCTCAAACAGCTGCTACTAACTGGTTCGGACCTCGGTCTGGACATTGGGAAGTTTACGGTGCATGATTGTGCATCGGTACTGAAGGGATTCCTGGCTGAACTTCCTCAGCCATTGCTAATGGATCAGTATTATCAAACATATTGTACTTTAGCAGGTAATATTTAAATGTTATGACAACAAAAAACTTAAATATCTTACAGCTTGATATTAAGTGGTTACCATCATGGACCCTGTGATACTGTAAGAGTCATTAATCATCACCATTATTAAAATTAAGATATCATAACTAAAAAAATAAATTGATGTAGCATCAATACATACTTGATACTTTATAAATGGGATATTTTCCTCAATCTTTCAAATTAAATTGTGTCGACATTTCATAATACAAAACTACATATTTGTTTAATAACAATATATTAAAAATTTTTAGCATTTATATTTTTTTTCATTCATAAGCTGACACTTATAAAAAATATTAATAAAGCATTAAGAATATTTATACTGAAAAATTATGTATCAAAAACACATAAACTATGATAATCATACTACAAACAATTAGAAAGAAAAATCTCTATTTCAGCACAATATCCACCAAATGCAGACACATCACAAACTAAACTCCTGACAGCCCTACAATTATTACTTCTCCTTCTAACTCCTACACACCGGAGTTTCCTTCAAAGATTACTGAGACTGTTGAGGTTAGTTGCTGACAACGAGGCGACCAATAGGATGTCACCGGATACGTTAGCTACTATGTTTACACCACATCTTTTGTGTCCTAGGAAGGTAAAGTGTTTTTTGTTTTTTACCTACATTTTTATTTTAAATAAGAAATATAAAAATTATCTGATGACAAGTGTTATAATTGCTCAAGGACTTCCACAATATTGGACAAGAATTTTGTCAAGTCTCCTTTGAACTCCTAACCACTATATCTCAGCAACATTCTTGTGTTTTCTGTTTATATATTCCACAATTGGAGCAAAGAGCACCATAGTGTTACGCAATTTGGTTTCCTGGGTATACACGCATAGGCTTCTGGTCAAGTTAATCCGATTGCTTTAGCTCCTCTCCACTAATTGCAAAATTTGCTTAAGAAGTCAAAGTTTATTTTGCCTGAATCTGTCCATTCCAGTGCTTGTATGCCTTGTTTTTCTAAGCATGCTGTAACATCTTTATCTAATTCTAAATTTTAGTTATCTCCTGAAAACTTTCACGCGGACGCCATAGCTCTGTCTCCACTAATAAGCTTCATGATCAAGGAGTCTTGTCGCGTGTTCGAAGCTCCCCGACGCCTGGCTACGGATGCGGCCGCATACTTCACGTTAAGGAGGCGAAGGGCTATGTCGCCTGATATAAATCTGGACGACAGTATTAGTGATAAGTATGTTGAATAAATACCTTGTACTAACAAAAAATGCGACTATGTAACTGCACCATTTAATCATGTTAAAATATATGTTTATTTGTATTGTTTAGTCATAAATAAAGCATGTCTATGACTAGTTATACATGATCTAAATGCTAGAGTTATGGATAGTCTAAAAAGTAATCAAAAAATACGCCTTAGCAGAATTGACACTAAGATTTTTGAAAACCTAACAAGATATTTTTATATATTAAATTCGCATTTTCACTTTAATTTCTAGTTATCCTGTAACACTTACAAATAATATGAACTCTAGTTAAAGAATTTTCGAAATTGGTTCATTAGATCGACAGATAATCCCTATAACATCATAAACATTACCTCTATATAAAATTTGTAAAGTTTACAACAATCTAGCTTATCTTTAGATTATCTTTTCGCAGTGGTGTCAAGTCAAATTCAATCTTTATAACATTACGCAATCCAGTGTAGTATTACATCATTTGAAGCCATTTTTGACCCCTTTATAACTCCAAAACTGTTATTAATTACAGGACAGCAGCGAACACAGTGTACACATTTGTAGATAGAAATAGAACGAAAGCTGAAAATGAAACGAATCCAACGGACACGGCTCTCGCTCAACTGTACGCGCACATACAAGCATTACCCGATTCACATCAAAAGAGAAGACTGATCAAACATTTCAACAGACAAAATGGTTATGGTGAGTAATAGAGTATTCAACCAAGTTATAAGGTTGAATTTATTGGAACGAAGCTTTATTGGGCTAGACGGAAAAAAATCTTACGAAAAGTTGTCACGACACTTTTTTTGTTTTAGATGATTATCGCTAGATGGCGCTGTGATTAAAATCTTATAAGATATTATTAAAAGATATCTTTTAATCGAAAGGAACTTCGTTCTATTCGGGTGTCCCATGACACCTCTCAAGTTTTTTATTTTAAATTAGCATTACTTAGGAACTTAAGACTTAGTTTTAACTGTCAATTAGGTCATTTAGACGTAAGTTTAAAATCATAATGGTCGAATTATGTGATTCTAATAATGGAGAAGTATATATGGAGTTGATTTGATTTGATTGGTTTTAAGTAAAAAAATGTGTTTTTTTTATTGCACGATAGACAAATGATTCTACGGCCCACGGTAAGCGGTCACCGTCGCTCATGAACCTCTGCAATGCCAGGGCAATGAGAGGCCGTTTTCTCACGTTTTTGCAAGCTTTATATTAACTTGCACTGGATGTTACTATGTATCTATGTAAGTTCGGGTGGTAACTTACGAGCCAAATTGAATCAGTTTCTGATTGAGCTGACATTTTTCAATCATGGAATGCAACCATTGCATTGTCAGTAATTTTGTTTGATCATAAAATTACGATGCACAATGCACAACATTATGTTACTGTTTCTTCGGTACTATATTATAATATTATACGATAGCAATGGCTGAGTAGTGACCATTTCGGCACGCAGTGTGGGGCACGCAATGAATATAAATAAATAAGTAGTTTGTGTACAATTTAACTTTTGTTATTTATAGTTATAAGTTTTGCTAGGTTTAATTAGTTATTCTTCTTGTTTTTTTTCCTAGAGTTTATTTTATTTTTTTAATTTTAATTTTACCTTATACACATAGTCGAAGAAGCTATATTGTAATATTGGGTCCCTTATTTTTGTGTCGATTAAAGCTTTCTTTCTTTCTTTCTTTCTTTTGCATTTAAAATTATTTCATATAACTTTACAGGAACACCGATACAGATACAAAGAACAGGTAAAGTGGCCGGTTCCAGAAGTTTCGGTGATTCGATCAAAAGGCATATATTTAACAAAGGATTATTGAATAAAACACCAAAGAAATGCTCGGGCAGTATCAATACTATAGAGGAGGTATGTTGTTTATTTTGTTTAGTCTATGATTTTGTTTTGTCCCTTCTGTTTGTGAATTGTTTGTGCCTTCTCTAATAATGTAGCAACATGTAGAGAGATGTAGAATTAGTGTAGTAGTTTTAGATAGTTGAAGTAAATAGTTTGTAAAAATGAGTTTTGTTTGAAATATAGACAAAACTTGTATCCCACACAATAATGTCAAAAATAAAGTGCGCTGTTGTTTTTACTTGAATCATTATCTTTAAAACACTACATCAACAATATCGTTTTAAAAATATAAGCATATCAAGACAGGAAGCGACTTTATAATAGTGATATTAAACAATGAGCAACTAGAAAATAGATAAATTTAAATTCAAATTAGAAAGTGAAACGGATTGGGCTATTAATTAATTATAGGTGCAACTATTTACGACATTACGGTCTTCGATCATATAGCATAATTGAGTGAAAATATCTTAAAATACAATATAGAAGTTTTATTAAAGCATTAAATTTACATATTAAATTTATAATTACAATAATCGCCTTACATTCTCTTATGTTGCTACAAAAACGCTTACCAGCGTCACTAACGTTCATTCACACATCACTACCTTCTGTCCGTAACATTTCAAAACTCACGCATGCCTTACAGAAAACCAAAGGAAAGTTACGTTACGCCGACGAGAAAGTCGACGTATCGCACAAAAACATCGTATTAAAGAACCTGGCTAACAAAATAGCCAGTTCAGAGTCCTTAGATGACGATTATCAGTCAGATGGTAGCAATGAAAGCACATTATCCGAGGGAGCGATAACAAAATCCAAGAAAAACAGCCCTAAATTCGTATCCGAACCGAATTTAAGTATATTAGACACCGAAGAAACTCCAAAGAACGCCAAAAAGCGTTTATTCCGATCTAAAATCGTGACGTCACAGAACAAGAAATATCAAAAACGAAATGGAGTTATACGTAGTACGCCTACTTGTGTCTCTTGCTTCGAAGATCAAGACTCTGGTTCTGATTTGTCAGTGAATGAGACACCAAAGAAATCTAGACTCTGTGACGATGAGATAAAGCACTATTTGACGAGCACACCGGGAGTGGGAGATATGTTTGAAGGAGAATGTTCTACTCCTTATACAATCAATTTCAGAAGAGCTTCAATGTCTCCCATAACTAAGTCTACGCAGAAACTGTCTAAGGCGATGCAGGTTGGTTGCATGAAGCTTGTGCTATTGTCATCTGTTCATTGTTTGTGTCATATTTTTAATTATTTCTTATTAACAATCATAATATCATAGTTGTAGTTTTTTTTTCACTAGTTGTCACATCATGTCGTAGAAGTAATAAAATAGCAAGTAGAAATCTGCCGTTTTAGTAAATGTCATAGTTAGTATGTAAATTATTTATCCTACTGTGTTAAGTTTAAATTCAATGAATTTTGTTTGTGCATTTTTAGTCAAAATATTGTGCCATCTAATTTCGGCTAACAGTCAAGAGAACTCTCATTATTGAAATGACGTTTTTAGCAAACTGTTGTATCGATATTAGATCGATTAACATATCGATTATACTATTTCAGGAATCGATAATGACGCCACGATCTCGCAAACCTCTAATAATAACTTCAGAACAACGCGACAGTATGCCCGATACACACGAGAATAAGGCTGACGATAAATCCGATGAGATATTCCGTTCCATAGAGAGCGATATATCTCCTAAAAACGATAGCGATTTCGTATCTTCAGACGATGAAATGTCTAGATCAAGTTTCTCTTGTGAGCGGTGAGTTTATCTAATTTTTAATTTGCTACAAATATAGTAAACATTGTTGTAAAATTTCATTCATTCATTAGAAAAAATGTCCTCTCAAAAAAAACAATGAAAAAATACATTGGACAAATCGATTTCTTGATAAAGTTTTTTTTTTAGTTTTTGTTTAAAAATCGTTTTTTCAGTTCCAGGTCAATGCAATCAATAATCGGATCACAATCAAGAACGAAAAATCTTTACGACGGTCGATCAATGTCATTAGGCGACATCAGCCCGCTACGATGCGAAAATACTCGATTCATCAGCAAAAATCGATCGAATCGAATCGATATTAACACAACACTAAGCGAAAACAGCCTCGTATTTAAAACATCACACGAATTAAAAGACACAAAATCATTATCAGATCCTTTCAGAGAATATTTACTCAGTAGATCAGTATTAACAGCAACACCAATCGATTTATCAATTTTGAATAAATCGAATGATAATCGCGAATTATCGGATTCGCTGATGTACTGTTTGGATGGCAACGTTCCGAGCGATCTCACGTTATCGATTAGTAATTTGGCGGTTGAGAATCGATTGCCGATGATGGATATCGATTTTAATATCGATAAAAGCCCGAAGAGGCAGCGTTGTGATTCCGATTCTGTGAGCGGGAATAGTAGTAAGAAAATTAATGTTGAAAAAGAAAATGTGGTTCATGGGTTACGAGAAACTGAACTGTGAGAAATATTTTTGTAGAGATTGTTATAATACGATCTAGTTCGGAAATTTCGGAAGTATTTTGTTAAGATATAGTTATTTTTAACAAGTAATATTTTTAAACAAAAAAACTTGAGAGGTGTCATGGGACACCCGAATAGAACGAAGTTCCTTTCGATTAAAACATATCTTATATTTTTTTTTCATCTAGTGATAATCATCCAAAACAAAAAAGTGTCGTGACAACTTTTCGTAAGAACTTTTTCCGTCTAGCCCCCTTTCACAACGCGCGATAAGGAACTTCGTTCCAATAAAAACGATTCGCTTCTTTTAAGAACAGCACAAGAACAAGTGCCTCTCTATTTCTCTGATCATAAAACCACAAAATTCTATATCAAGGGACCTTTAAAATCATCTTCTTTTCAACAAGAATCATCATTATCCACAAACAAAACGAAAGACTTCCTCTGGCAAAAAAGTATAGTTACAAGAAAATTCCGTTCAGAGATAAATTCATAATTCGCGTTTGTTGTACATAACCTTAAAATAATTTAAAGTTACTTTATAATCGGTTGTGAATAGTAAAAAATAGTAAATGTGTGAAAAGTTACTATACAATTTTTTTTATTTTGTCCCAATTATACAGGGTGGATCTGTAACTTTGGACAATCTGACGTGGGGTGAATGACCTGTCGGAATACAACTTAGCACCATTTTTATTTTTTGGATCGGTTAAACTTTTTTTTCTGAGATTGTATGGAAAACGTACGACTATCGTTGCGGACTTCCATACGAAGATAAACATTTTTTTTTATTTGATGCCTAAAATAAAAGTGGTTCTAAGTTTTATTTCAACAGGTCATTCACCTCACGTTAGTTTGTCCAAAGTTACTGATCCACCCTGTAGATGTCAGTTTCGATCACAAGTGCATTGGAAAATAAAGTCTATCGCATTACAATAAGGAGCACATTCATTATAAAGAATAATGCAATACATCAATGATAGTCACCAGCCAAAAAGTTTTTTTAAATTTTATTTTGTTGGTGCCGTTTTAACATTCTAATTGTATATCTAAATATATTTGATCAAAGATTGTCAGTAACCAAAATGATTTCACAAAGTTTCTAAACGAATATGTAAATTTCGAAATGTGTATAAAAATATTGACAATAATGCAATTTGAACTCTATTTCACAACGATAAAGTTCAAAATATATTTCAATTTTTGTAACTTTTGTTACTTTTTTGATTATGAAAACTAGTATTGTTTCTTTTTCACTCGTTACTTTGTCTATCTTTTTGTCTTTTTCTAAACCTTCGTATTCGTTAAGTTTAGCTCTCTTTCTAAGTGTTAACCATCTTATCTTTGTTTTCTTGTTTTATAGTTTTTGCGAGTAACTGGAATCGATAAAAGAATCGATTTTATTTTAATCGATATTGTCATCTCGTTTGTTGTTTTCATGCAAAAGCTGTCACACAAGAGAGTTACCTATTCAATTCTACATTTGATAATTTAGTAATATTTGGTGGAATGTCATTTAATTGCGTTTTTTGAAGAACAAAAATGAGTATTTTTTATGAATTTGATGAGATTTTACCGTCATCCATACCGTCTGTCAATTTATATCATTAAAATTTTACTTAATACATAGTATTACATAGTAACAATCTACCAATAGTAACAATCCCTCTTCTGAGGAGACCTGAGCTCAACAGTGGGCAGTAATGGGTTGGTACAGTACATAGTAACAAATTTTACAGAGAAAAGGGCTCATTTAATATTTGAAGTAATCTTAATACAAAACAGCAATTCAAGTCAAGATTTTCCTGATAGTTTAATTATATTCATCATAATCATAATAATATTATGCGAAAGAGGAAAGTTTGTATGTATGGATGGATGCTTGTTACTCTTTCACGTAAAAACTACTGAATGGATTTGAATGAAACTTTACCACAATATAGCTTATACATCAGAATAACACATAGGCTACAATTTTTGAACCCCTTTGTAACGCAGACGAAGTTGCGAGGGTCATCTAGTAATTAATAACTCAACAGCATTAAAATTTTATCAAGTAAAAACTTAAATAAAAAAAGTAATTCAAGTAACATAGAGAACCTCATTTTTTTTAAGTCGTCTAAAATTCTTTTAAACGACATTCGACTGAACAATACTATTGTGATGACGACGAATTCTATTTCAATATTAACATTTGTAAACATCAAACGTCTCGTTAATTTTGAACCTTATTCGTTAACGATACGTTTGATTTTAGCAAATCAGCGTGGATCGCTCGAAGCTAACAAATCAATTGATTTCTAATGTTCGTCTAATATTTTATAATAAAGAAGTCTTCGAATGATTGAGGTTTTATTTAAAATACCTTGAAAATTTTGTATTGTGGTTTCTTTAGTTCAATAATTTAGAAAGATTCGTAAAATCAACAATACCACTTTTTGCATAATTGAAATCGCCAAAAAAATTAGTTGTTTTGTACGTAATGAAAATATTCTTGAAAATGAAATGCCTACAAAAAAATAATTGAGAGGTGTCAAGGGACACCCGGATGGAACGAAGTTCCTTTCGATTAATTAGTGAGGGAATTGTAATAAAATTTTATTTTATTTAGTTATAATAAAATATTTTGATCACAGCGCCATCTAGCATTAATCATATAAAACAAAATAAGGAATTGTTTTCAAAGATTTTAATCACAGCGCCATCTAGCGATAATCATCTAAAACAAAAAAGTGTCGCGACAATTTTTTCATAAGAACTTCCGTCTAGTCCCCTTTCGATAACGCGCGATAAGGAACTTCGTTCCAAAATAAGAGTTTTAGGTAGTTAGTGTTTTATTATAATGTTAAAAAAGTATAAACATCATAAACGTGCACATTGCTATACAAGTCAGATAGCAGTAGAATTGACAGCATACTCTGTAGAAGCAATTTGCGCATCTTCGACTCAGAGGTTCCTTGGGTGCTCTGAAACGAGAAAAAGTTAATTTAGGGGTTGTCCATTAATCACGTGAGGCTTGAAAGGGGGGGGAGGGGTTTGATAAAAATCACGAAAATAACACAAGGGGGAGGGGGGGGGTGTAGTAAGATATCTCGTGTATTTATTTTTTCGTCAAACCTGCATGATGCTTATCCAGTTGTTAGTGTTGAAGAATGTCAGCTAATCCTTGGTCCGAGGACAATATACATTAAATATATTCATGTACTAGTACAATACATGTTTTTCCTATGGTTACACTCTTCGTTTATTATTATTGTTATGGCAATAAAAAAAAACTTGCAACCTGGTGTAGACATTTTTATTATGGTCCTTAATTTCAGAATAAAATAAGATTATAGTTTATACCTGTATTTAAATTAAGATAATATTCAGAAAATTTTAAGATTCGTTGTAGGTACTAAAAATACACGTGATGTTGAGAAGGAGGAGGGGGGGTGGTCTTAAACCTCACTACGTATCACCGATGGGGGAGGGGAGGTTAAAAAATGCTAAAAAAAGATCACGTGATTAATGGACAACCCCTTATAAAGAAACTACATCAAATCAGTAAATTCTTTAATGGACGTGAGGTAACCATGGATTTATACACATTATGTACCTACTCACTCAACTGGGATCGGCAACAAAATTGGTTTGTTTACTTTTGCCAAGTCTGTGACAGGAGCCAAAATTGAGCACGAGGTGAGGTTAGTTCGGAAACTCGTTTTGTTTACATTTTATTATCGTCTCATATTTTCTGAAGATAATATATTTTAGTCCAAAATGTATTACAGCGTATCTTATGAATAAAGAATTTCAAAAATATTAGGTTTATTTAAAAATCTAATTCAAAATTTTATGATAAAAACATTTAAAAGATAGTCAAAGAAGGTAGTGATTTCGAACGAACTCCGGGGGAGCGATCCCAGTTTCACTATCTAGCGAAAATTGACGTTCCCAGGTGAGTGGTTAAATCAGATTCGGTTAAACACCTAACAACTGTTACCTGTCTGGTGTCAAATATCAGGTAGCTTAAAATTGGGAATAATAAGAAATACCCTGTTTTAAACATCCGTGAAAAATTATCCCTCAATTCTAAGTTTATACTTAAAGAACAACCTCTCAAGCTCCATGGGTTTTAGTGCAGCCCGACTCCCACATCCCTCACCGGTGGTCAGCGATTCTCCAGTTCAAAAAAGTGTTTATCTTCGCTCATGGACTACTGCAATGTCTGGGGGGACACCGACCCTCTCTCATCTCGAACCTCGTTTACAGCATTTAACTAATACGACGTGACTACTATGGACTTACTTTTTATTAACATTGACGTATTTGGCTTCATAACGTGGTCTAGCGCTCACAGATCGACCCTTAACTTTCACCCTTCTATTTACTTTTGGTGGTGGTAATGACTCCGATCTTCGTTCCACAACACTTTTCTTCCATCTTTTATTTCTAAAACACTTTTCATCACACAGCTCTTCTCTGTAAGGTTTCCTGTATTTGCGTTTGTAAGCTTTCGTATATACCGATCCGGCGCGTCTGTATTTCGTTTGTCTGTCGAAAACTTGTACTGTGGTTGGTTTCTTTGTATTATTTCTAAAAGTCATCGGAATGGAGTTTCTGTTTTGATCGTCTATGAAAATCTTTTGTCTGCGAAAGTAACGTATTATTTATAGCTATATAATAATACTTTAATAATATATTCATCTGTGAATAACCATTTATATTGTTAGTGTAAGTTTTGAATGCTCTTAATTTTTTTGTCACGTAGACTATCCACGAATTTCCTGCATAAAAAGATTAGAAATCCTAGGTAACCTGATTACTTATGTAGGATCACTAGACGCCCATTTACGGTATTCTCTTATTTACATCATCTAACCTTTTATATTTAGGAACTACAAAAAGATGAACATGCCCTTTCGTAGATTTCATATCAATATGAAGACTTATCTCCTATCTTGAAGGTGTGTTGCCGATTTCATTCTCCGCATCACATAATGTGTCATTTGACCTACATCGGCGATAACAACTGCTGATTTTTAAAATCGATTTCACTGTAAAATGATTTCGTTTCGGTTCCGTCATCTTGCATTGACACATTAAGTTCAATCATAAACATTTTTATTTATTGTATAGATGACAGCATGGTTCCACTGATTCAGACTTCTTTCTGAAAAAGTTGTAAACAAATAAATAAAGATATTATCTAGATTTTTCGCTAAACAGGTATTTGTAATAAATCTATGACCAATCAAACGGGAAAACCCAACATAATAATATTTTCCTGAAAACTGATTAAATTATATTGTTCATTCTCTGTCAAACTTCCTGCAGAACTGCAGAAGGCTTGAGCAAGGATTTAGATCATACACTTATTACCTAAAAGTCTCAAACAAAATCGAAAATCACAGTCGGACAATAGAAAAATCATCAACATGTAGATTTTTATAGCTAAAAAAAAATCTATAAAGCACAATGAATCCTTAGTGGTCTGTTTTATAATCATAACTGGGCCTCAGTTTACCATACGTTGGCTATTACAGAAAACCATCTTATTCTTATTTCATTTCAATAACCAAGGAGACTACAAACCTCCAATAACTACTTAAACAAAACAAAATAAATCTAAAACAGATTTATCTCTAGCAAAAACTAATTTAGCTTCAACAAACGCCATTTGTAACGAAGCAAAAACTCCTAAAGCCTAACCTAACTACAGAGCCGAACAGTTAGATTAAACAGAAGGATATTATGAATAAATTAACCAGCTCGTGGCTTCGTTAGCGGGAGCCGCGGTTACAGAACGGACAGCCTGTCACAGCTGTAATTAATGGTACTGAATTTTAGGTTAGTAATTGCCTAGTTTGCTTTTGGGCACTGTATTGATCGATTTAACCGATCGGCTGATAATTTTCATCGAAATAGCGGGACAATGCTTTTATTTTGTGGTTTATAAAATCCTCTGGCTTTTTATATGGCTATGTTATTTCTAAATAATCTGATTGCTCGTATCTCCTTAAGTTAGGTTATTTAAAAATACTGCTACCAAAGCTTGACCTGATAAAGCTCAACATAGAGTTCTCCAGAACATAGAGCATCACCGATATGAATTGTAGTAAGTATACCTAATGTTATGAAACACGAAAACCGTGGTCAGTACAATACTAATCCAAAACATTACCATAACAAACGAAGCAATTCCCGGATTCATGTCGACGTTTAGATAAACTCGGTTAGTTGGTTTGTTTCAGGACAGCGAGAGAGCAAACTGTTGTTGTACGCGATTTAATTTGCAACATAGATCGACTAAGCCGACTATTTCAATGTTTGGTCTGAGAACTACGAAGCCAGGACTGGCTTTATGGCAGTTATGGCTTTAAACTGTGTAATGCGGCTTAAAGTAGGTTTTACTATAGTATTAGTACTTTTGGTTTGTGGCAATCTGCCCTGGCTATGGGGGAAGAATAAGTTTACTATTATTGGTGTTTCTTGAACACTTTAACTTACCTTGTTTAAACGAGGTTTGAAGAAAGTCCTTAAAAATAGGTTGACATTGCATTCATGAGTGACAGTTCTCGTATACACTTACCTTAAGGGGATTGTAAACTAGTAGGTTACATACGGTGCAATGAAAAACCTAACATGTTTTGGGAATCTTAATATTACTTAGTCATGGATTGGTGAAGGCCATCAGGCTTATTAAGGATTGATATGACATTTAAATGGAGTTATAGTATCTCAGAATGCAAAAATAGAACTGATTTCAAATTTAGCAATTGGTACCGATACTCGGTTTAAAAAGGTCTGATTCCCTCTGTTCCAAATAATTAAAAACAAATTTTACAAACGTAATTACCGATAACGAATCCTACGATTGTTAATACACATTTTAATTGCATTTAAAATTACAGGATACACTTGCTACCACAGTTACCACATCCAAAACCAATCGACGATCCGGTTTCATTACCGGTTCATAGTTGCAACGTAACGTTGTGGGCATTTCAATAGAGCTGGAATCTGGGGACTATCGGACTAAATTCAATATAAACCGCGGATGTGCTGAGGGCTTGCGGTGGAATATTAAATGATTCTGTTTATCGACCTGTTTATCGATCATTTACATTTAATATGTTTTGATCTGATGCTTAAAAATGAACTTAGTTTAAAATAGGTTGATGAGAAAGTTTCATATCATAGTGGTAGTACCTATAGTTTTGACGTGACAACGTCTTATAAATTGGTTTGCCGGGTGACACTTCAAGAAACTGCGTTACGCTCACGTTATGCGCTCATAATGAGAGCGAGTGAGAGGCACGCGTGCCTTTCACTTTTTATGTCTGTCTCTCTCGCTCTTAGGCGGGCTAACCATGCCCGACATCGTTGTCACGTAAAACTTTCGCCCGTATACCGACTTTACAGGCAACCAATTATTTTTTTTGACGATAAACACTTATCACTTTTCAGATCAACTGTAAAAAAGAAGGCATTTTAATGTGTGTTCAGAAATTTATGGACAAATAGTTTATGAGTTTAAGGCGTTTTTTTTGCTAAAAAAATATCTAACAAGCGTCCAAGACCTTTAGATAACACATAGACAAAACACTGAACTTCCTACAACTCATCAATACCGTTGTGATTTCAATAGGAATGTAAGACTTCGTTCTCGCACCAAAACGGGACAGAACATCCACAATCAATGTGTCTGATGTCACAATTAGGTTTAATGAAACAAAAGCGCTCTCAACAGTGGCATCTCATTTAATACCTAGACATTGACCGGACGATGTTCTTTACATATTGTTATAAATAAATTCGAATAAATTGTTGTTAAATAAACTATTTAAAATGTGCTATAAATTCGTTTTAAATTTGCAACCGGGTGTTCGTCATAAGTTTTTGAATGGGTTCGGATCGAAGAGATGCTTTTCGGTGCACGGGATTTCATTAAATGTGAGTAAAAATATTTGTAACACAATATTAGATACCTGTGAAGCAAAAGATTTCTGAACTTTTATTGTCCAGAGATGACCCAACAGAGTGAACAACACTTTTTGTTTTTTTTTCGTTTCTGTTATTTTGTCTCTGATGTATTAAGTAGTGCTATAGGCTTAATTTATTATATTTATTTATTAGATACTATATGCAGACAGGATAATGAATATTAGTATAATATTATCCTTTTATACCTAAATGGAGTAAAAAAGTAAAATATTCCATTTCAGTGTTATCAACCTCTCGATGTTTACCTAGAACTGATTTATCCTTATTTAAAGTAAACAATTGTTTACTAGAGTTTTAAAAATACTTTATAAATGGTATAAGGAAATAAAAACCACTTATCAAGTACGTTTGTAAAATTAGTCAGTCCTAGAAAGCGCGTTTTTTTCTGTATTTTTCTTATAACTATTGGTTTCATATTGTTTACAAAGTTAAAAATAAATGAGTAATATTGATTACTGTGAGTAAATATTTTGCATTGATTTCGAAAAAGATGTTTTTTTACGATAACATATGAGTAATTTGGCCTATTGTTTCGTATTTATTATCGACAATGATTTCCTTATCTACTTATGATGTAATGTTAAATTTATTAGTAGACAAGGCGTATTGGCACATTGACATTGTTAATAGGTTATTACACTTATCATTGGATAAGCTTGCAGCGTCATCTGCTATTGATTTTGTCTTGTGTGAACCTTGGATTGCACTTTCGAATTTGGATCTTCTTTTGTTTCGATACCGATGGTGTATCAACCGAATGGGATGACTTTTTTCCCTAATTAAAATTGTAATGCCACTATACTTAAAAGGTGTTTTGAAAATAGGCTTGAGCCATATTTGAAAAAAGGAACAGCTTCAATGTTTTCAATAATTCAAAGTCAAAGTCAAATCATTTATTTCAAAGTAGATGTGGACACACATACATTTTGAATGTCAAAAATAAAATCAAAAGTTCTACCACTAGTTCGCTAAAATTACTCCTCCGTCCTGAGAAGAACCGGCGCAAGAAACTCAGCGGGCATGTCTTCTTTTAATTTAATATATTGTTTTTTTTTTTTTTTTAAATAACTATACCTCCTTCACATCCAAAATACCTCTCCTCCAAAATACCTATACCTCCTTCTTAAAAATGCGATTGCTTGTTGATTAATTTCAGAAGTAAATAAAAATAAATAAATGAAAAACAATCGAAATCAACCAAATACATTACAATACTACAATTTGTCATCATTCATATCAGATTAAATTCATCAAAATATTTATATTGTTCATGTTATCAATAAATTAAGAAGAAATGTGCAGTCATAATCTGAAGTGGGTAATACACATTAGTAGTTACTACATTATCTTATCATGATTCGTATTTCGTTGTATCAAAATCCAATAAGTATTTTCAAATTAAATAACATCGAACTATAATAATATTATGATAGGATCACCATGTTTCTTAAATTTGTATACAGGGAGGTTTTGTAATTTTGTCCCAGCAAAAGTGGGGTGAATGACCTGTTGAAATACATCTTAGCACCATTTTTATTTTTGTTAATATATTATGGTAATTATATATTCTCAGAAAACGAACTCCGGCTGCACAGGATTATGCAGCGCGGAGCGACACGTTACGTCTCACACTGCGCCACTCTACCATCGCGAAACTTCTTAATATAAGAAAACATTATTAATACAATAAAAACAATTGGTTTCTTTGAAAAAACAAAATAATCTCTAAAAACGAATTTTATGTTCAAATACGGTTTAATGAACAATGTTTAATTTACAATTCCTTAGGTTCCTTAGGTTGACAAAGATATGGCAATAAAAAGAACAGAAATAGCCTTCAACTAATGCGTATGTGGTTCACATAAATTGTAAGGGCTTAATATGTGAGTTTTTCTCGACGTTTTCTTACACTGTTTTAGTGGCGTGAAAATCCACATGATTTACAGATGCGTGCAGATTCGAACCCATTATCTTTCGCAATGAAAGCTAAAGTATGTAAGTCTATTTCTTGCAAAACGGCTGAAATTATTAATTTACTAACTGTTGAGTTTTATATTGCTTAGTTTATTGTTACGAACATGAAATTATAATTACTATTTTTTTTTTAGTAAACCCTTCCTGTTTGGTATAAGGTTCTCCCTACCATTCGGCTACCGTCTGTTGGAACCCATCTAAGTGTTAGTTGGTTCATATTGTTCATAACATGTAAAGGAGAATCTACACATATAATTAGTTGTGGCCCTATCCGTCCTATAATTCTCATCTTTAATGTTCAAATGTTTAAAGTTGTCCGCACACTTAGGTCACAACGTAACGCAATCTTTGTTCATACAAAATATATCAAAGGCGGATCCAGTCGACTGATGTGTTGTGTTGCTACCTAAGTGCAAGCAAGATCTCTGCAAGATATCTGTACATTATTTATTCTTGTTTTAAAACAAAGTACCTATTGCATTAACGTCGTGAATGAATGATTACTTTGATTACTATGTCACATACGAGAATGTTGATTTGCCTTACTTCTTCAATATAATGAGTAAACAAATGTGACGTAGGTATTGTATTATCTATTTATAACAAATAACAGTTCAAGGCGTATAGCTAATAAGTTAGTAAAACTCTACATGTAATAGTAGGTAATAGGTAAATACTAGATATTAAGGAGATTTATAGTTTTTTCCTGCGTAAAATAGATTGAAGCAGTCTATACAAAATTTTTTTTTGGTCATTTTAATACACCTTGGGTTACAACTTACATTATTGGAGTTTAAGTATGGATCCCTAATTTTTTAGAAAATATCTTATAGCTTTACGCGATAAATGGACTATCAAAAACTGAAATAATTTTTCAAATGGACGAATTGTTTCTGATATTATAGCGTTCAAATAATCAAACAATTTTAAGTTTAATAATATGAAATTATTAGTACAGATTCTTTGTAAACTGTTAAACTCTAAGGAGAGTAAGGAGTTTGTAATAGAATAAGGACGTTCAAAAAAGTTTACATATTATTTTTTCGACTATTCTTTATTTGAATTTGGAGCGAAAATGAGAAATGTTTACAAAAAATGTTTGCGACGTTATAAAATTTGGTAAGTTATTTCATATCTTTTTATAATTAAATCGTTAACAAAGTTTAGTTAGTTTAATGAATGAATTTAAGTTAATCACGGTTCCCTCTTCTGAGGAGACCTGAGCCCAACAGTGGGCAGTAATGGGTTGGTACAGGTTACGGTTCTCTTTCTCGAATCTTAACTAACATGATATGGATAATTGCCGCCGTAGTTTACTTAACCGCGATTGTTTTAAAAATGATATTATGAATACCGCAAAAAGTATTCATAGGTAGGTATAATTCCTATGTATTGCAATTAGGTATTTGTGCAGGTCACGGGATAATCTAAAAAATAATTTGAAAAATCTTAACAAAAAAAATCATAAAACATCCGCATAGCAACAAAGAGTATCTACGATAAAATATTAACAATTAAATTTGTACTGTAAAGATAAGATGATAATGTCGAATATTGCATTGAGGAATGTGACAAAGGTCAGGGGCTAACGAACTTCGTCTGGCCATTGATAAACGATGACCATTCCAACCATTTGTGTCTGTAGCATGCCATTTGTGTGAAAAATGAAAATAAAGTCGCAAAAATATTGAGAAAAGTAACTTAGTGTTCGAAATTCAATTCCATTTTCAAAGAACGAACATCATTTAGAATGTAGACTTTTTATTAGAAACTTTTTTTAAAAATCCTCTTTAATACTTAGGTTCAATCAACTATTATCTCTTTTCATTTAGTACCAATTTTATCCCTAAATACCATATAGGTACATAAGCATATAAAAAAATCGTCATTTAAAAGGAAAACAACATTACAATTTAACAGTAAAAAAACATGATGTCAAACTCAGCGATAATACTTATATATACGTTCTCATTACATCCACGGATATGTGTATTAATCATTTTGTAACGAAGCGCGAGGGTCGTGTACGCTAAACTTAGAAATAATTAAAAAAAGTGTTCAGTGAATGTATTAAAAATGTTACGATTACTTAAAAACGGTGTTGGTAAACGTTTTTACAGCGTAGTTAGTTCGGATAAATTGCCTACAACAGGAAGATACGCGCCCGGCGAAGTGAGTAATAATGTTAAAAATACTTAAACACATTTTTCCTCCAAGAGTTAATAATCTGTGCACAATTATGAAAAAAAAAAATAAGATTTTTAAAAATAGAACGCGGCTTTCTGCGCGCGAATTGCGTTTTCTATTTTCGAATCTTAAAACGATTTTAAGTTTCTATTATTTTTTTGATAATAAAATTCATGTTTCTATTTTATAATCGAGATATTTTTACTTCAAATTTAGAGATTATTCAAGAAATTTGATTTTGATTTTTTATTTATCGCGTATTCCAAGTTCATTGGCCTATGTATTATTTACATCTGACCTTATCATATCAGCGGTTAATGTATGGCCTAATTCTTCTCAAAACATTTGAAACAATAAAAGTTTCATTACAAACACCTTTGGCATTGACCTCAGCTATCTTTACTATCTTAACAATAAAAACTATGTTTTCAGATTCTGATTTCCTCTTACCAATTTCCAAGTCTATCTTTAACCTAAAAATATGTTTCAAAAAACACAAACTAATCGTTGTAGTCTTAACATGATTTTCACTCTTTATTTAGAGAGTATTATGTCTGCAAAAAATTCAATTTATTTCTAAATAGCTTTCCACCCTGCGGCGACACCCGCAATCTTTCGTTATCAACACGTACTCGCTGGAAATAGAATCTCTCCAACTTTGTGCAAAAAGTTATTAGAACACAGTGCAGAAAGTTATTTAAAAAAAGAACACGTTCTACACTGGCTGTTTGTAAAATGTTTAAGAAAAAAAATATTTTGAGGTTAGACGTAAATGTTGTGAACTTATTCAAACACTCGCGGTTTTCTATAACACTTTCATGCATTGTGAACGGGTTCTTACCATGATATTTAATTAATTGAGTGGTCTCGATATTTCAACGTTGTTGCAAACGTCATGATCACGAGAAGACTCATAAATGTTGTGACCTGTTTTGACTCTAGAATAGTACGTAGGCGTCTACATGTTTTTAGTAAATGCTTTAAGATACAGAAAAAAAAAACTTAAAAGGTGTCATGGGACACCCGAATAGAACGAAGTTCCTTTCGATTAAAAGATATCTTATAAAAAATATTTCCTTTCGTAATGCGCGATAAGGAACATATTTCAAAAGATTTTGATCACAGCGCCATCTAGCGATAATCATCTAAAACAAGAATAAGCAACATGTTTCCAAAGATTTTGATCACAGCGCCATCTAGCGATAATCAGCTAAAACAAAAATAAGGAACATGTTTTAAAAGATTTTGATCACAGCGCCATCTAGCGATAATCATCTAAAACAAAAAAAGTGTCGTGACAAAAGATTTTTTTCGTCTAGCCCCCTTTCGATAACGCGCGATAAAGAACTTCGTTCCAATAATAAATTATTTTATTTTATAGCATTCAAATTATTTTTTTAAACTCATTTGTATTCATTAAAATATCGTTATAAATTAAATTACGAACAAAACATTTCCATTAGTTTAAATAACATCCAACGACATCCTCAGTAGACAAGACTTATTTGTTTTAAATGAACACCTTGTAAACCAATTGATCGGCCATATTCTCGAATGAGGAAAATACATCCAATTGGTGAAGCCCCATATTATCAATTGTAATTGTAATTCTACACTGTTGCCATGGTAACTGTAAGCACATTTTATTGATGTAGTTTCTGTCTTGTTCGAATTTTGGCAGTAGGTACCTACTAGTTTTGAAAACAATGGTGTATACGATGTGTAGTACTTATTACTTACTTACACATTTAGATTTGTCTATAGATTATGTTTATGGTGGAAATGAGTGTTCATTAAATACGAAACATAATGCATAGTATTTTTTTGTTTAGTTTTCATACCCTAAGATTGCCTGGAAGATATCACTTAAGTGATATATCCGCCTGAATTCAGTATTAGTTTATACATTTCTTGGTGTTTCAATACAGTAAAACGTGCTTGATATTTCTCTGTAACTAGAAAATCAATAAGAATAAAACTAATTCTTCGTATGAAGAATAAAACCCAAAGGCAAGATACCTTTATACCTACAAACTAAAGTGAAACGCTTGATATTAATACTTAGGGCTTGTTAGCATCAATTACAGACAATAATGTTTCAAGGATTGTATGCAATTGTTTATACACAGTACAATTATATTGTTTACAATTTTAAGAAATAAGTATAGGTATCAACCTCTTTATTACTTAGTGCAGGTGTTACGGATTCAAACTATCAAGATTGATATGTAATTAAATTCGGATTGCGATTAATATAATTTTATTTTACAACTTTACATTTTCACATTTTTCATTTCAGTAATTCAATATTGGCGGCAATCTTCGTTCTTCTTTCTTTTCATTTTCATGCAACGGGTTACACTTACATTATGCCCAATTATAAAAATAGTAAAATTGACTAGGCTGTACATAAATTATCAGGAACAGTAAATTGCTATTAAAACATGCTCCAACAGCAGGTGTCCCTAAATTTATGAATCTATTACCTGTTTTAGAAACTTTGAAATTAGACTAAAGACTATTTTAAATGAAATAAAAATCATTCGAATCTACCAACCGTTAGTTTTTCGGCTATTGCAACAAAGTATTATTGAAAGTAATCAATGTGGTTTATAGACACCTAACTTTGGAGACCTCTGATCTAGTAGGTATATTACGTATCATATTACAAAACAAGCACTTTAAAATTGCAACTTTTATAAAGTTAATTAAATCTACAGTAATTAAAATAGCTTAAATCACACTCACTACCTCAAGAGAAGTTTGAAAAACCAAAACCTGTATTCTACTTTTTACTTCCTTTTTTTCGGTATTACGGCCCGTCAATCATGAACCTCTGCAATGCCAGAGCAAAGAGGGACCGTTATCTATCACCTACCGATACAGGACTTTTCTTAAACCTCGTTTAAAGAGGGACATGTCATAGCGCTCCGGGAACACCGCGGACGGGAGTCCATTCCAAATCGGAATGGTACGGGGCAAAAATGATCTACTGAACCGAACTGTGGAAGAGCGCAGCGGTTCCAAGTAAAGGTGGTGAACCTTGCCCCTGTCTTAACTATGTCTTGGTGCTTAACTATGTCTTTCACCGGCCAATTTGATATCATTATTTATTTTTTATTCTGCCTGTGCTTTCTATCATGTCTCGTCTACTAATTTAGTTATAAGAAAGTATGGAAGAGTTATAAACTTTCCTATACTTTTTTAAAGTTTTGTAAAAGCAACGCACGGACGCTCCAATTAAAAGTTGAACACTGTTAGTTCTTTCCCAACAGTTTTCTAGCCAACTGGCCGATTCTCTTCATAGTGTTATGAATTTTTAATTTGCTTCAGTAAACTGCGAAATATATTTTTTGTCCGAGGAAAAATTTAATTAAGGTTCTCGCGAATAATTATGAAAATAAGGCAATTTTTGTTATATGTGTGATTTTTTTGAGGAACATCTAGTTAATTTTACGCTACTAATAATTAAGTTTTAAAAATGTTTTCATGAAATATATTTTTAATGGATTTTAGGATGTGAGAAGGAGTATTTGAAAATGTAGATTTGGTTTGTGTCTTTTCTATTCTAAACTTGTTGACCTTATTTTAATTATGTATGTTTTCTATTGGTCAAGTGTAGATTAAATGCAGACAATTCGCAGTATAATCAACTTATTCCGAATAATGAAACCTTACCATTAAACAGAGGCGGCGGCACGACGGGCAAGAGAGTCGTGGGCGTAACGCGTCGCGCCCCATAACCTGCTGGGTTCAGGCCTCAGCCGGGGTTCGGACGCTGAGTGTGAGCGGTTGGAGGTTTTAGTGCGGTTCAACTCCCACATACCCGTTCCGGGGATCCGGTGATTTCCTCCAACTAAAAAAAAAAACCATTATACAGAAATATTGCAATTGGAAATAAAAATAATGAAATTTCTCAGAAATTTAGGTAAAATCACGAATCGGAACACTTTCAACGGGAATGCCATTAAAATGTATTGGAATCGCAAACCTTTACATTTCCCTTGAATCGATTCAACGAAACTCAATTTTGTGGCGAAGTTAACTAGTCCTCTGTTGACCGTAGTTTTTTGCAATTCGATAACTTTTACAGAATATACAATTTTTATTAGTGTCGTGTGAGTTTTTCGTGTTGGGGAAATAAACACGTATGTAAAATGAATTTTTCTTCTTATTATATTACTAACATAGTTTAATTAAACATGTTTATTAAATGAATGTACAAAAGTAATTGAATTACAATTTAAAATATACTATTGCATTGATGCAATTGATATTATTGCAAAAATAATTATAATTAATCAACTATTGGATGAAATCAATGGAAAATGATAATAAATTCGATTTCTGACTCCTCGTATGTGTACCAAGAAGACCTGAACCCACCATAAAAGTACAGTAAGCATTTTAAGGTGGGGTTGACGGGGCGATACGTGAGCGACAATCGCCAACGCGTCCTGTCACCCCTACGAGCCTCGTGCCGGGTTCTGTCCCGGCCGGGGATCGGACGTCGAGCGTGAGCGGCGGGAGGTTTTAGTGCGGTTCAACCCCTACATACCCCACTCGCGGGACGAGTGGAAGTCCGGCGATTTCCTCCCGTCACAAAAAAAAAAGCATATTAAAGTAATCGAATATAGCAACATCACAAGTTAATTGAAAATTTAGTTCCTACCTTCTTTTCTATTAATACCTAAAAACTATAGATTATTTCACTGAGTAGATGTTTTAGCGAAAGCCGGGAACAGTTTTATCGTTTTAGGCGCCAGGTGTAGTTTGTCCCACGACCTCTGTTTAATATTTAACTATGCAAATGTTCTGATTATATTCTATTGCTTTCTTATCTTTAATATCACACCTGATTGTGGCTGGGATTTCTAGTAAAGATATATATAGTATTGTTAGATAGAATAGTCGTGGTGGCAGAGTGGTTGAAGCGCTTGCCTTGCGTACGGGAGGTCGCGGGTTTAAAACCGGCCGGCTTGTACCTCCTAATCTTAATATGAAAAAATATATTTGCAATTTTTCACAACACCACTGGCTAAAAACCTGCATATCGGAAAAGGGTTCCAAAAATCCTTTGAAGATATGTGAAGTCCCCAATCCGCATTAGGCAAGCGTGGTGGACTATGTCTAACCCCTCTTCGGAGAAGACCTGAGCTCAGCAGTGGGCAGTAATTGATTGTTACAGTACAGTACAGTACAGTTAGATAACTTTGGGTCAATCAAGAAGTGAGTTTTTGGTGTGAGATAGTATTATCGACCTCATACAAATTTTCATTTTCATAACCTTAATGCATGAAAGAAAGTTGCACTCATTACCTTTTTCTTTGACAAGCAAACAAACCTAAAGCATATATCGCTCTCTTTCACTCTTACCTAGTTTAAAAGAGTGCGGCAAAAAACTACTTCGTCAAAGTGCAAGCGAATTTGTGGCCTATTGTACTTGTAGAGTAAAGTCCCTTAATTATTCAAGCGTGATGGATTGAACCTGTTGCTGGCTACTACTGTATACTGACAGCACTGGGCACAATCAATCGTATAGTTATTTCGAGTAAATGTCCACTATTGAATTTATACGTCTCATTAACAAGCATTTCTTTTACAAAAATGAAACAAGGATTATCCAATTCGGTCTACCCAAACTGAAGTTATGCGGGGAAATACATAAAAAAACGTAACGTAACATAAGTTTTCTATAATACTTTCATGCATTTTCAACGGGTTCTTAGTGGTACCTACTACCCAAAAGCGAACGAGGAAGAGGGTAGACAGATTCGTTTGCTCTTAAATCGACCCGCAGTATCCAGTCTTCTCGTGATCATGACGTTTGCAACAACGTTGAAATATCGAGACAACTCAATTAATTAAATATCGTGGTAAGAACCCGTTGAAAATGCATGAAAGTAAAAACAATCAACTTCATAACCTCCTCTTAAGTAGTCGTTTAAAAATAATGATTAACCTTCTTTTACATATCCATAAGTTATCGATTTACAAAGTAGTTTCTATTTTTTAAGTCTCTGAAAAGTACGCAAAGAAACCAAGAAATTATGAAGAACAACTAGTAAATTCAACTCAGCAACAGCACGATACTAAAGTCCAACAAATCAAAGCAATAATAGGTATCAATTGATTCAAACTCTGTTCATTGCAACGAGGTCATAATGATAATGTAACATTTCATTGTCTGTACTTTAAATTAACTTCAATGATAGCACAATTACAATGAATAGCCGAGGTTTATTTTTAGATTATTGAAAACTTCGGATTTGTAATTACGTAACTTTAATTTCATATCATAGTCACGGTGGCCGAGTGGTTGAAGCGCTTACCTTCCGTATGGTAGGTCGCGGGTTCAAAACCGGCCGGCTTGTACCTCTAAATCTTAATATGAAAAATATTTATGTGCAATTTTTCACAACACCACTGGCTAAAAACGGTGAAGGAAAACATCGTGAGGAAACCTGCATATCGGAAAAGGGTTGTAAAATCCTTTGAAAATATGTGAAGTCCCCAATCCGCATTAGGCAAGCGTGGTGGACTATGCCTTTCATATCAACATTATTCGTAAATACTTTGAACATTTTAGGATATCATTGTATCCACATGGAAGACAAAATGTAATTTCAATAAAAAAAAATACTGTTTGGGTAGAAAAATGTCGAATTAACGCCATTTTTAGGAAGCTTGGATTTTAGGTTAAATGATAAATCTAATGTTATGATGAATACAAAATTCTGTTACAATTAACGTTTATAAATAATTGTTTAAAACCTAACCCAACTTTGAAGTCCTTGAATTCTTAAATTTCAATTTCGATCTTCTGAATGTATTTTAATGATGACGCTATTACGCTTACCTCTACACACAGAAAACACTAATGTATTTTAAATAATAATAAATTAGACAAAAATAACGAAACGATTCTTACCTCGATAAAAATACATCCATTTAAGGTCTAACTATACTGCAGCCTCTTCATTTCCTCCCAACTCCGCTCAGTAATGCGCCTTTGCACGCCCTTTTTGTCACATAAATCATGTGTCACAGGTCCACTGTCATCCGTCACACAATCCATCTCTTTTACGGCGTACCCTTCTTTTGTGTTACATTCAAAATTAACATTCGTTTCGTGGAGCGTCCCTCGTCCTTCCTCATTACGTGTCCGAGCGTAATGTTTTTCAATTTGTCAGACACAGGTGTCATTTCTAGATTTCCTTTTACATTGTTACTATATCAAGTGTAAGGTGTGAATAGTTGTGGTTTGAAGTTATGTGAAGTCCCCAATCCGCATTTAGGCAAGCGTGGTGGACTATGCTTAAGCCCTCTTCAGACCTGAAGAGAGCTTCTTCTCTTCTCAGGAGACCTGAGCTCAGCAGTGGGCAGTAATGGGTTGTTACAGTACAGTACAAGTGTAAGGTCTTGAAATAGGTACCCATTAGGGTAACGTTGCTTCCGTAGAATTATTACATCTGGAATCAACATCATGAACAACAAAATGAAGCCAATTTATAGTACGTAAATCGCGTGTAACAACTCGACTATCAGGCGTTAGAGGGTGCCGATGACACTTCGTTTAGCACTCTAATAAAATATTACTTTGTTCTTTGTAACTTTATTTTGTTGATCATTGATATTTTATTGTTTCAGAATGTCGTGTAGTTACCCACGATCGGTGTACCTACTTTAAATTGGCTTCATTCTGTTTCCAGTTTAAATTCTATGGTTGCTTCATACTCCTTCCTTTTTGAAATTACACTATTCAATTAAAAATTGAAACGTAAACATACATGCAAATAAAATAAAACTGATTTAACTAGAGTCACTTAAACTGCAATTAATTTAATTCATGAAAGCAAACGTCATGTTTTTCATGAACCCAAAGCAGGCAAATTCAAAACACCGTAAAATTTTTCATTAGAAATCCTAACATTAATTAGGGATGGGAACTACTCGTGCTTAAGCGACGCAGCTTAAAATTAATAGCATCATATATACTGCTGCAACCAGCTAAGCTGTATTTTTAATTAAGCTGAAACGTGTACTAAAAATATTTCATAGAAATTTCGGAACTGGAAAAGCCACTCGAATTGAGCTCCGGAATTAACTTTTCCGTGATACTGTACGTGACTTTATCGGCGTAACCTGGATAGCCATGACTTTACGAACTTCAGCTTTTAAATTGTTGATGGAATATGATTTAGACTGTTGGTTTTAAAGAGTTTTTCTATTTATATACAAGCATAACGTTTAACCTATTACAAATTTGTGTGTTTCATGCTATATATCTTTTAATCTATTAGATGTCATGGGTTTATTAACTGTAGGAAATATTGCGACAATATTAATCGCTTTCAAATTAGTTGTGTTGTTAGGTTGAAATTGAGAGATAACCTTTGCCCATAGCAATTACAACTTCTCAACTTTACTTAAGATACCGAAGCTACTATCATTACAATGATAATCAAATTGTGGTTTAATCTAATTAAGTGATTGCCTAATAAATATAACTACATACATAGTATTGTGGCGACCAATAATAACGCGCGAGATCCTGAATCGCCGTTACGACATTTGCAGAAATCTTCGCATATATACGACATCTGAAATCTACTACAGTGGACTTATGGCCAAAGGGAGATCTCAGAGATCTCTCTGTATGTACCCACAGTATTAAATAAAGTCGCTTCACACTGTCTTTCTGACTCTGTGTCTGTATATCTAAATACTTAAAAAAACTCAATTGAACAAGCTCAAAATATAGATATCTCATTATTTTGTTACAGGGCCTAAACGTAGATAAAAGAACATTGGCCAGCGCTGAAAGAAAACAACGGACGTTCACAGACAGGTCCCAACTGAAGTACGCGAGAAGATTGGTAGTCAAACTTGGTAGTGCTGTGATTACAAGGGAAGATGGTAACGGCTTGGCCCTTGGTCGACTGGCTTCTATTATTGAGCAGGTAGAAATAAATCCTTTATAGTTGCTATAATTTTTTAGTTCATTTTAGCAGATGTTGTTCTGCCAGATGGAGCCTGATGTTGGCATCAAAAGAAATGTGGGTACAGTGGACTATGGCTAAAGGGAGATTTCCGACCGGGCGAGGTAGTGTATGCCCGATCAGGCCGAAGCCCACTGTAGTAGATTTCAGATGTCGTATATATGCGAAGACTTCTGCAAATGTCGTAACCGCGATTCAGGATCTTGCGCGTTATTATTGGTCGCCACAGAAACATTCAAAATTTCATGCAGTAGTTTTCGCGTAAGAGTAGAGACAGAGAATTTTTTATTGTTATTTAAAACATTTTGAATATTTCAAATATAAAATGCTTCATCATCCAACAGGCATAATAAGTTATTTCTTTCTTTCCAACTAATACAGCTTTATAATATTTACTATATCTTCTATTCCTCTCATCCGTTTCCGGCGTCCGAGTTGTTAACACTAACGATACTTGCTCCGCAAAAAAATATTTCTTAAACTAGTAAAGTGAAGTTTAATATACGAAATTTCCACTTAAAAAGAAGGATCAAGGTGCAGGGAATACATTTCAGTCATCCGCTATTTCCACAAACACGAAATAAAGGCGAAAAGCAACAAAATAAAAAGGTCAGAATATAACGAATAATAAAAATCCATTTCTTTATACCTGAGAAATAACAGTATTAATCTCCGTTTACCCACAATTAAAGATTATTTGACAGTTCATCAGTCAAAGTTTCAAAGTTGTCAAAGTCACTACTGTCAAAATCGGCGGGGAGTTGCCAGGTGAAAAAATACTAAATAGTTACGTTCCATTACACGTCAATTTAAAAATTTATTATACTTGTAAAAAAAAAAAAAAAAAACATGGAAGATCAATTTCAACTATTGTTTGAAAAAATGAAAATTGAAATGAAACATCAAAATATGGAGTTAACGGAGTCTATAACTAACAATATAATAAGTAAAATAGATGAAAAGCTTATACACTTGCAAGCAGAAAATGAAGAACTCAAAATAGTAAAAGATCTTGAAAAAGAGATATTGAGATATCAAAAAAAGAAAGAAAAGAAAACAATCTAGTTATTTTCGGCCTAAGCGAAGAAGAAAATTCTAAGGAGGAACTAATGATTAATATAAGAGAAAAAATTAAAAAGGACTTAAAAATTATTTTAGAAGATTGGGAGATCAACAAAATATTTCGTATAGGAAAATCAAGGAAAGGAGCCAAACCACGACCGCTCTTGATTTCTTTTGTCAACAACTGGAAAAAGATCGAAATTATTAAGAACAAGAAACTTTTTAAAGATATTTACGTAGAAGATGATTACTCAAAGGAGGTCTTAGAAAAAAGAAAGTCTTTGATACCGCAGCTGCTACAAGAAAGGAGCAAAGGAAAAATAGCTTATTTGAAATTTGATAAGATAGTGGTTTTAGACAAGAATGAGAAGAAAGGAGATAGAAAACGGAAGCAATCTAAATCACCACAAAATGAAACACAACCTAGGAAACAGTATACAATAGCAGAGACAAAAAATCGGGCGAATGCATTTGATTTTATGAGAAAAAGTAACTCTCTTTCTAACATAAATGCATCAGAAAAGAAAAATTAGGAATGTCGACTCGGCAACGGCAAAACAAACAAAACTTATAAAACAAAAAAGTGTAAAACAACCAACCCTCCCCCAAGCCGACTGGTCATCGTGGGGGAAAATGACCGCGACCCTCAAAGGACAAAAAATACAAAACAAAACAATGTTTACATAGCCACTTTCAATGTAAGATCATTAAAAAGCCCTGAACGACTCCAAGAACTGGAGTATGCCATTAAAGACTTAAAATGGGATGTCATAGGAATATGTGAGGTAAGAAGACTAGGAGAAGGGATCTATGACCATGGAGAGTATATCCTACACCATATGGGTGTAACACCTGGACTATATGGAGTAGGTTTCCTAGTAAAAAAGCACTTAAGTAATAGTATAGAAGAAATAAAAGGGATCTCTGAAAGAATTGCAATACTCAATATTAACTTATCCTTACACAAAGGGAAAGACGAAATGTGGTCTATCATCCAAGCATACTCTCCAACAGAATCAAAAAAAGTCGATGACAAAATCAAAATAGACAATTTCTACAAACAGCTACAAGAAACTTTAGAAAATACATATAAAAATGTTATATTGATGGGAGATTTTAATGGACAGATAGGAGAAAGGAGGCTGGATGAAGAATATATAGTAGGAAAATACGGTTTTGGAAAACGTACACAAAATGGTGAAAGACTTGTTACTTTTGCCATGGAAAACAAACTGACTATTATGAATAGTTTTTATAGACGCAAAAAACACAAGAAATGGACATGGGAATCCCCTGGAGGTCTATACAAAAATGAAATAGATTTTGTAATGACAAATAACCCAAGTAAATTCACAAATGTTAGCGTTATAAACAACTTAAACTTTTATTCCGACCATCGAATGGTAAGAGCTACAATTTCCAGAAATAGCACCAAAAAGTCCAGATGGTTTCGAAACAAACCCTTGTCTATCGTAGGTTTAGAACACAGGCATACACTTCTCAATAATCTAAAAACAGCTGTTAATAACACAAAGTTAGTTACAATATCAACAGAAGAGAAATATAACAATATAGTAAAATCACTCCAGATAGAGGTAAAGAAAATTCAAGAGAATAAAAAAACCGGTAAATCAGAACAAATACAAAAACTGTTGCAAGAGCGAAAAGAACTCTTTAAAATAAAAAAAGATAGTGTAACACGAAGGAAAATATCGAATTTAAGCAAACAAATCAACAAACAATTAAGAAGTGATAGAAAACTCAAAAGACTTGCAACATTACAAAAACATATACAGAATACAGGAGGTATAAAAAAGGCTATGAAAGAATTATGTAATACTAAAGAATGGATGGTAAAGCTGAAAAATAAAAAAGGAGTTTGTACAGGAAAACGACCTGAAATATTAGCGGTAGCCACAAAATTTTATAAGAATTTATACACTAGACAAGAAGGACCGCAATCGCAAGACAATGTCAGTGATATGATAGACTGTGAACCAGTCCCACCTATATTGAAGGAAGAAGTTAACAGAGCAATAAACACACAAAAATCTGGTAAAGCACCTGGACCAGACCAGATATCTAATGAGACACTAAAAATAACATCACCAATCCTTACACCAAAACTAACAGAACTATTTAACGAAATTCTAGAAACTGAAATGATTCCAAAAGACTGGACCAGTAGCCCAAGCACGAAAATTTTACGAATTCGTAACGTTAACGTATCGAGCCCTCGATACGACGACGATAGTCCGCAGCACGAACAACATTTTGCAAACTATCGTCAGCTCGATTCGAATACGTTAGTGACGTCATCCTAACGTAACTAGAGACGGTCCTTGTGGAATGAAATGATCACGTATGGAATGAATGATTCGTTCGGAAACTTAACCAAGTTTTAGTTTTATTTTTAAACAATTGAATTTCCTTATTAATTATTTAAAAACATATTAGTGAATGCATTTAAAGTGCAGTACATGAGAAGAAAAGTATTTAGGAACATGAAATGACATTAAAATCGAAGAAATAAAATAGTGTATTGGATATAACAAAAAAAAAAATATTTCTGAACGAATCTACTTGATATCGGCCAAGGTTAAGTTTGTTTATGTTTACTTTAGTTCTAGCTAAGAGCGACAGTATTTCATTGTTTTTTAGTAATTGAGTACTTATTCTAAAGATTTATTTAAATTTGAGAATTAGTTACTAGTCAGCAGTCATCTTAGTTACTTATAGTATTTAACAATGGTGGATTTATGGAAGTGTATGTGCTTTTATCGTTCTAATTATTGGAAAAAAATATGATCTCAAGTATTTCAGTCAATATTTATGTATTGATTGAAAAATGTTGATGCTCAAGTATGTTTAAAAAAATATAACACGATTGACTGCCTTCTTAACTTCCCTTCCTAAATATTCTTAATTTTCAAGTAAACTTACAGCAATAAAATAATATAAAGGACTACGCTGGTACAACGATGATCTTTGCATTTTAAGCAATTTATTAAAATAAATTGTATTCAATAACTAACTAAAGGGATAAGAAAACACTATTATTTAGAAAAGTTACCTAAAAGAAACAAAAACACGTTTAAAATTATATTTAAACTCGTTTCGAAACCTTTCTCACCGACAAATTTCAAGTGAATAAAACTCGATACCCAGCCTTCGACAATTTACATTACCGTACGTCAAATCAGTGTTCGTGCTCGCAATTATAACATTTGGTTGTTTATAAGTTTCGAGTATCGTTTACGTGTCGATACGATTACGATACGAATGTTGTTCGTGCTAGCAAATTTAGTTCATTTTACGTACGATAGGGGCGCTGTACAAATCTCATACAAATATAATTCGATAACGATACGATTACATTTTCGCAAGTTATTCGTGCTAGGGCCACTGATCTACTATTACTTTAATTCACAAAAAGGGTGATAAAAGTGATATTGGAAATTATAGACCAATAAGTCTGATGTCGAATATCTATAAAATATTTTCGAAAATAATTCTATCACGCATTTCGGTCATTCTAGATGAAAACCAACCAAAAGAGCAAGCCGGATTCCGAAAACACTTTTCCACAATTGACCATATCCACGTACTTAGACAAATGATACAAAAGTACAGGGAATATAACAAAACACTGTATCTAGCATTTATAGACTTTAACAAAGCTTTTGACTCCCTGAGTCATGAATATATATGGCAATCTCTAAAAGCACAAGGCATAGAAGACAAATACATAAGAATAATAAGAAAAGTGTATTCGAAAAGTACAGCACAAGTGAAATTAGAAACAATGGGAGATGAGTTTGATATAGAAAGAGGCGTACGACAAGGCGACCCTTTATCACCTAAACTATTCACATCGGTTCTCGAAAGCATTTTTAGGAAGATGGATTGGACAAACTACGGGTTAAACGTAAACGGAGAAAGATTGAACAACCTACGTTTCGCAGATGATATCATCCTCTTCTCAGAGTGCCCCATTATATTAGAACACATGCTGCAAGAACTATCCGATGAAAGTGCTAAGGCCGGTCTGTCTATGAATACAACAAAAACAAAAATAATGACAAATTCAACACATAAAATGCCAATCAAAATTAACAATCACGAAATAGAATACACTGATGAATACATATATCTAGGACAATTAATATCAACTGAAAATTTAATGCATAACTCATGGAAGAAATTTTGGTCGTTCAGCGAAATCATGAAAAACAAAGATATGCCATTAGCAGAAAAAAGAAAAGTTTTCAACACTTGTATTCTACCATGTCTGACATATGGATGCCAGACATGGGCTCTAACGGAACAACAAGCAAGAAAATTACAAGTGTGCCAAAATAGTATGGAACGTAGTGTATTGGGTATCAGAAGAAGGGACAAGGTCCGACTGACTAAAATTAAAACTAAAACCAAATTTCAAAATGTGGAAACAGTATGGAGAAAACTTAAATGGAAATGGGCAGGACACATGATAAGAGAGGGAAAGGAAAAGTGGACCAAATTAGTGACAGAGTGGTACCCTAGGAATAGTAAAAGAAGTAGAGGAAGACAATATAAAAGGTGGGAGGAAGACTTCAAGAAGATGGCTGGATCGACTTGGATACGAGTGGCAAGGAATAGGCAAGATTGGAAGTCCTTTGAGGAGGCCTTTGTCGAGAGACAAACTGTAATTTAGTTTAGATTAGTTTAGATTAGTAAATATTTGTAAGATTAGCAGTAATAAAGGCTTATTTTATTTTATTTTATTTATTTATTTTATTTCTATTCCTCTCACAAATACATTTTAAAAGCGTACAAACGTTTCTCCATTACCTCGCAAGTTTTCCTATATTTATTGAAAATCGAACGCAATTCTAAGACTACTTGGAATATACCCTCTTTTGAAAGTTGCTGTGTACTGTAGAAGCAGGTCAAACGGTTCATTTTATATTCTAAGTGCATAGGTCTGTAATTATTCGAGTTCACAGTTTTCCTGAATGGGATAGAGAGACTGTTCTTTGTTCTTTACTGAGTAAGTTTTAATAGCCATTGTGTCCGGTATGCGATTTGATTTTAGATTTGCTTCTGCCTTAGTTTGGATTACATTTAAAGTGCCTTTCTTTTGTAACTTTTGGGAATAGTTCAAAAACTTTTTATATCTTGATCAAGGCGAACATAAATAAGGTGTTGGCGACTGGTTGACGCCTCTTTTCTATTTTGTTTGTGACATGACTTGAGAAAACTGGTAGTCAGTAAAACCCTAAACAGATAAGTTGTATTTTTATATTTTTCTTTAAAAATATACGGATTTGTGCGTGCTTCCTTGTTTTTATCATCCCACCAACTTCATACAGTCCACTCGCTCCCCAACAAAGGTATCATTACAATCGTCTCTCCTGATTTGAAGTGGATTAATAATTAATATCAGAAAATTGAAAAACTTTATATGATTAAAAAAATCTGAAAGCAAAAGGTTAATACTACCTCATCTTAAAATAATCCGTCACTGAAGTCGAGGATTATCGGCTTTATAAATCCCATCATATTAAACCACAGCGTCGTATGAACTCCATATTTTAATACTGAAAATTGATATCAAACACATCGTATTACAGTTGCTTTTCACATAAAACTTGTTTAGCTTTTATTAATATTAATGTACATAATTTATATGACAAACTTCGGTAACGGGCTTAAAAATTGAATTCATAAATTAATCATTTTGTTTTCTGAGAAGCGAATCCTCTAAGCCTTCCCAACAAACTTTGGAACTAACTCAATATTTTCTTTTATAAATATTATAATATTATTCTAAATTCTCCTGTTTGTTGCTTACTAAATAAGTAATGAGAAAACTTGCTAATCTATTTTCGAGGTTAGATTAAATTTTAAAGAACTTTGTATTAGAAAGTATTTCAATGTCTCTGGTAGTTATTTTGTTGCGGGATAAGGCTTGCTTAGAATCGTCATTTGGTCGTTAATACAATTTGTAAAGTTTTGATTCTGGAATGGGGGTCAAATGTTGACCCACAAGGTGAACCATCTTTGGGGAAGGCCTATCTCCAGCGGTGGACGTCAACGAGCTAATGATGATGGTAATAATTATTATTAAAAAAAATATAAAACATAAATTTGGCGACCATTATTGGTTGTGGCGACTATTATTAGCGCGCGAGATCCTGAATCGCGGTTACGACATTTGCAAGAATCTTCGCATATACATATTTATACGACATCTGAAATCTACTACATTGGGCTTCGGCCTGACCGGGCATACTCTACCTCGCCCGGTCGGAGATCTCCCTTTTTTTTTTTTTTTATTTTTTTTTTTTCAGTTGGAGGAAATCACCGGATCCCCGCCCGCCCCGCGGGCGGGGTATGTGGGAGTTGAACCTCACTAAAACCTCCAACCGCTCACACTCAGCGTCCGAACACCGGCTGAGGCCAGAACCCAGCACGGGGTTTGGAGGGACGGGGCGACGCGTTACGCCATCGGCATGCTTTCCCGTCGCTCCGTCCCCCGACTATTATTAGCGCGCGAGATCCTGAATCGCGGTTACGACATTTGCAAGAATCTTCGCATATACATATTTATACGACATCTGAAATCTACTACATTGGGCTTCGGCCTGACCGGGCATACACTACCTCGCCCGGTCGGAGATCTCCCTTTGGCCATAAATCCACTGTACCCACAATAAACTAATACATACTTCCATTTTTGATTATTTTAACATATTATTTGCCTGTGCTGTTATATTAAATACTATATTTAGTACAAGTTCTTTTTCTTTTTATAGCATCTAATAAATTTCTCCTATAGGTAGCAGAATGTCATCACGAAGGTCGAGAATGTATTATGGTGACAAGTGGTGCCGTTGCGTTCGGTCGACAGAAACTGACACAGGAACTTCTCATGTCTATGTCTATGAGAGAAACATTATCACCCAGTGACCATACTAGAGAGGTAAGTGGGAATTAGAATTAGTGGTTAGTACTGGTAGTAATAATAGCTTTTCGCATACATATTTAGTAGATAGAACTTTTTTACTTCATATCGTTTCGATTTTTAATGGTCTCCCATCCTCTGTGCTCCCAGAGCGCTATGATAATATGATAGGTAATAGTTTATAGTCTACCTATGCCACGGCATCGTCAAGTTCACTTAAGTTCACAAGTTTTCTTCTTTAGCTCAACCTTATTCCATTCAAATGGGGTCGGTGCAATATGTTTTTTCTCTCCATTCATTCCTTTTCTGGCATAAAGTTCACTGTTCACTGTTTTAAAGTGCCGGCTCATATTCGTAAAGACTATAGGTATAGGTCATTTAAGAAATTAAAAATATTCGATATTCATAAAAGATAAATTGTGATTCCTAAATTTGGAAAGAACAATTTTCAAAATAACAATATCAATATCATCATTTACCTACAGGATGCAGGAAGTATATTGGATCCAAGAGCAGCAGCAGCAGTCGGTCAGTCAGAACTGATGTCAATGTACGATGCGATGTTCTCTCAATACAACGTCAAGATTGCACAGGTAAGATACAGTATATCATTAAAACCATTTATATTTCTTAATTTTGGTTGCAATGACAATGCTGAGCTCTATAGGGAACGGTACCCGTTGCGTTTAGCTCGCCTGCGTACAAGGCAATAAAAAAATAATGTGTCCAGATTGCAAAATTCTGTAGTGTACAACATACATGAAAGTATGAAATAATTTCCTAGCAATATTATTTTCCACAAACAAAAGCACGATTATATATTTAGAAACATACATTTTTTTCGTTAACACATCTGTTTGCGATGCACTTGTTTTTGTTATAATCAAACATATAGACTCCAAATTCAGTATTTATGTAGTATTTCTACTATCAACACCAAATTCAGTATCTAAATCCACTACATCAGCAACAACCACAACAAGGAAAACACATCCAATTGTTTATTTATGATAATTTCACATCAATTTAAATAAAGGAAAAACATGCAAAGCGTTACATCTAAAACGTTTCTCGTTTCTGGGACACCTCGCTGTTATGGTAATCCCATTATACATTTGCATTTCAGAATTAATTAATTAATTAAATAAAATTTGTGATGTGTAAAATTTGCTCCCAATTGATATTCTTGGGATACTGTTTTTTGGATTAAAGGATTATATTTCGAAGGGGATAGAAATTACTAAAATAGAATATGAAAATATGTATGTTATAAAAGTAACTAGAAGCATCGATTTAATATTAGATACACTGTAACGAACAAAAGAGTACATAACAGTATCTATAAATGAATTACCAATACTAAACATCAAGTGTTTATAAAACGTCTTAAAGAGTTAGTTTAAAGCAATTTAAACATTAAGCGGCAAAGAAACCATGTTCTGCTCTATAGATGCATTTGGGATATCACTTATAACGGAAAGAGATATCCCTTTATAAATTACTTGAGTATCTAATTAGTAGATACCGTTGAATTAAAATGAACAACTGACTCTAGATATCATCATTTATTGTCACTTTTTACAATATACAATAATGAATATGATTACAATAATGTGTGAACGCGAGTGTACGCTTTGCTGATTACGGAACGACTGGGGAGTCTCGCTACGCACTGAACTTATATATTGCTGCTTGCATAAAAAAGTGCATGCCTGCAATCGCGTCCCCTACAGTACACCCTTCCTAAAATTTTGGTTATACAATGCAAAATTTTTCACAAAACAAAATAAAATAAAACTAAGTAATGTTAAAACTTTTGTAAGCGGCTGTACCGTATTAGGGTAGGTACTTGAGATTTACTTCGAATGCGCTTTATCGTTAAGCAACAGTCGAAGTGCTAACGTTTTTTACTCGCTACTCTTAAATCAATCATTTTTTACTTGAAAACATTTCATCTTAAATCGTTTAAAACTTGAGATACAACGAACACTCGAATTGTCGACTCGGTGTTTTCTCACACTTATAACAAAGTACTTATAACAAATCATTGCTTTTTGTGATGAAATATTACGAGAACTATAACTTATTCCACTTCATTTTAAAATATTTACTTTTGTTAAGTAGTTCCCATTGCCATAAATCAATGATACGAATCAAAGTATATTGAATCTTTTACACATAACATTAATGATTCAAATATTGTTAAAACATATTATTATTACAATTTTCACTTTACAAACATGTCACTATTCAATACAAAGTTGTAGTCATTTCTACGTGAATTAAGTTGGTTTTATCCCTTTACTTAATTACTTTATGAATCGTATTACGATGCTATACATAGTTTGATTATTTCCAATAAAAGTGCGACAAATTAATAAAAACACAAAAATACTTGAATGTAAAACATTCAAATAAACAAACTACAAATAAGACAAAAAGTAATACAGGAATGCAAATATCGCTGTCACGTCGCCTCTTAATCGCAAGACGTGAAGTTTGGCATCAAGTTACACGTTATAAATTACGGAGAATGAAGTAGAATATTGGACCACGACTTGACTTGTCCATCGTTTCTACAGTTCTCCTCGACTTCTTCTCGACATAATATATCTCGACCAAGTATGTCTCCCACCATAAAATGTGGCGATCTCAACGGCATTTCCTCTGGGTATGCTTTTCTCCCGAAAATCCTTGGGTGCTCTCCCACGTGTCATCTCTTCCGGATCAATGGTAGTGGCTAGTTTTGCTCGTTATACCATCCGGTGTTCCGATAATTACAATGCTGGAGTTACGACGTTTCCCTTGGTCTTCGCTTGTCGATTACTATGACTGAATCTCGTTACTTGTCCTCCAATACAGCGTTGCTCTAGTTCCTGTGCCATATTACGCCCTTAACTGTCTTATATATCTTGTATACTTTTTTCTAATATCCAATTGTTTTAAATCTTGTTGCTTTTACCTGCAGTCGATGTAAGTACCTTGCAGGGAGTCGTCCGTTCAGTAGCTTGCGTATTTAATCTACACTAATCTTCATAATTTCACAGCTCCACGTATATTTCATATTAACTAATTACTTGTGTGTTCTCCCGTTCCGCGTCTTGTGTGCTTGAATCGCCAATGCCAGTGAAAGAAGTCCCATTGAGTCGGAACTGTACTGCTGACGCAAGGGCTCCAATGATTCGGACATGCTGCCGTGCGGGGCCGATGCTACTGATGACCAGGAGAGATATGCTCTGCTTTGCTGACCGGTCCTTGTAGTCAGTGTGCCCAAAGTCAAGCCGATGAGGGTTCGACCAGGCCGCGCTGCGTTGCGGCTATTGGACGAAATACCCGAAGAGGCTGAAGCTGGCTGGCGCGATGCGGGGTGTGATGATCTTGAAGGAGTCGTGTTCTTGTTGTTCGGAGGTCACCACTTTGGGATATCACTTATAACGAAAGAGAAACCCTATATATTACTTGAGTATCTAATTAGTAGATACCGTTGAATTAAAATGAACAACTGACTCTAGATATCATCATTTATTGTCACTTTTTACAATATACAATAATGAATATGATTACAATAATGTGTGAACGCGAGTGTACGCTTTGCTGATTACGGAACGACTGGGGAGTCTCGCTACGCACTGAACTTATATATTGCTGCTTGCATAAAAAAGTGCATGCCTGCAATCGCGTCCCCTACATGCATATTTAAAATAAAAAAAAACTTGAGAGATATCATGGGACACCCGAATAGAACGAAGTTCCTTTCGATTAAAAGATATCTTAATTTTTTTTCCTAACGTAACGCGCGATAAAGAACGTGTTTTAAAAGATTTTGATCACAGCGCCATTTAGCTAACGTAACGCGCGATAATGAATGTATGTAGAATAATATAACTTATTAAGTGCCCGAAGACTAACAAAGTTTTCGTGGCTAAGAAATTTGATTAACATGCCTTATACTAAAACTTAACATAAACAAAAACATAAGTTAAAACAATCTTGAACATTAATTCTAGAAAGCATTGTTGTCAAAAAACACTATTCAAAAGTTTTCTACAATGGTTTTTCAAACAATGTGTTTAAAGAAGTTTTCATTCATTAAAGTTATGGAGTAGCACAAAAAAATATTTAAATTATTAAATCGTGACGCAGTGCAAAATCCACGTTTACCGACCTTTAGCGCTTTTTTTAGGCACGATTTGAGAATATTTCATCATACTATTATTGGAACGAAGTTCCTTATTGCGCGTTGTGAAAGGGGGCTAGATAGAAAAAATCTTACGAAAAGTTGTCACGACATTTTTTTGTTTTAGATGATTATCGCTAGATGGCGCTATGATCAAAATTTTTTAAAACACGTTCCTTATCGCGCGTTACGTTAGGAAAAAAAATATAAGATATCTTTTAATAGAAAGGAACTTCCTTCTATTAGGGTGTCCCATAACACTTCTCAAGTTTCTTGATTCTAAATGGTCTAAGAAGTGGGTGCATATTTTTACTTCTAGAAGACAATGAGTTAGCAATATTCATAATATAAAATAGTTCAGTTCTTCTCTCCCACTTACAAATAAGAATATTTAAAAAAAGACAGAGATACTGTGCCATTTATTTTACAGTTGAAATACATGTAGCATATTTGTTTCGACGTTAATAGTCAAAGTTAGAACATAGTTGGTATTAACGTTAACATTTTGTAGTTCCCTAATTTGGGACAGCGCTCGTACAGTTCTGTAAACATGTTCCGTTTATTTAATTTAACTTTGATGTAGGGACGGAATCAAAATTTCGTACAAGTCTCCATTTAGAGATTCACGTGACAATACTGACGATGGAAATGTTATTTGAATATAGTTTTGGGGCTTTAATCTATTGTTTACTTTAATGTAAATAAGTAGTTGAAGTTCCTGATTTTTATTTACAAGATAGGAGATTCATTTTTAGAATGATGGTATTTCAGCCATAAGCTTCTTGAGTTTAATATTTTTTCTTTGTTAAACTAGTATTAAAGCTAGTATATAAACATAGCTAAAGCATAATATAAGTATATACCTACTTTGTTTATGTTTATGTTACCTTACAATGATTTTGCTTCCTTAAATAAGTTTTGAGAATTTCACTTCATCGGCTCGTCTTACACTTATATAGAAGTAATAAAAACACCAACTGCAATTTAAATACCATTCAATATTCCCTAGGTTCTAGTAACAAAACCAGATTTCTACAACGAAGAAACAAGGAAGAATTTATTCTGTACTCTATCTGAGCTGATATCACTAAACATAGTTCCAATAGTGAACACGAATGACGCTGTCAGTCCACCGATGTATATACATGATGATACTGTAGTTCCTGGTACTGGGAAGAAGGTAGGTGGAGATTTATCATGACGTTCCTTATTGACTTGGCTGTCAAAAATCACGTATACAGGGTGATTTTTAGAGAGGGTACATATTGCAGGAGGGTGATAAGTACTCTGTTCTAATACGGAATATTACAAAAAATAGGTAAAATTACTTTTTTTTTTTAAATCTAAATTCGACAAAACTACCTCAAACATAAACAATTTCGGCTTAAAGAGTGTTGACTAATGACCTCTAGTGATCTCGCCCACCCCACACCTCCGCCACACCCATCAGCTGTCGAAAAACCATAATTTTGGAAGAATTTTAGATATTTTTAAGTTGCGATTACTAAGGTATTAAGCCATATTCTTTGGTAATAATATTTTTACTGGTCGTATATAACCATCAGCTACCATGACCTTCAATATGTACCCTCACTAGGAAATCACCCTGTATAACACCAATAGATAAACGCTAATTTTCGTTAGTTCCTAATTGAGTGGATATATTAGTGTTCTTGCATCAGAGAGTATACAAGTATAAACAAAAAGTAGCTGTTTAGCTTCGTTAGTTTTATCATTTTATTTAATTCCAATGATACTACTAACACCATCAATTGCATTCGTAAAGAAAATCTGCCAAATATTAGTGGAAACGTCTCTTGAACTCAAACTACTGATCTTTTGTAACCGAATGTTTGGATTACTGTCTTGTGCTTTTGCGTATGAAAGCTAACAACTAATTCAACAATAGATACAGTAAGAAAACTGTTAATGGACACTTTCTTAATCGTAATTATTTTATATTAAATTACTTACTCCAAAATAGGTCTAGATCGTTATATTAAATGGAATTGTAATATATATTATTACCATTAATCCAAGAAGAAGATAAACTCATATTAGTTTTACTACAGATACAAAAACGTAAAAAAATCCTTAACATAAAGAATTCAAAGTAACAAGTCCCTATAAACAGGGTATAGGTATAAAAGACAACGACAGTCTCTCAGCGCTACTAGCTGCAGAGATCCAATCAGATCTTCTCATTATGATGTCAGACGTTGATGGGATTTACAACAAGCCTCCCTGGGAAGATGGCGCCAGAATGATGCATACGTTCACGTCTAAAGAAATGGACCAGGTTCAATTCGGGAAGAAATCTAAGGTAAGATCATTAATTTTAGTGTTAATTTAGGATGGTGGAAACAATATTTTTTCTTGTTTGTAGTATATATTTTATATTATAAGTGACGCGCGAATTTCTTCTGAGTTTTAAGCGGAAAGTTCAACCACCAAGTTAAAAAAATTTACGATACCCATCTAAAATCTCTAAAATTATCGTTGTTTCTTTACTATGTAACACATATATAAATATAAACTTTCTTCTAAATTATTATATCAAAAAAAAATATTGCGTAATTTAAAATTCAGCATTCACAGATAGACAGAAGATACTTTGTTTTATACTATACAATATCGTGAAATTAAACTTAAAATTTAAACTACACGATTCTAAATTAAATGCCCCTTATATTTATATCTGCAAAAAGATTCTGTTTCAAATTGTCTCATCAACAACAGCCTCTTTTGTCTAACATCTTTGTCTACAAATCTCTATTTTAATAAGCTAAACAATGAACAAAAAATTCAATTTTGATTTAAATAAGAATCCTACCTCGATGGTGTATTAAGAAGCAGTTCACAAACAATTTCGTTACCATAAAATTTAAGTCGAATGTTTCGACAAAATAATATTCCAAAGTGAATTGAAATAGAGTCTAGACTGAGAATCTGTGTTTGTTGAATTTAGGGTTGACTAAGTTAGGTTCATGTTTACTTTTCTTTGTTAGTATTGGCATTAAGCTTATGATCTTGTTTATTTAAGCTTCTTATCTTTTGTACTGTTTCTTTACTGGGGTTAATAAGACATTTAATTTTGTTTATTGTTTGAATAAGTATAGACGCTAGTTAATAACTTATTAGTTAATTCGTATTTATCGATGGCTAGAATATTTTCTACCTACCATCCATAAATAACTAATACATACATACAGGGTGGATCTGTAACTTTGGACAATCTGACGTGGGGTGAATGACCTGTCGAAATAAAACTTAGAACCACTTTTTTTAAGGAATTGGATAAAAAAAAAATCATCATAATATGTAAGTTCGCAACGATAGTCGTACGTTTTCCATATAATGTTAGAAAAAAAAGTTTAACCGATCCAAAAAATGTATTTCGACAGGTATTCATAAAGTGTTAGGCCTAACTGAAAGTATTAAATCAATACTTACTGCCTATTCCCTGATGGCCAACTGTTAATGATTGACGGTCCTGACAAAATCTCCCTGTTTTCAAGATAATTTTTGTAATGTAACAAAGTAGCCCTCATTAGTTTTTTTTTTAAAGTAACGACAAATTTTGTACCAAAAGAAACTCAATGAAAGCGAATATCTTTTAATGCTTTAGATTTTTAAACTCATTACTCTTTGTCGAAATAGTGCTTTGAAATCTTAGTTCAATGGCAGTTTCGAATAGTTTCGTTCATTACAACCCTATCGCGTATAAATCGCTTTGTGTAAAAGGAATCCTGACGAAACAAAAATATTAAATTTAATGGAAGATATTTCTATCAAAAGACAATTGTGTTTTCATGTTCGTATTTCAAATTCAAATTTTGTTGTTGGTATTGTTGTAAGCTCGTCTGAGGAGGTCAACGACTCTGGGTTTAAGTTAAATTATTTACAGTAAATTTTATAGTGTATTTTTGGAGCTATATTTTGTGGTTCACTATATGTAAATTCTCACTGTGCTTGCCAGATCCAGTGATTTTGCATAGAGAGTAACTTACATATTGCTTTATATCTAACTAACTGACCCACGCAACTTCGTCTGCAACAAAGGGAAACTATATATCCTTCGATAAATGAACTTTCCAAAAATAATAGAATTTTTGAAATCGGACCAGTAGTTTCGGGGCCTATTTGAGACTAGTATAGATAAGTTATTTTGGATAAGACTTATTTTAACAGTTAGGAAATTTATTTAAACAAGGCTTAAAAAAGAACAAATATTACCAATATGATAACTTTTCCAAGAAAAGAAAGCGTCTTTCAATTGAAGTTCACAGAATTATAAAAATAATTGGCATGTATATCCCGTTCATATTTCGTATAACTTTGAAGGCTTAGCTTTACCAACAAAACGTCTAGTTTATATAATTTCTCTTATTCTCCGAAAGATCTTGTTACTGAAATAAATTACTTCGCAATTTTCTTAAAAGCAGAGAAATGTATTTATAAACATGACCTTTAGTATTATAAATCCCCAGTCGTTCAAAGTCTGAGATTTATCCACAATTTCTACTGAATTATTGTGATTTACGTTCTCTAAATATGAACTAAAGTATCACTTATACAATTACTAAACGGGTTCTTACCATGATTTTTATTAAACGTCCACCGGCAAACAAAGCGAGAGTAGACAGATTTGTCTGATCTTAAGTATTCTTAATATATAAATAAATACTTCCAGTACTCAGCCTTCCCGTGACACACAGTGTTGAAATATCGGGATCGTTCAATGAATAAAAATCGTGGTAATAACCCGTTTTGCAGTAGTGTAAGTGATGTAGATAACCGCGAGTGTTTAAAGATATTTAAAGTATTAGTAAATCCAACAGTGACATTATATTTTTAGGTTGGCACAGGAGGTATGGATTCTAAAGTGAATGCAGCTACTTGGGCCATGGCAAGAGGAGTTAGTGTAGTAATATGTAACGGTATGCAAGAGAAAGCTATAAAAACGATTATAAGTGGTCGCAAAGTTGGAACATTCTTCACAGATTATGTTACTAATTCAACAACATCTGTTGACGAACTGGCTGAGAATGGTAAGGAATATAACAAAAATATATATGACTGTGAATGATGAATATGATGAAAGTTAAATTTAACTTTTGAATTTTTCAGCACGAACCGGTGGTCGCACTTTGCAGCAACTAACACCTTCAGACAGAGCATCAGCAATTCATTCTTTAGCAGATTTATTATTGAACAAACAAGAACTAATATTAGAAGCAAACAATAAAGATCTAGAAGAAGCCACCAAAAATGGTGTAGCCAAACCATTACTAAACAGACTATCGCTCAGTCAAAGCAAATTAAAAACGTTATCAGTAGGTTTAAAACAAATAGCCGATTCCAGTTATGAAAATGTCGGCAAAGTACTAAGAAAAACTAAGTTAGCTGACAATTTGATTTTAAGACAAGTTACTGTGCCTATAGGAGTATTATTAGTTATATTTGAATCTAGACCAGATTCGTTACCACAAGTAGCTGCCTTAGCAATGGCGTCTGCTAATGGTTTATTGTTAAAAGGCGGAAAAGAAGCGGCTTACTCGAATAAAGCATTAATGTCATTGGTCAAAGAATCTCTAAAAACAGTAGGAGCCGAAGACGCTATATCGCTGATTTCAACACGAGAAGAAATAAGCGACTTATTAGCAATGGATAAACACATCGACCTGATTATCCCGAGAGGATCATCAGAATTGGTTCAAAGCATCCAAAAGCAATCACAACACATTCCAGTTTTGGGACACGCTGAAGGCATTTGCCACGTGTACTTAGACAAAGACGCAGATGTAACTAAAGCTCTGAAGATAGTTCGCGATTCGAAATGCGATTATCCTGCAGCCTGCAATGCTATGGAAACGTTATTAATCCACGAAGACCATATATCTGGGTCTTTGTTTACAGAAGTATGTAATATGTTGAAAAATGAGGGTGTTATTATTCACGCTGGGCCAAAATTGGCGACCCAGTTGACTTTTGGACCTCCTCCTGCGAGGACCATGAAGCATGAATATGGGGCTTTGGAGTGTTGTATTGAGGTGGTTAAAGATTTGGACGAGGCTGTTGATCACGTGCACAAATTTGGAAGCTCGCATACTGATGTTATTGTTACGGAAAATGGTGAGTTATAGAATTTGGAAGTTAATATGGTTTACAGGAAAAATATTTTTACGATCCCATGAGTTTTGTTGATAAAATTATTATTTGTATTATATTAGCAGTAATAAAAATAAGAGATCATACACTCAAATAAACGAACTTAGAACTAAAAATTAATAAAAGTTACAAATCTGAAAACGACTTCCATGTTTCAAAAATAGCGTTTTCTCATTTTGAGAAAACGGACAAAAACATCAAATTTATTAATATTAAAACGTAATCATGGAGACAGGAAGGACATAGATTGAAATTAATGATGTAAATCTAAATCATTAGTAATCAAATTAGCTTTATAAAATGTCATAACAACATTAATTACAGTGGAATCTAATAAAATATTTCCTATTATTATTAATAATCCTATGCTTGGAATGATGAATAAATAAAATAGTAAATAAACTAAATAATTATATCAATTGCGACCCAAATTGATAGAAAACAAAGAGAAATGAAAACAATAGTTTTAACTGTGACAGTTAATATAAACAGGAAGTTCTGATAAGTAAATGATAAAAACATACAAGTTCGATATTCGACTGTTCAATATTGATGATAATTGATGTCATAAGAGTATGTAGAGACATTGATAAGTTTTATCAAAATAGCATTTTGCACATTTTGAATTATTATATTGAATCAATGGTGAATAGAAAAATAAACGGGTTCTAAATGAGAAAGTACAGAAAGTGCCTAAAGAAATTTGTTATAATACATACTCATAGATCTATCATCTAACATTGTTATTTGATATTTTTAGTTTGAGATCTAGCACTTGTTTCTCCAACATTTTTTAATAAAAAGAGTGATTGGAAAAAAATAAAAATAATAGTATTTTCGATATTTTTTTTCATTCTGATAGAGAGATAATACTACTGTTTGTATTATTTTCATCAAAATAACCAACCCTCCTCGGTGTTCCCTGAGCGCTATGACTTGTCCTTCTTCCAACGAGTCTTGAGGAGGGTCCTTAAAGTTAGGTCGTAGGTAGCGACCCCTCAGTGTCCCCTGATATTGTAGAGGTTCATGAGCGACGGTAACCACTTCCTATCAGGTGGGCCGTTGGCTCGTCTGACTACATGGCAATAAAAAAAAATAGCTAGGTACGATTTTACACACTGCGAAATAATAATATCAATACCATCAACTACATTCTAAAGCTTATTTTACTTCATTATTATTTGTCTGATTTAACATATTGTTATTTTCCAGAAAGTGCAGCTAAACGTTTCTTACAAGGAGTAGACAGTGCGTGTGTGTTCCACAATGTATCGTCCAGATTCGCTGATGGATTCAGATTCGGTTTGGGAGCTGAAGTGGGAATATCAACAGCTAGAATACACGCTAGAGGTAATATAATATTTAATGTAACGATAATACTCATTTTTAATGTTTTATCGTTTACAGCAGGTGACTTATTCAGAATTTAACAAAAAAAAAATTTTTACTTAGAAATTAAATGATGCACTTTAAATGATACAATACGAGTAAAATATATCCCGTACCAACCCATTACTGCCCACTGTTGGGCTCAGGTCTCCTCAGAAGAGGGATTAGGCATAGTTAACCACGCTTGCCCAGTGCGGATTGGGGACTTCACATATCTACAAAGGATTTTTAGAACCCTTTTCCGACATGCAGGTTTCCCCACGATGGTTTCCTTCAACGTTTTTAGGCAGTGGTGTTGTGAAAAATTGCACATAAATCTTTTTCAAATTTAGATTTAGAGGTACAAGCCAGCCGAATTTGAACCCGCGACCTCCCGTTCGGAAGGACGCGCTTCGACCACTCGGCCACCATGACTATATTTATAACTGATACTAAATAATTATATAAATAATTACTATTGTTATTCTTTACTCCATGTCAATCGCACAATATTATAGTCTAATAGTTCAAGCTATTAAGAATTTAGTTTAAGCATCACTAATTCGAAGTGAAACTGCGAACATAACTATCGAAATAAATAAAATTATTTTTAATATAAAAATGTTAATATTAATCCTAAATTATACACTAAAACAGGTCCAGTAGGCGTAGAAGGATTACTAACAACAAAATGGATACTAGAAGGAACAGACCACACAGCGGCCGAATTTAACGAAGGAAAAAGAAATTGGATACACGAAAAAATGCCCTTAGAATGACTAAGAATAAAAAGGAATATATGGACGAAAATAAAGAATATCGTAAATAAATTGAAAATGAGATTATAACCAAAGAAAAAGTGAAAGGAAAAGTGATTAGAAATAGTGCCATTAGATACGATAGTAAAAAATACTAAAAATATCTCAATAATCGTGTACAAAATAATTATTTTAGTATTATATTTAATCTATAGGATTATAGCAGATAAACATTATATAATAGTAGGCTGTGAGAAAACATAATAAAGAGTATATGAATAATTAAAAAAAAAACAAGTTAGCATATAAAATAAATCTAAAAATTTCCTTCTATTCGAAAATATATTACCAAATCTTCATTACTTTTCATTTTGAAATAACTGAATCGAATATACCCAGAATTAAGATTCTAGATTTCTGAGACGATAATATTAATGAAGATACCTTTGAAAAGGAATATTCTCATTTGTTCAAAAGGAAATTGAATTCAGACTGAGTTCCTAATCAATTTCTGACTTATCTTTTTCATATATCGATTTGGGTCCAGATATAGAATATTCAGGAGAATTAGTGAAGGCAATTTATATAGTGAAAGAAAACTGGTCATCTGAAAAAGAATTGTGTGAAAGTATTATAAACAATATATTGTAAAAAGAACAATAAAAAATTCACACTGAAACATATTGTCTTTTTTTGTGAAAATATTCCTTCAAAATATTCACTTACGATCATAGGATTTTGGAATGAGCTCCCCTTTTGGGTGTTTCCCGAGCGTTTTGAGAAGTCCTTTTTTAAACGATGCTTGAGACAATTCTTAATGGTAGGGGATAGGTAAAGGTTTCGCTGTGCCCTGGAATTGCAGACTCATGGGCAACGGTGACCTTTTCTTATCAAGAGATTTAAAACATAGTTCTGTAATGAGAAGGACACTGAAGGATGGACCGGTAGTGGCAAGATGAAACTATCAGGTGTACTGTTTGCTCGTTTATTTGCCTATGAAATTAAAAAAAAGTTATGTGAATAGCATTAGGTATAACTTCGGTACTAAGTTATTTATATCCAAGTCATCAACCTTTTACCAAAACATCATAAATTTCAACTGAAGTACAAAGAACGCAGACACTCTTAATTTAACATTTCCATCGAAGAATGCAACTTCTAACTATTCATTATTATACAGATTTGGTTTGTTCTCTTCAAATTTTCAAAATACTTTGAAAACTTTTGATGAGAATTTGTAGAAGAGATTTATTTCAGTTTTTCTAGTTACTGTCTGTAGGTGATTGCAATTGTGTATTTCAAATATATTTTTCAAACGAAAAATATATCTAGAAGTTGTAAATTGATCATCCAAATTGAAAATGTTGCCAAAGGCTAGGATTTTATAAATAAAAACTTGATTTAAGTGACAATGAGAGACACGGACTTTTGTAGCCCCAAGGTTCGTGCCAACAACACATGGTAGATTATATTCTGAGAAACTTTTCATTTCTTTAGAGATCTCATCTTAAGTTATTCATAAGTCTGTAGTATTTCACTAAGTACAAATCAATTTGCTTTAACATATTACTGAACAAGTCAGGTTTTCAATAGAGAGGCATCTGCAAATCAAATTACTAATCAATCCCAATATGTTACAGCAAAATCCCTCTCAATACAATTTCAATTTTCTCATATACTAATTCAGTTATATTCAAATACACTGTCATGTTATACCGTTTTCTACCAAACATCAGTGAATACGTTTCAATTCTATACGATACGGCATTGTACTAGATTTGTATACGATTTGAATGAAATGTACAGATTACAGAGATGTCGGAGATTTCGAGCTCATTGTGCGATAAATCGAATCATTCGACAATATATTCAAGAGATTTGCGAGCTTCTTTTCTGAAAAAACAAAAAAATGTTAAATTTAGAATCTTCAAAACAAATTCGAAATATATATGATGAACTGTGTTAGGAATAACTTAAATGATTATAGTGAAGTTGAGTTCGTAATTGAAACTCCCGTAAACGTAAATCTAACGAAAAACAACATGAAATATTGTTGCGAATATTTCTGCATTTCTATTATTCCATTACAGTCCCTTGCTAGGCTTGGGTCTCCTCAGAAAAGGGCTTAGGTATACCATTAATGAACTGTAAAACTCTGGATCATCATCACCAAATCTACACAGATATTTGCTAAATACAGCTCAGGATTTAAAATTATCTTCAACGTGAAACTTAAATCACAATAATACGTTCTAATGATTTCGAATTACACACATTAAACCAACATACAAATATTTCCATATATTTCCATATTCTGTGCTTTTGATCCGAGCATACGTAATTTAATTAAAAGGAACAAGTTAAAACCTACATTAGCTCCCTTATGCAAATTAAGTGTTCTAATATTATAAATGGAAATGGAATTATTTCGTTATAAATTCACAAAATATTCTACAGTATTTAATAGAATTACTAAGTTTGTGCAAAGTTATAGAGAAGCCAGAGGGATTATTGTACTAACGAACACTTTCGAAACAGTAAAACTGTTAGCAAGTTTTGTGAACAAAATATAATGTTATTACACTGAATATATGAAGGGAAAACTGAATTAATGCTGTTCTCTTTCCAAAGAATCAAGTAAAATAGAAAAGTGGTTCGTAAAATTTTATAATGTGAACTTAAAGATTAGGTAACAAAACAGGACTGAATGGTGTCCTGAGAGTCCTTTATGGTAGAACTTACCGTGAACTACTTCATAATACACATTCGCTGGTTTTATATTCGACTGAGAAATTGGGCTTTCCTCACATATTATATATATTATTATACTCAAGATCTAATTTAAAGCCACCAACCCAAGATAAGCAATATGCTTTCTTAAACTACACAGAAGACAAAAGAATGAATCAACATGTACTATTTTAAAAACTTATTCAGACACTCGCGGTTTTCTATAATAGTTTCATGCATTTTGAACGGGTTCTTACCACGATATTTAATTAATTGAGTTGTCTCGATATTTCAACGTTGTTGCAAACGTCATGATCACGAGAAGACTAGGTCGATTTACGAGTAAACAAATCTGTCTACCCTCTTCCTCGTTCGCTTTTGGTAAGAACCCGTTGAAAATGCCTGAAAGTGTTATGTACAATTGTATGACAATAAACAAAACAAACATCTAAATAAATCAATATACCGTGGAAGTTATGAAAGTTCCCTAGTATTACGTTACAAATATACACTAATACTATCGTGTCTATACAATGCTTCCCTTCCCATTCGATAGGACGTTCGGGATCTATTTCATAGACTACAGAAACTAATACACGTCTAATTGTATTATATTTATTGCTATTACTGAAACTATCAATGGAGGCATATAATATGAAAAGATAAAGAACATATTATTTGTATAATAGTTTTGTAAAACGAAAGTGATGTTACGGTATTGTTAGAAAATGTACTTTCTCTTTTGTATTTATACTCTCATTTAACTTTATTACAAACTCATATTTTCATGTGTAAACAAATAATAAATAAAAATAAAATAAATAAAGAATACGGACAATTTAAATTAGAAATGTATATTATTGAAATACGACTTAAAAGTCAGTAAAAGCATATTTTTATGGAGTAATTATATGGAATCATCGCATTCATGTATCTGAAAAATTAGGATTCGCTAATACCTACACATTTTAATATTTAAACAAATATATTTTACTTTAAAATAGGCAAATATATTGTTTAAAGTACGTGCTAGTTAAGTATTAATTTTGTAAATGAGCTTTAACCATTCAACTGGGAACGTCACTATTCGCTAGATGGCGAAATTGGGGACTTCGATCGGAATCAATATCGTGTTTGAGCCCCATTTTAAAAACATTTTTTTCCAATAATTTTTAATTTTGATTTTTAATTAAACCTTATATTTTTGTAAATCTTTATTACTAAACGACGCTGTATTGCATTTTCAGCGATCATCTTTGTAAAATAAGAGACGATTAAAAAATGTAAACAAAACAAGTTTTAGAACTATGGTCAATTTTGGCTCCTGCCACAGACTTGGCAAAAGTAAACAAACCAATTTGGTTGCCGATCCCAGTTGAATGGCTAACAATTAGTTCAAACACAGCTTTTATTAGACTTGTAAGCGTATAACATATCTATAGTATTGTAATATAGTGCCTATTCTTTGTTACGTGTGAATTTTCACACTCAATTATGAATCCACCACAAAGTGAAATATATTGCATTCAGCTCAAGTCTCCAATTCACTTTCATACTAGTCCACTAATCTTCCTTGCGGCCACTCTTCCTATTGTTAGGGATATTCAATCAATATTAATCCTTATGGAGGAGGTAATACAGCCTATTGTCAACACAGCCTACGTGATAGTGGGATAAAAGCTTATTGGATAGATTGGAAGGCCACTTCTTGATATTTATTATCGTTTTACTATATTTATGTACTGCTTCGTAATGTTTATAGAGGTGATTGTCTAGTATATCTATATGTTTGGAAGTATATTGTGGTTTGTTGGTTAGAGGATTACACCTAATACTTTAACATGAATGAGAAAATTGGTTGTATCGTTTTAGCTGTGGAAAGATGGAAGGGAATACAAATAATACAAGCAAAAGAGGTTCAGTATGTCATATCATGTAGCAACTGTTTGAAACTAGACTTAGAATCTTCATCAAGAACGACCGCCTTCTGAATCGAGCCCTTTACCTAGCCGGAAAGCGAAATCTTCTCTAGATGACGGTCGAAGCTTTTCGCTATTAGACCATGCACAGATACAACGATCGGAACAATGATGGTCGATTCAACACGCCTCATGTAGGTCACCAAGTCCAAATATTTTCTTTTCAGCACCGCCCGATGCGCATCCCGATCTATTATCTTTGAATTTTTATTATTAAATAATAATCATTTAAAACCTTCCAGCTATAATCGAACTAGATATGTAATTACATAATTCAAAAGTATTCTATTTTTGCCCCAACAAAATTAATCCAAAAATATACGCGACAAAAGACCCAAATTAAAACTACTTTTCTCCAAAGTTAAATAAACACTCCATAAAATGAAATATAATAAATTAACAGTAGGGCAACTTTCCCATTCTGCGGTTGTAATAGAATAACTTCTTAGGTGGCTCTTACCGTAACTCTCTCAACAACTCAAACTGCCTTACTGTTACTTTTTATTTGGCGAGATCCCGAAAAAGATTCCGAGATAATTCTTTAGCCTCTCGGAAATGTTTATGGGGTATTAACGGAAAGAAAATAGATTTTTACGTAGAAAATTTATGAGCAGTGGAACTTTTTGCTTTAAAGTTAATGAAATGCGTATTTTTATTCCAAAGCTCCACGTTTTGTTTTTTTTTACCAAAATTTTAGTCACTTCATTACCACACTTAGAAAATATCTCGCTTTTTTCTCTTCTTAGTAGTTGCTTTTTTTTGGACCGAAGTTCCTTATCGCGCGTTATCAAAAGGGGGCTAGACGGAAATTCTTATGAAAAAGTTGTCACGACACTTTTTTTGCTTTAGATGATTATCGCTAGATGGCGCTATGATTAAAATCTTTTAAAACAATTCCTTATTTTGTTTTATATGATTAATGCTAGATGGCGCTGTGATCAAAATATTTTATTTAAGTTATAATAATCTGTTTTAACAGACGTTTTAAACTAACTAATTATATAATATTTTTTTATACCATTCCCTCACTAATTAATCGAAAGGAACTTCGTTCCATCCGGATGTCCCTTAACACCTCTCAAGTTTTTATTTCAGCTCTAGTGCAACATTATTTACACCATCAAATAACTTATTATGAGACACTATAAGTTTGATGAAGACCGATTATTATCACAAGTATACATTTAAAATTTACAAAAATCCAGGCCTTAATTAACTTGATACGCATATTGAAACAGTTAATGTTTACTACTATATTGTACACACTATTACTTAATTTTTGACAAATTCATCATCTTGGTATTAATTTTGCAAGCTCTCCTTCAAACTGTCATTCCTCAGGGTGCCTAGTTTAAAGTTATAAGCCACTACTTACCGACAAAGTTAGAAGTTTTATGAGGAAAATATGCTTTCCTCCAGAGTGTAACTTATAAGTTTGTTGCCAAGAATATAACGAAAGAGGAAGTGTAAGATAGTTTGTTCGAGTTTCTTTTGCTTTATAGTGATAGTAATCGTATAATTGGCGAAGTCTGAACAATTAATTGAGTCTTGCAAAAATAATTGCTTGTTTGTTTCCGTTTTAATCAAGTTAAGTGTGTAAATTCAATGTGTGTGTGTGTGTCAATACATAATTGGAACGAAGTTCCTTATCGCGCGTTGTGAAAGGGGGCTAGATGGAAAAAAATCTTACGAAAAGTTGTCCTGACACTTTTTTTGTTGTAGACGATTATCGCTAGATGGCGCTGTGATCAAAATCTTTTAAAACATGTTCCTTATCGCGTGTTACGTTAGGAAAAAACAAATAAGATATTTTATAATCGAAAGGAACTTCGTTCTATTCGGGTGTCCCATGACACCTCTCAAGTTTTTTTTGAAATTTAAAGTTTTCCAAAAACAAATAGCATGGGATCCCGAACTCAACTTTTCTAAAACAATATAATTAAATCTAAAATAATTAGGCATTTGAAACTAAAATACTCTTTTAGACTTGACACAATTAATTAACTTAACTCTAACGCAAAGTGGTTTTACAATTATAAAATGTGGCTAACACACAACAACTTTCAACGAAAACTTCTCAAATAGAATATTAAATTTTATTTTCCTTATTTTTCCTTTCTCATAATATACGTGCACTGGTTTACTCGGCCCACGTCTGCGGTTCCCCATTCACTTCCCTACGCTGTAATTGGACCGTGCGGTTGGTTTTATCTATGGTTTTTCTGCTTTTAGTTATAGTATAAGTTGCTAAACTGTATTTCTGTGAATTGTTTAAAAGGAGTTGTTTATTTTTTGTTATATTTATGTGGATATGTTCTGCTTGAGGAATGGTTTTTATTGCTTTTAGACGAGTCAATAGGCCACCCGATCGTTAGTGGTTACCATCGCTCGTAGAACTATTGAGTTTTTATTTTATAAGCAACACAACGAAGGGCTCCAATTCAAAATTCTCACATCTGTGGCGAACATTTCCGTCTCGTGTGAATCGCGCAGCTTCGTCTCACGAGTTCGCGCGATGCGGGCCGAACGAAGACAGACTAGAGACGTCAACTACGAGTCCTAACGGCAACTAAACTAATTTTTCTATATTCATTAATTTTATCTTTTTTCTTGTAAATACTTCTAAATATACTTTATACAATCTTTCTAATCGTTAACCAATACCATCCCACACATCAAAATCTCAAAATGAATTTTGTTCAGTAATAAACATAGTTGTATAGCAGAGAATTCAGCGCAATGTCATGAGTATTTTAAAGACTTTTCACAGTTAACAATAATTATAATCACGAGTAAATATGAAGAAGAACAAATTTGATTTTGTCCTTGGAAACATAGAAGAACGAAGGTAAATTTCAAGTTTACACTATTATTTGAAAAACAAGTCCACTAAAGAAATAAACTCTATCTACCTATGAACACATCTAAAAACTTAAATTTAAACAAGAATTATAATTATAGTCTCTTCAAAAATAGCCCATAAAACAAAATTAACATTTAGAGACTCATCAAAATAAATAGTTTCATAAACTTTAAAATTGCACGATATTTGTATCACCATTACACAGAATGACATTTTTAATCGAGATATAAAATGGAATTTTAAATTATGATTTCGGTAGCAGTTACAAAATACTTTTATTGTTCAGAAATCATCAATTATTTTTTTAATTTAAATTGCAAGTACAACCAAATTGTCTTTACTGTTTTCATATAATTCGTACTGTTGAAAGAAGCTTGTCATTAAGCAAGTTTTTATGTCGTATTTGGGACTTCTGTTTGTCTTGTATTTTGTGTCAATATTATAATATGCAACTTTTATAAACACGTCTAGAAATTTCAGAAGAGGAGACAAGAATTACTCCAGTTTTTTAGTTTGTATTATTTTTTGCAAAAATACTTCAGTTTTCTTCAATTACACAGCTATGCTGGATTATGCCTGATTCCTCTACTGAGAAGACTTCAGCACAGCACGGATGGAACGAAGTTCCTTTCGATTAAATTAAAAGATATCTTATAATTGTTTTATCCTATTTTTTTTACGCGCGATAAGGAACGTGTTTTAAAAGATTTAGATCATAGCGCCATCTAGCGATAATCATCTAAAACAAAAAAAGTGTCGTGACAACTTTTCGTAAGAATTTTTTCCGTCTAGCCCCCTTTCACAACGCGCGATAAGGAACTTCGTTCCAAAAATGAATCATCCCAAAGCCTATTTACTATATATATTCAATTGCCAACTATAACAAAGTATTTATAGAACAGAAAAAAATAAGAAGGCCCGTTGTTAGTAATCCAGTGTTCCGTCTAAAGGAAAACCCTTAATATCCGTCTGAGTACAACGAGTGAATACTAATAGGTAGGTACTTGGTGGGGTGAAGTCAGGAAATTAAACTGACATCGATAGTCGGCTTTCGTTTGTACAGAACGTTTGAATTTTTATATTTTTAGGTTAGTAAATTCAGGAGCAGTGTGTAGTTTCGAAAATGCATTTTTGAAAATGATGTTAGGTACATATAAAATTTTCTTAATTGATTATCTTATTAACAAGATACACTTTGTTGAAACAACAAAAAAATAACAAAGTATACCTGTACAATGAAATAATTTCAACCGCCAAATAATAAAAAGCTGAAGATTAACTTGTAATTGATAAATTTCTTAAACACTCGCGGTTATCTACATCACTTGCACAATTACTAAACGGATTCTCTCGTAATTGATTTTATGTATCAGAACATTCTATATTCTTTGTAGAAATATTTTCCAGCATGAGGTTTCAGGTATTGGTTGTATAGTGATTGTTTTTTTTTCAAATTAGTTCATTCATCTCCTCAACAGCTTGATGTAATTCTTCCAAAAATAGTTTCATAGTAAAACACTGCCTTATTAATCATACGAGAACCATACTATCCCAAAGTTGGTCAACATTACAAAGACTACATAAGTTGGCTACGCTCTTAGCCCTCAAGCGTTTTAATTTACTCCAACACACTGCAGCTCTAACTTAAGTTTCATAACTCCAAATGAACAAAAGGAGAACAAACTAAAACAGTTGTAGGAAGTTGAAATGCATAATTTACGTTTGATACAACTTAACTGTTAAAACTGGAGAGACTCCAGGTAATGGTTTCGAATTACAAATGACTTGGATTTAGTGAAAATAATGTTCAGTAGCAAAGGCTAATTTGCGTAGAATAGTATTCGAATGCATTTAAGAAAAACATCAGCTATGATGTGAGTATTAATTTTTATTTGAGACTAGCTGCCCCGCGCAACTTCGTCTGCGTCACAAAAAAAATCCCGGGTATTTTCTCACCGTTTAAACCTTCCCTGGACTACGACAAACATTTTAAAACCAAAATCAGCTCAATCGGCCCAGCCGTTCTCGAGTTTTAGCGAGACTAACGAACAGCAATTCATTTTTATATATAAGACGAGACTAACGAACAGCAATTCATTTTTATATATAAGAAGACTAGCTGGCCCGCGCAACTTCGTCTGCGTCACAAAAAAAATCCCGGGTATTTTCTCACCGTTTAAACCTTCCCTGGACTACGACAAACATTTTAAAACCAAAATCAGCTCAATCGGCCCAGCCGTTCTCGAGTTTTAGCGAGACTAACGAACAGCAATTCATTTTTATATATAAGACGAGACTAACGAACAGCAATTCATTTTTATATATAAGAAGACTAGCTGGCCCGCGCAACTTCGTCTGCGTCACAAAAAAATCTCGGGTATTTTCTCCTCTTTAAACCTTCCCTGGACTACGACAAACATTTTAAAATCAAAATCAGCTCAATCGGCCCAGCCGTTCTCGAGTTTTAGCGAGACTAACGAACAGCAATTCATTTTTATATATAAGATAAGATTGGAATTCCTTTTCTACTCTACTACTGTCTTTTTTATATTGCCTCGTAGGTAGACGAGTACAGTTACTGTCACTCATGGACTCCTGTTATGTTATGATTTTAACATACGATTAAATGTATTAATTAATTTTATGATAAAATATTACAACATCATAAGAAATAGAAATAAAAATGTTGAAATTTTGAACCTCTGTTTAAAAACTCGTGCTGCTGATATAACTACACTGTGCGGTCGTTAAATTGAGGTTTTATGCAGGAAACTTCCACTATTTCCTTACATTTTATTTTTTGGAAACTATCTCTGAACTTAGATAAGTGTGACCTCGCACTTCTGGTAGAACTTCCGAACTCGAAAATGAAGTGTAATTTGCGTTCTGAAACATGCGACGAAAATTTAAATTAGTAAAAGATAAGATTATAGTGCCTTGGAACTGGCTGGTTCAAAGGCTTTAAACTGTAACTTTGTATGTTAGCTTATCCTTTCTTAGGGGATTTAAGACTTGCTCATTAAACAATGTGTATACTTTGTGAGACTTTAATGGTAGTTCACTCATTATGTTGTCGTGCAAATTTTGGGTTACTGCTGTCCATACTAAAACCTTTTCTGTTTCTTTCGTTTTTTAAGTTTCATGAGAAACTATGTACAATAGAGTACCTAAATGGCTCACTTGTAATAAGGGGTAGGCCATATAAAGTATCCATTTTTGAGATGCGACAATTTTGCTTATTGACATAGCCTCTGAGGTGAAAATGGGCTTCATCTGACACACACATTTCTTACAGTTTGAACTGAAGACTCACCATTTTGGAAGTAACTTTTCAATATTTCCCAATTTTGTTCAAGCGTATAGCGTCCCATTTCGTAAATGTCAAACCTTTAACTAAATTATGAACACAAATTGAATGACATTTGAGCTGTCACTCTCTAAATAAACAGTAGTTCAAAATGCAAAAGTTAGATTGCCCACCCTATATAATACCCTATATAATAGTGTCGATTGTCCTCAAGCAAGTGTCTTTCTGCAGCCATGACTAGTTTGTCGGTCCATATTGTGGAAATTCTACTCTAGGACTATTTGGCACGTTTCATTTTAATACGATAGTCTACTTAATCCTTTGTTAGGTACCAAATTACTAAATTAGACAATATTAGGGGCACTCTAGGACTGTTTGGCACGTTTCATTTTAATACGATAGTCTACTTAATCCTTTGTTAGGTACTAAATTAGACAATATTAGGTCTACAACTGCCACACAAAATTCTAGACGAAAACTTTAACACCAAATTCAAAATATGATCCAACAAGACAGTTCTCTCAAGATCATGCTTCAACGGTCTCTCATAATATGTAGTTAGTATGTGAAACCCTTATCACGAGTTCTCATGAGTTATGTTTCGATGTAGAAGGGTTTATGTAGCGTTATGCTTTAGAATTAATTAGAATGAACATCGGTCGGAATCCTTGGGCTTGAGATATGACGGTGGAGTTTCTGGTAGGAAGCCATATTGTCATAATTTTGTGTTCAATTTTGGTGAGTTTTGGTATATTTATTAGTAGATTTGTATTACTGTTTGTTTGGCGAGGTTTATGTGTGGAAAAGCTTGTGGTTTTTTTAGTAATATAATCTTTATAAGTGTGATAATGACGATGACATTATATAATCTATGCTTTAAGATTAGTATAGAGAACTTCTACAATTACAGCTTCTATTAAAGTTTTGTTTTTCATTTTACGCATTTCCAGAAATACCAATAAATTATAGTTGAGGCAGAGATCTATTTTAGTACTGCTTGCAGAATAACTCCCGAAGCGTTGTGTTCTAATAACTATCTGTGAAATTGATTGGACGAGATACTTCAGAATATATACGAATACAGATATTTCCGGGTTATATATCCACCAAACAAGAGATGACACGCAAACAATCTCCTAATTTCCTCATCCATATAAGGACGCATTTTGTAGAATGAGTCCAACCACAAAAAGAATAAATTTCTTTAAACACTCGCGGTTATCTACATCACTTACATTATTACTAAACGGGTTCTTATCACGATTATTTTTAATTGAGAGGTCCCGATATTTTAGCACTGTTTCAAGCGCCATGATCACGGGAAGACTGAAGAATTGCGGGTAGGTCATTTAAGAGCAGACAAATCTGTCTACCCTCTTTCTCGTTCGTTTGCCGATACCACTGGAACTCGAACTCACATTTCGACATACCACACTGACAGTATCGGCTGCCGTCTCAAAACTAGATTTTTTGGCTTTATTTTCGTCTAACACTGGATTCCACATACAGGATAGTTTGAAGTCGTCACCCTGATTAAAAGTGCTATTCCTCGAAATTTCAATAGCTTCCTTAACCAGTCTTGGTATGTAACGGCGTTCAGATGACAAAACCCTGGCTTTGAACCCATTTAGTAATAATGTAAGTGACACAAAAAGAATATCAATAACTAACTTTCACAGTATGAAAATCGTGATGATGTGAATAAAAGTATTTATTTTAAAGAAAAGTTTTTAAATACAAGCTTTTAAGATCATGTAGCAGTAAAGTGTTAGCTAATACAAGTAAACGAGCCTAAACACGACGAACTATTTGGTTTAGCACAAGAGTTCTTATGACCTTCCGAATCCATCATCAGATCAGCGCCATTTTGTCATATAAATAATTGCATTGTCACGCGATATGTAACATCTACGCGATATGTAAAATATCAGCTCATTCGGAAACCGGGAAGTTTATCAAACTTAGCATGATTCCACCCGAACTTACATACCGTTACATTCAGTAATATAAAGCTTGTAAAAATATAATTTAATTTAAGTTAATTAATTTTGGTAATTGCCTAATAATATGATCTACAATTGATTGAAATAAATAAAAATAAATAAATATCCAAAACAATTTCATACACTTCATTATAACTAATTTCTCCTAAAGTTTTTCAGGCTTGCCGCTTGATATAGCATAACTCCATTTCTTTTTTTTCCTTGACCACACGCTAATAACACGGTTTTTCCTGTACAACTGATACGCAATTTACTAACAAGAGTACAAACATAAACAACCTCCTGTTACGTTCTGCCACAGACTAAATTAATTGCACGAAACTTTCATTTTGTCTTTTTCTCGCCATATTTGCTGCTGTAATTAGAATATAATTTAGTATTCACTTTTCTAGTTTACTTTGTGCTCATTTAATGCTGTTCCAAGTTTTCCATTTATTCCAATGAAATGTCAGTTATGCTGGTTGGTTAAACAGCAAAAAGGAAAGACGAACTTAAATATTGTTTAAGCAGAAAAGTAATGTTTTTACTTTTAAACTGTTAGAGTAGTTATTTTAAAAATGCTGTATAATGATTACCTTATACTCAATGCTGGGTCAGATGTTATAAGTAATCAGGCATAGTCCATTTTTGGATTTTGGAACCCTTTTCCAATAGTTTTTTTTTTTGGTATTTGCCCACCTCTCACTCCCACCACTGTAATTCCTGTGTAGCCAGGATCCACAGCGGCGACCATCGTAATGACTCTGAGCAGTGAAGCCCAGGAACCCGAGGGAAAGCTAACTTGTCTTGGGCCTCGCAACGAATTTAATCAGAAGATAATAGAAAGAGTAGGAAAACATGAGTTTCGACTTCCCTTCTCGCAAAGCGGGAGACAATAAAATAAGATTGAAAAATCATTACGCCAGAATTGAGCAAAGCACCACGGACATTGATTTTATTAAATTGATTGGACTTATGCGGTGAGCTGTTGCCTTTTCCAATATGCAAATTTTTTCGTGATGTTTGCCTGAACCGTTTTAGACGATTGTGATGAATTGCATATTATTATATGTTTTTGGAAGAAACAAAATTAATTACTATACGAGAAACACAATAAAAGAAATATAAAGATTAATTAAACAACCCAATACCAAAACGAATAATAAAGTTGTAATGAGAAAATCAATGTTAATCAAATGAAATCTCCAGAGTGTCGTTCAAATTGATATCTTACTGAGTTGGATTGTTCTCCAAAAATAGTATTTAATCAATTTCTTATTTATTAATCAAGAAATAAATAATTCTGTGCTGCAAAATTAATTTTATCAAGTTTATTCACATGAGATTATAATATTAAACCCAGCTCCGACTCAGAGGCAAGTTTTCATTAAATTTAGCAATTATTATTGGTTGTAAGTTAATCTTGTTCGGTTCGTTGGAAATTAATTTATTCAAATTTTAATATTTTATTGAAAAACTAATTGTACTTACATGTACCTAATATTGAATTTAATCAATGGATGATTGGTTGATTATAAGCACAAACATATATTATTATTATTTGGAATAATGAAAAGATAATCATTATTCTTCAACATATCAATATTCTTCTATTTCTGCACAGAATTATTACATCTGGAATCAACATCATGAACAACAAAATGAAGCCAATTTAAAGCGCACCGATCGCGCGTAACTACACGATATTCTGGCGTTAGTGTACCGATGACACTCAATTCGTTTAACACACTAACAAAATATTACATACACATAAGTTCTTTAAAATTTCACTTTGTTATTTATGATGTTGATTCAAAATATTGTGTTGTTACGCGCAACCGGTGTACTTTAAATTGGCTTCATTCTGTTGTTCATGATGTTGATTCCAGATGTAATAATTCTATATATTTCTGATAGACTTTTTGACTACTGCCCAGATTTTGCTTGAATTCCTGAGTAAATGGTCAATAATTATTTGTTACAGAACACTGTCTTCCTTTTATTGTTTTCACTTCACTTGATGGTAAGTGGTATGCCAAGTGATTTTAGATTTTCGAAGTCCAACTAACACGAATTTCGTCTTCTAACAAAAACTAATTGTTTTACCCCACAATCCCAAGCTGACTGAAACTAAGACTGAATAGACACTAATTGAGGTACAGTACTAAGCTTGGTTATATAATGCTCATTATATAACAGAATAATGGCGGGGCTAGAACCACAGGAACCTCGGAGTTGGTAATTAAATAAATCCGTGTACAGAAGGATCACTTACAGAATAACTACAGAAGTAAAGAATGACTTGTCCTTCTTCAAACGAGACTTGAAGAAAGTCCATAAGGGTAGGCCGTAGGTAGCAGCCCCGTAGTATCTTCTGACAATGCAGAGGTCCATGAGCAACGGTAACCGCTTACGATCAGGTTACCCATAATTCTAGGCAATAGAAAAAAAGAATAACGGTGTTCCTTCCATACTATGATGAAAAAAATATATTTATCCAATTCCTAAAATCGTGCTATGTTGTATTTCGACAGGTCATTCACCCCACGTCAGATTGTTACAGATCCACCCTGTATTATGGGAAAATGAAGCTGATTTGAAGAGCAAGTTGAATGATAGCTATAGGAACTCCAGTACTAAATATTTTCTTGAACTCGTTTTATTTGACTGCTAGATAATCATACTTACAGAATATTGGCTTAGGGCGATGCTGAGCTAACACAGATAGTAGACAATACGCAGTTCCCTTATGCTGACTATAAATACCAATAATGTCTGCGAAGCTCATTGTCAGAATCGGAAATATTTATTGTATGATATTCCGTGGAGCTGAAAAACTTACTGTTCGCCGGTCGGCCCGTGCGCGAAGCGAAGCTTTGGTCGCCGTCGTTGGTGAAGTCCTCACAAATTCCGTGGAATATATCACACATTCCAAAGGTCGCTGGTGAAATCTTGGGTGTGTAGTTTCAGCACTAACAGGAGTGTGAACCTTAGGGTAGGATAATAATTACAACGTTCGCAAGTTCGGCTGTTGCTTGCGCGTTCAAACATGAAGTCTATCTTTTTTTTTCGTGTTCGTGGCAGCCAATGAGCGCGCGACGCACTAGGCTTCTGGCTACCAGAACGAACGGTTTGTCCACAGCCCACGGAAACATACTCCGATAAAACTATATCTTGTGTATGTGTGCAGTATTGCAGCTCAGTATTACGACCATAACAATAACAAGAAAATAGAATTAAAAGCTAAAACCCGTGAACACGATATCTGTTCCAGTACGGAACATTTATTGAAACAAAAATTTTGCTGTTTATCACATAGTTGTTTACCCAAGTCAAAACGAGTAATGCAATTTCACAGTTTTCATACAAGAACAATTTATTATTATGGACGCCCTACTTTCTCATAAATTGAGGTTTATAGTTTCGGATATGATTTCCTGCGCCATTTAAAACTTCTGCGGAAAATACGTCCAACATCAAAACGATTTTACGAATTTTACGGAACTTCTTGTCCGCAGGAAACTACGAAACAAAGACAATAAAATAGATGAATATTATAGACGGAACAATTTACGAACTGGTCACACAATCCATTCTTCCAATTTCCATTTTTTTTTTCATAATCAGATCAACCTGATATAAATACTTTACTAGAAGGTCTCATTTTATTCTTAACCGTATTTTCTTAGTTGTCCTTGAGATCAAGGAACTGCTATGGAAGAATAATACACACTAAATACACTATGACTTTATTTATTTCACTTACTCCTTTTTATTTCAGGCTTCTTTCATTAATTTGTTGTGTGTAGCGTGGTGGCCGAGTGGTCGAAGCGCTTCCTTCCGAACGGGAGGTCGCGGGTTCAAATCCGGCCGGCTTGTACCTCTAAATCTAAATGTGAAAAAGATTTATGTGCAATTTTTCACAACACCACTGGCTAAAAACGGTGAAGGAAAATATCGTGAGGATTGCATGTCGGAAAAGGATTCTAAAAATCCTTTGAAGATATGTGAAGTCCCCAATCCGCACTGGGCAAGCGTGGTGGACTATGCCTAATCCCTCTTCTGAGGAGACCTGAGCCCAACAGTGGGCAGTAATGGGTTGGTACAGTACAGTACAGTACAATTGTGTGTATGTAGTCTCATAAAATTGCACATATTTAATATCTAAACCTCTACCACAATCCACAATCACTCAAAAAACTTCAAGTGCATATTATAGAATCTTAATAAAGCATTCAACGTTGAAATTAATAATTACTGATATTAGTTCTCTAGATTAAAACTAGGTGGCGTTATCAACTTGACCATTCTGTAATTTTAAGACGTCTTTGCCATGAAATAAGTTTTCCGGCTTTTAGTTTAGTGGCTCGGTGACAGCGAAAATGACAAACTCTCACCATTCTTTACAAGGGCGGGTTTTAAGGAAGCATTCTACGTTGTTTGTTACTGTAAATCATTTAGATTTGCTGTAAGCCTTATGGTATAGGTGAGCTATAATAATAAAATGTGATTGATGTAATCTTTTCATTCTTTTGGCTTTTGTTCTACAAAAGTGGGTATTGTTAGAAGTTGAAGCTGATGTAGGATTTAACATGCTTATTGTTATTATATTCTTGACTTAAGTTTTGTTTAATTTAAAGAACCAATATCATCATCATCATCATCCTGTACCAACCCATCACTGCCCACTGTTGGGCTCAGGTCTCCTCAGAAGAGGGATTAGGCATAGTCCACCACGCTTGCCCAGTGCGGATTGGGGACTTCACATATCTTCAAAGGATTTTTAGAATCCTTTTCCGACATGCAGGTTTCCTCACGATGTTTTCCTTCACCGTATTTAGCCAGTGGTGTTGTGAAAAATTGCACATAAATCTTTTTTCACATTTAGATTTAGAGGTACAAGCCGGCCGGATTTGAACCCGCGACCTCCCGTTCGGAAGGAAGTGCTTCGACCACTCGGCCACCACGACTTTCATCATCATCATCATCAGCCTATAGACGTCCACTGCTGGACATAGGCCTCTCCCAAACCTCGCCATATCGACCGGTCCTGCGCCATCTGCATCCAGTGACCTCCCGCGATCTTGACCAGATCGTCGGTCCATCTCGTGGGGGGTCTACCAACGTTGCGCTTACCGGTTCGTGGCCCCAAAAGAACCAATATGACATGTTTTAAAACGAGGTTTGAGTTCTGTATGTAAGTATATGCTGGTATGCAGTGTATCACGAGAGACAGTGACCACTTACTATTTAGTAAGCTCGTTTGTTTGTTTTGCAATAGAATTAAAAAATATCTCGTAGAGACAGTTATAATGCTACTTAGATATGGTACTTTGGAAAATCATCCGATCACTATAGAAACATAAATTATACCAACTAGATGTACTAACTTTTTATCATTTATGGGTATTTAGGGGTGGGCCATATAAAGTTTGCATTTTCCAAAAGTTCGACTGTCATGTTGGCTGTGTGGTATGTTGCGCTATCCTGTTGAAACCAAATGTCGTCCATGTCATACTCTTCAACTTTTGGAAACAAAAATTCGTTGAGCATGCCATGGTAACGCTCGCCATTGACCGTAACGGCGGCTCCTTGCTCATTTTCGAAGAAAATTGATGCCGCCGGACCAAAACCCACACCAAACCGTAACTCTTTGTGGGTGCATTGGCTTCTCAATGGTTACATGTGGATTTTCCGACCCCCAGATGCCACAGTTTTGCTCATTGACATAGCCTCCGAGGTGAAAATGGGCTTTATCTGAAAAGACGATTTTTCGGTAAAAATGCTCATCTTCGGTCAAACGATCTTCTGCCCATTGGGCGAACCGAAAACGTCCCGAAACCTATAACTAAATTATGGACACAAATTGAATGACATTTGAGCTGTCATTCTCTAAATAAACCGTAAGTAGTTCGAAATGCAAACGTTAGATTGCCCACCCTATATTTCTAACAATGTTAGAAAGAATAAAAGATAAATGAATTACATTCCAACATACTTTCTTCAGCGACACATCACACATCCAATCCTTTATTTATAAAAGGCTCTGTAATCCACACGATATTTATCATTCGGATACGTAAATGTTTTAATTCGTTTACACTCGTAATGGAATCTTTGTATTGGGATGTTTGCTGTAGGCGTTCCACTGAATTCGTTATTTGAAATAAGGCTATCAAATTATTTGAGACTCTCATACTTTATTGACTAAAGAAAATTAAAATTTTAGTTCATGATGAAATGTGACTAATTAGAGTATTGAGGATTTATAATTATGCGTTTACGTTTTACTTGAAGAATTTGATCAATACATCAAATCTAAGACAGGTATAATTCTGGGTATAGATGGTATTAGGCCAAAAAGGGAATTTCCGACCGGGCGAGGAAGTGTATGTCCAGTCAGGCCGAAGCCCTCTGTAGTAGATTTCAGATGTCGTATATATGCGAAGATTCTTGCAAATGTTGTAACCGCGATTTAGGATCTCGCGCGCTATTATTGGTCGCCACAGTTAACAAGCATTTTAATATGGTCGTTTAGCCCGTAGACGTCCACAGACTCCACTACAACGTTTTAAATCTACTTACTGATTTTTCGTGACCCAATGAATCCAATGAATATGTCATTTCTTCAATAGAAAGGAAAGTCAGAGTTTCGAATAATTGAACAAGCCACCACGATTTCCATTCTAAAGAAACTATGGTTTTAGCTTAATTGAAGGAACCAATACAATTACTTGATCAATATATCTACAAAAACTAGTCAAGTAATTCTGCTAAAGTCCTAAGTAAAGGTTTCTCAAACACAAGATAAAATAAATCATATATTGTAAGCCTACACGTCATGTCTGTCCTGTCTGCCACAAAGCAATTATGAGATCTAGATACAAGGATGCTGTTTTCTCGTATTTATTTTATTCATTATCCAATCTACGTCTGAGCGTCGCGTCGGCTGAAACCACGAAATAAAAGGTAAATAGTATTTTTCATGACGTTACTGAAATGTAGGTACCAGCTTTGAACGTACATCTAATTTTAGGGCTATTTAAAATATCAACATTGTCTACATCACTTACATTATTACTAAATGGGTTCTTACCACGATTATTTTTAATTGAGAGGTCCCGCTATTTCAGCACTGTTTCAAGCGCCATGATCACGGGAAGACTGAAGAACTGCGGGTAGGTCATTTAAGAGCAGACAAATCTGTCTACTACTGGAACTCGAACTCATATTTCGACATACCACACTGACAGTATTGACTGCCGTCTCAAGAACCGTCGTGGTAAGAAGTAAGAACCCGTTTAGTAATAGTGTAAGTGATGTAGATAACCGCGAGTGTTTAAAGAAATTTATTATCATCATTCTAGTTTTAAAAAACATTAAAAACTGTGCTTTACTTTTCAAGTGCCATGGAAAAGTATATCGAAATACATAAATTATGCGTCTTCTTATCTAGAAGAAAGATCATAGACAGAGATTTCCTGTAGGAAGCCAATTTGCCGTTTAATTTTATAAAGCCGTTTGAAAGTAAAATAGAAAGTTCTGATTTGAAATTCACGTGGAAAAATATTATCAAATACCTTCCCTTCGATAGCCAAAAACAAAGGAAAATAGATTCACATCACTAATGACATGATTTCATAATAATATATTAATGACATGGCATCAACACCACAATAACTAATGACATCATATCAACATCATCATACTATTACGTTTCGTTTCCGATAATTCTTATTATTTTTCCGGTTGACACCGTTACAGTAAGACCTCTCGCTTATTTATCTTCGGTAGATTGGAGCTGTCATTTTCCGGTGCCCTGATTGTCGATAAGAAATAACTGTGAGAATATTAATACTCCATGTTATTACTTGTATTGAATGTTCGAGAAACTTCGAGGAGGAGATTATACCAAATTACTGCGGAGTTTGCTGGTGGAATTATTTTCGGGCTTGTTTTGTTGGTTTATTATAATTTAATGGCTTATGGTGGTCTTTATGGGACATAAAAATGTTCATGGCAATTTAAAGTACCTTATATGCGTTATCGTTAGTATAATTAGGTTTTACCCTTGCAAGAACACCCTGAGATTTGCATCATTGCATAATATATTGTTATATTCTTTTTGTGATTCTAAAGTATTTATGATCTTCTATAATTAAAAACCAAGATACCCAAGAAATTAATTCTTCTACAACTTAGTACACAATACTGGAAATATAATCTTCTTTAGAAGCTTCTCGATTCAATCTACTAGTTTATTGTACTGTTGGATCGAGACAAGAGTGGTCACGTGCCAACTCTCGTGGTAGTGGCAGACCATCACGAAGATGGATGATAACATCCAACAGTATGTAGGCGTCGCGTCGGTTGGATGAATGTAGCTGTAACTCGCGAGGAGTGAAAGATAGGAAAAGAAGTCTACATTCGAAGACAAACAATAAAAAAAGACGCTTTTAACACCTTCACTGCGAAACCAGTCAAAACGCCTGGTTCGTATCTCGCTTACAGTGCGGTTAAGAAAAGTTTAGACCTCTCTATCTTGCCAAAGACATAACTTTAATTTGGGTTGACGGTCGAAAGAGATGGATATTGGTACGTCTATAAAGTGTAGGATTACAGTTTCTAAAGCGACACAGGTTTTAAAACGCTCATTACCGCCATAATGATGATTTTATCACCACCGCAGGAATGGAAATAACAACACAATAGTTGCTGCATGCAACGATATGATACCATCCTGCTGCTTCCTCATTAGTATATTATCAATTTCCACAAAACCATTCCACCAACACATCTAATTTAATAGCTACTCTACGAATCCTTAAATGCTCCATACATTCCAATTGTAAAAGCAAAATAAAATGAAACTTAATGAGACAACACTAAGCCGGGTTCACCGTCAGATTAGTCGAGGTCAGTAAATCCCGCAACATAGGAGCCACAGTGAGACCGTTACAGACCTTTGTCAATTTCACTCGCCCTCCTAAGCTCTTCTTACAATCCAAATAAAAAGGTCCTTTTCACGTATAAATCGGGCACGGTGATGCCAAAAGGAATGATTTTAGTTCTGTTTGTATAGATATCTGCGGATTCATAAAGATATGACAAAAACTTGTGTAAGGTTTTTTTTCGTGACTCTTTTGATCGTCATGTCTTTTATGTGGTAAGGAAAAGAACGAAATCATTTTTACTACTTACTACACAGTGTAAAACGAAGTCTTTATCTGTCCCTAATATTTTGACAACTGCGCAACAGATTGTGTTTTGTTTTTTTATAGATAAAAGTGATTCAAGAAGATGACTTACAATAACATTGCAACATTGCAAAATCAGCTCCTGGTTGCTATAATATTACAAGTATTACTATAAGTGACTGTGTAGTAATTATCCAACTTGTCAATATACTTGAGTGTACGGAGAGATTTCAGCTCTCTGTGCATTCTATATCGTCGAGTCCATGGGGAATGCTCCAAGGAACTCTTTGAAATGATTCCTTCATCTCCTTTTTACCATCGCACCACACGCCGCAGGGGCAAGGTTCACCACCTTTACTTGGAACCGTTGCGCTCTTCCACAGTTCGGTTCAGAAGATCTTTTTTGCCCCGTACCATTCCGATTTGGAATGTACTCCCGTCCGCGGTGTTCCCGGAGCGCTATGACATGTCCCTCTTTAAATTAGGTTTAAGAAAAGTCCTGTATGGGTAGGTGATAGATAACGGCCCCTCTTTGCCCTGGCATTGCAGAGGTTCATGAGCGACGGTGACCGCTTACCATCTGGTAGGCCGTAGGCTCGTTTATATACCATGCAATAAAAAAAACTTGTTATGAATATTTAAAGCCTGTCAAATGCAAGTCGTTTACCAACACTTAAATTAATTCAAATCCAAAATTTCAGACTTCGAACTTATTGAAACCATCTCCAATCAATTACAGAACATGTAAACCTTAGAAAATTAATATATTAAATGCAGGTGAGTTTACTAATGACCCGATAAAGCTGTGAACTAAGTTAGGTCACTAATTGCTTTCTCGGCATTTCGAAGTTCGGAGCTGGCCACTGGACAATTAGGGCTTTTAGTTCTACAAACGTTTAAGACATTCTGAATAGTCATGATTGAAGTTATTACAGTTTAATTTGTTGGGAAATCAAGGTTGAATTAAGTGATTTGTTGATTGTTTTGATTTGTCTTTCTTTTTAAAAAACGTACCGTTGAAAGCATTACAAGACTAGCACAATTATTTTCATGCTACCCGTGAAAGTTCTTTAAACACGAGGAAAATTCAAAAAAAAAAATATACAAACTTTCATCTCCACATATTAGAATAACTTTAAGTTGTCATAAGCAAAATGTGTCTTCTCAATATGTTATACTGTTGATGTTCCTATAAATAAATAAATAAAAATCTCCAAATAATTGCACAAGCACTTTAACCCTGATGTTAATCAATTAAAAAATATTGGAATCGATCAATTCAGAAAACAATTTTTACATTACTTACGATAAATAGTCAATTTAATAACAATAAACTGAATTTTTTAATTGTTCAAAATATATCTACCTTGTTAAAATTAGACCTTACGGTAACCTTCAATCGTTTAAAAATAATCATCTCAACTCCAAATAAAATCGGCTGTAACATAAATACACGGAATTTCATAAGCAAGTCAAAAACATTGTAACTAAACCAAAACCAGACCCATACCATTAACACTTCCTTACTCCTCACTATAGTTATATTTAGTGTAACCACAAACCTTTCAGCGTAATCTTGGAGATGTTAAGTAATTTACGACCTGAAAGGATTCTTAGTGAGATTAATTAATGTAAAATTACGTTTCGTAAAGGTCTCCGTTACGTACAATTGGGTAGGAAAACCAGTGAACCGTGTAACTTTACTCGTGCTTGTAATTTAGGTTTTTGAAGTCTTTAGTTGTTGGCTAGTACAAATTCATATTCAGTAATGATTAAAGTTTAACAAAATGTTGCAATATTTGTTAGTGTTAATGCAACAGCTGGCTCTCAGCTTGCTGTGATGACCTTTTTGTGACGAATTAGTGCCTCTTTTCCATGTGAAAATTGTACAATTAATGTTTTTTTTCTTCTATCTTTCTTTCATTTAGAGATATAGTGATAGTTGTTTTATTGGGTCGCAATGAACTTATGATTCTTATGACGACCTCAATGGGTTACTGAACAGGTGTAATATGTCGAAGCTTGGTTTTACTATAGATCCTGTTTAAACAGATTCTGTGAGGTAGAGGAAATCTATTCACCTCCTCTGTTATTGCCTTGCTGTTAACAACATGAGATGAGTCCTACTCTAGAGGACATATTCTCACTCCGCCACTATGACCAAATTAAAGTAAACAGTGAAATTTAAATCACTATTTTCACTTTAAAAATAATGTTCGTTACTTAAAAATCTCTTTCACTAAAACCTTAATTTTCATTTTCTCCAGCGAAATTTGAGTTCATGTTACATCTTAATCCATTTGAACTTGTGTTTAGCGAAACCACAATCCTTTCAACACGATCTTAGCGCTAAGTAAATAGTCTTGAAGGGTTACTTAGTGAGATAAATTACTGTAAAATTACGGTCTAATACCTCCATTCACTTTGGAAATATGAGATGATAAACGAAGACTTGATTTCGTAAAGTTAATGCTTTAATTTTGATAAATAAATTGTGATTTGGCTCTATTTATTCACGTCCTGTAGTCCTGTCCTGCACAACCCATTACTGCCCACTGTTGGGCTGAGGTCTCCTCAGAAGAGGGATTAGGTATAGTCCACCACGCTTGCCCAGTGGATTGGGGACTTCACATATCTTCAAAGGATTTTTAGAATCCTTTTCCGACATGCAGGTTTCCTCACGATGTTTCGATTTCGTAATTTATTTTTATTACCTTGTAGGGACACGAAGTAATGTTTTTATATAGTATCTAATGTATTGTACTACAACAACCCATTACTGCTCTCTACTGGGTCTTCAGAAGAGGAATTAATCATGGTCAACCACACTTGCCCAATGTGGATACTTCACATATCTTGGAAGGATTGTTAGTATCCTTTTCATTTAATCGTAATTGCTTCGTAACGATTGACTTTTTAGAATTGATAAACTTAAAAGTTCAAAATATACAAGATAAACAATTTGACTAAGTGGTACTGAAATCCAACATAATATCTGTTTGGACCTAATTGTAAATTACAAGAATATTTTAAGACACCGTAGCAGTTTTCTCATTTACTTCTCACCAATTCCTCATTTCTAGGTAGCCTTGGTTTCAACCTAGCAGTTTCTTTAGATTCATACTTCGATTAATACCAAACTTAATGCTTCGCATAAAGTTTACAGCGTAGATAAACTTTACTAGCAGTCAACACTTTACTACGAATGGTTTGAACTCAGGAGTAACTAGCTTCATAAAGCTTCATGAGGTATTATAGCAATATGGCTGATATCAATTTCTTGGAAGCCTAAATGCCTCACAATATCTAATCTCAATCAATTAGCTCCTAGAAAATGTTTATAATTCAGAATGCTTTAATAAAATGTTTTTAGAATTAGATATGTTTTGCATTACTAAGGTTGTATTCCAGTTCAAAGTTGTAAAAATTTCAAACACTATGTTATGATTGCTCTTATATATTTTTATTATTTTCTTAATATTAGTTATTGTTTTAAACGCTAAGCAGCAATATTGTATTTCAAACACTAAAGCTCAATATGATTGTAATATGTTAACATTATTTCTCTGGCGATACCTACTGTATTACTTAATATTTAGGATATTTATCGGTGGACAGCGTTGTGGGCTGCGACATTGTAATGCTTTAGTTTAATTTTATTTTTATATATGCAACCGCACCGGGTAACAATAGTGTGTGTGTTGAGGTGCAATGACGCTGCAAACAGTCGATCCTCACTTGGTCTGTCAGGAATGAAGCCACAATGTCCACTCGAACACTCTATGATCCGTGAAAGCGCAGTAATGGTGTGTTGAGGTGTAATGACGCTGCAAGTAGTCGATCCTCATTTGGTTTGTCAGGAATGACGTCACAACGTCCACCGGAACACCCGACGATCCATACTCTTGAATAAAAGCTTCAAAAGAACGAACTCCAACGGTTTATTACTTCCACGTCCGAGAGGTACGCTCGCCTCGACAGTTCAAACACGAATCCCCCATAACAGCGGCCAACGCCTGCATTTATAGCAAGTCTCCACTTCCAACTACCCGCACGGTGAATGTCGGTGAATAGGTTGGTTTCCCTTGTCATCACCCCGTCAACTCGGCTATAGTAACCATGATAATTGTCACTCTTGTTTATGTCATTCTTCATACGCGCCTACATATAAATAATATGTTGTAGCTGTTTGTTGTCCCTTAAATAAAAAAAAAAAATAAGTAATAGTGAAAATACATTTCTACTATAAATTTAAACACAACTAAGTTCTAAACGACCAGTCATTGTAACTACAATGAGTTTAAAAAAATGCAATTAAATATCCTCGAGTTCACAAAATGAAGATACCACAATACCACATCAAAAAGTGAAAACAATTATGTTTGAAACAAACAATAATGTAGGCTCATTAATAAAGCTTATTACAAAGGGTATAAATTCTTGCCTTAATATCCTTCGTTTATTATTATGATCCTAGACTAGACGGCCAAATTTGCTATGACATAGTATAGATAACAGTAGTAGGATTAACTTGAAATTAATTGCTAGAATAAAAATATACTTTTAGTTTAAAAATACGAATGAGGGCTTATTTAAACTGCGTTTAATAGCGAATTGGTTAATTATCATGCGACCTTAATTAACTGTGATTTGTTAAAAAACGTGAAGTATAAATTTAGAATCCATAGAATAAAAGTTTATTTATTTTAGTTATAGTAACACAAATGCAACTACACATTAAAATCTATAAGTGTTACCGCAAAATTTTTGTCTGTGTGTCATGATTTGGATGACTCTGAGTGACGAAGTTTGTCGTGAAGTCCCATTAAAATTTTCAAGATCTGACAAATTAATGTGAAAGCACGCAAATTGTCGATATCTTGTATGTTTGTTTTTGTTTCAAAGGAAATTTTTGCACACGTTAATTTAAAACTGGAATTCTACTTGATGTTTTAAAGTTAGTATCAGGCACTTTATTGAATTAATAAAACAATTAATGCCAAAGACACTGTCAAGTTTATTGGAACGAAGTTCCTTATCGCGCGTTATCGAAAGGGGGCTAGACGGAAACTCTTATAAAAAAGTTGTCACGACACTTTTTTGTTTTAGATGATTATCGCTAGATGGCGCTGTGATTAAAATCTTTTAAAACAATTCCTTATTTTGTTTTATAATATTAATGCTAGATGGCGCTGTGATCAAAATATTTTATTACAATTCCCTCACTAATTAATCCAAAGGAACTTCGTTCCATCCGGGTGTCCCTTGACACCTCTCAAGTTATTTTTCCTATATTTCTCTAACCCCACTGTTAACACCTGAACAACGTCTTATTCTATTAACATCGCGTGCTCCATATCTGTACAAAAAGTCACGTATACTACAAGCCATTATCAATCATGTCCTTCGTAATGACTTCATATTCCTTGTCGAATGCTTCGGCTGTCTGAATATCAAATTAAAACTATACGTTACGTGTAATGTCTTGAAGTTCGTTTGTTTGATCTTTATCCATAAATGCATATTAATATTCATTATTGGTGGATCTGAGAAGTGAAATTAATAAGCGCTTTTTATCGCTATGACAAAATGGCATTGATACTCGATACTATTATTCAGAGGTTTTTTATGTTTATGTAGAAATAGCTCATAAGGTATTCTGTCATCAGAATACTTTTTTTTTGCTATGGCAACTAGTGTCGTTAGCCAACAAGTGTTGCCAGCATACTTAAAAAGTTAAATTCAAATGTTTCTTTACTTTTTAAAATTTCATTATAATGTCAGAACTTTCAATATTACCTTCCATTTTAACAATGAAACAAAAGAACCCCGTAGGAATCCGGTTACATAGACACTGCGCCGTTCACCTTTGCATTTCGAGAAACCTAACGACTTAAGCTCCCACACACATCGCCCACCATAAAGCACTCTTCAGACATCAGATAAAAAAACCCTTTAAAAGGGTGCCGCATTAACATTTACTAGATTTAGTATAAGGTGATGGATCGAGGGTATAGTTCTCAAGGGATGCGCCTCATTACTCTCCCGCCAGAGAAACGTGTATCTCAACGCTGATGGCATGTACTTAAGATAAAGAACCTTCTAGAATCTAGGTATAATTTATTTAAGTGCGGTAAATATGTTTTTTTTTATAATTTAAAACACTTTATGTGATGTGAATGGAGATTAGGTAATAGTTGATTTTGTTGATTTGTTATTTGAGTAGCTTTTTCGTTCGTGTTGCTTTCTTTGAAGTGACCTAATCAAAGTTAATAAATCCTACTGACACTTTCCTTCTCCAGACCAGACCTTGATTCTCGAAGAATTAGAGTTTTAGCGAATGCAAAAATACCTAATGTAATACAAGAACAATAGGAGAAAGAATGATAATAGCTATTCAATTTAACATGGAGGCGTCTTACGTTACGTTTACCGGTTAAAGATTTCCAGTCGAAAACATGTCTGTTGTACCATCCATGGGATTTCCAGCATTATGTGACCAGCCCACTGCCACTTAAATTAATATTCTTTGAGTTATATCAGTCACTTTTGTTATCCCCGAGTTTACTTCAAAAGGAATCCCGAGCATAGACCGTTGTATGTATTTTTAGGAATCAGAAGTGGACTTAATTAAAAAAAAGAAGTATAAGGACACAGAGGTCCTTTCCGTACGAGTGACAACTGATAACTGATCTCCACATCCGCTACACGATGCTTTTTATATTAGTCGGTATGACGTAACACACTCAGTCTGAACAACCAAGTAAAATAATAAAATCGAAGCTATCAGTATATTATAGCTTTCTGACCTTGAGCTGATCTCCAAATCAGATTTCTGTGAATTGGAAAATTGGCCTCAAGATGTCAATGATTTTAGTATATAATACTTTCAAAGTCTTGTAAGTAATTAACTCTGTGATCACGTCTTACTTGACAATAAATTAGTATTATCAGTTTGCTAAAACTTATTCTCACAACTATTTGTGCCCTGAGGATCTCACGAATATATTAGTTATTAGATACCTTAAACAGTTGCCTAATTTACTTCATATTTGTGAAAATTTCAATGATAATCTTGAAACTCATTTTTTTGAAATAGTGAATTTGAATAACATAATTTGGGACGAATGTAGTCGTGGTGGCCGAGTGGTTGAAGCGCTTGCCTTCCGTACGGGAGGTCGCGGGTTCAAAACCGGCCGGCTTGTACCTCTAAATCTTAATATGAAATAGATTTATGTGCAATTTTTCACAACACACTGGCTAAAAACGGCGAAGGAAAACATCGTGAGGAAACCTGCATATCGGAAAAGGGTTCTAAAAATCCTTTGAAGATATGTGAAGTCCCCAATCCGCATTAGGCAAGCGTGGTGGACTATTCCTAACCTCTCTTCGGAGGAGACCTGATCTCAGCAGTGGCCAGTAATGGGTTGTTACAGTACAGTACAGTTGTGATGATGACTCCTGTGGTATTGCAAACCTGGATATTGTAAATAATGATAATGTGATTTAAGAAAAGTCCTGCATAGAAGATGATAAATAATGGCTCCCCAATACCCTAGCATTGCAGAGGGTCATTAAGAATATTAACCACTTACTATCAAGTGTCGTTTACTGCTCATGTAATAAAAAATCCGTATTTTCATCTGGTGCTCGACCAAAACTTCTATGTAAGGGGTGGGCCATATAAAGTTTGCATTTTGAATCGAACGTTCGAAAGTTCGACTGTCATGTTGGCTGTGCGGCATGTTGCGCCATCCTGTTGAAACCAAATGTCGTCCATGTCATACTCTTCAACTTTTGGAAACAAAAATTCGTTGATCATGGCACGGTAACGCTCTTCATTGACCGTAACGGCGGCTCCTTGCTCATTTTCCAATGATGCCGCCGGACCAAAACCCACACCAAACCGTAACTCTTTGTGGGTGCATTGGCTTCTCAATGGTGACGTGTGGATTTTCCGACCCCCAGATGCGACAATTTTGCTTATTGATATAGCCTCCGAGGTGAAAATGGGCTTCATCTGACACACACACACACATTTCTTACAGTTTGGACTGAAGACTCACCACTTTGGAAGTAACTTTTCAATATTTCCCAATTTTGTTCAAGCGTATAGCGTCCCATTTCGTAAATGTCAAACCTTTAACTAAATGATGAACACAAATTGAATGACATTTGAGCTGTCATTTTCTAAATAAACAGTTCAATATGCAAACGTTAGATTGCCCACCCTATTATGTATCTACACCCAAAGCTCTAATTTTAGACTACCTTCACTTAATACCTTTTATTTCCCATTAAACACTGTTTCCTCAATCGAACGCTCGTAATTACGTCGTACCTATAGGTATAAACAGCATGTGAGTGACGGAATTGGAACCTTGACGTCGTGAGATAAATTACTCAATCTCGGCGCCATCCCCGTACGAAGGTGAAATTAACACTCTCCCCTTTCGGCGCGGGGAGGCGTAAATATTACATTCCACGCTATTGGGTGTAAGTGCGAGTAAAATTCTATGTTATGTAGTTATAATAATTTCCACTAGCTAATGTAAAATTATGTCTTATATAGTACAACATTGGACAAACACCAATGTTGGTGTAGTTCCCAGTTAAGTAGCTACAGAGTGGATTTGTAAACTTGTGCTTGCATAAGTGGGCAAATGACCTGTCAAAATACAACTTAGAAGTACTTTTATTTTTGGAATCGGCGAAACTTTATATTGTATCATCATTGCAAAGTATTAAATATTATATTATATTTATTATATATAAAAATATTGTAAAAAAGGATTCAAATCCACTCTATTTAGACAAAATTTTACATTAGCTAGTAGATTTTAATATGTCTTCATCTCCTTTTTACCTTCGCACCACACACCGCAGGGGCAAGGTTCACCACCTTTACTTGGAACCGCTGCGCTCCTCTACAGTTCGGTTCAGAAGATCATTTTTGCCCCGTACCATTCCGATTTGGAATAGACTCCCGTCCGCGGTGTTCCCGGAGCGCTATGACATGTCCCTCTTTAAACGAGGTTTAAGAAAAGTCTTGTATCGGTAGGTGATAGATAACGGCCCCTCTTTGCCCTGGCATTGAAGAGGTTCATGAGCGACGGTGACCGCTTACCGTCAAGTGGGCCGTATGCTCGTTTATCTACCTTGCAATAAAATAAAAAAAAAATAGCTCTTAAAACAACTTCTGTATTTCTGGTGCGCTGTGACTTGTCCTTCTTAAAATTACATTTAAAGAGAGTCCGTTTTAAAGGTAGGTCTGTAAGGTCACATTCTTGAGTAATAGTTACCATTTACGATCAGGTGGTTTGTTGACTCGTATACGTCCATCACTCTATCTTGTAAAGACAACTTCCATTCTAAAATCATTTCGATTCTATGGGCACCTCGTTATCGGTGAAATTTCCTTATTGTTCTAAATTCACGTTTAGTACAAAATTTAAACACTAATGTATAATTATTCTAAAGCTAATGAATTACGTTGAACAAACTTTTCAGACCAAAAGTTAGTTAAAATTCTAGACCTCGACAAAAGCATCGTTTATCCATTCTCGCGGAGTAATTACACAGAATCATCGGCGGACCAGAAGAACTAAATAAGTATTTACAGAAGTAAATGTTAATACAAATCACGTAAAACAAAGTCACATCTATTTTTATTTTTTTAATATCTGATATCTAATATATATTATAAAGGCGAAAGTTTGTAAGTATGGATGTATGTTTGTTACTCTTTCACGTAAAAACTACTGAATGGATTTGAATGAAACTTTACCACAATATAGCTTATACATCAGAATAACACATAGGCTACAATTTTTGATAATACGGGACGAACCTAAAGTCCACGCGAACGAAGTTGCGGGCAAAAGCTAGTAATATTATAAAGCTGAAGAGTTTGTTTGTCTGTTCGTTTGAACCTCAGGAATTTGAATCTCAGGAAACAATGGTCCGATTTCAAAAATTCTTTCACTGTTGGAAAGTCCATTTATCGAGGAAGGCTGTAGGCTATGTTGTACCCTCTGTGACGTAGACAAAGGTGGGTCAACTCGTTTATGATACGAGAAATATCAAGTTGATTGAAATTAGTGTAAGTTGGGTGTCTAGAGTTTTTAACTGACGTCTCAAAATGAGAAGATTGATTTTAATAGTAATTTTGAAGATAATATGTTTTAAGAGTAGTTTTTTGAGAACAAATCTGGATAATTTTTATTAGCCTTAAAATTTAGAAACCAGACACTTGGATGTAATCTCGTATAAATTTGATAAAAACCTCATTAATAGTTTTTGTCCGTTAGAAGTTATTCGTTTTCATATTTGTAAAATCACTTTGACAAAAAAATCTGATGTCTTGATCCATATTACTTAGTGATCCACGTTACTTGAGTTCACATTACTAAACTTTTTCAGACACTCGCGGTTTTCTATAATACTTTCCAACCAAGGTTGGTTAAAGAAGCTATCGAGATTTCAAGACATACCACTTTTAACAGGCGTGACGGCGTCAGATTATCGAGTATGTGGAATCTAGTGCTAAACTCAACAGTCACTAAGGGTTCATGCTCAGAGATTCTTGTAGATACAGTGAATGTGATGTGTCGTGATGTGAGTTCGAGTTCCAGTGGTACTACCCAAAAGCGAACGAGAAAGAGGGTAGACAGATTTGTTTGCTCTTAAATCGACCCGCAGTATCCAGTCTTCTCGTGATCATGACGTTTGACGTTGAAATATCGAGACAACTCAATCAATTAAATATCGTGGTAAGAATCCGTTAAAATTCATGAAAGTATCACATTACTAAGTTATCCATGCTCTAAACCGAGTACATAAGCGTACAATAACTTCTATATAGTAAACCTATTCTATGCCAAAAGCCTTGAAGTTAAATTACTCTCGTACGTAATTACACTAACTTGAATATTTGCAATTTAGATGACTCATCTCGACATTGGCAGGTGTAGTTCGGTAATTTACTGGTTTACAATAAATCGATCTCGACTCAAGATGGTTCAAGTTCCGCTTTGAGGAGTTTAGGTAGTATTTGTTAGGATTAATACTGTTTTGGATCTTTGTGGATGCTATAAGGTCCTTTTTTTTTTTTTTTTTTTCGACGGGAGGAAATCGCCGGACTTCCACTCGCCCCGCGAGTGGGGTATGTGGGTGTCGAACCGAACCAAAACCTCCTGCCTCTCACGCTCGACATCCGATGTAGTAGGGGTGACAGGACGCGTTCGCGATTGTCGCTCACGTATCGCCCCGTCACCCCCTGCTATAAGGTCCTAGAATTTTGCAGATCATATTATTTTTAGGGTTCCGTACCCAAAGGGTAAAAACGGGATCTTACTGAGACTTCACTGTCTGTCCGTCCGTTTGCCACTAGGCTGTATCTCAAGAACGGTGATAGCTAGACAGTTGAAATTCACAGACATGGTTCACAGATGATGTATTCCTATTATCGTCGAATAGTCGTGGTGCCCGAGTGGTTGCAGCGCTTGCCTTCCGCACGGGAGGTCGCGGGTTCAAAACCGGCCGGCTTGTACCTCTAAATCTTAATATGAAAAAGATTTCTGTGCAATTTTTCACAACACCACTGGTTAAAAACGGTGAAGGAAAACATCGTGAGGAAACCTGCATATCGGAAAAGGGTTCTAAAAATCCTTTGAAAATATGTGAAGTCCCCAATCCGCATTACGTAAGCGTGGTGGACTATGCCTAACCCCTCTTCGGAGGAGACCTGAGCTCAGCAGTGGGCAGTAATGGGTTGTTACAGTACAGTATTTCTATTGCCGCTCTTTTACAATAACATTCCACATTATACATTGTTGGTTTGCTTAATAATAAATAAATACTTATAAAATTATTTAAAAGGGGCTCCTATACAACGTCAGCGTACGACTATTCTATATTTATTTTAACTTGAGTTCAATTTGTGCATGATAGGAGTTAATGAATATTTGTTTTGCTCTAATAATTTAGTGTTGTAGCTCTGGTCTTTTACGTGGGTTAATTTCGGATGATAGGATACAAATTCCAGAACTTTCGATTCTCACATGGTTATAGCGTTGCTAATATTTTTTATTTGTCACTTTTATTCTGTTTTTATATGGAAACAAAACACATTTGTTTCATTTGTGTAATATGTATGTACTTAAAGTGATGGAATGATCCAGTAGGTGCAATTTTCAGATGTTATTGTATGTTATTTTGTTACAAACGAGGTGACATAGATCCTGTGAGTTTGTTGTTGTTTTTGTCAACACAGTGTTTATCTATCATCATATATCAAATATCAGTATTTAGTATAGCAATAGCCTATTATAATTTAAAATGTTTAGGTTAGGTTAGCTAGGTACTTATATTATTATGTAAGTGGTTAGCAGTATTGCTAAGCATTATCAAAAAAACGATTATTAGTACTTATATTAAAATATTAAGATTACTGATCAATATTTAGGTAAATTGGTTTACGGCCCTCCTAATGACAAGGGATTACCGTTATAAGTTTTATTATAATACATTGGTATTGATTAACTATTGATCACTCATATACTGACACCTCAAGATGAGGCGATGTCCAGCTAATGTATTAAATTACTTATGTTGTAGTTTCATCATCAAAATAAACACATTCAATATCAAAAGTTATTTTAATCTCTTTTAAAATAAAATCTCAATCACTATCTTACGCATTTCATATTGTAATTTTCTTTTTATCCCAAAATCCAACAGCCGTTCCAAATATTTTGTATTAACAGACAAATAATTATGATGAATAGCTCTCCAAATCTCCGAGACGATGAGTGTTTGTATTTCAGCAGTAAAAGACAAAATAATACTTTCTAAATACCCGGAAAAAATGTATTCGACGCAAAAATGTCACGTTTCCCCTGGGAATATCACATAATTTTGTACTTATGTTTTATGGGATATCTTTTTTGTATTATGCATCCGAGTATAATGATGTATAATACATACATGAGTTAGGGCAGTTACTTTGTTGTCTTTCTTTATACGATGTTTACAGAACGTAGGTTGCAATCTAATATGTCGTGTCTCCTAACATTGTGGAATCCATGAGCGAGTGTAACTAATAGAAGCAAGTCTATGTGTGATATAATATGAATAAAAGAAACTATCCCTTTTAAGTTGCTTTTCGTTTCATATCGAGAGTTAAACCTCCTGGTATTGAGCCCGTAGCAAACTGTGCGTTGAATAGATTTAATACAACTATTTGATAGGAATTTTTTACACTGATGAACCTTACCATGAGAATACTTACCATAATATCGTCGTCTTATGGCATAGGTACCTAATATTTTTTTGTAAGTAGGTGCTGTAAGTGACAGTAATAAAAAGTATCTTTGAAAATATCGTCTGTCTACAAAGCAATAAAAAAACAATATTGTTTACCTCTTGCTGGTGTCGTTGTTTGTTGAACCAAAACTCTAATTACTTAAGTAAGATGCATGTTTTAAAAACACTGTAAATCGTCTGCTAGCGAATGTTCGTTGTTTGCAATCAATTAGTGTTGCATGCGGCTCTGCCGTGAATCACTTTAGAAGCATTCGGAATTACTTAGTTCTTTGGTTGTAGACAAATAATTAAAATGGTAAACAGTTTTTTGTTAAGAAGACTTACTTATTTCAGCATAATATTATTAACTAGCGGAACTTCGTCTGTGTCACTTTCAATTAAAAGGTTTTTAAAGCTTTCTCAGGGTCTGTGCCATTTTTCATCAAAATCGGTTGAGAGGTTTAAGCGGGAAAGCGTAACAGACAGACAGACAGAGTTACTTGCGCAATTTAATATTAGTAGGGATTGTTCTTTACTTTCGGTTAAGTCGAAGTAGGCCAAAGAACTGATAAAGGATGGCGTCTACTTAAAATCAATCACAGAGTAAATTTATGAACACGATCCCTATCAATTCCTATCAAGACTTTTTTGTGATTTTATCATAATATCATGAAATCAGAAAAAAAAACCGAACGATCTTGTGGCCTCCCGTAAGGCCTATAAACAAAACCTCTGCAATGACACATCTCCAAGAAATTACTTTAATAACATTCCACGGTACATACAAATAAATAAGACCAAATCTTTCCTTAATAAATGAAAGACGAAGGATCTTTTGACATTTGCTTCGATTTCAATTAACCCTTTATACGTAGTTAATCAAGAATGTTCCCATATCACGGCAGGCTTGTCTCGACTCAAATCCACGATTAATTTTCTCGTTTTAACCCTAATTCCAGGAATGAAACCCGAAATCTTACGCATATTATTACGTGTAATCACAGGTAAGGTTTTAGAGAAATGTCGTATGTTTAAGTTTAGGTAAATCAAGACAGAAAATGACGAGAGGTAAACGTGTGTAATTTTATTTGGTACTAACTTTGCTAGCTCAGTGATTTAACGTGCCTTGTAACATCAGGCTTGTTTTTATCACCAATGGACCTAGATAGACTGCTCGACTAGTTGACGTAGGCTCTGCTAGCGTTGATATCATCAACTATCCTTACACGTAGCTAATCCAGTCGATGCTTGCTCTATGCACAATAATAATAATCTAAGGTCTCAAGTCTAAACAGAGTGTTAATAACGATGAGAACTTTACTAGTATATTATGTTTTATTAGTAGGTAAAAGAACCTTTGAAAAGGTAACACACGTTAGAGTTATTAAGTTGAATAGAACAGTTGAACTATTCAGGTTAACTGAGCGTGTATGTTAACATGTGTGTCCTACGTATTAACCAAAGCTGATCTGATAGGAACAACTGTGTAAATCTGTTAATAATCCCATGACAGCCTTAAAACAAATACGTATTTAAACTACTATACAACAAACTTATTCAGACACTCGCGGTTTTCTATAATACTTTCATGCATTTTCAACGGGTTCTTACCACGATATTTAATTAATTGAGTTGTCTCGATATTTCAACGTTGTTGCAAACGTCATGATCACGAGAAGACTGGACACTGCGGGTCGATTTAAGAGCAAATAAATCTGTCTACCCTCTTTCTCGTTCGCTTTTGGGTAGTACCACTGGAACTCGAACTCACTTCTCGACACACCACACTCACTGTATCTACAAGACTCTCTATCGAGACAACTCAATTAATTAAATATCGTGGTAAGAACCCGTTGAAAATGCATGAAAGTACTATACAACAAAGACGATGAAATAAACATAACCTCACTTCAATCTATAAATCCAACAAAAGAAATCATAACTTTTCAAAAAGCCCCATGCGGCTTTATAAAGGAATATCGCTTGAGAACTCAGAGCCCGAATGGATTCACTTGTGCAGAACTGGCCAGGAAATTGGTATCGGCGAGCGCATTTGTACGATTTTATTGTTAAAACTAGTGAGATGCAGGAAACTGTGTGAGCAGTGCTATAGAAAGAGAATTTTAAATAGATTTCTAGAAAGTTCTGTTTTGGTTTAAAAAGATTTACTGTATATATAATTTGGCTTTTTTTTATTGCCACGTAGGCAGACGAGCCAACTCGCCACCGAATCGTAAGAGGTGTGGCTACAGCATTTTTAGTAGAAGAAGCAAGTTGACAATGACTGTACAGTACCAACCCATTGCTGTCCACTGTTGGGCTCAGGTCTCCTCAGAAGAGGGATTAGGCATAGTCCACCACGCTTTCCCAGTGCGGATTGGGGACGTCACATATCTTCAAAGGATTTTTAGAATCCTTTTCCGACATGCAGGTTTCCTCACGATATTTTCCTTCACCGTTTTTAGCCAGTGGTGTTGTGAAAAATTGCACATAAATCTTTTTCACATTTAGATTTAGAGGTACAAGCCGGCCGGATTTGAACCCGCGACTTTCCGTACGGAAGGAAGCGCTTCGACCACTACCCCACCACGACTAATCACAACTAACTACAATGACTTCTGACTTCTTTATTGTATTTAGCCCATGGTAGTCTGATAAACTGTAAACAAATTTTAACATAGTAAAACTTTTACTCTACAGCTCGGCACACAAAGTGACGTGTTTTTTAAACTAGAACTCGAACTATAGAAAGAAAAGAAACGTTTTAAGACCGAACCAGAAATTCAAAATATATCCCATAAGAAAACCAAGATGTTTTACGACCGGCTTAAATTTACCTTTAAAAAATTACTAAACCAATTCAAGATGCCCTTACGAGAACAATGTACATACCCAAATACATTGTGTTAGTTACCTTGCTTATATTGATCTATTTATGGGTCAAGAGCACTCGGAAGCGACAAAACAATTCCCCGAAGAGCCCTCGCGAGTTACAAAGGCGCTGGAACTTTCCATGTTTTATAAATTTCGGCTCACGTGATCTTTACGTGAAAATAGCTATTTATAGGTACACAAGAGTGGCTTAAGGAAAGTCTTCAAAGATAGGTTTTTAACTTTTAAGTATCCTCTGATTTTGCAGAGGTCCATGAGTGATGGTAATCAATTACGATTAAGTGGCTCATCGCTTCGTTTATGGCAATAAATAAAAAGTCTACAGACTTTTGAGGTTAAGTAGTGACTTAGGGCACCAAGGGTGTTAAGATATAGAGGAATCGTTACCTATAACGTAGAACTTGAAACTACTTTATAAAACTCATGCATAAAACCCTTACAGGTTTACTAGCACAATTATAGGTGAGTTGATTAATATGACATACCTCCACAGTTTCTAAAACATACACTCATAGGTACATATACCTATAAACTTCAACCGTGTAGGTAAACATGTCAGGTATCTATACATGTATGAACTGCATTGCAAAGATTAAATATACATAGACGTTGAGATGCTTGTAATTATTACACTATACAAATTCTACTTGACTCAATCATCAACATAAATTCACTACCTGATTTGGTCAATGAAACATAGTAGGCATAAAGGAAATCAACATTGTTCATATGTAGTCACGCATACAACACTAGATGATCACGTGTGTAATATGTTACAGTCAGCACGAGTATGTGAAACATGATACGAAGCTAATGCGGTGGTAAGAATGCGGTAGTGTGTAACGCATCGTACCGCCCTGTATAACTTCGCGCTGGGTTTTGACCACGGCCGTAGTGCGAGCGGTAGGTTTTAATGCGGTTCGACTACCATATGCTCATCCGTAGGACGGGTAGAAGTTTGGCGATTTCCTCCAACAAAAAAAAATTGTTATTGCGATTTTTTATTTACCACACATTTTTTATAATCCTAGAATCTAGATTAATATTTCTAGAAATTCTAGAATACAACAAAGTCATAATAATAATGATTACTCTCATAAATGATTTCCAATTGATCAGTGCATCAATAGCGTGATTGATTGAAGTGTTTCTTGAAATTGGGTACAAAGTGCATCTAGACATTGGCCCAATAAAACTAGAACCACAGAATATTAAACAGAAATAAAGCTCCGAGAAATATTTTGATATGATTCCGTCGTCTCCCTATGCACCTGTACCACACGTCACCATAAATTTTACTTGGAAGCACGACGATTATCCACGGTCCGTTTCAGAAGAATGTTCTTGGCACGCACCATAGAGCTCTGGAATAGGCTCCTCTGGTTGTTTTCCGAGGCCTATGATTTCTTTCTACATCCTTCTTCAAACGAGGCTTGAAAAAAGTCCTTATAAGATAGGTCATAGGTAGCGGCCACGTAATGTTAAGGTGACCTATTAGCTCGTAGTTCGCCTGTGCCTACATGACAATTAAAAATCATTTTTGTAAACACTCGCTTCCACGCTTGCTCCCACGGTTTAACCTACTGCTTTCATCAAAAAGATTTGTCTCTTTTTCTTTTTGTATATTATTTTCTCATTTTATGCTAGCACCAATCAACGTCACGTGCCGACAATATGACTGCTCACTTAGCGTTTGACCTGAATAAATTATCTTAATGAATAGAAAACCTGGCACTTCTATAGACTTTTTAGTCACGTTGTACACGTGTCTCTATATAGTTACAGGTTGATTTGTGAATGTTTATGGTCATGATCACTGTCATCACAATTAGTCCAGTGCTGGAAATAGATACTTGTTACAACACGTTTCATTAATTCAGTTTGGTTAAATGCACCAATGTGATCCCACATTGGAAAATAAATTATATTTGCAACATGGAGTCTCATTCTTTATTTTCACCATACGTTGAGAACATAATTGAAAAAAATCGCAGAATTCTGATCACACGAAAATTTAGGTCTATACTTTTACTCTTAGATGAAAAGGCCCTGAACAGAATTCACAAAAACTCACACATAATCGAAACTGTTTTATCTTAAGTTTAAACCAATAGATAAAACAATAGTTCAATAATACCGTGTTAGTGTCAATAAGCAATAACTATTTTTATTTCCAGATCGTGAACTCTTTGTCAATTCAATTCTTCGACTCGATAAACCCACTTGTAAAGTTATCAAGCGGAAAGATATCTCGACTATTCTTCTACCGTAGAAAAGCAATAACTACCTATTAAAGTTTAAGAATAAAATAATATTATTATTTTGAAAAGATCGTTTTATTGAATGCCAATCTTAGAGAATACTAATTCGGATTGTGTGGTGTTGATTCTGTTAGTCTATTTTTTGGGTAAAATGTATTTAACATTTCTTTGAACTAAACGAATTCATATGTGTAGGAAATCAAAGGCTGCCAGTGCATTGAAGAACATAAAAACAATCATTTAACGAAAATAAAACTTAAGAGGAAGAAAAGTATGACGCAATCACAACTAATTTTTAAACACACAATTCGATATTTGAAAAAGCGCGCCAACATTCCTTCTTAATTTTAAAAAGAGTATAATAACAAAGAGGTTTTAATAAAAAAATATTAAAACTATTTACAGAGGGCGCCATCATCGTCTGTTCTTTACATTCTAAAAATATTAAATAAATAAAACTGATTCAGTCGCCTACAATATGATAGGTTTGAAGGAAGTCCTTAAAGTTAGGTTCTAGATAGCGGCTCTGTAGTTAGTGTTTCACAACATTGACCATGAGCAATAAAGAAAAATACGTCTGCAGTATTTCTGGAACAGCATGACTTGTCCCTTATTTACGCAGAGATTAAGAGGAGTTCTTCTTAGTAGGCAACGGGTTATGGCTTTTCAATGGCTTAGTATTGCTTAACTCCACGAGCGACGTCAAATCATTAATTCATTCAAATGATTAAATATGTCGTATGATCTTGATGCTTATATGTATGCCATTAAATGATAAAATCTAGAACATTCATGAAAAGTATTATTTGTTCCATTGAGTTTTTAAAAAGCCATTTAAGACAAGTTAATTCTCAGATTGTCTCATAACACGCTACAGCTATCGTTCGAGTAATTTTATTGTCATCAGTACCCAGTCTTCAGCACCTGGCGCGCAGTATTTCAATCCGAATCAGAAACGAATTCTCTTTTTATTTCGCACATAGCTATAGCACTGATTAACTTTACAGAGCTAAAGTTTTATACAAATCTTTTTATGACATCACTTTTATTTATTTAGCCTTGAGGATTTAAAATATTACGTTGCGTTTACATATTAGCTCGCTAACGTCCAGCACACGTAAAAACAAATGACGGTGACAGTTAAACACTGTTTCGCAGTTAGTTGTCATCAACACACACACACACACACACAGTTGTCATCATACACACAGTAGACTGTGGCAGTCCAGTGTCCTCTGACATGCAGGAGTCTTATCAGCGATGGTAGTTAATATCAAATGAGCTGTATACTCATCTATCTATGAACCTGTAAAACATTAAAAAATCGTCATGTTACGCAGAGATGAACTCAAAAGTCTAGTAAGAAATTCCTATTCTGAAGAGATTATTAGTGCTGTACAATTTGGCCGTTTAAACCGGCCACAAAGTTTAACCAGGTTAATTAGTTCAGCAGCCAGCTAATTTTTTGAAATTAACCGGTTAAATTAAATTAACCGGTTAAATTAACTGACTGGCTAACCGGTTAATTTGCAAAAGATTCTTAACATTGAATAAATCGTTTATTTTTATTTTAATTTTTAAAACTTTAATTTTATTTTTAAATTTATTTTTATTTTTCAATGTATTTATATTTTTAAATTTATTTTTATTTTTAAATTTATTTTTAAATTTATTTTTATTTTTAAATTTATTTTTATTCATATTTTAAATTTATTTTTATTTTTATTTTTAAATTTATTTTTCAATGTATTTATATTTTTAAATTTATTTTTATTTATTTTTTTTTTTTATTTTTAAATTTATTTTTAATTTTTTTTTTATTTTTAATTTTTTTTTTTATTTTTAAATTTATTTTTAATTTTTTTTTTATTTTTAATTTTTTTTTTATTTTTAAATTTATTTTTATTTTTTTTTTTATTTTTAATTTTTTTTTTTTTTTTATTTTTTTTTTTTTTTAATTTTAATATTAAAATAAAAATTTTATTTAATAAATTTAAAAATCAAAAAAAAATAAAAAAAAAAAAAAAAAAAAAAAATTAAAAATAAAAAAAAATTAAAAATAAAAATAAATTTAAAAATAAAAATAAATTTAAAAATAAAAAAAATTAAAAATAAAAATAAATTTAAAAATAAAAATAAATTTAAAAATAAAAATAAATTAAAAATAAAAATAAATAAAAATAAATTTAAAAATAAAAATAAATTGAAAATATGAATAAAAATAAAAATAAATTTAAAAATAAAAAAAAAATAAAAATAAAAATAAATTTAAAAATAAAAATAAATTTAAAAATAAAAAAAAAATAAAAATAAAAATAAATTTAAAGTTTTAAATATTAAAATAAAAAGAAATGATTTATTCAATGTTAAGAATCTTTTGCAAATTAACCGGTTAGCCAGTCAGTTAATTTAACCGGTTAATTTAATTTAACCGGTTAATTTCAAAAAATTAGCTGGCTGCTGAACTAATTAACCTGGTTAAACTTTGTGGCCGGTTTAAACGGCCAAATTGTACAGCACTAGAGATTATTCATTTTACTCAAATCATAATATCTAATATCGTAATCGAAATAAATAAAAGTTGGTTAATCCTAGTGCAAGTGTCAAAGGTATCTGTCAAAAGAGTAATGTATATTCATTAGCTTTGATTCTGTATCGTAAATTAAGCTGGTTTCAGAAAGAAACGTATAAAGTCTTTGAAAGGAAATTCATTTAGGCTGAAGGGAAAATAGGTTTCATTTACTCCCGATACTTTTTGTTGGTGAACAATGGTGGAGTTTGGTTATTTTTATTTCGTTTAGGAGATAGCCGTCCGAAATCGAGATCAAAGTAGAACTATCAAATAAAAGTAACTATTCTTGTGGAAAAGTAAATTAGGGTTTGTGATGTATGGGATGAATAAACACTGTTATGTTTCTATTTGAATGAAATTATAAAATGAAGCGAAATCCATTCTCAATTTTGTGATGTGTGATTCTGTGCTTTTGTTGATTTATGTTTTAAAAAAAACAATCTAAATGGGTATAAAACTGATTTTGCAATCGCTGTTTTCATTCATAAACTTATAGTGGTATAATATAAAATAAATATCATTATTTACAAAATTTGCGTCCTCACACCTAGGGAGGGTCTCAAAAATGTGACTAGCTGTGAAAGAGGGGGAGGAATAAAAATTATGAAATTCGTGTGTCGAAATTTATGGATGGCTTACGACGACTATTTTAAGGTGTCTTTTTTACAAATAAAGTATATTTTTATCTATATCATTGTTAATTCTAAGAACATCAATCTTGATAACGTTAAGGATAAAAATATCAATCATTTAAGAACTGGCAGAAGTTGACCTTTATAATGCCGGAGGATTACATGCTCGGTTTAAATCAGTAATATATTTCAATTACGTTTAATTAAATAATTCTTTAGCGGTGAAAGTATGGAGGTTAATTATAATTACATGCTAAGCTAAAGGTCAAACCTAAATCTAATGTGCTTACTAAGCAGGTTAATATAAGTATTAATTGTGAAGAAGGTTCGAAAAGCAGGTAGATTCAGAAATATAATATGTTTAAACGAAATCTAAATTTTTTTTTAAAATCTTCTATCCTGATAATAGAACTTAAGAAAGTTTGCTTAACTCGGAAAATACAAATTACAACCAAAAATATGATTATTATTACGTAACATTATTAAATTAACTATCAAACACACTTTATTTAAGCTAGAGTCTTTATCTTCGAAGATATTCAAGCTTTCTTAATCGACCCTTTATTTTTACTCACGGCTGTCTAAATAAAGTTCCTACTGATTGTCACGAACAATCTCAGTGTAAAGTTCAGCTAAATAATAATTTAAATATGCTCTTTCTACGAACTCAAGTTACTTATTACGAGAATGTTCAAATTATACTTTATATTCAGTCAAGTCAAGTAGAATTTTTGAGAAGAATCTCCACTATTCTCCACATCATACTTATATTCAGTCAACTCAAGTAGAGTGTCTAATAATATAATTTATACTTAATTCTTCTAGAAATAAGTTTTCGAATTTCAAAACACTATTCACGCAGTAAAACAGTAGTCAACAATGTTTATTTTTGGAATAAAAAAAAGTCTGTATTTGTAAAGGTTGAAAAGGTGATGACAACAAACGTGAGAATAAAAATGATCTAACTAACATTAATATTATCATTTATTATGTCGTCTGTTATTTCTTGTTTCCGTTATTTCTATTTTCGTATTGTTTACTACTTTATTAACATTGTTTTAGATAACAAAAAGATGATGTCACGTGATTATTTTATGTAGTTTAGCTGTGAGTTAATTTGTTTATTTCAGTGGGTCGTTATCGCGTTACTAGCGGTATTCGGTGGTAAAATAAAAGTATTTTTGGACATAATTTTGGTACGAAAGATACATAATAATTTGGTTGTCTTTCTTTATCATCTCTGGAATATAATAATATGTTTAAAAAATATAATAATGTGTTCTGGTAAAATTGAAATGTATTAAATCTTTCAATTATTCCCTTTTCAATGTAATAATTTATTTATTTATTGAGTTGTACCAACAAAGTTACACCAAAACACATACAAATAAAGAAGCAATCAAATAGTAACACATGAGTAAATGTCACTTAAATAATAGATACAAACAGCATGCTAATATATAATAACTTCGGAATTTAAAGTTACACTAAGTACAAAAAAGTAAAATTTATCGTAAAATTCTAAGTATAAATAATTAACAACATCAGGTCCAGCATAATCCTTTCATAATCAAATGACCAAATAATTTAATATGACTGGCCTAAATGACGTCAAACCATCAAATATCTTTTATCAACAAAGGGCGTGTGCATTGATAACAAAGATCAACAAAATATAATAAAAAACTCAATCATAACAACACGTCATTTCGTGTTAACTATGAGAAACTAATTGTTGTTTAGTCGTCATTTAGGTATTATTTTTAAATGTATTGACAAATAAACAACGATAAAATGTGATTAATATTTCGTAAAAATAATCTTAAATAATAAAACTGTGTCACCTGTTCACGAGTAAACAAAGTTGTCAACAGATAATAGTCTTTTTGAAAAAAAATGCTGACCGATATTTTCTTATAGATTTGTGATCACGAAGCAATTTTAGTTATATGGTTGATAAAATGATTAATTTTCGAACAAGACGTATAGCTATGAAATACTTGAAAAAACACTTCGGTAAATAACGAAAAGAATTGGCCCCATACGCATGAATTCGGTTCCAAAAACACAATTGACTTACCAATACATCACCATGATCTTGACCATCAAACCAATGCCAACATGCGAAAAATTTACACAAATCAACAATCATTATTCACAATCAATGTCGAAAATAAATCGAAATGCATCGTACGGAGCAATCATCGCATCATGCGTCATTACGCACGTGGCCGGAGCTATATAAGCGATCCACATACAATCCAAATTCAAATCAAGTCCAACCTCCTTGGCAGTCACATCAAAAAAGAAATAAATCAAAAACAGAACTGAAACCTTCGTAGTAACGTCAACACCAAACTTCTTGGCAGTCACATCAAAAAAAGAAAAAAAAATCGAACATCGGTAAGCATGGAAAAAAGACAATTGATCGGCAGCGCTACCCGCTACATCGCCGGTCGTCATGCAGTCCAGACGGTTTACTGGCGAAAATCGGCTGAGAATGGCAAAGGTCTACTCAAGACTACCAAGACGACTTTCTTCGGGAAAAACGAGGGTCCCAACAAAGTCGATACTGCTGAGATGTTCGCTAGAGTACGCGAAAGATACGCCTAAGTATTTAAGAGTATTTTATCATCGAAGGCTGTGATAGTTAAGTATACGAGTGGAAGATCTCTTCGCGCTTCGATCTAAGGTAAAGTGATACACAGTTTTTTTTTTATTGCCACGCAGGCAGACGAGCTAACGGCCCACCTGATCCGAAGAAAGTGTTAGAAAATATATTCAAAAATGAAACTACTGACATCAAGCGATGCTGATTTTTTAAAGTTTATACGAAAATGAAGTATATTGCATCAGAATAAGGAGCAAATTCCATACAAAGAATAGTGGTACACCAAAATTTGTTACAGATTACTAAGTTTTCAATTGTTTGTTTGTGTTATTTTTAAGTTGTAACTGTGTATCTAGTTTTATTTGATAGAAGTCCGTGTGCTATATTTAGTATTATCTTGTGTTGTGAAAAGTTCGGTTTCATCTGGTTTTGTGTACTTACGAGTATTCATCATAGAGTATTCATGGTATAGATATACGATATTATTGTAGTACTTTAATATGATTAATGTAGTTTTTGTATTATGTTTGTGTAACTGTAGAGATTAGTAACTAATTTGATAGATTTAGATATGTAGTGTATGAAAATAAATACTCGAATAAAACTTTTTGTCATTTATTCATGTTCTTTTTTACTTTTTAATTATTTATTTAAATGAAACCATACAGTAAGTCCATAGGTTTTTATTACGATGGTTTAATTTGCTGTTCTTTACTGTCCGTTTCAATCGATCTTTTCATATATTATCCTTTTTATTCTTGCTAAAGTTTCTAAGTCTTTTTTAATTTCCTTTTTAGTTTATTTTCGCTGCTATAAGAGTAATAGCTTTAATAACTATAGTAACAGCTTTATAAGGCAAAAATGAAAACGATTTACTTATATTTTATGTAGGGAGATACTGAGTTATCTTCTGAAAGAAAATAATCGATTATTTTTTGCTTTCGCATATTTAATGACATATTACAGTTTATTAATAATACAGTTTATTAATAATACAGTTAATTTTGTACTTAAACACATCGTTTAATATCAAGTCGCGCATATTTTCTCTAAGAGGAAACCAGTTTAAAATATACAATGACATAAATTAAAGTAATAATTACTGATTCAATAGCGAGAACCTTGTTAAGGCAGAAAAAGAAAAACTGCTAAAATATTTGGACCTGGCCCACGAGGTGACCGACATGTGGCGTGTTGAATCGACCATCATTGTTCCGATCGTTGTATCTGTGCACGGTCTAATAGCGAAAAGCTTCGACCGTCAACTAGAGAAGCTTTCGCTCCCCGGCTAGGTGAAGGGCCTGATTCAGAAGGCGGTCGTTTTGACACGGCGCGTATTGTGAGGAGGTTCCTCTCTCTTGAGCCCTGACCACCGATGGCTTGAGTCGTAGACTCCGTCTGCAGTGGCCCTCTGTTTTTTATACTGTATTTTTAAATTTTATTTTCTTGTAAATGTAAATGAATATGTAGAATAATGATGATATAAGGAAATGTTGCAAAATATATATATATTATTATTGCATTAAATCATTAACTAACAATAATAATTCAATGGATAAGGTAAAATTTAGGTTAACTTATTATCTGTCTGTCTAAAGAACAGTATTACGTACAGTCTTCAAATATAATAAAGAGGTCTTCGTTGTAGAAATTAATTAAACTTGCTTGAATTTAATCATATTTAGGTCACAGTTATATTTTACTTTCAATAATCATTTTATTGCGTTTGTAATAATATAATACATACATGCAATAAAGTAAAGTTTGGTTTTGTGAAGAAAAAAATATGAGGCAGTATGGGTCAAACCTTGTTCGATCCTCGTTCGACTTACGGTAGATAGTTCGAGTAATCGACGATACTCCACTACCTAATATATTGTACATAAGAAGAGTGACGTCTTCACGACTAACCGCTTCCGTGAAGCATGATACTGGCCGGTAAGAATTGCCGGGCGCGGCCATCTTGATCGAAGCGTGGCCATTTGACGTAACAAGGAAAAAAGCTTAAAATATATAATCGGACGTTCCGAATTAAACAAAACTAATTGAATCTACAACAAAAAGAATAAGTTTGATCATCATTGCCACTTTCTACATCATCCAACGAGACTACATATGAAGACTGCAATCATATTAAGGTAAGTGGAGTGCTGCTATCTACCACATTATTGGGCGAGGAGCGAATATTACTTCACACCGTATATCTAAAATTTCTTTAACATACAGTCCACTATTCAACATTATAAACCAGCTAAAACTCTTTTAGTTAATGTGTTTAATTACGCACAAACCTTAATATAAGTAGCAAGTTTAGAAATGAAATAGGAATCAATTCCCTGAATGGGGAGACTTGAACCCAGCAGTGGGTAGTAATGGGTTGTTACAGTACAGTACGGGAATTATTAAAAAAAATTATCTAAAATATTGTACTGTAACAACCCATTACTGCCCACTGCTGAGCTCAGGTCTCCTCCGAAGAGGGGTTAGGCATAGTCCACCACGTTTGACCAGTGCGGATTGGGGACTTCACATATCTTCAAAGGATTTTTAGAACCTTTTTCTGATATGCAGGTTTCCTCACGATGTTTTCCTTCACCGTTTTTAGCCAGGGGTGTTGTGAAAAATTGCACATAAATCTTTTTTATATTAAGATTTAGATCTAAAATATTACCTCATTTTAATTGTTTTTCTACACTTCAATAAAAAGAAATGACTGCAACATTTAACTTAAATAAAAAACAATATTAATTTTGAAAACAATATGATATTATTACCAATAACATGATGAAAATACCTCTCATATTTTTAGAGCATCTTCCAGATCAATGAGTAGATGGCACATTCCTGTCTTCAACTTAGGTCAAGAAGCATAAGTTTGGAAATCTATAGAATATTGTTTTATTACCTTTTTCCATAGAATTATTACATCTGGAATCAATGTCATGAACAACAGAATGAAGCCAATTTAAAGTGCACCGATCGCGCGTAACTACACGATATTCTGGTGTTAGTGTACCGATGACACTCAATTCGTTTAACACACTAATAAAATATTACATACACATAAGTTCTTTAAAATTTCACTTTGTTATTTATGATGTTGATTCAAAACATCGTGTTGTTACGCGCGATCGGTGCACTTTAAATTGGCTTCATTCTGTTGTTCATGATGTTAATTCCAGATGTAATAATTCTATGTCTTTTTCATAACAGAGTAATTTGGGACCTATGGAAATTTAATCGTATGAAACTTGTCCAAAAATCAATCTTGTGGACTAGAACCTACACGAGGTAATTTGAAACAACATAAGTTTTATAGAAAACTTTCAATTAATTATTAAAACACCAAAATACAATTGGTTTTTTCGCTTTGTTTTCTCCTTGAAAGATTTATTTATTAAACTTGCACGAAATATCGCGGACTTAATTCCGAGTTCAGTTGTTGCGTTCTTCCAAAATCAAAAATCTACGTTCATAGTGGTTTTAACCAGTTCAAACTAAACATCGTTTTATTAAAAACAAATCAAGAACAAGTCTAGATCAATCTAGAAGCTGAACTTTGTACCAATTATTACGCAGTGACGTGAATGAACAATCAATACATTTATTGTAGTTGACACTAATTTAGGTGTCTGAAAGGTTACTCTGACGCAGACAAGTAGCACAAATTATGATAGACATCTGCATTGGAAATTATTTAAAGTTTATTTACTCTAAAATAATATTTTTGAGCAGTATTAGTGAAATTATTTTTGTGGAAAAAAAGGTTTTATGAAAATTAATTTACACTTTTTGACTATGATGATGCGTTTGCATATTAGAAAAGGATTATATCATATAGGGTGAATCTATAACTTTGAACCGGATATTGATATAGATCCACCCTAATTGGAATCCAGGCTAATTGACTTGTTGAAATAAAACTTAGAACTATTTTTAATTTTGGAATCAATGATTTTCTTCATGCCTAACCCCTCTTCGGAGGAGACCTGAGCTCAGCAGTGGGCAGTAATGGATTGTTACAGTACAGTACAGATTTTTTTCAGTGGCATATAGAAGAAGTCTGCAACAATATTCCGACATACAACATACAATGTCTGAAAAAAGTTTATCCATTTAAGTACAGCTGCTCCAAAGGTTGGTGCACATTTTTATCTTAAGGAAAATGAAGTAATCCTTCAAATCTTCACATCCTATTAATTTCATCTTCTGATGCAAATATTTTATAGGTTATTTTATTTGATTGACGTAAAGCATAAACATTTAAATACGCTTATCAGAAGTGATAAAAATATCGGTCAATAAACCGAGTCCTTAACACTGACTCGAATAACATAATCTATGTTTCTAACCTAAATAAAAATAGGGCATGCCCTATTTTTATTAAAACATGGGGATTTTCATTGCCTTGTAGGTAAACAAGCTAACGGGCTACCTAATATTTTGTAAGTAGCTACTTGTGTTATAAAGTAGTAAGTATTTTTCCGGTTAAATACTATGCGTGCCCGCACACCTACAATAGTATTGTCAAAACTTTCGACCGAGGGATGGGAAAAGATACTAAAAAAATAGCATGTTAAAGAAAGTGTTAATTAAAAGCACATTTTCAAAAATAGCACGTGCATGTTTTAGGATAAATAATACTTGAGAAACTTAATTACATTTTAGAATCAAGTTCCAAAATAGTATAATGGTATAAATATTAATTTTATCATCGTAAGTCTACTATTCAGGTGGTCTTATAATTTATGCAACTAATTAATTCAAATTTCTTTCATACTTTTATAGGTTTCATGCTGCCTAAAACTACTTTTTTTCATATCTTTTAGCGCAATACATAAAACTAAACTCAGTTCACGTAAGCACCAGGAGGTACATAAAAATAACACAATTTTAAAATCCAAAAGGTTTTTGGTGCATATTACTCAAACGATATTATTGCTATTTTTTTTCTAACATTAAAATGAAATTGTTATGACTTTTAAATCCCTGCTTCTGTCACAAGTATTGACATTACTTTTTTAGGTGTGCGGGCACGCTATAGGAACTATTGTTTAAATAGAAATAATAAATTAATTTTAAATGTTGGAATATAAATATTTTGATATCTTTTGGAAGCTTCTATTGCGCTTCATAATCGCCACATAAAAAAACGCTTAAACTGTTATCATCTTTTAATACCGTGACGCAAACTAAATCATCAGTTAGTACATAATATTATTATGATATACTAATATTGCCAAACTTATTTTTTATAGACTTTATTGTGCGCACATGGCTTATGTCATAAGTCAGATCTAAATTTGTTTCATGGTGAAATGTACTTTTGGTCCAGGAGCCATGGTCAATTTTTGTACTTGATTACTATCAAGCTAATTTTCCTTGAGTATTTTTATTTTGTTGAGACGCCCAAAAATTTCCTATACCAAACTCTCGATTGTGGTAGCTAACAGAGGTAGCAAGGATATAATATGTCGATTTGATGATTCTCAAATATTTATTACTAACTGAATTTTCTTTTGTTATATCTCAAGATAATTATCTAAATTATTTGAAAAAATATTTGTCCTACAAAATCTATGGTTGGATTAAAGAAGTCCCCTCTTTCCAACATGTATCGGTGACGAGGTCATCATAAATGATTACTAACCAGCTGATTTTTTTTTTTTTACTTAATAATATTTATATAATTTAACAGATATATTGTCCTACAAATTTCGTGGTACGTTATCCCGGTCCTATGCTCAGACATTGTTAATACCACAAGACCATTTTTCTCTTTACTAACTGTAGGACAAAAATTTTATATAATAGGTTAGTGTGTTCTTTACCCAAATGAAACAACGTCCTACAAGAAAACAGGTATGTATCACTAGTCCGACAAAAATTGTAATTTTTTATTTTCCTATTTGTAAACTGAGATACAGTGGAAAAATGTTTTTTTAGATTTAGATAATTTTATTTTTAGATACCTAGGTACAAAAATATATGTATTTATACATATATATATATAAAAAAGGTAATCTTCATCAGACTCATCTGATAAATCTTCAGAATCTTCGCCGTCATCTTCATCTATTTCACTTTCCTCACTCGTGATATCTAACTCTTATAATAATGAATTATCATTTATCAATCAATAAATAACAATAGTATTAATAGATACCTTGTAAGTCAGAAGATAATTCTTCAAATGTTGGACTTTGGGGACCATCAAACCAATAATATTCATATTTACCATCAATTATTTTCCATCCAAAATTTTCTGGCAATTTTTCCGTGGGGCATCGCATGTGTGCATTACGTGCGATGTGATGTACGATTAATGTATGGTACATTGCAGATGAATACAGTTCTTTTAATTTGTTGCAACAATTCTTCTTTTGTTGGTGGCAAACTGGAAGGATCATATCCTACGATTTTATGTTTTAAATTATCATTTTTTGATTTATACCCTTTTTCAAATAACTCATACCGTCCTTTGTTCAGATCATTTTTTGTTTTTAATGAATAAATTCTGCATACATACTCTTCAAACAAATTTTTTTTGTTAATTTTTTGTTTGATTTACATTGACGATTATTAATTTTTTAACTTCTCGTTGAGTGGAATCTACCAAAAAGTCAAACTTTTTTTTGAGACGCTAAAGAAATAGAAGAAGAAAAAAAGAAAAAAACAGCTGGTTGGTAATCATTTATGTTGACCTCGATTGTCCTCGATACATTATCGATACATGTTGGAAAGAGGGGACTCTTTAATCTAACCATAAATTTTGTCGGACAAATATTTTTTCGAATAATTTAGATTATTATCTTGAGATTTAACAAAAAAAAACCCAGTTAGTAATAAATATTTGAGAATCATCAAATCGACATATTATATCCTTGCTACCTCTGTTAGCTACCACAATCGAGAGTTTGGTATAGGTAATTGTTGGGCGACTCATCGAAACCAAGCTATTCACGAAGATTCAGCTTGATAGTAATTATTTTTACATCAAGGATGTGTACTACTACTTTTAGGCGTAGGACTGGGATAACGTACCACGAAATTTGTAGGACATTATATCTGTTAAATTATATAAATATTAATTGAGTAAAAAAAAAAAAATCAGCTGGTTAGTAATCATTTATGATGACCTCGTTATCGATACATGTTGGAAAGAGGGGACTTCTTTAATCCAACCATAGATTTTGTAGGACAAATATTTTTTCAAATAATTTAGATAATTATCTTGAGATATAACAAAAGAAAATTCAGTTAGTAATAAATATTTGAGAATCATCAAATCGACATATTATATCCTTGCTACCTCTGTTAGCTACCACAATCGAGAGTTTGGTATAGGAAATTTTTGGGCGTCTCAACAAAATAAAAATACTCAAGGAAAATTAGCTTGATAGTAATCAAGTACAAAAATTGACCATGGCTCCTGGACTATTTTTATAACCTTCTAATGAGTATTATGTGCCTATTACATGATAGATAAACGAGCTTACGGCCCATCTGATGGTAAGCGGTTATCGTCGCTCATGTACCTCTGCAATGCCAGGGCAATGAGCCGTTATCTATCGCCTATCATGACGAGTTTAAAGAGGGACATGTCATAGCGCTAATAAATAAATATTTCTAGTCTCATATCAGAGCATGTCATTAAGGTTCAACCTACCAATAATAAAAGGGGAAAAATTAATAAAATGAAAATAGTCAGTCGTCGTAGCTAAAACCGGCATGCACGATTATTATTATTGCAAGTCTTACAATTATTAATACCCATTTAAAAGTTTCCACGACAACATAGTAACAATACAGACGCTTCAATTGCTTCCAAATTCAATTCGTAACAATAAAACAGAAACAAAAGTAATTCGAATCAATATATCGTTTATTAACTGACATTGAACTGACCCGACGAGACGACGAACCCAAACTTTTCCATATTTCAATTTGCATAGCAACTGAACCACAGACAATTGATGCTATACAGAAGTCAACAAAGTCGAAACTCATGGGGACGGAGCGACGGAAAAAATAGTGCCGAGCGCGTAACGCGTCGCGCCGTCCCTCCAAACCCCGTGCCCGTGGGTTCTGGCCTCAGAAGTTTTAGTGCGGTTCAACTCCCACATATCCCCGCGGATCCGGTGATTTCATCCAACTGAAAAAAAAAAAGCTCATTTTTGTGAACTAATCTACACTACTTCTTTTTTCCAATGGACCTCGTCCACCAAGACTCGGAACGATTCGCCAATGTCAAGTGAGACAAATACACGGACTCAAAGTAACCTACATTATTTTAAATACTGTACTTATTGACATTAAGTTTTAGTGATAGAATGTATTCGCAACTTGCTATCCGTTTAATTGTGAGTTTGAAACCGACCAGCATGTGCTTATAAAATATTATTTTGTAAAGGTATATGCATTACTACAGACTGAAAAAGAAAAAAAAAACGATTGTGTACAAACTGACATATTACTTTTAAAATGCCTTAGTGCGTAACACGTCATGCTGCCGCACATAACTCATTCTGGGTTCTGGTCTGAAGTGTGAGCGGTTAGAGGTTTTATTGCGGTCCAACTTTCTTTTCTCAAATGTAAATACAAGGAATAAGGAGTCTTAACCAGCATGATGCTTTTTTCATCTTCAGAAAAATTGCTCCAGCAGTGGCTACATATACTTCTAATAACATTCCTTGCCTTGTACCCATAGTTAGTGATTCTAAAACTTGGTTTAATTTTAACTTCTGTATTATATAGGTATGCAATGACCGAACTCCGATTAATTTTATCACTCAACTTTTACGTGAGAGGGTTTATTGTGCTTTAATTTGTTGTAGTGACAGCCTGTGTTTAAAGTTCTGAAATGTTTTCGCATAAATATCTAGACGTCGATTAGGATGACTGGAAAATATAAAGGTTTATTTTACAACAAAGTATAAGTTGTTAACGATTTACAACAGATGGTTGTGCTAGATGACGTTTAATTTTTGCAGTAAACTTTTGTGGGAGACGCGATACAAAGAATATTAAATTCACGGCTTGATTTGACTTAAAGCATATAATTTCGACATTTAAAATCGTAATTAGACGAAAAAAAATACAAGATATGAAAAAGTTTCGAAACTGACCACATATGAAACAAGGTATTTTATTTTTAATTAAACCTCTCTTGTTCGATGCTGGTGATTTAATACACTTTGAAGCGATTCCTTTTCTCCAATTTTCAGTCGGCCATGTTTATTTCAACTTAAAACAAATAATTTACCCACAACATATTTAAAAGCGCACGAGCGCTTTTATCTAAATCCATGCTTATGGCGTGGGTAGTCCAGTAAAGATGATTTCAATGAAACGGATGATTTTCAAAACTTAAACCATTTACTTCTTCGAAATAACTTTACAGTTGAATAATCTTTTACAAGCAATATTCTAATTAACGTTAATCAGTTTAAAATAATTAAAGATTGAGGTGACAGATAGCGATTCGTCGACAGAGTGGTGCGCCGGCGATCGCTCTCAAATAAGTGAGTTTTTAAGATGGCCGCCCCGCTACCACAGACTCGACGCTCCGCTAGAGTGACCATAACAACTGTCACTCTTGTCAATGTCATTTTTCATACGCGCCTACATATTCATTTAATATGTACCGCTACAATAAACTCGAACAACAAAAATAAATGACAACACAGTGATGTGAATATAAATTACAAAACCGCACATAAATTTAATCTCCACATTTATAAACACCATTTTAATTCACCATAAAACAAAACGCATAGCGCAAACTTGGCTCGGCACTCAATTTAAAAGTACTATTAATCACAATAAGTTCTGCGGCGATGCCCGCGTAGTAATGCGTTAGTTAATTGAAAAGGATGTGGTTACGGTCTTCCGGGCTGTTACGAGAGGTTAAGAAACGGCTTGGGTGTTTAGGGAGTGGACACACTGAAAGCTTAAGACATATATCCAAATCAAATTGCAGAGGTCCATGAGCGATGGCAACTACTGACGGTCAGGGCGCTCATTCGCTCGTCATTCTAAATGGCAATATAAAAAGATGAGGAGACGTCTCGTCTTCTTTAACAAACTATATTAACTTGCACTGGTTATAACTATGTTAGTTCGAGTGGAACCGATTGAGCTCACATTTTGCACGCAAATGTATGTCGCGTGATAATGCGATAAAATGGCGCTGATTGATGATGGATTCAGAAGGTCGTCATAGGAATTCTTATGCTAAACAAGATAGACCCGTCGTTTTCGTGTTCGTTTTGATGTTGCTACCTCCTATGTCTTTTGTAAAATTTGCATCTTTTGTCACACGTCTTCGACTCGTCTCTTCAGTGTGTTCTCTGCCTTACGAGAGGTTAAAGGGACGGATAGGGTGTTACTTACGACTTTTAGAAGCACCGTGACGGTTATTGTTGAAAGTTTTTTTGCGGGTTTCTCTGAAAAATGATCGAGGAAATTGTTGTGATGTTAAAACATTTATTACCAACTTTTATGGGTGTTTTCGAACGAAATTACGCTTTCTGAAATGTAAATTATAGTGAAAGAGGATTTAAGCGTATTTTTAATAGATATTATATAGGAATTTGAAAAGATGTGTCAGTAAGTTTGAATGAGTACGCAGTAAAGAGTAAAGAGTGATTGAAAATTATTATTCTGTATTCCTGAAAAACTATAAGTATGTTAAAAGTTTGCAACATATTTTGCAATGACGTTCAATTTATTGTAACGCGTCGCGCGGTCCCGTATAACCCCGTGCTGGATTGCTCAGTCGGGGTTTGGGCGCTGAGTATAGAGGTCGGAGTTTGTAGGTAGGGTAGGTTCAACTCCGCCGGCAATTCCAACTCAAAGAAAAGTTCTATTTCAACTATTTCTTCACAAAAATTTAGCCTAAAATACAGTGGATTTAATAGACAGGCTCCAACTATTAGATTAAACGATAAGGGCCGAGTAAAGAGTTTTAGGAAAGTTAGTAAGGTCACTATGTCCCTTTACGCCGTTTGAGTTAAAAGCCATGGCCAACGAGATTAAAATGTTTGTTTCAATTAGAGTTCCTCTTAAAAGGGTTAATGTACTACATTATTCGAATGGTAACTATTCCAATGGGTAATTTGGAGTAATCTGTTTACTTAATGATCATTGAAATTGGTTTGAAAAGTGGTTAGTAAGTTTATTGGTCATATGAATCAAGTATTTATGTAAAAAATGTTAATGATTTAGGTACGTGTCGTTAGGGTTCTGTCAGTGTCGACACAGTGAGAAGTCCAAAACACGGCGTTATATATTTTATTAAACGACACAATTACACTTAGTATATATACAAGATGGAGAAGATACAGAAAATAGAAAGCGTAGGCAAAGCGGTAGAAAACACAACAAAGTTAAGATCGCAGCAATAAATCTGCGCGTGCGCAAGTCGACTAGAGAGCGATACAAGTTTCGCGTTGGTTGACAGATTGCGACTTTGTTGTTCTACAGTGGGCTTCGGCCTGACCGGGATACAATACCTCGCCCGGTCGGAGATCTCCCTTTGGCCATAAGTCCACTGTACCCACAAATGAATTCATTCTTTCTGTTACAGGAATACTAGAGACACAAAAAATTGCTAAATATTTTTTTTTTTTTTTGATTAAATTCAATCATTGATCTTAGAAAATTAGAAAAAATATCAATTGAGTTTGCAATAAATACCTACTCAATGTAATTAACATGTAATCAATTGAACATCATTTTACATTTTCAAATAAGTCATTTTCAATGAATAATAAATGAATCGCTTCTAAAACAATTACATTTTCTTCAGTAGAACTTATTTTTATCACTCGATAGTCCTTCGAAGACAGTAACTCCATCAATACTACCTATCATGTCAAAGCCCTAAACTACCCAAATGGAAGCTAATTTGCCTTAGATCCTTCAACGAATTCAATCATAAAATATAAGGTGTTAAAAATAAGTATTCCGTCTTCCCTCCTCTCAAATCCTCGCTTCTTCCTCATTGGTTTATCTGTCGTCGACATCAAAATCGATTTGGGAATTCTTGAGAGAAATGTAAAATGAATGTTGAATCGATTGTGATTGAAAAAAGGTACTTCACAAAATTAAGGTCAGTTTACGTTTATTAATAACAATATTTGGGGAAAATTGTTGTGTATTTTATGTAGATTGCGTTACTTACGAAAATTGTTGATTTTTCTGGCTCTTGGGTTTTGAAGAATATTAGAGAGAAAAGATTTCATAAAGCCATAAATTGTGAATTTCAGGCACTCGTTCCTATTTCTTTCCTTTCTAAGTCGTGGTGGCCGAGTGGTCGAAGCGTTTCCTTCCGAACGGGAGGTCGCAGGTTCAAATCCGGCCGGCTTGTACCTCTAAATCTGGAAAACATCGTGAGGAAACCTGCATGTCGGAAAAGGGTTCTAAAAATCCTTTGAAGACATGTGAAGTCCCCAATCCGCACTGGGCAAGCGTGGTGGACTATGCCTAATCCCTCTTCTGAGGAGACCTGAGCCCAACAGTGGACAGTAATGGGTTAGTACAGTCACAGTTCCTATTTCTAAATTACTCATTTTTTTAAGGCACACGGTAGACGTTAAATTATCCATTTAATAGTGTATTTATCGAATTAAGTAATCCAACCTAATTTGATAGTCTATTGTTGACTATCGCTGTAATTTACTTACGACTGGACAAGTCGCTTTTATTCAGTTAAGGTTAGAATTGAATGATAATGATAAGGGATGTGGCAAAGATGATTCGTTTCATCGATGTTCAGAAGATTCACTTTATCAACTCAGCAACGCTTTAACGTCCTACTACCTAATAAGATTAGCTTAATAGTAGTTATTACTTTGTCACACGATGTACATATATGATATATCATCATCATCATCATCATCATCATCCTCAGCCTGTAGACGTCTACTGCTGGACATAGGCCTCCCCCAAAGATTTCCAATGCGACCGGTTGGTAGCGGCCTGCATCCAGCGTGTTCCTGCGACCGTACCTACGTGCAAAGTTTCAACTCAGTTGGATACCAGGAAACAAATTTAACTAACAAAATTTCACCCGAGCACACATAGATAGGTAAAGGTTATAATACTGACAAATCGAAGCATTGAGTTAAGTATAATTTCTTTAAATTACACAAGTTTTACAAACTCATACTAAACAACCATTGTGAGCTATAGCTTGCTTTCTCAACTGAGATCTTTGCAGCGGTCTTTAGGTGCTGACTGTTAAATACGTAGAGATTGTACCGTAAAGTCAATAAAGGTGTTCAATATTCAAATGTGCAGCACCTCACTATTGTCATTTGCATAATGAACCGACTATCGGCGATGTTCACTGCAACGCCACAATCACGTGGTCATTGATGTGTTACATACAACGAATATGGAATCAGGAGATGTGGTATTTTTACAAGCTTTATATATTAACTTGCACTGGATGTAACTATGGAAGTTCGAGTGGAATTTTGCAATCTAAATTTGACCATCTTCCCGGTTTCCGATTGAGTTGATATTTTGCACGTAGATATAAATCACATGATTATGCAATAATATAACAATGGCGCTGATCTGATGATGGACTCGGAAGGTGGTCGTGGTGTTTGAGCTCGTAGTCTACTGCTACATGATATCCAGGTTTCTTTAAAATATATAATGAGAAATAAAGTTTGAAACGTGATTATAATGTGTCATGTTTCGGACGACCGTCAAAGTTGTACTCGGACGCAACACGGTGTTAAATAAACTGCTTCGTACAAAACGAATGTCAGACGCTAGTTCTGGGCAGGATTCTTGACAATACCTAGAAAATATTTGCAAAATTTTTGCTTTTGTTCAATATTTACAATTCATTAATTTTTACCTTAATATTTATATTATTACCAGATTATTGTCATTTACTTTATATAATTAATGTACAGGGTGTAAGCCTTTGTAACAAGCTAGTGATGTGGAAGTTGCGTATACGAGATAACTTTATAAGTTCAAATGAGAACAATACATATGTAATATATTTACATTTAATTTCATTCATAGTTCCACAATTTTTCTACTGTCACTAAAAAGTCAAGAAGCACAATGATTTTCGCGAGAACTTCTCTCAAATCTCATTTATTCCAGCTTCAACCTCCTTAAAGCAGGGGATTACAGATTTCGACACATCAAAAGAAAAAAACTTCGAACATTACATTTTCCGTTGCCCATAAAAAGTTTTGGAGCCTGTTCCGAAATCGCCAAGTTTTTCTATTCAGGATAATAATAATCATTATTTAAAGGTGGACTGAATAGATCGAGAGTCTGTGAACCTCGGATCTTCGTTATTTTAACAAAGCTGAGGTTGACAGTGTGTGCTCCTGATGTCATGTTTCCATATTGGCTTGCCAGCTTCTAGTGCGCGCATTTGACAACTGGCAGACAAATTGTCAAACGGTGTCAAATTGTCAGACGGCCAATTCATACAAACCCCATAGTTTACATGTTGATCGGTCGACACCGTCATTTGTTTTTTACGTTACGGTTGTGGCCTAATGTGGAAATGGCAATATTTCCACACACACACGGTAATAACGATTGACCAATATGAAGTTTGAATCACCGTGGCTTTGGCAGGTACGGTATATTTATGTCTGTCAGGCGGAGGGTTGATACTATTAAAAATGTATGTCTAATGAAGAATAATTAAAAATTAATATTTATTACCCAAAATCAATTCGAATAAACTTTCAGCTTTAATAAAATAACGAAGTTCTGACGTTTACCGACTCTTAGACTATAAGGGAATAATGTTTAAAAAGTACTTTGGTATAGGTACAATCCGGCATTGCTATTCTCTGGATGCTCGACTGCCTTTGCAGTCAATAAAAAACGAGAAATTGGCAAAGTTAGCTAATTTTGGAGTAAAGAGAAACGGTTTATTGTTTTTACGGAGGCAACGACGTTTATTGATGAGGTACAGGAGAACCCATATATTTTTAAACTTTTGGAACCAATTTAAAACATCTATAAGTATTGTTAATGGTTTCGCTAACTTGAAGATTAAATATCAAAATATCAGATGCGTTTATGAAGTCCTGAAAATGTATCACAACCCTGTCATATTCTTTAAGCTATGTAAAGTTTTAGTTGTATTTAAATTTACTTTTTTTCTTTTAAAGCATATTTTTTTTTGTATTTAACTAGTATTATAAAATTAATATACAAAAAATAATAATTATAATAGTAATGTTTGTATTCTTTATTGAGTCTCATCAGTCAAACAAAGCATAGATTAAAAATAAATGGTAATATAAAGTCTAGACACAAAGTCAATGAATCTGCTATGGAGTCTACTCAATTGACTAAACGGTCAATTCGCATGAATCCATTAATAATGTTACAGCAAATACTCAACGGATTGAGCACTTTTAATCAACTCAAAATATTTTGATTAAATTAGCTTTACTGTAATAAGCGCTGATTGAGTCTTTCTCATTTGGATGTATATCGTTTTTGGGCGAGTTCCAAACAGAAAGTAATGGTTGATTTTTATTTGTTTAAAATACTTTATTTTTTCTCTTTGTTACGTGGTGGTTACGTGGTCTCTACAGGGTGATTTCTTAGAGAGGGTACATATTGCAGGAGGGTTATGAGTACTCTGTTCTAATACGGAATATTACAAAAAATAGGTAATTTTTTTTTTTTTTTTTTAAATCTGAAATCGACATAACTACCTCAAACATAAACAATTTCGGCTTAAAGAGTGTTGACTAATGACCTCTAGTGATCTCGCGCACCCCACACCTCCACCACACCCATCAGCTGTCGAAAAAACATCATTTTGCAAGAATTTTAGATATTTTTAAGTTGCGATTACTAAGGCATTAAGCCATATTTTTTGGTAATAATATTTTTACTGGTCGTATATAACCATCAGCTACCATGACCTTCAATATGTACCCTCACTAGGAAATCACCCTGTATATTAAAAAAAAATAACTCTTGATGTTGTCTCGTTAAAATTTGATAATGATTCAAGGAGTAGTCTACGCTCGAGTTTCGAAAGAATGATTCTGGTTTTATATTAATTTATTAACTTACCCCTCAAAAACTATCCGTCTACAAACTACTCAGCGATATGAAAGATATATTGTTAAATGCTGTTTCACCAAACTTCGTTCAAGATTGAGCCTTGCACACTTTTACTGTTATACGGTTGTCAGTTCTTATTCAGTTCTATTAATTATATCTATTCGTAACTTCTACCCGAACGTTTCAAACCCAATACCAACCACAAGGAAAGCAAGCGTTTCAACCAATCTGCCACCGTCGTGACGTTCGTTTCGTTTTTTTCTGTAACAAATTTAACAGTAACGTAAATTTTGTTTTTGACGTTACAACGTCTTATAAATTGGTTTACCGGGTGACACTTCAAGAAACTGCGTTACGCTCCGCTCACGTTATGCGCTCACAATGAGAGCGAGTGAGAGGCACGCGTGCCTTTCACTTTTTATGTCTGTCTCTCTCGCTCTTAGGCGGGCTAACCATGCCCGAGTCGTTGACACGTAAAACTTTCGCCCGTATACCGACTTTACAGGCAACCAATTTTTTTCTTGTAATTTTTTTTTGTTTGTGAAATGTAGGCAGACGAGTCTGTTTTTTTTTAAATAATGTAAAAAATAAATAAATATACAGACACGTAAATAAAATTAAAAGCATAAGTTCTTCATGTTACCATAATACGACGTATTTTGATACAGCACTTAACACAGCGAACATTGTATGTGATCTCGCATATAAATGAAATTGAACGGCTAAGTCCTTAATGGATAGGGGTCCATTTAAGCCAAGGGCTTTGAGAACATTGCGTTATTTTAATATCCTTTAAAATGTTTGAATATACCGTTTTAACTTGTTTGTTATTTGTCTTGAGTAATTTCAAGTCTGCGACGAAATGGATGAGGTTACATAATATTGTAGTGAGGTAAATAGTACGGTTAATTGTGACGAAAATACTAAATTTAAAGACGCAATTAAAGTTAAAAGCAATTCGTTATTGCTAGTGTATTAGACACTAGTAATTTAAAAAAATATTTTATGTAACTTACTGGATGTAACTATGTAGACCTATCTATTCGGGTAGAATTTTTTGAGTTGAATTTAACCAACTTCCTGTTGTCTAATCAAGTTGAAATTTTGTACGCATATATAAATCGCGTGACAAAGCAATAAAATAGTACCATGTAGCTGATCTCATAATTAAGTCGAAAGATTACCTACTGTAATATTAAATTTGATGTTTATTTTAGGTCACTGTTAGACGGACTTAATGAATCAGAAGTTGTGACTGCTGCTTATGGGTCTCTGTAATACCTATAAAATACGGCAAGGCCGCTACTTACGGCAATTTTTTATTTTCTTAACAGACGGACGAGCTGAAAGAAACTTATTCAGACACTCGCGGTTTTCCATAATACTTTCATGCATTTTCAACGGGTTCTTACCACGATACAGTTCTTCTTCTCGTGATCATGACGTTTGCAACAACGTTGAAATATCGTGACAACTCAATTAATTAAATATCGTGGTAAGAACCCGTTGAAAATACATGAAATTATGAAATAAACTTTTCTGGACTCTCTTCAAATCTCGTTCAAAACCGCTTTGATATAAACTATTATCAATTTTATATCTATTATACATTGGACCTAATACACAAAAACGCATGATAAAAGACGCTCGCGACCATACAGAAAAAGTAAGATGAGAACAGAACTTTGCTGAAAAGAACATTGGCAATTCTTTATAAATACTATGAAAATGAAAATAAACTTATTAAAAAAAACTTAATATCGAAACATGGTATAACTTGCGGTTACCTCACTAGGCAAGCCTGTATCGAGGCAACCAATACTACCCGTTTACAAACAGATTTTTTTTTAGCCTCTAATATAAAATTCTATCTAATACTATTTAGTAATAACTAAAACATAATATGGAAAAAAGAGAAAGAAAAATTAAAATAAAAAACAACACAGACATAACTTCTGACTATCCATTTGACTCCTCAGCGAAACTATATTTGAGACCACTCACTATGTGCGCAGTTTCGTCGTACGACAAAGTCTTCAACCATTTCTGCACGACAAACCTCTATAGAAAAAACTATAGAAAAACTATTTCAATTGAAGGATTTTTATAACTCAGATTTTAATATGCCTCCAAAGACCTCAACTAAACTCTCATGATTCTTAAAGAGTATCGAAATGTAAACATCTCATATTAACGTCAAATGTTTTTTGTGTGGTCGTTTCCTATACTTACGAATAGTCCTTGATGGTAAGTATGAGATTTTCCTTGTGTTTTGGCATATCAATAAATCCAAAACAATACACTTAACGCTTAATGGTATAAAGGGAAGGATAAACAAAGATAATAAGAGGGGTGATACTCGTGGAACACGTTACTGAAAAAACTTCCAACTGCGACAGAGATATATAGTTTTACTGGATGATATTACAATATTAATTCTTGAAGATAGACTATTTTGAAATATATGGGTGGACGTTAAAATATAGTAGGTACTAGGTAGCTGAAATTTTTGAGCTATATTTAAAAATTTGTATCTAATTCAATAATTAGACATAGGACTATTCTTTACTCTTCTTTATTAGTTGATAAGATAATTTGTGCAAATCGCACAGTGATTTAAGGGTAAATAGGAGCCCTTAGGTTATCGTAATTTTTCGAAAGTTTTATATCTGTAATACCAATATCAAAATATACGAAAATAGAGTTTTAAAATTTGTAATTTACAACCTCTTAATGACACTGAATAATTAAAAACTGGTATCTAAAGATACTTACAATTTGCTGTATGCCAGATATTTGAAATAGTAGTAGCTAATATTATTATGGGGACGTCCTTAAATTACGTGATGTGGTTTCATTTTCTGACCCTCCTGTCTCCTGAGATTTTATTCAACCTCCTCTCCCATCCCCCAATCTCACGTGAGATTTTTTAAAATCTGAGTTTCTTACGTCAACACGTTGGATTGTTATTGTAAAGAGAAAAAACAAATAATAAAAAAAATAATAATACAATACTTGTACTTCTACGAATCTGGATTAAATGGACTAAAATAGTTTTTTTTTGTTTCAATCAGAAAAAAAATGTGTGATATTTTCCGAGAAACGTAAAATTACATGAGATTTGACTCGACCTCCTCCCCCTTAAACACCTCACGTAATTTATGGACGCCCCCTATTAGCAACAAATAAAACAATAAGCATCTACAGGATGTGATTTTATCGTATTTTAACATGTTTGTTTTTTTTATCCAGAATTAAGAATTTTTGAAGGTACCAAACATTTCGAAAGTAATATAGGAACTAGCGAAAACTTCTTTTCAGAAGTTTGTAAGTACCCTATAAAAGTTATAGCTAGAATATATTAAACTTTATTGTCACTAATTTAAGTTCAGAATTGCATGTCGGTCTTTAAACATGTTTACTGCTAATGGTTCCGAACTGATACGACATTTCTATACTGCCGTAATTAAACAATAGCATTCGGAATAGTAATTAAAGTTGTGTTTTACGAGGTTTTAAAGGATTTATCATTATCTATGGACGTTCACTACTGGACATAGGCTTATCCCAAATCTCGACGATCGGTCCTGCGCTGTCTGCATCCAGTGTCTTTCTGCGATCCTGACCAGGTCGTCGGTCCATCTTGTGGGAGGTTTGCCTACGCTGCGTCTACCAGTTCGCGGTCGCCACTCTAGGACTTTTCAGAAACAAGTTATAGAGTGGTACTATTATTGAAGATTCACTAAATTGAAGCGTAATTCATGAACCATGACTTCTAGGTCAGACAATTCGATTTCGTGTGGCAGTTTTTTTTTCGCTTAAGGCTTTTTTACATTGTGCTCTTGCCATGAGATCGAATCACAGTGGATCATGTGGAATAGACTAAACTGGATGAGTGTCAGCAAGAATATGCTGCTTGTAAAAAAGTTAGTCTACAATTCCTCGGTTTTCGAAAAATCTTGTTCCATAATCGAAATTATCTCAGTATTTTTAAACGTTAGACATTCTAGTATTCTCGTGATATCTATATCTGTGACGCGAATGTACAATTTATGAAACTTTCGCGAAGAAAGCAGAGGATATGTTGTGTTCCTGGAATTTCCCTATCGAGTTCTGTATATTAAAACTCATTTTAAGTCTAGTGTACGTAAACAGTATTAGAGGTACTGTAATATGTGAATACAGAGAAATTTGGAATGAAAATAATATTAGTTTATTCTCTTTAATAAAAACATATTTTGAAGATTTTTCAAATGTACGCTAGTCAGAAGTCTTTGCGGTAAACACGGCAATTATATAACCTAATAAAATTACAGTGCATGTTATATCTAATACTAGATGACCCGCGCAACTTCGTCTGCGTTACAAAGGGGTTCAAAAATTGTAGCCTATATAGGCACGCGCCGCCCGGCGCAAACAACTACGACCCTGGATTTTAAATTTGTAATATCTTCGGTAATATTCACTTAAATTACATGCTGTGAAAAGCATATTGATCTATAATAAATGCACAATTTATTTAAGGTACTTAATTGGATAAGGATTAATGCTGTATTGTTTAAAATCACTTCGTAAATAACCATTTTTTAGTAAAGAATAAAAATGGTTATGCTGGGTTATCCCTAAGAGATAGACATATACCATCGCGGACTTTTTTGTTGAACTTTTTAAGGTGAACAATACTGTAGTACATTATTTTGGTCTATCTCGTAGGGTTCAGCCAGCGTTTGCAATATAAGCGCAAAAAAACGTGCTTATTTACGACATCACATTAGAAATCTTTAAATTTATCAGTGTTTCTCTTCTATATTATGCATTTATTATACATACAAACCTTCCTTAAGAATCACTCTATCTATTAAAAAAACCGCATCAAAATCCGTTGCGTAGTTTTAAAGATCTAAGCATACATACAGACATACAGCGAAAGCGACTTTGTTTTATACTATGTATTGATATAAAATTCTCGTGTCACAGTTTTCGTTGCCATACTCCTCCGAAACGGCTTGACCGATTTTGATGAAATTTTTTGTGCTTTTCCGGAATCTATGAGAATCGGCCAACATCTATTTTTCATAAATGTTAGGGGTAGTCCACCCGTAATTTTTTTTCGACGCATACGAAGTTGCGCGTTAGTAATATATAAAACTAAAAGGTATAAGATTTTAATCTATATTTATTCCGTTAGTTAAAAAAAAGGGTAGAACATGTGGTAGTATATCAACTTCAAAATAAACCAAATCCATAATACCTAGCTGAGAAAGTGTCAAAATCGACTGAACCCTAAAAATGAAACGTCTCTCAGTCAAGCATCATAAAAACAAAGTATGACAACGTGTTTGTCATATCCTTCCTGCAATGTTATTCACTGATATGGAGTGTGCGCATTGTTTGGTGATTCTCACAAAATTATTCACTACATTGTCTTCAGTGTTATGAAGTAAATTGTGATAAAGTTTTGTGTGAAAACAGACTGTGCTTAATAAAATGATCATGATTTTCCTTGTGTTAGGATGAGATATTTATTTAATCACTAATTTATATTTAAAATCTTATTAAAAGTCATAGTTTTAATATCTCTCATAGGTTGATTTGTAGTTAAACGAGGTTTAAGAAAAGTCCTGTCTACGGTGATAGATAACGGTCCTTCATTGCCCTAGCATTGCAAAGACTTATGAGCGACGGTTATGTCATCATCAGGTGGGCCGTAAGTATACTGTACTGTAGTGTACTGTACCAACCCATTACTGCCCACTGCTGAGCTCAGGTCTCCTCCGAAGAGGGGTTAGGCATAGTGCTTGTCTAATGCGGATTGGGGACTTCACATATCTTCAAAGGATTTTTGGAACCCTTTTCCGATATGCAGGTTTCCTCACGATGTTTTCCTTCACCGTTTTTAGCCAGTGGTGTTGTGAAAAATTGCACATAAATCTTTTTCATATTAAGATTTAGAGGTACAAGCCGGCCGGTTTTGAACCCGCGACCTCCCGTATGGAAAGTCAAGCGCTTCAACCACTCAGCCACCACGACTATTAGTAGGTAATATTGCACATTAAATTACTAAGATCTATGTAGAGTGTAGTAGAATGGTGAGTTCATTACATTGCCATTTGCCACATGATTTCATTTGTAATGCAAAATATTGTGTGATTACTAAGCGTATAATTTGCACTTGTAAAATCCAAGAAAAAGTTAGGGTAGAATTATTGGAACGAAGTTCCTTATCGCGCGTTGTGAAAGGGGGCTAGACGGAAAAAATTCTCACGAAAAGTTGTCACGACACTTTTTTGTTTTAGATGATTATCGCTAGATGGTGCTTTGATCAAAATCTTTTAAAACACGTTCCTCATCGCGCGTTACGTTAGGAAAAAAAATATAAGATATCTTTTAATTGAAAGGAACTTCGTTCAATTCGGGTGTCCCATTACACCTCTCAAGTTTTTTTTAGTAAATAAAGTGCTATTACTACTTTATTCGAATCTAATAAGTATTAAGAAGCACACATCTCCCATAAAACAAGTGAAATAAAAAGGTGTTAAGAACAAACGATCCCTACTTATATTTCATCCCGGTAATATAGCCGTAATTGGCACCATGTATTATAGCAGCGGAATAAATCCCGAGCCGTTTAGACAAGTCTCATTCAGCTCGGACGTGACTCGAACATGAAGTGAACCATTTCCACGTAAAAGCCTGTTTGATTAGGCCTCATCTTGAGGGTACTTTTGGAAGGAGTTATTAAATGTCGTGGATATAATTTATTTTTAGTTAATGAACAAAAAATGTCGAGTGCGTGAAACTTTGTCTGTATGATTTTATAATGTAATCCTAGTGGCCGTTCAAATATTGCCTATGAATTGGTCTAAAGGAGTCCTAAAAAAGACTGCAGCGGAGAAAATTATAAAAGTTAGTTATTGTATAAATTTATTTTTTTATTTATTTATTCTTCATGTACAAAAAAAAATTAAGTACAATGGCGGACTTAATGCCTGAGGCATTATCTACCAGTCAACCACGGTGGTGCAGAGAGAACAATAAGTAGGTGTACAAAAGAAGTGCACACATGAGCTTAAAACACGACGTTAAACATAAATGACGGTAAAAAAGGGTTTTTTCTCTTTTGAAGTCATTCAGGAAGGTTATTTCCAATCAAAGTTAATTGCCTTATTCATCAATTTTACCCTACATTATAAACTATAGAACTTACATACCCAGCGTAATAAAGTTAAGCTGGATGGAAGCTGTAGTTCGTTTCGGAAATTTGAATAGTTTGATAACTATGTTCGGCTTAAACTATCATTTTCTAACTTTGTAGCAAATTTCATGCCACAGATGCACGGATTTGCATTCCATTTTTGTTAGTTAAAACGTTTTGTAAAGTTATTAAGATTTATGTGCAATTTTTCATAACACCACTGGCTAAAAACGGTGAAGGAAAACATCGTGAGGACTGCATGTCGGCAAAGGGTTCTAAAAATCCTATGAAGATATGTGAAGTCCCCAATCCGCACTGGGCAAGCGTGTTGGACTATGCCTAATCCCTCTTCTGAAGAGACCTGAGCCCAACAGTGGACAGTTATGGGTTGGTACAGGTAAAGTTAATTAATAGATGCATATTTTTTTCTGTACAAACTATATAATTCAAAATACTACAATATCTATGTTTCTTACTAAGCCGATGGTGCCTTTAAATGAAGTTTTAAACAACTTTTGAATAGTGTAGTAGACGATTGGTAACAATCCTTCATTGTCTTTTCTCTGCAAAGATTCGTTTATCATCAGATTGGCTCATAAGCTCATCTTGCAATAAAAAGTCACATAATTTGAAAAAATATCGTCTTTCTTTTCTCCAAATGATTTTAATGAAGCTCTGCAATGGAAACTGCCGATGCCATAATTTCTACTACGTAAGTCATTCTCCACTAATACACAGCATAATTTTATAGCAAGACCAATTTGAAGAGAACTTCACTTCGTCTATTGTTTGGTTAGGACAGACATCTTACGAATGAAAACAGGGCGGAGTCATCGAATATCGAAGAATATGTAAAGTGTCCAATAATATTGACTGAGGATAAAAGCTGAGTATATTTTTGAAAAGTATTTGATGTTGACATCTTTTATGCATGCTGTGGTGACGATTCAGTCTACTTATATTCTATGGTTTATGTAAATGAAAAATTACTGTTAAGGGTACAAATGATACGAAACTCTCACGTAAATAATAGGTTGTCAAATATCTCCATTCCGCCTTTTTGTCTTTTGAATTTCGCGGCTATGTACAACGCGCTACAGAGCTCGTATCTGGCAATACTATACATAATTTGAAAGGTCTTGCCATAACCTACAAAATAACGATATGCATGATTAGTTTCGACACTTTTCATAAAGCATTGAATAAAGAGCAAAAAAGCGGAAGGGAGATATTTGACAACCTATTATATACACATACACACACATCCTTTACACACAAGCTTTATCCATCGCCTACTAATGATAATGTTTTAAGTAAAAGACCTATCTACATACGGTGATCGTTATGTCTATTGATTTCTTGAGGTTGTTGACATAGCATTGTAAAATGTCAGCTCAATCGTAAAACGAGAAATTTGTCGATTTTAGCTTGCACTTACATAGTTACATCTATTGCAAACATATAAAACCTGTAAAAACACTTTCTATTATATTTACTTCATTTACAATTACCTATATTTTATGATCCTAATTAGGTTAGTTAGTCCAAAATTGTTTTTTAAACGGAAGCTCACAATTGAGGTCAAGGTCTAGCGTGACTTGGTATAGTTGTTTTTAGTTGTCGTCACGCGAGCCTACACTTGTATTGTTTGTTCAACAGGCTGTATGCTTTTGACGGTGAAATTATGTTTAAACTTGTTTTATTGTGTTGTTTTCGGAGGTCTATTATGGTAGACGGTGTTTCTCTAGCTGATTCATCAAATCAGAAAAGAGTGTAGTAGTTTTATAATCAGTTTGGTGGTAGAATTCAGTTCTTTCTAAATGCATCAAATAGAAGAAACACGAGATCCTCAAAATAACCAGAATAACTGATACAATATACCAAATTATCGCTTCTTTGAAGTGGTAATTGGGAGACTACATGGCCCACGGAATGGATTACCGATGGGGTCGTAAAGTTCTAGAATGGCGGCCATTTCACAGAACTTCCCACAAGGTGTGGAGTGTGGACTATGTTCAGCATCAGACTAAGACGTCGTCAGACGTCCTAAGGATAAGGACGTCGTTTGTGTCGTCACTGCAAGCTGTGACTGAAAATTAGCGCTGGATGTTGACATTTATCCTATTGGATGTGTTCAACATTATGCTGAGTTACGGCTAGTTCTTGATGAAAAAGGAATTAGTTATAATTATTTTATATTTTAATGCCTTCTTGTATATTTCTTTTGTATCTGAAATAAAGTATGTCTATGGCTATAACATTTACGGTCTGGCAATTGGTTCACAATAAAGGACGAAAGCGAAACCACATATAAACAATTGTTTAACACATATAAATAGGTAAAACAAATGAATCCAAAGTTATTATATTATCATAACTCAGCAGTTCCTGCGTTCGGATAAACATTAGATAACAATGAAATATGTTAGAAGCTGATACTGTGCACAGTAAATTAACTGAATGACAGAGAGGTAAGAACAAAACTTTCAGATAACATTATGTCTGTGTTACTGTATTGTTCAAACGTGGTTAAACTTTGATGTTGTGATAATAGTGTATTATAGTAATAACCATTACTGTTTACTAACATTACAACAAGGCCGTATTTTATGTTTCATTTTTTTGACTGGATAACTTGAAGAATTTTGATGCCTTATAAACTTTTCGTATTGTTGACGATCCCAGGCTCACTGACCACCTGGAACCTTTGGGCTTGTGAAGAGACTTCGGGTCTCTTTGTATATTGTACCGGCTGTTCCACGGGGAGTTTTCGGAGGAATTGTTCGAGATGATACCAAAATCTCCCTTCTATCATCGCAACACCCGTCGTCGAGGTGGAGTTCATCCCTATTATTTGGAACCACCGCGGTCATCCACGGTCCGTTTCAAGAATACTTTTTTGCCACGCACCATCCGGCTATGGAATGAGCTCCCCTCTTCGGTGTTTCCCGAGCGCTATGACTTGTCCTTCTTCAAACGAGGCGTGAAGAGTGTCCTTAAGGGTAAGCCGTAGGCAGCGGCCCCGCAGTGTCTTCTGGCAGTGCAGAGGTCCATGAGCGACGGTAACCGCTTACGATCAGGTGGGCCGTTAGCTCGTCTACCTGCGTGGCAATAAAAAAAAAACTACAGACTATTTTCGCTTGTAACAAATGTAAAAAGTTAGAGTATGCAATGCATATTAGCTTGTATAAACTGCACGCCACTGATACCTATGTTCCCGGAACGCAGAAGCCCGCGAGCCTCAAAGGTATACAAATATCTAATCTCCCAGAACAACACTAATTGCTCGAACTGTTTATTGTAGAGTGTATAGAGAACGTTAAATTAGAAGCGGGTTTATTGAGACGAACTAATGAGTTTTCTAATTGTGACTCCGCATACGTGTTTGGATTTATACAGGTACACTTATTATGTGACTAGCGATAGCTGTAAATCTTACAGCTGTTGTTGTGGTTTTTCGTTTTATGATGTAAAACTAAGACCTATTTTTACGGAAAATATTCGTAACTGTTGTCTTAAAAAAAAAACATGGAGTCAGTTTTTTTACAATTAATTTGTAGCGCGGTCATCCTACAAGATGGACCGACGATCTGGTCAAGATCGCGGGAGGTCACTGGATGCAGATGGCGCAGGACCGGTCGATGTGGCGAGGTTTGGGGGAGGCCTATGTCCAACAGTGGACGTCTATAGGCTGATGATGATGATGATGATGATGATGCGGTCATCCTCGGTTTGTTTCAGAAATTCTATGGAAAGTGCTTTCCTTTCAGATAAGTCGTAGGTAGCGGCCCGGAGCATCCTTTGACATTGCAGAGGTGCATGGTTGGCCAATAATGATCACTTGGGTTGTTCAGCTGGGATCATGGGAAACGAACCAAAAGGAACTATTTCGCTGTGCGTTTGTTAGCTTTTAAAAGTGTTGTTAATATGGCAATGTTCATGTACATTTGTGTTGGCTAAAAACAGTGAATGTGTTCCTTTTAAAAATATGTTAATGTTGGTATACAATGCCGCTCACTCACTACAGCATTCATTCAGTCTGTAAAATGTTCGTTTTTTCCTGTTGCCTTAAAATACTTGAAAGTGTAACACTGAATTTGTCAATTTACAATAAACTAAGAATATCCACTGCAATCTGTGTGCTTTTATTTAAAGAACATCAAAAAGTATGATTAATAAAAATTTGTAATAGTACCTAATCATATATATTCTACAAATACCAAGGCATCTATTAGACAGGAAAAGCTATTTTTTAAGTTCAGTTGGTGGAAATCTCCGAATGCTGGAGTTGAGCCGCAATAAAACCTCCAACCGCTCACACTCAGCATCCAAACCCCAGCTGTGGGACCCAACCCGAGGTTATGCGTGGCGGTACGACGCGTTACGCATTACGGCATTATTGACCGTCGCGACGCCCATAATAGACAATATTTTTTGGGAATTAGATGCTACGTTACTAAACTATTGTACAATTGTCGCACGTTGTATGTATGTTCCATAATGAGATTCCGGGAAACTGGTATTAAGGTACAAATTACGTGTGTGTATTGAAAGGCTTGAACATCAAAGGATTCATCGGATCATTGCAAATTGAATCTTATTCCCTTGTGTTGAAGTGCTTCGTAATTTTAATTTAAGTATATTGATTGACAGGTTTAAATATAGAACAGGAAACGTCCTAGTCTCTTTCCTAATAGATGAAAATTGAAGGACAAAATCCAATTTCACACTAATGACTTACATTTATATATTTCATTGTAGTGAAAAGTGCATAAGTGTGAGATTAATTGTCGATTTCTAAAATACTTATTTCTGTATCCTGAATTTTATTGGTTTTGGGTTCAAACTGGTCAGCAAATAACTCTAAATTCTAAGAGATAAATATTTATGCGCAATTTATCACAACACTATCTAATATGACGACACAGAACGGATTCTGGAAAATACATAACTACGGTTCTCACACATATCCAGTCACACACGCTCACTCTCAAACATTCACACTCACACGCATATGCAGCATATACGATTCCCACACATATCCAGTCACACACACTGACTCTCAAACACTCATACTCATACGCATATGCACGGACATAACCGCAACACGAGAATGTAAAACCAAACCCTTCAGGCTTGCACTTTATTTAAATTTTTACTGTATATTTTATTTTTTTCTTTCATTTTCTTTTCCTTAGAAAGTAACTAGTATTAAGTTTTATCACTCTGCTAGTGATTAACTGTGCCCAGCTTCCACTATTAAACACTTCATTTAGCGCGGTCCTCACGATACAGGATTTGCCTAGTGTGAGGATCATTGGTAACTTGTTCAGGCACATCTGTAAGTTGAATCCTATATGTATTTAGTATTAGTTTTCTCTCAAATGTGTAATTGATTTAACTCATAATAAACGTCTTTATTTTTATACTAAGGAAAACATTGCACATTGGAAAAAAAGGCTTGGAGAAAGGAAAGTCCTTAAGGTCGGTCGTAGGTCGGTCGGTAGGTCATAGATAGTGACTCCGCAGTGTCCATGACGGTAATCGCTTACGATCAGGTGGTCCGTTAGCTCGTGTGCCTTCAAGCTAAAAAATAAGCAATAACCAAGCTTGGTGCACTTCTCTTGATCAGTAGTAGATCCAGTGGCCAATAATGGGTTGTTACAGTACAGTACAAATTCCGTTACATTACCAACATAGACTCCTAATTCTCAACGAAACTGACAAAAAAGCAGTTATAGAAAACATTATTTATTCCATTTCACTAACACAGTAGACTCAGCTAATCGTAAAAGTTAACTATCGACATCATTGCCACGTGTGAAGTAACTGATAGTTACACGTAGGTATGTATGTAGGCACATATGACGGTGCTACAATTTTATTGAACTTTTTGGCAATATGCTGTTACAAATATGGTTGGATCGGTTTTTTGGAATATCGGGAAAATGTAATAGGGTTGTAAGGGAATCGTTACCTTTTCTTTTTCTTCAAGAACAAAGGAGTAGTTGGGGAAGAGTTCACGCCCAGGCAATCGCAGGGCGACAAGTGACTTGGTAGACAAATGACCTAATTAAGTTTTGCCACCAGCAGTAGAGTCTTGTTGCTATGAGGATGATTAAAAAAAGTTGAAAATACATTTTAACAATCATGGTGGTAGTTGTTCAAAGCATCTTTAAAACAAATTCAAAGCCAACTCTATTCTAAAGATTTTCTAAATATGAGGATTGTACTGGAGTTTACTCATTAACAGAAAATACACCCTACTCAAAATTAAACATTGGAAAAAAATTGATGTGATAAAAACATACATAAAACCATTAACAACTTTTATAAAAAACAGTTTTCACTCACCAAATAAAACCTAAAAAAAGCCTGTTATTGGTTACGATACCCTTGTTAAATCGAAAACAGAAAAAAGAATATAGGCAACGACAAAATCTCACTGAATTTATTCAAAAAGGACCCCTTAATTCTATGCAGATTAAATTCCAGTTTGTCGACAATGTCAGGCTATCTCCCTGCAAAACATAGATTCAGCCGGCAACTCCCATAATTTATCTCGAAGATGAACTTTTTCCCTTGTCATATTACGTCACAGAAAACGAAGACAATTTTAATGGACAGATTTTATGTTATAAAAGTCTCTCTTATTTTGAAGGGGTGTCGGAAAACAGCTGAATCAGTATGGTAGTTAAATAGTATACTACACTCAACTTCACTGGTTCAAGATGGTATGTGATAGTAAAATATAAACATCTCAATCATGACAATTACGAAATTACTCATCTGTATGTAAACTGTTAATTAATTTTATGTAAGAAACACATAATACAACACAATATTGTTTTTTATATTGCTGGTAAGTGGTTACTGTTGGTCATCAACCTTTTCAATGCCAGAGCAATGGGGGGTCGTACACATTACCCCAATATACAGGTCTTTTCTTAAACCTCGGTTTAAAGAAGGACATGTCATAGTGCTAAGTTAAAAGATTTTTATCGCTTGATATATTATCATGTAAGTGTGTACTGTACATAGTACAGAACCAACAACAAATATTATCCATGTATACAAAGTGCTCAAGCTATAACATACACATAAACCATTAAAACGGCAAGCACTCACAATAAAAGCCCAACAAAAAATGTCGTTCACAAAAGGACATTAAAAGTACAGAACAACAAAATGTTATTTGAATTCTCTAATGCCGTAACGACGTCACGTTACCCGCATTTAGTCCGAAGGGCGAAACGTGGCGTGAAAGGAACTCGGCAAGAAATCATAATGCCCTTCGGTACCCCATCCGTCCCTAAAGATAAGGTAACGGGCTCAATCTGCGGCCCTTTGTCAGTTTCGTCGTTTGTCATCCGGGAACAGGTGTTGTACTCGGAAACTGAACGGAAATTGAACGTTTGAATTATACATGTGTAGGATTTGGACGGTTTGTCTTTCGTTTTGTGTGAGGTCATAGGTCAGCTGTAGGAGGAATTTTGCAACTTGATATGGAGATACTTGATTCGTCTTTATGGTAAATGTCAACTTTAATGGCAGTAGACTACTTTGATGATGCTCTTTGATTCTACTGACATGCTTTGTAGTTTTTTTTCAGACCTCGCTTTAGTTTACACTTAGTGATATTAATAGAAGATTAGTAATTTTCTTTAAACACTCGCGGTTATCTACATCACTTACAATCCAGTGTTAGACGAAAATAAAGCTAAAAAATCTAGTTTTGAGACGGCAGCCGATACTGTCAGTGTGGTATGTCGAAATGTGAGTTCGAGTTCCAGTGGTACCGGCAAACGAACGAGAAAGAGGGTAGACAGATTTGTCTGCTCTTAAATGACGTACCCGCAGTTCCTCAGTCTTCCCGTGATCATGCCGCTTGCAACAGTGCTGAAATACCGGGACCGCTCAATTAAAAATAATCGTGGTAAGAACCCGTTTAGTAATAATGTAAGTGATTAGTAATTTTACACTGTGTTGTATAGTCTCAGTACTCAACACTCGAAACTGCATAATATGTGGTCGTCTACTCATTTTTTTTAAACGGTATAAAGGACAGTAAAGCATTAAATATTATTAATAGTTATTTGAAGTTATCATAAAATGAGATCTTCAAGCAAATTAAATCTAAATCAATTATAATTTTCATTTCGTGCGTTCAACTTATAATTCAAACTTCCGAATATTTTTTACGACAGACATACTTATTTCATCAAAATTAAGAGAATTAATGTCGGGTTAAATGTATGGTAGATACCATTTAAAATAATTACTCGATTAGTCTTACAGTCCAAATACGAGTAATTTGGGCCCTTTACGCGAGCTTGTCACGAAGCTATTCGCTAAAATTTGTAAGTTAATTTTGTTATATTCATAATTTAAAATTTTTAGCATTGAGTAAAAAAAAATATATCCGGTTCCAAGACCTTTTTTCTAAAGTGAAATTTGACTGTTTTTATATTAATACTAAGTTAAATGGAAAAGTGACCTATATTTCTTGAACCTTCAATTTGATATCTCTTGATCTAGAAGACAGCTATTTTCGACACAGCGCCTCGTTCAATTATTTCTTACTCTAAATTCCTACTGATGGCTTGGGTTGTACATATCAACGGCTATCTTATTATTATGTGTTTTTGATACATTAAATTGAGGAAGCATAACACCGTGTATTTAATTAGGTAGAATAAGACAGCATTCCTATATCAGGAAAAGATATCGTTGGAATATTACACATTTTATCAAAATAATGTATTAAAATTTTACAACGTAAGGTAAGTCGATTCCTAGTTTATCTTCGCCATTTTCACACCCACGCAGACATTCCTTACAGCAATGTAATGTAAGTCTAAAAATATTTTTTGACATGTTGATTTATTGATATGTGAAAAATGATATAAGAATTGAACCAAAAATATTATTAGAACGATTAGCACCTGTGTGGGAGTCGTAGGCGACTTTACATGATCTCAGCCTCTGGAGAGGTCCATGAACGATTATCACTTACGATCAGGTAGCCCGTTAGCTGATCTGCCACAATAGTAATGACATAATGTTATTTTTTTTCATCTGCTCGTATTATTAGTAGACTTTGGTTTCTTGATGGGTCTTGTGGTCAGGTTCAAGCAGTAGATCATCATAAAACAACATAAAATTTCATTTTGGTTTGTAAACTACAATAGAGTGTGTGTATGTAAAGAAAATGTGAATGAAGTTTGAATTATCGAGGCGAGGTTTGGGGAGGTCTATTGGAAGTCAGCAGGCTGTTGATAGACAAATATTGACCAGGGTTATAAATATTGTGGATACTTTTGTTTTTTTTTCTATAAGTGTGGTGTTGTCGAAGTCGTGGTGGCCGAGTGGTCGAAGCTCTTCCTTCCGAACGGGAGGTCGCGGGTTCAAATCCGGCCGTAAATCTAAATGTGAAAAAGATTTATGTGCAATTTTTTCACAACACCACTGACTAAAAACGGTGAAGGAAAACATCGTGAGGAAACCTGCATGTCGGAAAAGGATTCTAAAAAAACCTTTGAAGATATCCGCACTGGGCAAGCGTGGTGGACTATGCCTAATCCCTCTTCTGAGGAGACCTGAGCCCAATAGTGAGCAGTAATGGGTTGGTACAATACAGTTGTTGTACCGTTGTTATGTGGTGCAACTGTGAAATTACGAAATAGGTATATTGAAGATAACAATTTATTCCATCACAAGAGACCATACGTTACTATACTAATATTGTTCAAAATGCAGTCAGAAACACTGGTGCTAATTTATTTTCTCCCATTTTCTTGAACTTATTGTTTCTACTTAAAATTCTTCTCTCGAAATATTTTAGCACTACAATTAAGTTAAGGATTTATATTGCTGCGTTAACGAAATTTTAATGTAGTTTAGGGAATTTCGTATAATTAAATGAGATTTTGGTGGATTTTAAGGGCGTAAGTTGATTTTTAATGTTAATAGTTGAAAATTATTACTATTCTGGCTTTGATGGAAATATAATACTTGTTTTATTTGTGAAGTTTTAAAGTGCTTTAGCAAATAAAAAAATATGAAAACTAAAGACAGTACTAGGTATAAATTTCCTATCTGAAAAAATAGAACCGAATATATACACAAAAACGGTATACAGGGTGATTTTTTAGTGAGGGTACATATTGAAGGTCATGGTAGCTGATGGTTATATACGACCAGTAAAAATATTATTACCAAAGAATATGGCTTAATGCTATAGTAGTCGCAATTTAAAAATATCTAAAATTCTTGCAAAATGATGGTTTTTCGACAGCTGATGGGTGTGGCGGAGGTGTGAGGTGCGCGAGATCACTAGAGGTCGTTAGTCAACACTCTTTTAGCCGAAACTGTTTATGTTTGAGGAAGTTGTGTGGAATTTAGATAAAATAAAAAATTGTAATTTTAACTATTTTTTGCAATATTCCTTATTAGAACAGAGTACTCATCACCCTCTTGCAATATGTACCTTCTTTAAAAAAGCACCCTGTATAAATTAAACAGAATGCGTTTAATATTTTTACAGGTATACAACTAATAGTTTTTTTAATGAATGAATGTTTTCCCTTCTTTAAAATCGCGTTTTGCGCTTAAGTATTTGCAGCGATGTTTGTCAATACAATTGCGTACTATCACGTGACCGCCATCTTTAGAAGTCATCTTATGAAAATACCCGTGGAATCGTCCCTTTTGTTGGTTCGTATTGATTCCCTTAGTCACGATTATTCTCTGTCAAATACCTATTGTATATTTAGCGGCCGGTGCCTTCCATCTTTCTTCTTGGCATCTTTATGTTTTGAGTTATTTTGCAGGTCATCGGACTAGTCTGTTATTGGTTTCCAGTTATTTGTGTACTATAATTTTCTATTCGTTTTGTGTTTGTGTGAGATAGGGCGACCTGAGACGTTTAATGGAACGAAGTTACTAATCGCGCGTTGTGAAAGGGTTAGACGGAAAATATTCTTACGAAAAGATGTCACGACACTTTTTTTGTTTTAGATGATTATCGCTAGATGGCGCTGTAATAAAAATCTTTTAAAACAATTCCTTATTTTGTTTTATATGATTAATGCTAGATGGCGCTGTGATTAAAATATTTTAAAACACGTTCCTTATCGCGCGTTATGAAAGGAAATAATTTTTATGAGATACGTTTTAATCTAAAGGAACTTCGTTCTATCCGGATGTCCCGTGACCTCTCAAGTTTATTAAATTAGAAGCTTTCTTAAACGCTAATCTATACCTATACCTACCTATAATTGCAGAGTTTGTTTATTTGATTGTTTGAACGCGCTTTTCTCAGGAAACACTGGTCCGGTTAGAATTTTTTTAGTTATTATTAGTTTTGCATATTCTCCATATCTATGAAGACTATAAGCCATATTATATTTTAATTTGTAACATACTAAAAGTCCAATATTGTAAACAAAGGTATAACAAAATGATTCAAAAATTTGGGCAATTATGACATCCTTTGTAGCGCAGGAAAGTTGTACGGGTCAGCTAGTCAAATTCAAATTCAAATTCTTTATTAACCACTAAAGTTGCACTACAGATAAAACACTAAATCATTGATCCCCGCACTAGGTCGAACCTGTATCGCGGGGGACCCTTACGAACAGAAATAATTACGATAGTAGAAAAAACAATTAGGCAGACGCTTAAACTTTAAAACTAGCTTTACATAATATCTCAATCACGTATATCACGCAAGATCATTAAATAATTTATATAATTACTAGTAAATCATAATTCTGATTCACATCAGCTATATTTCATTTCGTAAGTAGTCAGCAACGCATCTCACACATGCGGCGTCAACACAAACAGCCCACATATGCTTGCGGGATTGCAATCAGCCGCTAACAATCCACGCCGAAACAAAAGCCGAAATACGTTTGTCTAGCGTTTTCGGTAGTTTAGAGCCACTAGATTGTTTTTACTAGTAGCGATTTATACGTTAAACCTTTTTCAACCAATTTTAACACGCGTAAAATTAAACACGTGTAGTATTGTGAAATCATTGTTAAAATTAGAATCTAGATTGTAGGCAAATGTAGTTGCTAAAGCACTTTGCAATTGCTTACGTATATTTGCAGGTTATATGCAGTAGGTATTCTTCGTAAAAAAAAAACTTGAAAGGTGTCATGGGACACCCGAATAGAACGAAGTTCCTTTCGATTAAAAGATATCTTATATTTTTTTTTCATAACGTAACGCGCGATAAGGAACGTGTTTTAAAAGATTTTGATCACAGCGCCATCTAGCGATAATCATCTAAAACAAAAAAGTGTCGTGACAACTTTTCGTAAGATTTTTTTCGTCTCCCTTTCGATAACGCGCGATAAGGAACTTCGCTTCAATTATTATATAAGTGCATTTACTACGTTACATCTTCATCGTCTCAGCAAAACCTGGAGCTTATGCGCGGGTATTCAACAATATTGATGCGCTGTTAAAAGCTTATAAACCATACAAAAATAATGCTAGTATTTTTATACCACAATTTTGAAAGATACATTAAGTTTATAAAACATTTAACTCGCACTTGTTTGACACACTAAAAAATTTGTGTCTTTGTTAAGTTTGCTAGAGCGATTTGCATGAATCTTCAATTCTGTATAGCAAATACGAAAGGTGTATGAATTTCTTTAAGCACTCGCGGTAATCTACATCACTTACACTATTACTAAACGGGTTCTTACCACGATTATTTTTAATTGAGCGGTCCCGATATTTCAGCACTGTTTCAAGCGCCATGATCGCATGATCAACTAAAAATAATCGTGGTAAGAACCCGTTTAGTAATAGTGTAAGTGATGAAAGGTGTATGGTTTAGTGGCCCGACATCTAAAAACCATCTAGCGACCAAACCGACAGTCTAAATAACAATCAGTCTCATTCCTTCCACCGTGTTCTATTACGAGACATCCGATCCCGGCTAATTGGAACATCTCAAACGTTTCGATACAATTTTCCTATTCACTGGCTCCTTTGCCAACAATTACTCAGTTTGTGACTTGTAAACTTTAAGTTGTTTCGGTAATTGTTTGATGATAGAATTGGACTGATATGTGGGAGATTTTTTTTTTTTTAGATAATTTAAGCTGAGTATATTAAGACATTTAAATCTAAATGGACTTAACTAGGAAACATGCTTTTCAGTAAACGTAAAAAAACTGATTACTGTATTTTTGTGCACTGTACCAGTTTTCTGATTAGAAATTATAATTTAGCATCAGAGATATTTTTAAACCAAGTTTGGTCGAAAGCTTTCAGCTCGACAGTGCGATGGTGTACTTAACTTGACATCAAAGTTGATCCTTTAGACCCAGATGTTCAATAAGCATCAAGCAGACACTTCATTCAACGTGACAATCTAGAACCTTTTAAGCAATAATTTGAAAGACCAGGAATCCCAAAACATTTCTTGGTTCTACCGATTTTTCTAAGCAGTATTACTTCCCAGCAAACGAGACTTGAAGAGTCTTTTAGAGAAGACATATGTAGCAGGAGTTTGGTAAAACTTGGGAAACACATCTACCTTGATCATCGTCAACCAAAACAATCTTTTACTTAAATTACATAAAAAAGGTAGACACAATGTACATCACTTACAAGACATAAAAACTTCTATAAGAGATCGCTAGTCGGTACACTACGATTCGACTGACATAAGGATCACCTACAAAACCGGGAGATAAGAATCTCGTGAACACGTTTCTACGCTTCATGATAAAACTAATGCGTTGAACTGATGGCCTTCTTTAAATGTAATGGATAGTTTTTTAGGTAAAATAAGGGTGTAGAAGAATTTACCTCATTTGTAGGTTCGATAATAGGTTATTTTATTGAAATACTTTACTTTAAATACTTTTGAAATACTTTATTTTATTTTCAACATTGATGACGTACTCATTCTTGTTGACGTCAAAATTTAAAAGCTACCACCAGTTCGGACACAAAAAATAATAATTGTAGCCACCGTCCTGAGAAGAACTGGCAAGAAACTCAGCGGGCATGTCTTTTTTTTTTGTATAATAAGCATTTTTTGTTTAAATATCTGTACAGTATTACATATTTACATTAAATATACAAAAAAAAAACGATTACGATAATGAAATGACCTTGGCGAGCAACTCATTCCCACTTTGTGCAATCGTCCAGGTAATCATTGACCTTATAGTATTTGGAAAGTGATGGAGTTCTTAATCCTAATTAAGACATTTAGTAAATCTGCTGTTGGTAAAGCCTTTAGGTTTGTAAACAAAACGTAATAGGTAACTAATAACGCATTGAGTATGTCGTTAACTGCGAGCAAATTCGAGGTCTAAAATGGCTTGTAACTGTGCAAATGAGTAATCATGATCGTTCATTTGGATAAACATAAATGTAAAAATAAACGAAATGATTTAGCATTCGATTTAACTCTGTAAATAAAAGCTTTTTAGCAAAAACGCTTTAAAGTTAAGTTAAAACAAAACACGAAACGGTACTAGGAAAATCGACATAGAATAGTCGAGAAACAATATAAAACAATGAGTGTTTACACAGAATACCTAAATAAGAGAAATTAAAGTATAGCATGTACAAAGAGAGAGAGGAACCTCCTCACAATACGTGTCGTGTCAAGAATTTGCGCTTTCTGAATCAAGCCCTTCACCCAGCCGGGGAGCGAAAGCTTCTCAAGATGACGGTCGAAGCTTTTCGCTATTAGACCGTGCACAGATACAACGATCGGAACAATGATTAGTACAGATTATGATTAACCTATTAAGAATCATGTACATTTTGCTGATATAAGCATACTGTAATCTAGAGGTAATACGTATAACAATACCTCAATCAGTACTAAAACAGCCAGTGTAAATAAAAACCTAAGTGATACAAAAAAAACTTGAGAGGTGTCATGGGACACCCGAATAGAACGAAGTTCCTTTCGATTAAAACATATCTTATATTTTTTTTTCCTAACGTAACGCGCGATTCGGAACGTGTTTTAAAAGATTTTGATCACAGCGCCATCTAGCGATAATCATCTAAAACAAAAATAAGGAACGTGTTTTAAAAGATTTTGATCACAGCGCCATCTAGCGATAATCATCTAAAACAAAAAGTGTCGTGACAACTTTTCGTACCTTTTTCCCGTCTAGACCCCTTTCACAACGCGCGATAAGGAACTTCATTCCAATAACGTTAACTTCTGTCTCAGTATTTTCTGTAAAACACGTGTACATTTCTGTAAACATTCCCTTACAAGTTTTACGTTGAAATGAAACAATTACGGAGGCTCGAGTAACAAGCGTAACATAACAATGTAAAGATTACATTCTCCCTTCTTATTGTTATTAGTTAATTTACTTTTGCATTGTGGCGTAGACCCGTCACTTTTAATTGTTATATCTCTGAGATATGGCAAGTTGTTATTTTGTATTAGACTTCGACAGGAAAAAGAATTTAAGGCTACTTTAACTTTTATTTTTACTCATTACTGCTGTCGTTCATCATGCAGATTAGGGGACTTAATGGAGTATCTTTTAACGGTTTCTTATCGTAATTGGAGAACCAATATGGACATCGTTTGATGTTACTCTACAGGGTGGATCTGTAACTTTGGACAATCTGACGTGGGGTGAATGACCTGTCGAAATACAACATAGCACCATTTTTATTTTTTGGATCGGTTTAACTTTTTTTTTCTGATATTGTATGGAAAACGTACGAGTATCGTTGCGGACTTCCATACTATGATGAAAAAATTATTTTATCCAATTCCTAAAATAAAAGTGTTTTTAAGTTTTATTTCAACAGGTCATTCACCCCATGTCAGATTGTCCAAAGTTACAGATCTACCCTGTATATAATTTTTAGGCTGTGATGTAATTTTAATTCTTAGCTATTTTATCGGTATTCCCAGAGCGCTATGACTTGTCCTTCTTCAATCGAGGCTTGAGGAGGGTCCTTAAAGTTGGGTCGTAGGTAGCGACCTCTCAGTGTCCCCTGACATTGCAGAGGTTCATGAGCGACGGTTACCACTTGCGATCAGGTGGCCCGTTGGCTCTTCTGCCTACATGGCATTAAAAAACAAATATGTGCACAATTAGACATAATAATATATTTAGATTTTAGACACAGATCGTTTATTTGTGAGAAAAACAAAAAGTAAATAAAGCAAATAAGGAATTAAATACGCCCAGAGCATAACCTTTTACAATGTTTCTCTTCTATTCTGGTCACACTATAAAACTGCTTACACCTCTATAGTTATAATCGTCAAGTTTCAGCTTACATAATGGGCAATTTCGTTCATTTATGTACGAGACAAGATCCTCTGTCTTACGAAGGCTTACCGAACTTTGTATCCCGTCTTTATTAGATTTAATAGCATGTTTTAGTGTAAGAAAGGACGTATAGTAGGTAACTGATTAAGTATGAGAGTGATTTCATTGAAGAAATTGCAGATGTTTAATTGATATAAGAATTGATTGTAACTGGATCAATCTAATGATCATAATATTTAAACTTTTTTTACCCAACGATATAAACTGTCATAAATATAAACTTATTCAGACACTCGCGGTTTTCTATAATACTTTCATGCACCGGGTTCCAATCACTGGGTACAATTACATAATCCTCAGGTACTATCTTCTGAACGTCGTTACGTACCAAGGATGGTTAAAGAAGCTATCGAAATTTCAAGACATAGCACTTTTAACACGGGTGACGGCTTCAGATTATCGATATGTGGAATCCAGTGCTAAACACAACAGTCACTAAGGGTTCATGCTCAGAGAGTCTTGTAGATACAGTGAGTGTGGTGTGTCGTGATGCGAGTTCGAGTTCCAGTGGTACTACCCAAAAGCGAACGAGAAAGAGGGTAGACAGATTTGTTTGCTCTTAAATCGACCCGTAGTCTTCTCGTGATCATGACGTTTGCAACAACGTTGAAATATCGAGACAACTCAATTAATTAAATATCGTGGTAAGAACCCGTTGAAAATGCATGAAAGTGTTGATATAAGAATTTATTGTAACTGGATCAATCTAATTATATAATTCAATATTACTTAATTAGTTTAAAATAAATTCAATCAAATAATTAAAATTGTATGCTATGTGCTTTGTGTTACCAATAGCTGTGTGTTTGTAAAAAGGTGTGTATGTGCGTGTGTGAGAGAGAGCTCTTCACTACATTATATTATAGAATATACTTTAATTACTGTTGATCCTAATGTCGGCAGGTGTCAAGCGTAATTCAACCATATGTACATTGAGTAATTGCATTTCCGCTAACAATGCAGTTGATTAATTTGCAAACAGGATATTATCATGGGATTATTGTAATTGTTCATTTCGAACATACGTTGATAAAGACTTAACTCCTTAATAACTATTATAATTTCTATTAAGTACATCGAATTACGGTACCGATATATTTATGACCATATTACTAATGTCTTTGTGTGGGGAATTTGGTCGAAATTTTCAGTGTTTTTTTTATTGGGATAAACAAACAATTACCCACTAAAATAATAAATGTGGAATCAACATCGTTTACCACAGCCTAAATTATATTAATTTGCTAGGTTGTACATGGTTGAGGTAACAACATTGCAAAAACATACAAAAAAACATTAATGAGTGACTGGAATTACCTATTCTAAGTTATTTAAACATTTTGCTATCGATTTTTTAAATTCATTTGGACGTGTGTTTTTAATAAAATATTTTTTATTTTGTCATGTAGGCAGCATGTGCCAACGGGCCTGATACGAAGCTGTTACTGTCGCTCATGGACCTCTGCAATGGTGACAAGGATCAATTATTATTGCTATAATGTAGTAGTAAGTAGGTTTTAATTCCTACATTATAATATTATGAGGTTGAAATTCATTGTAAAAAACTTGAGAGTTATCAAGGGACACCCGGATGGAATGAAGTTCCTTTCGATAAAAGATATTTTATAATTTTTATTCTCTAACTTTTTTTACGCGCGATAAGGAACGTGTTTTAAAAGATTTTGATCACAGCGCCATCTAGCGATAATCAGCTAAACAAAAAAAGTGTCGTGACAACTTTTCGTAAGAATTTTTTCCGTCTAGCCCCTTTTCATAACGCGCGATAAGGAACTTTGTTCCAAATATTTTGTAATTTTTTCATTAGTTCTTAGCAAGAATGTATTTTTTTTTGTGTGTGCACCCTAAACGTGTGTATGTTTTTTTATATGACAAAAAACCTACAATATCTGCATTTCTACTAACACTTTCTAGTTCTCGAAATACTCAGAAGCATCTCCGTGATTATTTCTCCTCGCTTTGTTCATTAAAACTTATAAACTATGAAACTTGAACAAAGCACATGCAATTTTGTACAAAGAAAATGTTTGTCTTTTCCTTTGGAGACTGTTAATGAATAGTCACAACTCAAACTTCGAGTTACTGTTTTAAATGATGCATTCTCATATATACTTTGAAAAGTTGTAAGCTTTGCTGGCGGAATTTGAATGCAAATGGAAACTATCAATAAATAAAATAAAGACATGCTCGAGTGTCCATCAGTCCTTCAAAATATCATAGTTTTCATTAAATAGTAGGTACAAGAAGTAGCTATCAATGGTCTTAACATTTGAAAGCGCACCAATAGTGTGTTGAGGTGTAATGACGCAAGTGCAAATAGTCGATCCTCATTTGGTTTGTCAGGAATGACGTCATAACGTCCACTTGAACACCCGACGATCCATACTTCTGAGTAAAAGCTTCAAAACAAGGAGCTCCAACAGTTTATCACTTCCACATCCGAGAGGTCCGCTCGCCTCGACAATTCAAAAACGAATGCCCCCTAACAGCGGCCAACGCCTGTATTTATAGCAAGTCTCCACTTCCAACTATCCCCACGGTGAATGTCGGTGAATAGGTTGGATTATCTTTTTATCACCCCGTCAACTCCGCTATAGTGACCATAATAACCACTCTTTTTTAAGTCATTTTTCATACGCGCCGACACATTAATACACTAGTACGAGTAATGTATTGTGGAGATCCTTCAGCAATAATAGCGGCTACCAATCAAGTGAGCTATGTGTTTGTTTACCTGCCAAAAAAAGTTGAAAAGTCTCCCTTAAACTTAATTTTAGAAGCGTATCGCGAGCACTAGATATTAACGAAACAACCCATACAAGTTTCATATAATACAAGGGAAATATCACTCACCAACTTATCATGAAATCTCCGAAACTTTACGCCCCATTGATTTGAAAGGCTTCCTCAAACTTATCATGTAGACGTCTAAGTACTTTGAGGTATTGACAAGACAGGCAGTAACTGACAAGTTATACACAGAGTAACTTTGCAGAAGATAAACTTACAGTTAACGGTCGTAAATAATGCACATTGATATTTAGAAAGAGAGCATATTTTCCGTTTTATAGAGCGTTGTCTCTGTCTGACATTTGGTTGTGTCACTGTTAATCATACAACTATGGCTTGGGCACATTAACAGGTTCGATGATAATCATTTAACTTGCCTTTTTTGAGTAAGAAGAACGTGCCCACTTAGCCTACATGTGGGAATTAACCGCAATAAAACCTCCAACTTCAACTGAGGCTTAAACTAGCACGAGAAATTTCAGATTACACGACTAAATCATGATTTTCTTGCAATATTGGGAACAAATGAAATATGTCCAAAACGATGGAAACAACAGAAAATACGGTATATTTAATTAGGCCTTATGATTAGGTGTTTGTACACGTAGCTTTCGTAACACCAAAAAAAAATATTACAACACAAGCAGATTTGAATTTACCAATGTATTTAGGCTCTAAAATGCACCATCTCTATAGTTATTAATACAATTTTAATTTTAATGCTTCCTCGTACGATTTATTCATTGTAATGGCAAGTGAGTTCAGTCTATATCAATATGGCCGCCACTTGAGATCCTTTAGTCACATCAGTTATTTATTTTATGAGCACTATTATCAACCCATCATTTAGTATCACTACCCAATTTATTTTTTGCTGCGGTTGACCACTCGGCTACCAAGTCGTGGCGGCCGAGTGGTCGAAGCGCTTCCTTCCGTTTGGGAGGTCGCAGGTTCAAATTCGGCCGGCTTGTACCTCTAAATCTAAATGTGGAAAAAGATTTATGTGCGCTTTTTCACAACACCACTGGCTAAAAACGGTGAAGGAAAACATCGTGAGGAAACCTGCATATCGGAAAAGGGTTCTAAATATCCTTTGAAAATATGTGAAGTCCCTAATCCGCATTGGGTAAGCGTGGTGGACTATGCCTAATCCCTCTTCTGAGAAGACCTAAGCCCAACAGTGGGCAGTAATGGGTTGGAACAGACCCAATTTACATAATTTGCTGTTTTGTAGTACTGCTGTTGTTTTTGATTTTAGTTCATAAGTAAGCCGGCAGTATTTTACTCAGGCAATAAAGACTTTACGTCTAAATGCCCCTATTCTATTTCCGAGAATTTCTTTGAAGAAGGTCATCCGATACCAAGGAAAAACCTTTTGTTCGAAGACTTATCGAAGCTATTTTTAAATTAATTGGGATTGTTTGATCTGTTTCCTGTTTATAAATGTGCCCGAGGCTGCAAATCCTGTCATCTGCTTTGAAAGAAAGATTCAAGCTAAATTAAATTTCTTTCTTTGTTACTGTTGTCTTTAAAGCCGCTAAAAATACCTCGAAGTCAGATTTTTAACAAAAACAAAAAAAGAACACGTACAGTTAAAAATATAATATTTGTTTAGTGACCTACCTTTCTGAACTAAAAGTGTATTTCAAGAAAATTATTATTTTGAAGAAGCAGCTAATTATTTATAATTGTGATAATAATATTACTTTTCAATCTTAAGAATAGTTTTCACAAGTGATTTAATTTCCAATAATAATCAATTATTTAATAACAAACAAATCCTAAACCGAAAAGAGAGAATGTTAAATGCTAGATAATATACAACGAAAGATAATTTTCACCAACGTGAACTATCACAGGAATGAGTGGCTAACAGATAGTAGTCAAGACTTCACAAGTCGAGTCCAAGAAATTTTATCTAGTTTACAAGTTTACGTCGCCTGGACATGGGTGTATTCTTAAACCAGTCGATAATACATATTGGAACGAAGTTTCTTATCGCGCGCTTTTTTGTTTTAGACGATTATCGCTAGATGGCGCTGTGATCAAAATATTTTCCTTATCGCGCGTTACGAAAGGAAATATTTTTTATAAGATATCTTTTGATCGAAAGGAACTTCGTTCTATTCGGGTGTCCCATGACAACTCTCAAGTTTTATTTTATTTCATTTTCGTTTTACTTGTATTAGCTAACACTCTACTGCTACATAATATCCAGGATCTTAAAAGCTAGTATTTAAAAAGTTTACTTCAAAAAAAAAATATGTTGCATGTAGATATATTATGTAGCAGAATTGTGCAGGTAAGTATGTCATGCTGTATACGTATGGAATTGATATTGACATAAAATAGTGTATGACATAATGTTGTAGGTACTTCATAGACCTAAAAGGATTTAATAGCGATAAGTCGATTATACACCAACAAACCTAGTAAAATGTCGAATGCCCTAGAATAGACCCCCAACAAAGTCTGCAACTCCAGATTGTAATCTTATAACGAAAGAGGAACTTCTGATCTTATTGAAATCATTCACTTCACCAGTTCTATAAAACAAATCCTACTTCTTTATTGCCACGTAAACAGAAAATAATCGCGATTGGAGACCGGTTACTTGATCATAAGGGGATCATTACAATGTCAGGGCATATCTATGTTTTTTTTTTAGTTGGAGGAAATCACCGGTATGTGGGAGTTGAACCGGACTAAAACCTCCAACCGCTCACACTCAGCATCCGAACCCCGGCTGAGGCCAGAACCCAGCACAGGGTTATGAGGAACGGCGCGACGCGTTACGCCCACGGCACTCTTTCCTGTCGCGCCGTCCCCGCATATCTATGTTGTCAAAATTAAAATGTATATCTCTCGAGTTTGAAAGAGAAGATCAAAGAGAAAAAACATTTATGCTACAGTCGTTCACCACGTTTAATCCAGCTTAGAATGAACTTCCCATTTCTGTATTTTCCCGAGAGCTATGGTCTATGACTTGACTTCTTCTGTCTTCAAAAAAGGCAAGGCAACAAGTAGGCGACCCTGCGATGTCATAACATGATGTGTCTCTTTAATTCTTTTGTTTTCTTTTAGTTAATTGCTTCTAATCAATTCAAAACGAACCATACTTAAAAAAACAATTCAACAATCTAAAAAGGAATTCCTCCTGAAAATAAAAACGCCATGAATAACTCAGCGTAACTTAGTAACTTGCCAACGCATTATTAATACTGCATCCCTTAAAAAGCGATTTAATACTCTGAGAAAATAGGTCAGTGCCACCGTTACGGCGGGAAGAGGGATGTATGCAAATATAAACCTTATTACCATGAATATATTTACTGGTTTACTTTATCTAGATGGCTAGATTTAGGTTAATTGCTTATTCTTAGGCAGTCTAGTGCAGATAGTTTCTGAGATAACTTTAAGGTGACGGAACATGGCACAAAACACAATAAAAAGAAGATAGTCATTCTTTTTTGACACGAACCATCCGGCTATGGAATGAGAACTTGTCCTTCTTCAAACGAGGCTTGAAGAGAGTCCTTAAGAGTAGGCCGTAGGTAGCGGCCTCGCATTGTCTTCTGGCGGTGCAGAGGTCCATGAGCGACGTAACCACGACGGTTACCACGCCCGATCAGGTGACCCGTCGGCTCGTCGACAAATAGAAAAGAGGCAACCACAACAAATTTGCCTTTATAAATCCAACCATTAAGCTATAAAAGTAAAATTAAAAGTATTCATGCGTTTTCAACGGGTTCTTACCACGATATTTAATTAATTGAGTTGTCTCGATATTTCAACGTTTTTGCAAACGTCATGATCACGAGAAGACTGGATACTGCGGGTCGATTTAAGAGCAAATAAATCTGTCTACCCTCTTTCTCGTTCGTTTTTGGATAGTTGGATAGATACTACTGGAACTCGTACTCACATCACGACACACCACACTCACTGTATCTACAAGATTATATAAAATCTAAAATAAAATATAAAATAATTATATTATATAGATCTGTATTATAGAAAACCGCGAGTGTTTTTTTTATTGCGTGATAGATAAACGAGCCTACGGCCCACCTGATGGTAAGCGGTCACCGTCACTTATGGACCTCTGCAATGCCAGGGCAATGAGGGGCTGTTATCTATCGCCTACCGATACAGGACTTAATAAATTTAAAAGTATTCCGTTTGGCATGTTCAAACACTCATATGAGAATATCACAACTATTCCCACAATTTACTCTCACGTATGAAACTACCGCTAACTAACCATGTTTCAAAGTAAATATGCTTTACAATTAGGTAGGGCACCTGTTTCTGATGTAACACGAACTTTCCCTCGTCAAAGACGATAGAGGTATTCCAAGTTGTTGCACTTAAGGTCAAAGGAGGTTTCATTGAGCAATTAGTTGTATAAAATGTGTTTTATAACAAAACTATTAGGTTTAAACTGACCCGTATGCGCCAAAAAGAGAGAATTTTAACAGGTGCAGGCTCAATTTATAACTATTATTTTATACAGGGTGTCCTAGGACTATGCGATATAAATGGGAAGTACTTTACATATTGGAAATAGGATGTTTTTCTGATTAAAAACATCATTTTATTTCTGACATTTTTTTGATACTGCATTCAAAGATTTTTCTACAATTGTCTGAAAATCGAACTTACAAGATCAGAAAAAAATCACACCCTGTATTTTATACCGCTAATAGAAAGAACAGTTAGTTACAAATATTTTCTGCTAACAAACATAGCGTCTTAAATGATAGGAACAACGTGAAAAGTTGAATTAGAGATTTTAATATCTGAATATAAAATTTTTCGCCATTTGCGATATTCGTCAAATGATATAGTCTGTGATACTCACGAATTACGCAGTTTCGTATTAGTACGATAAAGATTACCTCAAACAACGTCACAAACATCACAAAATTACCAAAAATATTACTGTATTTTTTATCTTAATTACCACGTAAGTAGACCATCTAGTCGTAATCGCTTAGAAGTTCTGCAAAAAGTTTTTATGGCATACTTATAAAGTCTCTTCAAGCTTAAATAAAAATCGAATTAATTTGAACAGTACATGTAAAAGCCCAAAAGAGTTTTGGCTTGAAAAATGTTGTCGGTTTAAAAAATGTGCCAAAAAACGAGTGTAGCAACAAGTGGATACTTTGAAGAATCTTGTGCGGAGATAAAAAAATACCGTTTTTCAATTTAACTTGGATGCGTGGGCGAGACACACTTCATCTTAACAATAAACTGAAGACTCTTGATTGTGAAGTACTGGGTATAGCTTGTGCTATAAAGTTGATAAAAATAACGGTCAATGTTTAAAAGCTGTGGAGCAATTTTGTTTTGCTGAAACTACAGATAATCCGATGTTATAGGTCCGACAAATTTTTAAATTTTCAAAATGGCTACTCATAACATTCGAAGAATAAAGAAAATCATCCATTGAAAAATAGAACATCTTACGAATATTTTTCATCTATTAGATTATAATATTAAACGACTGTCTATAAATTAATCATGCTAAATTATGATGATGTGCATAGTGGTTTTCTGAAAAGAAAGAAAGAAAAACATTTAATGAACACACAATACACGTTTACAAATATACATTTTAAGAAAGACAAAAACAATGCTAACGAACAGTGCAGTGTGCCCATAAAGCCACAACTCAGCATATGCCGCAGATTACTGCAGCGCTGAATTGATCTGTTAACAAAGATGCATCTGATTATTTTTTGTGTTTGTGTATCAATGTGTATTCATATTACACTCCAAAGTAACTAAAAATAAAATAAATAGGCACTATACATTATACTTCTAGTATATAACAACAAAACACTAATTGTTTACTCGTAGTACTTCTATCCAATTGTAAACAAATATAATATTTAAGTCACGTTCGTGTTTGTTAGTAATAACACAACGACAATTCATTTAAAAACGGAAGCACGCCTCGCCATTTTAACTCGAAACTTTATACAGTTTGCAGGGTGCGCACTCCTACAATAATATTGACAATATTTAAAATATGGCAGAGCTTAATGTATTATTTGTACAATAGCACTATAATTGTATTTCAATGTGGTGTTACAAGAAATTTCTTTCTATCTATCTATCTGTCTATCTTAATGTAAAAATAATCAATATTAAAATGTAACTCTTTCCTTGATCTATACATATAGGGATTAGTGAAAAGTGATTCAAATGTTGTTTGAAATTCATCACTTACACTTCGATACTGTCAGTGTGGTATGTCGAAATGTGAGTTCGAGTTCCAGTGATACCGGCAAACGAACGAGAAAGAGGGTAGACAGATTTGTCTGCTCTTAAATGACCTACCCGCAGTTCTTCAGTCTTCCCGTGATCATGGCGCTTGAAACAGTGCCGAAATATCGGGGATCGCTCCATTGAAAATAATCGTGGAAAGAACCCGTTTAGAAATAGTGTAAGTGATGTAGATAACAGCGTGTTTAAAGAAATTTGTTGTTTGAAATTGTAAAAATGTTGGGTGAGGCTAATTAAATATTTTGACAATACACCCCGGACATGTTTTTTTATCCATTACAACTATTGACTTTATTATTGTTAGGGAATGGCGGCGCGGCCAGTAGTCATATCAATAACTCAAGATAAAATTAACGACATTACTACTATTTCATATCCCTTATTACACATTCAAATATAGAGTAATTATGTAAAAATTAGTAGTTTACGAAAGACTTAAATTATGGATGAGTTTTAATTTTTAATTTACAGAAAATAAAAAAATACTAGTTTCATACTGATAATACCACGATATTAATAATTACACAGAAAAACTGCAAGCCAAAAGTATGTTAGTAAAGTCTTTTCTTAAAATAAGTATCAAATAGACATACGATAAACAATAAATTACAACACCACTGGCTTAAAACTGCGAAGGAAAACATCGTGAGGAAACGAAGAAGAATAAGCGTGGAGGAATAAGCCCGATCTCTGTGCTGGGGAGATCTGAGATCTCTGCCTACATGGCAATAAAAAATAAAAAAAAAGATCAGTGCAGAAATGGGTTGTTACACTACAATAATAGGTTATGAAAGACAGGCAAAATATCATCTGGCGCAGACGAAGTTGCATAGAAGCAGCACACAATCATCCTCATTAAATATATTTAACAAGCCAGTACATCTGATGTTTTCTCACGAACAAAGCTTGACGACCCAGTTGTGACGTAGCGGGGTGAGATTCAGGTCAGCTGTAGGAACGCCTTGCGGCCATTGCTCAGTCAGCGAGACTCCTATGTAAATACGATGCAAGAATATAGTACAATCAAAACTATTTTTAAACGAGATTTTTGTTTTGCTGTGTTCCGGTTTTTTGTGTGAGATTATTGTTTTTTAAAGAGCAACCGAAAGAGATTTTTTTCAGTATGTTGTAGTGGGGTATGTGGGAGTCAAGCCGCATTGAACACGCTCATTATTCTAACCTCTGATAAAGCTAGAATGCACGGTGTGGCAACGGGACTTAATTCAAATTTGTATTTTTTAATAGCTAGGAGTAGAAAAATGTACCTTAAAATTAATATGAATGGTGTGAGTGAGTTATTAATTTTTCTGAAGTATATAAGCCTAATTTTCTAAATATAGGTAGATGTTTTTTTATATTATGACTAAAATTACTAAATGATTTCTTAGTTTTGAATACAAACCACTCAGAGGAACCAACGTTAACAAGGAAAATCCAGTACAAAGCATTAGCGTGGGCGACTTGCTTCTTGAAATGAAGTCATGGGGAAGATTCCACAAAATGTATTTAGTTTTGTTAGTTTCTCGAATATGTTCGAAATAGCTAATATTGCATTTATTATATTTATGAATTTGGTCTTTATAACAGTATTCTTGCTTGACTGAATGTCTTTATTTTTACAAGCTTTATGTTAACTGTCACTGGATGTAACTGTGGGTATCTACAGTGGACTTATGGTCAAAGGGAGATCTCCGACCGGGCAAAGTAGTGTATGCCCGGTCAGGCCGAAGCCCGCTGTAGTAGATTGCAGATGTCGTATACAGGGTGTTAAAATCCGATGAAACAATACTTTCACAGCAAATAGTATACTTGATGTAGAAGCCATCCACCAAATCTGGGTTTTCTAGGCATAATATATCATAAGTTATAACTAATCAAAACTACTTCTTAATTTGTGCAGGATCAACCCTACCGTACTGACCTACACCAAAAGCTAAAGACTTAGGCCGGTTAGTCACCTCCTGTATCATAGAACATTGTAATAATACACGGGACAAAGATCACATTCTAAACAGGATACATGCGCCTGTGTGCTTGATAATAGATTTAGCACGCTAGATGTAAGTCAGGGTAGGGTTGTCAAAAATAATACAATTTAATAATTTTTCAACTTTGTATGGGAAAATAAAGTAACTATCTCTGTTTCAAAAGTATGTGTATATGATTTGAAATGTGATATAGATAAAGCCCTGAAAGTATTGTTTCACCGGGCACCAACACCCTGTATATGCGAAGATTCTTGTAAATGTCGTAACCGCGATTCAGGATCTCACGCGCTATTATTGGTCGCCACAGTAACTATGTAGGTTCGGATGGAATTTTGCGAGCTAAATTTGTCAAACTTACCGGTTTCCCATTGCGCTGATATTTTGCACTCAGAGGCATATCGCAATGTAATAAAATGACGCTGATCTTATGATGGATTCGGAAGGTGGCCATAGGAACGACTGTACTAAATAAGATAGATCCGTCATGTTTAGGCTCGTTTTACTTGTATTATATAGTACTCTACTGCTACATTAGGTATATTCAGGATCTTAAAGTCTTGTATTTAAAAATAATAAGAAATAAGATTTCTTCATTATCCCAAAAACAGGAAACTTGCCCTCATAATCTATAGCTACAAGGCACAAATGAAGCATTTTTATCCTACATAAATATTCACCTTAATCAAGCTCCCAATAATTGATTGGGCAATGTTTACTCCTCGTATTTCTGATCAAGACAGTCAGATATGAAAGTGGAAACACAATATTTTCCTTCATTTCGTTGGCTTCCATTATTCCGTTTCATTGTAAATAAGCTGGAGAATAATATGAACTGAAATAGACGTTAGTGTTTTTGGAGATTATTAAGAAAGGTTGTGAGAAATGTACGTTAAGTAGATGGAATATTTTTACAATCATTATGTAGTCATAGAATTATTACATCTGGAATCAACATCATGAACAACAGAATGAAGCCAATTTAAAGTGCATCGCGCGTAACTACACGATATTCTGGCGTTAGTGTACCGATGACACTCAATTCGTTTAACTCACTAATAAAATATTACATACACATAAGTTCTTTAAAATTACACTTCGTTATTTATGATGTTGATTAAAAATATCGTGTTGTTACGCACGTTCGGTGCACTTTAAATTGGCTTCATTCTGTTGTTCATGATATTGATTCCATTCAATTCTATGTATGTAGTAAACACAGCCACTTTCCATCTCTATGTGGGTATGTTTAAATCTTTGAAACTACACATATGATTTTGATACGGGTTTTCAATAGATAGAGTAATTAAGAACGAAGTGAATAAAAGTTATGCATCGATATCACAATGCATCGATATTAAAAAGAAACATATTTATAAACTAACATCGAAAACACTAGGTTAATACATAGATAACCTGAGTAGTGATTTATATTGCATAAACTTCTGTAGTTCCAAATATATGCAAAGATACTACTTACCTACTGCAAAGAGTTTTTCTTTGATTTCGTTTGAGCGAATTTTTTTAACTCATATGCCAACACTGTCGAAGCAATGGACTTAGCCATGACTCGCTAGGTCAAAACAAACTTCGCCTTATGTAATTAATCATAAATAACTTCGAACAATAATAAACATGAAAACATCGCGTCGTGATGTCCACAGGGTATCCTCTTAACTCAAATTTTCCAAGCTAATGAAAAACCCTTTTTCTTTTGATTCGAAGTTAAAGAAAACAAAAGAAATATTCCTTTGAAGAACATAATCAACTTCCGTCGCAGGCAAACCGAGGGTGTCATTTCATGAACCTTGTCAAGTCATAATTTTTGATTGCGAATTATGACTGGTAATTGAATTTAAAAGTTTGACTTTGAGGTTATTTATGAAGCTGAAAAATTAAGTAAGATTTTGAAATTGAATAAAAATGACTGTATATTGAAATTGTTAATTGCATGACGTAAATATCATGAACACACACACACATTTTATTGTTGTGCTAAATTCGATCCTCCATTGAAATTATTGAGCATACTAGGTATGACAAATCCTCAAAATTCTTAGTAGTTCTCAATGTGTTTACTGCCTGTAAATAGCTTTAGATGATCCATTCAGATAGATTTTGTATAGTAATAAGCCAGTAGTCTACTTGATTGTAAGTTCAGTGTTTGCCATGCACGCCATGATCACATATCACAGACCTTTGAAATGAACACCTCTCTAATATACTCTCCGAATCGTTTGATTTATTCCTCATTTTTTTACTTAAATATTCCTAAGCCCTTGAATGATATACGATCATTTGTATCATTAGGCCTCCCACAACACATGACATTCAATTTATGCCCACGAGCTTCAAAAGAACAAAGCAACAGAAAATCTTCAAGCAAGTCTTTGTGTCAAAGAGATCAGAAACACACACAGCTAAGCAATTATGTATGATACAAAAGATACACTGTCAAAGATGAATGAGAGACACTCGTTAAATTTAATGAGACAAAGATCTGTAGAAAATGCGAATGCGTATGGTGCTCGGATAACGGATAATCGTGTTGATAAGACAATTTTTGTAATTTAATTTTATATTTTTATTAGCTGTTTTTAAGCAGTGGTAGAATTTAAATTCAACCCTTCTCCTTAAAGCTTAATGTCAAAATTGATATCTGCAATGTTTCCCAGTTCTATTTTAAAAAATCCGAAGAATGGAGAAAATAATCGTAACCTGCTTTTTTTATTGAAAGCCTTAATCTGTTTCAAGAAAGTGTAGTGTTATAGACAAGAATTGCATCTTTGCAGTGGCAATGGGCAGGACACATTGTGCGCAGAACTGATGGCCGATGGGGCCGAAAAGTTCTAGAGTCGCGGCCACGAACTGGTAGGCGCAGGGTAGGCAGACCTCCCACAAGGTGGACCGATGACCTGGTCAGGACCGCGGGAGGTGGCTGGATGCGGACTGCGCAGGACCAATCGATGTGGCGAGGTTTGGGGGAGGCCTATGTCCAGCAGTGGACGTCTACAGGCTGATGGTGATGATAGACATGGGTAGAAAAAATCACGATAAGGCAATACTAAAAACTCGTTCACACGTAAACCCAGGAAATTCACACCTACTAAGAAACAGAAATTAAAAAAGCAAACATCCAGAGCTCAGTAATGACTTCGCAAAAGAAGATTTAGTACAAATTAAAAAGAAGCAATAAACTCAATACAGTTTGGAGTAAAACTCTTACTGTACTAAAAAAAATTGAAAATTACAGTAAAAGCCTTAATAAGTTATTTGAATAACAAAGCCTATAACATTTTTATATTTCTTAAAATAAAAATGTGAAGTAAAAAATACTCGTTCATTTCATTTCTTTGGGGAAATCATAAGTCGGCTAAATTCAGTGGTCGCTATTACGAGCATGACCTCAGGTAAACCGACCAAGTAATGATTGTGGCCAGAAAATATAATATTCAAACGTTTTTCGTAGTAAATAATTTCTACCTCTAAAATTTGATTTTGGTAGTATTATTTTTGGGATAAAAAAACGAGGCTTAAAGAAAGTCCTTAAAAGGTAGGCCGTAGGTAGCGGCCCCGCAGTGTCCGCTGACATTGCAGAGGTCCATGAGCAACGGTAACCACTTACGATCAGGTGGCCCGTTAGCTCGTCTGCCTACAAGGCAATAAAAAAAAGAATAATTCGTTGTATTTGGTGATAATTTCCGATAGTGTACTATGGAATGTACCTATATACTTTATACCTTGGGTATCAAGACGTCTATACAAGGAGTTAAAAAAATATCTAGTGGGTATCTAGTGGGCTATAAAAAGATAAACTTATTCAGGCACTCGCGGTTTTCTATAATACTTTCATGCATTTTCAACGGGTTCTTACCACGTTATTTAATTAATTGAGTTGTCTCGATATTTCAACGTTGTTGCAAACTAAACACAACAGTCACTAAGGGTTCATGCTCAGAGAGTCTTGTAGATACAGTGAGTGTGGTGTGTCGTGATGTGAGTTCGAGTTCCACTGGTACTACCCAAAAGCGAACGAGTGCGAGGGTAGACAGATTTGTTTGCTCTTAATTCGACCCGCAGTATCCAGTCTTCTCGTGATCATGACGTTTGCAATAACGTTGAAATATCGAGACAACTCAATTAATTAAATATCGTGGTAAGAACCCGTTGAAAATGCATGATAGTATTATAAAAATATAATTAGTATAAAAAAATTTACTGCGATTGTTAACTAGTGCGTCAAGTGCTAAACATAAAATTATACTTCTTAGTTTATTCCAAATATTTTGAAATGAATTGTAGAAAATAACGGTTATTTATACTCATAAAGTCTCGTCCTCGATATGAGAAATGTTCTAATACAATATTTTATCTATTTTTCCGCAGTCGCGCACAAAACAATTTTAAGTTAAAATCGCTACTGCACTATAAAAGCACATAAAATGAATGGATATCTTATGGCGTGTTCCGCTGATTTAGAAGAGAATATCGTTTAGTTAAAATTTATTATTTTCATGCACAATAATTTTATAAAATGTTTTACTCCAAAGTTTTGGAATGTACAGAATTTATATTTTATCTCGGATTGCATCACTTCTGATTAAAACTTTATGACAAAAGATGAATTTATGAAAGGCTTGAGGAGGGTCCTTAAAGTTAGGTCGTAGGTAGCGACCCCTCAATGTCCCCTGACATTGCAGAGGTTCATGAGCAACGGTAACCACTTACGATCAGGTGGCCCGTTGACTCGTCTGCCTACAGGGCAATAAAAAAAAATAGAATTCTGTAATATTTAAGTTTATTTTGCAATATATAGCTTCAACCTAATAGTTTAAAGCGTCCACTGGCAATGCAAATTTACTAGTAAAAAGTTTCAATATGATTTACAAAGTCAAACAGTAACATAAATAAAGTTCTTAAAAACAAAATCCACTTAAAAAATTTTAAAACTTTCTAAAAATCATTATCAACATAAAACGTATTTATGAAACTTTCAAAAAAACTGAAAATGGAAGGCGGCATAATCTCTGAAACTCCGTCTCATCTCAGTAATCAGTTTTGACGAGGAAAAGGCTTAAAGCTCAGCGCAAGATGTTAAAAAGATTTCAATGTCAGGTCAGATTTAAAAGAGAGCGCCTCCGGAATATGACGGATGGAAAAGCTTAAGGAAGTGAAAGGTGACATAACAAAAACCACTTCTAAAAACATCTATTATTTATTTTTTGATAGAAGAAAAGTGTTTTATTGAAATATACAGGGTGATTTTTTAAAGAAGGTACATATTGCATAAGGGTGATGAATACTCTGTTGTAAAACGGAATATTACAAAAAATAGGTAAAATTACATTTTTTTTTTGTTGGAGGAAATCACCGGATCACCGCGGGGCGGGCGGAAATCACCGTGGGGCGGGCGGGGTGGGAGTTTAACCGCACTAAAACCTCCAACCGCTCACACTCAGCGTCCGAACCCCGGCTGAGGTCAGAACCCAGCACGGGGTTTGAAGGGACGCGACGCGTTACGCACTCGGCACTCTTTTCCGTCGCTCTGAGAATACCTCTCATCAATATTCAGTTCGACCAAAAATTCTAAGAATCAATTCTGAAACGATGAGTGATCACCGTCCGAATTAATCCCGGGAGATCACGGCCGCTTCATTATAACTTTATGTTTCTTCAATAGCGACCCTTTCGTGACCTTCACTCCTTAACAATCTGACCTCAATCGCTTGACTATTAATCATCATAATCTTGAATTTTTCAACTGGAAATGTGTTTTAACAAAAAACTTTGCTGGGATATGAAAATCAATTTTAAAGTCGATAGTATTTTTTATCATGAACTAGCTGGCCCACACAACTTCGTCTGCGTCACATAAGGAAATTTCCTCACCGTTTAAACCTTCCCTGGACTTCTACGAATATTTCAACATTAAAATAAGCCAAATCGGTTCAGTAGTTCTCGAGTTTTAGCGAGACTAACGAACAGCAATTCATTTTTATATATAAGAGAAGAAGAAGATTATTCGTAGACGTCTGCTCATAGTCTGTTTGTATCAACTAGTTCTTGAACTTAATTAGAGGATGGCTTCATATTATTTTTATTGCCATGTATAAGGTGAGCTAACATACCACCTTGTCGCAATAGGTTACCGTCGCTCATGGATCTCTCCAATGTATTACTACTTGTCGGTAAAGTTCTGTTCTGTTATACACAATAAGAAAACGTAAGGAAAATAATTCAAAACTGAAAAAATCACGTAAATACTTCATGTATGATTGTGATGATTATATTCAATATAATAATAAGCCTTTAATCTGAACTAGTAACAAATACACAATTTACACATAAGAGATAATAAAACAAACATTACTAATAAAAGAACCTAACTTTAAAATTAAATATCTTGATTTCATTACCCTTAAAGTATATCCCTAAGTTCAGAGTGCCTCTTGGCATAGGCCTCCAATGTCTTCCACTGCTACCGGCCCCCCCCCATATTCAATACAAACTGATAATAAATAAACCTAAATATAAGTAACACGAATTCATTAATGAACAACAACAAGCTTAATATAAAAAAAAACAATTAATTTCAATACTTAAAGTGCTAACAAACAAATTCGGCGAAACAGTATGAGGTACTTTACATTTTAAGCGAAGGTCGTCAGTACTAAACACTTATTGTATGCCAATAAACGATTTTACTTCGCAAAGGTCTTTGTACAGAATAATTGCTACACAAAAGTAATTTCAAACGAGGCTTGAAGAAAGTCTTTGAAGGTAGGCCGTAGGTAGCGTGACCCGTTAGCTCGGCTGCCTTCGAGGCAATAAGAAAAAAAATCTTAAGTAGGTACCTCATTTTACTACTACATTTTGTAACTGTACTAGTGGTAAGTAGTAGAGTTTTAGTATCTTAAAATCTTTAAAATCTTGTGCTAAAAATAGGATGTTTTTTAATTATATTTTGACACTAACTTCGCATTATTTAATACGATTTGATGTTTTTCACGTCGTCATTTGATGTCGTCACGATATTTTTTTCGTACTTTTGTTTAATTTTGGGAAACATAGTACAAGTTATTTCATCAATTCTGAATAATATTTTAATATTTTTTACTGCATAGAAAAAGAAGAGAAAATGGACAATTACAAAGATAACAAATTCTTTTGTTCAAAATTTAAAATTACAGAATTAATCACGATACAATAATATTTTTTAATTAGTAATGTCACGTTTTGAGATTGGCTCGCCAACTTCCAACTTTCACATTCGGCGGTCGAGGTCATTTATTTTATACGAGAGTTGGACGTTGGCGAGCCTATATGCAAAAGCAGCATAAACAGTGTGTGATAAGTCACAATTCTATTTTCTCAGCACGATTTCGAGATTTACTTTTGTTCAGACATTATTTTGTGATCTCTACGTCATAAATCATTGACAATCGTAGAAAGGTAAAATGGGACTGTATTGCTGACGGTTCATTGGTATTCATGTCTTCTAAGAACTGGTAGGTACCTGTTACCATTAGTAACAGTAATGTATACAGGGTGATTTTTTAACATTGATACATATTGAACGTCATGTACGACCAGCAACCAAAATTGTATAAAGCCATAGTAAACTTAAAAGTATCTAAAATTCTTGCAAAACGAATGTTGCTCGACAGCTGCTGTATGTGGCGGATGTTGTAAGTCAACACTCTGTTTCCCGAAATTATTTTTGTTTCGGATACTTTTGTAAAGTTTTTAGCTGAATTTTGCTTTAGTTTTTTTGCCATTTTTTTTTTAATATTTATTATTAGAAAAGAGGTCCTTCGATATGTACCAGTCATTAAAAAATCACCCTGTATAATGATCGATGACGTATTTTATAATATATACAGGGTGGATCTGTAACTTTGGACAATCCGACGTGGGGTGAATGACCTGTTGAAATAAAACTTAGAACCACTCTTATTTTGGGGATAGGATAAAAAAAAATCATCATAGTATGGAAGTCCGCAACGATAGTCGTACGTTTTCCATGCAATGTCAGAAAAAAAATTTAACCGATCCAAAAAATAAAAATGGTGCTATGTTGTATTTCGACAGGTCATTCACCCCACGTCAGATTATCCAAAGTTACAGATCCACCCTGTATTTACTTCAGCATAAATTTTATCTCCAAATAAGATATATTTTTTAAATCCCATCGGAAACATTATCTGAATGATGTGTTTTTAATTAATTGATTAGACGTGAAACACATTTTCCAAATGATATAATCATTCATCTTCTTTTAAATTTATTATTGAGTTCAGGTTTCAATATAAATTATTCTTCACAAAATATCTAACTTTTAAAGCGCTTGAGACAAATAGAATAAGCGACGAATCTCTTTCGATATTGGTAATTAACAAAGATATTGGAATCCATACAAATATTATAAATGCGAAAATAACTCTGTCTGTCTGTTACGCTTTCCCGCTTAAACCTTTCAACCGATTTTGATGAAATTTGGCAGAGACAATCTTCAGACCATGAGAAAGAATATAGGCCATGCCTTTCAATTGAAAGTGACGCAGACGAATTTGCCCGCTAGTATTCCAATAAAATTCCTCGGAGTATTTCCAGTAAAAATACAAAATACCTTCACACACCGTGAAGAATAGACTTCTGTCTACAATGTTTCCCTAGTACTATGACTTCTTTTTACTATGAACACTAAGCGGTTTATGTAAAATTCCGTATTATAGTAAGCAATATGTGACGACCTCTAATCGGCATTACAGAGAGTCATTAACTTCGATAACCATTCACCATCCCGTAAAACGAAATCTCAAAAAAATATTTTCATCTATTTTCAACGGGTTCTTACCACGATATTTAATTAATTGAGTTATCTCGATATTTCAACGTTGTTGCAAACGTCATGATCACGAGAAGACTGGATACTGCGTGTCGATTTAAGAGCATCAAATCTGTCTACCCTCTTTCTCGTTCGTTTTTGGGTAGTATCACTGGAACTCGAACTCTCATCACGACACACCACACTCACTGTATCTACAAGACTCTCTGAGCATGAACCCTTAGTGGATTCCACATACTCGATAATCTAAAGCCGTCACCCCTGTTAAAAGTGCTATGTCTTGAAATCTCGATAGCTTTTTTAACCATCCTTGGTATCGTATTGGTATCGGGGTAAGAACCCGTTGAAAATGCATGAAAGTATTATAGAAAACCGCGAGTGCCTGAATAAGTTTATCAAAAAAATATTTTCACAAAAACCAAACAAATACCGAAACTGTTAATCTCAAATAATCCACAACCCAATTATTCTTACAATATATTATTTGGAACAACAATAAATTGACCACGAAAAAAAGGCGAAAGTAATGTAAGAGTTCACCAGTTCCGAGCCCTAAATAACGAAATAAATAACAGAAGTTTAATCTCGAGTGTATTGTTAGTAAACTAACTCGAAACTTAGAACAATACGAAATTCCCATAGCGACTATTCTCACTGACAAAGAAAAAAATATTATTAAGAAATGTCTACTTTTTCCCAAATTTAATTATTTTTGTTCTTAATGTTGAATCAATAATATTACACACAGTTACTGTACTTTTATACACTTGACTGAAAAGACTGACTTAATTTTTATAACAAATAAAACTATCAGAAATAATGGTTACTAATAAATAATTAAAACAATTATCAAAACCGATTCACTCAGATAAAAGCTGTGTGGTAATAATTACAAATCATAAAATTCATCATCACTTCAAATGTTATCTTTTTGGGATTACATGACAATAATATAAGTGTTTTGTATCGTTTAATATTAATTTTATCATTCAATGATTTACTTTTCATACGACATGTTTTTTAATTATAAATTATTATTCTTTTTTGTACTTAGTGTAACTTTAAATTCCGATGTTATTATCTATTAGCATGCTGTTTGGACCTATTATTTAAGTGACATTTACTCATGTGTACTTTGATTGCTTCTTTATTTGTATGTGTTTTGGTGTTACTTTGTTGGTACAACTCAATAAATAAATAAAATAAAAATAAGATATCTTGTTAAAATTTCAATGCGGTATCGCTAAATATCATCATCATCATCAGCCTATTGACGTCCACTGCTGGACATAGGCCTCCCTTAAACCTCGCCACATCGACCGGTCCTGCGCCATCTGCATCCAGTGACCTCCCGCGATCTTGACCAGATCGTCGGTCCATCTTGTGGGGGGTCTACCAACATTGCGCCTACCGGTTCGTGGCCGCCACTCCAGAACTTTTCGGACCCATCGGCCATCCATTCGCTAAATATAGTATACCGATATACCGAGTCATAGTGGATGAAATATAATATTATTACATACTATTACCTACTCACTAAAACCAGTCGAAGCGAGACCTAAACGACCTAGGGAAAACCTAAAATCAATTTAGGTTTTCCCTAGGTCGTAAAATTTTTATCCCAAAAGATTTATATTCTTGACCTTACTGTAAATCAATTACATTAGAAAAAACCTTTAAATTTCGCCGCCCGCCGTATCACTTTCGTAGTACTTTCGTAGCACTTTCGTAGCGGCAGTTTGTAGTCGGCCGCTACGGAGAGCGCTACGCTGCTCGTCGCTACGATAGTGTTCGGAACACGAAAATCATTTTACTAACTTTATTCCAAAATAAGTTGATGTGATTTTAAGTTGCTAGTGTATTGTTAAAGTCATTTTAAAGATACTTTATAAACTGATTTATAGATAAAGTTTTATTGGGTTGTTAGTTTTTTTTTTAATTAAGACTTTAGAATCATGAAGCAAAGAAAACACAAAAGAAAATAATTTATGTAAGTACTGTATTAATGTTCTAAGTAGAAAAATTTATACGATTTACTGAATGGATTCCAGTTTTTATTTAACAATTTTATTTTATTAGACATCTAGTAGTATTTTTAAAAAAATTAACGTGCATTTATTTATGAAACTATTATGATTTTTTTTTGTCATTTTTGAAGTTTCTGTATAATTTACTACAATCAATAATTGTTATTCGTTATATTTTTAATCGTTGTAAGTTTTACATTAAAATGTAGTATCGTATTCAATTTTGTTTTTAAAGGCATTTTTATTAACAAAAATAATATGAAAAATAACGCAATAATAATCTAATAGGAAAAAACAAAAGGGAAACAAAGCATGAAAACAGTTTAGCTACGTGAAAGATAACGTGAATGATAACTTTAACTAATCTTTAAATTTATTTAAAATGCCTCTCTCAAAGAAAGGACTCTAAAAAGTTATTTAAGTTAATATTTCTGAAACAAAACCTTGTTAATTATAATAATTGAGCATCTGTCAGTTCGAATGAGAATAAAGTTATTTAAGCTTAATAAGCATTGAAAGATTTTCGAAAATATCTTACCTGTACGTTTTAAATATAATATAATATCTCATAAATATAATAATATCTCATATCCGCGAATCAAACCTACAACATTTTTAGGTTTCACTCTGTAAAAACGCCGCAGGATACCTAGGTTACCTACAAAAATATATTTATAACTATCCGTTGCTAGGTATCCTATGCTTTTGAGATTTAGAAAAAGAGAAAAAAATACGATCAAACTAAAAAAAACCAGATGTCCTTGTGGTTTCCTTAACCAGAACATTTAAAATGAACAATAAATCTTTTCACATTTCTTGCTGTAAATGCCTGAATTTTGTCAAAAATGTAATATTATTTACGACTATTGCTGTTATAGAACAAAAAATATATTAGTGAGAGAACCTATTGTAATCTAAAAAAAAATGTATATTCAACTTATACACCACTTGTTAAAACGGTAAAGAAAAATATCGTGGGGATACCTATATAGGGTGATTTTTTAGAGAGGGTACATATTGCAGGAGGGTGATGAGTACTCTGTTCTAATACGGAATATTACAAAAAATAGGTAAAATTACATTTTTTTTTTAAATCTAATATCGACAAAACTACCTTAAATATAAACAATTTCGGCTTAAAGAGTGTTGACTAATGACCTCTAGTGATCTCGCGCACCCCAGACCTCCGCCACACCCATCAGCTGTCGAAAAACCATCATTTTGCAAGAATTTTAGATATTTTTAAGTTGCGATTACTAAGGCATTAAGCCATATTCTTTGGTAATAATATTTTTACTGGTCGTATATAACCATCAGCTACCACGATCTTCAATATGTACCCTCATTATGAAATCACCCTGTATATTCGGGAACGATATACAATTCTACGAAAATTTTAGAAGTCCCCAACCCAAACTAGATAAGGCGCAGTTTACTTTGCCTGAGCTTTCCACTGAGGATACCTAAACACAGCAGCCAGAAGTAGATACAGTTACAGTATAGTGCAATGTGTCTATGTAATTTCCATTTCTTCTTACCTAGTTAATTTGTTCATAAGAACCAATAAATAAGTAAAAAATAACTACAAATATTTTCTCATATAATAAAGTACGCCAATATCAAACATAGAACGTAATTTATCAGATATATTCGAAATTACTATCAACATATTAAATTTACGATCAAATGAAATCTAACGTTTAATCGACTATCATGAGTTTTATTGCAAAAAACAGTCTATTAAAATACATGCCTTTTTTATTACTGGCTCATACAAAAACCGACAAAAGCCCGTGATTTACGATTATTACAATATCTCGGTACAACGTTGAAAACAATAAACATATTATGTATGGTAAGACAAATTGTTCGGACGAATTTATTAAGTAATCCTTTTTCGGTTCATTTTTTATGAAGCTGCTTTGTTTAGGAGTTGAGTTATCGCTGTGAATGCGAGGCCATGTTTCATTACTCTTTAATGGCTGTCGTGTAAACTAAATGTATCCTTGATGTTTGGAATGTCATCTATTTAAGTTATCGTCGTGTCTCTGTTGGATTTATAGTAGAAATATGGGTGTACTTTTAGCAATTTATCTGGTAGTATTATTGCTCTAAGACAACATCGGATGACCTCAGTGAAAACCGATGAAATCAGTGTCATAGAATACATCATTACTGTCACGATCGCTTTGCCAAGAGTGAGCGACTAAGAAGAAGGATTATCTAATATATAAAATTCTCGTGTCACGGTGTTCGAACTTGAACTCCTCCGAAACGGCTTGACCGATTTTGTTGAAATTTTTTGTGCTTATCCGGTATCTATGAGAATCGGCCAACATCTATTTTTCATCCCCCTAAATGTTAGGGGTAGTCCACCCCTAATTTTTTTTTTATTTTTTCGACGCAGACGAAGTTGCGTGGGGCAGCTAGTTGCTCTATAATCATTGCCAGGTCTTAACAAAACTGCAAAGGAATCCTGTCATACTAAAAAGTTAACTGACAAAACAATGGTAGCGGTAAACATGTCGATCTTGTTATTACAAACTCTATTTATTTAAAATGGTCGTTTCTGTTCATACATGATATGACGACCGCTATGACTTGTTTTTCTTTAAACGAGGCTTAAGGACGGTTCTTAAAGTTAGGTCGTAGGTGGCGGCTTTCAGTGTCCTCCTGCTATTGCAGAAGTCAATGAGCGACCGTATCCGCTTACTATTAGATGTCCCGTTGGCCGGTCTGCCCACACAGCATTAAACTAATTAAATTCTAATTATTCTAATAACCTGTACTAACCCATTAATACCCACTGTTGGGCTCAGGTCTCTTCAGAAGAGGGATTAGGCATAGTCCACCACGCTTGTTCAGTGTGGATTGGGGACTTCACATATCTTCAAAGGATTTTTAGAATCCTTTTCCGACATGCAGGTTTCCTCACGATGTTTTCCTTCGCCGTTTTTAGCCAGTGGTGTTTTATTTATTTTTATTTATTTATTTATTTAAATTTATTTGTCGTGAAAAATTGCACATAAATCTTTTTCACATTTAGATCCCCTCTTCTGAAGAGACCTGAGCCCAACAGTGGGCAGTAATGGGTTGGTACAGGTACAGGTACAGGTATTCTAATAAATTGTTCTAACGCAACTCGTTTAACGTAACATAATGATACTTACACTCCTATCTTCTGAATTAGACTAACAAGTAATATAAAACTAACTTGATCTCAATCCATAAACTTCCAAAAACAAGATCTAGTCTTTCCAATTTCCGTTCTATTTTCTAGGTTTACGAGTGGCATCTGTTTTCTTAGGACAAAGATGATAGACTGACCTAGGTTTGATGTACATGTTTATAAAAACTGCTTATATTCTCGCTGGAAACGGGGTCGGCGCAAACGTTGCGCGGAAATTACTTGTCGTGTTATATCTTGTTAGTTTTTTGATAGTAGAGGCTGCTTGATAGCTTTCTCAATTACTCTGAGGAGTATTACTTGTTACTATATTTTTATATGCCTTTTTACTTGACTTGTTTTGCACATCGAAGCCGCTGTTAATACATAAATTTATTGACAAAGTTGGCCATTTACTGTCAAGCCCTAACAGCATTCTGAGAGTATTCGCAGAGAGGTTTGACTGTCGGTATATGAATTATTGTGATAGGATTCATATACTGACAAACAAACAACTGATATGACCCTCTTTAACTAATAATATTTGTTAGCATAATAAATGCAATTTAATTTAATTTAATGAAATTTTGTAATTGCCTAATAATGTGATCTCTAATTGATTGAAATAAACAAATAAAAAATAAAAAATCTCGATAATGATGTGGTTTATCAGGTTATTTATAAAAACTAATCACAAACCTAAACATTTGCGGGTATAGATACCTTCCTTATTAAGAGGCTTCTATTGGGAAACAAAAAACCTTAATTTACCTTCTCGTTACTCAAAACACAAATTATAATAGATTCTCTCCATCAATCTTCGACGTAATTTGATTTGGAAACTTTGAAGTATTTGCTCTAGTGATAATCGAAATTTCATTTGATATCTATGATCTTAACTTTTCGAGTTGAGAACAAAACTATTCGAAACTTTTAGTTCTGTCAATCGGAATAGCGAGACCGCTGATTGAGTCAATCTAGTGAGATGAGATAAAGGCAGATTGAAAAGTTTTGGTATGAAGATTCAGAGATGTTTTTTCTGTTCTAGACTATGGAAAAATGTATTCGTTATTCGATTTCTAGTCCTTCTGCTAGATTCTGAAGTTGACTGTATTTGATAAGGCGTAATTGACTTTATTATTTCTAAATTTACTGTAACTCAGACTCAGAAGAGAGATTAGGCATAGGTAGTCCACAACGTTTGCCCAATGCAAATTGGGGGCTTCATATTACTATGAAGGATTTTTGAATGAATAATTTTCCAATATGCAGATGTTATCTTCACGTTTCTAGCCAGTGATGTTGTGAAAAATTGCACATAATTTTTTTTCAAGATTGTTGCCGAGAGCAAAGTTTTGAGAAGCTACATCTCTGATCGTAGGAACTAGGAGTAGTTACTATGGTTACTAATGTCAACGATGTAGAAAGTATTATGTTCAAGGAAAATGTAAAAACGTAATAAATTATATAGTCTAACAAAGATTTAGAGGTAAAAGCCGGTTTTGAGCTCGCGACCTCCCGTACGGAAGGCAAGTGCTTCAACCACTCGACCACAATAACATTTCTATACTTACCTCAATTGTGTAACTATTTTAACAATTTGTAGAGGGATTATTTATGATAGCGTAATGTAAGTTTGTTTTACCTACGATGTTAAAACCTCTGATTAACACAAAATTCTGGACCGAAATTACACATTCTAAGAATAAACTTATTCAGACACTCGCGGTTTTCTATAATACTTTCATGCATTTTCAACGGGTTCTTACCACGATATTTAATTAATTGAGTTGTCTCGATATTTCAAGGTTGTTGCAAACGTCATGATCGCGAGAAGACTGGATACTGCGGGTTGATTGCATTTTTGTTCTTACGTGTAATAATGTACTGGGTTTTTAATATATATTACACAGTCTCTGTGATGTTTTGGAATAATTATCGTTAAGTGTAACTGTTTGAAGCCGCGTATTTGATCATTTTACGCTTTCCAAGAAGTGGTTTTAATTTGTAATTGTTATTTTATTTAAAGAAGAATAATATTTACAGACGTTAACGACGGGTTGAATTTTGATTACACTATATGTACTAGTATAAAGAGGGAATGTCGTGATAGCATTCACTGATTTTTTTGGAACGAAGTTCCTTATCGCGCGTTATCGAAAGGGGGCTAGACGGAAATTCTTATGAAAAAGTTGTCACGACACTTTTTTTGTTTTAGATGATTATCGCTAGATGGCGCTGTAATTAAAATCTTTTAAAACAATTCCTTATTTTGTTTTTTATGATTAATGCTAGATGGCGCTGTGATCAAAATATTTTATTTTATTTAAAATATTTTAGTTTAAACTAACTAATTACTATAACTTAAAAAAAAATATTACAATTCCCTCACTAATTAATCGAATCGTTCCATTCGGGTGTCCCTTTTACACCTCTCAAGTTTTTTTTTTACTGTATGTGACGCAGACGATGTTGCACTGACAGTTGATGAGTTATATGTTTATTTAATTAATGTTTGTGATACTATGTAAAATTTTAACTACAAAATTCTTTATCTTTTTAATTATTAACATCTACCGAAGAGCAGAAAATGGATTATTTAAGGAACATTATCTAAATCTATTTTTTATTGAAGTGCACAATTTTGTCTGTGATTTTCTAAAAACAATTCAAACAAAATATTAAATAACCTTAACTTCTGAAGTACACTTATGTGAAGGTTTAGTATCTCTTCGAAATATCTCCAAATAAAATAAAAGTACCAAAGTAAAACTCCAACATCAAAGAAAGTTAATTTATTCAAAGGCACGATATTACATTTCTATTGTCTAACTTAAATTCTCAAAGATTCTTTTTATATGTTAATCTCTTACATTTTTTTCAAGAGGTTAAACTCTAAAAATGATGCGAATACTTGTGAAATATATCTGTAAAATTTTGTGAAACTACAATGAAATAAAATTCAGTTTTTCATTAATTTACTTATCGTTATTTTCATGCATTTTCAACGGGTTCTTACCACGATATTTAATTAATTGAGTTGTCTCGATATTTCAACGTTGTTGCAAACGTCATGATCACGAGAAGACTAGATACTGCGGGTCGATTTAAGAGATGTCGCCTCGTCTGGAAATGAGCTTTTCCGGAAACATTTCTTTGACCACCGGCAGGGACTCGTTGGATGTGTGACACTTGTGCTAAGGCAATTAATAATTAAATATTTTAGCCGACGATCACTCCATAACTGAAGAGACTCTCACTAAGAAGACCTAGTACTTTGCATCCATTAATATTGGTTGCTTTTTAGGAACTCGGTCCGATGTACCTCATAGATGTCATAGAGGGCGGCGCGACGGGAAAGAGTGGGCGTAATGCGTCGCGCCGTCCCTCATAACCCCGTGCTGGGTTCTGGCCTCAGCCGGGGTTCGGACGCTGAGTGTGAGCGGTTGGAGGTTTTAGTGCGGTTCAATTCCCACAAAACCGGACGGATCCGGTGATTTCCTCCAACTAAAAAAAAAAAAACACATAGATGTCATAATGTGTCCATTTTTTTATAGATGGAAATCGCCGGAATAACACCCGAACCACCCGACCCGCGGTTAGGTATGTGGGAATAGTAGGACTTACGAACGAATCTACCACTTACATATTTTTTTTATACCTACCACATTATAACTCTAGACAAATCGCTCCCATTATCAAATTGTCATACAGATGATTGATCGATCAATATCCCGGAATCATTCCCGGAAAAAACATCCAGGAATTTTGTAGACCACGATACATTACGGATCCTATTCTGAGGCGTCCCTACATTTGTCTTAGTCCGAGGTACAACCAGCAATTTCGAATGTCAATATTTAACAGGCTGCGACCCACGGTTTGATTTACGACCGGTAACTAGGCATAGAGTAGTTTTGTTTGGCGGGATTGAGGCTGTTAAGATTTTTAGTAGAAAAGTAGCTGTTGCCCATGACGTCTTTTATATTATACCTTCGACGATTATGCCTTTTTCCCGGCAATTATTCGATTTTTTCTTGGCGTAAAAACCATCTTTGGACTTCAACGAACATCATGTACGGGCTATTATCTTAAAAACTTGTTAAATTTAGGTACAATCTTATCAAGTCTTTTAATCTCTTAGTGTGTAACTTCGTCGTTTTACCATGCACAACATTCTACTGGTTTAGATCTCATTTGAAGTTCGGATGCTGAGTTTGAACTATAGAAGGTATAAGTGCGGTTTAACTCATATTTCTCAATATTGGTATTGAGTTATAATGGTTAAAATCCGATGATTTCTATTAGAAAATCATGTATTTAGTCTAAAAAATAGTACTCAATGTGATGTTGGTGAAAATAACATTATTCACATCATCTTTTTCTATTATGACACGTTTCTAAACACTCGGGAGTGAGCCTTTGAACTAACCGAACCAATCATTGAGAAGTTCAGAGGTGGGATTTAATAAGCTTTGAGAATTGCGCTTTCAATATCTTAATGGAAAGTTTTAGCTTGGATGAACTCATGTTGTCAGAAGTTTTTTGTTGCTTTGAAGTACTCGCTTTTTCCTAAGATGTTTTTTTTGAAAGACTGTTTGTTAAGGTCCACCTGATGGAAAGTGATTGCTGTTGCTACTGAACGTCTGCAATGCCACGGAATTGGGAATCGCCTACTTATACAAAACTTTTCAGGGTATTACTATATTATTTTTTCAACAAGATGATATTGAAATTTATACTTTACTAGCTGCCCCGCGCAACATCGTCTGCGTCGAAAAAAAAAAAATTAGGCGTGGACTACTCCTAACATTTAGGGGGATGAAAAATGTATGTTGGCCGATTCTCATAGATACCGGATAAACACAAAAAAAATCATCAAAATCGGTCTAGCCGTTTCGGAGGAGTATGGCAACGAAAACTGTGACACGAGAATTTTATATTTTAAAATTTTCTACTACACTACACTATTACTATATATATTTTTGTGCATCTACATTATTGATGATAATGCATAATCCTGCACCCTCAGATAGGCAGCTCTTAACATAAAATTTTATGAAAATAGATTCCGTCGTTTTTGAAGTACGTAACTTTTAAAGCAAATATAAAGTTTCATGCTCAGTTTAAGAGATTATATGAGTTTTGACATGCAGCTACCATCATTGAGAGTAAAAAAAATAACCAAGCTCTTTCAAAAAATAATCGCGAAATATGAAAATCAACATTATTGTTCTACGATATATTATTTTCGGTACGAATTTTGATTGATCGGTTCAATTTCGGCATTGTATCCAAACACTGCATCCCACGCGATCCCGGCTAAATTGACGACTTAAGCACAGAATAATTATACAGAAATAATTATTTGTATCTTGATTGTGAATTTAATATGAACTTTGATTCTGATGTCAACAAAGCTTTTGTCCACAATTTCCCCAAAATTGTAGAGATACATGTGTGATGGATCAGATGGTCTGTTAGCTTCGTGTGCCTACATGGCAAAAAAACATTTGACAATCGCTTTGTTTTCGTTGCAAGTGAGGAGAAATGTGTGTCAGTGAAAAAAAGTTGTGAGTTTTGAATTTCTTATCTACATTACATACATAAATAAACGGGTTCCTACCACGGCTGCTATTAAATGATCTCGATATTTGTTTATTGGTTGACTGGTAGAGAATAAATAAAAAATACTTGAGAGGTGTCATGGGACACCAGAATAGAACGAAGTTCCTTTCGATTAAAAGATATCTTATATTTTTTTTCCTAACGGAACGAGCGATAAGGAACGTGTTTTAAAAGATTTTGATCACAGCGCCATCTAGCGATAATCATCTAAAACAAAAAAAGTGTCGTGACAACTTTTCGTAAGATTTTTTCCGGCTAGCCCCCTTTCACAACGTGCGATAAGGAACTTCGTTCCAATAAATGTTTCTACACTGCTGCAAGCACCATGATCATGCTGTTAAGTAATCTACCCACAGTACTGTCTTTCCATAATCATGGCATTTAAGATATGTGTAAGTTTGAGATAGCCTCCATTTATATTATTCTAAAATAGTACATATTTTTGATGTTTTAATTAATGTACAATAAAGCACATTTTCTCTAAACCTATCCAGACACTCGCGGTTTTCTATAATACTTTCATGCATTTTCAAACGGTTCTTACCACGAAAAAGAGGGTAGACAGATTTGTTTGCTCTTAAATCGACCCGCAGTATCCAGTCTTCTCGTTATCATGACGTTTGCAACAACGTCGAAATATTGAGACAACTCAATTAATTAAGTATCGTGGTAAGAACCCGTTGAAAATGCATGAAAGTATCATATTTTCTCTTTCTCTCTCTCTCTCTATCCTCCCTCTCACTCGCTCTCTTAGTCAATAGAGATTAGTTTGACGATTAACTTCTGTATTATTATTATGTTGTGATTCAAGGTTGAGAGGCAAGGGTGGTTACACCGTGATCGTGCCTTCCGAAAATCCTTAAGGATTCAATTTAATAGTAGTAATTTACTTCGTTTTTTGTGGAATTCTAATTCGATTGGTATGGAAAGTTTTTAGGAGATCATGTCGAAGAATTAATGATTTTATTATTTCAAGCATCTCTTACTTTTACTTTCTATCAGTTAAATTGTAAAGAATGTTTTTCGAATCTGATCTACATTTTTTTGTATCTCATATTTCATCATCATCATCATCATCATCAGCCCACACTTGTCCACTGCTGGACATAGGCCTCTCTCAAAATACGCCACTGATCTTCTGTTCCTCTCATCCAGTTTTTACCGGCCACCTTTCTTAGGTCATCGTTCCATCTAGCAGGGGGGCGCCCAACAGTACGTTTACCACATCGCGGTCTCCACTCTAGAACCAGTCTACTCCATCGGGCATCAGTTCTTCGACATATGTCTCATATTATCTCATATTTAATTTACAATAATGAGAAAAATAATAATCCTCTCATAATCTATATTTTGATAATAATCTGATTAGAAGTCCGTTCGAAAAGTAGAAATCGGTAGCCAATTTTTTTTTTCAATTTTACTTATTCCTCTTCTGAAGTTCTCTGCCACAAATTGAAATTAATGATATAATTTAAAAAAAGAATCATAACCTTATCACTATATTATATCTTAAAGTTTAAATAAACTATTTGCTGGATATGTGGAATATGTGAACGTAAGTGGAGCCATCAATCTTGTATTTTCGAAGGCAGAGGAAATTAGTCCAAGTCTTGCACAAGCTCTGAACGCTGGAGGCTATATGTGGGAAATAATAAGATACAAGATGAAAGCGATTCTGTTTTACACTTATTTGTAAGAAAGATATATTGAGCTGTTAATATTTTACAGGCATAAGATTATAAACATACTAGCTATTACTTAAAAAAGTATATTCAATTCAATTCAAAAGCCTTTATTTCCAACCTTAACATTAACAAATAAAACTTACAACTAACTTATCCTAACTTGCATCGGATGTGCCCGCTGCTGTGGTCGGTGTGTCCTGTGACACGTAGGCCTCTTCCAGACTCTTCCATTTCTCTCTGTCCCTCGCTTCTCTGGTCCGTGTTTTGCCTGCTATCTTCTTGACGTCATCAACCCATCGTTTGAACTGTCTCCCTCTACTTCTTTTGCTGTCTCGTGTACTTAAAAAAGTATAAGTTAGTTGTAAATAAGGTATATTCTAAGAGCCCGTGTACCCCAGATCTTCGTCATTTTAACAAAACTAAAAGTTTCTATTACCTCTATTGTTGCTCTTAATAAGTTGACCCATAGTCTCGTCTGCTTACATAGGCATAAAAAATGCTGTTTTAAATGTATGAGAAATACTTAAACGTTTTAAATAACTGAGTAAGAAGTAATAAATATTTACATCTACTACTAAAGGTAGGTAAAACTAATGGACCTATTTAACACAAAATAAACTTTATTTGCATCGCCTTAAGTTTCAATCTTGCACCTGAAAAAAATGTAGTCACCACTTAAATGGCAATTCACAGAAGTATTGCCTGGCGGGGACGTGTGAGTTTGTGTTATTTGTGTTCGAATATAAAATGATTTTGTCACTACTGCGATTAAACTTTTGCTTGCAATATATGTTAGATAAAAACGGTATTTAGTTTAATAATAATGTATGTTTAGTTTAATAATATTATAAATGCGAAAGATATTCTGTCTGTTACGCTTTTCCACTTAAGCCTCTCAACCGATTTTGATGAAATTTGTCACAGACAATCTTTAGACCTTGAGAAAGAACATAGGCTACCTTTTCATTGAAAGTGACGCAGACGAAGTTGCACGGGCCCGCTAGTTTAAAAATAAAAAATCTAAAAATAAAATAAAAAATCGTAGGTAGCGATACTTCAGTGTCCCGACATCGCAAATGTCCATGAGCGACGGTAACCACTTACGGTTGCCTGTAGACTCATCTGCTTACATGTCAAAGAAATCGTTATTGGCATAATGAATACATATTGAAAAACTTAAATAGTCTATTTGTTTCTTACGTTTTTTTTTTGAAGTATTATTCATATATTACACTAGCTGACCCGCGCACCTTCGTCTGCGTTATTTGCGCGGCCCGAAGTGCAACCACATATTCATTGCGTTTTATACTCGTGATAACTTCTAAACGAAAAGCCCGATTGGAATAAAACAAAAAGTAATTTACTTCTACATTAATACTCTTGATAGTATATTTGTAATTGTAATTTATTTTAAAGATTTTTTTTAAATTCCATCTTTTAAGATCCTGGATATCATGTAGCAGTAGAGTGCTCGCTAATAAGTATCAATAAGTAAAATGAGTTCAAACACGACGGGTTAATCTTGTTTAACACAAATTTCCTATGGCCATCTTCCGCATCCATCATCAGATCAGCGCTATTTTTTCATATTATTACATTGTCCGCGACATACATCTGCGTGCAAAATATCAGCTCAATCGAAAACTGTGAAGTTTGTCAGATTTAGCTTGCAAGATTCCACCCGAACTTACATAGTTACATCCAGTGCAAGTTAATATAAAACTTGTAAAAAGTTGTTACACTGATTGTAAAAAAAACATGTTACGTGTAACATATACAACAAAGAGTTCATGTCCCGTGGTATTTGTACCGATTTATTGTGGCTCAACCTATTATTTCAGTTTCGTTTGGGTCATTTGCGCCTAATGGTTATTCATTGGCCCAGCAAGGATTTGATTGCCAATCGTCACGGTGATTGGTAAATGTTTTGAAACAGGACATAATGGTTTCTAATGGGACATAATGGTTTGAGATATGGACATAATGGTTTCAAATAGGACATAATGAGTAATGACAATAATAAAATTAGGATTCAACTTTTATAACAATAATGATTTCAATATTTTTTATCCTTGCCGTAATGACATTAGTGTTGTCATATCTACCATTTTCATCAAACATGCTACAAAATTGCTACATAGATTAGACGAGTTTTATCGTCACTCTATATTGTCGTCACTCATAGATTCCTGCAATGTCAAGAGGAATTTTGGAGCCATCACTGACTATCTACCGTGTATAACTTTTCACAAACGTGCAAGTCATAGCGTTCGTGGAATCCTAATGGAGTCTTTTCAAAGTAGGAAAATATTAAAAAAAAATCTTGATAAGTATCAAAATAAAAGAGTTTAGGAGCGACCACACAGTACCGGTCGATGTGGCGAGGTTATGGGGGAGGCCTATGTCCAGCAGTGGACGTCTATAGGCTGATAATGATGATGATGATGACACAGAACAATAGTACCACACCTACCGTATAGAATTAATAAACGATTCAACACAATTAAAAAGCGTTGTATTTCACATTTTTATTTCAGCAGCTTATAAAACAAAATAAATGAAAATATAAAAATACTACCCAAATCTCATTTAAGTAATATAATTTAAAACCTTAACACGCGACAAAATTAATGTTCATTTATACCATTTTATATGTTAACTAGCTATTGCCCGCGACGTCGTCTGCGTGAATGCTATACAGCACCAAAAATACCTACAATGATACCTTTATGACCTTAATTTACCCATTTCCTCTTTAAATTTCATATACACAGAAAGTGCAGTAATAGAGAAAAGATTGTCTCTTGTAAAATCTGACTTCAAAATTTGTTGACTTTCAGCCTGATTTGAATAAATGACTTTATGGTGACTACTGAATTAAGTCATAAGTCGTGACTGAACCGGATGTTTTATCACGCGATATGAGGATGTTGAACCGCATTAAAACTTCCAAAAATTTACGATCACTCACACATAGCGTCCGAACGCCGACTGAGGCCAGAACCCAACACGGGGATTATGTGGGACGGCGCGACGCGTTATGCACTACAGCATTCTTTCACGCCGCGCCGCCCCCAGAACACTGAACCGGCAGCTGCCGGTGATACGACCACCGGCTCTCTAGATCAGCGGGCTTTCCGTTACCCCTCAAGATGGGATCAAGTAAGAACACCCCATTGAGTCAGTACCGAGCTGCGTCGGGGAGCGCGGCCTTCCATCCCCCGGTTGCTCTGACACAATGGGCCCAGCGATACCCAAGAAGAAAGTGCCCCTCTCGCTGAGTAGCGTTCGGGACCCAAAACTCTTAAGAGGTCAGATTCCAGGCGAGATCCCGGTTCCCATCCCTGGTCGACGGCGGCGGGTTCCTGTCCTGCGTGGAGATAAGAGCTCTCTTACACACGCCCCATTGCCCTCATCCGCGAGTGCACCGAGGTCGACACCCGCTGCTCTCAGTGTTTGTCCTTGCGGCTTTAGGGTTGTTTAACACGAAGCAAACGCTGGTAAACTGTACGCGCTTATGGTAGGTATGAGAAGTACGCGTTTTAGTAATACTGTCTCGCCGATGCTTCAACCCGTTTTTCTTAAGTTGGAGAATATGTTGGAATTGGAACTAAAATCTCCAAACGCTCACACTCAGCGTCCAAACCTCAGCTGAGGACAGAACCCAGCACAGGCTTATCCGAAGATCCGCGGGGCGACGCGTTACGCATTTCAGCACTATTTACCATCGCTAACGCCTCAACCCGTAAGAAGTAGCCAACGGTGTGTCTGTTGAGATGACTTTAAGGCAGATCCCGTTACACAACTTCAGAGATACATAGGTTCCAATGGCGCATTATTGGGACACAGACCTTCAGCTTGATGGTATGCGCTGAAAGTCCACTGACTGCTGACATAGAATTCAGAAATCCCACGGGATTATGTGTGGCGTCAGCTTGCTCTACGACAGTATATTTATAAAGATCATTTGCACTTCATTCGTCTCAATTTCTGAGAAAATGCATTCGTCAATAGTTGCACCCTGATCTTTTTGGGCGTCAAAATGCGCTTTTGCACACCCAAGGATTCTGCTGGTGCGATCTGCTTAGTTTTACTCTTTCTTCACTATTTAGCTCAAAGTTCTTTTTGAGTTCTGTTTGTTATTACAGACAGACAACCTCGAGTAATTTTAAAAGATATGAAGTACTTCAAAACTCGTATAAAACATTTATTTATTTGTCTTGCTAATCTCTGAAACGAATTAACGATACATTTTTTAAGAAGAAAAGGCACACAGCTCCATCTATCTATGACAATTAAAAAACAATTATTGAAGTCGTCAAAAATGTCATAGTCAAATTTAAATTATGGTATAAGAGCTAGCAACGATTTTGACAGAGTATTTCAGTAAGTCCAAGGCTGAAGGCAAGTAGTTTTTATGTATGCTACATCTCACACAGTCCCGGACGTCATACGGGCTGTCTGGCTGCTGGTCGTGGTTGCGTTAATCAGTGCGCGTCTTATTTGTGCAGGTGAAAAATCGATTTACAAATTATTTTAAGACATTTTTACTTTAATTAATTTCATTAACCATATTGCTTCGTAAATTTGTTATTGCGAGATATTTTTATTGTTGTTAAATTGCCTGCCTTGCCTTGCGCTTATTCTATAAATAAAAAAACATTTTTTTTCTTCAAAGTATTTCAGTATGTTTGTAATTTTTAAGTGATAGTATTAAAGCACCTACAAACCTAAAATGAATTTGCCAAGCGACAATTCGGTTGTGAAACTTCAGACAGATATAAAAGTGAAAGAGTATGAGAGATAGCAATATAAAAACTGGCCTTACTGAGATGCTTGTTTTCCCGACGTTGCTAGCTCTCGTACCAACAAAAATGCTTCCACGGGAAATTTGACTTGAACGCCGATAGATGTCGGTGCTCTAAAATTGTTTAATGAAATTTATTATATTTATATCCCGTTCCTCGGAAATGATAGTACCATAATATATAGCCTATGTGTTGACCCGACCTCTAAGCAATATTCTTGCCAAATATGAAGAAAATCCGTGCAGTAGTTTTCTAGTTTACCCCGGACAAAGCTGAATTTTTTAACAAACTAAATGTATTGATTCTGCATCGCGGTGACTTTATGTGCAACGGTTGCTTGACTTGGAAGAGTGTATTTTGAAGTGTTGACTTTTCTATCATTTTATTATATGTATAGATAAGTGAATTAAGTAATGCCCACATTTTATTTGGTCATCAATTTATAGTGACGTAATCGGGTCGGATTTCGAAATACATTAAAATTGTAGTGAATTGTATAATTGTATTGTTGCCTGTAAATAAATAATTTATATTTTATCGGTTATTGTAAAATAAAGTTAATGATTTTTGAATAGAAAATGAGAAAATTGTAGATCGTTTTTCCAAGATAAGCGAATCAATTACCAACGGATAGCTCTATGCCTAAAAAATCATTATGTTAAAAAAACAAAAAAAAATACTCAAAAAATTAAATGGGGTACGAATTGAAAACAAAAAACATCATCTAAATCGGTTCATCCAAACGACTCTCTTAAGTCGAAAAATCTCTAAATTACTGCCTTCTTCATTAAATTAAAAACCTACTGTCAGATTTCTTCAGTTATAATTAAGCTGCTTAAGTTTCGATTACACGAAGACCTCGAAAGTATAACCTCAAGTTAACATTAAAAGTACATTAATATTCAAAGATGGAGTAAGCTAAGTATCTCGACGAATCTAAAGTTTTCTAAACCGGAATTATCCGCGAAATTAAAAACTTTCTGCGTTCGTAATGCTCTTTTAAATTTAAGCTCGTATTTATGTTATTAAAAGACAGACCATAAAAAAGAACCTTTGAAATAATATTATCTTCTTGTCAATAAAATAAACACCAAAACCAGAAGCGTAAAACGATGTAATAACAGTCGAGTTGAGAAACTTATTTTTTTAAGCCGGTTAAAAATGGCTGCAGCGAAGATTTTGGCTCAGAAAACTCCTTTTTTGAAAACGGTTAAATACCATTCTAAATAAAGTTCAAAGGCAATCTAAATTAAGCCATTATAAGCACAGATATGAGTCCTATTATAGCACACATGACGTTCGAAATATAAACATAGTTCGTAGAAGCCAAATTTGTATGAAGATACATGACGGGGTGATAACAAGGGAAACCAACCTATTCACAGACATTCACCGTGCGGGTAGTTGGAAGTGGAGACTTACTATAAATACAGGCATTGGCCGCTGTTATTATTCATTCGTGTTTGAATTGTCGAGGCGAACGGACATCTTGATGTAAAAGTAATAAACTGTTAAAACTCGTTATTTTGAAGTTTTTATTCAATAGTATTGATCATCAAGTGTTCAAGTGGTCATTGTGACGTCATTCCTGACAAAACCAAACGAAGATCAACTATTTACAACGTCATTACACCTCAACACACTATTTACGCCGTTATACATAATATCTTTGTATATTTTATTAATTGTTTTATGGTCCAATACAATACAGTTACGAGTAAACATAATACACGGAACACTCTATATTAAAAGAGTTTATCTACCCATCTAATAAAAATAGAAGCATATCAAAGATAAATCTTTGTATAGCCGTTCGCTAGCTCAGACTTCTTATTTGAATTAAGAATACAAACAGCTCTCTCTGGATCGATTCCGGATGAAAATGGAAAACGTAATAATTAATTTCACAAGTTGTTTGAGTTTAAAGCACAAACGAGTTATGATGAAGAATATTACAATACTTTTTTATTGTTTTTGTGAATAATTTAGAGTGGAAATATGAACATGACGTGGAAATTAATAATGTAAGCGATTTAACAAACAAAGAAACTGTTTGATTGGTTAGGGATATGTGGGAGTTCAACCGCAGTAAAACTTCTTGCCACTCACAGTCCGAACAGAGCTCGAGATTGTCAAAACACACGCAAATTCTGAAACCAAAGTAATGTTTGTAATATGGCATGTCCTTCTTAAAACAAGAAATTAAATGAAATGAAATTATTTATTCTCAACGTTAATGAAATTCTCAAGCTTGTTGATGTCAAAAGGCTACCATCAGTTCGAAAAAAGAAATAGCCACTGTCCTGAGTAGAACTGGCAAGAAACTCAGCGGGCATGTCTTTTTTGTATTAATTTCTGTTTTTTTTTATCTTTTCAACTCAGTATTACAATTTTTTGTTACAATTTTGACCTAAAACAAAAGCTTCATTCCCACTTGATTTGAAGATAGTCCTTAAAGTTAGGTCGTAGGAAGCGGCCCCGTAAAGATTCTTGATATTGCGGATGTCAATGAACGACTGTAACTTAACGTGACAAAAAAAAGATGGCAGTGCTTAGTGTAAGTTGTAAAATTATTTTTTTCACTCTCATACGTACTCTCAAAAGGTTCGTTTCTAGATCAGTGGTAGATTCGCGATTCGTTTACAGCATAAAGATTTAAAGTTAGCATCTTATCTTGGCGATATCTTAATTGTGTCTTTTTTTTAAGCTCAACGTTATAACTCCAGCTGAGGCTCAACTAAGAACGGACTTATGGGAGACGCAACGGCGATAACACGGTAAAGTTGTACCTTAAATTCCCCATAACCCAAAGATATCACTCTAAAGATCTTCTAAATTTAACACAAAATAAATAAAAATTTAACGTCGTATCCATAATATTATTTAACGAAGCAATTACCTCGGGCTGCTAATAACGAATGTTAATTAAGCTTAACTGTATTTAAACTAATAACGAGTCGCCGTAGCAAAATGTTTACTGCAAATATTTGAGCGTTTTGTTGACGAGACAATCAATGAGTTATAGCTTTCGAATAATGATTCTTAATAATGGGTAGTAAGTATCAAATTAGTTTAATATAATACCATTATACTGTCAAAAATGATGAAGTACTATACTACTCTACTGTACAAAACTGTTATTGCCCACTGCTTGATTCAGGTCTCCTCTGAAGAGGAATTAGGCAATGGTGAAGTAAACTATAGGAACTTTGCATTAGATTAGCGTAAGACTTTTCTAAAATATGACTCCAGCTTTCAATGTACACGGGTGACCGATGTGGTAACTAAATTGTAATTAACTCTTAAGTTCTTTGTAAGGTAACTTGTCTGTTAAAATAATTCTCCAACCTGCATTTTAAGAAGTGCTAACTAATCTCTTTAGAGAGAAAACTAAAAACTAATTCTAGGAAACATTGACTGGGTACTTTTTATATCCTTTTATTTTAAAAAAATAGCGTTTTTTTCTGAATTCCTACTTTTAAAACGCAAGTCAAAATTCACTTCTTTTCAAAATATAGTCCGATCCTTTTCAATTGTCAAACAGAATACCGTTCCAAATGTTCAAGGTCTGAATAAAATTTTAGCGGCACAAATAACAAAGACGAAAATTTTATTTCGACAACGGCTTAGCCGAGAGCTTTACATAATAACTGAAACGCAAACAGAATAGGAATCCTTAAAATTAACGCTAAAGTTGAATAGCTGAAATAACAGTCGCATTAACTCTGCTTTTGTAGCCTGATCCTCACATTGTGGAGTGCGAGCTGTATACACAGATAATGGAAGCTTCTGGACTCTTGTTTCAATACTGTATTTGAAAATATATCGTGTATTGCATCGTTTAAAATAACAAATGGTATGTGGTATATTCTGTCTTTTTTTGGACAGACGGTAATCGCTAGTATTCTGGTTACCTAGTGGGTGGGATCCTCACATTGATTGCGAGCTATGTACGCATGGAAGCTCCAGTTTTATACAGACTCTTGTTTCAATAGAGTATTTGAAAATGGAACAAGTGCATCGTTTACAATAACTGAATAATAATAGTTGGTATGTGTTTCCCTGTGGTAAATTATGAGTTGGCAGTGTTCGGGCCTTAGAGCATGCCGAACATAGCAGACACGTTGTGGCAAGACTAAGACAGGTAGTTGTCTTGCACTTGTCTGAGTGATAGACATTGATGAAATTATTATCGTACAAATGTATTACATGCAGGCTGCAACGAAATGTATTGTAAATCATTGAGGGAGGCACATTGGAGCCTGTGATGTCTTGTGACTGAGAACAATGAAATTTCGTCAATAAATTACAAGAGATTTAAATTTTACACCAACAAAATGTATATCATCACTTGATAAAACAGTAGTACTACTTTTGTAGTGGGAATTGTGTGCCGTAGATAATGGAGCCTGGCCTACATAGACTCTTGTTACAATGAAGTGTATGGAAATAGTTCGTGTACAAGTTTGAATGGCATAGTTTACAATGACTATACGTAATGTATCTGGGCGGTTAGATAGTGATCTACCATTGTTGTACTTAGAAATTTCAGTACGTGTAGTAGCGGCATATATTTTTACGAAGAGTAGTTTTTCACGTGTATCCCTATAATTTATATGAAAGTAATCGAATCTTCAAAAACATTCGAATGCGATTAATCATTACATCTCCCTATCTTTATCCATCTCTATCTACTCCATCTACATAGTAGGTATACTAAATACGACAAATTTAAATGTGAGCTTAACTCCTGTATCTAAACTATTACAGTTTACCATTAGATCGACAATAGACTCATTGAAGTCGTGGTGGCCGAGTGGTCGAAGCACGTCCTTCCGAACGGGAGGTCGCGGGTTCAAATGCGGCCGGCTTGTACCTCTAAATCTAAATGTGAAAAAGATTTATGTGCAATTTTTCACCAAACCACTGGCTAAAAACGGTGAAGGGAAACATCGTAAGGAAACCTGCATGTCGGAAAAGGGTTCTAAAAATCCTTTGAAGATATGTGAAGTCCCCAATCCGCACTAGGCAAGCGTGGTGGACTATGCCTAATCTCTCTTCGGAGGAGACCTGAGCCCAACAGTGGGCAGTAATGGGTTGGTACAGACTCATTTAACTATCACGCAATAAAAAAGTATTCTTTGCCTTCAAACTTGGTCGTACATTGAGCAATAAAATCGACATAAAGTGTCTAATAGATCGGAACGACACTTTAAAATGGAAATAGAATAAATTGGAATGGATGCCAAGAACCCAATAATGTCTACAAACTATCAGTATCTGGAACTTGGCAGTATTTCATCGATATCTTTGCTGGGTTGTAAATTATATGCCAAATGCAGTCGTAAAGAATTTATTATTTTTATGCTATAGTAAGCTATGATTCATAGCTTTTGGCTGATTGTAAATCCAGCATCAAAAGTTCTTAGAATCAGTATGAAGAATGAGTTACGTAAATATAGATTTAAAAAGTAAATTTAAAATCTAGGCTAATAATTGGCAATAATTCAAATGTAAAGAAGATTCGTGATTATATGCGGTTGACTATAAAACATTTTGAAATCTTAATCTTAATCTTGTTGCAATTTTTCACAACACCACTGGCTAAAAACGGTGAAGGAAAACATCGTGAGGATGCAGATTGCATATCGGAAAAGAGTTCTAAAAATCCTTTGAAGATATGTGAAGTCCCCAATCCGTATTAGGCAAGTGTGGTGGACTATGCCTAACCCCTCTTCGGAGGAGACCTGAGCTCAGCAGTGGGCAGTAATGGGTTGTTACAGTACAGTACAGTACAGTACAGTACAATCTTATTCCAACTGAACTATCACACAGTTCAGTATGCCCTTATTTCGGGTAACGTTCTGTCTTTTCTGATCTATAATTGTGACGCCTCCATAACATGGTTTCTATGAAAATTTAATATACAGGCGAGCGTCCTTTGTTTTCGCTTCGACTATTTTTGTGGCCGCTCCCTAAGTAAGGAGCAAAGAGCTTGAAACGTGGCGCCCAATCACATCGATTCCCGATCCATTCTTCATTGATTGTTGTTTACTTTCAAAAGGTTTGAAATTGGAATGCTTCCATTGGACTAATTGGAATATGCTTTCAATTGTTTTAAATGTATTTGTGTTTTTGTTGCCTAAAACAAAATAATAAATAGTATCGTAATGTACTATTTTTAACAATGCTTTTTACACGTGTATACGAGATTCAATTTGAACCTTACCATTCTGATCTCGATTGAAATAAAAGTTTTTTCAATAGTTAATAATTAAGTAATAAGATATTTTAATTTACGTTTTACTTAGGCTGTTCTTCTCGTATAAAAGTATATGTAGGTCAATATTCCCAACGATTAATGCGAAGAAGTCTTTTTTTTTATTGCCATGTAGGCAGACGAGCCAACGGGCCACCTGATCGTAAGTGGTTACCGTCGCTCATGAACCTCTGCAATATCAGGGGACATTGAGGGGTCGCTACCTACAACCTAACTTTAAGGACCCTCCTCAAGCCTCGTTTGAAGAAGGACAAGTCATAGCGCTCTGGGAATACCGAAGAGGGGAGCTCATTCCATAGCCGGATGGTGCGTGGCAAAAAAGTGTTCCTGAAACGGATCGTGGATGACCGCGGTGGTTCCATATAGTAAGGAATATATTATGTATAAAGGTGTAATGCAAATATAGCATGTTTACAATAATTAACAGAAGTCTGATAAAAACTTTTCTAGTATTTAAAAAAAGTAGTACATCGAACAATAATACACATTATAATCATTACCTAAATACGAATTGTAATAGCATAATACATTGTAATTTAGATATCAAAGTAGGCGCGGTATTACGTAATGCGGTAACATCGATAGCGGTCTGTACCCGCGGGACTCATGATGTGAGGTTTAGACTGAGTTGCCATTGACGTGGAGCAATACGGATCGCGTATTGACCAATCACAACAAAGAATTGCAACGTCAGATTTAAAAAAATAGCTTCGATATGTTACTCTATATTGGTGTAGGTTTATAAGAAAACATGACTCTGTAATAAAGAAAGTTTATAGCAAAACAATATTTCAAATATCGAACTTTTGGCAAGATAAGGAACATTGACAAGATGTATTTTGACATCGAATATGAAATGTGAATTAAAACCTTTAATTTTTTTGGAGATTTTAATTTGGTGACATTTTTACGCTTTAATAGTGTATTTAGTAGCGGAAGTTTTATTTCTTAGTCATATAAACTAAAGTACAATTTAAAGATCTGGCTTGCAACGTAAGCCATGTGCGCAATGCAAAACAAAGCAGAAGCGTGTACAAGTACATTTCAAAAATAAACTTTAAACTACCTACAATATTATTTTATACGTAAAACAAATTGAATTCATATTAACAAGCATCGCTTACAGTACCATTGTGATAAAGAATGTCCTTAAGCAATTTAATAAACTTCTTTGATGAATCAGTAAAAACGTCGAGTTCTGTTGACGACTTCTCAAATTCATTATAGGTACGACACAAACGAGTAATGGGATTATAATATGATATGTTGTTTCTATGAGTTAACAGTGAAAAAGTGTTGTTTTGTTTGGCCCTACGAGTGCTAAATTTAGTGTTACATCAGTGCGTAAACTAGAAACTGAACAAAATTGGCATTTATCTAGTGCATTTAGTACTGTCTATGGGTGACATTTCACAGCTACAAACGAGCCGTTTGATCTTAGGCTTAACCACCCAAAAACTATCCAAACTGAATTTCCAAGTGAAATGAAATTCGTCTTTACAATCGATTCGAGCCATTAACGCACATCACTGGTGTTCGGTAAACACGGTGCCCTAACCGAACGCTAATGCGGACCGAACTCACGCCATTTGCAATTTAGCGATCCCTCAATGGTAATGGTCACGGAGAACAGTGAGGGAACAGTAATAACAGCGGTAATGGAAGCTGTTAATTGGTGTAATGTTGATGCTTTGCTCTTGTATGGGAGTGTTTTAGTTTGCTGTCTTTTTGAATTTTATTAAAATTAAATAAAGTTCATTTTGAAACTTTTTTTTTTATTGCAAGGTAGATAAACGAGCATACGGCTCATCTGATGGTAAGCGGTCACCGTCGCTCATGAACCTCTGCAATGCCAGGGCAAAGAGGGGCCGTTATTTACCGCCTACCCATACAAGACTTTTCTTAAACCTCGTTTAAAGAGGGACATGTCATAGCGCTCCGGGAACACCGCGGATCGGAGTCCATTCCAAATTGGAATGGTATGGGGCAAAAATGATCTTCTGAACCGAACTGTAGAAGAGCGCAGCGGTTCCAAGTAAAGGTGGTGAACTTTGCCCCTGCGGCGTGTGGTGCGATGGTAAAAAGGAGATGAAGGAATCATCTCAAAGATATTGTAGCAACCATGAAGGTTGCATTTTTCTTTATATGTAAGAACCTCCTTGTTGGTAGAAGAAAGATAATAAGAAATGTCATCGGTCTGTCACTTTTATTAATTACAAGAAACGTGTTTCCGCAACCTCCTCGGCCGTGATAGATCGCATGGGCCAAACCTCTGGCCACCTCGTTACTCTATCTATTGCGGTTAAACAATAACGATATTCCTTACATACAGGCAAATGGCATGATTGAGCGTGTTCATAGACAGCTCAAAGCATCTTTAATGTGTCATGAGCAGTCATGGTTAAGTGCTTTACCTTTTGTTCTTCTTGGAATGCGTTCTACTTTGAAAGAAGATCTACATTAATTCTACTTGTGCTGAATTAGTTTATGGTGAAACTTTACGATTACCGGGTGAGATGTTGGTAGCGACACAAGAGCCATTAATGTTATGTAATCCTGGTAATTTTGTTACAAAAATTCGTAGACATATGTTAAATATTCGACCGGTTCCAGCGTCTCATCATGGTGATCGAAAATCATTTTTATTTAAAAATATAAAGACATCAACTCATGTTTATTTGCGAGATGATACTGTACGTCGACCTTTACAACCTCCTTATACGGGTCCTTATGAGGTGATTGAGCGATCTGACGATTGTAAAACTTTGACCATTAATGTAAGAGGTAAAAACGTTACAGTAACTGTTGACAGGGTTAAACCTGCGTTAATTCTTGAAAATAATTTTCCTAATCCGTTAATGGTTTCAAAACCTTCATCCATTCCATCACCCACATCAACTCACACCAATTATCCCTCGCCTCAACCATATATTACTAGGTTCGGTCGTGTGATCAAACCTAAGCCGATTGATAATATTTAGAATAAGTAATGATTTATGTTTAGTTCTTTTCTGTTTTGATTTTTCTAAATATGTTCTTTCTTTGCTTTCATTTTTAATGTTATTATTGCTCCTCACTCCGTGGGGGGCTGATGTAGCAACCCTGAAGGTTGCATTTTTCTTTATATGTAAGAACCTCCTTGTTGGTAGAAGAAAGATAATAAGAAATGTCATCGGTCTGTCACTTTTATTAATTACAAGAAAAATATACGAAACCTAATGTTTTAAACTATTGATTTTATTTCGACCATTTATCGATATTAATCGGGACGAGATTAACATAAAGTTTCCGTCCCGAAAATATCATAAAGATATTATCAATATGATCTTAATACAGAAATTTGGCCCGTTTTAATACTTTTTTTTTGTAATTTCTTTTCGGTGATTCATAGCGATAAAAGATACTCGTAGGTTGATCTCGCTTTAATCGATATTTCTTTCGGTTTCATTAAGTTCCACAAACTGTTATTGGTTGGTCTATCTCTGTAGTATAAGTATTTATGTTATTTTCATATCTATGGTTGCTAATATTATGATAATTTATTCAAGGAGATAAAATTAAAACTTTCAATTTTGATTTTTTTTTTTTTTGGGTCTTATCAGACGACTCAGAGTCACTCAAAGAGCAATGGAAAGGGCTATGCTGGGTATCTCTCTGCGTGATCAAATCAGAAATGAGGAGATCCGCAGAAGGACTAAAGTGACCGACATAGCCCAAAGAATTGCATCTTTGAAGTGGCAATGGGCAGGACACATTGTGCGAAGAACAGATGGCCGATGGGGCCGAAAAGTTCTGGAGTGGCGGCCACGAACCGGTAAGCGCAACGTTGGTAGACCCCCACGAGATGGACCGACGATCTGGTCAAGATCGCGGGAGGTCACTGGATGCAGAGGGCGCAGGACCGGTCGATGTGGCGAGGTTTGGGGGAGGCCTATGTCCAGCAGTGGACGTCTATAGGCTGATGATGATGATGATGATTTTTTTTGCCTTGTAGGCAGACGAGCTAACGGGCCACCTGATCGTAAGCGGTTACCGTTGCTCATGGACCTCTGCAATGCAATTACACTTAATTGCAATATTTCTCAATAAAAGCTTAACAAATTGTGTTATTCATCTCACTATTTGCGAGCACATTGAAAGATGATTATAGTGTTCAAACCAATATGTTTTTGTCATATAAATGAGATAGAAATGCGCAGTATCCACAGCTCAGTTTTTGCTCCTTACAGTTGAATAGCAGAATTCTCAGTGTAGTTGCACAATATAACTAGGAAGTACATTCAAGTCGTAATTGGAACGATCATCTGCAAGAGACATTTTACAATTGGCCGAGAACATCCCATACTATTCATGATATTACTGAAGGTTCTCATTGTTATTGAAATATAGTTTCTGATAGGACCAGTGTAACTATAGTATGTATAATGTGTGTAATTGTGTAAACGGAAGATTAATTATTATTAAATTATTATTATATGTTTGCCTATTATGTAAATATAAATACACTTTTTTGTTGGTTTGTAGCTAAACGAGTATACGGCCCACCTGATGATAAGTAGTTACCGTATTTGATGCGTCCTTATACCTTATTCGTGACTTCAATTTTATAGACCTAAACTTAATGCTTACCTAACATTCATCTCGCTGCAATAATCAAATTATTTGATAGATTTCAGATTTGTGTAAAATTTTATAAAGATATTATTAATTACTAGCTGGCCCACACAACTTCGTCTGCGTCACATAAGGAAATTTTCTCACCGTTTAAACCCTCCCTGGACTTCTACGAATTTTTCAAGATTAAAATAAGCCAAATCGGTTCAGTCGTTCTCGAGTTTTAGCGAGACTAACGAACAGCAATTCATTTTTATATATAAGATTACCACATACTACAAAACTAATTACATAATAAAGTAAACTTCAACTACGTGTTATCTACAACGCCCGACTCACAAGACCAGCAGTTTACATAGAACAATGAGTCGATAAAATCCTTATTTATTGCAACCTCTTTGTAAGAGCCGAGATAGCGGGTTTACTCTGCAACATCGTTTAGTATAAATTGTTTTGATAGCTCGTGTGTTGTATGTTAAAATTTGGGTTTATTTGATACTAGATATGTCTAGATAAACTAAGATAAAGTCAATTGGGTTTGTGAACGCACTCATCTACTTTTCGAAACCGTAAGCTTTTACAGGTGCCTTTCTCAAGAATTGCTTACAGGAGAAACACCTTTATGGTCTGAACAAGCAATGCTTTTAACACATTAGCACATGAACATGACATAGATATATTTACTATGTCTTCTCATAATCTTAAAATATATCTCAATAAATTATACTTCGAACAGTAGCCAGTTACTACTATGACGTTATCTTGCCACACCTAGCTGTAATCTTCAAAATATGTGTAGTTTCTTTTTTTTCATAGTATTATACTTTATAATTTTATATGTTCTGTAGCGTCTTTGCCTTTCTTGTTTTTAATTCATTTTTTCGAATGATTTTTTACTTGTTCTTTGTATGCATATTTGTGAGAACTTGTAATTATAAGTCACTATGTATTTCTAACTACATTTGTACCTAGCTGTAAGTTTTCCTAAAAATATAAAATAAAATAAAAAATAATACATTTTTCATATGAAAATGTAGCTAGTTCTAAAAGTTTACATTATCGTTTAGTTTATGAGTTTTATAAGCGACAAGCATGATTTTGAGTATTACTTTTACAGTTTAGCCTTAAGGCATGTAACCTTTAGTTTATTTTTCTTATTGATACAATTGCTTAACTTTAATTTTATACCTACTCACTTGATTTCCATTCGATTTGATACCAGACATATTTGAGGTACTCGTATTCCTGAAAAACATAACACAATACTTTTTTATCCAGCACACTAAATTCAAACATACTAGACTATCTCCACAACTTTATATTACTCAGTAAAGCCCAAAACACAGTCAGATATTCCCGGAAATTTGTATAAACGTGAATTTCGCGGCAAATCTCGTTAGCCCGAGTTCGGGTGAGCCATTGTAGTTACTCATGGAGCGTACAGAGGTCGTCACATTCACATTTCATGGTACACTTACAACGAGACTCGAGTTCACTCAGTTATAAGTAAAAGTATTTAACAAAGGAGTTTTATAACGTTTTGAAGGGTTACTTTGATTTTGGAATCATAAAAGGGTATTGTTTTTTGCTTTAATTATTTGTTACTAGCTTTTGCCCGCGACTTCGTTCGTGTGGACTTCAGGTTCGTCCTGTATTATCAAAAATTGTAGCCTATGTGTTATTCTGATGTATAAGCTATATTGTGGTAAAGTTTCATTCAAATCCATTCAGTAGTTTTTACGTGAAAGAGTAACAACCATACATCCATACATCCATACTTACAAACTTTCGCCTTTATAATATTATTATGATTATTTGTTATTGTCATGTAGGTAAAGCTAATGACTGATCGTAAGTAGTTACCGTTGTATATTGCAAGGCCGCTCTCAACGACCTTTAAGGACTCTTTTGAAGTCAAATACAAATAAATACATCTCTCGTAGGCAAACGAGCAAATTATATTCATCATCCAAATTAAATTCTTTATTCCTATTTTACTTTTACCATCGGATTACAAGCCATCGAGGTAAAATTAATCGGTTCATGAAAATGGGATTCAACAAAAGGGCTAGGAGAGTTGCATTGCAGAAGCCTTTAAGAGACAATAGCCACTGTTTTATTACCACGTCAGTTTACGTGGTTACGGCCTATATATATATATATATATATATATATTTATTGCCTTGTAGGCAGACAAGCTAACGGGCCACCTGATCGTAAACGGTTACCGTTGCTCACGGACCTCTGCAATGTCATCGGACACTGCGGGGCCGCTACCTACGCCCTACCTTTTAAGGACTTTCTTTAAGCCTCGTTTGAAGAAGGACAAAGTCATAGTGGTAAGTCGGAACCGTCGCTTACAAAACCATGTAATAGCAAGACACATTCTGAGGCCACCTATGACCACATCAACAGGACTATAGACTCGCTTAACTCTCATACAATAGTGAGTAGAATGTCCTTAAAACTAGGTATTCAATAGTAAATGCCGAAATAAAGTATTAAATTGTAAAACATTTTAAAGCTTCATAATTTTTAATGTAAGTTATTAAAATATCACATTTAAACTTTGCGACCGAAACCAATTACAGCGCCAGGACGCTCATTACACGTACAAATGATGGAATAAATTAATTAAGATGATACATCTTTGTTAATTAATTACTTTGAGTTTAAATTAATAATGGTTTTAAATGGAAAACGTTTATCAAAAGTTGTACGTAATTATTTTTGGTATAGTGACAAAAATAATGGATACAAAATCAACAACGGTTATTTTTACTTTGGTAAAAATTATTATAAAACATTTGAAAACAATTTAACATTACTTCAATTCTCCACCTTCTTCTGAAGACTCTCGTGCGTAGCAGTGGCCAAAGTTAAAGTCAAACTGTATTGACTTCAATTGCTATTTACCTATTTATTTACTTACCAACGAACGGGAGGTCGCGGGTTCAAATCCGGCCGGCTTGTACCTCTAAATGTGAAAAAGATTTATGTGCAATTTTTGTCACAAAACCACTGGCTAAAAACGGTGAAGGAAAACATCGTGAGAAAACCTGCATGTCGGAAAAGGGTTCTAAAAATCCTTTGAAGATATGTGAAGTCCCAATCCGCACTAGGCAAGCGTGGTGGACTATGCCTAATCCCTTTTCTGAGGACACCTGAGCCCAACAGTGGGCAGTAATGGGTTGGTACAGGCTATTTACCTAGAATAAATAAGGTCTCCTAAACACAAAGAACAAGTTAAAATAAATGCCCAAAGGCTTAAAAATCATGACTTCAACACAAACAGACAACATATTTCTGGAAAATTCCGAAATAATCGACTCCTTCAAAGCGCTAAGAGAATCCACCCGAGTAACTTGATCTACCAAGCTCCTGATCGAATCTGATTGACATTTCACAAAGCGCTGTTGACGGTTGTTGATATATGCTGTGCCCGCACCGGGACCAAATTACGGATCATTGTGAAGCTGAAAATAGGAGTTGTGGGTCTGATCAGTAGTTTAGAAACTCTGGAATACTCATGGTAATGCTTTCAGTGATTCATGGTGCGTTTCAGGAACTTGTTTTTAACACATAGGTAATATCAAACTCTAGAATGAACTCGCCTTTTCGGTGTTTTCGTAGTCCCCTTTTTTATCTAGAAGCAGGGCATAAAATATGTACAGCATACGATAGTACTCTGACCAGAAAGTACTGCCACCAATATTTACGATGTGTGAAATAATATATTAAAAGGAGTTTTATATAGATTTTATAATATACCTCAAATTGTATGCTTGTATTTTTATTTATCTAGTAAATAAATTGTCGCCGAATTGATTCAGTTTAGATGCAATATATTCAGTATTTTAGTGCATAATAAGTGTGGCGACCAATAATAACGCGCGAGATCCTGAATCGCGGTTACGACATTTGCAGAAATCTTCGCATATATACGACATCTGAAATCTACTACAGTGGGCTTCGGCCTGACCGGGCATACACCACCTCGCCCGGTCGGAGATCTCCCTTTGGCCATAAATAAATAGAAATAAAATAAAAAATAAGTCCACTGTACCCACAATAAGCTTTTGCGATTGCTATTATAAGCTTAGGATTTACATATTATTACTAATAACAATATATTACAAATTACTATATACCATCTATTTATACGTTTGATTAGTTAAATTCACTGTTTTGCCAGTCAAAGGAGAGGTAATTAAGACAGGCCTTTTCAGCGTATTCAAACTCTTGAAATGGAATCGAGGCACAGATTTAGATGAGCACTTGATTGGCCTCTATTTATTCCGCTTTTGTAAGATTTCTAAAATATTTCGAGTTAGGATTTTATTTTGGGAATATCATTTTTGTTTGTGATTGTGTAGTGATTCTTTCAAATCAAATCAAATCAAAAATTATTTATTCCGAGCATCAAACAAAGAACAGAAAAACAAAAAAGATCTTTACATTTTATGTTAAGTTAAATTTTTTTGGATATTTTTTTGAAATCCATATTAGCGAAATCAATTTTTCGGGTTATTTTTTACGATAAATTCTCTGTTCCATTGTGTTTCATCTCCTAAAAATATTTATTATTATAATAACAGCTCAACGATATATTCAGAACCATATACAAAACAAGAATACTTTACTATCGCCATAAATAATCCCATAAAATTAGCAATAAAGTAATCTACTATCACATTACTACAAATCTACATATATCACTTTCTTATATCTAGGCGATAAATAAAAGTAATGCTTTTGCTGAAACAGGCCGATACGATATTTTATAAACGTTTAGGGCTCTCCACAAACACGTATTACTATTATTGGAACGAAGTTCCTTATCGTGCGTTGTAAAAGGGGGCAAGACGGAAAAAATTCTTACGAAAAGTTGTCACGTCACTTTTTTTGTTTTAGATGATTATCGCTAGATGGCGCTGTAATCAAAATATTTTAAAACACGTTCCTTATCGCGCGTTACCAAAGGAAATACTTTTTATGAGATACGTTTTAATCGAAAGGAACTTCGTTCCATCCTGATGTCCCGTGACCTCTCAAGTTTTTTACAATTATTTATGATTACCCTACCCTAATACTAATTGTAAAAATTGTTTCAATAAAATTTATTTCATTATTTCATTCACTATTACCACAATAAATACCTTTACACGTTTGAAATATTTTCAATTTCACATATATGTGACTAGCCTAAGAGACCAATGGTTTATTCGGCGCAGTAATTTGGCAATGGACAGAAAAAAGTATTACATTCTTGTTTTATCCGTGGGACAGTTGGAAACAAAATGAAAAGTCGACGAGAATATTTCGAAGCGATTTATGGCTTTGCATTCCGGATGGAAATTAAAAGTGCTGCCGAAATAAACGATGGATTACATCGAGAATTGGTTGCGTTTATAACTGCGGTTATTGATTGGTAAAAAGTGAAAGATCACGGGTCGCCTGATTTGGTCCATGAAGAAAATTTATGTAGAATAATATTGGAAATTAGTAATATATTGTTAGCAAATGACATCTGATAATATTGTCATTTAATAATATTTTATTTATTAGCAAATGGTACCTACTGTTCGGCTATCACATGTTCCATTGGAACGATGTGATAGCGAAGTTTGGTACGCTCTATACAAAAAACACTGCGATTCCGGTACTATTAAGCTATATTAAAATTATTGAAGAACCATACAAGCTAGTTGAAGTCGTGGTGGCCGAGTGGCCGAAGCGCTTCCTTCCGAACGGGAGGTCGCGGGTTCAAATTCGGCCGGCTTGTACCTCTAAATCTAAATGGGAAAAAGATTTATATGCAATTTTTCACAACACCACTGGCTAAAAACGGTGAAGGAAAACATCGTGAGGAAACCTGCATGTCGGAAAAGGATTCTAAAAAAATCCGCTGAAGATATGTGAAGTCCCCAATCCGCACTGAACAAGCGTGGTTGACTATGCCTAATCCCTCTTCTGAGGAGACCTGAGCCCAACAGTGGGCAGTAATGGGTTTGTACAGTATAGTAAAAGCTAGTTTAAATGGAAAAACCAACCAGGAACCTATAACCAATAATGCCCTGTTAACCTAGCACAATCAAACAGAATGAAGGAAGCAACAATGTAAGGTAAAATTTCACTCAATTTCCAAAGTCATTGTAAACGAAATTGAATAGTTAATCATTGTAAAGTATCCAGCGAGTACATAATTGATCGGGACAGGAAGTCTTGTGTATCCAATTTAAGTATTGTTTCGGACTCCTGTTATTGAAAACGATCCTCCATAAATAAATTGGGCCGAATAAATTACAATGGACGTTGAGATGCCCGTTTCAATATCGTACGGTTTAATGATTTTAATAATTCAAGTTTTCTGATTTAAATTTATTTACATAATTGTTTTACTTGACCTTCAGTATTTGACATTCATGAAGGTGTTTGAATTTCTCTCAAATGTTGAATTTGGCGGAATTGAGTACGTTTGATTTACATTTGGTCCTGAAAGGTGAGTGGAAATTAGTGGTAATAAGTAAGATTTGTGTCTTTTGGAACGAAGTTCCTTATCGCGCGTTATCGAAAGGGGGCTAGACGGAAATTCTTATGAAAAAGTTGTCACGACACTTTTTTTGTTTTAGATGATTATCGCTAGATGGCTCTGTGATTAAAATCTTTTAAAACAATTCCTTATTTTTTTTTATATGATAATATTGCTAGATGGCGCAGAGACAGACGTTACTTAAAAAAATAAAATTTTATTACAATTCCCTCACTAATTAATCAAAAGGAACTTCGTTCCATCCGGGTGCCCCTTGACACCTCTCAAGTTTTTTTTAGTTACTTATTTCGATGGTTAAGTTGATATGGACCGTCACTAGATTGTGGCATTTGCTTCAATTTGTGCCAATATTCTATTAATGCTCTTATTGTAACCCTGAAAATTGAAACATCACATAAACCTAATGTAATGTACTAAACAATGATTTAAATTTACTCGCTAATAAAACGAAAATACACAATCGAGACAAATTAATTAGGGTTGTATTATCATTTAACACAAATTTAAATCCTTTGTACTCAAATACCGAGTTCGGGGTAACATAGCCCAAACTTTGTACTAATAAGTCAGTGAACAAGCCGATTGTTCTGTACTGGGCAATATATCGAAACCCCTTTGTTCTAAATACTAGTTTGTTTTCGTTGGAGAAGTAGTTGAACACATTATTTCAGCGGATAGCCTCGCCTCTTAGGTTAATGGTTGGCGCTTGGCTATTTGTTCGGGCTTTCTGGAATTTTCTGAGCACTGTCCGTAATATCTGATACTGATGTATAGATTAGATTTTCTTTTGTTTTTCAGTTATAGTTCAGGTTTTCTTGCTTCCAACTAACCAACCAACTTTCCAACCTTTTTTTTCTTGCGATATTATTATTCATTGCTATTCTAACCACTCAACTGGGAACGTCAATATTCGCTAGATAGCGAAACTGGGGACTTCGTTTGGAATCAGTATCGTGTTTGAGCCCCTTTTTATAACATTTTTTTCCAATAATTTTTAATTTTGATTTTTAATTAAACCTTATATTTTTGCAAATCTTTATTACTAAACGACGCTGTATTGCATTTTCAGCGAAAATATATCATCTCCGTAAAATATGAGACGGTTAAAAATGTAAACAAAACAAGTTTTAGAACTGTGCTCAATTTTGGTTCCTGCCACAGACTTGGCAAAAGTAAACAAACCAATTTGGTTGCCGATCCCAGTTGAGTGGTTAATATTTAAAACCGAAGAGTCCGTTTGTTTGTTGGAATACGCTAATCTTAGCAACCGCTCGTCAGATTTGAAAAATGTTTTTAGTGTTGGATAAAACGTTTTCGCAGACGTAGTTACGCAATTTAGTTTATTTTAATTTCGTAATAAGTTATATTTTAATTTGTTAATTCTGAAAGTTATTACTATAAAATCTTTGAAGGTATGGTTTAAAAGAGGATAACATTGGTCTTATTTAATATAGTAGTTCACAAAGGCTTCGATAGAACTTTTTAAGCCTATTGACGGATTGCGTCAAAGGTTGATTGAGGATAGTGAAATATTCTGCGAATAACGTGTTACCGTACTTCTCGGGAATTCTAGTCTGGCATCAAAGAGTAATTTTATTTAATGGGAATTCAAAAGTTCGAAACTCATGATTTCAACTGAAATTATTTAAAGCTTAACCATTTTCTTTGTTACACCATACTAGGTACAAGTGTTAAATGATCATTATTAGCCTATAGACGTACACTGCTGGACATAAGTCTTAGAAAGAAAAAGCATTTATTCAACACGCACATAGAGGACATTCATATTATTATAACATTTAAACAGTATAATACCTATTTAAACAAGGTACAAAAGAGTTAAAAAATAAAAATAAAACCGAATAAAATAGGGCTTGTCCTCAGTGGTGTGCAAATAGGTTTCAGCTCAGCAAAAGCTTATGGTCTCAAAGAAGACCAAAAGCACTGATTTTCAGCTGAAACCTAAAAAACCCGATGCCTACAGTCTTCCCCAAACCTCGCCACAACGACCGGTGCTCCATTGTCTGTATTCAATGACTTCCTGACCAGACAAGAGTAACAATATTCAATAGTTCAATTAAGTTTAATTTCTCCACTACAGTTTCCACAAAACAAAGTCAACAAAGTACAAATCTTTATTCGCTTTGTTTTATCTTCATTTCAAAATCGTCTGCCCGGATTTTCTTTTAAATCCATTTGGTTCACTTCGGAAATAGCTTACAAATAAAACACAGGTTAATCCAGTGAGTCGCGCTAACTCCGAGCCTGGAGCCAGATTTACAGTTTTCAACTCATTCGAAACCGGTAAAATACTGATAGAACACTTTGAATTTTAAATCATGTTGAGGAGTGCAATGTTGTTTTGGAAATTTGTGTTTGTTTTATTTTTGGTTTAGAACTTGAATTGGAAGTAATATTAATTTATGGCATGATGTATTGGAACGAAGTTCCTTATCGCGCGTTGTGAAAGGGGGCTAGACGGAAAAAATTCTGACGAAAAGTTGTCACAACACTTTTTTTGTTTTAGATGATTATCGCTAGATGGCGTTGTGGTCAAAATCTTTTAAAACACGTTCCTTAACGCGCGTTACGTTTGGAAAAAAAAAATAAGATATCTTTTAATCGAAAGGAACTTCGTTCTATTCGGGTGTCCCATGTCACCTCTCAAGTTTTTTTTTATGTAACGAAGAAAGAAAAAACATAATCTTCTTATATATAAAAATGAATTGCTGTTCGTTAGTCTCGCTAAAACTCGAGAACCACTGAACCGATTTGGCTTATTTTAATCTTGAAATAAACGGTGAGAAAGTTTCCTTATGGGACGCAGACGAAGTTGTGTGGGCCAGCTAGTATTTGTTAAATTTCTTTTATTGCTCATACCCTTTAGACTGAGCTAGTAATTGTTTTAGATAATATCTTCTTATTGGATAACGAAACATGAAAATAATTTAAGTGAGCTCTATTTAATTTTAATTACTTATTGTGTTTACATTTAGCACCTTAAATTATAATAAATAATATCATATATTACACTTTTCATTAGCAAAAGATACGTTGCAGATATCACAAAATAATTATTAAAAAACTTCAACAAAACCAATTTCCAAGCAATCGACATTACCCTATTTTAATTCAATATCATAAGAGCCGTGTAGAAACTATAATTCAATCTACAAATGTATTATTCATAAGAGGGTATTATAAAATCAATAAAGTGGAGTCGTGGATGTCTTGTGCATTTTTTATGCAATCCACGTTCAAGGAGACGGTCGATACCAAGACTCGCTATTTAGATCTAGGAAACGATCCTACCAAGTTTTCTATTGAAATATTTGTTTTGTTTTATCACTATTATATTGTTATTAGATGAAAGTTTTGGTCTTCAAAGATATCGCCTGGCAAATTTAAGTTGAAATTTGATAAATATGACGGGGTGATAACAAGGGAAACCAACCTATTCACCGTGCGGGTAGTTGGAAGTGGGGACTTGCTATAAATACAGGCGCTGGCGAACGGACCTCTTGATGTAAAAGTAATAAACTGTTAAAACTCGTTATTTTGAAGTTTTCTTTCAAAAGTGTTGATAATCGAGTGTTCAAGTGGACATTGTGACGTCATTCCTGACAAAACCAAACGAAGATCGACTATTTACAACGTCATTACATCTCAACACACTATTTACGCCGTTAAATATAATTTGATATTTAAGTTGGAAAAAAGTAGCGAATTTTCTTCTGCCAAAGAAATGCTAGTCTAGTGATTGAGTTCTGATTCATAAACTATGATATAATATTTGTCCAATATTTCGTAGGATAGTCCTTATGAAGAACTTTAGTCGATATTTCGGTATACAAAACAATATTATTAATAAATTCAATGTGGCCTTGCTTCAAGAAAGGAAAAGGGTGCCCTATACTGACATGATTGCAGAACCCTTCCATACAAATTGCTAATATCTATATAGTTGTACAATATGTTATTCATAATAAAGGAAATGGGCAAACCCGGTCATTCCTTCCGTCATTTCCAATAAAACATCAAAAAGGCCCTTTTTAAACCAGCCATAAAGGGTTCACTCGCCCTTTTGTGTAGTGTGCAAAAAAGCATAGTGAGGCTACAATTTATAATCCACAACAAAACTCAAAGAAATCACGACCGTATTATGGGGACGGTAAGATTGATTATCGTTTGACGGTTTCTCATTTCATCCTGGACATTAAATTGTAACATTAATTTTCGTGTTCGAAATTATTAATTTTTGTCGGTCATTTTTTTGTTGAAAGTTTCTTGACGAGTCTTTGTAAACTTTGGACTTTGGGCGGAATTAATTTGTTTCTTGTGAAAATTAATTATTTCTGCAATTAATCACGGTGTATTGAAGGTTAGTTAAATTAAATTATACGAAGTAATTTTTTTATAGAAGTTTTTGGTTTGATTTTTTTTATTGCTTAATAGATACACGAGCCTACGGCCCACCTGATGGTAAGCGGTAAATTTTAGGAAATACTATATTATATTTCGTAACTTTTTGTGTAACAATGTACTTATTTACGTAAGTTCTTACTTCCCTGTTTTCGGTTACATATAATATGGATATCGTGTGACAATACAATAATACAATGAAGCTAATCTAATAATAGATTCGGAAGGTAGCCATAGGAAAACTTGGACTAAACAAGATAGAACCGTCGTGTTTGGTCTCATTTTCTTAGCTAGACCACTTTACTGCCACAATGATATTCAGCACTTTAAAAGTTTTCTTTACAATAAATACATTTCATTTGCAATAATAATCCAACTATTTAAATTCAAATCATTAATTTCAAAGTAGATGTGGACACACATACATTTTGAACGTCAAAAATAAAATCAAAAGTTCTACCACCAGTTCGCTAAAATTACGTCTCCGTCCTGAGAAGAACCGGCGCAAGAAACTCAGCGGGCATGTCTTTTTTTTTAATTTAATATGTTTTTTTTTATATTGTTTTACAATACTTTTGTTTTTAACAAATGTATCAATGAAATGGCCCGGGACGAGCACCTCATTCCCATTTTGTGCAGTACTTTGGTAATTCTCTTAAACCAATTTATAGGCAATGTTCGAGCGGCCACTGGGATTTTGGATTCTTCCGAACAACAAAATATCCTAACCTATTTAGTTCCAATAAACAAATGAAAACTGTTAATACCACAAACGTAAAACAAAATGAAATGCAAAGTGATAGCCTTTGATATCTGATAGCTTAATTCAATTTGTTTCGTTTTCATTCCGAAATGTGCCTTTGTGATAAAATGTATTTTGTTAATGAATGTTCAAAACGGAAATTTCTTTATGGCTTTTCGCGTTTCACAAAGCGAATCACGGAATTAATTTCGGATGAAAGCTGAGATTTTATGCAGCAATTTATTATATTAGCATTATTTCTTTTATGTTTCATTTACGTATTGGTATTTTTTTAATGGTAGATTGCATTCAATTGTTTTCGAAACTTGATAATAATTTAGGTAAAAAAATGTGTTTTAATTATGTGGATTACATACACATTGTATTAATAGGCTTTGCAATTCAGTTTACAAATAAATAACAAACAAAAAGAAATATACCAACTACTGATTGTTACTTATACATCAAGTCAAGGAAACATTAAAAAAAACCTTTTTCTCCACTCAAGGTTATGTACCTCTGATATATCTGAATAAGTACCACTAAATACTTACCTTCGCACCTTTTCCACCGTAAATCTAAAATAGGAAAAAATATAGGAATATATTTATCCAGCCGGATGATTCCACTATTCATTATTAACACACTCACGTGGCAAAACTACGTGTTGACTAAAAACCGTAGAGAAAATTACTATATACCCTTCACTTCGAAAATCAACCTTAAGCCAACAAGATAAGGTTTATAATTGTAACTTTTAGTTGCCACTGAACTGTGAACCAATTAGCAATAAATAGGAACCGAGATGAGTTATACCTTTAATTTGAACCCCACAATTGTTAGTAGCATGTAATGATGATTTTCATTAGAAGAGTGCTTCGAGGGGCAAATTCAGCCTCAGTCTTACGAATATTCTAGCGATAAACTTTGATGTTTATTATCGGAATAACTTTGTTATAAGCTCTACAAAAGGTTTTTTGATGAATTAACTCAAAATTAAATTTAAAGAGTCCAAAATTATGTTTCAATTATAGTCATCATCCACAGTAAACTTCCATTTTTGAGTAGAGTTCTCTTTTAAGGCCACAATTATTAGTCCATTTAAGCTCATTTACCTGTACTATTGTGTAGCATACGTATCGCCATCGTCATCCTGAGCTCATAGACCTCCACTGCTGGACAGACTTCACCCAAACAGTCCATTGTATTTAGTATTGTAGGTCTGCACACGTTACACAGAATAGTTCGAGCCTACCACTCCAAAACTTTTCCTAACATTACAGCAATCTCAAAAATTACGATCCGTTTAATTTGGTCCACCCTACTCCCAGAAAGAGGTACAATTAGTGTCTCAAAAGCTAGACGACATAGTTAGCTCAGACCCTGCATTAATGAAATTACTAGCATTTGCTTTCATAATCCTAAAGGTCGAAAGCTAATGCCTAGGTTTTGTAATCCAATTAGTTTTAAATGAAAGATTTTAAAGAAATAAGATTAACCCAGAATCATTTAAAAGACTCTGCGTAATGTGTTAGTATTTATAGTTACTCGTAATTGAATGACATTGTTCCATTAAAGTATCTATTAGTCGTTTTTCTTTCGAATGATTAACCGTACAAGTACTGTACTGTACCAACCCATTACTGCCCACTGTTGGGCTCAGGTCTCCTCAGAAGAGGGATTAGGCATAGTCCACCACGCTTGCCTAGTGCGGATTGGGATTTTTAGAACCCTTTTCCGATATGCAGGTTTCCTCACGATGCTTTCCTTCACCGTTTTCAGCCAGTGGTGTTGTGAAAAATTGCACATAAATCTTTTTCACATTTTATATTTAGAGGTACAAGCCGGCCGGATTTGAACCCGCGTTCTCCCGTACGGAAGGACGCGCTTCGACCACTCGGCCACCACGACTATATCGTACAAGTATAAATGCCAAATTTATATTTTCAAGAAATCGTATTTTTTATATCACAATTTATAAGCTTTTATTATATTGCTATTCTTGAAAACGGTCTTAAAAATATGCAAGAAGCAACATTAATTACACAGTTCTTTTTCGACTTCAACAGATACACATAAATGTTTATCATTATCATTACGTACTTTTTAAATTCTGCAATAGTAGGAGCATAGTAAAACCTATAAATAACAACTATTTACTGCAGTTGGAAATGAGAAATAATTATTTTTAATAACAAATTCTAGACATTAATACTGGAAAGAGAACTAGAACCCTCGTTTAAGCCATTATCTGCACGTGACAGGGAATATAGGAAACCCAACGCAATCTTATAAACCGTTTATGTTTAGAACATTTATTCAACAATAGCATACAAAGGAATCTTTATGTGTACTTAAAAATAATTTTCGCATTTCTATTGTGATTTTCATTTAATTTTAATTGTTTTTCTATAAAATTCGAAAATGCTATGTATTTTACAGCATGTAATATAACTGACTTAAATACGAAATGTCTTGATAAAACATGCGTAGTAAATCTAGTGGTGTAGTCGTGGTGGCCGAGTGGTCGAAGCGCGTCCTTCTGTACGGGAGGTCGGGGTTTCAAATCCAGCCAGCTTGTACCTCTAAATCTAAATGTGAAAAGATTTATATGCAATTTTTCACAACACCACTGGCTAAATACGGTGAAGGAAAACATCGTGAGGAAACATGCATGTCGGAAAAGGGTTTTAAAAAATCCTTTGAATATATGTTAAATCCCCAATCCGCACTGGGCAAGCATGGTGGACTATGCCTAATCCCTCTTCTGAGGAGACCTGAGCCCAACAGTGGGCAGTAATGGGTTGGTACAGTAAATCTATTTATATTTCTTTGACTATCCCAAGCTCTATGTTAGCATAGTACAACAAAATATAGATACTATAGAATTCACATCGTCACAAGCTCAATTCACAAAAGCTCATCATTTCTTAACACAGTCCTCAAGAACACGTTGAACAAATTAACAATCGTAATTTCCAGTCAAAAAGTCTTGACATTTTACATCGGAATTGCCGCTTGACTGACTTACCCTTGATCTTCATCTTATAGCAACAAAGTTGAGATTCCTACACCATTACCGAGTTTCAAATTGCCAAAGTTTAAACACGGCTCCCTGAAGATGGCATATGTGACGTAATTTAATCTAACAACTCATAATGAATAAGAAAATTGAATTATGAAAGGTCGGAGAACAATGTTATATTTTGATACGCGTGTGATAAACTGGGGTGTTCAAAAGTGCTTAGAGCGAAGTTTTGTGAGCTGTTTCGAATGGCTAAAATGACTTTTTGTGCTGTTGAATTGTGTTACTGTGTTTTTGAATCAAAAAAGTATGTTTTAATAGTTCTTTATTGTAAAATGTAGAGCTAGATCAGAAGTGATTTTTTTTAACATACATAAAAAATATGTGGTGAAAAAAATTAAACATTTATTTAATGTAAAGCTTAACTTACTATCTATTAAGTAACATGTACATTTTAGAAAAAAAAAAACACAATCTGCTCTAAACTACGAAAAAACGAAATTAAGATACATACTCCCATCTTCAGTGAATTCTAAATAACTTAATACCAATAATTTTATATTTCTTCAATAATATATAAACAGTTTTACGAAAATAACACTTATTTTTACCTCACAACAACAAAAATGTATTTATGAAAACCAAAAATAATACAAGTTTTTCACAACAAAATATGTTATAAACACCCATATTTCTAGTTGTCAAGTCAATACTAAGTAGCTACCAAAACGTGACTCAAGATGAAACTATTTCGTTAACTTTATTAAAGTTCTTTCAACAATAAGTAGAGTTAAGTTCTTTAAATCACCTTCGGTTCAATAGTTTAGAATAGGCATTAGATTCTACATGGTGTGAAGGTAAGCTGTGGGTTTTTAGTTTTACAAGCTGCTTTAATTTTGTTTTATAATTAGTGTCGATACGTGTTGAATAAAAAAAGGTTCTATCAAGTCTCAAAAACAATAAAAGTATTATACTTAATTCTTTTTTTTTTAGTTGGAGGAAATCAGAGGCTTGTGTGGGAGTTGGACTGCGCTAAAACCTTCAACCGCTCGCACTCAGCGTCCCAACCCCAGTTGAGACCAGAACCCAGCACGGGGTTATGAAGGACGGCGCTACGCGTTACGTCTTGGTCACTCTTTCCCGTCGCGCCGCCCCCTTACAAATCTGTAACTAATTGATATTGTCCACCATACCCTGATGACTACCAAATGTAGATTTATATCAACTGCCCACATTCTCGCGTGGAAATCACTAGCCTATGTTCTATAGATTATAATCTCTCACCAAACATCCAATTTCCATTCGATTTAGTGTGATTAAGCAACAAACATCCGTCATTAGGGATAAATCAATTGCCCGTTGGTATTCCGAAACAGATTTTCATGGCAAATGGAAATTACAGAAGAAGAATAGTGAAATGTGTTTATTTATGAAACATTATACAGGGTGATTTGTTAGAGAGGGTACATATTGCAGGAGGGTGATGAGTACTCTGTTCTAATACGGAATATTACAAAAGAATAGGTAAAATTACATTTTTTTTTTAAATCTATATTCGACAAAACTACCTCAAACATAAACAATTTCGGCTAAAAGAGTGTAACGACCACTAGTGATCTCGCGCACCCCACAACTCCGCTACACCCATCAGCTGTCGAAAAACCATAATTTTGCAAGAATTTTAGATATTTTTAAGTTGCGATTACTAAGGCGTTAAGCCATATTCTTTGATAATAATATTTTTACTGGTCGTATATAACCATCAGCTACCATGACCTTCAATATGTACTCTCACTAGGAAATCACCCTGTATACCGCAGATAGTATTTTAGACAAATAGATTCAGATAAGTCATAGAGCTCCTAATTCCGAGGTATGGTCTAATGATAATAATATTTGACAACATCCAACGATAAACAGGCCTTCAAATTTACTCCGGTAATTTTTAAGTAAAGAAATCTTATCATACTAAATTCATACTCAAAATTGTTGTTATAAATGTGCCGATAAACTATATATCTGAAGAAGCAATGATTGAAAGCCAAACCAATTTGATAGGTTCCGCGCAAATCCAGGAATATTTTATTGGGGAATCATTTTGACTTGCGAGTCACCGAACGTCTCTCCCGATTTGCCTTTTGGGTCATACACGGAATCAATACATTGGCGCTTGAAGGGTACACTTGCAAATAAAACCTTAGGATTGTCCAATATTTTTTCAATACACGATATTTTTATGTCTGGGAAAAGATTGTTATATCTAGTGTGTTATTTGATAGTCTCTTTTATGTTTTTGTTATTTTGATAGTTACTGAGACACAAAATTATTATTAAAGAATTATAAGACTTGAAATGGATAAAAATATTAATCATACTACAATTATTGCTATTATTAACAGCAAGATTACTAAAAACTCAACTTATACGACTCCATGAACAGATTATAAAGGTTTTTGACGTGACAACGTCTTATAAATTGGTTTGCCGGGTGACACTTCAAGAAACTGCGTTACGCTCCGCTCACGTTATGCGCTCACAATGACAGCGAGAGAGAGGCACGCGTGCCGCGTCACTTTTTCTCTCGCTCTTAGGCGGGCTAACCATGCCCGCGTCGTTGTCACGTAAAACTTTCGCCCGTATAACCAATTTTTTTTTTCAATGTCATTTATGACGCATACGATGTTTTATAGGTCATCTAGCATCGTGAAAGTCAAGAATGAATTCTAAAACATTTTCCCAACTATTTCAATAATCTAATTCTATCGAACTTGGTGAGTACGAAAGAAAATTATATCAGAGTAATCGTGTTATTAAATTATTGGCGTTCATAACTCAATAAATGTAACTAGTCATCAATTCCAAAATATATTACTTTATTTCATTTTCTTCACTGAAGTGCTTTTCATATTAATGTATTTTATTTGATCGTTGCTCTTAGTAATTAAATGTAAATAATTCAAAAAAATAAAAAGTTTACTTCATTTGTTAAACAAGTGACATTACTCACATGCATGATTATAAGGTTCTTAGTTCCTACAACAATTTTATTGAATGAGTGATCTCGATATTTTGTCTCTGTTATAGCCACAATCACGAGAGGACTTAAGTCCTGTGTATTCTGTTACTTCTACTGTAGAAGCAATGTATTCAAAATAAATGCTTATAGACGGTATTAGCAAACATAGGCTGTAATAAATTACATACAAACATTTTTACAAAATTAATATTAAGATTTTAGAAGTACAAGGTTTGAACAAGCGATTTCCCACTCGGAAGGCGTTCAACCGCTCTGTCATCACAACCTAAATTATTCTTACACTGTAATTAATGAGTTACTTTTGATTAATTGTCTTTATCTACGTCAAACATATATTAGAAAGACGCCATGGCATATCAAAGTTGAAGTATGATATATCTACAGAAACCCTCCCCTAATTTAAAACGAAATTAAATTTATCTCACTTAGAGGGTTTGACAGACTGCCAGAATTTATGATATCTGACTTACGCTACCTATTAATAATATGTATGTTTCTATAGATACAATTGTGTGTATGTTTTGGTGCTGGAAATTTTGATTATTATTAATATGAAACCAATAGCTTATATCATAAAAACATTAGATCAAAGTAATTATATCATTAAAAATAAACTGTACAAAAGGTAAAACCTGTCCTAACTATGAACCTCAGCAATATCAAGGTATTGAGAGGCCTTTGTCCACAACTTACTATATAGGACTTATCTTAAACCTCGTTTAAAGAGGCACATGTCATAGCGCTTCGGGAACACCATAGACGGGACTCCATTTCGAGAATGGTACGTACAATCTGATTTGATCCTTAAATTAAGCTAACTGTTTAAGAGACAAAATTAATTAACTGAAAGGTCCACTCTCGAGAGACGTAACGTATGCTAATGGTTTCACAACAAATATATTGGATTCACACATGAAGTCAATCAATGTCGAATCTCTTCGAGATATTATATGGTTATGGTAGTAAAATAAAAACTTGAGAGGTATCAAGGGACACCCGGATGGAACGAAGTTCCTTTCGATTAATTAGTGAAGGAATTGTAATAAAATTTAATAAAGAGAGACAGACGTTTTAAACTAACTAATTATTATGACTTAAAAAAATAAATTTTTGATCACCGCGCCAGCGCCAATCTAGCATTAATCATATAAAACAAAATAAGGAATTGTTTTAAAAGATTTTAATCACAGCGCCATCTAGCGATAATTATCTAAAACAAAAAAGTGTCGTGACAACATTTTCATAAGAATTTCCGTCTACACCCTTTCGATAACGCGCAATAAGGAACTTCGTTCCAATATATTAAGGTAAAATTTGTTTCTTATGCAAGTGAACCTAGTTTACGGTTCTCTTGACAATAAGTCATTATTATTGCTCGTACACCTCTCCAATTTGCTTTAAAGTAGATAGAAGAGGTTATCAGGTAAATCATAGAAAAAACTGGTGATATTCCATTACTCGGAATAATCAAAGTAGAACATAAAATTAAGGTTTTTTTTCTTCCAAATATTATGGGTTAGCACAATGTGTACCATTACTAATGATACGCAAAACACAGCTTCTAAAATAATTACATCATTACAAGAAACATTAAAATATTTAACAGCACAATTTTATATCTAAATTTAAATAACTCTTGTATTTTAAGCATAAAAACCTCGTATCAAAAACTATTTACTTTCCAACTATATTTTTAAGCATGAAGCATTTTTAAATTGAAAATTTTCCACAACATTGTCCTCGAGTAATACACATTGTTTACAAACTTGAACGGTTTTATTCCCTTTTCTGAACCACTTGCTGGAAAAATTTAATTAACTTATAACATTATTATAAGATATTGAAAAGATAAATAATCTCTTTGAAGTAATTTCTGCGATATTTACTTTTAAATGAAATCTTAAAATAAATCATAGTTTTTTTGAATGACATTCGCAATCATTACATTAAATTTAATAACTTCAAGTCATCGATGTCATTGTGCGTAACGCGTTGTGCCGTTTCATATCACCCCGTGGATATAAAATTGTGAGACGTACGTTTTACGTGCGGTTTGACTCCCATATACCCCACTGTTTAATTATTTTTACCAAATTTATTATCAAGTAAAAAGACACATACTAACGAAATAAACATTTAAACTACTCAGAGTTAAAATACAAAGTTTTTCAACGTAAAAGCTTGTGTAATGTGACTGACGTTTCTAGTTCGTAGACCTGCTACGCGGTTTCAGTGCTACGCCGTAGAGTGCTGCTACGGATGTCCTCATTACGTCGGTCAGTTTGTTAGCGGCTCGTTCTACCTTCAGATATTTCACCATTAGCACTAAAATGTTATTTTCACGTTGCTACATAAAATTTTAAAACTTGTTGAAGTGAAATGAGGTTAGGCTTTATTTTTTCTTACCTGTCTAATTTGTAGGTTGCAAATTTAATATTATTATGTAATTTACATGTAAATAATACATACGAAAACAAAATTAAAAAATATGACTAAAAAAAACTTGAGAGGTGTCTAGGACCCGGATGAAACGAAGTTCCTTTCGATTAATTAGTGAGGGAATTGTAATAAAATATTTTGATCATAGCGCCATCTAGCATTAATCAGATAAAACAAAATAAGGAATTGTTTTAAAAGATTTTAATCACAGCGCCATCTAGCGATAATCATCTAAAACAAAAAAAGTGTCGTGAACACTTTTTCATAAGAATTTCCTTCTAGCCCCTTTCGATACGCGCGATAAGGAACTTCGTTCCAAAAATAAAACACCCGAAAATCACAAAGCAAATCTCCTAAAAAAAATTGTGTCAAAATACAAACACTATTCATTAAATTCAATCCTAAGAAGTGACCACAAAGAGATTTCCAGTCTTCAAAAATAAAACAGTATTTTGTTTGTTCATTTCGAACATTAACAAAGGTTAAAAATAAACACGAGTAAAAAATTCTAAAAAAGAAATTCATTAAGTACACTTAACGAGCCTCCGAATCAAACGGAGAAAACAAATTCGTAAACATGAAATTGTAAGGAAAAAAATATCTAATGATGATACGGAATAGAGTATTTTTATCTTGAAAAAAGTGAAAGATAAATACGTGCGTCTTGGAACACATTTCTCGGAATCACTTGAAGCCAGGTGTAGGGTTGGCACACATTCTTGTTATTTATATTTATTATATTTTCCTTTTTTTTGTTCGTTAAGCTTCATCTGTCACATAATTTTCTTTTCTTTGGGTATAGTTTTTTTTTTATTGCCATGTAGGCAGACGAGCCAGCGGCCCATCTGATAGGAAGTGGTTACCGTCGCTCATGAACCTCTGCAATGTCAGGGGACACTGAGGGGTTGCTACGTACGACCTAACTTTAAGGACCCTCCTCAAGCCTCGTTTGAAGAAGGACAAGTCATAGCGCTCAGGGAATACCGAGGCGGGGAGCTCATTCCATAGCCGGATGGTGCGTGGCAAAAAAGTGTTCCTGAAACGAACCGTGGATGACCGTGGTGGTTCCATATAGTAGGGATGAACTCCACCTCGAAATAATAAAAATATATGCAGTATTCAATATTCTCAGTAAAATGCTGAAATATTAATCGTTCTAAAATTACAAAAATAACATAAAATCAAAAACAGTTTCTAAAATAACATTCTAAAATAAAATTATTCATACTAAATTAAACCGCACATTTCGTACCCTAGTCTTGATTTGGTCGGCTGCAAAACGGTGTTACAGTTGTAATCATGTTTGTTGTTACCCTATGGCATGTTGTTAATAATATTCAAGAGCAAAAAACTTTATATAATATTATATGTAATCGGAAAGTAAACTTTAACTAATTGCTTATTCACCAATATTTTCAAAGTTCTTATTGGTCGGCCATTTTATACTTCATTTTGATAGAACTCGTCAATACTTCAGTTTGAAATTTCAACACTGACATAAAAATTAAAAAAACTTAAACACACACAGCCCTATTTTCACATGTATTCGTGTTTTGTATTCAAACGTAGTATTTTATACAATTCTATAATACATTCGTTTCGGTTTATTCCCGTTTTGTTCGACCTTCGATCCCGTATCGGCTGTTTTCATTGAATACGTCAAAAGTCACATTTGAAACGAAATAAATTATCTACAAACGTCGACGGCTTCGAGCTGGAAATTCTACGGATCATTGGGCCTCTGCTTTAGAGATGTTTGAGTTTATTTTTATCCATGTATTTAGGGTAATCCGTTAGTAATTATTGTGGTTTTCAATGTTTTTTTGTATTCGAATTTTGAAGAACAGATTCGTTTTGTCAGCGATATGAAATTTCCGTCGTCCTATCAAATTAGAACTTTGAACCCATCTTCTTTTTGGAATAGGTTAAACTTTTTTTTACCATCTAATTGTTATGCTATGTATAACTATCATTGCGGACTACTTGATGTTTAAAAATGCATTTAAAAACCATAGGGACGATATTCCAAAATAAAGCAAAGAGCAAGCGACATACCATACTCCTGAAGGACAATCTTACAGCTATGACCTTTCACCCTCTACCTCAAAGTCCTCATTCCATCTCCAAAAATATTACTACTACTAATGCTTTCAGACATTATAAGAATCCAATCAATTATCTTACGTAAGCACACAGATATCATACGTAAAAATATCCGATATAATTCCTCTTGAACGCTGTAATTCTTGATGAAAATGGAGCCGTCTGGATAAGCCGTAATGAAATGTATTGTTGGTTAATCGTTCGGAAGTGAGCCTTAGATGAAAATAAACGAAAAATTATATAGCGTCAGAACTCAAAGGCTTACACTAATAGGCTATTAAATATTTATTAAAACGAAATGGAGGTGGGTTCCGTAATGAAATTTTATTCGCGGCTGGACTTTATTCGAGTTTTATGGTATCTGAATTTGTTTGTGTGTGGATGAGGGTTTTATTTTTTGAATTTGTGTTTAAGTGTGTTAAGATAATTCAGAGTGTATTTGTAAACTAGTCCAAGCCGACCATATTGTTTCCAATTCAATAACACCACACAACAAAGTCCTTAAAGGTAGGCCGTAGGTAGCGGTCCCCTGACAGTATATCCATTAGCAACCGCTTACCGGTAACCGCTTACGATCAGGTGGCCCGTTAACTCTGTCTATAAGGCAATAAAAAAACACCTAGGTAAGTACTATCGATTGACATCATAAACATGCAAGTTGTTGATTTTACTTTCATTAGTCTACGCAAATTTAAATGAGTTCTAACATTGTTTCCCCCAAGCAGATCTCACTGACTTTACACTTTATTACGTACATTGTATCTCTTCAATCTCACGATGGCGGGATCTTAGAAGCACAATAGCTGAGACGTGACTGCTCCTAAGTGCGTGACGGGCACGTGTCCATTTTGACACGTCTGAATAGTATATCAGGATTATTTTCACTGCAGATGTTCATAGAATAAATATACAGAAGTGAAGATGCAGATTATGCAATGCAATAGTTTTTTTTTTGTGATGTAAGGTCCTACGTATGCCGGTACTACCAACAAAATAACCTTGTTGCGTAAATGGTCTTAAAATTACCTCATCTTAGGATTTATTTAGTATGCCTTCGTGCAAAATTAATTATGCAAGAAAAGGATTTATTATTAAATCATGTTCAACTTATAACAATCACTTTAGTAAATTTCATGTATTTGAGTCCTCAATACATACATTTAAAGAAAATATTACTTTGTATTTACATAACAATAATTTCTAGTACAATTATTATTTCGATTATTTTTTCTTGTATTCGCTTTAGCCTTACTTGCGACTTTCTTAGATTAGTCTACTTAAATGTAACCTTAATAATTGATAGGAACCGTATTAGTTGCGCTGTATAAACTTATGAGTCACTTTAATTTGTGAAAACTTTGTTGGTCTCTGTATTATTAGTATTCATAAAATAATCTGTAACTTTATGACTGTTTGTTTCCCAAATAAATAAATGTTTATAACCTGATTCTTTTATTTTAAAATGCGAACTATTTTCAGAAATAGGACCTACTAATTAGTAAAAAGGCTAGTAAAGTTAGGTACAAAGTGTAGAACATTCAAGTGGCTCATGTGAAATTGCGTTTTGTCTCTTATACCAGAATACATAAGATCTATCGATTTACAAGTATCATGATACGTTATTCTAGGTAGTTTCAAACAAATTTCAAATAGCGAGTTTCAGGTCGTAATAAAATGTCGGAAAAGGGTTCTAAAAATCCTTTGTAGATATGTGAAGTCCCCAATCCGCACTGGGCAAGCGTGGTGGACTATGCCTAATCCCTCTTCTAAGGAGACCTGAGCCCAACAGGCAGTAATGGGTCGGTACAGGACAGGTCGTGATAAAATAAACCTACATATCTACATTTATTTTCAGAAATACACGACAATTCTTACTCAAATATATTGAAAAAGCTTTCAAATATTACTAAAACAACATGTGTGTCAGTTTTTATCACACATCGCTGCTCACACATCCCTGCTGTATTATGTAACACGACATGGACCATTCACCCTGAATTGAGGGACGTAAAATCGATAGCAGTGATTTTTTAAACACATTGACTCGAAAATTGTCCGTTGTTTGTTATTTTTGTAAGTATTATAGTTTTTTTTATGGTAAGGACTTTAAAATGACCAGCTGAATGTTAAGTACTATTTTAAATTTGTATTATTTTAAATTTGTATTATGTAAACTTATTCAGACACTCGCGGTTTTCTATAATACTTTCTTAAATCGACCCGCAGTATCCAGTCTTCTCGTGATGATGACGTTTGCAACAACGTTGAAATATCGAGACAACTCAATTAATTAAATATCGTGGTAGGAACCCGTTGAAAATGCATGAAAGTATTGTATTACTAGCTGACTCGCGCAACTTCGTCTGCGCCGAAAAAAAAAATTAGGGGTGGACTACCCCTAACATTTAGGGGATGAAAAATAGATGTTGGCCGATTCTCATAGGTACCGGATAAGCACAAAAAATTTCATCAAAATCGGTCGAGCCGTTTCGGAGGAGTTCAAGTTCGAACACCGTGACACGACAATTTTATATATTAGATGTAATTCGATAGTGTTGGTGCAGTTTGTGTTGTTTTGACCGTAGGTAGGTAAATGATGACCCCAATGACTTTATATTTGTTTTATTACAAAGATAGACTTTACAATGATTTCATATATATTATGATGATAAAGTATGTACGTGTTGTTCGTATGGATAGTTGTCGCAGACTCCTTGTGTGTTCTCAGCGAGTGTGTCTTGCCCCGCTCCTCCTTCTTCACCTCCTTATTAGACGATGCAGCTCGTTGTGTATATGGTGAATTATGCAGACACGCGTAGAAAGATAGTAATATTAGTTACTCAGTATTTTTTTCATTGCTGCACTGAAAGAGCCTCTTGATCATAAGTGGTTATTGTTTTCCTGGGCTTCACTGCTCAGAGTCATTACGATGGGCGCTGTTGTGGATCCCAACTACACAGGAGTTACAGTGGTGGGAGTGAGAGGTGGGCATATAAAAAAAAACAAAAGTGGTTATTGTTATCAGTATTTTATTAAACTAGAAATCCAAGTTTTAGTACCTTTACTGTCGTACTAGAGAGTCAGCGCAACTTCGTCTGCGACACTATCAATCTATGTTCTCAGAGTCTAAACGTTGTCTGTGCCAAATTTCATCAAAATCGGTTGAGTGGTTTAAGCGGGAAAGCGTAACAGACCGACAGCCAGAGTTACTTTCGCATTTATAATATTAGTCGGGATAGATAAACGAATCGTTAGTGTTCGTATTATCTGAAAAATCACGGAAACACCTCCAAGATTCTCTTGAAGAAGTCTTAAAGAACCAATTCTTAAATAAAAGCACACACAAATACATTTTTTTCATACGGCATAATACAACTTATACAAACACAACTAAAATCATTCAAAATACACGCAAACAGTAAACTTACACCAGCTTACATAGTTATTGTGCACGCTCCAACATTTCTGTACAGATTTGAATATCACTTGACGACTGTTGTAAACTAGCCAGCTGTTGTGGAAGCGGTTTGAGGAACCAACAATATTTGAATAAACCAACATTTCCGCAAAACGATACGTTTAACAATAATATTATTTTATGTTATAATACAGAATAAGTTGTGGTGACAGATTAATAAGGATCACACTAAAAATCAAGGCAAGAGGAAAAGGATAATATCAAAAAATGCTTTGAACATAAAAAAGTGAGGTTAGATAATTTTTGTTGCTTATTTAAACTTCCCTTTTGTGCAGAAATTTGCGAGTCCGTCTAGTTATCTAATCTCACTATATAGATTTTAGAATCATCCAAATCGGACCAGCCATAAATTTAGCGGTAAAAAAATATCAGACAAATTGTATACCTTCATTTATAAGTCACATAAAACTCGTAACAATAAACCAACACGTAAGATCTCATTAAACACGAGAATAATTTAATAAGTTGAGCACCGCATCTTGAGAGGCACGTACCTAAACTAATGGTACCACGTCTTCGTAGAGTGATACATACTGTCTTTACACTATCCACTTTATTATGGACGTTGACATATAACAAGACATTCTTTCTCTAGACTGTAATTATATCTTTACTTATTACTCTATACTAATTTTAGAACGAAGTAATGTTTGTAATGTTGTAATTTTTGGATCTATTGTATCTACATATTTTCGAGACATACTTGACCTAGTGTTTTTTTTTTTATTATTGCGTCTGCCTGTAGGCAGACGAGTTAACGGGCCACCTGATCGTAAGCGACTACCGCTGCTCATGGATTCCTGCAATGTCAGCGAACACTGCGGGGCCGCTATCTACGGCCTACCTTTTAAGGACTTTCTTTAAGCCTCGTTTCAAGAAGGACAAAGATTTAATGATTAATTTTATATTATAGTGTACATTTTGGTTGAATAAATATTTTAGTCTTAATGTTATTTCGAAAATACTTTGCTTAGGAAGCTACAATATACGTATAGCTAAAATATTATATGCATATCTTATTTTGAAAATAAATGTACCGACTGAAAACTAAATCGTGCAAAGTAACATTTATATTGTGGTTCTAATGCCACTTTTCTCAAAAGCATTGTTCGAGTTTCATTGTATGGAAGAGAAGAGTAAAAGCCGGATGCTGGGCGGTCATTCGCTTTTAGTAGTGCAAACTGTTTTCTTATTGATGTTGTTGTGGTGCAAGCGACGAGAAATATAAACTTATTCAGACACTCGCGGTTTTCTATAATACTTTCATGCATTTTCAACGGGTTCTTACCACGATATTTATTTAATTGAGTTGTCTTGATATTTCGTTGTTGTTGCAAACGTCATGATCACGAGAAGACTGGATACTGCGGGTCGATTTAAGAGCAAACAAATCTGTCTACCCTCTTTCTCGTTCGCTTTTGGGTAGTACCACGACGAGAAATATATTACTTAAGCATTTAAGAAAGAGTAATATGCTTTATAATACACTACTTAAAGTGGTAGGGACATTGAATTTCTGAATTGAACTACTATACAGGGTGGATCTGTAACTTTGGACAATCTGACGTGGGGTGAATCTGACCTGTTGAAATACAACTTCGCACCATTTTTATTTTTTAGATCGGTTAAACTTTTTTTTCTGACATTAAAAAAATAACAAATATTCTGGGACGGCGAGACGTAAAAGAGTGCCTTGGGCGTAACGCGTCGCGCCGTCCCTTATAACCCCGTGTTGGGTTCTGGCCTCAGCCGGGGTTCGGACGCTGAGTGTGAGCGGTTGGAGGTTTTAGTGCGGTTCAACTCCCACATACCCCGTCCGCGGGACGGGCGGGGATCCGGTGATTTCCTCCAACTAAAATAAATAAATGTAAGTCAGTTCTGTGATGCTTTGTATAAATGTAAATTTTCAAACCCTTATTATATTCAGTAAAGTCCCCTATTACTACTATGAACTCCTTCTAAAATGAACTGTCACTGCGCTCTGTTAAGAAATATGTTTTATGCAAAGATGTTCAGCTTCTATGCATATTTCATGTTTTTGTTTAACGAAATTACAAAAACTATAGTGAACAATTTTTTAGTAAATAAAGTTTTAAATAAAAGTCAGAACTCTGAAGACATTCATTGGAGTGTAATAATGTAATCTGAGATTTGATATAATATTGCAAACAATATTATCTTACTTTTCAATTTCAAAGCGTCTTCAAAGTTTATTTAGATTTGAAATAGAATATTTGGGGAGAGATAAATTTATATTTGATATTGTGTTTGAAGAGACGTAGTGAAGCAAGTTATATATAAATTATTATAGATGATAATAACATCTCAATCGGATAAGACTTATGCATTTATTCGTTATTACCCAGTGCTAGTTGTCTTTCTTAAAATAAATCAGTTCTGCATTGTACGTGATAAGTAACGGCAATAACATGACAATTTTAAGGCCCATAAGCGGCTATACAGCCATCTATTTAAAAAAAAAAAATCGAAATTTTACAAGGGACAAGACGTCTGTGTATTATATTATTTTGCAACACAAAAATGGAGCTAAAGTCCTAAATATAACAAACTAACATATAAACCTTCTTCAAACGAGTCTTGAGGCCTTAAAGTTAGGTCGTAGGTAGGACCCCTCAGTGTCCCCTGACATTGCAGAGGTTCATGAGCGACGGTAACCACTTACGATGAGGTGGCCCGTTGGCACGTCTGCCTATATGGCAATAAAAAAAAAATATAACAACTTGTACCGAAAAAAGTAAAAAGCAATAATATTAGTAACTTGTAGTACGGTCTAGAAATAGAAGAAACATAAAAAGCAGTGAAATATAATACTATTTACGCATATATTTACAACAGCACTTTTTCTTCAAAAGAACTAGAAAGGCTTTGAGCTGGGTCACACAAATCAACAAGAATACTTCTTTTTATTACATTACATATAGCCACTCTGTATCTTAATATCTCAAAGAACGTTAACCTTATAAGACATAACATATCTTATATATGATATAGGGTAGGCCGATCTAACGTTTGCATTTTGAACTACTGTTTATTTAGAGAATGACAGCTCAAACGTCTTTCAATTTGTGTTTATAATTTAGTATATTGTGTTTTCGGTTCGCTCAATGGGCAGAAGATCGTCGAATTTTTGTTTCCAAAAGTTGAAGAGTATGACATGGACGACATTTGGTTTCAACAGGATGGCGTTGCGCCATGCCACACAGCCAACATGACCGTCGAACTTTTGGAAAATGCAAACTTTATATGGCCCACCCCTTATAATACTTGTTATTAATACACTTTAAAAAAAAACGTATTATTAAAATTACATAATGTTTACTACAAAAAGGGAATGCGTATATGTCACTTCCGCAAACGCCGATGCTGACTGAGCATCAGTAGTCAGTATTACTAAGTTCAAATCACACGTCTTCAAAATAATGATTTCAACTTATTAAAACACTAGCAGTTTTCTACATTACTTTCTCATTTGTTTTCTCTTAAATCTACTTGCAGTATCCAGTCTTCTCGTCATTATGACGTTTGCAAAAACGTTGAAATATCGAGACCACTCAATCAAGAACCTAATGCATGAAATTAATGTTTTCAAGTTAAATAATCAGCTACTTAACAAAAACATAGACGTGAAAAAGCAAAAGTAATATCTTTGAAAGGCCTAATAATATGAAAATGAAGTGGATTGCTTAGTTGAAATGTAGTACACGTTTGTCCTTGCGATCCCTTAGTCTGCAATATAAGTGGGTTTACCCCAAAAAGATAAATTTATTTTCTGGCGAGACCTATTCTCAGCATGTGTTTCTTGTTGAATTTATCTTTCAAATAATTTGTAACTTGAAAATTATTTATTCAATTTAACTATCGATATCTCAGTCAATATAGACTTTGAAAAAATTAACGTGATATCTAGAAAGTTAGAACAAAATTACTTCTCCCTTCACTAATAATGCCATCAAAGTTTTTCCCTCAACAGAACCTTATATCTTTCTTTTGCACATAACGAAATTTAATAAAAGTCTCTATTTGTTTCAGATCGTTCCTCGCAGTACAAAAAATGAACAAATCCCAGAAATGGAAGTTACATTATGGAATTTGGAACAGACGGTGTGTAATTTAGACGTCAGCAGGCGAGATCTTCGAAGTACGAAATCACCGATATTTCCCCATTACGTACTGAACGAGTTATTTATTGTTACAGAGAACTGGCGAACGAGAAAATGACTGAAGTAATCCTGATCGATGCACGTACAGAAGCTTATTGGGAATCGTTCATGGAATTTACTAGTTATGGGGAATGTAATAATGCTGCGTGAAATTTAGCTGAAATCAACCGAAAATGGGTCAAGCATCTACTCACGATATCAACAACTATACTTCGGTTAATTACTCAGATATATACGATGTAATTGAAGACGACAAAGATGTGTGCGCTGTCGCAGATGATCCCAAATTCCCTAGCAGTTTTGGAATAACCCTCGCTGTGCCAGAATGGGAAGCTATATGCACAGCCATAGTACTGACTTTAATAATCATCTCAACTGTGGTTGGAAACATTCTAGTCATATTAAGTGTGTTCACATACAAACCGCTTAGGATTGTTCAAAACTTTTTTATCGTTTCTCTGGCGGTGGCGGATTTAACAGTAGCGATATTAGTCCTGCCATTGAACGTCGCATACTCTATTCTCGGACAATGGGTCTTCGGGATTTACGTCTGCAAAATGTGGCTCACTTGCGACATTATGTGCTGTACGTCGTCCATTCTAAATCTCTGCGCCATTGCTTTAGATAGATATTGGGCCATTACCGACCCAATAAATTACGCACAAAAGAGAACATTGGAACGAGTGCTGTTCATGATTGGAATAGTTTGGGTACTGTCACTTGTTATTAGTTCCCCACCTCTGCTTGGATGGAATGACTGGCCTGAAGTGTTTGAACCAGATACACCATGCCGATTGACTTCTCAACCAGGATTTGTAATCTTCTCATCGTCAGGTTCCTTCTACATCCCACTTGTCATTATGACTGTAGTATATTTCGAGATCTATCTAGCAACCAAGAAAAGATTAAGAGACCGCGCTAAAGCTACTAAAATCAGTACTATTTCTAGTGGACAAAACAAATATGCAAATAAAGAAAGCGATCCGAATGATCAAGACTCAGTGAGCTCAGAAGCAAACCACAACGAACACCAAGGCAGCACACGATTAGTTACCGACAACGAAAAGAAACACAGACCAAGAAAACTTACCCCTAAAAAGAAACCAAAACGTCGATACTGGAGCAAAGATGATAAATCCCAAAACAAACTGATAATCCCAATTTTATCCAACGAAAATTCAGTGACCGATATGGGTGAAAACTTAGAAAATAGGAACACGTCTTCCGAGAGCAATTCTAAAGAGACTCATGAGGATGACTTGATAGAAACAACTGAGGTTCCTGTAAAGATTCAAAAGCGCCCTAAGCCTGCTCAATCGAACACTGTTTATCAATTCATAGAAGAGAAACAAAGAATATCCCTAACAAGAGAACGTCGTGCAGCCAGAACCCTTGGAATCATAATGGGTGTTTTTGTCGTATGCTGGCTGCCATTTTTTGTCATATACCTGGTTATACCTTTCTGTGCGAGCTGTTGTCTCTCTAACAAGTTTATAAACTTTATAACCTGGCTTGGATACGTAAATTCCGCATTAAATCCTTTAATATATACTATCTTTAATATGGACTTTAGACGGGCATTCAAGAAACTTTTATTAATCAAATGTTAGTGAACGTGTGCCAAAGACTGTAAAATAACTTTTGAAATAGATGTTCTCGCTGAAATTGCTAATTTGCTCAAAATTAAATACTTAATCACTTTTATATGTAAGTAGTGATTTAGATTATATATTCTTGTCTATGAATGTTTAATATTGTAGTAAATCATCCCAAAAATGTTGGTAGTTTAAGTCAAATTGATGTAATTGCAATTTGTGATTTTGTTTTGTAAATATCGAGTACGATAGTGCATAGCACGTTAGGAATTTTCATCGTGTATATAATAATTTGTAAATGAAACGAATTTAATGTTAATGACATTATAACCAACGAAAAACTCACATTTAATTCATTAATTTAATTATGTACATACATATCTTTGTCCATTGTATATATTTAGGTTATTATTTGTAAAAATAGATATAATTTTCATTCCATTGTTCTATATTAGTGGTATTAAACGACTTCAATAAATACGTAGCTGGATTGTTTTACAGTATATCCCTTTGAAATAATTTGAGCCCTTATTTAAAAGGGATATTTGTTCACATTGATGATTACAATTTACAAATTCAATAAATATTTAATAATCGAATTATTGTTTTATTTATTCTATACCCTTATATAATAACTATAGAACGCAATAGAGAAGATTGATATTTTCTGAAAAATGTTGACTATAACATTATGAGGCAAAGTCAAGAAGTAATTATGATCACAATGAGTTGCTGAGCCAGCTGAGTAAATATTTTTAGAAATAGAATTTAAATTTATTATTGCCTAGATAAAGAAGACCGAAAACGAATATAATTTAAAAGAGAAGCAAACTATTAATGAAAATTTTTATCTGAATTAATGTTAAATTAGTAAGACGAAAATTCGTCACTGACAACCTTATACACTTAGGTAAAAAAGAACAAACTATTTTTTTATTGCCTCGTAGGCAGACGAGTTGTCAGGCCACTAGATTGTAAGCGGTTACCGTTGCTCATAGACCTTTGCACTACCAGAAGACCAAAGGCCGTCAACGGCCAGCTTTTACCATCTTTTAATAATATATTTTCACTATCAACGGTTAAAGCCTATTAAATAAAATCCTTTATCTCTAATTGCCATCACTATACAGTAATTACTAACCGATAATAATTTTAATTATAATTAAAACTCGTTAGCGCGTATCAGCTTATTTAAAACAGTATTGAAAATAGTTTGAGCGTATTATTGTAGAACGAGAGTTGCAGTATTCGGCGGATTCATGAAATTTTTATTTCAAAAATGGTAATAGTTTAAAAATTTCAACAGTTTCAACTCCATGGAAAAAGCAAAAACAATAACAATATAGTAAACTTTTTAAGATGTAAGAAATAAACTGAATAATGAATAAAAATTTTGTGGTATCTTATAAAGAGAAAAACGTTTTAGAAAAGGGTTAAACTTAGAGTGATGGTAATATACATGTGATAGGGCATGCTATATTGAATTGGCTGAACTTATTTTACATTCAGTGAATAAATACAAATTTTATTTTCAGATATAATTCTGTAAATAACTATAATGACTGGCAAAAAGGTATCCAACGATACATAAGTGTTGGAAATCCCTCAAGGTGCAATAATAATACTCATGGAGCTTGGTCACAAATATATATTCAATGTTTTCTCTTTTACAACAAATACCAAACTAAAACTGTACATACTTTCATGCATTTTCAACGGGTTCTTACCACGATATTTAATTATTATTCCAGTCTTCTCGTGATCATGACGTTTGCAATAACGTTGAAATATCGAGACAACTCAATTAATTAAATATCGTGGTAAGAACCCGTTGAAAATGCATGAAAGTATTATAGAAAACCGCGAGTGTCTGAATAAGTTTAAAACTGTACATTTTTTTTTCATAATAATATAAAAATCATCTTGTTTTTATGACAAATCAATTTCAAAATTAAACAAAAATTCCAAATAAATAAAATCTATTTACAATAATAAGACTGGAAACTTGAATACGTAACATAAGAACCATGTTAGTCAAAGAGCTACAAAGATAATTGCCTACACACGCTTCATTAATTATTGGCAAACGTTTTATTTCCGAATCGTGAGTAGTACACGATTGTACACTTCGTTTTCACAACAAAGAGGTTAATGTACTATAATGGCGGCGACTGCCATATGACCTCGGGTTTGCTCTCATAAGTACATGAAAGGCAATCGTTGTTCACTTGTTTCGTAGTTTATAAGATTTTGTACGTTTAAGACGGTCTTGGGTATTATTAGCTTTCCATTCTCCTTTGACATACGTTTCTTTTTAATTTAATAGACATTGGCTAGATTTCAAGTGGAAAAACTTAAGAGGCTTGATTTATTCATAGCATAGGGGTATTTAAATTTTAAAAAGTCATTAAAGAGACCAAGCGTAAGCCTGTCGGAAATTACAGTGTTGGGAGTGAGCGGTGGGCATATACGCAAAAAGCCTCTGTAATGGCAGGTAAAATATCCAAAACAACTATTGTATAACTCATCCCACAATAACCTACTTCAAAACATTTTAGTCGCAAAAGCAAAACAAACTAGAATTGTTTGTATATTATTTCCATCCTTGAAGACTGGGTCGTATAGAATCACCATCGCATTATACGCAGAGTCCTTTGAAAACGTTTTCTCTGTACACAACTACATATGCATTTAACGCGATTGTCTGGTGCGCTCAGTGAAAACGGACACCTCTGAACAAAAGGTTGTGCTAGCAATATACTGAATATTCATATTGGCATTTCGCTATGGCTATTACTTAGGCTGCAGAGTCTTAACTGCCTCGCTTAGGAATAAGGAATCTATGGAGTTAGAATAAGGTTCAACTGCTTCTTGTATCCAGCATTGGTTAGTTATTTTTACTGTTATTTTATTTTATTGAATTCACGTTGTTTTTGTTTATTCTGGTTTGTATTAATTTTAGTTTATGTATTTGGCGAGGTAATGTTATGATTTGTATAGTTATAAGTAATGTTGTTAGTTTTAAAACTAATTTTAAATGAATAATAGTGTATGGGTTTATACTTGCTAGGAAGGCAATCGAGAATATTATTACGTTGTTGTAGGCAACGCGGTGGGCCGTGATAGCGTTCGTGAGTCACCACAGGCTTCAACTGAAAACCAGCGCTGTGGTAATCCGTAGCAAGTGCTGAGTTGAAGCCTTGTGAAACTCAGTACAATCCCGCAATAATAATGTTTTAACGTTATATGTTTGTCTCTAGACATATTACCTACCTATTATCTTATTGTGTGTTTACTAGTTTTTAGTTTATAATTGTACTGATTTTTCACATATTTCTTTCTTTCTATATTGTGTCTTTCTCACAGATAATAACTGGTACTGGTGGCAGCTAACTTATAGCTATTAAGGTATTAATGACATTACCTTTCATCGCGTTGATCTCAAAAACCATTTTCTTGAGCGTATTGCTTATACTTTCATGTCACAGTAAATATTTTCAGTAAAAATAATGATCGAAGCTCACATCATTATTTCTAAACAAGAAAAAGCCTTAGAAAACATTGAACGTTTACCCAAATTTCTACCAACATTTTCTCGTACGCCAATTTTTCTCATTTGCCGCCATCAGCCATTTTTATACACAAGTAATTTATGTAAGCCCGGAAGTACAATGTTGCGAGAAAATAATAAAAAGGAATAAACTGATTTTTATGTCCTTTCCTGATGTTGCGAAGGTCACAGAGTAAATCTGACGCGGTATAAATATAATGTCATATGCCTACCACGCTGTTATTTTTTTTTATTTTGATTCGTCAATTATACGTCGTCGTCAAATTTGTATTTTGAATATCTTTATTAGTTAATAATTATTATATTTATATCTTTAATAAGCAAAGTCTGTAAAAGTATTCCATATTTCTATGACTTTAATAAAATAGGTTTTTTAATTATCGGCTTAATAACACCCCCGTAGAAATGGAGTCGGTCAGGATTAATTTCAACTCGGCTAATTGTACCTTGCTCTGGACCGGAACGAGCCGTGTTAAGAGAATATCGAAGTATCAGCAAGCAATAATTTCCAAAAGATGCTAACTAAGATGTCGAGACACAAATTCTGTGCGTCAACCATTCTAGAAGATAAATGTAACTTATTTCGGAAAATTGTTAGCGTAGTGATTTTTTATCGGTGAATTATGAGAACAATGTGAAAATGATTTTTCTCTGTATTTTCAGAAACGTCAGTAAAGATAAATGTAATCTTTTATAAGTGATTATAAAGGCGAAAATTTGTATGTATGGATGTATGGATGTATGTTTGTTACTCTTTCACGTAAAAACTACTGAACGGATTTGAATGAAACTTTACCACAATATAGCTTATACATCAGAATAACACATAGGCTACAATTTTTGAACCCCTTTGTAACGCAGACGAAGTCACCTAGTCGCTAGTCGCTAGCGGGTCACCTAGTCTTTTATAAGTGAAAATCTACAAAGTTATGTGGTTTTGATTTCTGTGACGCGGTGTTTTGCCACTGGGGCAGGTGGCAAGTCGGTTGACGCCAGTACGTATTTGACGTTTACTATTAAAAAGTGCATGGTTTGTTAAATTTAGCTTGCAAGATTCCACCCGAACTTACATAGTAAAATCCAGTGCCAGTTAATATAAAGCTTGTACCTAATAATTTATTGTAAAGTAAACACTTTAATTACAAGCTTTCAAGATCCTAGATATCATGTAACAGTGAAGTGCTAATTAAGACAAATAAAACAAGCCCAAAACACGAGTCTATCTTGTTTGGCACAAGAGTTTCTATAAGCATCTTCCGAATCCATCACCAGATCAGCAGCGCCATTTTGTCATAATACTATTGCATTGTTACGCGATATGCACCCAGATGTGCAAAATATCATCTCAATCGAAACCGGGAAGTTCGACAAATTTAGCTTGCAAGATTCTATTCGAAGTTACATCCAGTGTAAGTTAATATAGATAGATAGAAAATTCTTTATTGCACACGAAAATAAATGTACATGGGCGAACTTAATGTTAAACAGCATTATCTACCAGTTAACCCTGGTGTAATGAGGATAGTATAAGGTAGTGCATGAAACATTTATCATTTGTAAACATCATAAGCAATCATCATAAACAGCAGAAGGACTAAAGTAACTGACATAGCCCAAAGAATTGCATCTTTGAAGTGGCAATGGGCAGGACACATTGTGCGAAGAACAGATGGCCGGTGGGGCCGAAAAGTTCTGGAGTGGCGGCCACGAATCGGTAAGCGCAATGTTGGCAGACCCCCCACAAGATGGACCGACGATCTGGTCAAGATTGTGGGAGGTCACTGGATGCAGATGGCGCAGGACCGGTCGATGTGGCGAAGTTTGGGGGAGGCCTATGTCCAGCAGTGGACGTCTATAGGCTGATGATGATGATGATACATAAGATAAGTCTATGTATAAATAACTACAAATAAGCTTGTAAAAAGCGATATTTCAGCGCAGAAAAATAGAAGAAATATTATCACCATCAATAACCACATAATAGTTCTTGTAATGTTTCACGCTTTATCTTCGAAGTCGTTTTGTATTCAGAATATATTTATTAAGCCACTCGTAAATATAGAGGGAGGGGGAACATTGTTTCCTTATGTCTTTCATATAATGACAACATACAAATTTCCTGTAGAATTGATAGCGACGGTAATAAAGACAGTCTGTAAGGAAAAGGAATATTTTATTGTTTTTATTGGTGACAAGTTTGGATTTCAGTTGAGACGATTTTGTTATAAGCTAGATTTTCTTACTTTTTTTTCCAACTGAATTCTCTACAGGGTTTGAAGAAATTATTTTTTTTTAATTTAGCTTGTCTTCTGTTGGATACTATAGGATCCAATAAAGAAAAGAGTTATTGTTTGTTAAATTTTGTAATTCATTGAAAAAATGAAAAAAATATAGATTTATACAACATGACTAATCTCCTATATGGCTAGAACAGAAGTAAGAAAAAAGTGAAGAATTAAATTTGACATAGAATAACGAACAAATTTATAAAAAGACTACCTGGCCCACACAACTTCGTCTGCGTCGCATAAGTAAATTTTCTCACCGTTTAAACCTTCCCTGGACTTCTACAAATTTTTCAAGATTAAAATAAGCCAAATCGGTTCAGTCGTTCTCGAGTTTTAGTGAGACTAACGAACAGCAATTCATTTTTATATATAAGAAGATTTAAAAATTAATAAAATAGTTTTCATGAAATTACAAAAAAAAATATGTTCTGAACACTTCTATTATTATAATGAATCGCAAAATATGTTGCTAAGTGCATAACTCAACAACGTCTTGACCAATTATGCCAATTATTTTTTGAAATGTTTGTTGAAGTACAAAGATGTTTTTTACAGAGAGAATAATTCTAAAAATTTACAGGAAAAAAAGGGTAAAATTTTGTTCGGTTAAAATTCGGTTATACCTAGTAAGTTCTCAATTTTTATTTATTTTATTTATAAAAGCCTTTATACACTGACCTTACAAATATATTTCAACTTAAAAACTAATTATAATATTTAAAAATAACCAATACTAAACTAAACTAAGCATAACTAATCCTAAACATAATATTAAACAAATATTTCTCACGTACGTATCAGCAATTCGGTTGTCAGGTTGTCTTTCGACATAGGCCTCCCCTAATATATTCCACTCCTGTCTGTTACGTGCTAATTTTCTTCATCCTTTTGGTAGGTCATCATCCCATCTTTTGATTTGTCTTCCTTTTTGTCTTTTCCCGTCTCTTGGATACTATTCCATTATGTCTTTTGTCCATTTATATTTATTCGTTCTCATGATGTGTCCAGTCCAACTCCACTTCAATTGTTTTATTTTTGATAAAACAATACACACCATATCAAAAAATAAAGTTCTCAATACTTTTACCTAAATATTCAGCATAAACATTTAGTAATTTCATACGCTTAATTATTAACAACTTAGCATAGTACAAACTCACAAAAGATTATTTTTAATATTAATAATATTCGATTCTGGATTTTCTCGAGATCTCCTGCTGAGTGCTACGACATAACCTCTAAGTACCAATAAAATCTTATTCCGATCATAAAGATCGCACAAGTTCAATATGAGAAACCCTCTTCTCCTTGGAAACTGTTTTCAAATAAGTGTTCAATAATCTGTAACAATAATCTGTAACAAGTCCTGTATGGGTAGGCGGTAGATAACGGCCTCTCTTTGCCCTGGCATTGCAGAGGTTCATGAGCGACGGTAACCGCTTACCATCAGGTGGGCCGTATGCTCGTTTATCTACCTTGCAATAAAAAAAAAAAAAAAAAAAAATATCAAACATGATTGAAATTACTTCGCCAGTTTCAAACAGGTACGAAATTAGTTTTTTCTTTTGTTATTCTGTAATATTATAATCCAAAGCATTATTATCAGTGTTATATTTAGTTCTTCATCAGTAAGACTTAAAGAAACTCCTTAAGATGTATTCTTTATGAAATTTGTGGTTTCTCTTTCTTTCTTGAAAAATATCATACGTGGTAGCATCAGTGTGTTTTGAGCATTGGCGATTACAATAACTACCTACTTACTCAGCAGTAAAGAGCTAAGCATTGCATCTTTGAAGTGGCAATGGACAGGACACATTGTGCGATGAACCGATGAGGCCGAAAAGTTCTGGAGTGGCGGCCACGAACCGGTAAGCGCAATGTTGGCAGGCGCAGGACCGGTCGATGTGGCGAGGTTTGGGAGAGGCCTATGTCCAACAGTGGACGTCTATAGGCTGATGATGATGATGAAAGAGCCAAGCTACCTAGACTATAAGAAACAACATCTTTATTAGGGCCAACGCGCACGGTAGTTGCTGAAAAAGTCTTCCTTTGAAGAGAGAAGTCTGAACCAAGCTTCATGGTTCACACGATTCATTCTACAATTTAATAAGAATAAAACCGAGCTTTCTACGGATGGTGCGATAATAGAAAGGATATAAGATTATTCCTTGTGCATGATATCCCATGCTTTTCACATTAATTATCTCATCAAAATGTTATCTTATTCGTAATTTCCTGCCGTCAAGAACAGATGTGTTTCCAAATTAATTATTATTTTTATTAAATTGCTAATTACGAACGCGTAATATGTGATTTTCCAGCATTTCAACGTTTTTTAAGATCGCATGCTTCTTACTTAATTTGCAATGAACCTATGTGTCCTCAACACAGTCCTTAGTTTAAATGAAGGGTTTCCAATATTCACCTTTCAACATCTAGGCAGGGTTGGCGGACTCTCTGTAGCTATATAGATCCGTTGTCCCCTGGGGATGCACTTTGGGAATCAATGGCAATGGCGAAGGTTCTATAGAACTCCATTCTTATCGGCTTCCCCCTTCAATAGTCATACACTACTAAGAGATGGCAGCATTCTTGTAAGAATCCTTTATATCGGCTTCTCTCTCTAAGAAATTGACACTTCTCCGCTGATCAATGAGATAAATAATACCAAAAAAGCAACGGCACACAAACCTCACCTTGCCAGATTTGTTGACAGAAAATGAACGCAATATCCAGGCAACTTATCCAAATAAGTGGGTAAAACAGCTTTTAGCCACTTTTGGCTTTCAAAGAGAACTAGCGCACAAACAAGTCTGCTTCATTACGCAAAGACCAACTCGTTCACTGAAATTAAGTAGTGTTTAAACATTTATTAACGTGAGCATTTCGCGTGCCTTTTAACTTACTGCTCAGTTTTGTAGGTTAATGCAGATTCAAGTCTTTATAGATTAATTTATTATAAAATTTGATTTCGTTTCAGGAACACTTTTTTGCCACGCACCATTCGGCTATGGAATGAGCTCTCCTCTTCGGTATTCCCAGAGCGCTATGACTTGTCCTTCTTCAAACGAGGCTTGAGGAGGGTCCTTAAAGTTAGGTCGTAGGTCGAGTTTCATGAGCGACGGTAACCACTTACGATCAGGTGGCCCGTTGGCTCGTCTGCCTACATGGCAATAAAAAAAAAACACATATCACAATATCCACATATTGAAGGTCATGACAGGCGATGGCCATTTACGACCAGTAACAATGTTGAAACCAATGAAAAATTGTTTAAACGCCGCAAGCTACCTATCACGTAGTTAGACTAGATAATGAAAAAACGTAACTGGTGATTTTACTAAAGATTATTTTATGTGCACGATGTGTGTGTACCTAACACTTTTGTATTGAATGCCCCCTTATTGATTGGGTTGATGCCCCATTATTGTGAATTATTTAGGGGTTACTTCACTCATAGCAGTGTATGTCGGGGTATTGGGCCATTACTCATCATCATATACTTACTATATATTTTGACGTGACAACGTCTTATAAATTGGTTTGCCGGGTGACACTTCAAGAAACTGCGTTACGCTCCGCTCACGTTATGCGCTCACAATGAGAGCGAGTGAGAGGCACGCGTGCCTTTCACTTTTTATGTCTGTCTCTCTCGCTCTTAGGCGGGCTAACCATGCCCGAGTCGTTGTCACGTAAAACTTTCGTCCGTATACCGACTTTAAAGGCAACCAATTTTTTTAACTAAATAATAATATGAGTAGTTTTCTACGCTACGAAAATACATAAAAAAACTTGAGAGGTGTCATGGGACACCCGAATAGAACGAAGTTCTTTTCGATTAAATTTTTTTTTTTCCTAACGTAACGCGCGATAAGGAAAGTGTTTTAAAAGATTTTGATCACAGCGCCATCTAGCGATAATCATCTAAAACAAAAAAGTGTCGTGACAACTTTTCGTAAGATTTTTTTCCGTCTAGCCCCCTTTCGATAACGCGCGATAAGAAACTTCGTTCCAATAACAAAAATAAAAAATGGGTACCATCTCTCGAATACCCAAACAACATTAAATTATTATATTAACAGACTTATGTCTGTGGTTGTTCAGTATACACAATTTTTCAGATAACGTATTTCCACAATCGTCTCTAAACAACGTTTCGCGGTTTCTTTATGGACGATATAAACAAAATTAATGGTAAATATGAAGTTGAATAATTGGTCGGTTACTCACAGTATTTCAATTTGTTGCGGTTCTCGTAACGGCTCATTTACAAGCTGTTATCTCGGTTAAAGAACGATAATGGAGTCAGTTAGTAGTCGTTCGCACTCGAGTTTTTAAAAGCGAAAGATTTTAGTTACTTCCATTTAATGCTAGAAAACCAGCGCTGGATATTGGCATTTGTCCTGCCGGTATGTGTCAATGTTCAGCATTATGCTGAGTCACAGCTGATTTGTGGTGAAAGAGAAATTACTCCAATTGTTTCTTATTTTTTTGTGTATTATTTTCTTTTTTTATCTTTGTATGTTTCTTTTTTTTCATCACAAATAAAGAATGTCTATGTCAATGTCTGTTATTGGTTTTCTGGAGGTTTCAGGTTTTAGGAAGAGATTGGTTTGTTGGAGCTATCGGGTATGATCTCAGCACTCAAGAAGGCTCAATACAGAACTTGAAACATTTGTCAAAAACAAAATATTTTGTAAAACAACATTAAAATAAGAATAATAATTTAAAAAAGACATGCCCCCTGAGTTTCTTGCGCCGGTTCTTCTCAGGACGGAGGCGTTATTTTAGCGAACTGGTGGTAGAACTTTTTTAATTGACTTTCAAAATGTATGTTATCCACATCAACTTTGAAATAAATGATTTGACTTTGACTTTGGACGCAACTGCTGAACAACTTTAGCTCGGCTTGCAGTACGACCCTTGGTCATGAGGATACGACTGAGATTTAATGATGACTGAAATTGAATGATCATGATATAAGGTTCAAAATAAAATGACACTTGATAAGCCCGATAATAAGCGTTATTATCAAGTTCCATTTAAGCCTTAGCTGCAGTGAGTTGGGTACTGAATTGAATAAAGTAAAAAAAACTTGAGAGGTGTCAAGGGACACCCGGATGGAACGAAGTTCCTTTCGATTAACTTGGTGAATTGTAATATTTTTTTATTTTTTTTTATATTTTGATCACAGCGCCATCTAGCATTAATCATATAAAACAAAATGAGGAATTGTTTTAAAAGATTTTAATTACAGTAGCGATAATCATCTAAAACAAAAAAGTGTCGTGCCAACTTTTTCATAAGAATTTCCGTCTAGCCCCCTTTCGATAACGTGCGATAAGGAACTTCGTTCTAAAAATTCTACGCGCGACAAATTTGTGGGCCTTATGGATGAACTATGACTTCGTTAGGAGATTTTATTTTATATTTGCCTTACACTTTATGAACTTTTAACAATATTTTTTATAGAAAATTTTAAATTTTGGGTCGTTTTAATATTTACTGCAGATGTAAGGAATTTCAGTCTCTATCTTCGCGGATTCTTGAATTCTTGAATATATAATTTACTAGCTGCACCATGCAACTTCGTAAAAAAAAATTAGGGGTAGACTACCCCTAACATTTAGGGGGATGAAAAATAAATGTTGGCCAATTCTCATAGATACCGGATAAGCACAAAAAATTTCATCTTATTCGGTCAGGCTGTTTCGGAGGAGTATTGCAATGAAAACTGTGACACGAGAATTTTATATATTAGAAGATGAACATTTAAAAACAAAACAAAAATAGTATCATACATAATACTAAAGTAACCAATATCAATACACATTACAATCATTTTGCTTTGATTCAAACCAGAATAAAAATCAGTATTCTGTGAACATTATTTTGTCTATAAAAAGTACCGTTCACGCAATAAGGGCGTGGCATCGACTGAGCCATTACAGCTATTTGAGTGCTATAACTGCTGCTTAACGAGCCGTTTGAGCCCTTACTGGATAAAAGAACGCTAGAAAAAAGTTTAACACTCCTGTACAACATGTAATGTGTCCGATAAAATTATTAACACGTTCGACGCGTACGTATAAACGACTGTACTGAACTGTTACAATCCATTATTGCCCACAGCTGGTCTCCTCAGTAGTGGGATCAGAAGTAGTTCACCATGCTCGAAATGTGAAGATCCCAATTAATAATAATTAGGATCTTCAGGAAAGAGTGCCGATGGCGTAACGCGTCGCGTCATCCCTCATAACCCCGTTCGGACTCTGACCTCAGCCGGGGTTCGGACGGTGAGTGTGAGCGGTTGGAGGTTTTAGTGCGGTTCAACTCCCACATACCCCGCCCGCGGGGTGGGCTGGTATCCGGTGACTTCCTCAAACTAAAAAAAAAAAAAAATTAATAATAATTGGGATCTTCACATTTCTTTGGTGGGTATCATCAACATGCAGTGGCCCGATGTCTAGTTTCTAAAAGAAGTATCTTATTAGTGCCATTAGTTGACCGTTTTAGTCATGCATGGATCACTCAATCGTCTTCCGGGCATAAGTAACTTTTGCTTCGAAAAGTCCACAACTTCCATTATTCTTACGAAAAGTTATCATCAAAGTAATTATCAGCATGTCAACACGAATAGATGTTTTGACATGAGAACACCCAAAAATACAAATAAAATGGAACAGGATACAATGTTATGTAGAGTTTTAAAAGAAAAAAAAATGAAACAATTAAAATTAATCAATCAAAACATTATCGTGCGGAAGTCTACACTACGAAGTCAATTACTTATAATTCTTCCGCACTGAACGTGTTAACTAACTGGAAATGAACTCAAGGTATATTATTACGGTAATCTTGACGCTTTATCGCCGTAATTCCAGTTTTAATGGATTTTACTTTTACTTAACTGTTACTTAGCCATGCAATTACTTATTATAGTTGTTCTTGATCCTTAAATGCAAAGTCACTCATGTTTATGTTTTGTTATTGTTATGTAGTCAGATAAGCTATGGGTTATCTGTAAGTTACCGTCGCTCATGAACCTCTGCAATATCAGGGGACACTGCAGGGTCGCTACCTACGGCCTACACTTAAGGACTCTCCTCAAGCCTCGTTTGAAGAAGGACAAGTCATAGCGCTCGGGAAATACCGATGAGGGAATTTTTTATGTATTAATAGACGCTTTTAGCACATTTTTCTAGACGTCATTCCGGATCCAATGAGTTATCGCACATAATTTTAAGAGCAGTATCTATTTTGTACTTGTTAACTTGTCGACTAGACTATTTATCCTGGCCTTATCTCCAGTAGAGATTAAGTATAAAATATATTTATACTTAATCAGAAACTATCAGAAACTTCAAAAAATACCGTTTAGAAACAGATCGAAATACAAGCATTTACTATAATAATATTATTGTTGCTGAGGAGATTGTTACAAGATACGTATCCTCGGGGTGTATGTTAGTTTCACAAGAAAACAGTCAGGGGTACTATTTCTCCTTGAGATATTTGTACAGTAGTAATAACAATAATAATTTTCGGAGAATTGTGTAGTTATCTTGGCCAAACATGTTGGCCTTAGTTTGTTAAGTGTATACCTACCAATACTTGTGTATCGTAAAGATTTAATATGTTACTAGGTATCTGGTAAGTCGTGGTGACCGAGTGGTTTAAACGCTTGCCTTCTGTACGGGAGGTCGCGAGTACAAAACCGGCCGGCTTGTACCTCTAAACCTTAATATAAAAAAGATTTATGTGCAATTTTTCACAACACCACTGGCTAAAAACGGTGAAAGAAAACATCGTGAGGAAACCTGCATATCGGAAAAGGGTTCTAAAAATCCTTTGAAGATATGTGAAGTTCCCAATCCGCACTGGGCAAGCGTGGTGGACTATGCCTAATCCCTCTTCCGAGGAGACCTGAGCCCAACAGTGGGCAGTAATGGGTTGGTACATAGTAATATGAGATAACTAGTCGTTTTAAGCAACGTCTCAAATTTAAGTTTTAAGCAAATTCTCTCATGAGTTAGTAAAGGTAGGTACAGGAGTTTAAACAAAACTAAGATAAACAGTACTTGTTGGATCTTTAAAAAACATTGAATGGCACCCCACGACGACCATCACATTTCATCTGATATAATCATGCGAATCGGTAAAGCGAAACCAAAGTTATACGTAAACAAACAAGAAAAAATAAGGGCGAATCAAGTACCTCCTCCTTTTTGGAGGTCTGTTAGGAATTTTGGTATTCAAAATAAGATAACCAGTTGTCCATGTGATATTATTTGCCTATAATAAATCGCACCCGATCAATACATAATATCGTTTGCCAAAACTGAGTTGGCCCGGGTTGGTCAAACATATTTACAGTATCACTCATCCTTCACAAATTTGCTTACGTCCGTTGGACCAAACAGCCAACATACGCCAAAACGTTGGTAACTTCGGGATATAATATTTGTAAAGAAAATCTTGACAATATAACATACATGTGTGTGACACTTTATTTGATGTCCACTTGAGATTTGGTGGACTAAAATATTTATATTATCGTTTTTTGTTGTATTTGGATTCATATGAATGTTATTATCTGTCTTAATATGAAATTATGGACTATATTATTTTCGGATATAGTATAAGATACGTTTAGGTTTGAGCGTATGTTCAATCATTACAGAATATAATCCTACTAATGTTACATGCAAAAGTTTGTAGTGATTTGACTATTTAGATGTTTGTGCAATTACGATGAAATGAATTTTTTTTACGCATAAGAATATTATTTAGACCAACACATAGGATGCTTTCTAGCCTGATAAGATATTCCGTAGTTCTGGGGGACATTTGATTGTAATAATTATTCAGCACTGTTTCAAGCGCCATGATCACGGGAAGACTGAGGAACTGCACTGGGTAGGTCATTTAAGAGCAGACAAATCTGTCTACCCTCTTTCTCGTTCGTTTGCCGGTACCACTGGAACTCGAACTCACATTTTGACATACCACACTGACAGTATCAACTGCCGTGATCATGGCGCTTGAAACAGTGCTGAAATATCGGGACCGCTCAATTAAAAATAATCATGGTAAGAACCCGTTTAGTAATAGTGTAAGTGATAGCTCTGTAATTTTTATAATTTCGAATGATCCGATATAATACAGAAAATACGGCTAAGACAGGCCATTAATTATTTACAGTAGCATAAAGCATTTGTTTAACAATTTCTTAAGGCAAGCTGTTAAATCCGTAATGACTTCTGTTAAATAAAATTACCGATATTATTTTGAGCTCCTTTTCATTGTATTTCTAGTAATTGAAAGACGTTAAGTCGGAACAAATGAAAGTACTTAGACAGGAACAATTCAAAACAAACAAATGCTATAACGTGAACGAAATTCGACTTTATGTTTTAATGTTTTCAGAGGAATATCTACCTATAAATATTAAAGTTGGAATGGATGTTTTGAGTGTTTAGAATTCATTTGAGAAAAGAAAAGAAATAGAGATAAACTATAGTTGCGACATAAAATGCTATTGGAAACAAATATTATCAAGATGGACAAAAATTAACTTTTTTTTAATTGCCATGTAGGCAGACGAGACAACGGCCCACCTAATAGGAAGTGGTTACCGTCGCTCATGAACCTCTGCAATGTCAGGGGACACTGAGGAGTCGCTACGACCTAACTTTAAGGACCCTCCTCGAGCCTCGTTTGAAGAACATCTAAAATACAATATATTTTTAAATACAACCCTAGAAGGCTATACTGTATGTATATTAATTAGTATTAACACCCATCATCATGTTATCATATAATGCTACTAGGAACTTAGAATAGTCGTCTTGGACAAATAGCATGAAAATCGTGGCAAAAATTAGTCCATAGCATAAAAAACACAAAATATTTCGTTAGTATATAGCAGTAGTTTGTATATTCATATAAATTTCTACACATATATAATAATAATGTTTTTTTTTAAATATAATGTAAAAAATATATGAATAATGAGTAAAGTAATAATAATATAAGCCTTTATTCAGACAAAGTAGTTACAAAAATGTTAAATGAGTGACTATGATGCGTCGTTGACACCGACAACTTCGTCTGTTTGCCCAGCTTTGGCAAAGGCCTCCTCCATCTCTTTCCACTCTGCTCGGTTTAGCGCTCTCCTAGTCCATGTCTTTCCTGCTATTGCCTTTATATCGTCTTCGCATCTTCGAAACTGTCTAGGTTTTTGTTCCATTTTTCGAAGCCTCTTATTGTATGACCTAAAAGGTCTACACATATAAAAAGTATTAAAAATTATATTTGAAATTAGACTCCCTACTTAAAAATAAGTATTAGATTAAAAACAAATAAACACTCAGATACTTAACGAGCAGTAATAACATCGCACCTTAATCAGCAAATATCTAAATAAATGTTTCATAAACTCTATTAAAATTATGATCACGTTGTAACATCAAAGCCGTTTATGGACCATAAAGTCTTTAGATACTGGAAGCAAATTATTTTTTTATCGTTCGGTAAGAAAATGAAATCACCCCAATTAAGGTAATACTGTAATGAAGCTCATTTTGTATAAGGAAGTGTTGAAGTTAATTGCAGTTTTTAAGTTGAAGTTATTGAGATTGGACTTTAAATATATTGTGTGGTGTTTGAGTTAAAATAAGTTTTTATTTTTAAAAAGTTTATTGGATTGTTAATACAGTGTTTAAAGTTCGTAAACTCAAAGTAACGATCTAAATTATTGCTGTACTGTAATATTATGTGTGTGACTCAGAGACTGTTGTGAATGTAAAAAAAAATCTGGAAAATTAATTACATTCTCGTCACAGAAGAATTTACATTAAAAATTTTGATAAAACAATCTTACATCATACCTAAATATTACCATAACAATAAGCTCTCGAAAGAATCCGGTGAAAATTTTTGAGTAAACAAAAACAATTCTAACAACTCCGTTACATTATTGCAGGGTCTCATAACGTTGTATCTCCACAGGATAAACTTATGCCATTGGCTGAACCCAAAAGTTTGGCCAACAGATCGTGAAATAGAATTGTTATGACAACTTCCGTGATGGTGCAAAACAAATAATCTACAAATAGAACGACTGTATCTATTTCTGCCGTGAAATTTAATAGTGTATTGTTTTGTAGATAAGTGTATATTTAATGGGTTATTATATATAACTATATGATAACAAATAAAGGTTGGTATTGTCTAAACTTAAAACATCTTCAAATCAAAATTAGTATGACAACTTTCTAGATAGTACAAAATAGTAAATCGACATCTATTTCTACTTCGGCGAAGGTACAAATTAGATTACCAACAAAAAGACTGCTGTATCTTTTTCTATTAAATTCCAAATCGCAGCAGTACGCTTAGACAAGCAACTTTTGTGCCAAAATTTATAGAACCACTTGGTCCCAACAGTTGGCCACTGCTGGACATAGGCCAAAACGTGCAAGCTACAATTTTACAAATGACTTCAAGTTTTGCTTACAATCCGCTTATAAAAGCTTCAAAAATAACCATTCAACAAATCGATTCATAGCGCATACAAATTTCTATTCAATACATTTTACCTTTCACAACATTGTTTTACCATCAAATACCATTCGATAAGAATTTACAGCAGACATAAAACGTAGCAGGTGGCTTATAAAATTTTAGCTTCGCGTGAACATTTTTACAACGTCTGTAATCTAGAATCATCGAGCTGTCTACATAGTATAAAATAAAGTCGCTATCCGCCGTCTGTCTGTCCCTATGTATGCTTAGATCTTTAAAACTACGCAACGGATTTTGATGCGGTTTTTTTTAATAGTGATAGTAATTCTTAAGGAAGGCTAATATGAATATTTTGTTTTGAAAAAAATTAAGGATCCGTATAAAAATATCTCATTTGTAACACAAGATGTAAAATCGAAACCATAATTATGCGTACGCTGCAAAAACTATTGACAATAGCAGAGTTTTACCTACCATTAAAACTCATATTATGTCTGGAGCCTTATTCGAGGCCTTTTAAACAATATTGAGATGACATCTTCCGCTTCCGGCCGTATTTTAGTCGTTGTAGCTTCTTTTAATGGCGGAAATGTGTGAATTTCCGCCCCACCATGTTCACCAGGTGAGTTTTGACGGAGCTCTGTTCATTGTGGTCTCAATAGCTTAAACTTATTTCTTATTTATACCGTTATCTGTGTTTATACCTTAATACCAGGCAGAGATTAAAGTGAGGCCTCGAATAAGGCTCCAGACATAATATGAGTTTTAATGGTAGGTAAAACTCTGCTATTATGTCCTTCCGCCGTTATTCGAGGCCTTTTAAACAATATTGAGACATTGTTTGTTATCGCCTGGTGAACCAGACGCCAATGTGACTAATTAATATATAACATAATTTATTAAAGTAGAAAATTAAACAAATAAAGTAAAGAAAAATAAATCTACATTATTAATTCTAGTGATGATTCATGTACTTAATAATTGTTTTTATACATCAAATCATTACCTATTATTATTTTCATTTTAATCACATAAACTGCTGCCTTATTTATAAAAAATCAATAGTATTGTATAAGTTCAAAATCAACATATTATTATGGTAATTACAAGTAACTTATTTATTATTGAAATCAATGTTTCTTTTTATAAGTAAATCTATGACTATTGTCATCTGACAGGTTCGAATAGTCTTCCTAACGAAAGGTAGCTGGATCTGGCAGTAGGAACTGGTATCACTTCTTTCTTATAATATTTTGAAAATGTATTCTCTGACCTCCAATTACCTCTGGCTAGTATTTTATCTACAGGTTCTTTGTCTAACCAACCCCTAGATGCTACAGCTGATCTCACGCTTCCAGGGGTTGCATCGACACCAGCATCATTTAAAACAGATTTTACCCAGCCTGCGATTACAGTTCGAGAAGCAGCTTTAGCCGGTCCTCGAGCAGTTACAAATAAATTGCACACCTCACCTTCCCTGCGTTTAGTTGCACCCATCTGTACCAACTTTCTGACCCATAAGACGGGATCTATCATTTGATTATCGCTATTAGAATATAATTTCCATCCGGACTGAGTGTATGTTGCTGAATCTGTTTTGGATCCGTATAAGGGCCAGAAAGTAATAGTATTCGCTTCAACATCATCTTTGTAATAGTCATTTGACACGCTCAAAAGTGTGAGATCATGTACTCTACGTCCCGAACAAAGAAGTAATAAAATTGCGCATTGTCGAGAGACTTCCCACAAGTTTAGGTCTTCCACCGGTCTATTTGATAACCAAGATATCACAAGGTCAATGTCCCAAATTTTGGTATTCGATATGGACCTTGCAGTGCCATTTGCGATGGATTTTAATATCTGCTTAACTAAAACATGTGAGCTAAGCTGGCAGTTATCTTTAGTGGAACACAAAGTCGACACGACAGATTTATGAACCAGAATAGTTCTGTAAGCTAGATTCTCTTTTAAGTAAAGATCAGCCAAAAATTGAGCGAGTTCTGAGCCGGACGGGTTCGTAGGAATAACATTAGTGTCTTGACACCATTTAATCCACCGTGCCCACGCAGGTTTGTAAGTTTTAATAGTGGATTCACGCCATCCACTACGTAACAAAGTCTTTTGTTGCGAAGACCATGATTTTATGTCATCCGTCCACCCCCACATTTCCAAATTTCGATCGTCAGATGGCAAACATTTGGAGGAGGGCGGCCGGTTGCCAGATCGATCAGTTTGGTTTCTAGTTTGTTGATAGTGAAGGGCGGGGCTGTGGCACGCGACTTGAGGTCCGCTCTCCAAAATGCCTGAGGCCATCTCGGAGCTACAATCAGGTATGTCCCTATTGCGCGATTGAGGTGCATGAGCACTCTCGGTATTAAGTTCGGTGGGGGGAATATCCACGCCAGTTTGAACTTCCATTCCCAAGCGAACGCATTGTGCCTCCACGCTGCGCGATCCGTCTGGTCGAGGCTGACATACCTTGGTACAACATGCGCTCGGCTCGAGGCAAAGAGATCTACTTCCGGAACTCCCCATTTTTGAAATACAAACTCTGTCAATGAAGGGTGTAGGTGCCACTCTGGAAGCGTACATTTCCGAGAAAGGCGATCGGCTACGGTGTTGTATTTTCCCGGAATGTGGTGTGCCAACAGGTGAATATCGTACCGATCTAAGATCCCGAATATCTGATAGGTCGGGTTCATTAGCGGTGCCGATCGACTTCCTCCTTCGTTTCTTAAATATGCGACTACTGCTTTGTTGTCGCACTGAAGCAGTACAGATGTATGACTCAGAGAAAGACCGAAATCGAGTAAACATTTCAGGATTGTGAGCATTTCTTTTTGATTCGAATGAATGGATTCTTCCTCGCTCAACCAGTTGCCCTGTATCTTTACGCCGTCCAACTCCGCTCCCCATCCAGAATCGGCTGCATCCGTGGTGAGAAAGTGAGTTAATAGCGGAGGGTGAAGTCGAGAAGATTTCACACAACTTTGACTCCACCACACAAGTTCGTTGATTACCTGAGGTGAGAGAAGGTATCTCTTGCTGGGATCGCTCTGAAGTAGGCTGTTGCAGTGAGACAGCAGGTGGCGGAAATTCAGGCGTCCTTGTGGCACGGCTAATCGAGCAAAGTTTAATGTTCCTACCAGACTTTGAACTTCGCGCAGTGTTGCTTTCCGTTTCTGAATTATGTTGGCTAACGTGTCGCGTAAGGCTAAAATCTTCTTTTCCGGCAAGGTTTTCTTGTTCTCCCATGTATCCCAAACCAGACCTAGATATTCCAATGTTTTTTGAGGGACTAGAACAGATTTGGAAGTATTGATGACCCAACCTAACTCTTGAAACGTCCTGATCACTATTTGAGTTTGTTCTATCAGTTTGGACCTGTCCTGACACGCTATAAGGTAATCGTCGAGGAACACCGCAATGCGAATCCCTTTCTCTCTCAGAATTTCTGCCGTCCAATTTGAGAGAGACGCGAATATTTTTGGGGCGGACGCCAGACCGAACGGTAAAGAGGTCATTTGTAAGAGTTGACCTCTGTACAAAAGTCTGAGGAAACAGCGATGGGAAGGTGAGATCAGAACGTGACAGTACGCTTGGGAAAGATCGATTTTCACCATCCAATCCTGCGGTTGTAAAAAATCGGGTATACGATGAACCGATATGAGTCTGAATTTGGTTATTTTCAGAAATTGATTCAGTCTCTTTAGGTTGAAAATTGGACGTACTGAGCCGTCGCTTTTCGGAGTTAAGAACAGAGTGGATATAAAACTGGGTGTTTCTGGGGCATGCTCTAGAATTCCCTCCATCAGCAAATTGTGTATTGTTCGATCCATTTCGAGACAAGGAACAGTTCGTAAGCGGTCGCTGGTGAGACTCGGTAGAACAAGCGGTGGTTGCGCTTGAAATGGGATTTTGTACCCCGTTATCACTTTTAGTAGTGAGGTTGGTGCCCCGAATCGTGTCCATGTCTCCACGAACATCGCTAACCTGCCCCCTCGAAACGGTAGATTTACGTCAAAATTTTTTGTTATCTCTCCCCCTACTACGCGACGTACTGTTGTGACTATTGGACGGTCCTTGTTGTTTAAATTTTCTTTGATTGGCCGGGGTTGGGTGACCTGTATTATACGACTGTGGTCGGTATTGTGGCCGAAAAAACGAAGGATTTCCAGAGTATGCCGGAAACTCACCGTTAAATGTATACTGTCTCATGCCTTGAGGGCAGTGATATCGCAGATTAGACGGTGCTGTGAAGCGACCGGTCTGATGGTAACTACTAGTACTAGGTCTAGGTTGCGCAGCCTGAGACCCTGGTGCCACTCTCTTCTCTTGCGCAGAGAAGGAGGGTTTCGAAAAAATTTTTGTAATACCTCCATTAATTTTTAAAAATTCAGAAAATCCTTCTTTGTTAAAAAGGTGATCACATGATGGGGGTATCTTTTTCAGTGCAGTTTTCAAAAACCTATCCTTTACTAAATTTATGAATGTATCCCTCCTTTGCTCGATAATATCGGCCCTGCGGCCACATACTAATTGCAGACAATCTAGAGAAATTTTTTGAAAGTCACCTTCAAACATATTTCTAATTTTTTCAATTAAAGAATCTTTGTCAATAGTGCTACTATCGTGAACCCATTGCATTAAATCAGATACCCCCGTTTTTAAAGCTTCGTTCTGTTTAATTAGCGCTTGTGTGATAGCACCTAAAGACTTATCAGTTGTGACTAGGCTACTTGACTTTTCAAATTGTTTAATTTCGTCGTTCACTTCTAATTCTACGAACCCCGGCCGCGCATTATATAATTTCTGAATTTCAGAATAACGAACGTTTGCCCAATTTTCAGAATTAAAATGTTGTAATGAGTCTAACACTCGCAAATGTTCGGAAGAAGCATTTGGAATTGTGGGTAGTTTGAGGTTAGTAGATAAATCAAAATCAAATTTTAGGGCCGGCTCGGCGGGCACCTCGTTATTAGACGCGACCGGTTGAGTCGAAGCCACGTTATTAGCCTGTCCCGGCGAGGCATAGCACTCGGGGTCATACGGGTACCATCCCTGTGAGGTGTAGGTACTACGCGCTAAAAAGTTCTGTATTTCACTTACTTGTTCAGCAAGGTGTTCCAGTACCTTACTCTTTTTTTCGAATTCCCCTTTCCTTGTGCGCCCGCTTACGTTTGCGGTGCTTTTGCGGTACTTCCTCCTCGCTGGATGATGAGGAGTCAGATGACACCGATTCGTGCACATTTTCACTACTTTCCGACATTATGTATTCTGAGACTCACTATTTCACTAAATCACACTCACTTATAACAGAAAACGCCTAATATAGAAACTACAAATAACTAATAACTAACTTGCAAATAACTAACTTGCAAATAAAACTAAAACTTTCCGAACGCTAACAGCGTTAGAACTACAAGTAAACGGCCCGAAAGTTAAGACGCCAATGAACAGAGCTCCGTCAAAACTCACCTGGTGAACATGGTGGGGCGGAAATTCACACATTTCCGCCATTAAAAGAAGCTACAACGACTAAAATACGGCCGGAAGCGGAAGATGTCATCTCAATATTGTTTAAAAGGCCTCGAATAACGGCGGAAGGACATAATAGAACAAAATGATATACTTAGTGTTTATAGGTCTCAGTAAGATCTGGAAAAAAGTCATCGAGAGCACATAATATCTAACTTATTTTAATCTTAATTTAGTCACAATAACCGCTTTATGTTCATGACAAAACTGAAGAAGAGATATTAGTCTGAAGAATGAATCGACGTGAATTGAGAATCGTTATATTATCAAGGATATTAATGCAGAAGTAAAATACTTTATGTTTTATTCCAATCGGACATTTCGTTGAGAAAATAAATTATCACGAGTATAAAACGCGGTCCGCTACAAAAAATATCGCGACGACATCGAGAGTGCTGTTAAACCCCGTTGTGACGCAGACGAAGTTGCGCGGGTCATCTAGTAACCTATAAAAATGTGGATTTGCTTACCCCACAGTGTCTTAGTGCGGTCTAAAAGGTTGACTTTTAAATGACCTTCATAAAACCCTCTATATCCGGCATCATATGACGATATCCGTACCATAAAATACTTTAATGTTGTGATCTTAGTATACTAGGTTTTTTTTTTGGGTTTTATGTCACTTAGGTTATTTTTGTGTAATAAACTTTTACAAAATGTAGCATTAGTGTTATAGAAGTGTAATGTTAGTGCAATTTCAGCATCAACGTTGAAATTAACTAATTGTTTTGACCATGCATTCATAATTTTCAGTAAATAAAGAAGGGACAGAATACGATAAATATATATTGATAGCTTCGATTTTATTATTTTAGTTGGTTGTTCGGGCTGAGTGTGTTACGTCATACCGACTAGTATAAAAACCGTTGTGTAGCGGACGTGGGGATCAGTTGTCGGTTGTCGCTCGTACGGAAATGACCTCTGTGTCCTTATATTTCTTTTTTTTAATTAAGTCCACTTCTGATTCCTGAAATTACGTCCTATTTTCATTTCCATTTTAGGATACCTAGGCGTATATTTTCAAATTTAAAACTCATAAAATTATAAATCTCTTTTAAAATGGAAAAATACACATTGCATCATTACGCACAACTTTAATAATACATTATGCATTAACAGCTATATCAAAAGATCGCATCATACTTGCAGCTTCTCACACATGAACATTCGGATGTATTAAATCTCCTACGTCCGCCACAGGTGCCGCGATCCTACCGATATCGGAATATTGAAATTGAAATACTTGATAAAATATCGAAGACGTGTCGTTTACGTATACGGGCTATAGTGTAAGCGCAATCGCGATGGATTCTTTTTGTTTATTTAAAGGACGTCCCAAAAATAAATTACACATTAAATCAAAATAAATACAGAAAATAAAAACTTGAGAGGTGTCATGGGAAACCTTAATAGAACGAAATTCCTTTCGATTAAAAGATAAGGAACGTGTTTTAAAAGATTTTGATCACAGTGCCATCTAGCGATAATCACCTAAAACAAAAAAAGTGTCGTGACAACTTTTCGTAAGAAATTTTCCGTCTAGCCCCCTTTCACAACGCGCGATTAGGAATTTCGTTCCTAAAAACTTTGCAATATGCAATAATAAGTCCAATAAACTCCTATATGCCCTGGAATTGCAAAGGTTCACATGAGGTGGGTCGCTTTCCATCAGGTGGCCCGTAAACTCGTTTATATACCTTTAAAAATGCAATTAATCGTTGATTAATATAGCAATACAAATTAAGTTCGAATTCGTCGTTTCCTGTTATTCTTAGTTCTAGATGGATAGAGAAATAGTACATGCATAATGTTCAATCCATATTGAACATACAAAACTTTTTATATCTTATTTGTATTCATACTTTTTAGTTTTCGCGATGACTCTGTCTCGCGCTATGAAAAACTAAATTCAAATTCAATTCTATGTCAAATTTCACTTCTGCTTCTAGCCATATAAGAGAGTGGTCATGTTTTATAATTTTATAATTTTTTTATTGTTTCAATGAATTATAAAGTTTAACAAACAATAACTCTTTTCTTTATTGGATCCTATAGCATCCAACACATAATATAGTAAAGAAAAACCGATAATTTTAGAGATTCTCGAAGTGGATAGATAAACACTTTTTATGCGCCTACATTTCAAAACCCGAAACAATTTTGGTGCAGACGAAAAGGGTCCGGCGTCACCTAGTGATAAAATAGATAAACTAAACAAATTTCTAATTTAAAATCAATTCATCAGAAAATTCATAAATTCAAGTAATATAGACTCTACTTCAAATGTCTTCCATTCTGCAAGTCCATATTGATTTAGGAGGGAAATGTATGAATTAATTTAAACTTAGCTCGATTATAATGTCGGAAGTTTTCATTTGAATAGTTTGTTGATTGTGTTGGACGCGAACTACATATCTTTATCGTTCGGTTTGATGGAATACGGTTTCATTTCTTGTACGAGTTAAGTTTTAGTCGAAACTAAATGACTTACACTATTACTAAACGGGTTCTTTCCACGATTATTTTCAATAGAGCGATCCCGATATTTCGGCACTATTTCGAGCGCCATGATCACGGGAAGACTGAAAATAATCGTGGAAAGAACCCGTTTAGTAATAGTGTAGGTAAGTGATGTAGATAACCGCGAGTGTTTAAAGAAATTTATTGGAAACTAAATGAGCGAAAATTGATGCTAATTTGACGTAGTGCACTGAAATAAGTGTTTAAAAATGGTCATTCAAAATTAATTCATATCAGTGCTTCACTATAAGAATAAAATTGCCCACCGAAAATAGGTACTGACAGCGTGAGGTGATATTAAAACAGCATTAGACTTAAACTTGGAGAAAATTTATTTTACAAGATTTTACAAGAATTTTGGTACAAATCTGTTATAGATAAATAATGAAAGTATAGAATGAAATGATTGGTAAACAAAAAATACAAAATCGATTTACTCAGGATATCAAATAACCACGTGATTATACTCTTCATTTTGTTTTTTAAGCTCTGTAACCTACCCATTGCTGCCCACTGTTGGGCTCAGGTATCCTCAGGAGAGGGATTAGGCATAGTCCACCACGCTTGCCCAGTGCGGATTGGGGACTTCACATATCTTCAAAAGATTTTTAGAACCCTTTTCCAATATGCAGGTTTCCTCACGATGTTTTCCTTCACCGTTTATAGTCAGTGGTGTTGTGAAAAATCCTTTACTACTTATACGATCTTAAATTTTCTTGACTAACATTTGCGACAACTTACTATAGCAACCCTGAATACATGAAAGGTTATCAAATACACTTACTAGAAGGTCGGTATCGAGATATATCGAATGCAAACAGAGATCTATTAACTTGAACGAACTTAGGTTTGTTCGAGCCGGTAACCGATATTTCTAGAAAATACCAGAGGCTTTCTACGATAAATTCTGGGTCAAGTGTCTTGATCGAATTGGTTGTTCTTTAAAAGTGCGAAGTTTGTTTTGTAAATGAAATAGGTTTAGAATTCGTGTGTTTTTTTATTATTTTTTTACTTAATACTTAATACTGGTGTTAAATTTTTAAAGTACGTAAAGAAATCAAACTCAACGGCGTGCAATAATCACCAACCTCGCTGCAGCGCTGGTGGAATGTGTTGGAGTCACACCACACTAAAACCTCCCATCGTTCACGCTTAGCAGCTGAGGTCAGAACCTTTTTTTTTTGTTTTAGTTGGAGGAAATCGCCGGGGTATGTGGGAGTTAAACCTCATTAAAACCTCCAACCGCTCACACTCAGCGTCCGAACCTCGGCTGAGGCCAGAACCCAGCACGGGGTTATGAGAGGTGGCGCGACGCGTTACGCACTGCGGCACACTTTCCCGTCGCGACACCCCCGAGGTCAGAATCTAATACGAGATTAAACGAGGCAGCACGACGCATTACGCACTACGTCATTCTTTACCGTCATATCGCCCCTAGATAGCTATTTAAACATACTAAGCAAAATTTACATATAAATTTGTTTTTTCAACATATTCTCTAAATCCAAATAAATATATCACATCACACAAAATCGTGAAACTAAAACCCTTTCACTTATTTAAAAGGAAGTTAAACTAGGTGGGACATTGACGCGACCTCGAAATATCCGAAACAATATCTATTTAAACTTTATTCATTAGCGGACGAAAGGTACGCGTTCTGTTCCAGTTGATAAATTAAATTTACGAAGCCCTTCAAACTATAGACTCCGGAGAACAAACGCTTAATTCTATACATATATAACGGCGCAAATAGTGTGTTGAGGTGTAATGACGTTGTAAATAGTCGATCTTCGTTTGGTTTTGTCAGGAATGACGTCACAATGTCCACTTGAACACTTGATGATCAATACTTTCGAATAAAAACTTCAAAATAACTAGTTTTAACAGTTTATTACTTTTACATCAAGAGGTCCGTTCGCCTCGACAATTCAAAAATGAATGAATAATAACAGCGGCCATCGTCTGTATTTATAGCAAGTCTCCATTTCCAACTACCCGCACTGTGAATAGGTTGGTTTCCCTTGTTATCACCCCGTCATATATAATTAAGTTAACTACAAATTATTTCTGTATTGAAACGGATCTGTGCGACCCTTAAAAAATTCTAATAGTTTCTGACCAGACTTCGTTATGCCACATCCGATTAAAAGAAGATCTAAACGTTTGTATTTATGAAAGCTTTGTGACGATAACAATGACAATTAATGACATTGACACTAATAATTTGAGTTTTCTTGCGGACACAAGAGGGAGCCACAAGGAAGAGAAAATGGAAGATATACCAAGTCATGTAAATAAACGTCGTTTTTTTTTGTTTAAAATATAAAGTCGTATAAAATATAAATAGATGATAAATTGCCTAGGTTTAATGTGAAAAAGACGATTGTAGTGTTATAATAAGAAGAGTAAGGCATGAACATTTAATTGTCGATTCTCTGTTCTAGGTTAGTCACCTTTTCATTATTTTATTTTAGTTGTTATTTTTTTATGTGAAACTGATTTGTGTTTAATAAATAAAACTCTGTTTTAGATGAATCACATTGTGTTGTGCTTTATAAGAATACCTGATCTTATATTTATTTATTTATTCACTTTTTAAACCTTCACTGACTTCCAATAATTCAAAACTAAAAATAGAGGAGCTAGTATCAACTTTGTCAGAAAACGTTAAGCAAAAATTAAATTAAAAGTCAAATTTGTTGACCTCTAGTCTACAGTACCTGTTAAAAGACCGGCACGTACATAAGCTTCATTTTCTGTATACTAAAGTATTCCGTATTTAAAATCGGAAAACACAGGTCGTATTCGCTGTTGAGGAGTTAAATATTTTAAGTTTTAGTATGCCGTGAAAAGTGAACCCACGTGTATTCAATCGATAAACTCATTCCATTGACAAGCTCTCATTATCATTCAGTTATGAAATTACTCCGCCCTCAAAATGTAAAGTCCCTTATTGGGTTTTATGGAATTCTAAATATTCTGGAGGGTCGATTACTTCGAAAGACCTAATTGATACTGAAGTCGTTCGAAAGTTAATATTTTAATACGGTTCAGGTGTAACTTCCTGGTTTTTCGACTTGTTCATTATCGCTTTAAATTAACGAGTTGTGTGACTGTTTAATTTAATCATGAATATGAACTTTAGGTTGAAGTATTATGAAGTTAAAATTTTTGTAGATTTTTTTAATGTCTGAATAAAGCTTTATTTGATATCTTTCGTGAAAGATAATGCATCCTAAGCCGATCTGTTACAGTTTAAGAAGGTGAATAAATATTTTTAGGAATCAGAAGTAGACTTTATTAAAAATAAAGAAATATAAGGACACAGAGGTCCTTTCCGTACGAGCGACAACCGACAACTCCTCCCCACGTCCGCTACACTACGGTTTTTATACTAGTCGGTATGACGTAACACACTCAGTCTGAACATCCAAGTAAAATAATAAAATCGAAGCTATCAAAATAATATCAATGAAGGAAAACATATTTAGAATAACGTATTAAGAAGACCTTCAAAGATATACCAAGATGAGGATAGTGCTTATTTCCCCTACGAGTAATTCCAGGGTCCAGAAATGTAACTACTGGTGCAAACTGAATGCTAATAAAATTTTTCTTCCATATTAAATCCATAAAATAATTTGTATTTCGAACATACTAAACCACTCAAAGAATAGAAGTACCATTCACCCCATAATATCGAATAGTTTTAGACATACGTCCCATCAATCTCGGGTAAGAGCCATGTTTGCACAGATGAGTTGTTCTTGAGTGCCAATCTGCGTGTGTAGACAGTCTGTTACATGATGTAGTATAAATGACGTATCTGATTACTATGTAGTTTGTTTATTCTATGGTGAAGTTATGTGATTTTTTTGTTGTTAAGTTCGAGAATGCTTTGCTTGCTGCTATGCTTTTTTTTATTTTGTTGACGGGAGGAAATCGCCGGACTTCCACTCGCCCCGCGAGTGGGGTATGTGGGGGTTGAACCGCACTAAAACCTCCCGCCAATCGCGCTCGACATCCGATGTATTAGGGGTGACAGGACGCGTTCGCGATTGTCGCTCACGTATCGCCCCGTACTTTTGGAGGTTTAGCGAATATTTGCCAATCTTCAAATCAATCAATCGTCGCCGGCCGTTAAGTTAAATATCGGGTTACAAAAATCATTTTGAACTATGTATAGTCAATCAATATTTACTGAGGTTTACGTATCTTGTGTACCCTTTTCCTGATAAGGAAATTGCACTATATTTCAAGTCATTTTGCACAGATAATTAAAAACCCGTGATGTGTCTCAAAAAGTTGTTGTGATAAATCAGTTAACCAACAATATATAATCCTGATTACTCCTAGTTATTGCACATTAAATCGTCTTTAGAAAAATGATATCGATTAAAAGATCACAATCAACATTAAATTCTCAAAATTCCATCGAGTCTGCGGTTTAAAGACATTAATCAGTGGGTATCCTAACTAGAACTGAGTGATCTAGGGCCTAACTAGGGGAGGTCTACTATGAGTTTACGTGTTCGAAAAACGATGAGTGAAGCGTGAGTTTGTGGTATCTGTATCTACAACTATAAAGATGTATCTTACTAAGAACATGCTCAGTGTTTCAAGGTATGGAAAGAACTTTTTTATTTTATTTTACATTTTTAGGAAAACTTACAGCGAGATACAAATGTAGTTAGAAGTACATAGTGACTTAATTACAAGTTCACACAAATATGCATACAAAGAACAAGTATAAAAAAATTCGAATCATGCTAAAAAAAGGAATTAAAAACAAGAAAGGCATAGACGCTAAAGAATATGTAAATTATAAAGTATAATTTAATGAAAAAAAAAGAGAATGCTCCAAAATAGCCTACGATATAACTAATTATAATAGTTAACTGTCACCTTTGGCACTCTGAAATTTCAGGTCAGTTTTACCTACCACTACATAAAAGTTTATTAAACATCGTTTATTGAAGTGTTTTTCATATTGGCTAAGATTTTGACTCTGCCATCAGAAGTCAGGATCAAGATATTCTGCAAAAACTGATTTGTTCCAGTGAACGTAAGGCTCCATTGAGAGTGTAGTCAGCCATGTAACGCAAATGGGCGTACCCACATATTATGATACCCGAAAAAAAATTAGGGAATCTTCCTTGTGATATTTTCGAAAGAGTTCTTGTATTAAAAATATTTTAGAACTCCTGGTCTGCCAAGCCGAAACTATATTTTGTACAAAATATCTATCTCGGCTTTTTTTTTTATTATTGCCATGTAGGCAGACGAGCCAACGGCCCACCTGATCGTAAGTGGTTACCGTCGCTCATGAACCTCTGCAATGTCAGGGGACACTGAGGGGTCGCTACCTACGACCTAACTTTAAGGACCCTCCTCAAGCCTCGTTTGAATCTCTTCTTCAATCGTTTGACCATCACTAAATCAATTTTAGTGTCTTTTTCTTTCGAATGAAGTAAAGTTCTCGAAACACATCATCGTTTCGACTTCGTAAACTCATGATAGACCTACCGAGAACCGCAAGACAAGACAGATGCGGTCGTTATCCAAACAGGGACCATTTTATTAACTCTCCGCTTCTAACTAATTGGGGAAGTGCTGAAAAATGACCATAATCAATTCTTTTGTAATTATGAATCACATTTTTGAGGGTATTTTGGTGTAATGAGTATCGTGTTTCGGAGGTCACTGATGTTGAGTTTTTTATCGTGAGTTTTGTTAGAATAGGAGTTAAAAAATAATTTTATTTTTAGTATTATATCTACGTTGAAGCGCGTAGTAGCACGTAGAACCGATGGCCGTTGGAGCACGAAGGTTCTGGAGTGGCGCCCGCGTCAAGGCAAGCGCAGTGTGGGACGACCAGCTACAAGGTGGACGGTTGATCTTGTTAAGATCGCAGGAACACGCTGGATGCAGGCCGCTACCAACCGGTCGCATTGGAAATCGTTGGGGTAGGCTTATGTCCAGCAGTGGACGTCTACGGGCTGATAATGATGATGATGATGATGAAGCGTGTTTACATTTTAACGAGGAAAGGACAATTGATTCAAGTTTTTTCCAAACATTTTAATTTGTTCCATACAACCTTTTACATTTCATCCGTTAGGAATACCTCTTAACTTCATAACATACGGAATTTAAGCGATGTACTTCTGGTAAACAAACTATTCCCTATTGGGACCTCATTTGCCAAACTTAAGCCAACATTGGTACCTTACTTTGGCCAATCAAACATTGACAGTTTTCTTGAATCATTCAAATCAAACATCCTATACAAACTTGCCGAAGTTGAACATTCAACTTATAAATAATAAATTATAGGTTCACCAACTTAACAGTTCCACCCGATTTCAAAGTCTTAATCGATTACCTAAAACATAATATTTTACAGTCATTTTAATATTCACGTTCCTACTAAAATCCATATATTCGTCTCTGGAAAACTTTAGAAGTAAACTTAAAGAACTTTTACTAAAAGCTCAGATCTCCAGCACTTACTCATAATCTGTAGTGTGTGTGTGAAGTTGTACTAAACCTACACAGAGATATTATGTTATATTGGTTGCCTGTTTGCATTGTATGGCTGTTTCGTTAAATGTGATGCTATAGATATTGATTTATTTTTTATCAACAAATTGATTTATTTATTTTTTAATTATTAAATAATATGGTAATTCATTTATTATCAAGTTTACACCTACTGAAATTATATATAGTGTAATCGTGTTTTTTCGTTCGTGACGTGGAATTGGGCTTCAGCTTAAAATCAGCGCTGCAGTAATCTGCTGAGCTTGAGCTGAGTGGCCTTATGGACACACTACACTGTTTGTTAGCATTGTTTTTGTCTTTATTAAAAATGTATATTTGTACGTGTATTGTGTGTTTGTCTTTCTTTCTTTCTTTCTTTATATTCTAGAATATACTGAAAGTATGAAATATTTAGATGTGTAATTTTAGTGTTACTGAATCTTATAATAACCATTTTTATTTTAGGGAGAGACCATATTGAAGACACGGTTCGAAGATATTTGACAAAAGACGTGCGCCGTACACCTATTCCCTACACAATATATGGAAGTGTGGCAACATAATAGATACAGAAAAATGAATCGATTATAGATCATGTTCCGAAATGTACACTTACACCTTCATCTCGTACTTTTCTAATTGAAAGCTAGGTAAACATAGACATTCTTTATTTGTGATGAAAAAAAAGAAACATACAAACATAAAAAAAAATACACAAAAAATAAGAGACAGACAATTGCGAGTAATTTCTCTTTCACCACAAATCAGCTGTGACACAGCATAATGCTGAACATTGACACAACGAGTCTACGGCCTGCCTAATTGCAAGTGGTAACCGTCGCTCATTAACTGCTATTGTTGTTCTCAGTTGAACAATTAGTTACAAGTTTACCGAGTAAAAAGACCAAGTGCTTGACCATATGACATCGATACCCTTGATCGATCTCAAAACTAGACATAAGCTACGATGGTCATGCTTACGTAACTTCACATTCTTGAGCGTTCGACCTGACAGAGCATCTGGGTCACATTTCAGGCTAACAAAGGAACAGGACTCAATGTATAAAGAATAATGAAGGAATTATTACTAACAGACTCGACCCGCGCAATTTCGGGGGCGGTGCGACGGGAAAGAGTGCCTTGGGCGTAACGCGTCGCGCCGTCCCTCATAACCCCGTGCTGGGTTCTGGCCTCAGCCGGGGTTCGGACGCTGAGTGTCAGCGGTTGGAGGTTTTAGTGCGGTTCAACTCCCACATATCCTGCCCGCGGGGCGAGCGGGGATCCGGTGATTCCCTCCAACTAAAAAAAAAAAAAACCGCTCAATTTCATTGCTTCAAGTCGAAAGCAATAAATGTTCCCAATTTTTGCACTTTTATAGCTCCCGTTAACATGATGAAACTTTTACCTTAAATAGGTATTTATTACCAAGTAATCGTCCACTGAAGTCTATCGACTGGATGAGCGACAAAATAGAGCAGTTTTATCATGTAGACAGACGAGTCAACGAGCCACCTGATACAGTGGCGTGCAGTATATAGAACTAAATACGCATTGCATACCCTAAATCTATGAAATTCATTAATAAAAACACAATTAAATGCTGTATATTTAATAAAAATACATTCATTATTCTTATTATTTGCGTATATTGAACGAAAAAGTGTAGTTAAATGTAAATCAAGATATAAATTTGTAAAATATTAGGTTTTCTTTACAATTCTGCATACCCTGACCAAGATATATAAGCACGCCACTGACTTGATCATCAATGGTTACCGTCTCTCATGGACCTGTCCAATGTCAGAGAACACTTCGGGACCAACACCTACAACCTACATTTAAGGTGCCAACCCTCGTTTGAAGAGCCTTGATAGAGGTCATGACTTCGGATTCTATAGGTCTAAATCAAAATTTCTGTAGATTTAATTGAATAATAAAACGGTTAAGGAAAATATCACGATAAAACTTGTATTTTGGCAAAGGTTTAGATTCGTTCTCGCCGTTTAATTTCAATTTAATTATCACTTCTATGACCATGAACTATTTAACATCTTGAATAAAGATAAACACAACGGATACTCTAAATTCTGGTTATCCATAAGTATTTAAATTTAAAAAAGGATGAAATTATTATTCCTTGATAGAATTAAAAGTACAAAAATTTATGAATAAAAATTTATTTCATTTTTGCATTTTAAATATCACATTACTACATACTAAATAAGCTCATATTTTCCTTATAATATAATAATTATATTATTAGAACAGTCGAATGTATAATTTAACTCATTAAATATTAAAATATAATTCTTGATTATTTTAAAATTCATATCCCCCTTATTTTAAATTAAATAATTTAGCTCTTACATGACAGTCCAAATTGTAATATAGGAACGAGAAAGAGGGTAGACAGATTTGTTTGCTCTTAAATCGACCCGCAGTATCCATTCTTCTCGTGATCATGACGTTTGCAACAACGTTGAAATATCGAGACAACTCAATTAATTAAATATCGTGGTAAGAACCCGTTCAAAATGCATGAATGTAATATAGGTATCTACATAATAACCTATTTAAATTCTAATTTAATTAGAGCCGGTACTAAATCCGGTTTCGAAAATGTACTAAAGCTAAATTACTTTTTCAATTCAACCAATCATGATAACACTAATTTTGAAACCTTTAAAATGTTCTTTACAAAAACAACGATTGTCTCTTTAACAATACTCAAAAACTACAAGTCATTAATCTTGATCAAGTCTAAATGTGTTGCAACAGAATAAATAGTAAAAAAGTATTACAAATTAAAAAAGCGAATTTACCTCTTCAAAAGTCGGTGGAACAAAATATTTGTCTACATCTCAAGGCATCTAATATAATAGTCTAACCGCAAGATATCGGAATATTTATAGATAAACATTCAATCAATTTAACACAGAAGGTCACACACAAAATACATTACAACTAGCATAAATATTTAAAAAATCAGTCAATCACTTATGGCACTATTCACTGCACAAACACTCCTCAATCTTCTGGGAAGACTACTCTATCTTCCGACTTCTCTGGAAGATCTTTCCCGAACCTCACATCGAGAAGATCGTAGATGTCGTCAATTTCATTTCCATAGGCCTGTCGCGTCTCGTAATTCGTGGGTCCTTCAAAAACTATCGCTTCCGGATCATCTCGGTTAGGGTAGTATATTTTTCTTGCGTGTATTAAGTTCACGAGAATTAACACTAGAATGTAAGTGATTTTATTCATTGCGACCTTATTGTTCGACGTGTGAACGTACAATGATTCAAGGTGGCTGAGATCAAGCGTTTTGTTTGCTTTAAATAGTTGAAGTCCTGTTAAGTTTCCGTTTTGCCTTTGACATTTGGAAGACGTTGCTCTTTTGGGAATTATGCAATATTAAGTTTTTTTAGAAAGGATTTTCCAACTATTTTAAATTAATTTGATATGGTCTATAATTTACTGTTATAAGGATATTAGTGCTATGTTTTTTGTTGTATATTTATTGTTCGGGAAACACTTTTAAATTATTTAATACTTTACATTTTCCCTAATTTAGAAAAAAAATGTTTTTACTAGTGGATTGATTCACACACATTATAAAACTCTATTTTTTTCTATGGTTTATATTTTTAGTGTAAGGTAGACGAAAGTGCTCTTAGGCAACTTGGTGTTTATAGAGATCAATCCCAGTTGAGATCGATCTGAACTCGTTAGTAGATGTCAAATATCATACACTTTTTATAGCAGTTGAGTGAACAATATGGCATACATTTCACGTACCTCAGTTCTTTTCAAGGACAATATTTAAATGAGGCTCAGACATATTTTGTATAAGGTCTATGATCGACAAAAACCACAGGTAGGCACTAGATTGACACATACCTACATAGCAATCATGCAAAATGCACATGAGATAAGATCAGTATAATAATGTTATGATTTTTATGTAAATTTCAAGTCGTGTAATTTTCATGCTTCCAACTTCCATACACAACTAATGCAAGAATACTGTAAATTTTATTCGACGGAAAAATTAGTCATTCCACTTAATTGTAGAATAAAACCACTAAAAATATTAATTAAAGAAAGACCAACGCATTAAAATAAAGACAACCCAAACAAAGACAGTATTTAGACAAAAAACAAACAATACTTCGCTTAGGGAAATCCCTTTAGAGCTGGTGAATTCCCGCACTTAAATGGCATAAACACCGTTATGCCCTTAATTTGTGGTTTAATAAAAATAATTATAACAGTTATAAAGTTAAATATTATTTAATAACTTCCTTAATTTGGATTTTACGAAAAGATATTTTTTTAATTTATTTTTACTCGTTTAAAGAACAAAAGTTTAGAACAAACATCACCTTAACAAACATCATCAACAACCTTAACTGTAGAATACTATTTCATATGTAGAATATTATGTAATAGTATGAAAAAGATTGAAGTAAAAATATGTCAGAAACGTCTAAAACACATTAACCTTCCTCAGCAGTCGGCCAAAACAATGATAGTGGCAAATTTTGAGCAGGTCCTTGAGGCAATCTGAAAACTTGAAACATAGTTCTATTGCTATACCCCAACTCCAAAATACAGTCCTGGCTGCTGAGTAGCGGGGTTTAACGGACCCCTTCATTTTTTCTAAAAATAATGTTTGAAAGTCCCTCAAAACTGACCTGTCTTATTAGGAATACTATTTATTTGTCATAAATAGTATCCTATAGATAACATTTCAAGTTGCTTAAAATTCATTTATTTCAATTTTGTTGGAATAGGCTTTATTTTTTTTTTAATTTTATAAATATATAAAAAAATTGCCACTATATCTCGGGCTAAAGTCAAGTAATAAACAACAAATTTCAATGCAATTATGTAGATCTTAACTGACTCACAGTAAAATCCGGTTCCGGTAGTACGCGGTCAAATTCCAGAATCCGTGGGTGGAATAGGAATATCAGAAGTGTGTCACATATTATACCTATTAATCATTTTACCATCATCCATATACCATGTGATTAGAGTACGTTAATCTCATTAAAGTTATCAGAATATGTGTACGGAAAAACAAAGTAAAATCAAAAATAAATATTTCATAATGGTTTTTTTTTTTGTTTGGTTTGAGGAATCGCTGTTGGCCCTTAGGCCTTTACAGCTTCACCATGATGAGGTGCGAGCTCAGGAGGGGCTCGGCTGAGTATAGGATAGTGGAACGTCAGTGAAACACGGGGTTCAGAGAATGACTGTTTATTGAAGCATTTGCAACTACCGACACCTTACATATACTAAACACTACATTTTTCCCCCTTTTAAATCTAACACTTATTACCTATACTAGAACTAAATTAACCTATTTTAACAACTTGTCTATGCGTACTAGTTTAACACGATAAACACAATAAGATAAACTTATACACAAATTACGAACTAAATATCTAGATCCTTAGGTCACCACTTTTTTTTGTGCTCGATTGTGAGCTCTCACGGCTCGCGCGGACTTGCACGGTGGTGAAGGAGTCGGAGAGCGGCCTGGCTCCACGTCACCCTCGGATGCGCGAGCTGAAGGCTCCTCAATACGATTTTCATCGTCGTTCTCCGACCTCTCCCCCACCGCATCTTCAAACGTACTGTCGTCATCACTATGTCTAGGCATACCGGTGTTTTCAATTGGACTAGGTACTTCCTTATTAAAATTCGGATTAGACAACGATAACCTACTTTTTCTGGTATTACTTATTTTCAACGGTATTATTTGGTCTTGATGTCTCCGCCATTGCATATTTGACCCTACACTAACTTTATACGACACGGGACCTGTCTTTTGCGCGATGTTGCCTTCAACCCATTTGGGTGTTTTTTCGGAGTAGCTACGGACTAGGACCGAATACCCAGGACTCATGTCCTTCTGTTGACCCCCCTTATAATCTATCTGTTTCTGTTGTGCGGTTCGGACTACTTCTGATACGTCTGGCCGTAGTGCATCGAGACGCCCGCGTAATCTACGCCCGAATAAAGCGACTGCCGGTGCTACATTCGTAGTTGCATGTTCCACATTACGATATTGAAATAAAAATTTCGATAAAGCTTTAGAGATATTTTCTCCTTCAAACACAGCTCTTTTGATAACTTTTTTAATGGTCTTAACCGCATTTTCTGCGGCCCCGTTCCCTTGTGGTCTATACGGCGCAGAAGTTACGTGTTTAATACAATTTTTTAAACAATAATTTTTAAAATTAAAAGACAAAAAGGGAGGACCATTATCGGTGACAAGCTGTGCTGGTAAACCGAATCTCGCGAACACTGATCGTAATGCCGTTATCGTAGACTCAGCGTCTGTTTGTAACATTGTCATTACCTCTATCCACTTAGAATACGCATCAATTAAAATCAAATATTTCTTTCCTGCATACTCCGCGAAATCAGCATGAATTCGTTGCCAAGGCCTCAGGGGAAACTCCCAAGGATGTAGCGAGGCGTGCGGAGGTGCATCTCGTACTACCCGACATGCCACACAGGCACTACACAACTTCTCGATTTCCACATCTAACGTAGGCCAGTAAACATAGTTACGTGCTAAATTCTTCATTTTACTGACACCCATATGACCCTCATGGATTTCCTCTAAGACCCTGGCACGCAGTGAAGAAGGTACAATCAATCGGTATTTAAATACTAAACAATTCAAGTCTAAAATTATGTCATCACTACGCGCAAAAAAAGGTTTTTCTAAATCATTTTTTGGTGTCGATGGCCACCCGAACAAAACATAACCTTTTATTTTAGATAACAACTTATCTTTTTCAGTTTCCGTCCCGATTTCTTTGAAACTTACAGGCATAGCATCTTCAACTAACGCAACATAACTAATATTTATAGTATTTAATTGACGCGACTCGTGTGGCAGTGGTAGTCGGGACAAAGCGTCTGCCGGAGCTTTCGAATGAACGAACTGTACCGAGAAATCATACGCTGCTAAACGGGCAGCCCACCTCTGTAAACGGCTCGCTGCTGTTTGAGGGATGCCCCCTTTCTTCCCAAAGATATAACTTAGTGGCTGGTGGTCTGTGCGTAGTAGAAATTTCCGCCCGTATAAGTACTGGTGATGTTTGGTAATACCGAAAAAGATTGCTAGCGCTTCTTTATCTAGTTGACTGTAATTTTTTTCAGTCGCATTTAAAGTCCGAGATACACAACTGACCGGTCGCTCACTACCGTCCTCATACACGTGTGCCAGCACGGCGCCTAGCCCGTACGCGCTGCTATCCACCGACAGTACTAGAGGCCGCCCCTCTTCGTAATGTGCTAGCACTTTACTACTCGTCAGTACTTTCCTGGCTGCCGTAAATGCGTCATTACATTCAGAATTCCAGTCCCATTTTATTCCCTTTTTCAATAACTCATATAAAGGATGTAACATGATGCTGAGGTTTGTTATAAATTTGCCATAATAATTTAATATGCCTAAAAAACTTTTTAATTGTGTGATATCTTTCGGTGTAGGAAATTCTTTTATTGCGTCAAGTTTCATAGGATCGGGACGTAAACCGTTTTTATCAATTATAAAACCTAAATATTTCACACATGGTTGCAGAAAAACACATTTACTTAATTTTACAGTAAAGCCCATTTTACGTAAACGCTCTAAAACGGCCCGTAAATTATTCAAATGAGTATGTCTATCTGGCCCTGTTACACACACATCGTCCAAGAACACTACTGTATTTGGAATGCCGCGTAAAGTTTCTTCCATTATTTTTTGAAACTTCTCGGGGATACATGAGAGTCCGAAAGGAGTGCGCCGATACGCGAATGTGCCGATTTGCGTAGTAATGGTCGTGTACTGTTGCGAATCTTTTGATAAACAAAGTTGTTGATAACTATTCTTTAAATCTAATTTTGAGAACTCCTGCCCACCGCTGAGCGTAGCGAACAGCTCCTCAATGCGTGGGAGAGGATATGGTTCGCGTTTTAATTTAGGGTTGACCGTTATTTTATAATCGCCGCAAATTCGTATATCTCCGCACTCCTTTATTACAGGTACAATAGGCGTGCCATACTCAGCTGACTCGACGCGATAAATAGTGCCCTCTCTTTCTAGCCTTCTTAACTCATGTTCGACGCGCGCGCGCAACGCTAGCGGCACGGGTCGTGCACGTATATATACAGGTGTATTATCAGTCATTTCTAATTTAATGGTTTTTCTACAAGTCCCTAACTTTTCAGTAAATACTTCCGGGAATTCTGTCGTTAGTCGATCCACAAATAGCTCATTGGGAAAATTGTCTTGGAGTTTATGTAAATTTAAGCGGATATTTTTAATTCCCAGCGATCGCATCCATTCTCTGCCCAATAAGGGTCGACCACCCTCCTTAATTACATGTAGTTTACATTTATCTGCAGAGAATGAACCGAGAACTATATCAACCTCTATGAAACCCAATGAGTGCATTTTTGAACCGACATAACTACGTATGCTTAGATTATCAGGATACAAAATTTTATTTTGAAACTTATCATTAAACAGTTCTTCACTAATAGTTGATATCCGACTTCCAGTATCCACTTCAAAATTAAAGGGATATGTGTCCACTAATATAGAAACAACGTATGGTTTATCACTGGAACCGTCTACATGAATATTGTAAAAGTCTTCACTTTCGCTATCACTTACGTAATTTTGTCGGGCGCTAAACCGCCCCTTATTGCGCACTGATTTACACATCACTTTTAAATGCCCGCGCGCTCCGCACTCATCACAATTATAATTAGCGAACCGACACTTATCCGCTCGATGCGCCTTCCCGCACCGCCAACAGCGCGAGGAGCCGCCGCCGCCGCCGCCAGCCGGCCGGGGCGCAGCCGGCCTGCCACCGCTGCCTCGGAATCCTTGCCTCACGTTCGCCTGATGCAGGCCGTCGCCCGCCATGGTTGCGCCGCTCGCGCCTGCGACCGCTGCTGCCGCGCCCGATGTCACCGCGCTCGTCTCCGCATGTCGCTCAGCTGCTTCCAGCGCCAGAGCCAACTCCACCGCTTTTCTGTAGTCGATGTTCCTTTCCGCAAATATCCGTGATCGCATTACTTCGTTACATAGCCCAGAAACGAATTGGTCTCGCAAATTTTCTTCTAAATTATTCTTGAAGTTACAAGTTGTCGCGAGATGTTTCAAGTTATGTAGGTAGTCGGTCAGCGATTCGCCGATTTGTTGTCTTCGTAATCGAAAAACGTGACGTTCGGCGATTTCTGAGCGATGAGGTTCCAAATGTTCGGATAGTAATTTCACCAATTCGTCAAAAGTTTTAGATTCAGGATGATCCGGTGAACACAAATCACACATAAGCGAGTATGTACTTTCGCCGACCGCAGTAATTAACAACGACACCCACAGTTCTGGCTTTATTTCGTTTAACAATATAAATTGTTTTACGCGTCGGATATACGCAGGCCATTGCTTAGAATTTATTTCAAAAGGTTCTAACTTTCCAATCGGCATTATTATTTCGATTTTGCACTGAATAATAAATATAGCACGCGAATAAAACTGGTTCGACTCGTCGCCAATGGAACGTCAGTGAAACACGGGGTTCAGAGAATGACTGTTTATTGAAGCATTTGCAACTACCGACACCTTACATATACTAAACACTACAGATAGGATGGGAATACTAACAGTTGCCCGAAGTCAAGTTATTAGCACATCATGAATTAACTACTGGTTCGGAACGCGACCCAACTGAGAAGAACCAGCAAGAAACTCAGAGGATAAACGAGAATAAGACAAAGGATCTAAATTTACTTATTATCAAACAATTTCATAATTGATATTACTATGTTCGTCAATTCTTATTCTTACTAATAATAATATACACGTAATATCATAAATGCGAAAGTAATTCTGTCTGTTACGCTTTCCCAATTAACCGATTGCGATAAAATTTGACACAGACTTCTTTAAAACCTGAGAAAGAACCTAGGCTACCTTTTAATTGAAAGTGAAACAGATGAAGTTGCGCAAGCCCGCTAGTATTGCAATCAAAATGAGATTCCAAATTCGAAAAAGCGCGGGAACCGTTTTCGCTCAAATCTTTAGCCAATCAGCCATTAACATTACTTGAATGCAGCCAGTAACAGTTATTTAAATAAATTGTTCGATTCGATGTAAAGATCAACGCACGTGTCCAACACGTGGATAAAACCAAAAAGATATAATCGATATCAATTTGTAATTTAAATGCATGTTTAAAACTGGTTTTTTTCCTCAATTCACCGCTTTTGATTAGTGTAAAACCAGTTCTTAATACGCCCATATTTAAAGATATTATATCGTTGAATTTTAGATTAGTATAAAAATATGCAGGTAAATGATTAATCTATAGGTAGTAAATTTATAACTGTGACTATAAATAATGAAGTGCGCATACTTAGGCGAACCGCCACGCAATGCAAACTGTTGCTACAATATACTAAACTAATTAGTTGTAGTTTATAATTGTTAAGATGATAGTAGAATTGTTGAGGATTAGATAATGACTTTTTAGTGATAAGTAGTATAGTAATTTTATCTTTATTTTTCTTATATTTTTACTCTACTTTAGTGTATATTGTAACCTACTTAAAGGGAGAGCACTGGCTTTCATAGCACAGTGGTTTTACTACTTGTTTGAGAGCCTGGGTTTAACCTATATAGTGTGTTGTAAAATATTTGTAAGATAAAATGTATTAGAAGCGCATCGAATGGCAGAAGTTTGGCCTTGAGTCTCGCCTAGCTGTGCATATTCCTCAAAAATGTAAGTACATGTCAATGTATTGGTATGTTATCTCATACCACAAAAAAGTTAATTAATATAGTACTATGTAATTTTCATGCATTTTCAACGGGTTCTTACCACGATATTTAATTAATTGAGTTGTCTCGATATTTCAACGTTGTTACAAACGTCCCGATCACGAGAAGACTGGATACTGCGGGTCGATTTAAGAGCAAACAAATCTGTCTACCCACTGGAACTCGTGGTAAGAACCCGTTGAAAATGCATGAAAGTATTATAGAAAACTACGAGTGTCTGAATAAACTATGTAATTTGGTACCGAGTAGTATAAGGCACCAGGATCGACAAGAATGCTCTTTGTTTTTATATTTCAGATGTTAACGCCTAAAAAACCAATCAGTCATCTTGAACATTTTCACTAAAAACTGATAATTAATTAATATTTTAGATCAAATAAAACCTAACCTATTAATGAAAAATAATAAACAGGGGTTTGCGAATAATTCGAACTTACAAATTTCGAATAGTATCGAATTTGACTACGACGATGCATCGGAAATAGGACAAAAATTTGTATTTTGTAGATAATATCTTGAATGGGCTAGATGTCAGATTTTGAGTTTTTTGTTTGTGTGATTATTGTGACTATTCGAAGATTCGATTCGATTCGAACGATATTCGCACACCCCTAATAATAAATCTGTGTGGCGACCAATAATAGCGGGGTCACCAGTTGTGGATATAGATGGTATTAGGCCAAAGGGAGATCTCCGACCGGGCGAGGTAGTGTATGCCCGGTCAGGCCGAAGTCCCTTGTAGTAGATTTCAGATGTCGTATACAGGGTGTTGGTGCCCGGTGAAACAATACTTTGAGGGCTTAATCTATATCACATTTCAAATCATATACACATACTTGTGAAACGTAGATGTTCACTTTATTTTCCCATACAAAGTTGAAAAATTATTATTTCGTATTATTTTTGACAACCCTATCCTGACCTACATTCAGCGTGCTTTATCTATTATCACGAACACAGGCGCATGTATCCTGTTTAGAATGTGATTTTTGTCCCGTGTGTTATTACAATGTTCTATGATATAGGAGGTGACTAGCCGGCTTAAGTCTTTAGCTGTTGGTGTACGTCAGTACGGTAGGGTTGATCACGCACTAATTAACACGTAGTTTTGATTAGTTATAACTTGTGATATATTATGCCTAGAAAACTCAGACTTGATGGATGGCTTCTACATCAAGTATACTATTTGCTGTGAAAGTATTGTTTCATCTGATTTTAACATCCTGTATATGCGAAAAATTCTGCAAATGTCGTAACTGCGATTCAGGATCTCGTGCGTTATTATTGATCGCCAGAAATCTAAATTTTTTTAACCTTAATTTTTTAAACTTCTTGTTTAATAAAAAGTCTGGGAATCACAGCGCACACAATACATCATTTTGTATCTATTATTATGAATTCACTTGATATCTCCTTCACATTGTTTACGTATTTTTTGTTCCTATTTAGATTCTAAAAAGCGTGACTTCTCTTAGCAAACGGACAAAAACCTTGCGGATGTGGTTCCTAAGAATTATTAATTGAATAAAATGTAATCATTATGAACACTTATTTATATTTATGATTTATATAATTGTAATTTATTCCAATAAAATGAACAGGATATGATATTATGTTAAGTATGTATAGAGATATGAGTATGTGGTTATGGAATGAGTAAACCACAGAGGACCTTAAAAATTAAATTAAGTAAAACAAGATTTCTATACATATTGATACAGGTTTTAAGATCTAGGGAATCATTTAGTAATCATTTTCAAGTACCAGCCAAGACAGGTAAAACTGCAAAACACGATGAGTCTAATTTGCTTAGTACAGGAGTCCCTGTGGATATCCGACTGCATCATCAGACCAGCTCTATGGCACCATATTAATATTCCTGTACAAACCCATTACTGCCCACTGTTGGGCTCAGGTCTTCTCAGAAGAGGGATTAGGCGTAGTCCACCACGTTTGCCTAGTGCGGATTGGGGACTTCACATATCTTCAAAGGATTTTTAGAACCCTATGTAATCATGTCCTTATATGTTTTAAAATGTACTGTTGTTTCCTTAAATAAATACATAAATAAATAAACCCTTTTCCGACATGCAGGTTTCCTCACGATGTTTTCCTTCACCGTTTTTAGCCAGTGGTGTTGTGAAAAATTGCACATAAATCTTGATATATTGTCAGGCAATATACATAAGTGTACAAAGTTTCAGCTCAATCAAATATCGATTGTTGTTCGGATTCAACTCGCAAGATATAAGTCATCCAGACCATACAAAAAGAACTTTTTAAAAAGCCTATTAGCATAATGCCATTTAACAAGTATTATATTCATTCATTTAATGAAGCAACATTCATCATTATCAAAATCGAGACCACTAAATTGAAAGGTTTGTGTGATAGTTCTGAAATATATTTTGTTATGAACATGACTTGTCCTTCTTCAAATGAGGCTTGAGGGTAGGTAAAGTTAGGTCGTAGGTAGCGACCCCTCAGTATCCGCTGACATTGCAGAAGTTCATGAACGATGGTTACCACTTACGATCAGGTGGTCCGTTGGCTCGTCTGTCTACATGACAATAAAATACGTAACTTTAATGACTTTGTTTTTATGAAATTCGATAATCGTTTGTCAGATCTATTTACTTAACATCGTGGTAAGAACCATTACCATCTACGTTTAGTTAACTCGTATTAAACAACTTACATTTCCCAGTTCAGTCGTTCCTGGTCCATACTTGGTCCCATCTAATAATTTCCCGTCAGACGGCCGGTCGGTCCCTCACATCATTATCCAGGATCCCAGAGAGACCCGGCCGAATAGTTTGTTTCACTACATCCAATGGTTTGTTTCACACAAAACAAATGTTTATCCGAGCGTAAGCATGTGACTTTTAAACTATTTCTTGTTAGACTTTTTGTGTTGGTGTTAACATAGTTGATGACTGTTTTAAGCAAATTATGTTAAAAGAGTGCAACGTCGTCATTATGAGCTAACGGGCCATCTGATCATATATTTCTATAGTATAATTATGTTGATTTGCCTAAAATTCGCAGAAGTAACAGTAATATGAAGCAATGCGAAGGTGCTAAGTACTCTGAGTTTCACTGCTTTGGCTGCAAGTAGAAAGCAACAATCACAAAACAATGCATGAAAATATTGTTAAGAAAAGAAGATAAGAACACGATAAAGAAAGTATTTTAATTATTTTTAGTATTTAAATGCCTACCAAATTCATATTTGTCTGCCCTTTACGCCAAAATAATCTTTAGCATTGATCGTCACTTCCTGTACCATAGTATGTAAATAATGGTTACTCATGAGGAAATTGTAAAATTTCCAGAATAGATATTTGATATATTTGTTAGAATTGAAACCAAGGTTTGCGTAATATTAGTCATTGTTCAAACAATATTGTTTTCGTAAAGTTAGACTTCGTTAAATCAGATTTCTACTGACAGTTTAATTTTGTATTATAATTGATTTAAATTCTCTAGTAGAAGTGAAATGAAAAAATTTATCAACAAAAAGTTTACAGGCACTTTAACGTTATCGGCGATCCCCGCACTAGGACATGCCTGTATCGCGGGTGATCTGTTACTTTTACAATCACTCGTTAAACCAATATGGGACGAAAACGTCATTCGTAGTAAAACTTAACATAATATTCTAAATCTAATAATATTTAATAATACAACCATTATCTTCAGATTTCGTCATTAAAAATAATACTAAAATGTATCCTAATATAACCTTTTTTAAAATATCTCTATTTAATTAAAAACTGAAAAGAAGGATTTACTCTCACAATCCTTATACCTCCGACACCTTATCAGCGAAAATCAGAGATCATAAACTTGATTAGCAACTTCAAAGCAATTAGCAAAAAACTTGAGAGGTGTCAAGGGACACCCGGATGGAACGAAGTTCCTTTCGATTAATTAGTGAGGGAATTGTAATAAAATTTTCTTTTTTTAAGTTATAATAATTAGTTAGTTTAAAACATCTTACTTAAAAAAATAAGGAATTGTTTTATAAAATATTTTAATCACAGCGTCATCTAGCGATAATCATCTAAAACAAAAAAAGTCATCCGGGGGATGGTAGACCGCGTACTCCCCGACCCACGCTGGTTCTGACCCAGCGGGGTATTCCGCGGGAGGGTGACACGCGGTCCCATCTTGGCGGGCTTCGGAAAGCCCGCCGACCGAGAGAGCCGGTGGCCGTATTCGCCGGCGGCTACCGGTTCGGCGTCCGGGGACGGAGCGACGGCAAAGAATGCCGATGGCGTAACGCGTCGCGCCGTCCCTTCAAACCCCGTGCTGGGTTCTGGCCTCAGCCGGGGTTCGGACGCTGAGTGTGAGCGGTTGGAGGTTTTAGTGCGGTTCAACTCCCACATACCCCGCCCGCGGGGCGGGCGGGGATCCGGTGATTTCCTCCAACTGAAAAAAAAAAAAAAAAAAAAAAAAAAAACAAAAAAAGTCGTAACAACTTTTTCATAAGAATTTCGGTCTAGCCCCCTTTCGTCAACGCCCGATAAGGAACTTCGTTCCAAAAACGATTCACGGAACCTTTTTAACATAGATTATAATTTACGTAGAATCTTCAGTAGCAGATATTTACCATATATCTTGTTATACACTATTTTATGAAAGGAAAAAGAAAGACACGTCACAAATTCGCACTTATATAATATTCATAACATAATATCAAGACTACACCACCTTTTACGTGTTCAGAAAAAAATAAAAATGTGTTTTCCTTACAAATGGAAATTCAGAAGCGAACGCTCCACGGGAATTGGACAAATTTGGCGGATCCCTTATTTTTTTCTGCGGCAAAATTTTACCTCTAAACCTAGCCTTTATAGGAACAGGTTAAATTCTGTTAAATGAAACCTATTTTCGTGTGCGCGGTACAAGCAGTTGAAACGAAGCCAAATTTGCCACAATATGATATGTGCTCAAACTCCCTTCATATTTAATTTTTCTGTTGTTATGTGCTGGTAGAGCACAAAATTAATTTACCAGAACAAAATTTCAGACTAATTGTGCTTTCGAGGTCTTTCAGTGAAAAGATTTTTTTAACAAAGACCAGTAAAATATTTATAGAAGCAGTAGGTTTGTCTTATTGGCCCACCTCTCACTCCCACCACTGTAACTCTTGTGTAGCCAGGATCCACAGCGGCGACCATCGTAATGACTCTGAGCAGTGAAGCCCAGGAAAACCCGAGGGAAAGCTAACTTGTCTTAGGCCCCGCAACGAATTTAATCCGAAGATGATAGAAGGAGTAGGAAAAAGTAGGTTTGTCAGTCTTTCTTGGAAAATAGTATGATTTCCCTACAAATTGTATTTACCTATAAAGCACCTATGTTTTTTCGATACAAATCAATCATATAAACTTATGTGATTTATTCCGTTTTGAGAAACATGGATATTCGTGACTTGAACTCATTTTATGTATGCTATTGTTTATAGGTCTCAAACACAGTGCAATGTCACTTACACAAATATAAAACGGGTTTTTACCACGATTCTTATTAAATCCATACTTATCATATACATCGGGTGACATAGAGATCTTAGATCAGCAGTGGGCAGATTGATATAGTACAGTAATATAATAACTCTCTAAAAAATGCTTGAAAAACAACATAATTATCTAGCTAAGAAAACAATGAATAGTATCTAGTAATAGTAGTTTTGGATTCTAGTATTAGATTTGAAGTAAGTTTGTATTGGAACGAAATTCCTTATCGCGCGTTATCGAAAGGGGGCTAGACGGAAATTGTTATGAAAAAGTTGACACGACACTTTTTTTTGGTTTTAGATGATTATCGCTAGATGGCGCTGTGATTTTTTTTTTAAACATTTCATTATTTTGTTTTATATGATTAATGCTACATGGCGCTGTGATTTTTTTTTTAAAACATTTCATTATTTTGTTTTATATGATTAATGCTAGATGGCGCTGTGATCAAAATATTTTATTTAATTTATAATAATTTCTTTCTTTTTAATTCTTTCTTTCTAAGAGAGAGAGAGAAACAGACGTTTTAAACTAACTAATAATTTAATTATAACTTGAAAAAAAAAAAAAATATTACAATTCCCTCACTAATTAATCGAAAGGAACTTCGTTCCATCCGGGTGTCCCTTGACACCTCTCAAGTTTTTTTTTTTACTTGGTCGGTCTCTGGTCGTTAACCGGGTAATGTAAATAGATACCGATTTACGGTCAATGGTCTCTTAAAATATAATATGGAATGTAATATGTTACAATATGGGATTCAAACAATTTGGAAAAATAAATAACAAGTTAAACAGAATCATAAATCTTTTTAGAATTGCAACATCTTTACAAATTCGAATCGAATAATTTACAAGTTTATTTTTGTACATATTGTATTAAGTATTTTTTTTGAAAATTTCGTAAGTAAAATACTGAATATTAGAAAATTCGTGGACTTTGTTACGTTCTTTTTTAAAAGAGAAATTTAATTTTTATTAACAAGCAAACATTTTCTTAGAAGCTTACCCTCATTAATGACTCGCTTGAAACAAGAAAAAGGTTTACTGACATGAAATAAACACTTCAAAGTTTTCATATAAAAAAACATGTTTCTTTATTTTTTTCTCAAAATGTCACGTACCACGTTCTTGCACTTATAGGAACAAAAAAATAATCATGATCAGAAATAATTCTATAACACAACATAACAATAACTAAGAGGTCATAACTAAGAAAAACAATTGTAAATATTTAATTTCTCATTCTAAAATCATAAATCATTCAATATCCAAGAAAACGAAAGAAACGTTAAAAATACGCAAATATTATAATTTCTTTCCCAAACTGTGATGAAAAAACCATTACAGCCTCCCGTCGGAACACAAAGAATGGAAACAATCAAATATTTATTTCGTATTCATAAATCCTTTTTCCATTCAATTTAAGTCCATCGAGAGGCGTTATGAAATTCTAAACGACGTCCCACAACGCGCCAAATTGCCTTTTGTGCTCGACCTTAAGGACAAGCACCTAGTAACATCGGAACAATAGGTAGACCGGACCTAATCAGGATTTTTGGTGAGGTAGTTTATTTTCTTTAGTGAAAAGTTCATTGAAAGTTTCAGTCCTTGCAAATTGCCAAAAGGAAGAAACTGTGCTGTATTCTTGAACTGAAGATTTCAAGTTCAAGAATTTAAGCAGTAGAAATTTACAATATTGAGAAAATGTACCATGACGAGCGCTATGACTTGTTCTTCTTCAAACGAGGCTTGAGGAGGGTCCTTACCAAAAACAAAGTAGTTTTTTTACTTTACTTATTTATGCTGTGTGCATTTTCATACACAAAGACAACTCACCAGTATCCATTTACTCTAACGAAATCTTTAGAATACCAAAAAGGACCAACTCCTCGGTATTCCCTGAGCGCTATGACTTGTCCTTCTTCAAACGAGGCTTGAGGAGGGTCCTTAAAGTTAGGTCGTTGGTAGCGATCCCTCAGTGTCCCCTACATTGCAGAGGTTCATGAGCGACGGTAACCACTTCCTATCAGGTGGGCCGTTGGCTCGTCTGCCTACATGGCAATAAAAAAATAATAATTATTATTATAGATCCTTGCAATGATTGAATGTCGTTTAGTGATAGCAAACAAATATTCGTAGTCTACAGTATAATTTACTCTACGAGGTTTTGTCAAGGTAAGAAGAATTTAGAATGTGGACGTTGTTGAGTATTGAGCTGTCAGAAACAGTATAATAAAACTTTTTACGAAAGAAAGATATAAGTTAAAACCAAATTACGAACTAGAGGAAATAGAAATTCGTGCAATTTTTTGTTCAAATTAAATACTGAGTAAGATTGCTACACCATTTGAGACCGACAATTAGATTTATGTTTATAAATTTTAATAAATTTCTTTACAATTCTGAATTCATACTTGAATAATCCTTCTATTTTGATCAGGAAAATTTTAAACCGATTCTAGAATCTAGATGTTGATTTATGGATAAAGGACAGGATAGTAAGCAAATCTCGGTGCTTTTTGTGGCGATTCATTTGTCTTCCCTTAATTGTAGGATTAAATCCGTTATGAATAATTAACGATACTGATTTATTGTCCAGCTGACGTTTTTGTTTCGGTCGAAATTGGAACAACACGAAATTATTTAGATTTTCTTTTAAAGACTGCTTTTGTCTGACTTTTGCCTTTCCGCTCTTCAGAGGAGACCTGAACCGAGATATTGGAAAGGAATTCCAAAATACTTCGATGATAAAATGTGAAACTACCCAGTCCGTATTGGGCAAGCATAGTGAACTATAGTTCAGGTTCTTATGGTTTAGGTCAAACTTTATGATCACCTGGACCGAACAGAAGGCAGTAATAGGTAGTAATACAGTATATTACGGCATTTTATTTAAAATGGGTGAATAGGCAGAATTGCTACTTACTGGCTTTCATTCTTGGTGACCCTCCACAAATTTTGATAAAGTGATGAGTGATATAGACGTCGTGGACGGATGGCCTTAATCAGCCCAATCTTGCAGCGTGATTGCACCACCTTAATATTATTAAGCCGTTACCAAGCGGTCAAATTGGAAATCATTGGGCGAGACTTATGTTTGTCCGACAGTGAATTTTTTTTCATTGAGAATAATGGTGCCGATTTGTTGATTTCACGAAATAAACAGTATCTAGTAGTACCTTTCATCATCATCAGCTTATAGACGTCCTCTGCTGAATAAAAGCCTCCCCCAAACTTCGTCACAAAGGCCAGTCCTGCGCTATCTGCATTCAGCGACTTCCCGAGATCTTGACCAGGTCCATCATTTTTGGAGTGCCTTTATATTACCTTAATATTAATACACTTGATACAACAAAAAAGATTTTCTTTCATTTCTTTCTTTAGTAATAAAAAATCAACTTTAAAATCACTTGTGCAACAAAATTATTATGATTAATCCAAATTTAGCAACAGATCAATGCCCTTTCTTGCACCACTGATCGCAAGTATCAAGTTTGAGCACGTGCTGAGTGACTCATATAAGGATTTCATCTTAACCTCGCTTTAGTCATTATAGAACTCGCGGTAACTCGACCGTGACTTTCACCGGTATATGACGAATGAGAAATTACTGGTTTACCTTGTTTAGTGCAAGTATAGTTTGCTTTACCTTATTTGTCTATTTGCGGAGTGGTTTGACAGTTTTGAGTAAATAATTTTCTTTCCAGCAGAGGACGTCTTTATAATGATCTTTTATTACGTATTTCAACTGAAATAACTACACTATTGTTTCAAAAGTTGTGTTTGAAGTAAGGATTATTTTTAAGGAAATAGTATTCAAGTGATTTAATTTTAATCGCATTAAATCGAATTATATTTAATTGAAATCTATAGCGATACAGATTTATAGAGATAAAAAATAACAGTCCCATCATACATTATACATTTTTGAATAATATTAACTGCATTTAATGGAAGCTCTAACGAAAGGCTACATCAATATAAAAGATGTTGTCCTTGATAAAGTTTTCAAGTCTAAAAACGATTCTTCAAACGAGGCTTAAAGAAAGTCCTTAAAGGTAGGCCGTAGGTAGCCCCTGTCAGCCCCGGCCCCGCAGTGTCTGCTGACATTGCAGAGGTCCATGAGCAACGGTAACCACTTACGATCAGGTGGCCTGTTAGCTCGTCTGCCTACAAGGTAAAAAAAAACAAAATCGTCTCAAAAAACATTAAACGAAATAACTTTTTTTTTTTTTATTGCCAAGTAGATAAACGAGCATACGGCCCACCTGATGGTAAGCGGTCACCGTCGCTTATGAACCTCTGCAATGCCTGCAATAACTGCAATTTGAATGACCTACTGACGAACGATCGAATTAGTAAAGCATATTTTATAGATAAATTGGATGAAACATAAATACGAAACATCAAATACATGTATTTTATTATGTATCGTAAAACAAAACCAACCATATCATCTTTATTTGCCAAAATCACAGACAAACGTTTATTATCATCGTTAATGCTAATGATACTGTGTTACTCAAAGAATCTCGATTTATAGAGGGAATAAAATATTCTCAAATAAATTACGTCTGCTGAAGTTAAAAAACGGTGAAGGAAAACATCGTGAGGAAACCTGCATGTCGGAAAAGGGTTCTAAAAATCCTTTGAAGATATGTGAAGTCCCCAGTCCGCACTAGGCAAGCGTGGTGGACTCCTCAGAAGAGGGATTAATCCCTCTTCTGAGGAGACCTGAGCCCAACAGTGGGCAGTAATGGGTTGGTACAGATACTTACTTGACGTCTTAAAACCTGATTTTACTTGACAGAAACAATCTCTTACCTTAATTATCTATGTAAGATAAATAAATCATAATCGTGATAATAAAATGTACAAGTTACCAAACGCCTTACGTAAAAGTTTATTTACCTTTATTGATGACACAAACCGGTTTAATGACCTTCGAGATCTTGTGTGTGTTATTAGATTGTATTGATAGTCGAGTGTTTTGGAGTACATTGTGTTTATATTGACCTAGGTATTCATCACGTGAATAGTTTCACTTAGTTTTCACTATGACAGTATGACAACTTTCTTGTGTTTTTTGTTGCCAGGTAGGCAGACGAACCAACGGGCTACCTGATCGTAAGTGGTCACCGTCGCTTATGGAACATCATGCAATGTTAGGCGTCACTGAGGGGTTGCTACCTACGACCTAACTTTAACTTCCTCAAGATGTAAAGCATATGTAAGTGTATTAAAATTAATAAATTTGACTTATATATGACGTTTCTAAAACATTTAACACCTACCCGCATTCGTTTCAACATTTTTAGAACCATTTTGAATTTCATGAGTTTGTCAGAGTTATTTATATAAACATAAACACATAGAAACCTATTTTCAAGTAAGTCAGATGTAACTCCACGTAACAGACGTGATAATACTCAACTTTGCTTACACACGTTCAATATGCGAAAAAGTGTATTTTTTATGGCTCCACTCATATTTAATAAATTACCAAAAACTTTGGAAGGACTTGGAAACTAACTTATTTAAAATAAAAACCTACTTAAGGAAAAAACATCCTACAATGTTGAAGACTATCTAAATGATAATTTATAAAATTATTCTATTCATTTTTGTATAAATGTATTTTAAATTGTTTTAAAAATTTGTACGTCACTCTGTGACAAAACATGAAATCATAAGAATCTTAATTAGTCCGGTCAATTTAGACATCCAAGGTTACAATAATTCGCACTTGGCTGAATTTTGGTAGGATTGTTCAATACACTATTATAAAGGAAATGTGAAAAGTCCTCATCGATCCGGCACGTGCAAAAAAAGTTACTCGGGGTCAAAGGTCCCAAAAACGGGTTTTTCGCGATTTTCAGCAAAATGGTAAGTTTTATCATAAAATTAGCTTAGACAAAATTTGTAGATCAGATGATTATCAATAAAAAATATCTTAATACTAGGGGTGTGCGAATAATTCGAACTTACGAATTTTTACGAAAATTCTGGAGTGAAAACACGTGTTTAAAACTGTTCTTTCTCGAGTAGAATACGAATACGATTTAGTTGCTGCTGAGGCTAAGTATCATTATGACTGCTTAAATTCCTTCTTAAGACCTAAAACTGGGGTTAAAGTCGGTCGACCGTAAGATGAATCTACGAATCTGGCAATGGAGGAAATATTATATATCTTATAATGATACAATAAGGTACGAAGCAGCTGCAGTTTTTCCTCGTCCTCCTCATGTCCTACGACCAGAAAGTGACACACTTATTCAATACGTTGTAGACAATGCTGATATTAATGTAAATACGCTAGACGGTGATAATAAACTCCACATAATGGGTATTATTCAAATTGTTACTCCAAAAGATTCCGTTTTACTAGAAGAACTTATGCCACGAGTAAGAGAAGCTTTTTCAGCAAAAGATTTTCAGGCAAAAGCTCATGTGCCGATCCAGGTCTATCAAAATGATGATATCTTTCAACTTTTTGAATCGTTATATCTCAAAAACGGTGGCTCTTAGGAAAAAAGTATTTAGACATTTTTTATTGATAATTATCTGATCTTCATTTTTGTCTGAGTTAATTTTATGATAAAACTTACCATTTTGCTGAAAAACGCGAAAAACCCGTTTTTGGGACCTTAGACCCCGAGTAAATTTTTTTGCACGTGCCGGATCGATGAGGACTTTTCACATTTCCTTTATAATAGTGTATTGAACAATCCTACCAAAATTCAGCCAAGTGCGAATTATTGTAACCTTACCCCTATTTTTTAGTCTAATTTGACCGGACTATAATCTTAACAACTTTGAAATTATATTATAAGATGCTATTTGTACTCATGTTTCAAAAAAATAAAGATTTCTATTTCTGTTTCTAAACTACTATAAAACTTTACTTGTATACTCAAACAAGTCTATATTAGACTGTACGTTTGTGTATAAAACCGCGACTACGCTATTCAGTAACTACACCACCAACTAATTGTTTAGTTTGGCTTAAACGTGTGCTGAACTCAAAACTGTGTGCTTAGTTACGAAGCAAACGTGTAGTTAATTAGGATCTACCACAAATGCAGCTGCTGTTGGAAATACGTTTAAAATTGGAACACGGGAATAAAGAAATAAAAGTTATGTTGCGATTTCTATTGACAGTATTGTTACAAGGGTCTATGAACAACTGTACTGTACGGTAACAACCCATTACTGCCCACTGCTGAGCTCAGGTCTCCTCCGAAAAGGGGTTAGGCATAGTCCACCACGCTTGCCTAATGCGGATTAGGGACTTGACATATCTTCAAAGGAATTTTAGAACCATTTTTCGATATGCAGGTTTCCTCACGATGTTTTCCTTCACCGTTTTTAGCCAGTGGTGTTGTGAAAAATTGCACATAATTTTTTTTCATATTAAGATTTAGAGGTACAAGCCGGCCGGTTTTGAATCCACGAATGAACAACAGGGAGACAAAATTTGCATACCGAGAAGATCTTGAGTCCAGCAGTAGGCAGTAATGGGTTGTTGATAATAAGTACTTGTAAAATAACAAATACACAGAAAATATAATATTATCAAGATTTATAAGTCCAGTTACCATCAATTGAGCTGTAAGTAACTACACAAATAAGTAAGTATTACAAACAGTAATTGTGAAACCAATATTATCAATCAGGTGCACCAAATGGGGACAAAAAACCCTGTAGCTATATGTATTTAGCCCAACCCATCAAAGGTCATCAGCCGAAACCAATCAGTAATGAATAAACCATTATCAGCACGCGAAAAGGAAATCAAATTAAAACATCATCTGGGTAAACCATTTAATTGATAAAATCAACAAAACCCATAAACACGATTTTAATTCGAAAACTTTGGTTTATACAAAAATATAATTTGATTCCGAACTAGTTATGTTAATTATATTTTTTTAATTTGGAATTTTATACAGCGGTTGCCAGACTGTCTTGGGAATTATTCAATGTAAAAAGATTTATTAAAGTCAAGACTAGATAATCCACAAATCATTTAAAACTGACATTTACTTTTCGGTTGTCTAGGCGAAATTACTAAAAGGATTTTTGGAGGTAAAATTAAGAAATAGTCAAAATTAAATAATAGATTGCGCTGGACTATTTTATAAATTCGATTATATCAACTCTCACTGGTTTGTGCCTTTTCAAAAACATCCGTATAACTCTTCTAGGATCTTATCTTTTTTGAGCAGAGCTTACGGCTTACCTGATAAGTGGCTACCTTCGCTCATGTACTCCTGCAATGTCTGGGGACACTGTGGAGACGCTACCTATGTCTACCGTAGAAACTCATCTCAAACTTCATTTACAGAAGGACTAATTTTAGCGGTTGGGAAAAAGGGTTTTTTAGTAGAAGGAAATCGCAGAATTTCCATACGCCCCGTGTGGGGTATGTGGGAGTTGAACCACACGAACACTTGTTACCACTTTCATTCAGCGTTCGAACTCTGGCGGAGGTCAGAACCCAGCACGAAGTTATGCGGGACGGCAGGACGCATTACGCTCTCTTTGCCGCCGTGCCGCTCCCCGGGAATTAGAGAACGCCAAATAAGTCCTAACATGTACTCACAACTACATTAACTGGAACTCCCGAAAATGTATCACTTTACCAGAATTAGCCGAGGTATTCGTAAACATGCCATCCGCTAATGTAAGCGCGGTACGATGGTAATGGCGCGGAAACAGAGCACACACGCACTTTACAAATGGCGTTGAATTACACACATTAATCATGCATCATTGTAGAGACACTGTTGATAGATTCTTTATGCTTTAAATAGTTAGTTGGTGTAGTGATTGTATCGATTGAGAAAGGCGAGAGTCTTTTGTTATTTTTTATTTGGTCCTTTTTGGTGTTCTAAAGATTTCGTCAGAGTAAATGGAGATTAGTGAGTTGTCTATGTGTATGAGAATGCACTAAGCATAAATAAGTAAAGTAAAAAAACTACTTTGTTTCGTATATGGACGTGTGTACTGATTCGTCTTAGTATTTAAGGAACTAAAGTATAACAACCCTATTTAAACTATGTTTATAATAATTCTGCTAAGACACTAAAAATACATACTGGCATGGGTTATTAAGAAATACATAGAGATAGACATAGACATCGTTTATTTGTGATGAAAACAGGTTTATAATTACAAAAATGAAAAAAAAAAAACAAACATGGAATAAATAAGTTTTCATCACAAACCAGTCGGAACTCAGCTTAATGTTATATGTCACCCCCAACCGACATATAATGCTCGTTTTCAGTTTCAACTGGCAGTGACGTCACAAATGTTAGTGAAAATAAAAATAAGAAATAAAAGAAAATAACAATAAGAAAAACATGAACAAAAATACAACAATTAAATCAACACCAAGTAAAAGAATAATAAATAAAAATTACAAAAATAAATGAATAATATTAGAAAATATAAAAATAAATGAATGAAATACCCACTCATACATACATCCATTCATATACATAATCAACATGCATGCTCACATTCACGCCTAAAGTACTACTTACACATATTTATATGTATAGTATGCCCACATACTCATAGACGCACACACACAAACCTTCACATACACACCTAAAGGGCGAAACGTAAACGAAAGGAAAGGAGGAAAGATAATTATACCCATTTCCACAATTATGACGTCGCGACAGATTACCGAGACCCTTTTCAAAATTAGTTTTATGGCTTATTTATAATGAACTGACTGAAATTACGTGTTTTATGGAGATTACTTATGACCATGAATGGTCCTTTGACAGTTTTTGTCACGGCTAAGATAATAATATATTAGTCAAGACTAGAGTGTTGACTATGTTTGGTGAAAAACAGTCCAAGTAGTATTGTCAGGGGACGGAGCGACGGGAAAGAGTGCCGAGCGCGTAACGCGTCGCGCCGTCTCTCCAAACCCCGTGCTGGGTTCTGGCCTCAGCCGGGGTTCGGACGCTGAGTGTGAGCGGTTTGAGGTTTTAGTGCGGTTCAACTCCCACATACGGGATCCGGTGATTTCCTCCAACTGGAAAAAAAAAAGTAGCGATTGTCAATACATATTTAGGATATTGTCAGTGTGTTCTCTTATGTATTTTGAAATATTGTCAATAACTTTAAACCTATAGTTAATCTTTAATTTACTGGTCTGACAAATTGATGATTAAGATAAATTTAAATATGTATAGATAAAAGGGAGCTTAGAAATTCTTTGTTGGCACCAACTAGGAACAAAATAATCCCTACTAATATTATAAATACGAAAGTAACTCTGTCTGTCTGTTACACTTTCCCGCTTAAACCTTTCAAATGATTTTGATGACATTTAGCACAGACAAGCTTTAAACCCTGATGTTCTTCACATAGGCTACCTTTTATTACGATGAAGAAACGGGTTAAAGAGTTCACGCAGACGACGTCGTGGGTAGGTCCTTCCACCTTCCTTATTTAGGTTAAAATAAGAAATATAACGAGGTGATAACAAGGGAAACTAAGCTATTCACAGTGCGGGTAGTTGGAAGTGGAGACCTGCTATAAATACAGGCGTTGGCCGCTGTTGTTATTCATTCGTGTATGAATTGTCGAGGCGAAAGGACCTCTTCATGTAAAAGTAATAAACTGTTAAAACTCGTTATTTTGAAGTTTTTATTCAAAAGTATTGATCATCAAGTTGAACAGTGGACATTGTGACGTCATTCCTGACAAAACCAAACGAAGATCGCCTATTTACAACGTCATTACACCTCAACACACTATTTACGCCGTTAAATATTATGATGGAAATTTTAGATTGTTGTTTAACTCGATTAACTGCCCCTTACAATAGGTAATTTTTTGTCATCACTTTTATAGTGATCGTTAATCATCAAAGATATCAGAAATCGAACAGTATTGTGAACTATGATTTAATGGTTGTTTTTATGTGTTTTTGTATGGAACAGTTAATGGTTGTTTCAGTGATAAAGGCAGTTTTAAACATTGCTGATACAATCTCTTAGTTTATATGTGTAAAAGTTAGTAATGTAAAACAATAGTTTTTTAGTTTGATACAAGAAAATATTGGTGATTTGTGGTGTTGTGTGGTGCTATACAATTCCCTGTGTTTTACCCTAAAATGGTTTTTAATAATAAACAAATTTTCGTGATAATTTATTTATTTTTAAAGTAGTTATATATACTAAGGCCTTGCTCGCTAAATGAATTTTCCAACAGTGAAATATTTTTTCTAATAGGTCCACCGGTACTCGGAATTAGCACGTTCAAACAAACAAATTTTAGAATGATTTTTTGGAATATTAGTATAAATTTGATATTATATGTAGGGTGGGCAATCTAACATTTGCATTTTGAACTACTGTTTATTTAGAGAATGACAGCTCAAATGTCATTCAATTTGTGTTCATAATTTAGTTAAAGGTTTGACATTTACGAAATGGGACGCTATATGCTTGAACAAAATTGGGAAATATTGAAAAGTTACTTCCAAAGTGGTGAATCTTCAGTCCAAACTGTAAGAAATGTGTGTGTGTGTCAGATGAAGCCCATTTTCACCTCGGAGGCTATGTACATAAGCAAAATTGTCGCATCTGGGGGTCGGAAAATCCACACGTCACCATTGAGAAGCCAATGCACCCACAAAGAGTTACTGTTTGGTGTGGGTTTTGGTCCGGCGGCATCATTGGAAAATGAGCAAGGAGCCGCCGTTACGGTCAATGGCGAGTGTTACCGTGCCATGCTCAACGAATTTTTGTTTCCAAAAGTTGAAGAGTATGACATGGACGACATTTGGTTTCAACAGGATGGCGCAACATGCCACACAGCCAACATGACAGTCGAACTTTTGAAAAATGCAAACTTTATATGGCCCACCCCTTATTATACAGGATATTATGATAAACACGATAGGTAAATCGGACCATGGTCCATGACTATGAAAAATATGGTGCAATAATTTAAATGAATTCTGATAGTGACTCAAATTACTTTAACATGAGTATCCTATATTGAGAATTTCACAATAATTTGTAACTTTTATTATAACATTCAGTTCAAGTATTTTGCAAAGTTACATAAAATTTTTGAAATGTGATTTGCCATTTCTGGGCACTTTTTTATTTAGTTTAAATTGTTAATAGATATAAGTTTTTATTTATGTGCTCAGAATAAATGTTTTTTTGATTTAGTTATTCTGACGTATAATATTTTAAATTAAATCCAATGCTACATCCATATTTGATACTTTTTATTGCCATACCTATAGGTAGATGGAACATACTATGTTGCGGATTCTAACTATCAAGATTGATATGTAATTACATTCGGATTGCGATTAATATTATTTTATTTTATAACTTTTACATTTTTACACTTTTCCATTTTGGCGGCAATCTTCGCTCTTCTTTTTTCATGGCAACACACCCGTTATGCCAAACACAACTAAATAAGCTGTATATAAAATAAACATGCTCCAACATACTACCTGATCGTAAGTGGTTATCGTCGCTTACCTCTAGAATGTCAAGGGACACTACCTTCGACATACCTTCGAAGTTTTGAAGTAAAAGTTGTTACCATGAGTATTTATTTAAAGCTAGACTTGTAAACTCATAGAAAACCTTAATCATTTACCGAGCAATTTTGTGTGACCTTTCTATAACAATTAATCAGAAAAACCATTACATGAAATAAAACATTGATAAATCATTTTTACTTTATCAAAATAATTAAATATATTAGATTTTCAAGCTAAGTCACTGTATTTTTTTTGCTAAATATTATCAATGTGCGATCTTAATTGTTTCATGCTTCCATTACCATAGACATAGAATTAAATTAGACTGAATATTATACTTAATGAAAGTACCTACTAAGTTTTTCAGTCGATACGTAAGTTTTAGCGTGCAATGCGTTACGTCACTCCGCACAAATCCATGCTGGGGTCTATCCTCAGCCGAAGTTCGGACACAGAGTTAGCGGTTAGAAGACGGCAATTTCCTCCAGTCCAAAAAATCAATTATAGCATTATTCTCAAACAAATAAATGTACCAATTAGTCAAGAATATCCCTTCTGTAAAACTATTGTATAATAGTCATAAAACCTATCTCATCTCTTTTCCACGCAAGGCATATTCATTGCTGTCTCTGTCTCTCTTATTTTATATTTATTTATTCTACATCTATGTCCAGCCTAAATATTAGTTTGTACACAAAAGGACACGCGAAAGAGCGTGACTGTATCGCCCTTGAATAATAGGTAATAATACAAGGTCTTACAATACCATAGTATCTATAAACACTTTGTAAGCTTTCACTTACAAAATTACTTGTTACAGTAAGTAAAGGTTATGTTTGGTTAAAACTAAACGCTATTTTGTAGACCTATTGGCAATTAGCACATTCAAAAATTGTTGCGATCATGAATCATTTTCATACAATAATTGTATACAATACTTGTAGGCGACAGAATCAATTATTCAAATTTTATTTAATTCTAGTAAAGAACAAAGTTGATTCGAAGACAGTGCCATCTATAAATAGTTTAAATAATTGTTGTTTAAACCTCTTTTATGTAAATACTTTTTTAATTGTAATAGAGAATAGATGTTCGCGCGCTTATTTGAATTTCGAATATTCCATTGCCGAATACAGACGTTTTTGTACATATTTTCACAACTTTTATTTTTCATAGTTTTATTTTATGATTCGTTCTTTACTCCTCTCTCACTGGCAGCATTAAGTTTTTAACAATACTGTTATTTGAACCTTCATCTTGTATTACAGTATCAAATACCAACAAGCAGACACCTTATCCGATGTTAAATAGTCGTCATCGCTAACAAACCTTTGCAATGTCAGAGAGGTAGAATATTAGACTATAGAAGTTTATTAAACCTCATTCAAACGAGACAAATTACGTTGGGAAACACCGATTGAAAACTCTTTTTTCAAACCTTATTGAAAGAAAAAATCTTTATACCAACATTAACGAATTAATACCAACATTGAAATACTATCTAAAGCTTCGGAACTATTCGTGACGGACGTAAGAGATAAGAAGATAAGAAACGAGGGTATTAGCTAAGTAGATTCCTTTCCGTGTTGCCGGCTATTACAAGTTTTTATAGGCAAACTTCCCTTCTATAGCTGATCCTTCTTAGAGCAAACATTCTCTTTGTGAAATTAATGGACCATAAGTTTGTGTTTGGAACGGCGGGTCCTCTGTTTATTTTTGTTTTATTGTGTTCGAAATTTAAGGAAAAGAGAATCGACATATTGTGAACTTGTTGATAGTAGTTTTACTACAGATTAAAAATACGTAACAGTTAGATACGGTATTAGGTAGAAGTGTGCGAATATCGTTCGAATCGAATATTAAATTTCGAATAATTCGAATATTCGTCGAATTTCGAATAGTATCGAATTTGACTACGACGATGCATCGGAAATAGGACAAGAATTTGTATTTTGTAGATAATATCTTTAATGGGCTAGATGTCTACAAAATAGTCGTAGTCGTCGTAGTCAAATTCGATACTATTCGAAATTCGAATTATTCGCACACCCCTAGTATTAGAATGCTTATATATACAGGGTGAATTTGTAACTTTGGACTAGCTGAAGTGGGAGCATTACCTGTCGGAAAACGACTTGGAACCATTTTTATGAAAAAAAGTTTTAAAAAAATTCTAACGATAAAAGAGCTTGTAAATCACTTCAGCTGGTCTAAAGTTACAGATCCACCCTGTATATAGATTAGTCTGTGTATTATACAAAGTCATTTGCTGTGTTGGTGAGCTAACAGCCCACCTGATCGTAAGTGGTTACTATCGTTGTACAACCTACATTTAAGACTCTTCTTGTAATGTGGAGTGTCTACCACACTTGGCGAAAGTGCCTTTAGTACTTAAGACATAATTAGACGCTTAAAACTTGTCATCAAAATATTAGATTTAAGCACGCATGCCCATTAAGTTATATAAGATGTTACAAATTTAATATCTAGGTTGTAGAATGGGGGCGGCGCGACGGGAGTGCCGAGTGCGTAACGCGTCGCGCCGTTCCTCAAAACCCTGTGTTGGGTTCTGCTCCGTGCTCTCAGCCGGAATTCGGACGTTAAGTGTGAGCAGTTGGAGGTTTTAGTGCGGTTCAACTCCCACATATCCGATGATTTGCCCTAATTAAATAAAAAAAGTTGTAGAATATGAGGAGCAACTTTTTGTTAAAATGATGATCTTGGAACTGTTCAAAATAACATCCTGTGTAGCAGTCAAAGTTATAAAACACAAAACTAATATTTTTGCAAAGGGAATATAATACAAAGTGTCTCAAAAGAAATTTCATATTTAGTGGATTGATTAAAAAAAAAGGAAGCGGTATATAGAAAAAATGTTTATTTATTGTTAAAATACACTTTTTGGGAATTCATTTCTTAAAAATAATATCGTCGAAATGTAAACCCTCACGTTGTTGGCACTCATTTAATCGAACAGTAAAATTACTTACGACAGGTGGAGTGAGGGATGGCTGCCATTTCGTGACGGATATTTTCTTTCGAATGCGCCAGTGAAGTTGGTTTATTGGCGTAAACTTTAGATTTAAGATAACCCCATAGGAAAAAGTCCATAGGGGTTAAATCTGGGCTACGTGGAGGCCAATTTATGTCACCTCTCCGGGAGATCATCTGATTTACAAAATTAAGCCTCTGACCGGCATCTTGGAGATTTAATTCTTGCACCTATTGAATTTTGTAAGGGTGCAGCTTTAGATCTTTGTGCATAATGCGATGTAATGATGATCTATGCACATTTAAAGCACTCGCGCGCTTCCGAATTGAAAGGCTCGGGTCGTCACGTACAGATTGATTAACACTCTCCACGTTTTCTACCGTTCTTGATGACCTAGGTCGCCCGGATTTTGATTTATCCAGCGTTGATCCCGTCTCTTCAAACTTTTTAACCCAATGTCGAATGAGAGGAAGGCTTGGCGCATCATTTAAGTGGCGAAAACCACCAGAATCACCGTTCTTGTAAAACTCTCGCACGCACAACGCGCGGTCTGCTCCCGAGAAACGCTCCATAGCGACTGAATCCCCAAGAGCCAAGCTACCAATTGACATAACCCCTGCACCCCTCAAGTACGTAGCGTTCACGCAGTAAGCTAAACAAATATAAAACTTCTTTTGAGACACCCTGTATATGAAACCTTCACTAATTAAGAACATAAAGAATTCACACTTAATAAAAACTTCACGACGAACAGAAAAATCAACGTTTCTAATTACTAGAGTAATCCATTTTTCGTAATCCATTAAAAACAAGACTAAACTAAAACCCCAAAATCCTTGTAATTACAAACGTTCTATTTGGATACCTAACAAAAAGGTTAGTCGGTTATAAAGTTAGGTAGAACCCAGTTCATTTAGACCGAGAACGATAGTTTCAGCTGATTGATCGCATTTCCATTGTTCGACATGTCCATTCATTACCACTAACGATTCTATAATCGCACTGAATTACTTGAAAGAATGTAGGTTTAAACAGGAAAGTATTTTGTGATGTATTGAAAGTTGATCATATTTGTAAAATGTTTTAAAATATTACGATATTTTGTACAAAATAATGCAATCCCATACGCTGATTAACGATTTCAATTTGAAATACGAATGCCGGTCATGAGCTTGTTTAAGGTAGTCATTAAAACCATTATTACCTAGTGAAATAATCCTCCTAAAGATCGCTAGAAACTTTATATAATCATATCCGCCAGCCACAACTCGAGTAATTTGAAAGAAAAAAATAATATATTCTGTCGACCATAAGAGTGATATTGAATATTTTTACTTTGACCCTATTTGAATAAGATAAGTAAGAGAAAAAAAAATCATCTTTCAAATATTGTTTAATCTAATAACATTCTTCTACTCTCTTGTTTTCGTTAAGTATATTTTATCCAAAGGATCCTACTTCATGACAAAACTCATACTTCATATCATCTCTCGGCAAAATTCGTAAGATTTTAAACAAGAACAAAATGATTGTGTCACGTCTAACGCAAGTAAGAACGTGTTCTTAAACTTTGTTAGTTCCTCGATCCTTTAACACGTGTGGTAGCTTCCTAATGGCGCGTCTACGTGACCTGGGTACAATGCATTACATACTGCACTCGTTTCTAATGATACTCTTATATTATTTAGTTTACGCTGGAGTAATAAAGGTAATTGAATTGTATCTGTTTTTTAAAGGACGATTTATGTGTATGTGTGTGTGGCATCTTTATGAGTAAACTGTTTTATATTTGTGTGGTTTTTTTGTTTGATAGGTAAATTAGATGCGTTTTCATGAAAATCGTTGCAAAATTGCGGTCACAAAAATGACAGAAAAGTATTTCATACATCCAACAACCTCAGCAATATCTAAGAAAAGCAAGTACTCACATAGTCCGATTTCAAAATATAGGATATTGAAGTAGAATTTATAGAAAAAGAAATCGCTAATCTGCGTTAAACATTTTTGACATCACCTTTTTTTTTTTTTGTTTTAGTTGGAGGAAATCGCTGGATTCACGTCGCCCCACCCGCCCCGCGGGGGGTTATGTGGGAGTTGAACCTCACTAAAACCTCCAACCGCTCACACTCAGCGCTCGAACCCCGGCTGAGGTCAGAACCCAGCACGGGGTTATGCGGGATGGCGCGACGCGTTACGCACTGCGGCACACTTTCCCGTCGCGACACACCCTTTGACCTCACCTAGTAAACTTACTATCTGTTCCTGAACTACTTAACAGCTAGTATTTTTTAGGTGATTTTAATTAGCAGTAAATTTGGAACCTACAAAATACAGCAGAAAAATCTTTTCAAAGATCAACCTGGGTTTCTCCTGGCTCTTTAAAATAATAGAAGCTATTCTCATTAAAACTATGTAATAAATCTCCACCGGTAATTCAAGAGTAACATTTCTGAATTACAAACGGTTGTCTGTACTCATTATTTATGTCTTTTAGCCTCTTTTAAGGTTTTTAATTAAACTCGAAGAATCTGAGAACAAAGGGAAAGCTACAATTAGGCACCATTAATTTTTCCTTTCCTCATTTGTGTAACTTTTTAATTGGGATTGCAAGAGTTTCATTACGATTGTATTCTTTGTTTTTTTTTTAATTTGAACGAGTTTTAAGAAATGCCCATGCATTGCAGAAACCTATGATCGATAGTAACCGCCATAAGATTGGTTTTTAGATAGGCTGGAGTCCTACCAGCAAGTCAGTGAAATTAAGAGAAGGATAAATGTGAAGGAAAGGATTGAACACGAGCGAGAACTGGTATGAAAGGCGAATAGCAAATTAAAATAGTTAAATAAGGGCCCCGATAATGTTGGGGGAGTAGGTAAAAAAAAGATGGTTTTATTGTGAAAGATTTAGAGATATCCAATTTTGTGATTAATTATCGTGTTCAATTATGTAAGTACCTATTACAGTTAAGTTTTTCACAACACCACTGGCTAAAAACGGTGAAGGAAAACATCGCGAGGAAACCTGCATATCGGAAAAGGGTTCTAAAAATCCTTTAAAGATATGTGAAGTCCCCAATCCGCACTGGGCAAGCGTGGTGGACTATGCCTAATCCCTCTTCTGAGGAGACCTGAGCCCAACAGTGGGCAGTAATGGGTTGGTACAGGACAGGACAGGACAGTTAAAATTATTGAACACATTAAAAAAAAAAACCTAAAACATATCAGAAGATACCATAAGTTATACTTGTACCAAGACTTTTAGAAAAATAATAGTGTTGGTACTTAGTTTCTAAACTTAATGTTGACGATACTAGTCGAAATGATCTATTAAAAGTTAAAATCATGACATCTAAGAATAGAAATTGTGATTAGGAATTTTTATTATACATCAACGAATAACCGAGAAACTCCACTCCGATGAAACATCGTGAAATTTTAAGATACACATTCATTTATATTCATAGGGCAATCGCGAAAGACCTGGCATTTCATTTTTACCTCAAATTTGCTGTACAGAGCTATATTTATTGGAAAACAAAATTTCCAATACGCAAAATTTGTGTCTTCTTGTATTTTTTCGTATCAAAGTATTAAGTTAACGCAATCCGATTACGATTCGGTCCGATTTACGACTACAAATAATGGAATACTGGGAAAATGGCCGACGAAGGGAAATCAGTTTTGTATGAAAATAGAACATTACAAATCTTGTTATCGTTACCTTGTTATGTTACTGCGATTGTAGCAATGTTTCATGTTGAATAATTTAATAGGCGTATTGTACTATTATTAGAGGTTAATGATTTCGATATACATGTTTAACACTATAATAATGTTAAATTTAATACATTAATTTTAGAAACCAGATGAAAATTAGAATTGATTCTGTTGTTGATAATAAAGGGTGGGCCATATAAAGTTTGCATTTCTTCATTTTTCGACTGTCATGTTGGCTGTGTGGCATGTTGCGCCATCCTGTTGAAACCAAATGTCGTTCATGTCATACTCTTCAACTTTTGGAAACAAAAATTCGTTGAGCATGGCACGGTAACGCTCGCCATTGACCGTAACGGCGGCTGGCCCAATGATGCCGCCGGACCAAAATCCACACCAAACCGTAACTCTTTGTGGGTGCATTGGCTTCTCAATGGTGACGTGTGGATTTTCCAACCCCCAGATGCGACAATTTTGCTTATTGACATAGGCCAATCATTTTTATGGAATCTTTTTCACATTTCTTACAGTTTAGACTGAAGACTCACCACTTTGGAAGTAACTTTTCAATATTTCCCAATTTTGTTCAAGCGTATAGCGGCATATTTCGTAAATGTCAAACCTTTAACTAAATTATGAACATAAATTGAATGACATTTGAGCTGTCATTCTCTAAATAAACAGTAGTTCAAAATGCAAACGTTAGATCGCCCACCCATTACTTACGATGTCGTCTATTTAACTCACTTGCCTGTGCGGCCTGTACATGTAAAAACGTGCATTTTTACACTGCTGCTTAACAACTTGCGACCAAAGTACTAGGAGCGCAGAATTATGAAGAGTTATCTTTAGCAACAACTAGAACGCTGAGTCAACATGATCAAACCGCAATTGGTATGGAAATCCATCAAGTTGCGACTTGCCTAAGAAGAGTTAGTTGGCATACGAAATATAATGGAGTGAAATTTAGACCTATTATAAATTGCTGCCTTTACAGGTAAACGTGTATCTTTTACTTCTACTGGCTTATCAGGCCACGGCTAAAGTACCAGGAGCGCAGAATTATGAAGAGTTATCTTTAATAACAACTAGAACGCTGAGCCAACATGACCCAATTAGGAAACTGGCTGGCTGTCAATTTTTCCTCGGGGCGATTCGCCGTCCATCAGCGTCGCAATTATTCACGACACCCCAAATGATAAGTGAGAAGGGTCGAGTGTTCCTTTATTAACCCCGTTCCGCCTGGCTGGCTTTAATACTACACCTACTTGTACTAGTTGCCTCTCACGAAATGCAATTTTGATTTTTATTGCCTTGTAGGTAGACGAGCTACTAACAAGCCGTACGGGGCCGCTACCTATGTCCTACCTTTAAGGACTTTCGTCAAGGCTCGTTATTTCTTCAGATGCTTTATTTTTTAATTTTGTAATAGGGAAGTGTCGTTTTAGAAAGATTAACTTTTTATTTTGAACAATAGAGTACTAATTAAATTATGACACAATTGAAAACAGGTCTTAGATAACCCTATTCCACCTAACTGACTTTAATATCACACCTACTTGTAGTAGTTGCCTCGTGAAATGCAATTTTGAGGTGATTGCTTCATATAGTACGGGATTAGTGAATGAATCAATTTGAATTTACAGCTGGTGTTGCGAGGATAATTGAATTTTTGAACATAAAACTAAACGTTCCATAAAATTACTACAATATGTAAATTACATTACTGCATGCTTAGAATAATATAACATTATTATTCTTATGTGCATTCTTTGGCTCTACAGAACCGATTTCTAATTTTTTTTTCACAAAAAATAAGGCTATATAGTAGTATTTAGTAATTCTTAAATAAAATATACTTTGGTGATACAGTTGACAAAGTAGTGATTAACTAAACCACATTTATAAATATTCAATTATTAAAGTGTTTCAATTGACATTTCCTATCACCATCTTATTTTAAAAGACTTTAATCAAAAACCATTTTCTACTCCATTTTCTTGAACAATAAATCGCGATTAGCTTCTTTTGTCTGAACGAAATGAGTGACGTAGTGGATAGGCGATTTAAAGAATGGAAATTCTCTTAATACTTTTGTTATTTAAATTGGAATATTTGTTTGTTTGTACCAACCCATTACTGCCCACTGTTGGGCTCAGGTCTCCTCAGAAGAGGGATTAGGCATAGTCCACCACGCTTGCCTAATGCGGATTGGGGACTTCACATATCTTCAAAGGATTTTTAGAACCCTTTTCCGACATGCAGGTTTCCTCACGATGTTTTCCTTTACCGTTTTTAGCCAGTGGTGTTGTGAAAAATTGCACATAAATCTTTTTCACATTTTTGATATAGAGGTACATGGAGGATATAGAGGCCGGCCGGATTTGAAGAAGTCGTGGTGGCCGAGTGGTCGAAGCGCGTCCTTCCGAACGGGAGGTCGCGGGGACATTATTCCTGAATAATTGTTGACTGTAATTATATTAGATGTATTGAAAAAACGATCTGTTATGTGTCCAAAGTCAAATTGGTACACTTTGGATCTCCATTGATGAAATTGACTACATACTTTTTTTAAAGATCTACATAAACTAAGGAATATTAGAATCGAATCACGTACTAATATTACACCCTGTTACTTCAAATTAAACTTGGACACTTCGCTACAAAAATAGAAAAATCGAAAAAGTACATTTTCAACGCAAAACTGTAATCAAACTTCGTATTCAGCGGGTTCTTTTTCCGACCTCAAACACGTCTATTTTCGCCACTTCCAAGGCATCCAATTATCCAAAAACTCGAGACACCGCCCCATAATATTAATTCGTACATTATAAAATCGTGGCGCGTTGCTGAGGCGTCCCAGGAGAGTTTTTACACAAATTTATTTTAAACACGTCTACATTTAAAGTCTTTAGAGCATTATCAATCTTCCTGGTTGAGTTCATATGAGAATTCAGCGAGCGTGCCTGTTTATTTAGAGTCAAGAAAATCAGTTTTACGAGCCGTGAGGGTGTTTTGTTGTTTCAATGAAATTACTCTTTTAATTAATTGCTGTATCTCAAAGTAAACAGCTGGCACGTGTGTAATGCCTTTGTGTTCGAAAGTTCGATTAATTAATGTAATTTAGTTTTCTTGAACTTGAATTTAGGTCTCGTCTTGTTTGAAGTTAAGTGTGTTTGGAATTGTTGTTGTTTTGACTTTAAAAGTTCAAAAGTACTATGTTTGCTAAAAGTTTTATAGCCAAAGCGGAGGAGGGTCGAAACATAACGCAATCTGTGACTGTCTATTTTTGTATGGAAATCTAACTGATGAAGTCTAGATGCTACCATGCAAAGTACATACATGGGAGGTGGATCCATTCGGCCGATGCGTGGCGGTGCGATCCAATATCTTGTACGCTCACCTTAGGAATATTGTAGTAGTTTAAATATTTAGATTGTGATTTGAATATCGTGAAAGACTTCTGTCATAATGTGACCGCTTTACAAGGGTTAACAAAGCAAGTTAGTTTACCAAGAAAACCTCAATTATTGTTACTTGTTTTACCTGCATATTCATATACATTACCGCAGAATACGGTATCAGAGCACACAAAGTTTAATATTTAAAAAAATCAGGGTGGGGTCAGTTTTTATTATGTGACCGCTGTCATTGTCATTTAATATTTAGCTGCCCTTGAGCAAACCCTGTACCATCGTACAGATAAATTACAACATAATTAATACACAGAAGTAAATTACAGTTCACACTTTTGTACCACCCATCGACATTGTAAAGGTGAATCTCTGATTTAAAACCAATACTGACAGTGTTGAACGTTTTAGACACTTTTTTTCTTAATACATAAAAAGTAATGCTGGCTATAGGTATACCGCACAGATTTACCTACACATTTATACCTGTGGTAAACGTTTTCTCCATTTTTTTTTGTCTCGTAGATACGGGCCTGATCGTAAGCGGTTACCGTCGCTCATGAACCTCTGCATTAGAAGGAACTGCGGGGCCGCTACCGACGACCTACCTTTAAGGACTCTCCTCAAGCCTCGTTTGAAGAAGGACAAGTCATAGTGCTCCCTTCTTCCAATGAAATATAATTATCTACATAAGTATTAATTTCTGTGTAGTATAATAATTTTGTGGATGAACGGCTCACTCCTCGTACAATGCTCATTATAAATTCCAGTAATTAAACCCTTATAAACCATTCTTAAGCGCAAGTTTTCCCTGTAAAAAGGCCATTTCTCGGCGCACCGCCCATCCATTTCCGTTATTCGTCTCTCTTTTACCGCGTCCGGTTTTCGGGGCGTCCCATCCATGTGCTTATTCTGTAAATGTAAACGATGTAGGTATTGCTTGGTTTTTGCTTATAAATTTGGAATTTACAGGTTGTTACACTTGGACAAGTTACAACAACAATTTCGTATAAATATTGTATAAAAATTAGTTAAATCAATAGAGTAGTAGAATATTGTTTGATTTTAAATACATTAGTGGCGAAGAAGCAATTAGATAGCGAGGTCGATATAAGAGATTTATACGAGAATAACAATCATCATTATTAGCCTACAGACGTCCACTGCTGGACATAGGCCTCCCCCAAACCTCGCCGCATCGACCAGTCCTGCGCCATCTGCATCTTGTCGGTCCATCTTGTGGGGGGTCTACCAACATTGCGCTTACCGGTTCGTGGCCGCCACTCCAGAACTTTTAGACACTCCAGAACTTGAGAATTACAATATTTCATTGATTTACAATAAGCATCTCTACAAGATTCCTTTTGCTCTTTTTTAAATCTGCTTATATCAATGGGGAAGATAGAAAAGAGATTACATAGACCCTTCGCCACTGCTATGCAGCTTAGTTCAACAGATTAACTATCATTCGGAAAATTAAAGCAAATATTTTACAATTTCTGTGATTGCAAGTTACGGAATAACTCCGTCAAGCCTGCCTGTCTGCGTTGCCATAATTGGACTCCATTTTGCGGTTACTATCTCGCGGTTAAAACAAGCGGAGTATTAAAGTTTTTTTAGTTTATTCCGTGTATAAATTGAATTTTTGTTCGTCGGGGAGTTTTCAGCTTGTAGCGAAATACAGTGTAGATTTACGAGGATAAAGTTTTGCTTTAGGCTTTTAGATTTAACAATAGTTCGTTTCGTTGGTTAGTTTTTGGTGTCAAACTGCGTATCAGAATAGTTTTATTTTTACAAGCTTTATATTAACTTACATTGGACGTAACTATGTACTGATGTAGGTACTTATGCAAAGGTGGAATCGAAGGAGGTAAATTTGACAAACTTCCCGGATTCCAATTGATTTGACATTTTGCACGAAGATGCATGACAATGTAATTATTACAAAATGGCGATGATCTCATGATGGATTCGGAAGGTGGTCTTAGAAACTCTTGTGCTAAACAAGATAGACCCGTCGTGTTTGGGCTCATTTTAATAGTATTAGCTAGCACTCTACTGCTACAAGATATCCAGGGTCTTAAAAGCTTGTATTGAAAAAGTATTCTTTAAAATCAATTATTTCGTGTTTATGTCATTTTTTTGTCCTAATCCTATTATCAATATCTTACAACCGCGACAAGGCAAATTACGACAGAAAATAATACATATAGCAAGAGGTTCCATAATACCAACGAGTACTTTACGATAATAATATAAGGTCCAGGAAATGCTAGCGATTTCCTCCTACTCAAGGTATTCAGGAAACTATGAGCCTGAAAATGGGCCATAAGTGAACCTTAGACCGTAATAAAAACTTCCGACAATACTTAATCTAATAATTTACTAAAAATAGTGCATGCTTCTAAAATGTCGCAGGAATATTCAGCCACTTTATTTTAAGAAAAAAAAACAACACATATAAGATATTTTTTAAAACACAGGAAGTTTTACAAATAAGCTTTAATGTAAAATATGTTAAATAGGTTTCTAAATAAAACTAAAGTCATTGGCCGTCAACTGAAATTTATTACAATTCCTACATAATTTCTGTATTTACGAAATTATAATTAAATGACTGAAAGTGGTATTCAGTGTTTTTACACTTTGAAACTAAGATAAAAGTAAGATAAAAGCTACTAAGCAGTTTATCTCCACCTAGACATTTATTATCATAGATTGGCGGACCATCCCAAGCTTGTTTTTTCCGACATATAAAATTTATGGCGCGTCAAATAAAACTCGCAAAAAGTCAAAACAGTTTCAAGGATTTGTTTCCTTGGCTCCTGTTATCGCATAATCGCCAGAGACAACACAGCTTAGTACTTCTCGATAGGGAACATTCATCATCACGATGACACCTTCCTCCGAAGTTTTAGTGAAAAATGTATCCGCTTCATATAATAAATTGATATTTTTGTAAGATTACGAACTCGGCGAATATAACTTGAGAACTTTCTTGATTTAACGTTTGTTTTTATTCAAATAAGATGATGATGATGAGTGTTCATTTCTTTGTTTGTTATCTATTCGGGTATTTGCCCAGCTCTCACTTCCACCACTGTAACTCCTGTGTAGCCAGGATCCATAGCGGCGACCATCGTAATGACTCTGAGCAGTGAATCCCAGGAACCCGAGGGAAAGCTAACTTTTCTTGAGACCCGCAACGAATTTAATCAGAAGATAATAGAAGGAGTAGGAAAACATGAGTTTCGACTTCCCATCTCGCAAAGCGAGAAACAATAAAATAAGATTGAAAAAGCATTACGCCAGAATTGAGAAAAGCACCACGGACATTGATTTTATTAAATTGATTGGGCCTATGCGGTGAGCTGTTGTACTATTTTGGATGCCATTTTGTTATCTATCTTATTTTTATTTTGTTTTATTTATTTATTTACAACACACAGATATCATCATTCATCATCAGCCTATAGACGTCCACTGCTGGACATAGGCCTCCCCCAAACCTCGCCACATCGACGAGTCCTGCGCCATCTGCATCCAGTGACCTCCCGCACATGTACATCATTATAAACACATTATTCTTAAATCTATTTAACATGATCACAATACGAAGTTGAACACTGGCACCCAATGTAAGGTATTTTGTACCTGTATCTATTTTACCCAGTTGTCTTAATAGACGTAAACGATATGAGGCACCAACATCATTACAAAACAATATCAAGAAATAATTCATGAGACATTTAAAAGTAAGTACCTTACAGCCCACCTAGTGGTAAGCGGTTTCTTATGATTACAAATTAGACTAGATAATTTTTTTATCCTACAAAGGATAGGGTGTAAAATAAGAAAAAGGCTGACTGATGAAATTAACTTGGGAATCTGGAATAGTCTCATGAATTCCATTGCTTTATGCATTGCAATAAAATGTGTTTTAGTACCAACGCAATAGAGTAATAACTAAATTTTAATATAAACGAAATAATATTCCTTTTATCACTCAACAGAAGCACTAGTCGTAAAACTATCATCTAACTCCAATCTTTCTTCTACAACTGTCAAATCAGTACTCACCCTTTCCTACCCGTGTCACCATTTCACATACCCTTCATTTTTCTTTTACCTCTGCATATTCTACGTGTATACTTTACATATTTAACGAGAGCTTTGTTATGCATGACATTTCCATATCACGGTTCACTTTTATTAAGTTTTTCGCGAGGCAAGTATGTATTAAATTCTTGGAAAAGTGTGGCTTAAAAATTTAGTACTGTCGTAATTTTTTTAAGGTCGATGTGGTGGATTAAGTAGATCGTAAAGTACATAGATAAGGTCTTGAATTAAATAAATTTCAGTTGATGGTCAATGACTTTAGTTTTATTTAGATACCTATTTAACGTATTTTCTTATTACATATTTTACATTAAAGCTTATAAAAATTATACCCTCGAAACTCTATAAAATTATTCGTGGACCCCCTATTACGACCTGTGGACCCTCATTTTTTTCTTACGACGCCAGGGAACCCCTACGAGTCTCTCGTGGACCCCTGGGGGTCCACAGGGACCACTGGGAATCAATCAACTACATCGAGTCTGAAATCAACTTCGTTTTTAAGATCTAAATTTGAAAGAGATCTGAAACTCAATTCCGTGGTTCCAAACAAAGGATTAAGAGAGTATTTACTTTATGTTTGTTCTTAAAATGTACTCGGATTTTGAGGATTACTCCGAGCTGATTATGGTTACCCTGAGATTTCGCGAGCGTCGGATTAAGACAACATTTTAACTTCGATACTTAAAGATTTACGCTTCTTATTTATATTTCAAGTGCCTGTTGATATGTTATAAGCTTTATTTTAATAAAGTATCTGTTTTCAAACTATTTTTAATGAATTTAATGAAAAACTTTTTACACATTTTCGACGATAAGTTCAAGAGAACCAAATAACTTTTTTTTTTTTTTTTTTTTTTGGACGGGAGGAAATCGCCGGACTTCCACTCGCCCCGCGAGTGGGGTATGTGGGTGTCGAACCGCACCAAAACCTCCCGCCTCTCACGCTCGACATCCGATGTGGTAGGGGTGACAGGACGCGTTCGCGACTGTCGCTTACGTATCGCCCCGTCACCCCCGGACGTCGAACCGGCAGCCGTCGGTGAGAACGACCACCGGCTCACTCGGTGGACGGGCCAATTAAGGCCCGCCAAGATGGGGCCGTGTGATGTAGGGTCTCCCTCGGCCCGGGCCGGCCCAGGGCCAGCCCGGGTCGGGGAGCACGGCTTGCCATCCCCCGTACAGATGGCACGGAGGGTGCGCGCTGAAGCCTAGCGCGGCACCCCTCGGGTCCGATGTTGGTGGACCCGGTAGTCTTAGGGGGCCAGGTCCCGGGACAACTCCCGAGGTCGGCCCCCCGCTCGACGTCGGCGGCGACGGGGTTGGTCGGGGAGGGAAGAGCTCTCCCTCTCCCGCCCCGCCGCCTCCTTCTGCGAGATGGTGGACTCGCAGAAGTCGAGCATAGCTTTCCAGGACTCGTCGTCGTCGAGCATCGATGCCACGACGCCCGGCAACGACAAGTCCCGCCCTACTTGTGCGACCAGGACACGGCGCTGCTCCTCCCATGCGGGGCAGACAGCGAGCGTATGCTCTGCCGTGTCCAGGTCGCTTGTGCAATGATGGCACCTCGTCGTCGGCTCGACCTGTATCCGGTGCAGGTACTTCCCGAAGCAACCATGCCCGGTCAGCACCTGCACCAGACGAAAGGTGAGACGTCCCTCGCCACGACTCACCCAGTCCTCCAGGACAGGGCGAATCGCCTCGACGGTCCTTAGACCCCAGCTGGGGTTGGCCAAGCGTCTTGACCACGCCTCCAGCACGGACCGTCGAGATTGGGCCTTCCGGTCCCGTACCGCGGCTCTGATGGGACGCACCACACCCAGGGCACGGAGGTCGCAGCGCCAACGATAGTCGTCGGCGAGCGCCTCCGCCTCCAGGTCCCAAGGTGGCGTCCCAGCCAGCACGCACGCCGCCTCAAAGGAGACGGTGCGGTATCCGCGGATGACCCTGATAGCTACGACGCGCTGCGGCCGGTACAGGCGCCGGACAACGGTTGTTGTCCGGTTTCCTGGTCCGGCCCAAACGGGCGCGCCGTACAGGGCCATCGAACGCACCACCCCCGCGTAGAGGCGGCGCACGGCACGGTTTGGTCCCCCGAGATTCGGAAGCAGCCGGCTCAGAGCGCCGGCCGTCCTCATCAGTCGGGGGACGAGCTCCATAAAGTGGGCCCGGAAGGTCCAACGGCTGTCCAGTATGAGGCCGAGGTACTTCAATCGCACCCCGACCTCTATTGGGACGCCTCCAACCACGATTTGGGCCCCTGCAGGTGGCGTCACCCCAGCCCTGTGGAACCACAGGGCCTGGGATTTATTGAGCGCCACCGCGAGGCCCAATCTCCTAATACGGCCGACGACGAGGGCCACCCCCGCTGTGGCGAGATGGGTAGCCTCTCTGAAGTCTTGACCCCGGGCCATGACGAGCGTGTCGTCAGCGTAACAAATCACGCTCAGGCCCGGGGTCAGGGCGCCTCTCAGCACCCAGTCGTACCCGACATTCCAAAGGAGAGGTCCGAGGACCGACCCCTGAGGAACCCCGCATACGACCGGAAACCGGTAAACGGTCCCATCGTGCCCGGTGCATACTACCGACCTGGCCTCCAAGTAGGAGCCGACCAGCCGGCGGAGGTAGGGGGGAACTCCATGTCTCTCGAGTGCCCCCCCTATCACGGACCAGGGCAAGGTGTTAAATGCGTTGGCGATGTCAAGCGACACCGCCAAGGCCACCCCGCCCTGTGATACGGCTTCATTTGAGAGGGCCCGCACGCGAAGGATCGCGTCCACGGTTGAGCGGCCCTCTCTGAAGCCGTACTGCTCCGCCGACAGGTCGGGTCCCACCCCGACCAGGTGCTGGACGATGCGGGCAGCCAGAATGCGTTCCAGCAATTTGCCCACCTCGTCCAGCAGCACGATAGGACGGTAACCGGCGGCTGTATCCGCCGGGCGCCCCTCCTTCCTGAGAAGGACGAGTCTACCCTCTCGCCACAGCGAGGGAAACCGTCCCGACTCGAGGCAAGAATCGTAAAGCCTCAAGAGTCGGTCCCCTAGGGCATTGAGGGCCAAGGCCAGGACCCGGCCATGGATGCCATCCGGGCCGGGTGCCGTGTCTTTAGCACTCATCCTGACTACGGCCACACGAAGCTCCTCCCCGGTGATGTGGGGAACCTCAGCAGGGGCCTCGCCGCCGGTATCCTCCGGCGGCTCACCCATAGCAGGGGGGATAAATCCCTCCTGCTCCTGCGGGAACAATGTCGTGACAATGTCCCGCAGCTGCTGAGGCGGTAGACGCTCGGTTATGGGGGGCGCCCATGGGCGCACCTTGCCGCGCACCATCTTGTATGGGCGCCCCCAAGGGTCGTCATCGAGCGTCTCCAAAAGGCGCTCCGTGTGCTGCTCCTTGGCCATCTTGATGGCCAGCCGCATGGCTCCCCTCGCCTCCTTGTACAAGCCATGCAGCCGGGCCTCCTCCTCCGCGAATGCAACGGGGTCGTTGCTACGCGGAAGGCGGCGACGGCGGTGCCGAGCGCACTGGCGCCTCGCCCGGACGCATACAGTTCTCAACTGCGCTATCTCGGGCGACCACCAGTACGTCGACCTCGTGGGAGACCAAGGGCCGACCCGGGGCATCGAAGCGTCGCTAATGCGACGCATCGCGTCCCGGAGCCAGAGCGCCTCGGCCTCCACGTCTACTGGGTGTGGACGCATGGGCGTCCACGCCGCCACCGTAGAGGCTTCCATCAAGAGCTCCTTGTTCAGGAGCTTCAATGCCCACCTGGGGAATGACCGGGTCGTACTCCCGCGGGCGTCCGCAGCCGGCGTGGGGACGGAAAGATCAAACCGAATATAACGGTGATCTGATAACGTTTCCGCCCCCACCAACACTCTCCAGCCGCGGATGCGATCCGCGATGGCAGGGCTCGCGAACGTAACGTCCACGATGGACTCGCCCTGCCATCGCACGCAAGTCGCGACCGAACCCCTGTTGAGTAAACAGAGGCCAGTCGCGACCGCCCACTCCTCCAGCAGCCTACCGCGAATTGTAGAGCGGGGGGAGCCCCAAGCGACGGATTTCGCATTGAGGTCCCCCGCGAGTATCACTGGACGGGGGGCGAGGCGGTGAGTAATCGCCTCGAGCCCGTCCAGGAACTGCTCAAACTCGACGGTAGGCCGGCTCGGAGAGAAGTACGCCCCGATCACGACGGTATCCAACACCGAAACCGCGACGAACCCAGAACCCTTGGCCACCATTACCAAGGGCGGGATCGCCGCGGCCCTCCTGATATGTATGGCCGCCAAGCCGCAATCGTCCCCGAACCAACAATCGTCGGCTGGGGGAACGAAGTACGGCTCGGCGACCACGGCAACGTCAATTGACCACTCCGCCATGCTCTGGAGCAACATGTCCTGAGCCCTGGCGGAGTGGTTCAAGTTGCCTTGGAGGAGGCGAAGGGTGTGGTCCATTAAGATCGAACCACCTCCATCGCCTCCTCCCTTCCTCCATCGCCCCCGCTATCGGGCGTCTGAGACGCCACAGCGGGGGCCGAAACGCCGGCCGGTACTCCTCCGGCCGACTTCTTCTTCAGGCGCCGCTTCTGCTTGCGGCGCCTGTTGCGCTCCGTGTTGGAGCCGGACGGGGAGCAAGCCTTGCCCCCCGCCCGGTGATCAGCCTTGCGCCCGGCCGCCGCGCACAAAGCGCAGTGCGGTGCGGCCGAGCACATGGCCGCCTTGTGTCCCGGTTGACCGCAGCGGAAGCAGAGTTCCCTGCGGTCAACCGTACTCGTGCACCTGGCGATGCTGTGTCCGGTGCCGAAGCACCGGAGGCACCGCCAGGCGCGCGACTCTAGCAGGCGCACGTGGGCCGCTATCCAGCCCACGCGCAACCTGCCAGGTTGTCCAGCCGGTCGTCCCGGCGGGGGAGTGGCCAAGGAGGTGGCCGTCTCCACGGGGCATCGCGCCCACGCAGATCTGGCCCCGGAGTAGCCGGGGCGAAGCTCGCCCACGACTACGTTCTCCGGGGCACATTTCCCCTGGGCAGCGATAGCCGCTGCCACCTCCTCTTTTGTGGCGCAATCGTCCAGGCCGGTAATTCTAATCTCCGCCATCTTTACCGGCCTGTGGACGCGCACCACCTCCTCCGGCCAGACCGCCCGGAGACCCGCCATCAGGAGGTCCGCGATGCCGGAACTATCGGCACCGGGACACTCCAGCAGACGAGCCCCGTTGGCGGTCGTCCGGAAGCGGAGGCCCTCCCCCGCTCCTATCTCGCCCAAGTCGATGGCCGCGCGCGCCTGGGCCATGACGTTAGGGTACGTCATGCCCTTTTCCTCGCCGGCTGGCAGCAGTGTTACCACTACTGCCGCCGACTTCGGCGCGCGCGGGCCCTTCTTCTTGGGCTTCTTCTTCTTTTTGGCGGCCGGTGCTCGACCCTCCCGGGGAGCAGCCACGGCCGCCGTGGTCGTAGTCCGGTTGGTGGGGGTGGCGGGCGCTCTACCCCTCTGGGGAGCTTCCGCCACCGCTCGCGTCGCAGTCCGGTTGGTGGGGGTGGCAGGCGCTCGACCCCTCTGGGGAGCTTCTGCCACCGCCCGCGTCTTCACCTGTGGGGGGGCTGCAGGCCCTCCAGGTGGTGAGGCCTCCGCCGCCACCGGAGGGGCCGCAACCCTGGCCCTTTTATTGCCCCGCCGCACCACCTCCGTCCAAGCGTCGTCCATATTGGACGGCGCTGGCGGCAGTGGACGGGGCTTCGGTGCTGGGGCAACCGCCGCGCCAGCACCGCGTCCTCTCTTTGGGGTTGGGGTTGGCCCCGCGGGGGGCCGACGAGCCGACCGCCGAGTGGTGGGGCCAGGCGGGGTGGTGGAGGGTGGCGCCGCGTCAGCAGCCGCAGTTGCAGCTGCAGCCGACGCAGCACCACGCAGGGCAGTGACTTCCGCCCTGAGTTCGGCAATCTCCTTGCCGAACTCCTCCATCAGCTCCCGCCTGATGCGCCCCTCCAACTCCGTCGCCTCCCTTATCTCCGCCCTCGAGCGGGGCGAAGGGTGGCGCCTGGGCCCTGCCGCCTCCTCGGGAGAGGGCAAGGCTGGCTGCTTGTCATTCGTTGGAGCAGTTGGGGACCGATGCGCTGCCGCATCCCCCGGGCTAGGGCCTGGTGTGGGCGTGCGCCGCTCCCTACGGAACGAGCGCGATGGCCCCTTCCGCTCCAACGCCGCCAGCCTCACTTTGAGGGCGGCGATCTCCTCCGATTGCCGAGCGTTCTCTTTACGAGACCGCTCGGCCTCCGCCTCCAGCGCCGATGCTCGGCTGATGGCTGCCGAGAACACCGGCACCAGTTTGCGGGCATCGGAGGCGATCGCTCGCAACCTCTGCCCTTCCTCCCTGGCCCCTTTCCCCGAGGCCCGGCTGGACGCATAAAGCGCCCTGCGCCCCAGGCTCTCGAGGACGGCCGTATGCTCGTCGAGCTCCTTCCGAGCCGGCCGAGGCAAGGAGTCTTGGCCGGGCCCGGCGCCGCCACTCTTGGCGGCCAGCCTCCCTGAGCGTCTCGTCCTCTGCGACCCCTCACCGCGAGAGGACGAGTCGCCGCCCGAGGTCTTCCGCGTGTAGGACTTCCTCTTGCGGAGGATCCTTTCCGCGTTAAATTGCTCTCCAGAGCCGGCATCACTCGATGACGGCTCTGGTCCCGCATCCTCCTCCGAGCCCATCTCGTCCGCCCAAGAGAACGGGACGATTTGGGCCCGGGCATCGGTGTCATTTCCACTGCCACTCGCAGGCCCGGCTACCTGCGAGTGCCTTCCAGGGTCTACATCCATCGTAGGGGCCTGGTCGCCTACCCCTACGTGGGCATCGGTGGGCATCTTCACACCCGCGGGCCCGGATACCCGCGGGCGCCGGGTGCCTGGGGCCGGATCGTCCGGCAAGGCATTCTCTTTTTGGGACTTTTCCATATTTACGATATTAAAGTGGGGATTACTCGCACCGCTTTCCCAAGGCGGTGCGGTCGCACTTTCTGGGGGGGATTTAGTCCCCCAAGGCTCGCGATCGCCTGGGTGCAGGTTACCCGCCGCCTGCGGTTCGGCGTCCTCCTCCGGTGGCCCACTAGCCACCCTCCTCGTCCCCGAGGGCACCGCTTGCTTAACAAGCGGTGTGGGGAGAGGAGCTCCGTGTGGTCCTCTTAGTCGCGGCACCCCCTTGCCAGTTAAACACCTTGCGGTGTGCGAGGGTGCACGCTCCAGCCCACCGCCACGACAAGGCGGGACCACCGGGTGGGACCAAATAACTTAGGTAATATTTTTTGAGACGAAGTTCCTTATCGCGCGTTGCTAGACGGAAATTCTTATGAAAAAGTTGTCACGACACTTTTTTTTGTTTTACATGATTATCGCTAGATGGCGCTGTAATTAAAATCTGTTAAAACAATTCCTTGGTTTTATATGATTAATGCTAGATGGTGCTGTGATCAAAATATTTTATTACAATTCCCTCACTAATTAATCGAAAGGAACTTCGTTCCATCCGGGTGTCCCTTGACACCTCTCAAGTTTTTTTTTTTTATAATACTAGTAAGCTAATATTTTAAGCGTAACCGAGAATCTTCTGCAACTAATAACTTTTTAAAATCTCATCCGAAAAATCGTAGCCTCCTCGAAATTGATGTCTTGATATAAGCTTATCGAAACAAGGACACGAAAAATTATATTTCGTTCAGGAACGGTATTTTGTTTGTTTTCAATAAAGATTTATCAGAGGGAGGACTTGATTGAGTTATATCGGTAAATTGGTTCCGTTCGGAAACTTTTTTGTTTTAGTCCACTTTATTGAATTTAAATTAAAATGAATAAAGTAGACTTTCCGATTCGGAGAATAGAGTGAGGTCGTTTTAATATAAACACGAAATCTTAGGTTTTCTAAAAACTTTGTAGTTTTTTGAAGAGAGATTCAATCACAATAAATATGGATTAAGTTCGTGCATAAAACCTCTTTAGTGTTCGAAAGTTGAAAAATAAAAAAAAAGTGTTATCTGTCAGAATTGTTTTAGCGCCAAATAAATGTAAAAATCTTATATAAAAATGAATCGCAAAATGTGTTGGTAAGCGTATAACTCAACAACGCCTGGACCAATTTGGCCAAATCTTTTTTTTAAATGTTCGTTGAAGTTCAGAAAAAGTTCGAGAAAAAATCGAATAGTTGCCGGGAAGAATTGAAAAAAACGGGTCATAGGGTTCGCAGACGACGTCGCGGGCAGCAGCCAGTTGAAAATAAAATTATTGTAAATCCAAAAAGTCACATCTTATTTATTTCCTGCGGTATTTCTGCAATTTACTCCCACAGATTTTGTGCTTAAAATATTACTACTAATTATAAGGCATCTGTATTTTTTTAATGCCTCGTAGATCACATGGCCCTCCTGATGGTAAGTGGCTGTTGTCGCTCAGGAGCTCGTACAATATTTGGAAATGCTAAAGTGTACAAAATAAAAATGAAACTTAATAAAGAAGGTAGATGTTTCTCGTGACACAAGCATGTAATAAAGGAGTCATAAAATTCACTTCAACCAGCAAGAATGCAATAATAGTACGAAAAACATATAAAATACAATTTCTCTATCATATTGTGATGTTATGATGAATGATATGACTTTTGTGAAATGACACTTATATTATGTATGTTACACGAGTATATTCCGAACGGGAGGTCGCGGGTTCAGAACCGGCCGGCTTGTACCTCTAAATCTTAATATGAAAAAGATTTATGTGCAATTGTTCACAACACCACTGGCTAAAAACGGTGAAGGAAAACATCGTGAGGAAACCTGCATATCGAAAAAGGGTTCTAAAAATCCTTTGAAGATATGTGAAGTCCCCAATCCGCATTAGGCAAGCGTGGTGGACTATGCCTAACCCCTCTTCGGAGGAGACCTGAGCTCAGCAGTGGGCAGTAATGTGTTGGTACAGTACATGAGTATATTTAAATGGAAAACAATTGAAATGGCGTTTTTTATTGCCATGTAGGCAGACGAGTCATCGGGCCACCTGATCGTAAGTGGTTATCGATCACTCATAGTCTTTTGCAATAAACACTATGGGGCTGTTGCTTATTTTCAAGATTGCACCGGTACCTACACGGATAGGTACATAGTTACATCCAGTACAAGCTATGCCGTGATTCTATGGCTCGCCAACTTCCAATGAATGTAAATAACTGGTAGGCCAACTGTAAGCCCCGTTTACATGTCGGCCGTCACCGTCATTTGTTTTTTCATGTGTTGGACGTTAGCGAGCCAATATGGAAACGCGACAAAATAAAAGCTTTTAAAATTATGTGACATTTGACGGTTGTACTCTATAACGATGTAGTTTTTATGCTTAAACTTTTTCTTCCCACAAACATCAAGAAAGATAAGGTATGCCCTGCTCATTGCCTCTTTCGCAGCGCAATACTTCGGCTTATCGGCTGCCAATTCTTCAATCTCCATTCCGCATTTTATTTGAAACCGAATATTCCTTTACGAAACAGCGATTCAGATAAGGTATAAGGCTGTCAGAGTACCAGATCGGATTCTGTGATTCAAAGTGACAGAGGTTCAGAACCGGTGGAAAATTCGATCTAAGCTTCAAACATTTTATCTGACATGCGAGGTAAAAGCCTGTAAACGTGGTTTAAGTTTAACGTAAATCAATGTCGAGAAATGCAGTATTTAGTAAAAGAAGAATATTATTTTCTAACAACTTTTAGAGTAGTTGCTTACAGTAAGATTCAAGACGATGAAATTTGTGAATGTTGGTAATTTCTAAAATAAATATCAAAATACAATGACTCATTGTTATCTCGATACTAGGTAGACCGTATCGTTAATGCATGACAGATAAACCAGTCTACGGTTTACCTAATACTTGATGGTTATCGTCGCTCATATATTTTTTTTTATTGCTTGATAGATAAACGAGCCTACGGCCCACCTGATGGTAAGCGGTCACCGTCGCTCATGAACCTTTTCAATGCCAGGGCAATGAGAGGCTATTATCTATCGCCTACCGATACAGGACTTTTCTTAAACCTCGTTTAAAGAGGAACATGTCATAGCGCTCCGTCTTTTTGTCTTTTTTAAGACTTCGCATCCATTGCACGGCTTGCCAATGTCAGGTTATATTTTACAAGCTTTTTATTAACTTGCACTGGATGTAACTATGTACAAATGTACCTATGCAAGTTCGGGTGAAATCTTGCGAGTCAAATTTGACAAACTTCCCGTTGTCTGATTGATTTGACATTTTGCACGCAGATGTATATTGCGTGACAATGCAATAATATGACAAAATGGTGCTGATTTAATGATGGGTTCGGAAGGTGGTCATAGGAACTCCTGTACTAAATAAGATAGACCTGTCGTGTTTGGGATCATTTTACTTGTCTTGGCTAGCATTCTACTGCTACATGATAACAGGATCTTAAAAGCTTGTATTTAAAGTTTTCTTTCAAATAAATTATTTATTATAATGTCTTTCATACTCATACTCATACTGTTGATTTTATAAGACGTATAAAAGTTACATCTTTATTATAAGACAGCTTATGATGTCTCATAAATTCAATACTACTGTCATTACAGTAATAACATAATACAGAGTCAATTCCAAAAGCAAATTTGATTTAAATTGCAATGCACTCCCGCTGTCAGTTGTTTGCTGAGGTAGGTATCCCTAGGTATCCCCAGATGTGGACAAATAAAGGAATATTTTCCACAAATTTCACTTACTCCGCGAAGTAAAGGCACCCGTACTTATTTCTAAGTTTATTTGGAGAATGAGAGTAGTATTTGCTGAGTGCCATCGTTCATACATGCACGCTAGCATGTTGAAAGGGTCAACATCGTTGAAACAATTTTGTTGGTAAATTGTAAAATAGAGTGGTGACTTTTGACAAGTTAATATAATGTGATTAACCTCTCAACTGGGATCGGCAACCAAATTGGTTTGTTTACTTTTGCCAAGTCTGTGGCAGGAGCCAAAATTGTGCACAGTTCTAAAACTTGTTTTGTTTACATTTTTTAATCGTCTCATATTTTACGGAGATGATATATTTTCACTGAAAATGCAATACAGTGTCATTTAGTAATAAAGATTTACAAAAACATAAGGTTTAATTAAAAATCAAAATTAAAAATGATTGGAAAAAAACACGGTATTGATTCCGAACGAAGTCCCCAGTTTCGCACTCTAGCGAATAGTGACGTTCCCAGTTGAGTGGTTAAAGGTTAACAAAGAAAATTTTAAAGTGTCATACGTAGGCACAACTAGTCAATGCTTCATAGTGATAATAGTAAGAAGTCACCATCACCACTGTAAGTGTGGGGATACGATATAAGGTCACTTACTTTTTTTTTCAGTTGTCGGAAATCACCGGTATGTGGGAGTTGAACCGCACTAAAACCTCCAACCGCTCATACTCAGCGTCCGAACGCCGGCTGAGGCCAGAACCCAACACGGAGTTTGGAGGGACAGCGCGACGCGTCACGCGCTCTTTCCCATCGCGTCGTCCCCGGTCACTTACTTTTACCTAACTCTAATGATAAAAAAGTTGTAAATTCCGTATCTAACAAACAAGATTCTCCACACAATATTTCCTGTCCCTAACGCCTCATGTACATTATAATAAGGCTTTTTGAGTTTGGAAAGGTAATAACACTGAAAAAATACAATATAACGCACGAGTGCTCAAGTATTATTCGCAGAACTTTCTAGAAAACAACATGAACAATCACAGAAAAGCAATTTGTTGTTATTGTGTTCAACCTGTTATGTCAATCAAGTTGTCAATTATCTACATTACATTCACGTTTCGCGAAAAAACGAATTGAATTAGTTTTGTTGTTCATCAAAAATAAATAATTTGGGCTTTTATTGTTGAGATAAATAAACAATTTAGGTATTGGGTGCTTTGTAGACGGTCCCTTCCTGACCTACTTTCTTCTATTTGTAAAGCGAAGTTACAATTAGGAGAAAAGATACTCCATGCATACAAATTGGACATAAATTACTTATTAAAAACAAGTCGTAATGACATTTAAAATAAACGTAATTTCAAAAACATAAATATACAGAGTGTTAAAATCCGATAAAACAATACTTTCACAGCAAATAGTATACACGATGTAGAAGCCATCCACCAAGTCTGAGTTTTCTAGGCATAATATATCATAAGTTATAACTAATCAAAACTACGTGTTAATTAGTGCGTGATCAACCCTACCGTACTGACGTACACCAACAGCTTAAGACTTAAGCCGGCTAGTCACCTCCTGTATCATAGAACATTGTAATAATACACGGGACAAAAATCACATTCTAAACAGGATATATGCACGTGTGTGCTTGAAAATAGATTTAGCACGCTAGATGTAGGTCAGGGTAGGGTTGTCAAAAATAATACAAAATAATAATTTTTCAACTTTGTATGGGAAAATAAAGTAATCATCTCCGTTTCAAAAGTATGTGTATATGATTTGAAATGTGATATAGATTAAGCCCTCAAAGTATTGTTTCACCGGGCGCCAACACCCTGTTTATCTAATGATTCGATCAGGGTTTACCGCGGCGTCGAAGAAAACATTTGAAGATCGCCTCTTTCCGCGTTCCGTCTCCATTGTGTTTTATACAAAAAACCCCGTGACTTCGTTTTTAATTATTTGAGCTGAGCGTGAATCGAGATTGTTCTATTTCCGACTAAGAGTTTCTCATTGAAAGCGCTCTTAAGGTCCCGAGGTGCAAATCAAGTGACCATTTTCATTAACCATTCTTTCGTTTTCCGACGTCGTTGAAAGCTGAGATTTTATCAACGTATTTTCTCTTAAAATCGAAATTCCATTCAAGATTGTTATCTGAATTCGCTTTTTTTAATTCCCGGAATCAACTGATTGTACATTCCATTGGTAAACAATCGTGTGATTGTTTGTGCTTGATTATTGGGATTTCAATTGGATTTTTTGTTTTTATTCAATCTTTTTGTTTATTTTGCAATATTGATGACTATTTATCGATTGACTGCTATTTTTGAAATTTAATAATATTTTGTTGTTATAAAAGATTTTAATTTGAGATTGGCGCTTGCATTAAAATTTTATTGAAATTATAGATACATTTTGGGCTTATAACGAGGCGATTAAACTCCTTTTCCTAAAAATGTTTTAGCATTTGACAGTAAAAAATATTTTTAACTGGCAGAAATCAAATTGAATGTGCAATTTCGAAAAGGGCACATATCTGAATTTTTAAACTTTCCAGGAAATGAAAAAAACTAATTATTTTCTAAATAAATCAAATATTTAGCAAAAATGTTTTTGGGTTACATTTTAGGGCATATTAACTCTCGAAAGTTACAGAAATATTTCGATGTTAACATTATTATATATGTATATTTCGATAAACAAAATTTATGACATGTGCCCTTTTCGAAATTTACCACGTTGAGTACTCATAAGTTACAGAAAAAAACCATATAAATTTGGCGAAACTTGTATTTTAGTAATTTAAATTAAATATAATACTGAACCAAAAGCAATAATTTTGTCTTTTGTTTAAAAAACCCAAATAAAATTCTGTTAATTGTGACGGTATATATTGTTTTTCCTTTGCAATATCTGCAATTTTCAAATGATTTATTGGTACTTTGCCATTGTAAGCTCGATCAGCTTGGCTTGGTAACTTACTGCAAGTACCTTCTACTTTAGAAGGAACGAAAATTTCCTGAGAGATGTTGTTGTCTATATAATTTCTTGCGATAACTTCACCAGGTTTGTGGAGATATGCCTTTTTCGAACATAATAGGTGCATACAAGTATTTAGAACGCCATGACATGAAAAAAGCGTTTCACAAAATATTCAGATATGTGCCCTTTTCGAAATTGCACATTCAATTATTATTTAATCTACATACTGTATACACAAAAATAATCTATCACGTTGCTCCGTAAATTCAAAAGAATAATTTATTTTGTAACATTTCATGCGAAAAATTATAATAACCGTAAGAGATTCTTAAAAAAAGATTCAAAATTGAGTTATAGGGGTCGTCCTAAGCGTTATTTCGTTTTGAATGTCATAAATTCTGAGAGAAAGATAAAGTGGCTTGTTTCCGAGAGGAACGCTCATCAAATCTTTTAAGAACATTGCGCACGACAACAGGGTTCTGATTTATTTTAAAAGGTAGATTTAGGTGTATTGAGCATATTGAAGTCGCTTTTTTTTGTAAGATCGCCAAGATTTGTCTACTATGACGTGGAAACCACGAATAAGGAATATGTCTGTTTTAAATGAAGTTTTTCAATTGAGGAAAGTTTTCAATGAAGTTGATTGTTAAAATTAAAAATGTAAAAAATATTTAGACTGCAAGTTTTCCTTGAATAAATAAATAAATAAAAAACTATTCAAGTTTTATATCCAAAGATAAGAAAAATTTTAAATAAATCGAACAATGAGATAGAAAATGTATTTTTATGTTTTTATCCGTTTGAAACTTATTTAAATGTTACTTTAAAATGATATGCCTAGAAATTTATCTGCACTTAGTCGACATTTAAAAAGTGAAGTAGTCGTTTTGAGTTATTGTAGATGACAACGTTCCTGGACACTCAAAGCCCTATCTTGAGAGAAAGAGGCTTTTGTAGACATGACATATAAGAATTGTACATATAATAAACTCTAAAGCTTTAAAGCTACTGACCAGATTCGTGGAAATAAAATCGCCAGTGGATGGTTTGTTTATCTGCTTAGTTTTTGTAAAAAAAATATTTAGTTGTTTACTTTATAGATTCAGTTTTGCCAAAATGTATGTTAGAACTGAGCAGTGGTAGATACATATTATTCAAAAATCACCTTAGACAATAAAAGAAAAAAGTGTGATATTCGGAATATCAAATTATTATGTAATGTTTGCTTTGATCTTACATAAAAACGTTTTTAGTTGCAAAATAAAGTATTAAAAAAAAAAAAATACCCGAAAAAAAAATTACTGAACAATGTTAATAAAAAAAGACAGATCATTTTTGTCATCTCAATTACCCATTAGTAGACATTCGAAATACCTTAAAACAATTAAAAATCAATAACACCATACACGATTTCAGTTCTTTTTTTAAAATCCTCTTCAACTCTCCCGTTTCACAAGCACTTTCCAAGTTTGCTCAAACTGATCCAATTTGTTCCAGGTATTCGTAAAAGACTATCTGCAGAGCGAGCTAGGAGTGTTCCATTCCACTAACTGCATGTACATTGTACGAGCTCTTTGCTTTCAAACGAACGGAGTTTCAATGGGTTGTGTAAATTGAAAGTTGTTTAAATATTTAAAACAAAACAGTAAACGTTTAAATTTTTTTTTTTAATTTTGGTGATGGATTATGTGATGCTGGCAAAGTGGAAACAACGATTGGAAGCCGATCCCCGCTAACTGCAATGTAAGTAAGTGTCTATCTTTGCTCTGATTATAATAAGTCAACGATGAATCAGACGAATAATTTAAGCAAGACGCATTTTACAGGACCCGGACCGAAGCTACGCACATACAATTTGTTGTAATCAACCATCCGTTTTTGTGCAGCATGTTTTTTTTTTTAATTGGAGGAAATCACCGGATCCCCACCCGCCCCGCAGGCGGGGTAAGTGGGAGTTGAACCGCACTAAAACCTCCAACCGCTCACACTCATCGTCCGACTGAGCTGAACCCCGGCTCAGGCCAGAACCCAGCACGGGGTTATGAGGGACGGTGCGACGCGTTACGCCCAAGGCACTCTTTCCCGTCGCGCCGCCCCCTTTTTGTGCACTATGTAAAATAAATTATTCCACATTATTTCAGATGACACAATATAACGTATATCATTCCTAAATCATAAAACACACTTTTACTACAATACAGCTATATTACTATCATAGTAATATTATTGCGTATACTCGTTTCGTACGTATGAAACATCATCCATCAAGAGTTACGACGTACCCAAATGGATGTGTCGAGAGCACTAAACAAAAAAAATTGAACCAGGACGACGATTTAGGAACAAAACTATACTTGCAATTCGTAAACTAGAAGACAGAGGTATCTAATGAAAATCGCGGAAATTTATTCATTTATTTACTTATTATTAGGTCCATCAACAAGATTTACATGTTAACAAGCAAATTTACAGACATTTTAAATCAATATACTACATGCAAGCGTTTCCCGAGCGCTATGACTTGTCCTCTTCAAACGAGGCTTAAAGAAAGTCCTTAAAAGGCCGTAGGTCGCGGCCCCGCAGTGTCCGCTGACATTGCATAGGTCCATGAGCAACGGTAACCGCTTACGATCAGGTGGCCCGTTTGCTCGTCTGCCAACAAGGCAAAAAAAAAATGCAATCTTAATTACAAATGAACACAACGTGGTAGGAAACATAGTACACAAATCACATAGAATAACATTTAAAATAAAATAATAATTACAAGTTAGATTGCATTTACAAATTTAAAAATAAAAAAAAACAAATTAAAATAAATTAAAATCACACAAGCATCGATCGAAATCGAAGAATATGCAGGTAAAAAACAGTGTATAATTCATACACTCGTCTGTGGCTGCAAATGCCAGCTAGAAGATGACACTTTTAGTCTAACGCCAATTTTGGTTAGTTCCCAGTTGAGTTTATAAACAAAACAAAACATTATTGTAGCCATTGAACGGATTATTCTAGTTGTATTTAACTCTTGGATGTCATCTTTTAGCGCTAAATTTAGGGGTCGGTTGGTTTAAAGCTTAGTAATCTCATTAGTTTTGCTACAATTAGCTTAAAAGTAAATTTAGACTTATTTTCAACATTTTATTTATTGTTTTATTCTTCGAAACTTCGACGTCATGCCTATTGTCTTCAACTTCTATAATAGAGGAGGCGACGATGCTAAATGGGGATTTACTCGAGCGTCGAAGAGACCTATTGGGATGCAAAGCTTAGATGATAAGAAGAAAAAAATGTTATATGACATATACCTTTACATCGGTGGGGAAAGGGGCTATAGATTTTTAAATATGTAAAAAAAAACTGTTGCATGGACATCCTCGAGCGCGTCAGATATTGATAGCATCAATGCCCTACGTATTTTTAATAACGTACGTATGTTAATCTGATCGTTTGCGTGATGCGGGTGGTTGTATTTAAAGGTTGAAAATGAAAAAAAAAAAAATTATCGAGCGCGTCAGATTTTCTAAGGGAGTGTTAAGTACACCAAAAAAAAGCTCTCATTCACTAATCTGACGATTTCGATGGGACGCAAACTCGTGGCCATTTTCATAATGTGCAAAAAAAAATCGCCATTTTGAAATACTCAAGCGCGTCAGATTAAGATATATATGGTTCATCTTTATGTTCTAAACGTACTGTCTCATAATCTGACGATTATCTAGAGGGATTCGCCTGATCTGACAAAAAAAAATTAGAAAAACGGTTCACTTTAAAGCCATCCCTGCAACTTCCCGCTAATTACATTCCTGAGTTCAAAGAAATAATATTTCTATGCATTTGAGCTCTCCCAGCTCGAAAGTCTGATAGAAGTTTCATAGAACACTATTTTTGGAATTTTCAAACCGCAATAACTTTCGAATGGATCAACCAATTTTAACGCGGTTGGCACCATTCGACGCAGTTTTATCATCCTCATAAGTAATTTTGATCGACTCACAAATTTCGGAGATAAATTTCGGAAATCCGAAAAATAATTTTCGGGTTTCTATCGTTCACGATATCTCTCGAACGAACAGCTTGAAAGCGATCGACGTGGTTTTTCAAGCTCAAAGGCGGATTAGTTTTTGAAGTTAATCGATAAAGTCGGTTAAAAGTTATTCCAAAAAAACTAGTTACAAAAAAAAAAATCTTATTTTTTAAATCATTGAACTTAATTAATTAAAAAGCTCAGGAAATAGCATGCAAATAAATAAGTGTATGCTTTTTAATGTTTCTACCGTAAATTTAATTGTTTTTTGTAAAGTACTTTCACCACAAAATACACATTTCAAATTAATATCACTCATATTAAATACTTGAATCACACAAATCTTATTAAAATAGCAAAAAAAGCCAAAACTGTCACATAAGGAAATTTTCTCACCGTTTAAACCTTCCCTGGACTTCTACGAATATTTCAAGATTAAAATAAGCCAAATCGGTTCAGTCGTTCTCGAGTTTTAGCGAGACTAACGAACAGCAATTCATTTTTATATATAAGAAGATTTTTGTTATTTCGGCTTGCGGAAATCGTCAGATTATATATTTTTTATTATTCTTGAATTATTTCCTTCAAAGTAAAAAAAAATTTAGCTACGCTCGAGAATGTCGAGATGATGTTTTTTTTTACAACTTTGTTACCGTCTCCTTTTTTTACGTCACTCTCAAATTGTCAGATTATTGGAATATACACTTTTTAGGATGTAATTAACTCACCCTACCTTAATCTGACGCGCTCGAGAATTTCTGATCGTCATTTTTTTTTTACTAATCTGATCCTGTATCCTTCACGCGCGGCCTTAGATATGGGCCTCATGTTTTGTGGAGGTACTTAACCGGGTACAAGGTACCCCCTGTATATTAATCTGCCGCGCTGTAGTAAATCCCGGAATCCCCGCTTGGGCTCCTCTACTACTACGACTTGAAATGTATGAACGAAGACAACAAGAGCCTATAATATATACTATGTACCACCTACAAAAAACCATTCTTTTCCACATTTTTGAATCCATTATTAATGGCTAATTAATTATATATCAATGTAATTTTAAATCATTATGATCGGTTCATGGACTGAGTCAATTTGAGATTCAGTAATTGAACATCGTTATTGATACTGCTGAAAAACAAATGATTCGAAAATATTTGTTTAAATTATTACCATTTGGGAAAGGTTCGAGGGTTAATTGGTAACCGGCACCTTGTTTTTTTACCATTAATTAAATAGGAGTTGGTTTTGTTGAAGCGAGCAATATCAATTTAACTAAAGAAATATGTGATATTAGTTGATGGTTATTTTGCTATGTTTTTTTTTTTAGTTGGAGGTAATCACCGGATCCCCGTGATTGGGAGTTCGTGTATGGGAGTTGAACCGCACTAAAACCTCCAACCGCTCACACTCAGCGTCCGAACCCCGGCTGAGGCCAGAACCCAGCACGGGTTATGAGGGGCGGCGCGACGCGTTACGCCCACGGCACTCTTTCCCGTCGCGCCGTCCCCTCCGGACGCCGAACCGGCAGCCGCCGGCGATACAGCCATCGGCTCTCTCGGTCGGCGGGCCTTCCGAAACCCGCCAAGATGGGACCGCATGTTACCCTCCCATGGAATACCCCGCTTGCTATGTAAAGAACTTGTTTTAGCATCATTTATAAATTGAAATGGACATTTTAATTTTAAAACTATACAAATGTTACATTTGATGTTTAATTCAATCACCGACAGAAGCAGTAGATTAAAAGCTTTAACTTGCTTTGGATGTAACTGTGTAATATACAATAGTATGTAAGTTCTTGTGGAATCTTGCAAGTTAAATTGACCAACTTCCCGGTTTCCGATTGAGTCCATATGTATATATATCGCATAACCATGCAATAATCTTATGGTACTATTGAGCTTGTTAATGCAATGATATAAATGAACAGAATGGATGGTAAATAAGATGATTTAATGGAAGATATTAATTACAATAGTATGTGCGGACGCAATGAAGGTGACCGAAGGAGTGCTTCTGAATTATAAATTAAAAAGGCTTAAAAATGGTCTGTTTGGGGACTGCACCCGCCAGCATCTGGCGTAGTCTGAAGATATAACAAAGCTGATCGTATAGGTATTAAACAAGATAGACTCATCATATTTGGGATCGTTTTACTTGTACATTGGCTAGCTCTCTAGTTCTACATGAAATCCAGGACCTTAAAATATTATTGAAAACAAATTTATTATTATATTTCCTTCCTATTTAAATTGAAGCCGGAAAAAAATACAAGAAGAATTTTCAAAAGTCCATCGTTTTTTTTCACCAACCAACGTCCATTTATTTCGTTAAATTTGGTGACTAAAAATTCACTAGGATACACAGACAGAGTGATATCCATCGAATTGTGTACACAAGTCGGACAGATTTAAATCGCTCGCCTCCTAAAACGAATTGGACGAAATAAAATTCGTGAAATATACGCTGGCGAAACTGGATGGAATGTACATAAAATGCAATTTGAAAAAGGAAAAAACAATTTTCGCCGCCATTTTTTGGGTTTCGAAATTCGAAAATAGGACAGTTGTTATTTATTTAGTGACTAGATACTGTTGCTTGTTAATGGTAAAAAAATATACGTTATATTTAAATCATATTCGTATGCTTTTTGCATGAGGTTTGCATTGCTGAATTTTATTTAATAAAATATCTTTCGCTATACCATATTTTTACCTTCCTCGCCTTTTTATCATTCATGCATCATCTGTCACACCACAAAACATCACATTATTATCATCCTTCAGACAATGAGAACATCTTTTCCTCGGCCTTCCTCTGTACTGTAATCAAAAATCAAAATTACGACTTTCCACTATTGTTTTTTTCAAAATAAAACAGTACAGTATCTATATCTGTACCAACCCATTACTGCCCACGTTGGGCTCAGGTCTCCTCAGAAGAGGGATTAGGCATAGTCCACCACGCTTGCCCAGTGCGGATTGGGGACTTCACACACCTTCAAAGGATTTTTAGAACCCTTTTCCGACATGCAGTTTTCCTCACGATGTTTTTCTCCACCGTTTTTAGCCAGTGGTGTTTTGAAAAATTTCACATAAATCTTTTTCACAATTAGATTTAGAGGTACAAGCCGGCCGGATTTGAACCTGCGACCACCCGTACGGAAGGACGCGCTTCGACCACTCGGCCACCACGACTTAAACAGTATAGTGTTGAACTTAAATAAGATTATGCTTTCGAAGAATACTCTTTATCTTCATAATAATTATAAAATTATATGAGCGTTATATATGTAATTTCTTAAATATTTCAGTAAACGTTAAGTTACAGCTATCTCTATCACTCTTATTGAAACACCGCATATCAGAAAGAGACAGACAATTCTATTACATTATTTGTTTAGTAAATTGATCCAGTCTAATACTACTGAGCATTGATGCTTGAAATTAATAGAATTGTCGTGGTATTGACAAATCGTCAGACGTACATTACATTTCATTCAATTAATACAATAACTATGTTAGTTTAGCAATACAAACTTATATAATAATATCTCTATCTCTTACATTCTTCAGTTATTTCAATAAATATGACAGAGACAGTATTATGTCATACTATCCAAAAGAACATTAGACTAGACTGCAAAAGTTTGAAGTGTAATAAAAACTTGAGAGGTGTCATGGGACACCCGAATAGAACGAAGTTCCTTTCGATTAAAAGACATCTTATTTTTTTTTTCCTAACGTAACGCACGATAAGGAACGTGTTTTAAAAGATTTTGATCACAGCGCCATCTAGCGATAATCATCTAAAATAAAAAAATGTCGTGTAAGAATTTTTTCCGTCTAGCCCCCTTTCACAATGCGCGATAAGGAACTTCGTTCAGTTAAATATAATAATATGTTTTTTGATGAATATTAAGGAATACCCTTCTCATTATATTTGATAACAAGAATCGCAGCTCAAATAAAGCGTTGTATCAGTGTATCTTCTGACATTGCAGAGGTCCATGAGCAACGGTAATCGCTTACGATCAGGTGGCCGTCTACAAGGCAATAATAAAAGTTTTTATTTGCGTGCATTAGATGTTGGCGGGCCAATATGAAAACGCTGCAGGGATTACATCTTTTATACTTTAGGTTCTTACCACGATATTTAATTTTAATTAATTGAGTTGTCTCGATATTTTGGTAATAACCCGTTCAAAATGCATGAAAGTATCATAGAAAATCGCAAAAATAGATATAAAATCTTTTTATTAAGACTTTAATCATAATTCCCAAGAACTAATAACAATAAGATATAGGAATTGCCAACCATTTAATCTAAGCTATCCATTTGTCTTACAAAATACATAGAAACAATAATCCAAGCAATCTCGACGTTCAGCATCTGATTTACAGAACGATTAAATCGATTTCCTATAACTTCAGCTCCGAATGCTTCGCCATTGTTAATGCAACAGCATTCATCAAGATAAAGACAGAACAACCATCCTTTAAGATATGGGAAAACAAATTGTGTATGTGACACATAAGGTTGATATTCGTTTGGAAGTCGTATTTATGACGAGAAATGCAAAGTATTTCGAAATTATTTATCATCCAACTCGTTAGACATTTGAATTTTCTCTGCATTTTTTTTCTTCCGCATTTATTTAAAAAAAAATAGTAATGTTCTCGATAGTAGTAGGAATTAGGAGAGACCTAAAAAATAACTCTTGGAGATATTCATATCGGTCAAGGTCCTTGTTCAAAAATCTCTCCTTATAACTACAAAGGATTTTGTTTTTCTTTTAATTAAAATATGCAAAATATTAAAATATAAAAAAATACATCTTTTCACCATACTTACCGCGAAAAACATCCAACCGAAATACACCAAAAATGAAATCCGACAGCAAAGTTCTATATCATTCCTTGACACGCTTTTCCTTTCCTTTTTATTCACGGTTGTGCATCCCGTGAACTATAAACAACAGAAATATAGATTTACGGAGCACCCATAAACTACTTCCATGTTCCATGGCCCGTTTTTCTTATGAAACTTGTTTGAAACTCCAACCGATTCTCGTGAATTATGACATGCATGCACTCATAAATCTACGGGTAAAAACTACGGGTAAGATAAAAAGCTTCATCTGACGTTGACTCGATGCCATTCTAGACAATTCACATTCTTTATTCCAGACCTATTTAACTATATTAAATACTTTATTATTACTACCATTATAAATTATATTTCAAACGAGTTACAGTTAGCAGAGTTCAGCGCTGAAAAGGTAGGTCACATTCCTCCCGGACACTTGGATTGTTAGAAAGTGTGGAGCCGAAATTACTACTCAATTATTACGGGGATGTCGCGACGGGAAAGTGTGCCGCAGTGCGTAACGTGTCGCGCCACCCCGCATAACACCGTGCTGGGTTCTGGCCTCAGCCGGTGTTCGGACGCTGAGTGTGAGCGGTTGGAGGTTTTAGTGAGGTTCAACTCCCACATACGCCATCCGCGGAGCGGGTGGGGATCCGGCGATTTCCTCCTACTAAAACAAAAAAAAAACGCAATTATTAACCGGTATGAATCAACAATAACGGCCCAATTTTTCGGACATACACATTTTGATGAGTTCGAAGTGTGCTATGATCCGAATGACCTTGGTGAGTGAATCGGTTAATTTAAATTTTAAACTATACACTGCAATGCAATGCAATGCAAATGCACGATGCATAATTTCAATAAAGCTTTATTTTATACCTAAATACTTGTTGTATTCGTGACATAGGTACACTACTACGTCGTTTACTGTGTCCTTCCAACATGTTTCAAATTTCTAGTAATTCTAGTTTTCGAGAAAAAGCACAGATGGCGTACGGGCATGGCGTAATTATAAGGGCTACCCCTTTTTGAACTACAAAACCTCAATACCGCAAGTTTAGACAAACCATTTCATTATTTAAAATTATACACATAAAATTTAGATTATTCCTTCTCAAGTGACAAATAATAAGAAGCGAAGGGAATAATTATTTAAAACTCAAATATTTGCAAAATTTGCATGATCCCATTTCATTTGAAAGTTGAAATAGATTATAAATCTTGGACAAAGTTCGAGAGAGGTCGTAACTTCTGTTCTTTGTTCCTGTTTGCTTCAAATTTATTATCATTTTACGATACAATTGAAAACGCTGAAGTTGAAAACTGGTATTACAGTCACTGATTCACTTTGAAACTTTATTTCAACGCAGACAATACATATTTATGTTTTCGGTTTTACAACTATTATTTGTGATATTATTTCGTATAATTTGCTCGTTTTGTGATAAATGGGACTTTAAAGTTAAACATAAATAGAAGTAGCAAATACTTTGCAGTTTGGTATAACTTAAATACTTATATAAAAGTTATAATAGGTGTAGATTACAAGAGCCACAAATAGCTATACCACTAATACATTTTAATAACGATATTAACAAAATTAAAATATCAACTGAATTTAATATAATTCTAGTTCAATTTTAATTTCAAACTTCACGACGAGAATTGGTTCACTTAGGCAAAAGTAATTCTCAAATAAACAGTAATAGACTACAGGCCCATGAAGAAAAATGATGGGTCATTTGAACCACCACGTGACCTATCTTAAACGAAATTCGAGCATAAAATAATAAGATTCAGTACTATGTCGTCACTTGTAAGCTGTCCAACTGAGTGCAGGTGACAATTCAAAAGTAAAGGTAGACTCAGTACATTTTGGTCACATATTTTTATATGTCATTCTTACCACCGATAGATCTCTGAAAAATAATAAGAAAACGCTCAGTGCCGTACAAAAATGTTGCGCCACAAAGTCGGATTTTTTTTTTTAATTTCCGACAAAATCAAATGACCAAATATACCCGGGGTATATTTGGTCATTTGATTTTACGGCATCGGTATCATACATCATCTGTATAATATGCTTTCCTCATTCTTTTAGAAGTAAAAATTCATTAAAGTCCACTTCAACTATTTAGTTTTCATTAGTTTTCCACATATGTGAAACACTAGCCATAATTCAATCCTTTCATTTAAACTTAGTCTACAGCATTGCACGATAAACTGCTTTAATACTAGAAACTATAGCCTGAACTTTCTCACCTGAGGCCATCCTGGGGCGCTACGTGTCTGAAGAATTTCTAGACTTTATTAAGTTTGAGCTGAAAACGTTAGATAAGACGAACATTCTGTTACGAAGGTTGGTTGAATTTAAATTTCTAGGAATACATCGTGGAGAAATATAATATGTTAGTTGTTTGAATTTGTTCGCGACGAATAAGAACTACATTTGAATTTAAGGATTTATCGTCAAGAGATATATTATTTATTCGGGTCAACAAAAAATTGCACACTATGTAAGTTTACAAAATATTTTGTTCAAATAATGATTAAGCAGATTATTTTCGGCATAATATATTTTAATTATCGGTACTCGGAATTCATAACAATTCAAATAGTTACAAATACTCGTAACTTTATAAACGTAATAAAGTACGAGCACTATAAATTCCAGAAAACATTAATATTTTGAAATTTCTAGAAATTCAGACTAATAGCAAATAATATGAATCCACAAATAATAAACATTTATAACGCTTGAGTAATCAAAAAACAAAATTAAATATAAGTTTTTCATTTATGAGTCGTTAAATGTACCGAAATCGGCAATGGGAAATCAAAGACATTTGAATTAACGGAACGGACATTAAGTATATTAGGATAAATTATATTACACCAGGCCGTGTATGCACCGGTCTAGATGAACCCTTAAATTAATGTTAGTGTATTCAATTTACTTTATAGCCCTACATCTAAGACTCAGAATGCAACTTTATATTATATCAAAACTTATTTCTCGGGTTTATACGGAGCATTAAATAAAATATAGTAAAATTTATAGTTTTATTTTTAAAGTTAACCCATTTGAAATACTGCACTGTTACAGATGTGGCGACCAATAATAGCGTGCGAGATCCTGAATCGCGGTTACGACATTTGCAGAAATCTTCGCATATTTACGACATCTGAAATCTACTACAGCGGGCTTCGGCCTGACCGGGCATACACTACCTCGCCCGGTCGGAGATCTCCCTTTGGCCATAAGTCCACTGTACCCACAACAGAATCCATTCCCTGGATTGGATACTGTCTAATCTTACTACAAAAGGCAGAATCAAAAAATACTGATTTTGGCGTTACCAAAATGGTAATAAAAGTTGACTTAAACTGTACTTTTGTCCCATCGATTACCAAAAGATACTATCTTTTTCATGAGAATAAAAAACTCATGTTACGCTAACATTCCATTATCATAAACATGTCACTGAAATATAGATTCAGCAAAAGTAACCATAACTAATACATTTATTGGTATCTGATTAATTCAACTTTTTTTCGAATTCCATTGAGAAAGGACTGTATGTAATCTTGGTAAATCATGTAGAATTTTCTGCTATTTTGGAACGAAGTTCCTTATCGCGCGTTGTGAAAGTGGGCTAGACGGAAAAAAATCTTACGAAAAGTTGTGACGACACTTCTTTTGTTTTAGATGATTATCGCTAGATGGCGCTATGATCAAAATCTTTTAAAACACGTTCTAAATCGCGCGTTACGTTAGGAAAAAAAAAAGATATGTTTTAATCGAAAGGAACTTCGTTCTATTCGGATGTCCCATGACACCTCTCAAGTTTTTTGTTGTATTGAAAGCAATACCTACATGAACAGGGTGGAATTATGATTTTTTTTTGTAATTTATTCTTTTTTTTTTGTTATTTTTCATTAATTATCTAATCAACTTTCAGATAATATTTCTTAGACGTTAGAGAGAGTAAGCCTTTTACTTATCAAAGATACACAGCTGCGATCATAATTACAAAATAGAAATGCAGTTTTTCAAAAGTAAGTAAACAAACCTTTTAGGAATAGTTTAATTTGATATTACATTAAAAAATTGCACGTTATTGTGTTAAAGCAAAACATTTTTTTATTCAAAGGTAAATATTTTTTAGAGCTACTTGAGCTCTTAAATACGCTTGTACTTCTAAATCTTACTATGAAAAAGATTTATGTGCAATTTTTCACAACACCACTGACTAAAAACGGTGAAGGAAAACATCGTGAGAAAACCTGCATATCGGAAAAGGGTTCTAAAATCCTTTGAAGATATGTGAAGTCCCCAATCCGCATTAGGCAAGCGTGGTGGACTATGCCTAACCCCTCTTCGGAGGAGACCTGAGCTCAGCAGTGGGCAGAAAATTGTTACAGTACAGTACAGAGCTCTTAAATTATAAAGCATCCGAAGCGCCTTATCAAAAATAAAAAGTAACTTATTGCCATAGTCACTACATACTCACAACAAAATCTTCAACATATTTCTCCGTTTGTTTAGTTATTTCAAGCTCCAAAACATCTGCATGAAATATGCATTTTCAATTTGTTTCCCGGAGTAATTCACGGCCCCCTTTGTGCTGTCGCCGTCTTGTCAACAATCCTTTGACTTTGAATACTCGAAGTCTGCTGTGGACTCTGTTATTTCGTTTCGTCTTCTCGTGTTTTGTATGTGTGTGTAGATTTAAGTTTGAGAATGTAATTAGGTAATGTTAGGTAACGTTGGGATGTAGGTAAACCGTGTTTGCTTCAACTTTGGCAGTGAAAAAAGATGAGGGAAATTGCCTTTTTTATATTTTATGTTAACCCATCTACTTAAGTGTCTAATCCTTTTCAATAGACCCAGCTTGATAGTCATAATGTATGTTGACTATTTTTTGGTAAGTAGCAATATTCGTCTGTTGATAGTATTATTGTAACTATCGTGGGCCGTTGTAGAGTTCAAGAAAGTTTCTAAAGGGTACCCAAGCTAAATACAAGTACTTGAAAATAGTTATTCAGTTTCAACTGCGTATCATACGTATGGAAGCGTATTTCAAATCTGAGAGCATAGTAGTACATAGTACAATTTTTTCATTAAAGCAATCAAATACAACAGGTTCAAAAACATGAATTAAAAAAAAAATGTGTAGTTAACTTGAGACTAATTCCGATGTAATTCAGACAAGAAAACAAATTTCACAAGTTCAATAAAAACACATTTAATAATAAACAAGTAGTGAAATAATTTGAACAACAAATGACCCGCATTGGACATTTTTATCGGAATTACTACGAAGCGATCGCATGTCCGCCCCAAGGCTACATTATAACAGCGAACGCTCCGATGCGAATAAAATGAAATGGAATAAATATTATAGATTAACAAGATGTATTGTTTTCACGTTTATTGAATCTCGATATTCATTGACACCGGAATATCGTGAAATGTTTTCACAAGTTGTTCTGGTGGTATTTTTATTTAAAACTTATAATGTTGCACAGGAAACAGAATATATTTTAATATTCTTGTTAGAAATGAATGGATATAATTGTGGATTATATATACGTGACATGAAAGATGTTATTCTGTAGTGTGAAGAGTACAATTATTAATATTATAGAGACGTAATATCGTAATGTTAGTGACGATGTAGAGGTAATCCTTGGATTTACTGATTGATTTAGAAAAATATTTCACAGATAATAAGAAACCATGCTTTTGTGAGTGTCATAGTCTATACATATAAGGCAGGAAATATTCTCGTGGGTCAGCTAGTTTAGCTACGTTTTATGTGTCTACGGTATCCGTAACGAGAATGAAGTTTTAGTACAAGAATGTATAACGTTGAAACTCATGATTCTTGAAATATGCCACATCTTTAACACATACATAACACTGTATGGGTAGGTGATAGATAACGGCTCCTCTTTCCCTGGCATTGCAGAGGTTCATGAGCGACGGTGACCGCTTACCATCGGGTGGGCCGTAGGCTCGTTTATCTATCTTGTAATAAAAAAAAAACACACCGAATACCGCAACAAAAATCGTAAACTTTAATGAAAAATTTCTACAAAATAAACCAAAACCCTAAAATTCGTGTCTGAAATACAAGCGATTCCATTTTTGAATGAGTTTTCTTTCATACAACCTTGTATTACTTGGAAAATGGGATGAAGTAGATTTCTCCAAGGAATCCTCTTCGATTGATCCTGTGATCCGTGCTGGGGCTTGCAATCTGTTTTAATACTGGCTTAAGATTCTCAGACGGGTTCAAAACTTTAGATTTGATAACCTAAAATAAAGGTTTAAACATAAAAGAGAAAACCTCATTCTTATAATAAAACTCTATTAATCTATAAACTTATTCAGACACTCGCGGTTTCATATAATGCTTTCATGCATTTTCAACGGGTTCTTACCACGATATTTAATTAATTGAGTTGTCTCGATATTTCAACGTTGTTGCAAACGTCATGATCACAAGAAGTCTGGATACTGCGGGTCGATTTAAGAGCAAACAAATCTGTCTACCCTCTTTCTCGTTCGTTTTTGGGGAGTACCACTGGAACTCGAACTCACATCACGACACACCACACTCACTGTATCTACAAGACTCTGAGCATGAACCCTTAGTGACTGTTGTGTTTAGCACAGGATTCCACATAGTGGATAATCTGAAGCCGTCACTTAAAATATTTTGGGGATAGTTTGGACAAATTTTAAGTACATACACCGTAGATTTTTCAGATCAAGAACGAACATAAATTTAAGTATACCTATATGGTACATATTAAAATCGACTTACCTAGCGAACCTACTTATTACCCTCCATGAATACTTACCATATTTCCACTTTCACCCTGTATTCTTAGAAAAATCGTAAGTAAGCTTCACAGTGCGTAACACCTATATCAAAACAAAAGCATAACCCCAATATATTCTGTATAAAATTACATAATGCAGTCACGTATATATTTTTATTGTACAAGGAAGCAATGATCAACATTCTCGAAATATTTACTTTGTATTCGAGACAGCTGATACTAAGTTCAAGGTGAATATGTTATATATTCGATCGATTGAACGAAAAATACAAATATATAGAAGTTCAAGTAATTTGAGCGTGAATACAGGTTTCCATCAAATTACGGTTTAAGTTTGACCTAATGCGTAGACCATAGTTTAAAACTTGTATAAAATTATTTATGGATAATAATAATTCTTATTACCTTCAGTGATGGCCGAGTGGTTGAAGCGCTTGCTTCCGTACGGGAGGTCGACGGTTCAAAACCGGCCGGCTTGTACCTCTAAATCTTAATATGAAAAAGATTTATGAGAAATTTTTCACAACACCACTGGCTAAAAACGGTGAAGGAAAACATCGTGAGGAAACCTGCATATCGGAAAAGAGTTCTAAAACTCCGTTGAAGATATGTGAAGTCCCCAATCCGCATTAGACAAGCGTGGTGGACTATGCCTAACCCCTCTTCGGAGGAGACATGAGCTCCAGCAGTGGGCAGTAATGGGTTGTTACAGTACAGTACATGACCTTCACTAATAGCTTAGGTAGGTAATGTAGGTTGTGAGATAATGTGGTTGACAGTAGTTTAGTCCAGTGCATTGTATATAGCTTTTGCGAGTAGACAAATGTATCATTGAAAATCAACAGTCACAAATATTCATAAAATATATTATGTTCTTATTTTAATTCATTTGTTTAATTTTCTCTCCAACTTTTTCCAGGTATCAGACACTACAAAAATAGGCAAGATTTAACCATTTAGTTCAATGACGATAGCTTTTCTATGGCTTTAACAACTAATGTATTTAGCAATCATTTCAACAGGGTTCCGAAAGGACAAGGTGACCCGGAAAACAAAAGACGCTCAAAATATCAATACTTCAGATGGTGTTTCACATTGTTTGCAAAATGAACTATCCATTTGACCCAATGATTTTGGAATGAGATTTACTTAATAGAACACATGGTGTTAACACAGGATTAATACATAGCAACAATGACGTAATCAGAAGACACAGTGTCTTCACTAAAGCCATTCCATATGGGATCATGAATAGATTAACGTTTCTACATCATCGGGTGAGAATCAACATAGTCCATCCGTCCCTGGTAATGGAAGCATTTAGTCAGTGTATAATATACATACATACATACATGTTTGATTTGAAAAACTCAAACGAATTAAGGTAACCACACTGCACAATATGATTGTTAATTTCCAAAATATTAAGGACAGCTTAAGCCTTTAGCTGCCAGCGCGGTCACCGGTGACCGGCACGCCTTTGAATAGACAATAGTTTTTTTTTCTCGGCGTTTAATGTGTTAAGAAATAAGAATCATTCAATAACTAATGTATTCCACACGAAGAAAAATTCTACACAAACGGTCTCAAATCAAATAATTCTAATAATCCATCTATACACATAAACGTGCCTTTAAAATCAACCAAATTGAATCCACCCAAAATTGAAAAGACAAAACACTACACAAGAATTAACAATCCCAAACAAAACCAACAAATCGTGAAAAGGAAAACTCATTATTTAAAAGAGAGATAACACAGTTTTCGATCAGATTACAGAAGGGACGAAAGCAACAAAATATTTTCCAACCCGGATATTATCTTTTAAAACGTAATTTACAACGCAATCTTTATATTCATTGACCGGACATTGGGTTGTAAAAGATAGCTGCTTTGAAACGAGTTTATTCGTGTAGAAGAGTGGCTTGATTTTTTTTTATTGCATTACCAGATAAACGAGCAAACAGATCCTATGAATCTCAGCAATGCCACACAGTAGCTACCCCACACTGTCTAGGAATATTTTTAAATCAGGTGGCTGGTTGGCTCATCTGGTTATGGCAAAAAAATCTAGGCCATACTCAGTTTTTATAATGTATTTCTATGTAATTAATAAATAGGTAATTCATTTCATAAATTATTGTGGATAGACAGTTTTTAAATATCATAATAATTACACGAAGGTTTAATGCAAATTCAGACATAATCGTTGTCTTAAAAGAAATCATTCCAAAGAATTCCTCAAAAACTTATTTGATCTAAGTTTAATTTAATTTTTGTGTCTCTTTTTTTTATGTAATAACTTGTACTGTTGTTTCCCAAATAAATAAAAATAAATAAAAGATTTTTCGTGAAGCAGACGTTACATAATACACAGAGCGTATTCAGTTCGAATAAAAAATATTAATAGCTTTGCAAATAATATAAAAAGCTAACAGTACATATTTGCTTTAACAAAGACATCTCGCGGACAATTGTTTGAGGTGTAGATTATTTAGGTTCACACAAAATGTATCAAAATTAAAAACTTTTACGAGGCCTATTAAAGAAAGCCCATTTTCAACCAAAAATATCAAAAACAAACGTCCCAAAAAACTAAAACAGATAATCCGATTTGAAAATTCTATTACAGAAAAGGGTGAAAATTATTTTACTTAAATTTCAATAGTAACGTGACAGGTAAACGAGGTATTATTTCGCAACATCTTCTCGAAATCTCGAACCTCTTTTCGAGATTTTCTTTTATCTTTTGTGAAAAATCTTAAGACATAGCGTATGTGATACAGAAGGCTTAAAGTATGTGGGTAGTAATAATTTAAATAGCACACAGATTCGAAGTGAGTATATATGAGTATATGTAAGTAGTGTTTTTACTTTAATGTATATCATATAATATATCAGAACGGGATATTCTGAAAAAAAACCCGACCTAAGAGGTCGAGAACGAGCCGTTACACCCAACATAATATATCACATATTTAATGTATTTCATATTTAAGTTTCAAAGGTTTAATATAAATCTATTATAAACATAATTAAATTATTAATGTACAAGATAAAAAAACACAGAATACTCATATTATATTTACTGGGCTGTATTTACGGATGCGTTAAAATCCATGATGTAACAATTTCGAAGCGATAATGAATTTGACCCTTCTACATCGTCACAGTTTTTGTAAAATCGTACCACCCATCAATTTTATTCGTAATTGAAATCAATATTTTATCGGTTTCCCGCTTCGTAACGGCCTCTTTCGATAGTTTCATTTTACAGGCACTTACGCAAAATTAAATTTCTTTCATTTCAACGAGTACGGAACCAAAACTTTGGTAAAGTTCGTTCTTTGGCACCGATTCTAACTAAACTACTAAAGTGTTAAATACCTAATTTCCATTTTAGCTCTATTGCATTTCTGGCGAAAAAGTAGGTATAAAAAATAATTTTTAATTCACTTACAACTTATTGATACGGAATACTACTTAAATAATAAAGATTGGTTATATATTATATTTCAAAAATTCTAATAATTGTACAATTTTAATTTGACATAAACTTTCTAATAAAATAAGTTTGTTGAACCTAATCAGAACAAGTAGTAATTAAACCATCTCAATGAAATTAAATACATCTAATATAAAATCATTGAATTACAACTGACAATGACCATAGACTCGCTACATTACCTTTCACCCCTACAGAGCGTACAAAAGCGATCTGCTATCGACAGCTCATTAAGATCGAGAAAAATCCAAACAAACACAAAGAAAACGATGAAAAAGAAAGAAATATTATAAAACGTTAGCGGGAATGTAAGAGCACTCGTCATATCGAATTGAATCCGTGATTCAGCAGAATAAATTCATCACCATCGTGTTTACCGCCTAAAAATGTTAAACACAATAAAATCTCTTTGGTTGTCTTTGTGCTTCTCAATATTTTAATCTTTTGTTGAAGACTTCCAAAAAATGAGATTCTAATCTTAGAAGTAGTCGTGTAGCTTTGTATACAGGGTGATTTTTTAAAGAAGGTACATATTGCAAGAGGGTGATGAGTACTCTGTTCTAAAACGGAATATTACAAAAAATAGGTAAAATTACAAAAAATATATATATATATTTTAAATCTAAATGCGACAATACTACCTCAAACATAAACAATTTCGGCTAAAAGAGTGTTGACAAACGACCTCTAGTGATCTCGCGCACCCCACACCTCCGCCACACCCATCAGCTGTCGAAAAATCATAATTTTGCAAGAATTTTAGACATTTTTAAGTTGCGATTACTAAGACATTAAGCCGTATTCTTTGGTAATAATATTTTTACTGGTCGTATATAACCATCAGCTACCATGACCTTCAATATGTACCCTCACTAAGAAATCACCCTGTATACCTACTGTAATAATGATTTACGCTACACCAGGCAGTTATTCTCTACTGTAACACGGATCGCGCAACGTGTAATTTAATGTCTTTCGCATTAAACGTGACATTCACTTCCATGTCCCAATCACAGCCCAGATAGTAACTAGATGTAATGTGAATCGTACTTATTACCTAATGTTTTGTAAACCAAGCAGTGAGCCATAATCTACGTTCCGAATATTCATCGAGATCCCAAATATAATAAACGTCATTATTAAATTTTAAAAAGGATTATGTAAAAAGAACGGCATGCAAAAATGTTGTTTGAAAATCCAGCCTAATGTCCTTTGCCAAAACCTTGCCCGCGGGTTGTGACGTCGCCTACAAAAAAAAACATTAACTTTTTAAAATTAACTCATTTGAATACGTAAGTCACGTGCTAACAATAAAACGGGTACCGGTAACATTCAGGATTATGCCTTCGAAAACCATATCTCCGGTCCGTTATCGTAAAACGGAACGTAAACCGGGCTTGCAACGGGTGTATAAGTGGGTATAACCGACCTCATGTCTCATATTTTGTGCTCGAAACTGCGTTTGATTGTCATTCATTCCGTTATTTTTGGCGGGAATGAGAAGAGATTCAAAATGGCGGCTTAAGTTTCATTATTCTTCGTTTTTATCATTCTTTTTTTAATATGAACGTTTATTTTGACGTTATGTAGTTATCTACTTATATGTATAAAATTTAATAATATTCGTTTTTTGTTTTATTTTATTTAAATTAATGAAAATAAATGGAAGTGTAAATAGATTTTTTAGTAAATCGAATACCTCTATGAGTACTAATGAGTATGATTTTGCGTACATGAGCAAAGAGGCCATGTAATACAAAATCATGGGCTATTCAGATGTGGCATAACAACTAGATACAATCATCATCATCATCATAATCAGCCTATAGACGTCCACTGCTGGACATAGGCCTCCCCCAAACTTCGCCACATCGACCGGTCCTGCGCCATCTGCATCCAGTGACCTCCCGCGATCTTGACCAGATCGTCGGTCCATCTTGTGGGGGGTCTACCAACATTGCGCCTACCGGTTCGTGGCCGCCACTCCAGAACTTTTCGGCCCCACCGGCCATCCGTTCTTCGCACAATGTGTCCTGCCCATTGCCACTTCAAAGATGCAATTCTTCGGGCTATGTCGGTTACTTTAGTCCTTCTGCGGATCTCCTCATTTCTCTAGATACAATAGTTTTCGTTAATGTATTACTATTTGAATTTTTAATTCTGCTCTAAATAAATAAAAGTTAGCTTTTGCAAAAATATCGTTTGTAACTGAATATGCGACTAGCCTACACCTTTAATACAAATGAGAAATTTGATATTGTAATTCATTTATTATACCCATTATTTCGTTTTCGGAGTAGTGTTTCGAAATATTATTCTCAAAGGGCTTCGGATTGTGATCATTAATTAATTATTCAGCTTGTTGGGACAGACTTAAGAGAGGCTTTAATACCGTCACTGATTTCGAATTGGCAATCAGACCTGATTTTAAGAATAAATACAACTAATGAAGAGTTTGGGTGGCATTCATTATTGTAAAGTTAATTTACCTAGGATTATCTGTGTTGGCTTTAGACCGATTCATTTATTGGCAAAATACTAGGGTTAAAGTTTTTGTCTGTGTACGTGTGGTATCGTAGTTCAATTAATAATTTGAGTAGTGTTCCTCTTAATTTTTAATTTCGTATTAAACTGCAAAGTTAAGACTAAAAGACAGCTAGGCCCTGGCTTAGTGTCAGAATCCTGATTCTGATCCATCTTGAGCATTAAATAAAACTATCGATAGTTGTCGAAACAGATGAAGTTACTCGTTCAATAACACCAAAAAAATGCCTTTGAGTGCTTCACATAATAAGTAAGTATCAACTTTACTGAAATTTGAAAAGGCGTGTCGACAACAAAAATAAATGTAGTCAACAGATTCAGATAGTGTACCCCATTGATAACAGGAGGTGCACAGACTTATTCCATTATTTATTCCCCTCCTATCCAATTTCAAAATTACGTGACACGGAAAAGTTTCCGTTCTGTATTCAAAAATCCTTTCTTCAGCGTATTCATATCAAAACAAACAGCCAAAACAGATTTATACAAACACTCGAGCTGTCCAAGAGCAAATAACACCATATACCGTAGTCACAACGTCTTATGTTCAAAATTATGCAACCGAAAGTAGTCTCTATGTGTACTATTAGAGAGGTTGTTATTGTAAATTCATGATGCGTTATAGCACTTAATGGGTTCGAGTTTGGAATATTGCCTAACCCCGTGATCGTTTCCAATTCAGTGGTGCAACAAAGCCCGAGGCGCTTCACAGTCGAAATGCACATGGAAACTTACGTGCGGTCCATTTCACAAAGATTTCGTTTATAGAATGCTATTGCAATAGCAGCAGAAACGAAACGTAATCGTGAGTTACTACTTTTAGTTTTAGAGTTAAAATACGAAGAGAAGAAGCATAAACACTTTGCACTGTACCAACCCATTACTGCCCACTGTTGGGCTCAGGTCTCTTCAGAAGAGGGATTAGGCATAGTCCATCACGCTTGCCCAGTGCGGATTGAGGACTTCACATATCTTCAAAGGATTTTTAGAATCCTTTTTCGACATGCAGGTTTCGTCACGATGTTTTCCTTCACCGTTTTAGCCAGTGGTGTTGTGAAAAAAAACTTTTCACTACAAATATATATATTTTTTTAAAATAGCTTAATGTGTTCCTCATCATGTATTTAAAAACCAGTATCAGACTGTAGGTACTGTAACAACCCATCAATGCCCACTGCTGAACTCAGGTTTTCTCAGTTAAGCATTTGGAGATTGCAGGCTCCAAATCAGTATCAAAAATAAATGAATTCACAAACGGCATGATATCAAAAACAAATTAAAATGTACTAAAATCAATAACTTCGATATTAAAAACAATTCGATCCACATGAAACGTCAAAGTAGGCAGCCATTTACAAATACCCAATTTTATTACTTCACAGTACTTAGAAGGGATCATATAATTCGGGATGCGGTTAAATATGTTTTATATCGTTCCATGAGGCCCTTTAAATGGAAAGGGTCAGCCTTAAACTGTTCAGTTGAGTTTTTTCTCGAAAAGTCTAAATAAAACGACTGAAGTACCGCGGTGAGATGATTTTTTATACTTTTGAAGTTCTTTTTTCGACTGTATTACAACTTGATTGTTGTTGTTGTAGACTCTTCAATACGAGTTTTTAAGGTGATTCCTGGAAAGGTTTTTGTTTTACCTACTGTATTTTTTGAAATGGTCTGATTTTCTTCTTTTCATACATAGGTCACCATTATCATGATGCTTTTGGCATCAATACTTTTTTTAATATTAGCCAAGTAAGTGACCTTTATTTTTGATCTTTTTAGCTTCAATAAAATTTATTTACAATTATTAAAGTTGAAAAGTTGGAGGTCTCATTGAGGAAAGCCAAGCTTTATTGTACAAAATTGTAGTAGAAAAAAACAACGTGAATACAAATCGTCTTGTTTTGTTCTTTTTTTACGAGTTTCATAAAAGTAAAATTTCTAGTCACTAAGTTTCTATGGTATATTTAGCTCGCGCGCGACTCCGTCCTTCAAAGAATTCGAATCGATTGTTTCAACGAAATCTTTCATCAAATTCTATTTTTAATTTCATTTACGGTATTTCAGAAAACGAACCGATTACGAAGATTGCTCTTCCATGAAAATTAAATTAAGGTAAAACTTTGAATATTTTTCTCTTCTGATTAATTTTAATGTACTTATCTCTGGGATTTTTTTCAGGACTGATGCAAAGGTGGATTTCGAAAAAACCCTATTTCCAGAGTGGATATCATCATAAAAGGAATGATTGATGACGATACTATTACAGAGTCACACTCATCATTCACAGTACATTTCGATAAATCTAAAAGTCACTATCCGATTGTGACAAAAAACCACTGGATAAAACGATGAAAGTAAAAGCTTGGAAGGAACTTGCATAACATTTTAGAGCGCATCAAAAAGGAAGACATATGAAATCCCAACCCGTATTACGCAAAGCTTGTTGACTATGCAGGCTGGCAGATAATATACAGGGTGGGAATGGATAATCTTCAACCCTCAGATACAAGAGCTATTGTCGGCTCAAAAAGCTTTAGTAGTATTTGAAATATGTCACTTTTAAAGAAAAAAAAATCCACCCTACTGTAAATTTCCTGATAATGCAGCTGAAAATAAATAAACTCCTTTCAAGTGGACGTCCTTTATAGACAGTACGTACATTGCTACAGTACAGATACAATTGTAAAATGAATTACAGTAGGTATTTTCATGCATTTTGAACGTGTTCTTACCACGATATTTAATTAATTGAGTTGTCTCGATATTTCAACGTTGTTGCAAACGTCATGATCACGAGAAGACTGGATACTGCGAGTCGATTTAGGAGCAAATAAATCTGTCTACCCTCTTTCTCGTTCGCTTTTGGGTAGTACCACCGGAACTCGAACTCACATCACGACACACCACACTCACTGTATCTACAAGAATCTCTCAAGTCTTTCAAATCAAGTCAAGAGACAACTCAATTAATTAAATATCGTGGTAAGAACCCGTTGAAAATGCATCAAAGTATTATAGAAAACCGCGAGTGTCTGAATAAGTTTACAGTAGGTGTTTCCAAACGTCGTACTTCAAATGTTTTAAAGAATTAGTCATCTGCGATAAGATTAGTGTTAGATTACCACTGGCATTGTTAAATCTATCTCCTATTACAATTATGTTATTAAAATCAATCATAGTTCCAGTAAAGTACCACCAATTTATAATAAAAATTACAATAAAATATCACTTCAATAACTCATGCATATTTCATGTTACGAGCACACCACTTAAGTTACAAGATGTGTCTTTGTCTTAAGTACGGTATCATCTTTTATGAAGAAAAAAGAAAGATAAAAATAAATATCCATTAAGTTTAAACGTTTTGGTTTAGGTTTACGTTCAGGAGGGCTCGTTACGATAAGCGTCACATAGACCTACGTCCACTAAATGATTGATTGTACAAACTTACGATATATTTTACCCTTATCAACCGTCTGGTTTACGTGAATTAAAAGACTGGCTTCGCTAAATTTCACTTTTTGACCGTCTGGTCTTGTTAGAACTTTTATGGTCATGTGTAACATAGTACAAGTTATGAAATTTAAAAGTATTACATACTATTGAATACATTAACGATCAATAATATTATATACAACGAAATACAAACAGTTTTTATGTTATTATAACGTCAACTGTAATAGGTGCCTACCAGCAAATACTACGCCTTTTTGCCCCTGACATTGCAGAGGTCCATGAGCAACGGTAACCGCTTACGATCAGGTGGCCCGATGGCGCGTCTGCCTACAAGGCAATCATAATCATCATAAAATAATTTATTTATAGAAACTAAGGCATCGATAATACATTAATGTATAATAATAATTAATGTATAATATTAAATCACTTGATGAAACACCACCCATGCAAATCCTATTAACCTATTTTACAAATGTACAATTCGAGTAGCATAATATTTCAAAGCCCAAAACAAAACAAATGAAATCCAAATTCAACTGAAATATCCGACAATGTTAACCTCATTATCTGTGTCCTCGACTCAGAAACAATTCAAAATGAGAACAAAAAAACAATCACTTCAAAATATCCAGTAAAAATTTTCAACTTATTTTACTAGGATCATCTTTCTCAGAGGTATCCAATTATCAATTTTAATAACATTAAGAGCTTTCGAGACGCCTTCAAAAGATTTTTTCACATTATTTTAAAAGGGTTTTCAGTTAATGAAATCTTTTAAGTACACGGCTAAATAGGTCTTTGGACTTAAGCTAAAAGGAATTGAAAGCAGTAATTATAATATGATCCCAGAGAAATATTGAATTAGTCGTGACTCAAGGAAGCTATTCATTGAAATTGTATTAAGGACTTTTCCTTGAATACGAAAAGGGAAAAGATTAAATTTTCTCTACAATTTCGTGTTTATTTAATTTGTTTTAAGTGAAGTGTTTTTGTGTTTACATAAGTTGTTTTATGTGATTTATTTCTTTCTTTATTATTTACTAGTAGGTACACGATTTTAAAACTTATGGACGTGAACTATGCCTAATCCCTCTTCTGAGGAGACCTGAGCCCAACAGTGGGCAGTAATGGGTTGGTACAGAGACAGAGATTGTAAAACTTTAACCCTTAACCATTTCAAACATGATACAGCCCCGGAATTGAACCTGGGACTTCAGGTCCAATAGTCAGTGTGATCAATAAATATCAGTTCATAAAATAAATAAAAAAATGAGTGAGATAAATGTTATTAATTGTGACCTATATATATTTCTTTAAACACTCGCGGTTATTTACATCACTTACACTATTACTAAACGGGTTCTTACCACGATTATTTTTAATTGAGAGGTCCCGATATTTCAGCACTGTTTCAAGCGCCATGATCATGGCGCGATTATTGGCGTGGTAAGAACCCGTTTAGTAATAGTGTAAGTGATGTGACCTACATGTCGAGCTGTGATTATATTATCTGCTATTACTGCAATAACAAATTAGGCATGACCGTATCAAACTTACCGCCTAATTTTTAAAGTAATTACTATCTCGTCACGAACTCTTTTTATGTGACTCAGATTATGTATCGAGAATTTCACTTCGAGGCAAAGATACTTAATATGAAACAGCCGACAGCTGACTTTTATTAGGCTAAGCTTACATTGGTTCCTTGCACGGTCAATACTCTTACTGGTAAGTTCAAAAACCTTGTTTCTTTCAAACTATTTTGTAAATCAATAAGAGAGATATTTTAAGAGAGCTTTAGTGATTATTGTTAAACAATTTAATGTTATTATTTTTTTATTAAATACGGTGAAATTTGAGGCGTTGGAATCTATTCTTTATGAGTTGGAGGAAATCGCCATCATTCAATCGCAATCGGGATATGTAGGAGTTGAAATGCACTGAAACCTCTAGCCGCAAACAGCGTCCGAAACCTAGCTTAAGCCAGAATAGAGCACGGGGTGGTGCGAGACAGCATGACGCGTTACGCACTGCGATACTATCCCGCTGCGCCGCTTTCCAGTTTTCACTTTATTATAACACCTAATTGTAATTATCTTTTACCAAATAGGTTGTGGCCTTTTTTATTTATTTGGAGGAAATCACCGAACCTAGTGATTCTCAACTTTTCTTTTACGCTCAGAATATGAATAATATTGTGTACAGACCTCAAAATGTAGGCTACATAAATAGTACGCTGGATGAATACCGTCTGATCGGAATAAAAATTGATTGATTGACTTTCCTTTTGGTATTATAGCGGCAAGTCGACAGACGTATGTAATATGTTACACCAATAACATTCTGTGCTTTATTCCTTTTTCATTTTTATATCGACGGCTAGATTTTCTTTCGAGCTACTTTTGTTGAGTTTTACTAACGTATTTTATACTAATATCAAGGAGTATAAATATAGGTATTTAAGTGTGTGTAATGAGTGAGAATTATTATTTATTTATTTAATACTTTATTAAGTTAAATAAAAAATTGTGCACAAAAGCGAGCTTAATTCAATACTTAAGTTTTCTTACAGCAAACCTAAACGAAAATTGCAGTAAGTAGACTTAAATGTAAGGTGTAGTCGAGAAGTTATTACTTGCCAATAGATTTTAAAAGATGTACCATTTCTTTTTTATTGGTTACCAAATGTACGAAGATAGAGTCTTTATCGATCTCACTAATTCCATATCGTACAGGACTCTTAAATCATTATCTTTATACATATATGTTTATTCCAAAAATCCCTTTCTACTTAAAGTTATATAAGATCTTCTCCGAGAATTGCCGCAATTTAAACTCCACCCATATTTAGATTCAGCTCGATCAAAACGTTTACTACACAAAACCGTTTCAGAACCAATTCGGTTCAACGCTCAAGTTTAAGTGCTTCTCAAATAAGCACAAGTTAAATTACCGAACACCAACTGCACTTAAGTTGTGTACCAAAGTGCACTAAAGGACTCAGACGACTTTCTTCCGAAGTGTCTGCCGCTTTTCTCGTGCTAATTGCAATAACGGCGCTCCATTTATTTATTTATTGATTATTCGGAAACTTTCTAAAACTTGCTAGAAATAAATGGTAAAGTTATTGTCATGTAGACGATCCATTATAGGTACACCTAATGGCTTAGTAAGTGGCTCCTGTTGTAATGGACCTCTGAAATGTCAATGGATTTTACGCGGTTACCGACGATCTATCATTAAGGACTCTTCTTCTCTCTTTAGCGCTTTGGAAACACTGAGGAAGGGTTCTTAAAAATCTAGCAATTTTCTGTGACTTAATCTTAAGTGTGTGTTCTTGTTCTTCCCCAACCCTAACTCAATTAGACGATTACAAACTTTCCGAACAAAACTCATATTGACGGGTTTTACGTATACCTACTTGTACAACCAACAAAACGACGAAAACCGTGTTTAAAATTCCAATTATTTTTAGAACTAAATTGGTTTAAGTTCTAGCAAAGTTACACAGTGTAAAACATTCAGATGGCTCTCCTATAATAATGCGTTTTGTCACTAAACGTAGGATGCGTCGATATGACACTGACACCTGTACCCCAGCCTGGCCATAACTGGTCACAACCCTATGTAGCGTGAATCGTAGTTATAACCTAACCCCACTAATATCCGCACGACGAACAATGAAGCATCAGAATGCAGGAACTTGTTGGCCAAAGTTTGAGTCGGCTTAATTAGAGCTACAGTGACGTACGAGGTAAAGTTGGTCAACGTAAATTATTACATCTGTTCCACGTTAATCAAGTTGTTTGTTATATTACATTTTACTGAAATATGTTACGGTTTCATCATATTATTATACTTTCTCAAGTGGTAGCTTCATGTTGAATAGATAGTCACGCACAATAGAAAAAAAGTGCACACTTTGGTTTCATATTTTTTAATCAGTTGAATATTGATTTAAAAATATTTCCAACATTATTGTTTATTTTAAAAAGGTTTTGTACCATTTACCTAACTCTATGATTAAGAAAATGTTTCTTTAAGTCGTAACAAATGCCTACCTAACAAAATACATGCAGTCTCCAACATTATATTCTACTAATGCTATGGTAACAAGTGACATAATAAAGCAAGAATAGTGAACCTAATCAGCTAACAAGATCGCTCTCCCTAACAAAGAATCCTGCAAATTTTAAATCGAAGGTGTGGGCCATAAATCGGTTGGGAATTCAGTGGAGCGCACCGCTGGCCTCGAAAACTACAAGATTCAGCACTTTACAATAAATATTGTCGAGTTCTCCTCAATAAAATCCTATGTAGCTGAGAGCAGTCTTTGTCAATTTTTAGTGGGACCGGACTGAAATAGTGTCTGGATTTATTTCGCTAAGTTATAGTTTCTTGGTTTACGTTCGTATGGTGGTATTGTGGCTATCTATTTTGTTGGTAGCACGGAACTTTTTGAATGTAGATTGTGGAATTAAAATATTTTTAAAATATTTTTTTGTGGAACAAATGATTGGATGGTATAGAATAAGAAAATTTAATGAAAATCGACTTGACTCTAAATTGTATAATTAAAACTTGCTCTAAAGTCTAATAAATGTACTCGTTGCCATTATACACCTAGATATAACAACTTGTCTCCACTTTAACTGTTCCAAACAGTAGACGAAAAGGTAAAAGACCGAAAGTATAGCGACATAAACATCCTGAACCGGCTGATTAGCGTCGTAAACTAGGGTCTCCCGGAATTTACGAGTCTGCAGTCTCATTGCACGGTAGCGGGGACTGCAAATAGTAGTAATCCGGGCTCAGATGTGCAGACGTCATAACCACCTGATGCTGAGTTAATGATGCTTGGAGACGCGTAGTAATTTGAGTTTTATGTTTAATTAGTTTTTATTAATAATAGATTGTAATTATTTATTTAATACTCTATTGTACACCAGGTAAAGAAAGTTAAGTAGAAAACTAAAAATTAAGCACAAAAGGCGAGCTTAACTCAAATATGAGTTTTAAAAAATTTTTAATACAAGCCTTTAAGATCCTGGATATCATGAAGCAGCAGAGTGCTAGCTAATACAAGTAAAACGATCTTAAAGACGACAGATCTATCTTTTTAGCACAAATTTTCCTATAACCACCTCCCTAATCCACCATCTGATCAGCGCCATTTTGTACTGTCACACGATGATATTATTGCATTATTACGAGATATACATCTGCCTTCAATATGTCAGCCATCAGAAACCCGATTCCACCCGAACTTACATTACATCCAGTGCTTGTAAATCGATTCGTGAATTAATATCCATTAAGGTACTGTTAGTAAGGGGTGGGCCATATAAAAGTTTGCATTTTCCAAAAGTTTGACTGTCATGTTGGCTGTGTGGCATGTTGTGCCATCCTGTTGAAACCAAATGTCGTCCATGTCATACTCTTCAACTTTTGGAAACAAAAATTCGTTGAGCATGGCACGGTAACGCTCGCCATTGACCGTAACGACGGCTCCTTGCTCATTTTCCAATGATGCCGCCGGACCAAAACCCACACCAAACCGTAACTCTTTGTGGGTGCATTGGCTTCTCAATGGTGACGTGTGGATTTTCCGACCCCCAAATGCGACAATTTTGCTTATTGACATAGCCTCCAAGGTGAAAATGGGCTTCATCTGAAAAGACGATTTTTCGGTAAAAATGCTCATCTTCGACCAAACGATCTTCTGCCCATTAGGCGAACAAAAACGTCCTATTTCGTAAATGTCAAACCTTTAACTAAATTATGAATACAAATTGAATGACATTTGAGCTGTCATTCTCTAAATAAACAGTAGTTCAAAATGAAAACGTTAGATTGCCCACCCTATAGTAATAGTATCTACACGTCCAATCTTCGATCATTACAAGCATTACAATCGCTTTTATTCAACACCAATGAAAGTAACACTAGATATTAAAATCATAGTAATATATATTAGTGTTTACAAGGACTTATTACTACGTACTGTTAATGCAATATGTAATAGATTTTTTCTCTAGTCCTCAAGGCGTCACAACAGGAAACACCAATGAAACCAAAATACCAATAAGATTAACAATGATTTACTGTCTAAATAAAGCCCGCTGTAATCACGGCTCTTGCGTATAAAATTGAAACAAGAAAAACACCCGTAGTTTGGTGCCAGAGATGACAGAACGTGATACTGAATATCGCGGGCTGTAAGGATCTGGGTAAAGTTGATTACCCACCCGTAAAGGACAAGCGCTAGTATATTTTAAAGATGCGGTTTTATCGTAGCGAGTATAATTAAGTTGCACTGATTTATTCAGAACAAATTAAATCAAAGTTATCTTTTTCATACATCATACTACAGCACTCAGCAGTTATTGCGCCAGTTTTTTTCCTCTGTATGTCCCCATTATTATTTTGACTTTCTTTAGTGTTAGGCGTTAGATCTTGCAGTTTTCCTGACAGTGCTGAAGTCTATGGCAGTGACCAGTTAACATTAGTTGGGCTAACTGTTCGCTCACCTGCTGGCTTGGCTTGTTCACCTCCATCAAAATGTAGTAACTGTTTGATAAGAATGCTATAATTGGATATTACATAATATACCACATACTGATAATATTTGGTTAGTTTATGATTTTTCATGTGTTGATGATGTATAGTCATATCCTTAATCGAGAAACTATGTATTTGCCTATTGCAGAAAGCCATAAGCGGAGAAAACGCTCCACGCTCTCTGTTAAGACGAGGTTTAGTCTTTTCCTGTTTTACCGTAATATAGCAATATTCGGGTGGATTGTTTTATTTGTTTTATTTACGGATTTCATCTTTATTATCGGACGCTTGATTTGCGTCGTCTGAGAGTTACAATTTGCCCTTCGGCTAAACGATTGACGACCTCCATTTTGAGTTGTGGTCCAATCGTAAAATGTTTTACTGTTTTGCGGTAGATTAGATTGCGAAATAACTATTGTATCTATGTAATGGTACTTAATAAGTTAGTTACGAGATTTCTACTAGAAGTAGAATGGGGGGGTCGCGACGGGAAAGTGTGCCGCAGTGCGTAACGCGTCGCGCCACCCAGCATAATCCCGTGCTGGGTTCTGGCCCCAGCCGGGGTTCGGACGCTGAAAGTGAGCGGTTGGAGGTTTTAGTGAGGTTCAACTCCCACATACCCCACCCGCGGGGCGGGTGGGGATCCGGCGATTTCCTCCAACTAAAACAAAAAAAAAAACTAGAAGTAGAATAAAATTACAAAATTTGAAAACGTGTTCAAAATTACAGAATTTTGACAAATAATAATATTATTTACAACGACACCGCACAATATACAAACTAGTGACGTTATTTTGGGTATTGACTCACTTTTAGGGAAATTTGTCGAGAGTAACGGGTAAATACGTGAACAATTTCTTCCTACTCAAAAAAGGGTAATTTATACAATACTACAAGATAATTCTGCTAATAATATTAAAATAACCTAGTAAAACCAAGTCTTAGAAAACAATTTATGTTTTAAAATATTTAATTAATACAAAGATAAGCGAAATTCAAGCTAATATCGCGAGAAATAGCATCATTTACATAATATAAAGGCAACCACGGCCGGTAATCTCTGTACAACCGCCAATATGGGCTTAGCTCATACGTGAATGTGCGCCACACTCGAGATTACATCTTGGCATTGAGAATATAGCATTCTGAACTGTAAAACTTTGACAAATATTAAATTTTTATTGAAATGTGAATTATATTTTACGTTGTATTTATTTTGAGGTTATAAATGAATGAATTGTAGTAATACTTTTAAGTTTTAATTATAAAGATGTTCTATATATGCGTCCTCTTTCTCCCAGCAAAATCTAAGAAATAGTAAGTCTAGAATCTTTTTTGTAACTCATAATTAAAATAGTAAAACTAAGAACGACAGAAGAACATCGATATCAGAATAGTAAAAAAAGATCGTAGAAACAACTTGCTTTGAGTTCGTTATACTCAAACGTTTGATAGATAAGACATTATTAATAATTTTAGTAAACAAATGAAGATCATCATAATGAACATAATATTATGCCCTTAATTTTCGTTTATATTTCATCTCACAAGACAAACTCAAACAACGTACAACAACCGTAAAATGATGTACTCATCTGACTAATATATTCGCTAACATATTCGCTAACAACCTGACAGACGACCCATAAACTTCGTCAAGTACTTGTCAAGATATCCTGTTCTAAGTTTCGTGGCTATCTTCATTAACCAAAGTAGTTAGTAACGAATTAACCGCAAGTGTTTGTTTAGTCCTGGTTAGTATGCAAGCGGTCCTAACGGTTAACCAACACCTTGGCCCTTTCAATTTATTCACGGATCTATGAATTTTAATTATGGCCTATCTACGGATTGAGTTATCGTTCCCTTTGATGAATTATAGGCAATTATAATTGTTTTATTAACTTGTAATATAGAACTAGATGTACAGTTAGAGAGAGAGAGTTGTACTGCGTCGAGGTGGAGTTCATCCTTACTATATGGAACCACCACGGTCATCCACGGTTCGTTTCAGGAACACTTTTTTGCCACGCACCATCCGGCTATGGAATGAGCTCACCTCCTCGGTATTCCCTGAGCGCTATGACTTGTCCTTCTTCAAACGAGGCTTGAGGAGGGTCCTTAAAGTTAGGTCGTAGGTAGCGACCCCTCACTGTCCCCTGACATTGCAGAGGTTCATGAGCGACGGTAACCACTTCCTATCAGGTGGGCCGTTGGCTCGTCTGCCTACATGGCAATAAAAAAAAAAAACTAAAACTGGAGGTAACTAAATTCAACTAAAATTAAAAATATGCCGAGTAGCATAGCAAGTGACATTTCATATTCGATGTTATCAGATGCGATAGCTAGTTTCAAACCTATCCAAAACTTATATCCTGTGTATTTCAACTTCTTAGTCGCTTTTAGCGTAAATATTTAATACTTCATGTTAATAAAAGGACGCAATTCAACTCCTATAATTTTTTCATCATTGACCTTTGTATGCAGGATAGATAAGTGAGCTTACGACCCATCTGATGGTAAGCGGTTACTGTCGCTCATGAACCTTTGCAATGCCATGAGGCGTCTACATCTACCACCTATCCATACAGGATTTTTCTTAAACCTCGTTTTGAACGACCTCATAAAACTAACATTTCATAAATTTATTATACTTGTTGAATTGAAAACCTATTGGTTTTATTTCCTTCGAATCATATTTATTATTTTTAAAAATGATCTGTCAAAATGTAAACAAGATGACTTTTATATGTAAAGAAATGTACAGTTTTAGTTTTGGTTTTTATTGTAATAGAAGAAACATGGAATATATATTTTATTTGACCAAGCTCCAGAGTAATATTATTAATTAAATGCACCTTGAGGGATTTCCAACAATACTTAAGGAAAGTATATTTACAGATGTAGATGTTTACAGAATTATGATAATTTAATATCCAGTAAGAGATGTTTTCTCCAAGTTAAACCGTTCGTATTTGTTTAACCACCGACTGGGGCGCTAAAGTTGTGAAATAAGTAACAACGGATTCACGCCCCTAGTCAACGTTTTATTCCAACTTCCCAAACTTTGATCAAGTTATAACAAGTCATGGTAAATTTTCAAACAGTAGAGGCACAGAATAACAAGCAAACAAACTACACAGAAGTAAAAGTTATTTTTGTACCTGTACTGTACCAACCCATTACTGCCCACTGTTAGGCTCAGGTCTCCTCAGAAGAGGGATTAGGCATAGTCCACCACGCTTGCCCAGTGCGGATTGGGGACTTCACATATCTTCAAAGGATTTTTAGAATCCTTTTCCGACATGCAGGTTTCCTCACGATGTTTTCCTTCACCGTTTTTAGCCAGTGGTGTTGTGAAAAATTGCACATAAATCTTATTCACATTTATGTTTAAAGGTACAAGCCGGTTTAAAACCCGCGACCTCCCGTTCGGAAGGAAGCGCTTCGACCACTCGGCCACCACGACTTCTATTATATTTTTGTACCTGCTTTTTAACAAATATCGTGGAAATGTGTACTAGGGTTAACAGAACTGTGGGGCTATTACAGGATGCGTCGTTTATCGTAATCGTCTATTTTCACATCAAATGACGTCATTTTTCATAAAATTGGTATTACGGAAAAACTTTAATAATTTTACCATTTATTGTAAAACGAAGTACACATTAGATGAAAAAATGTTCCTGAAAATGCATGAACCATACACATATTTTATGACACATAATGATTTTTAATAATTATGTATTTAGATTAATGACAATTGCGGCTCAGTCACATCATACAAACATGTATCACCATTGGTGAGTATTGGTGACATGTAGCATCTATCTATTGACAACATTCTTGTCAGTTCTATGACGGTTAGCTATGAGTATTCGGTGAAAGGATTATCCCGGAGCTTTCAATGGCTATTGAACAATGGTCAAGTATGCTATTTTTTATGTGATATATACTTTCCTCCCCATGCAAACGATGTTATGCGAGCCAACTCATCATTATCACTACATACTACAAAGTAAAGTCACTTCTCGCTGCCTATCTCTGTATTTGTACAAATATTTAAAACGTAACGGATATTAACGCAGGTTCAAGAAGATTCTGTCTATTTTTATTATTAGCAGTTAATAATAAGTTTCACAAAATGTATCCAGAGTATCACACTTATTTTGATAACTTTCATTATAGAATAAAAAAAACCCGATATACTATTATCTGTAATATAATCGAATAATCCATTGGAGGCAACATTTGATGGTATCTTGTTATGTTCCTAATTCCTAATTGGGTAGAGTTTCATGAGCGAAGTGGTCACTCCACTTACCATCATGTGGGCGGTCAGCTCGTCCGTCTTAGTTAAAAATCTATTTTTGTACGCTAGTGTATCATCAGCTTTAGTAAATTTCTAATTGACAACTTCAAACGTAAAGATAAACAAGTTGCACCATATGGGTATGCCTGTACAAAAATTTATAAAAAATTGTGATCGGTCGTTTTTGTTTATTGGTCTAAAATGATCTACTTTATCAATCTTGCAAAGAGCTAAATTATTATTTCCCAAATTTAAATTATAAAAACATTACTTGATAACTCTTATTTTTTCTAGGTGGAAAACAATTTTTTTGCTTGAAGTGAATGAGATGATTTAAACAGAGAAACGAAAGTAATTTTGAAATGGATGGAAATAAATTTGAATTAAAAAAATATATAGTTTACAAACAGACACTAATATTTTATTCACAATAATGTTTTTTTTTGAGACAAGTCACAGAGATGACATTTCGTAACAATTTTATTTAAAATGCATCACAAAAACACCGTATCGTAAACAAAATAGAGATGTTCCAAGTATCTGGTAACTTTTCAACGTTACGGCCGAATATCGTGCAGTAGACCCACTTGTTAGTAAGTGGTTACCAGTACTCATGGATACTTTACTTTCAAGAGACACTGAAATTGTTGACCAATTTCAAATACACTTTAGACCTCTTCTCAAACCTTATTGATGGACAAAATATATTGCTCGAGGAACGCTAAAGCGGAGACAGGGAAGCCCAGTTAAAAGCGACATAACGTTTTCCAAAAAAGTTCTTACGAAACGAAACGTAGATTACCGCGTAAGATTCGAATAAAAATGACGAGTTTCACCTCGCGTAGTACTAAACGAAGCGAAGTTAGTCATAAGAGGAAGATAAAAGGATCATCTTTAAAAATCTTTGGAGCATTCCTCATGCAAAAGACGATAAAAGAGAGATCTAAGAGAGATCGAGGCTTAAGGAGGGTCCTTAAAGTTAGGTCGTAGGTAGCGACCCCTCAATGTCCCCTGACATTGCAGAGGTTCATGAGCGACGGTAACCACTTACCATCAGGTGGGCCGTTAGCTCGTCTGCCTACATGGCAATAAAATAAAAAATAAAAAAAAAAAAAGATCTGCAAAAGCTTTACGTTAATTTATATTAAAATTATCACCTAAATGTAGTTGGAAAGATACCAAAAATAAATAACAACGAATACTTCAATAATTAAATTCAAACTTCTTAAGGTAACCTCTGCAAACCATATTTGAATTGCACGCCACTGTTTCGGAATTCTGAACACAGAATTTTTTGTTTTCGGTCAAATAACTATTCGTTACATCTCTATTTCACAATGTCATTTATTGACGTTTGTCACAAAAAACAATATATATCCTAAACAAAATCAAAGTGTTTGTTTGTATATCAAAATAATAATGTTTAAAAATTTATTGTTTTAAGAACTTAGGACTAAATCGCAATTAGTAATATTTGAGAATAATATTGAACTACCTATTGCATATCACAATATATTCCAAACTCAGTAAAATGTAAAGAAAAATAAAAAATAGAATCATTTTGCCAATTTACTATAGACTCTTAAAAGTCCATACTAGGTATGAAGAAAAAATTAAATTGATTACTTTCACAAAATTGTGTTTCAAATAAAACCAAATGAAAAAATTACCACGAGTGAATCCCAAGAAAAACAAAGCATAAAAACAATTTTTTAGAGTTAAAATATTCAAAATAATAAACCTTACAGTCTCTGTAACAGTGTTGGCAATTAGCATTAATCGATTGATTTTTCAATCGAACTTAAGGAATATCACTAGAGGGGTCTTTTTAAAAAAAGGTCTGTCGGACAAATTAAAGTATAATTTGTTGATGGCTTGATGTTTTGGGACGGGGTACGGAACCTGGAATTACTCGTGACCTGACCCTAACTTAACTGTTTTTCTAGCTCATTTGACGTATTGTCAATCAAAGTTTATTCAATTTACATGGAGCTAATATAATTTGTTGAAATAAAATTGGAGTACCTAGCGGTCTTTGTAGTTTGTAAATTAAAATTAGCAGCTTTTAAAAGCAAGATGCTGTGAGTGTTGGAACGAAATTGAAGTCTCTGAATACTAGTAAAACGTATAATAGTATTTACTACAAATTGAACGTTTTAAGTGTAAAGATGAAAAACTATACATGTTGCTTTACGTTATAAATGTAATTAAAAAATTTATGACTTTTTGTTCTTTATTTGTTTTAATTTATGAAATAACAAAGTTAAGGTAATCATTTTTATATAACATCCATGTATCACGTTTTTTGTGTTCAGTATTCTCCTACACTCTTAACGGTCCTACCAGCTACTGTGACTTGCGAGATTTGCTGCCATCAACAGCCTGGCGCCTACCATAAAAGAGCTTATTGAATTTCTTTGAAGGACATATCATAGCGTGCGAGGTATATCGATGCTAAGAGTTCCTGAGAAAGCATTGCATTCCAGTAGCCACCAAGTGCAACATTAACATGTTATTTTTCGGAATTGTAGTTTATTTTTGATTTTCCTTATTATAATACTTAACTTTCCAGTACCTAATGAAATGAACTCTTATTTTGTTTGTACCTAATACATTTTCAAAGTGATAAAAATCTAAGATAGTACAAAAACGTAACAATTTTGACTTTCTCGCTACAATAGTGAATTTTTGTTCACATAGTTTTCATAACATTAGATATTTAGGCACGATATCCGTTCTTTATTTCAACTTTGTAAACTTAAAAATCATTTAAGATACTCCGAAAGGTACCTTTTTCATTTGACGTTTATAAACGATAAACTCGGATAAACAAGTGACGAATTATTCATGATTAATATCCTAAAATTGTCTGTAATACCAATTTTAACTTGTTATTTTTTCGGTTTCGTTACCATGGAAATATTTAAAGGTTTAGAATACATTCTAAAATTTTTCGCATTGTGAAATATTTATATCAATCACCGTTAAATGACTAAAAATGCATTAAACACATTCTGTGTAACGATATTATGTATAGCAAGTGGTCTTCATGCAAAAACTCCAGAACTCTTCCAAATTGTCTCCAACTTATTTTCAAATTAGTGACGAACGTATTGTTATCAGTATCCAAAGATCGAAAGAAGATTATCTTGATGTTTTCATATTTTTTCTGCATTTTTTTAAAAAATCTCCATTGTGTACTTAGCCTTACACAGACTAATCAAAATTATGACAATTAGTGGTCATGCGCACAACCACGTTTCTTTCTAAGAAAATTCGTAATCGTAAACAAAATGTCAAAAAAATTTAGTTCATTTACGATAACGATACAAAGCTGTAATAGCCCCACTGATTTTTAATTTCATTTTTGCATACATGACATTTTTGACACTCGCTCCTATCATAATCCTTTTTGTTGATGGATTTTAAAAGGTTTAGTCTATTGACAATGATATCAAGTAAATATAAAGACTTTTATGCTGAGCCAAGCTATTAGCTAATCAAATTTAAATGTTTAAATAAGGAATCGTTTATGGAATATAATCGAATGTTTAAAGGTACTATTCCAAACAACAAGATGACAGGACCCTCAGTTTGGTTTTGATCGTGGAGAGAGTTAACTATTTTGTATTTGTTTAAGAATTGTATAAGAAAGGGTTATTAGTAGGGGTGTGCGAATATCGTTCGAATCGAATCGAATCGAATATTAATATTCGATTTCGAATAATTCGAAAAGTTTCGAATATTCGTCGAATTTCGAATAGGACTATAACTACGACGATGCATCGTAAATAGGACAAGAATTTGTATTTTGTAGATAATATCTTTAATGGGCTAGATGTCTACAAAATAGTCGTAGTCGTCGTAGTCAAATTCGATACTATTCGAAATTCGACGAATATTCGATACTTTTCTAATTAATCTAAATTTTTCGAATATTCGTCGAATTCAGAACGAATAATTCGTGAGTTCGAATTATTCGCACACCCCTAGTTATTAGCTTGATTGTTCTGTCTTGTCTGGGCCTATATTAATTGTAGAAAAATTGTAAATTGTTTCATTTTTGGCTCACAATTGTATTTTATATATGAATCTTAACCCTTTTCTAGCACATACATGTAATGAAAACTTATTAGTATTACATAATGAAAACTATTTAATAGAGAATTTTACACTCATCTGACATTATGAAAAATGTCGGAAGAATAAAAGATATATTTTAGTTTTCATTAGATTAATGTTTTGATTCAATATTGTGTAAATAAATAGCTTTAAATGTTTTTTTGCTATTGTAATCTACAGAAACGCAATTTAGTTATTATTTATTTCAAGAAGATTATATTACCATTACATACATAAGATTCATCAGATCGATTTGCATAATGTTTTCATTCTGTATACTTATTCTGTGGAGGTTTTTAGAGAAGTTCTGAACACAGCTGCCGCGGTTTTGTACATGTAATTAGCATGTGTGTCCTGCTACAAAATTCCTTCGGCATCGTTCCAAGAAAACCAGGTGTTTGCTACTTTATGAAGTTTTCGGATATTCCCGAAACATTTTACATGACTTGCGGCTAAGTTCGAGATAGGGTTGCCAAAAGTTCGTTAAAGTTTTTAGAGAGATTTCCTTAGGGTTTGCTACTTTAATTCGTTTATGAAAAAGACTTCTAAATTGGTGCTTATTTTTGACCCGATAGTAAATAATTATTTAAATAATTATTTAAAATTTCAGTACCAAGACATTATAGGACCGTTACCTATGGCTTTACATATATGTGTAACTTTTTAAATCTTCTTTAAAGAGGAACGAGCCATGGCGGCCAAGAAAGAGACGAAAGTATGATTGAAATGCAAATCAAATCAAATCAAATTTATTTTATTTTATAGAACACCTAATAGGTACCTACGTGGCAAAAAAATCTTTTAAACTCGAAAATAGAGAGTCACTCTGACGTTTATTATCATTTTATTGAATACCTACACCAAACCTCACTGAACGCAAATAAATTAAGATATTAATCAGCGCAGTAAGCACAAACTTTTGAAGCTCCATTTCCCCAAGAAAAATACGAAAACAAACACAGGTAGGTACGGCAGTCATGTTTTATAAATTGCAAATCTCCGATAAACTGAGATTCAGATAAATCCGAACTGCAAGAAATCAAAGTAATCTGTGTGCTCAGCATTTCCAATCCATCAATCACAAATCCTAAAATTTTCTTTCAATATTTTTCTTGGGTATTGAATTAGATGAATCTACATTTTACAAATGTTTTTCTACTTACAAATAAACCTTTATAACTACTCTAAAAATCTTACAAAGCAAATTAGCAGACTTTTCGGATGACTTACGGCATTAACAACTATTCTGTAAATTCTTTGACTGTTATAAATTTCTTGAAATAATAAACATAGATAATTTTAGTAGTATTTGTAAATTCAGTTATTTTTTTCAATGAGAGATACCTAAACGAACCTACAGTCCACCTGTTGGCTAACCAACGGTAAATTCTTAAAATTACCGTACGCATGAGCTTATATTTAGTATACGTATGTTTGTAAAAAAAATATAACATTTATAATAACCCTTTAATTCAAGTCTCATTAAATTTGAACTTTTTAATAAATGTATTTATCACTTAACAACCCAATCACAAACCATTATTTAAACCACATCACATCACATCAATGATGTGAGTTCGAGTTCCAGTGGTACCACCCAAAAGCGAACGAGAAAGAGGGTAGACAGATTTATTTGCTCTTAAATCGACCCACAGTATCTAGTCTTCTCGTGATCATGACGTTTGCAACAACGTTGAAATATCGAGACAACTCAATTAATTAAATATCGCGGTAAGAACCCGTTGAAAATGCATGAAAGTATTATAGAAAACCGCGAGTGTCTGAAATTATTTAAACTTTCTTAACTTAATATTTGCATCAAATAACTCAGACAATTCTACGAGATAAGCTGAACTCCGATTTCAGATACAGTATTAACACCATCTAAGTATGCATCAACAAGTCGACCGTAGGGAATGATAGTGTCAGCATAAATCGTCTAATTTGTCTGGGCAAGCGTAAACCTTGATAGACTTGGTCACAAAATAATCATTATACAGAAGTAAATCTTAGTTGGCACAAATTATGCCGCTTTGGAGTCCCCTCTTCGATGTTCTTCGATCGCTACGACTTGACCTTTCTACAAACGGGTATCGAGGTACGGTAGGTGGCGTCCTTGATACGTCCCCTGACATGCAGGAGTCCTTAAGTGTCAATTATCACTTACCACCAGGTGAGCCATAGCCTTGTCCACAGGCAAATAAAAAAAAATCGCGCTTTACAAATTCACACTTTACACCTCTCGTTGCTTTAAATAAGTGTAGGGAGGATGAAACTTTTTAAAAAGTGTTTTTTCCAGAAGTTGAAGTGAATGTCAGATTGGTTGAACATGGGTTGAATAAATCTCCAGTGTGAATTTCGCTGTCATAAAAGGTAGACATTATTATTTCTGTATAGTAAACTTATTCTGTGTTTGGGAAGAGAGAGCAACCACAGATGTATTATGTGGTTAGATGAAGTTTTCGAATAATTGACTTTGGATCGAATCCTGTATATAGGACAGATTAGAAAGAATATATTGTTTTATACGAGTATGTAAGTGTGTACGTACTGTTAATGTCTTTGTGCTATTATTTGTACAATTTAAGTGACCATTTATAAATATCTTGAGCCAAATTTGGTACTTAAAAAACACAAGTAAAATAATATGCAAATAAACTAAACTTGAAAATTCACCTTACAATGTTTTATACGACTGTAATAAAAGAGACGTAAAGAATAGACGCCAAGTTCTTTTAAAAACAAACACTCCTCAGGAACTCACGGACAAAAGAGAAAAATTAAATACGAAATCTTGATAAAATACAGCGAGTGTTCCTTACAAACGCCATACAAGAGAAAAAAATGAGGGAAAATAAAATAGGGATGGGCCATAAAAGTCAGGTGAGGACCAAAATCCCGGGGCAAGGACTTGTAGCGACTTTAGTACTTACATATTGGTATATTTTCGTATAAATAGCGAGGATAGTACGAAAAGTGTAATCTTTTGGAAAACGTAAAAGTTTTTTGAAAGAAAGTTTGTGTTACGGTACAATAGTTTTTCTTCGACTTTTAATAGCGTTTTTAGATTATTTCAAATTGATGAAAGGATAATACTCTTTTTTTTATTGCCATGCAAGCAAGTCAGGCATCGGGCCCCTTGATAGTAAGTGGTTACCGTATGGACCTGTGTAACCTTTTGATAGACTGTTCGCTTAGTTGTCCTAGTGGAACGCCGTACCTACCGTACTAGAAATCATATTTCCGTACAACATTTTTATCTTAATCTTTTTTTCTGACATTGTATGGAAAACGTACGACTATAGTTGCGGACTTCCATACTATGATAAAATTTTTTTTTTATCCAATTCCTAAAATAAAATTGGTTCTAAGTTTTATTTCGACAGGTCATTAAACCCACGTCAGATTGTCCAAAGTTACAGATCCACCCTGTATATCACGAATCACAATTGACTGTAGTAGTCCAAAAATTATTTTTCTAATAACTGAAAGAAAGGAACTGTAGACTGCGACAGATACTATAAATCTTTTCAAGATAAACAAACCTACCTAATAAAACTTATGTATGTATTTAATTAACTTCTTGTACACCAACAAATGTACAAGCAGATATATTAAAGTGTCCGTTGTTCCTCGCAGTGTTTCATTGTCGTTTATTTATCATGTTTACTCTCTAATTACTTTAACAATAATTCAGGCTTTAATCTTGCGAGTGCCAAGCGCTAATGAGAAAAGAGGAGCTAAACAATATTACTTGCTAGCCAGGAAATTAGCTGAAGCTGTCGACTGACATTATTTCGGATTGTCCTGTTTGCTTAAGTATTGTTTAATTACAAAAATGTGACACTTTACTTAGACAGTTGAGACGTTTTATATGGAAAAAGGAGGATTTTTTTTGTTTTGTTTTTGGTAGTTTATTTTTTAACAACAGTTTTTAGGATATTTTTTAAATCTGAATATCACATCTATTATGTATTACAAAATAGAGGACAAAGTGTTAATGAGATATTTAGGTACTGCATTATACAGAATTTCAATTCAATTCAAATGCCTTTATTTCCAATCTTAACTATACAAATAAAACTTACAACTATCCTAAATTGCATCGGATGTGCTCGCTGTTGTGGTCGGTGTGTCCTGTGACACGTAGGCCTCTTCCAGACTCTTCCATTTATCTCTGTCCCTCGCTTCTCTGGTCCATGTTTTGCATTATACAGAATTGCAGTGAACTAAATACTGACCATGGCAGAGCTGATTCGCGATTGCTAATTGAGTAAAAAAATACTAAATTTCATGGACAGTCATCGTGTTAATCCGACTCAAGTCTAATAAATGACTTAAGAATCACATTGATCCAATACTACAGCAAATATATCCCGGTCGTCACAAAGTCTGTATATGATGAAAACAACCCCAAGCAACTTTAATAAAATGATGACACCAGTTGCCATTAAACACTCAAGTGGCCCGTAAATCCAATCTCAAATAATAAATTTAAAAGAACGCAATGAATATTTTATTAAAATTTTACAAATTAAATTACAACCATAAAAGCGTTTTATCAAATTTTCTGAAGCCAAATTACAAACCGAATGTCCAGGTGTCCATATAATTTCGTAAAGTACTTTGATAAAATGTTTCTGCTAGAATTGATGAAGGCTGTAAAGTTTAAGTCCTTAATTGACGAAAGGGATCTAAGCTCGGTCCGATGGGATCACTTCGATGCGACCCTCGTAATATGAATAGAATCAAATAAAAAATCAATTAACCGCGAGTTGACGTCAGTGATCAAGGTACTACTTTGGAGATCTTTAGGATGTTATTTTCAAAGAATATACTATTTTATTACATGGAATAATAAATGCTGTAGTTTTTTTTTATAGCAAGTCATAAAAACGAGCTTGCGGCCCACCTGATCGTAAGCCGTTGCTCATAGACCTCTGCATTGTCAGAGGGCTGCTACCAACGGCCTACCTTTCTCTATACATTTTCTCTATTTTTACATATTTTGTTTCAAATCTCAGGTAATTAGATAAGAGAAAGCGATAATACCAAAGAACGACAATAAGTACTTACTTCTTCCTATCTATCAGTCCCAAGTAGAACTGGTTACGTTTTACATCATAAACTACAAACAGAATCAAGATAAGATTCCAAATAATATGACAAAGTACAAACTAATCAAACAAAAACACTTGAATACACATTATATGTATAAAACTACCATCATTGACATGACAGGGGTCTGCTTTCCACGCTGTCAACTTGTGTGATAATCCGTAAATTGTCCTAACCATCTTCAATCTACTCTCCAATACCACACAAATACTACTGCATTTCGATTGCTATGCTAAATTCAACCTTATACCATCGACTTAAAGTGTAACATATATGGATATGTGGTACAGTTAAGTTTGTGTAATGGGTAAGAGGAGCACAAATCTAATAATGATGTGCAACGCTTCAGTGAATAAACTCGTCATCAGAGTTTGAGTAAACTATCGCTAATGTTCTGATATCTTGTGGTTGGTATCGTGTTTTGGAGTAAGTGCGATTGGAAATGGGAATATTTGCAATATGAATAATTCAAATCGAGTACCTTGTTAGTTGGGATATATTAGATAACTTATTGTGCAGTTCATAAATAATGTGGAAAAAAATGATTTTACGTGATGAGGTTACGGGTTGAGGTGTAATGACGTTGTAAATAGTTGATCTTCGTTTGGTTTTGTCAGGAATGACGTCACAATGTCCAAATGAACACTTGATGATCAATACTTTTGAATAAAAACTTCAAAATAATGAGTTTTAATAGTTTATTACCTTTACATCAAGAGGTCCATTCGCCTCGACAATTCAAACACGAATGAATAATAACAGCTGCGGCCAACGCCTGTATTATAGCAAGTCTCTACTTCCAACTACCCGCACTGTGAAAAGGTTCCCCTTGTTATCACCCCGTCATACCGTTAATTTTAATAACTTCTACTACAAAAGGCTCCTCAGTAAGTTTTTATCAGTAGGTACATGTACATACAACTGGTTTTAAGTGTAGTTGGACTCCCACAGGTTCCATCAGTTTCTTTCCAAATGTTACAAAAAAAACTCTATATTATATGCGACGTACGTGTCAGGAAATCCTAAAACCATTTTAAATCATTCTTTTAACCGGTTTTTGCAATGATAAACGTTTTTATATAACTTTAGTCCCTCGAAATTGGTTTACGTGCCATTAAACAATAAGCCGTAAAGTACGAAAATACCGCATCATCGAAACAAAATCGTCCCATAAAAGGAAAACGATTCATGGGCATCGACATGAGAATTACCATAAAATATTATGTTATAAAGAACAAACCGTAATTTCTACGTAACCTTTTTAGGAAGGCCTACAATTCTGTTCGCGAAATCGTTTTTGCCCGGCTGTGGAATAGCCTGACTATTTCTGTCAAAGCATACATCACACTTTTTTCATGTGGATTCAATTATTGTTGTATTATCTTTGGTCTCCGGTTATCATTCCATGGACCCAGAAATGGGTAGGTAGAACGCTTTAAGAAAGGTGATTTTATTTTATTCATGTTGAAATTTGAAATTTGAAAAATTGAACGACATTACCATAAATTTCAAGTATCTTTACATCATGGATCAAAGATAACAAGTAGGTAGGTGCTATCTTCGTTTCATAGGATACAAATTGATGGGCTGATGTCAAATCAATAAAAATATAACTCCTAGTTAATGATCAAATTTATCGTCAAAAGTTACATAAAATTATTATTACCAACTTATCAGCAGTTAACCCGTTTACACCCATCTAAAGGATTTAAAAGCAGTTGAACCATTACTTTAGATAACTGATACTGGAATTATATTTATTTTATACCCACAGGTAGAATACTAATTCAGTCGTTTTTTGATTGATGCATAATATTGTTAGCTGAATAACTATAAATGTACTATTTGACAAACATAAAATTACGTACGATTCTTCAAAATATGTTTTTAAATCCATTTATTTAAACAAGTACAAAAAATCACATATAATTGTACTAACCATAGTAGATTCCCCCATCAATAACAGATGCTACTAGAATAAAACGGGCCACTTTAGCAAAAGATTTCATACAAGCAAAGAACAATAAATCCCACTAAAAGAGGAAGAAAAAATGACGAATCTATACCACGGTCTAAAAATTTACGATATCATAGCTCACACCCGTTTCGGGGGAAAATTGTCCTATTGCAATTCGTATTACGGCATCGCCTACAATGTGTGAGAATCATATTATTGTTATTTCATGGAACTAAGACATCTGGAAACAACATCATGATGAACAAAATGAAGTTTCGAAGAATGTATTGAATAACTGAGATTGTTTAGCTCACTTTATCGGAACCCTATTTTTTATTATGTAATCTCGCAATCTCAATGTAGAATTTAGAACAAAATATATTTTTTCCGTAAAATATGAAACTAATAAAATGTAAAGAAATGAACTATTGGTACAAATTTTGCTTACTTAAGTAAACACACCAATTTTGTTTCGTTTTCCAATTAAATGATTATATTTGAAAGTGAAGACTGTAGTAAAACAGGAGTCTTTGGTACTTTCATATATTTTCAACGGGTTCTTACCATGATATTTAATTAATTGAGTTGTCTCGATATTTCAACGTTGTTGCAAATGATCACGAGAAGACTGGATACTGCGGGTCGATTTAAGAGCAAACAAATCTGTCTACCCTCTTTCTCGTTCGCTTTTGGGTAGTACCACTGGAACTCGAACTCACATTACGAGTCACGACACACCACATTCACTGTATCTACAAGACTCTCTGAGCATGAACCCGCGAGTGACTGTTGTGTTTAGCACTGGATTCCACACACTAGATAATCTGAAGCCGTCACCCCTTTTAAAAGTGCTATGTCTTGAAATCTCTATAGCTTCTTTAACCATCCTTGGTATTTTGGTAGGAGTCTTTAGGACTAACGTTATTTTAAAAAGTTCATTTACGCCTCGTATTAAATGGTTTACTCGGTGTTTTAGTTCCATGCATTATTTGACTAACAAATTTGGCTATTTCGGGGCACGGAAGGAAGTTTCCATCGAAAGTGTTTACGCGGATGGATTTGATTTATAGCTCGCCGGTCCGAAATGTGACCGAGACAAAGGAGACCTGAATTATTATTGAAGATTGTTCCTTCATTTCTTAATACATTTTTTGAGGAGGAAATCGAAATGTAGGTGTCGAACCGCACTAAAACCTCCTCGGCTCACATTTAGCATTCGAACTTCGTTTGAGGTCAGTTGCGTGACGCGTTGCGCGCTAGGGGTTTTCTAGCAGACCTTGTTCTGCCTGATTTTAGTGCTTTCTGCCGGGTTCAAAAATATACCCTATGCCAATGGGGGTGGTGTGTCTTTTCAATAGTGCAATTTACATAAGTTTAATATATCGCTTAACTCTCTCTCAATTTGATGGCGTAAAATTATCTGTTTTTACAACAGATTTGTTAGGTTAGGTTCTTCTCAGAATTTTATGTCAAGACGTATCTACTCGTACAGTATTAAGGTTAAGGTTGTAAAAACATGCAAGTTTTTGGAAAAACGATTAAAATAAAACCATTACCTAAATCCTACGCAAAATTAATTTGTAAAACTTTCCAATTTTTTTTTATTTCACAAATGAAATTTTCGCTTAATTTTACATTTAATGAGATTGAAAATTCAATTTATCATTTTACTTTTTATTAACTCACAATCACAACTAAAATCTTATTAAAGTTAAGCTCTATAATATTTCTTAATAAAACGTAGATCGTCAAATATTAATTCGGAGTCCGCAGAAAAATGATTTAATTAAGTAAAAGAGGATTAATTACAGAGTTGAAAAGATAAGCTCGTTTTTATTTATATTAATTGGACAGACAAGAAATTACCAAAAGTTTTTACGGACTGCTCTTTCTAAATATCTGTGGATTATTTATTCTGTACTTGTTTTGTTTATTTTTACAATTTATATTAATTCTATTAAGTTGTTGAACGAGCACGCTTTATCTAATACAAATAAAACTAGTGTAATGTTATTGAATTTGATATTGAAATACAAGTACCTAATTGGATCTATTTGACTGACATATAGACGGTACTCGTAACAAGGACTTTAAATTTCTTAACATGAATAAAAACACATACAATAAAATAAAAACATATTTGTTTCGTGTATGTAGTTGTGGTGGCCGAGTGATTTATGTGCAATTTTTCACAACACCACTGGCTAAAAACGGTGAAGGAAAACATCGTGAGGAAACCTATATATCGGAAAAGGGTTCTAAAAATCCTTTGAAGATATGTGAAGTCTCGAATCCGCACTGGGCAAGCGTGGTGGACTATGCCTAATCCCTCTTCGGAGGAGACCTAAGCCCAGCATTGGGCAGTAATGGGTTGTTACAGTTACAGTTATATTTGTTTCATTTTTTTTTGAAACCTAATAAACAAAAAGAAAGCATTTAACCTAATTCCATAAATAGAAATCAAAAAACAAAATGTTTTTACTTTTAATAAATAGAGCTCACATAAAAAAAATGTTCTAAAAATAATTGACTATTTCATCCACCCACGCAAGTATAAATAGCACCTATTTATTCCAAAGTATCTTTTATTTACGACCTACAAACGCTGTCATTACAGAAGTTAACACTCGTTTAAATTAACGTACAACATCAATCATAAGCAGATGAAAACAAGCCTGTCCTCGTACGAAATCGCAACCTCAATTCGAAATTTAAATGAAGTTATGAAGCATACTCATAAATTATTTTGAAGCAGCACTCGGCGTTAGGAACACGCGGTTCCATCTACATATGTACAACAAGAATCGGATTTATGAACCTTTTAGCACATTATGGACAAAACCAGAGCACTTTGAACAACAAATTATCATGCTGAAGTCGTGCGATCACGAGTAGAGTTGAAAAATGATGAATTTAAGGGTTTCTAGAAGTATATTCGCAGTAGTATATTGTTAATGCTCAACAAAAAGCTGTTTACCTTGTGTTCAGAACATAAACTTTTTTGTATTTGCATGGAAACTATTTTACTAATTTTTAAATCTTCTTATAAATTTTGTTCGTTATTCTATGTCAAATTTAATTCTTCACTTTTTTTCACTTCTGTTCTAGCCGTGTAGAAGTTGTGTTGAAGATGTTTTATAATTTTTTCATTGTTTCAATGAATTACAAAGTTTAAAAAGCAACAACTCTTTTCTTTGTTGGATCCTATAGCATCCAACACCTTGTGTTTCAAAAGTGACTATTCTTAGTGAATAAAGAAAATGCGACCTGCCTTTAAAAACTGAGATTCTTGAAAGACAATTAGAAAGAACTGTAGAAACTAGATACACATATGCACGGGTTACTAAACTCTATTAGACAAATCAAATTCAGTTGTTATCAGAATCACTTGCATTCCTAGAATTCAATTGAAGAAATCGCGTTCAAGAAAACCCGTTCAAAAGGATTCAATCAAAGTATTATCTCAAATCAAGATTACAAAGAAGTGAACAAACAAGATTTATTTTAAATCACATAAAGTAGACGATTTAAGAAAGAATGAGTAAGATAGATAAGGGTAATACTGGCAAATTCTTATTAAAGAAACTTATTCTAAGTAGGAAAATTACACACATATAAAGAATTCAACTCTAACATGTGTTAGAACTATTAACCTGTACCTGTACCTGTACCAACCCATTACTGCCCACTGTTGGGCTCAGGTCTCCTCAGAAGAGGGATTAGGCATAGTCCACCACGCTTGCCCAGCGCGGATTGGGGACTTCACATATCTTCAAAGGATTTTTAGTACCCTTTTCCGACATGCAGGTTTCCTCACGATGTTTTCCTTCACCGTTTATAGCCAGTGGTGTTGTCAAAAAATTGCACATAAATCTTTTTCACATTTCGATTTTGAGGTACTAGCCGGCTAGATTAGAACCTGCGACCTCCCGTTCGGAAGGACGCGCTTCGACCACTCGGCCACCACGACTATAACCAATGAACTATTAACCAATGAAATGAAATTATTTATTCTCAACGTTAATGAAAATGATCATGCTTGTTGATGTCAAAAGCTACTACCAGTTCGGAAAAAGAAATAGCCACAGTCCGGAAAAGGCAAGAAACTCAGCGGGCCTGCCTTTTTGTCAATGATCCTCACACTAAACTTAGCCTGTGTCGTAAAGAACCAAACCAAAAACCAGCTCCACTAAAACTAACCTATTTCTTTAAATCATAAAATCTGAATAGTACCTCTACATCCACAAAGCACGTGTTGAAACGTAATTCACATTTAAGATCCTTTCAGTGCTATAGTTAAATCTGGCTTAGTATGTGCTGCATTTCATGTAGGAGCTAATGCACCAACGAGATCTCCATTTCAAAGTTGCATATTGGGTTCAATTAGTTCGGGCGCCTGTTTGATTTAGAGTTGTGTTAGTTCATGTTTTGTGTATTCTCTTTGAGTATCAATCTCGTAAAGTATTATGTACATTTAAGGTTATAGACTCAAAGTTGTCAATGCGAATAAAGGTTCAAGATATTAATTTTTAGCATTATTTTTGGAACGAAGTTCCTTATCGCACGTTATCGAAATGGGGCTAGACGGAAATTCTTATGAAAAAGTTGTCACGACACTTTTTTTGTTTTATATGATTAATGCTAGATGGCGCTGTGGTCAAAATATTTTAAAACGTCTGTCTCTCTCTCTCTTATTTCTATAAGTTTTTAAACTAACTAATTATTATAACTTCAAAAATTAAAATTTTTATTACAATTCCCTCACTAATTAATCGAAAGGAACTTCGTTCTATCCGGGTCTCCCTTGACACCTCGCAAGTTTTTTTTAATTTAGGTTTTGTGTGTGTGGCTTCAAAGAAAAATCGATCACGAGAATATTATTCACTAAAAACCCAGGTTAACGCAAAATTAACAACGACTAATTAAACTTTAAAATGATATTAGAACATTGAGTCCTTTTGTTAAATTTACTAATAATTCAACTATATTACATTTCTTAATGATTCAATATTAAATTAAATTAATTAAAAAGTACAATACAATCGTAGTCAAACTAATCTTCTATGACATTTTTAGCCGTTTCTTTCAACTACATGTAGAAAGTCGTAAATAATAAAAAGGTTTGACCGTAGCAGATGAAAAATCGAGGGAATAACGTCGGTGAACGTACGTTTCTTTAAATTCAATGAACATTACATTTCGCTACATTTGATTGTTAATTTATTAGCTGTCGTTGTTCTGAATTTTGATCACATGAATTTAAATTTCAATACACCATGTTCAAGTCATTCTTACATACAAACTCTTGAAGAGTTTCAACTTTCAACTTCTGTCATCATCATCATCATCAGCCTATAGACGTCCACTGCTGGACATAGGCCTCCCCCAAACCTCGCCAAATCGACCGGTCCTGCGCCCTCTGTACTTCTCAACTTCTGTAGTAGTCCTTATTTGTATTCCCATCTAGACGAACTAACCCGATCATAAGTCTCTCATACACCTCTGCAACATCAGTGGACATTTCAAGACTACTTACTATATGCGAACTGTAAGGACATTTTTACAACTAACTTTGAAGAAACTACAAGTAACTACGAATAGTAATCTTTTTTTTTCACCACACGTTCTATAATTAAGTCACTGCCATCAATGTAACAAATTTTTGTTGTATCCTTATCAATCACACTATAATGTATTAAGTAAAAGACTACTTACTATATGCGAACTGTAAGGACATTTTTACAACTAACTTTGAAGAAACTACAAGTAACTACGAATAGTAATCTTTTTTTTTTCACCACACGTTCTATAATTAAGTCACTGCCATCAATGTAAAAAATTTTTGTTGTATCCTTATCAATCACACTATAATGTATTAAGTAAAGTGTCTTTTAGACATTCTTACATCACTTACTTTTGTAATATCGTAGTTCATAACTTAAAATAAGGTTATTTTTAGCGCTCAATCTTATATGTTTCATTACTTATTGGCGAAAATTGCTAATTGGCCTTGTAAACCTTACAATTGTACTAAATTTATAACTTATATTAGGCTGTAAGTTTTCCATGTACAAATAAATAAATAAATAATTTCTTTACAAATAGACCCAGTTGTAAAGGTACTGTATTTAATTTGTATTGTTAACTAAGATTTGCCTGTTACAAACACTAATAAAACTTTCTGAAGATACACTACAAACTCAACTTTATAGAAACAAGTACCAAATAATTAAATACACACTGAATTCACCTTGGACACACTAGAAATATCAAATGTAGTGAAGGATAAAATTAATAGGTAATACCTTGCCATTTGCAAGGCACGTTAAAATTAATGGGCTGGCAGTTATTGAAATTCAATAAACTATGGTACCCATTCAACCCATTTGGACCATAGATTTTGTAATAATAGTCGAGCTAGTGTGGGCTTACAAAGTCGGAAAACGACGATTCCGAATATGAGTTGTGTTATTTTAATAGCAAGTAGGCTAATGTGTGAAGTATGCTATTAAGTAGGCTATTTAAACACGTGTGTATTATTCATGTACATGAGACAATCATACTACATTACTAGGTGCTATTGTAAAGAGGTACTGTAGTGATGTTTGTGACGTTGTAAAGGGTAAGGGGTGTCTTTGGATCTACTGAATCAAATTCAAAAAAACATTCCACTAATTTATTAGACAATATTATAAAGCTATACTTATCTATAGTAATATTATAAAGCTGAAGAGTTTGTTTGTTTGTTTGAACGCGCTTATCTCAGGAACTACTGGTCCAATTTAAAAAAATAAAAAAAAATTGGGATTCGTATGAAAATATCGCATATGGAAAACAAAGTGAATAATCGAAAACCTATTTATGCATACGCTGCAAAAACTATTGACAGTAGAACGAAATGATATACTACGGGTTTTTAGGTCTTAGTAAGACAAACAAAAGAGTCCGGGACAGCATGTATCTAACATTTATAGTTTAGTCTTGCTTTTATGTTTATAAAAATAATATTTCGTCCCGAGATTGAATTTAACGTTAAATGAGTATCTTTATATTAACCCTTATCGAAATTAAGTATTATATTATCAAGAGTATTAATGTAGAAGTAAATTACTTTTTGTTTTATTCCAATCGGTTAATCGGTTCTCACGAGTATAAAACGCAATGAATATGTGGGTGCATTTCGAGCCGCGCAAACAATAACGCGACGGCATTGCGAGTACTGTTTGAACCCCTTTGTAACGCAGACGAAGTTGCGTGGGTCAGCTAGTACATGATAATCACTCAACCCAAAAACAACTAGCTGGAAATTACTAGCACGGCAAATTGTGATGTAGTTCTGTCATACATTTATTTATGTTCTTTAATCTCAAATAATGGCGGCTGTATAGACGAAATAAAAAGACGTATGGCCATTGCGAGATCTTCGATGGAAATACATTAAGGCATTTAATTTAAAAAATCATCTATGTGAAGTAAACAAAATAATAGGTAGCCTTGATACGGCCTTACATTCTAAAGTTTCATAGCCTTCGCATACTTAATTTTGAACTTTGTTTCGCTTTACGGCCAGTTGCGATTTTGTTTTTAATTAAAAACTTTTTTCGTCGTGGTTATATATGCACAATTTTAATACCAAAATGTATATTCTCGTTGTAGGTCTTCCGCCACAGTATTTTTTTTTTGACGATATAAACAATAACATTTTTTTAAACCCTTACACTATTACTAAACGGGTTCTTACCACAATTATTTTTAATTGAGTGGTCCCGATATTTCACACGCCAGGGTTTTGTCATCTGAACGCCGTTACATACCAAAACTGGTTAAGGAAGCTATTGAAATCTCGAGGAATAGCACTTTTAATCGGGGTGACGGCTTCAAACTATCCTGTATGTGGAATCCAGTGTTAGACGAAAATAAAGCCAAAAGATCTAGTTTTGAGACGGCAGCCGATACTGTCAGTGTGGTATGTCGAAATGTGAGTTCGAGTTCCAGTGGTACCGGCAAACGAACGAGAAAGAGGGTAGACAGATTTGTCTGCTCTTAAATGACCTACCCGCAGTTCCTCAGTCTTCCCGTGATCATTGCGCTTGAAACAGTGCTGAAATATCGGAACCACTCAATTAAAAATAATCGTAGTAAGAATCGTAGTAAATAACATTTTTATCTTCTAGTACTAAGTAGTTCTTTCGGGTAGGCACTCTAGAATTTCTTGTCTAACACTGGATCGTCATATTCAAGTCTTGTTATAAAATTTGGGACAGAAAACCCAGTAGGTACTTTAACGCTCATATTATACGAAATAGTATGAAAAATCGAAACTAATTACTCTAAAATAAATACTCAAGAAATTCAACTTCTTAAATCACACACGATCTAAATTCTCAGAAATGAAAGAACAGAATTGATTCACACATTTTCCTTCTACGTCTCTTTGAAATTTAATTGAATACACTTCAATAGATGAATAATTTAGTTCAAAACGAAGCGATACAATGAGCGCAGAGTCGTGAAAACGTTCTGCTGAAAAATATATTTGAAATAAAATTTACATCACTCGTCTCTTGTTCTTTGATGCATTATTCAATTTTAAAATTGATTCAGCTTACGTTTTTATTCAGAATAAAGCCTTAATATAAGTGGATAATTTAACGTTTTGTGTATTTGAATTACAAATAAAGAAAAAACTGTTGAAGTGTTTAAAGAATAAAATAAACACCAGGCTTTAGTTCTTTTTACAGGCATTTGTTTTACATCAAAACGTCTTCATTGTGGTGACTTTAAATTTGAAAATTGACAGCTATTTAATTGAGGTAAAAAGTATAAATGCATCAAATGGGGCCGTTGGTAAATTTTCCGAATTACACACACAACCGCTTAATTAAAGAAATAGCTTAATTTCATTACTATCTTACACCGACTGCAATCTCTACTTAGGTAAACAAAACAAAATGAAGATAAATTGACAAAGTATTAAATGTTGGGTACTTGTAGTTTTCGTAATAACGGCATTATGTAACCTATCTATCTTAAACTTACCTCTTAGAAACAGTCATAAAACGTATCTTGCTTAAAAGCCTAGACTTCTAACAGCCGACGAACAATAAAAACCTTGTACATTGTTGTTGTGACCTCGAGACATGAGGTCCAAATCTCAGCTGTGAAATAAAACCTTATTTATGCTTCATTAACGTCTACATTACTAACCGAGACGCCATTAAATTTGAATCGTATTAAGTCGTTTATACACTCGATAAGTATCTTCGCAATTTTATCGGCTTAAGTTTAAATTTCACTTTTCTAATTTCTTTTTCCTCCTCAAAACGCCATGAATCTTTCGCTAAGACTATTAAATCGACATTAACGTCGTGGTCATAGAATTATTACATCTGGAATCAACATCATGAACAATAGAATGAAGTAAATTGTAAGTATGCTGATCTCGTGTAACAACACGACATTCTGAATCAACAACACGTCGCCTCAGTGCTTGTTTGGCCAATCTGCACTCGAGCAAATTTTACAGGAGACAGCAAACAAGCACGGAATTTTCGTTAAGTGCCGTGTTGAGAAAAAAATTGAAATGAGATTTTTATTGTTTTAGAATTGAATATTTAAAAAAATATTTTACCAGTCGGATGGAAATTTTATTCTTTATAACACTGCATTAAAAAGTCATTTTCGTAAAAAATGTCAGATTGGCCAAACAAGCACTGAGGCGACGAACATGAATAACAAAGCCAAGTTTCAAAGAACTTATGTGTGTGTAATATTTAATTAATGTGCTAAACGAATTGAATGTCATCGGTATCGTCTAACGCCAGAATGTTGTAGGCTGTTGCCTATTACGCGCAATCGGCGTACTTTAAATTTGCTTCATTCTGTTGTTCATGATGTTGTTTCCAGATATAATAATTCTATAGTCGTGGTAAATTACAGGGTAATATCTAATAAACGAATTGAATGTAGATTTCCACACCCGCTCCGATCAGATAAGTTTGTAAACTGTATAAATCAATATGATGTATTATTTAATAACTGTTATTGTTTGTATCGGGGCACGATTTGTGTTCAGGAGTCACGTCCCACTAATCAAGGATAATGCTGGGTTTTGATTTAGAATGGTTGTGTAGATTATACCTAATTCAGTTTCACATAACTGAAGGAAGTTTTGGTAGTTAATGGTGTTAGATTTTGGACTTAACAACATCAATAATGCACGAGGTTTTTATTAAGTTGGTATTTTTTTTTTCAAAACTAACGGAAGTTTTAAAACGTATCGATCATCAAAAATGGAGGTGAACTGGTCACATGCTTCGATGCAGTACCAATAAGTGAAGTAAGCAGGTAACTCTCTGGTATCCCAGAGATGGAAACCGGAACAGAGGACGCCAAACTTTAAGATGGGAGGACGAGTTGAACCTCACTCTGGGACTGTACTGGACCAGGGTCGCTACAGATCGAATATACTGGAAGGAGTTGGAGGAGGCCTATGCCAAAGGGCACACCGAGCTGCGAGATATATTATAGTTTTAAGTTAAATTGATGAACTTTGTTGCATAAACTCGGAAACAAAGGCTATTTTATGTTATTTTTTTTTTTACAGCCATACCTAAACTTGACAAAATAAGTAATGGGGCTTCTTAAGGTAGGTAATATTTTGATTACTTTTATTGTGCATAGATTCAAAAATACAGACAAGAGGAGTACACATTTATACAATAACTGAAATTTGCAGACAAATTAAACAAATAAATAAGCTCCTCTCCTTTTGTTTTTTATGGTATTAAACTAATTAAAAAATACAATGTATTTATTACATGTAAATAAAACCTTTTTCAGAAACCTTTGCATGTTTAATTAAATCAATTGAAATTCGAATCTTGTTTGCGTATTTTAAAAGCACTGACGAAAATAAATATTCACTATTTGAATTTCAAAACAATCCATCAGAATCACAAATATTGTTTGACTGAAAATGTAAATCAAAGTTTGTCGTGATCATTATGAATAGAATCAAGGACCAAATCAATTTAAATTGTAAGTAAATTCGTAGGAAACTGCTGAAATGGTTCGACTGTAGATCTATTGTATGTGCACTGCCAAGTTCTGAAACCTTTTTATAACATTCGATACGATTTATCGTGACGTCGTTCAGTAAAAATGTCGTGTAATTTCGTTAGCATGATGTAAATAATAAAAGTTCAATTTTCGTGTTGATGCTCTCTGTGAAGTAGGCAAATTGTTGTAGAGTTAGGATAAAACAATTGACCTGTGAAGGTATAAAGGTGTCCATAACTGCTATTTTGAAAAAACATGCGTTGAGGATATAGGTACATATCCGGGATACAGATCCCAATGAGGAATAAGTCTGCACTCTTTTAATTTTTTTTAACTTTCTCCAGAGCAGCAGATTAACAAAATGGTTTCATGCATTTTCAACGGGTTCTTACCACGATATTTAATTAATTGATTATTATTGATTATTATTTCTGTATTCATTTATTTACACTTATTTTTTACATTATATTTTTTAAAAAAATTAACAAAGGAATAAAATTTAAAAATACAATATAAAAAACAGAGGCCCACTGAAGACGAGGTCTACGACCCAAGCCATCAGTGGTCAGGGCAGTGATTATTATTATTATTGGTACTATCCAAAAGCGAACGAGAAAAAGGGTAGACAGATTTGTTTGCTCTTAAATCGACCCGCAGTATCCAGTATTGTCGTGATCATGACGTTTGCAACAACAACGAAATATCGGGACAACTCAATTAATTAAATATCGTGGTAAGAACCCGTTGAAAATGCATGAAAGTATTATAGAAAACCGCGAGTGTCTGAATAAGTTTATAACAAAATGGTTCATAAAGTCCTCTTCAATTGTTAGATAAATCATTAAATCTAACAAATGTTACGCTTATATTAAAGCCTATTCTGAGAAAAAAGCGTGGATACGTAAACATGGAGATACAATAAAAACTAAATTCTAAAATTATTTCGATAAGATAAAAAACAACTTAAATGCGAGATTTAAACAATTTCTATTTTTCTGACACTTTTATCTTAAAAGTTAGCTATGACAAAACTTTGCTCACCTCGCAGTTTCCAAATATGTTATCTATTTTTTCCACACTTCGGTGCATACCTTAGCGTCTTTTTGATTATCGAAATAATTCAAATTGCAGATTTGCACATTATTTTATTTTATCAGCGTAAGATGAGAAAAATATTTCCCGCAGTTTTTTTTTTCAAAGTAATTTCTTTTTTCGATCGACTGTCTGCCTATTTAGTATTCTGTAATTTCGTAATCACTTTTATCAAAGTACTCGTACGTATACTTGATTTCTAAACGTCTTTGTTTACAGAAATCGGTATAGTCATTCTTTTATTAACCACACTTCTTTTAAAAAGATAGACATAGACATAGCTTTATTTATGGCGGAAACACACACATACCTACATTGTAATAAAGTCAAGAAAAATTACATAAAAACAAAATACAAAGTAATTAAACACGTGTTAAAAAAAAATAGTTTCCACCACAAAACAGTCGAGACTCAGCTAAATGTTAGGTGTTAAATGAGGATTAACAACAACCAACACCGAGCGCTGGTTTTCAGTCTCAACTGGCAGTGACGTCACCAAGGGTTGCTACATTTTACAAACAAAATAAAAAAATGTAATGTGATAAACAAAAACATCAGAAGAAAAATACATCAAATAAAACAAAAAAAAAACAAATTAAATATTGTAGGTGATACGACAAATCGTCTTTAAATACCTATAACTAAATAGAACGCAATAGTAAAAACAAAAACTCCTATGTTTGCCTAAGACAGTAAGTAGTCTAAGCACTATTCGGCTACAGAACTCCGGTATTAATTTGAAAAGTTTCCAACAAAACAACGCCTTGTTTCCGTTTTGCGAAGATTATTTGATGAATGAAGTTTGAAGAAGGCAAAGTGCGCCGAGATTGGAGTGGTTCAACCGTTGTTTACGATTCTGCGGGTGAATATTAAGTGTGTGGGCTTTATTGTTTTTCTGAGTGGGAATTGAGATGAGAGTCTTAAAAAGAATTCGCTGTTCCTCCGCGGATTATGTTGTACTTGCTGGAATTAAATCGTGTACTTTTTATTCGTGTACACCGTTGTTATTTTGTGAGAAAACGTGTAAATCAAGTCATTTTTGTATTTAGAGGAACTACGTAGCGTTCTAAGCCCGATGATATCCTAATCCCGTTTAAGAAAGTGTATGTTCCACTACATTTATGTTACCCAACGCTCTCATCACTCATGATGCCGTTATCTGTTAACGATTAAAATAAAAAAACTTGAGAGGTGTCAAGGGAATGGAACGAAGTTACTTTCGATTAATTAGTGAGGGAATTGTAATAAAATTTATTTTTTTGAGTTATAATAATTAGTTAGTTTAAAACGCTTGTCTCTCTCTCTCTCAAATAAAATATTTTGATCACAGCGCCATCTAGCATTAATTATATAAAACAAAATAAGGAATTGTTTTAACAGATTTAAATCACAGCGCCATCTAGCGATAATCATGTAAAAAAAAAAGTGTCGTGACTTTTTCATAAGAATTTCCGTCTAGCTTTCGATAACGCGCGATAAGGAACTTCGTTTCAAAAATGAATACATTTTCAGGTGTAAATTTGATTTCATCAGTTAACTAAACAATACCCTGTTTTAAAAATTCACGCAAATTTCTTATTACCACAACTATAAAAAATTTGAGAAAACCTGTGTCAACTCATGCCACACAAGACTGCTACGGACCTAAAAGGAATAAAGCACAAGGTATATTATAAGCAAGGTGCTGGACGTAATTTGACCCGAAACCTCTTTGTACCCCCTGGCCCTTCAAACGAGGTCTTTAGCCTCTTTATATGGATAATCTCATATTCTTCACAACAGAAATAGGTTATTTAAGATTAACCCACTAAATCATTTTATAGTAACACAAAAGAAGACACATTTTTAAAAAAAATGATCATTTTAGAGTTGGGTTTTTTATTTATAATTTTAGTATGGATGCCTATTTTTTTTTTTGACATTTAGTATATTATGTAACCTTTAGCCTCCCTCGATAAATGGGCTATCCAAAACTGAAAGATTTTTTTAAAACCTGTTCGTGTTGTTGAGATTTACGCGTTCAAACAAACAAAGAAATTCAGCATTTTTATAAGTTTAGTATAGATGCTTAAAACATTATAAAGATTATAAATTATCACTTTATAACCTCTATTAAACGAACAGAGATCAACGACTACAGAAACCGTGACCTTTATCTCAAAGACGTAAGATCCATAATCGTTTGTTAAGACATCATGAATGGTGATGCTCGTCGCCAATTCAACTCGACATCGAATACCTAAATAATTAATTTCATTGGCATTTATAAGTGAAAGAAGCTTCATTTGTAATCCACTTAGCAAGGATGTTCATTTACTTTGTATTTGCTCTTTTAAGCATTTAGTCTATGGTCCTCAAGTGTACAGGACATCCCAAAACTGTTATTGGAGGAAAGATTACTTTAATCTTTGAGGGAAATAAACTATGCAATAACGTGTTGTACTTTTTACTTTCATTTGAAAAGCAAGGAACTGTATGTATTTTTGATAATGGCAGCTAGTGTCTTTAGCCAACAAGTGTTGCCAGCGTCGTGTTATGGCTGCGCATGGGGTACATAGCCTGAGGAAATATGCATTTAATTTTTGAAAAACATCAACTGACAACAACAATTGACACGTAATTATATAAGGTTTTGTACGTAAATATATAAAAATTAAAATATAAAAAATAACCTGTTATTTGCAATCTTAATAAATGTACGACAAATTAAATACAAATATTTGCTTTTCAAAACGAAACTGTTAATATTTTTGTGTGATTACCTAATAGGCCTGTGGGTTAAATAAAAATGAAAACGCTACGTAAACGTAACAGTCTCAAGTGGATAGCGAGTACAGAAGGGCGTATGAAATGTAAAAATATTAATATGAAAATTAAATGTTAATATCACTTACACTATTACTGAACGGGTTCTTACCACGATTATTTTTAATTGAGAGGTCCCAATATTTCAGCACTGTTTCCGATACTGTCAGTGTGGTATGTCGAAATGTGAGTTCGAGTTCCAGTGGTACCGGCAAACGAACGAGAAAGACGGTAGACAGATTTGTCTGCTCTTAAATGACCTACCCGCAGTTCTTCAGTCTTCCCGTGATCATGGCGCTTGAAACAGTGCTGAAATATCGGGACCTCTCAATTAAAAATAATCGTGGTAAGAACCCGTTCAGTAATAGTGTAAGTAATGTAGATAACCGCGAGTGTTTAAAGAAATGTTAATATTATAAATAATGTCGTGATTTTTTAATAGTTCAGTTCATTTTATTTATTTGGTTCACTAACAACGTCGTAGGTTATCTTTGGATCTGCTGGACCGATCCCGAAGATTATTTACAAATAAGAAGATAGGTTACTTCTAAGTGTCATAAATGTGAGTATAGAATAAATTAGATATACTGGAATTTTTGATTCATTACGTAATGCAGATAACTTCGAACCGTGCAGTTAGTTTACTATAAAGTATTTTTGAAAAGAAGTTCGAAGAAGAAAGGGGACTAGACGGAAAAAATTCTTACGAAAAGTTGTCACGACACTTTTTTTGTTTGAGATGATTATCGCTAGATCGCGCTGTGATCAAAATCTTTTAAACCACGTTCCTTATCGCGCGTTACGTTAGGAAAAAAAAATATAAGATATCTTTTAATCGAAAGGAACTTCGTTCTATTCGGGTGTCCCATGACACCTCTCAAGTTTTTTTTATCGTTCGTGATGGGAAGGTTAAGATTATGCATTAGGTACCTACTTGTCATTATAATGGGATATGGTCGAAAAAGCATCATGTACTTGCACGCAGAGTTAATTTTAAGTGACAAAATATCCTAAATTAGTTGGACATGTTTGAAAATGTTTTTTGTGAATGAAACTATATCGATTTATCCAAGCAATAAAAATACGATAATTTTTAGTCGTATAGAAGTCTATAGAATTTTTTTATCTTTGTCATTTGTACTTTCATGCATTTTCAACGGGTTCTTACCAAGATATTTAATTAATTGAGTTGTCTCGATATTTCAACGTTGTTGCAAACGTCATGATCACAAGAAGACTGGATACTGCGGGTTGATTTAAGAGCAAATAAATTTGTCTACCCTCTTTCTCGTTCGCTTTTGGGTAGCACTACTGGAACTCGAACTCACATCACGAAACAATACACTCACTGTATATACAAGACTCTCTGACAACTCAATTAATTAAATATCGTGGCAAGAACCCGTTTAAAATGCATGAAAGTATTATAGAAAACCGCGAGTATCTGAATAAGTATGTCATTTGTGATAATCAAGTCAAACAAAAACCATTTTTCCACTCAAAATGTCAACATTGTGGATCCAGACATATAAAGCTGTTAGAAAAACACAACAATAAAATATAAATCTAAATTACCTAGGTTGAGGCTTTTAAACAGCAAGAGAAGGCTTTTACGTATCCCTGTTACAACACATTACAACGTTAATACAGCTACACAATTAACCTAATTTAATGTACCTTGAAATAAGTGTTGCCAGAGGTTAAAATAATTTTACAGGATTTTTAAACCATGGTATGTATTAAAAGAGGTTGGTTAGTGCTCGGTTTTGAAATGGAAAATAAGATAAAAAGTACTAAAGTTCGATCAAATTGTTTCCAAAATTTATAATTTATTTCCGCTTATGATCAGATGGACCTTAGCTCGTCTGCTTACGAGGCAATAAAAAAATACGGATAGGTCAGACTACTGCATGAGTATATCTGTGCGTAAATAAACACACTAATTAAAAGAATTTTAGCTGGTGAAAATAATGTTGAATAGTGGACTGTATGTAAAGAAATTTGTAGATATACGGTGTGAAGTAATATTCGCTCCTCGTCCAATAATGTGGTAAATAGCACCACTCCACTTACCTTAATATTATTGCAGTCTTCATATTATGTAGTTTCGTGAATGATCACGGATGATGTAGAAAGTGGCAATGATGATCAAACTTATTATCGTTGTAGAATTCAATAATTATGTTTATTCGGAACGTCCGAATATATATTTTAAGCTTTTTTCGTCGTTACGTCAAATTGTCTTATTTTTCTTCTCAAAACGAGTAGGCCACGCTTTTACAATATGGCCGCGCCAAAAAACCTAATTCAAGCCCCAAGATCGTTAGCCCGAATGTCTTTATCTAGGACTTAAGTAATGGAAAACGAATAACAATACTTTGGTACCTTTTGATACAAGTTCAGAGTAAAAAACTAACATTAATATATCTACTGATGCCTCCTTAATTACTTTTTAATTTTATAGAAATTCAATTTAACGACTAAGAGTTATAATGAGTATTTTTTTACATTACTACCTATTAAGTTTATCGTGGTGGCCGAGTGGTCGAAGCGCGTCCTTCCGAACGGGAGGTCGCGGGTTCAAATCCGGCCGGCTTGTACCTCTAAATCTAAATGTGAAAAAGATTTATGTGCAATTATTCACAACACCACTGGCTAAAAACGGTGAAGGAAAACATCGTGAGGAAACCTGCATGTTGGAAAAGGGTTCTAAAAATCCTTTGAAGATATGTGAAGTCCCCAATCCGCACTAGGCAAGCGTGGTGGACTATGCCTAATCCCTCTTCTGAGGAGACCTGAGCCCAACAGTGGGCAGTAATGGGTTGTACAGGACAGGAAGGTTGTCATCATGGATTTCTTGGATAAAATATTAAAAACGGAATATTAAGAAGACTAAAATTCACCAAGGACAAATCTTATCTATATCTATTACAACCTTCAGACTACAGACTTCATTTACTTTAATAATTAGCATAACACTTAAATATTATGTAAGGAACCTTTCATTATCTTCCGAACCCACATTGTCAGCAAAATAAGCTCTTACAGCAAACATGATACGAAAATATCTTCGCAAACAAGGATTATCGAAGCCAAACAAAATATCCTGTTTTTCCCTAATAAGGGAAGCAAATCGGACATGGCGTTATCCGAAAGGGTTAACAAAACAAAAACAGGGAAAAAAATCACCCCATTTTTGGGAAAACTTCCGAATCTCCCGATCAAGTTCCGCTGTAGTAAATATTTTTTGGAGATTTTAAACTTAATTTGTAACACGAGAGGGTGAAGTCTTGCCCTTTATTTATCGCTCTTTGGGGATGAAAGGGATCGAATAGCCAGATTCCTTCTCTGATGTTTTTTTTGGCTTAATTACGGGTTGGAATAAAAACTGGGAATACTAAACGTGATGTTACTGACCTTTAAGTAAAATGGTAGAAATGAAGACTGTACTTTGTTGTTACGGTGAAGGAAAACATCGTGAGGAAACCTGCATGTCGGAAAAGGATTCTAAAAATCCTTTGAAGATATGTGAAGTCCCCAACCCACACTGGGCAAGCGTGGTGGACTATGCCTAATCCCTCTTCTGAGGAGACCTGAGCCCAACAGTGGGCAGTAATGGGTTGGTACAGTATAGTACAGTACTTTGTTCTTAAGTATATAAAATCACAATTTGAATGCACACATTTTGTGACATAAGATTATTTTAGTAACACTCATACAAAATCTATTATTATCTAGTTTAATAATACGATACAATTTATTAATTAATTTGGAGTACACTAAAAAGACTCATCATAATACTCAAAATAATCTGTCCACTTAAACTATTACGAGAGGATTTCAGATTCGCATAAAAACATTATATATCCATTGACCGAGAAACGCGAAATCGTACTTTATAGTCATGTTATTAAAAAAGTTTCAAGTACCAACCCAGAGAGCGGAGCTTCCGAATTTCATAACCGCGAACCAGCTCTGACAAGAATTTAATTATGTAAAACACAATATACTGACTTTTCTGTTACAAAAAAACGTTTTTATTTTGTTATGCTTGAAGAAACTATTAATTAATGTTGTGAGTGCTAAATCGTAGTAAATTGTATAATAGACTAGGTGACCCGCGCAACTTCGTCAGCGTTACAAAGGGGTTCAAAAATTGTAGCCTATGTGTTATTCTGATGTATAAGCTATATTTTGGTAAAGTTTCATTCAAATCCATTCAGTAGTTTTTACGTGAAAGAGTAACAAACATACATCCATATATCCATACATACAAACTTTCGCCTTTATAATATTATTATGATTGATTTAGCTGCGAGTTCAATGAAATGAAAAAAGTTCCAGTTTTAACAGCACGTTTTTCCAAAACCTTGAAAGTTACGATAACTACCATATTTAAAAATGTAAGGCTATTCCTAAAAGTTTATAGATGAGCAATTAATATTTTATATTTTTATTTATTTATTTAACCTAAATCCACAGCTACAATTACAATTAAATTCAACTTAAAATCATAAAACAAAACATTAGCCAATTACGGATTTACATTTTGTTTACGCTGATTTTATGTCCTTATAATATGTCCTTTCAAAAACTCTTAGATTACAAAAACAGTTTAATTACCTACAATAATTATTTGGATGAGTATTAATGATGAACTAACTAGCCTTTGAAGCCCAAACAGAATACATTAAGAAATTCAGTAGTCAATTACTACTAGATCTTGTTTACTATTGATGTTTCAAACATCATTAATATTGATGTTTCTGCGTATATTCAATTACCTTGACTAATGTATGTATTTTTGATTATGGCAACTAGTGTCGTTAGCCAACAAGTGTTGCCAGCGTCGTGTTATGGCTATGCATGGGGTACATAGCAAGAGGAAATTAGCTATTTTTTTATAAATATACAAACAAAAATCCAGTAATAATACTGGCACCTGGAACAAACACAAACATAGAATAGGTGTTAGTATTTTTATAGTATATAAAATAATAATACATTGAGAAATACGTACATAATAATATGATTATAGTTTAATATTGTTAGTAGAAATAAACTTAATTAGAGAACATATTACTTGAGGATCTGGGAACATAGAAAGGATATGGCGAATGTTAAGTGGACGTTGAATTTTTAATTCCTTAATAACACTATCTAAGGCGATAGTGTTATTTAATGGGCAGTTCAAAAAAATATGATCCACGCTCCCTTCATCCAGACCACACTCACATAGAGAGTTGTCCCGGATTCGGAGTTTGTGGAGGAACACTGGTGAGCAACAATGTCCCAAACGGACTCTGATCAGCACAGATAAGGCTTGTCTGCGGACGTCTTTAAAGTTAACGAACCATGGTCTTCTTGGGATGTCTGGCTGAATTGAAGCATATAAGCAACCTTTGATTTTATTGGACTTATCCCAGTAGGACTTCCACGAGTTAAGAAGGTCCGCCTTTGCTATATGTAACAAATCGTAGGTTTGAACGTTGAAGTGCCTACGATCTGCGGTACCGGCTGAAATGGCATGTTTAGCATATGAGTCCGCCATTTCATTGCCTGAAATACCGGAGTGACCCGGGATCCAAGCTAAAGATATATTAATTTTGTTAGTGTGACCCAGATATAGACATTCTTTAATATTATAGATAATTGAACTTTGAATTTTGTCCTTAAAGGGGTTTTTAAGGATAGCTTCCAGGGCACTTTTCGAGTCTGAAAAAATTATGGCTTTACGTATAGAGGTATGGGACAAGATAAATTGGCAAGCCTCCAGAATGGCAATACATTCCCCAGTAAAGACCGAGGATTGTGGAGGACTTTGAAATTGTAACAGAATGCGAGAATTTTGATAGTAAACTGCGGAACCTGTATTGCCATCCTGGGAGAACTTGGACGCATCAGTGAAAAATCTGTGGTAATCATGCCATTTGGACTCCACCATGCAGAGGAAGCGAGCATTAGCCTGAAATGAGTCTTTATCCAAGCCAATGGATAGTGCGACCTCTGGGGTAAAGTGAAGAACTTCAAAAGATGATCCAAACATGGGCAGTCTGTCCCACTGTAGGACATGTGTCGATTCTTCGACTGCACAGATCTTTCTAAATGAGTTTATAATTAATGGAGGAACTTTGTTCGGCCAATATTGTGAATGGTCAATGTGGTATTCAAGACGACGAAGGCTCGACCAAAGTCTATGGTTTTTGTTAATAAAAGTTTTAAAAATGAATCTGTCGGCCAGATACTGTCTGCGTAAGCCCAGTGGAGGTTCAACGCTCTCTACCTGTAGGGCGTTAATAGGAGTTGACTTCATACAACCGAGAGTTATGCGAAGCGCCTTAGATTGTATCCGGTCTAGTTTAGTAATGGCGGACTTGTTACAGGGCTCTAGAAGAAAAGTACCATAATCCATTAGGCTTCTGATTATTGCGTTATAAATTAACTTTAATGAAAACGGATGGGCCCCCCACCAAACGCCAGCCAAGGTGCGAAGTATGTTACAATTCTTTTCGCATTTGGCGGTGATATATTCGAGGTGGGGTCTACCAGATAATTTCGAATCCAAGATGATGCCTAGAAACTTTGCTCTGTCTTCATTTTTAATGATAGTTCCATCGATTTGAAGGGAGATGTCAGGATTAGTTCTTCTACGCGAATAAACCACCACTGAGCTTTTAGATGCAGACAGTTTAAGACCGTGAGAGGACAACCAGCCATTCAGAGAGTCGAGAGATGTTTGTAAAGAAGCCCTGGAGTCATCCAGATCCGGAGAGCTAGTATAAATACATATATCATCAGCATATTGTAGAATATTACAGTCTATGTTTATTGACATGTTAAGGTCAGACGTATATATACTATATAATAAGGGACTCAGGACTGAACCTTGCGGGAGACCCCTCCAAACCGTTCTGGACATTTTGGTCTCCTCACCCGGGACGCTCATGGAGATAGTTCTACCTGTCAGAAGATTCCCTATACAGTTTCGCATCTTAATCGGTACACTCAGCTGGCGTAGCTTACTTCTGAGTGCCGAAAGAAGGACGTTATCGTAGGCAGACGAAATATCCAGAAAGCAAGCTAGAACGGAATGACACTCGCTGAAGGCGATTCGGGTATCCGTGACAAACGAAGCTATGCTGTCTATGGTACTACACCCCCTACGAAATCCGTACTGGGACTCTGCTAATAAACCTCTAGACTCCATAAACCATTCCAACCTATTCTTAAGCAGGTGTTCAAATATTTTTCCAATAGCTGGTGACAATGCAATGGGGCGGAAATTATCTGGGTTGTCGGGTGACTTCCCAGGTTTTAATATAGGGATAATAAGGTAGGACTTCCAGGCCACAGGGATGTACGAACTGGAAAAGCAGGTATTTAGTATATTAAGAAGCAATTGGCGGCTATGATGTCCTGAATTTTTATAAAAAGAGTACGGGATCCCATCTAATCCTGGCGCAGAATCTCTAACATGGTGTAAGACCATGCTCAGTTCGTTAATAGAAAAAGGTTCATCTAGAGGGTCACTAGATATGACTAAATTATCAAAAGAAGTGGGACACTCGTCTTCGAGAGGGGCGAAGGGAGGAGCAAGTTTATTAAAGAATTGGAGAGCGACGTTAACTGAGGACATTGAGGAGTTTTGTGGGTTGAAGCTGCGTCTATATTTTTTTATATTTTGCCATACCAAAGAAGAGGATGAAGCCGGGGATAAGGAGGCACAAAACTTTTTCCAGCTTTCTGATTATTTTTTTTTGAAAAGTCGTCTAGATTTAGCTAGCGATTGGTTGTATATCTGAAGATTGGCAGTGGACATATCTGCGACATAGTTCCTCTGCGCCTCCTTGCGCGTTTTGATCATTTTAGAGCATTCCTCATCCCACCAGGGGGGAGAGGGTAATCGACCAGAGGCGGAGTTCTTAATTGGAATAGTCTTATCTGCCGCCAGTAAAATAGCTTTGGAGAATTGGTCTACATGAGTATCAATCAGGTACGGGGAGAATGGAGGCAGGGCAGAAACGAGGCTCTCAAGTTCTTGTTGGTAAGTGTCCCACTTCACATTGTTAATTCGGTATTTTAATAAGGGGGTTTTATTTAAGGAAGGAAGAGACCTGTTTAAAAAAGTTGTGCAAATAGGATAGTGGTCACTACCATATGTCAGATCCAGGCGGTTCCAATCTAATGAAGAGGCCAGAGAGGCAGAGCATAAAGTTAAATCTAAGCAGCTCTTATTCTGTCCCAGTATAGGAAGCCTGGTGGCAGACCCATCATTGAGAACTACTAGGTTTTTTTCATCAATTACCTCTGCTAACATTAGACCATTAGTATCACAATTGGCCGACCCCCACAAAACATGATGGCAGTTGAAGTCCCCAAGTAAGATAAGAGGATTAAATAAACTACATATATTATTTAGAAATTCTATAGGAAAGGTAGTAGTAGATGGAATATAGATTGAGATAAAATTAATTCCAAGGATGTTTATTCCTATGGCATTAATTTCCTCTCTGTGGGAAGGAAGAGAAAGTGGGGAAGAAGAAAAAGCGTTATTCAAGAGTATAGCCGTTCCGCCATAACCGTCAGAACGGTCATCACGGAACGTACTATAACCAGAGAAATTAAAATTGAGATGTGGTCGAAGCCACGTCTCAGACACAGCAAAGAGAGCTGGTTTGTGGCAATTTATAAGGTGAATAAATTCACTTTTTTTTGGGATTGCGCTCCTGGCGTTCCACTGGAGGATTTTGAGTTGATTCATTGTTATATGATACAATTGTGTCTATGATACTTTTGGCAACGTGGTCTGGTAGATTTATATAAGTAAGGATGGGGGTGAGTAAATTAATAAGGGAGATAATTTCAGACCGATTGTCCTCCTGGGAGGGAGGGGAGTTACTTGAGATGGCACAGCCATTGGTGGAGGGAGAAAATGAGTAATTATTTAAAATAGAGCGATGATTAACTTGGTCATACCCCGGACTAAGAGGGGCATGGCTCTTGGGTTTCAGCGTAATAGTTTTATTATAAGAAGAAGAAAGGTTTTGGGATACGGCTCGAGAAAAGGAAGGAAGAGGAGGGATGGGACGTGAGGATGGTGGAGATGCGGAGACATCAGCATATGATTTTGTTGTAGGGGGAAATGCTTTGGATGCTTCGGCGTAGGATATATTATTTTGGGCCATAGAAGCCTTAATGTTGGATTGCCTTTGATATTCAGGGCACTGTTTGCTATTCGCGTAGTGAGGTCCTGAACAGTAGAAACAACATAGATCCTCTACTGTGCAATTCTCACCTGGATGGTCTCCTCCACAACGGTAGCACTTAGGTTTCGAACGACATTGAGACTTCGTATGTCCGTATTTGCAACATCCAAAACATTGAATGGTAGGGAATATGTATAGACTTACAGGGATAGAGTTATAACAGCAGAAAACACGCTTTGGGAGGGTCTGGCCATCGAATGTAAGGACTACCGACGATGTTGGTTTCCATTCTGTAATGCCATCTGTGGTAACCTTGTAATTAATACGTCTAACTTTCAATATTGACCCACATCCTGACGGAGTTTTAATATTCTCTGCAACCTCCTCATCGGACCACTCATTAGGAATACCCTTTGCAATGCCCATTCTCGTAATGTTAAATGTTGGAATGGTTAAGGAGAAACCTCGGCTAATAAGCTCAGTATTTGTTAAAAATGAGTTGGCATCTTCTGGAGATTTTAGTTCTACACAGATTCTGTTGCGGCCTACCTTTTTGACTCCGTCTATGCGAACATTTTTTATATTAATTTTGGTTAACAGCTGACCGAACTTAACCGAGTGGAGAGTACTACCTGAATTAGGCTCTGCTTCGGTACGAGACACATGTACTATAAAAGGAGCTACATCTCTCGCGGAATATCGTTCACGACTGTAACGTGGGGGAGCTAAATGTCTAGTTTGTTTTGCGGTTGAAAGAGAATTTTCATTGCTACTCTCATGAACTCGTTTTCTGCGCTCAATCGATTCAAAGCTAGATAAGGGAGCCGATAGACCTGTTGGCAATTCAAAGTCCGTCCGGGATTCAATATTTTTATTTGCATTTGTGGGTAAGCCCACATTCCCCGACCGACCATGGAGATTTTCCTCCATGGTCGGCTACTAATTTATAAAAAGTACAAAACACTCACCGTATAACAGCACAAATACAACCACCACCAAAAGGACAAACACAAACAATTATAGGATACCAGTAATGTGACTGGGGACACAAATAACAATAGAAAATAGTAATAAACACTATCCACCATGCGCTCACCACAGACACCAACCAGCCTACCTTGACTAATACATTGACATAGCTGATGTGACGGGTGACGCGGCTGCGCGGGTGACGGGGCAATACGTAAGCCTTGGCGTGCAACGCGTCCAGTTGGTTTTAAAGATCTTTATTAGCTCACAAGAACAATGTTCACTTATACTCATTATACAATTTTTAACTTAAGTCTAATTACACTCTTTAACTGGCACGAACTTATTAATATTACACAATAATTTAACACACAATCTTATTATATTACCTACTAATATATATAATTCTAATCAGTACATAATATTATAATTAATGCTGCGATTTCAATCTGATCCAGGCAGTATATTGACTACATTATATCGTAATTACTAACGTATGGATGTGACGTATCGGATCATTACAGATTTGCTAAGTGTACCTACGCACCTTTATGTTACGTTTGGCGGTTATTAGTACTTAATAACCGCTCTTCGTAGGAGACTTGACCTCAACAGAGGGCAGTAATAGGTTGTTACGGACAGTTCTTAATAATATTAATAGGCAAACTAGTTAAGAATGATTTCTTAAAATAAATATACCAAAATAAAAAGGTGAATCGCCGAGGTAAAAATATCGTAGAAACATTAATTCTTATGTCGTTTGTTGCATTTTGAACCATAGATCCAAGATATTGTGCTTTAAATTTTATACTCGTAAAGCAACATTTCTGCGCGAAGTTTACGGTCCATATGAAAGCCATGTATAGTAATTGAACTTTTCACATTGAAGTAAATGCAAAAAAATACAATAGTATTGTATTCGGTTCTATAAACTTTTACTATTTGAACATTGCAAAAATTTAGGAGAGGCCTATGATCAAATCTTCGTGTGGCTGATACTGATGATAAAATACCGCAAAGCCTTATTTTGTTACAGATAACAACAAAAGCTAATAATAAATTTAATACCGTCACAAAAGCTAATTATTATCTTGTTTACGCGGACGCACCACGGAAGTGAAGGCGAAATTAATAATTAATTTTCATCTGAATTTCATCTTGCCGCAGTTCGATGATTGCATCACAGAATAAGTTACTATAGAGTAAGAATGCTTATATAATTATATTAGCTGGCCGCTGCAACTTCGTCTGCGTCACATACAAACATTACTAAATTGTATTTTAATTTAAGAATTATTAAATAATTTCAAATAAAGTATAGTTCGGGGCAAGAATAAATGCACTTCGACTTTTAAAAAGAGAGCAGTTCATAGCTTCGGATTTATAGAGCGCTTTCTCTGTCGCACACAGCTTTGTGACATTCAATGTCTGTTGTTGGTCTAATTCAATTTAACATATAATATAATAGAGAGTTGTTGAACTCTAAATATTTTTGCATAATTTCCTAAAAGTCGATGTGCATTTATTCTTGGCCTATAGTTTCCATTTAGTAAAATGTTTTTTGAAATCAAATTAGTTTATCCAAATATTACATCTTACAACGTCATAAACATCACGATATTACTTATTGATACTATTCGAAGACATAGGTCAACATATGATTAAATTAGGTCAAAATATCCAACTTTTAATTTCATTTCTCACAGGTTACTAAAACGTTAGACACTCGTTATGAGTTCATAATAGTGATTTGTACAAATATTTTTTCTGTATAGTTATTCTGTGACTGCATACGACAATATTACCTAATACGTGCGCTAATTACACGATATTGGGAAGGAAGTTTAATTACCGTCGCTTTGATTTATACCTAAAGCAAATACGAGGTGTCGATAATTGACTTACGTGGCTTTGAAAGTATGGATTAAATACACTTATGCCACCTCCGGACCAACTTCTGTCGTGAAAAATAAGATGATTTTCATTACGCTTCGATGATAATCACATAAAATGTGCAATAACCGTTAATACAGTGAAATTAGTAAGGATTATTTGTGTGGGGACAGAACTAAGGGGTGAGCCATATAAAGTTTGCATTTTCCAAAAGTTCGACTGTCATGTTGGCTGTGTGGCAGGTTGCGCCATCCTGTTGAAACCAAATGTCATCCATGTCATACTCTTCAACTATTGGAAACAAAAATTCGTTGAGCATGACACGGTAACGCTCGCCATTGACCGTAACGGCGGCTCCTTGCTCATTTTCGAATGATGGTAACTCTTTGTGGGTGCATTGGCTTCTCAATGGTGACGTGTGGATTTTCCGACAGACCGAGCAGACAAATCTGTCTACCCCCGGTACCACTGGAACTCGAACTCACATTTCAACATACCACACTGACAGTATCGGCTACCTAGTATCTAGTATCGGCTAGTGGTACCGGCAAATGAACGAGAAAGGGGGTAGACAGATTTGTCTGCTCTTAAATGACCTACCCGCAGTTCCTCAGTCTTCCCGTGATCATGGCGCTTGAAACAGTGCTGAAATTCAGCGCTCAATTAAAAATAATCGTGGTAAGAACCCGTTTAGTAATAGTGTAAGTGATGTAGATAACCGCGAGTGTTTAAAGAAATCTAATTTACATATTATAAAAGCCACCTATATTTTGTCTGCAGACTTCTTTTCTCATCATTAAATGAACTCGTCTAAAAAATACACGAAAAACTTCGACAACAGTCACGCTTCAACATTTCCTTCTCAATAATAAACACGCGTGTTCAAAAGATAAACGTCACCAAATATTTTTCCAGCAACAACAGAATATATCGAAAATGTTTAGGATGGAAACATTGACGGAGTGGATCGCATTCCTCAATGTATCACGATGCCACGATACGTTTGCCTTCGACTATTATTACCAGGAAAGACATTTTATAAAGACAAAATTTGTACGTAGCTTTATCTTATTCGTGTGTTCTTTTTGCAAGAAAGTGTGAGCAGTCTATTTTTATTTAAAAATAAAAGAAATTCATCTAAAATTAAGCTTTTTAGTGTTAAACCCTTTTACATAAATAGATGGATCCTATATTTTTTTCCTAGTGTTTCACAGAATTTACAGTTAGGAGTTATCTGATTTTTTCCGACGAAAAGGTCTTCTCAACCAAAATCATTGTTTGATCTTTGATATTCAGTGGGACAACCACGATGACATGAAATCCTAACACTACTTTCTAGCTCAAATAAGAATAACTTTTCCACCTCCTATGTGTTTGGTCATCAAATTATAATTTACTGTTTTCTTCTCTTTTCAGACTGCGAGTCCATAAGCCTGCCTTTTTGTCGTCAATCTTGCAACCAAATAGCTTCAAGATCCAGCTGCAAAACTAAATTTGTCAAGTTACCCACGCAACCTTTCCCTTCCATGCGTCCATCGGACACCTAAAGATGTATTACGTTCTTGGAATGCTGGCCACTGGACCCTTCCAAATAGGTCGAGACATAATCGTGATGGAATTTGACCTCTATGCTACACAGTATGTATATTGTATACGGAAGAATGTTATTCTCTTTTTATTATTTATTGCAAGCAAATATATATATAAGGGAAATAAGGGAAACTCTATTATTTGAACACGCTTAACCCCTTAACCCGCGTGGTGAGACGAAACGTCTGATGGGGCTCTAATATTATTGTAAGGATTATTTAATATATTTTTATTTTGTGTAGAAATTACTTCATATGTTATCCAATTAATTTAGTTGAATTATCGTACTATGAAAGTTCTTGAAAAAAATCCTATAATCTTCTTTCGCTTCACCTTGTTTTAATAGAGTAGGTGTAAAATAATGTATCCCTGCATAAATTTATAATCTGACATACATACATCGTCTCTCTACCACCAACTATCAAAACATAACTTAACTTTTTCACCAACAAACTTATACCTTCGCAAGCATTTCAGTTTTTCTGTTGAAATAAAACTTTGTACGTCAGATTTATAAAAAGTTGATTTTTAAAACTTATAAAAACAAAAATTTATTTTCATTTTCAAGATAAAATAACTCAACCCTAAAATAAGAACTAACACTCCAAGTTTGCTGACTGAACCAATCTTTTTGAAGGCACTGACTCGTGCAAATATCTTTTTGAAATCTTTTTACATCACAGTTAGAAACCACTGAGCCATAGAAATGTTTAATCTAGAGTTTAAGAGTATTCAACGAAGGAAAGAAAAGCTAGACCAAGTACTCCAGCTTATCTAGAAAATTTATGTATAAAATAGATGTTCTTTAATTAAAAGTTAATTTTTTTGAGTATTTTTGTTTTTCTCTACGATTTGTTATAACTTATTATTAGCTATCACTTCGATAACAGATACTTCCTAAAATCATACAGCAGTGTTTTCTAAAATCATCTGAGCAGAGCTGGCTGTTAACATAATAGATCTCGATCCAAATGCCTTTTAATCTAATATTTTTGTTTGGGTTTCACAAGGATTGTTTCTGATTATTATTATGTTAAAACTACAACTATCGATAACTATATATGGTCCAGCTGAAAATCAGCGCTGCAGCTTTATGTAGCTGCAGCATTTAGCTGAGCTGGTCGCCCATTCAGCACAGATCTTGCACACACTTGATCCATCTGTTTTAGTCTAATTTATCATTGTTATTGTTTTGTTTTGTTTTTTTTTCCTTTATTTCGTTTAGCATATCGTTTTAATTTTTACTTTGTTTATTTTTCAATATAGTACTCGATTCAATATTCTTTTGTTTAGTGTAAGCTTTTCAGTGCTGAATAAATGTATTTTCTTTCTTTCTTTCTTTCTATCTATCAAAAAAAGTGCAACACCGCCTTGTTTCGAAAATTGTATGTATGTACTTAGTAATTATCTCTTCGAAAATGTTTATTTGATTCATTAACTTTAAACTAAATAGCAAGATTGTAATCGTTTTGAAATAAAAATATCACTAGAAAATCGCTTAGCTTCAAGTTGGCAATACGTTGGAAAATCGCAACTAAGTCGCGAAATGCCACTGGTCATAGTGAAGTAATATATCAGAGTGCAATTCTTCGAGATTGGATTCCAAGTAGTGTAACACTATCGTCATAAAACTTAGATTGAACAACAAATCCTTACTGCAAATAGGTTTTGATATAAATCTAAATCGTTGGTATCTTCTTTAAACATACATGAAAAAAATAATTAAGATAAAAGATTGCTTGCCATATATCCACAAAAGAGAGTGTGAGAATATTTGTACATGACGAGAGAAATGTTCATTAAAGTTTCATGCATGTCCATCACACGCATAAACTATTAAACCTCAACCCTCTGTTGCCCCTTTAGTGTTAGTAATCCCTCTGGCGAGTTTAAATAGTTTGGAAATACAAATAAGTCAATTTACAATTGCGTTATTTAATAACTATGACTTGAAGTAAAGTAAAAAGCTTTTTAAATACATCTTTGGAGATCCACTTTGGAGAAAACAGTAAAGTGCAAGCTTAGATAAGTAAAACAAAACACTATCTTTTTAGTACCTTACATAGATAGGTACATCACATACACATCGAGTGCAAGTTAAATAAAAGCTTTATACCATAATGATAAGTTCCTATTTTCACTGTTTTCAATTTCAACAATAATGATATCAAAATCTTTTGTTATTTACTAAATGAGACCCTGTAAACTAAAAGTTTGTAGATCGGTTTCACGTCGAAATTGAGTATTTCTTTGAAACGCGATCCAGTTTAAAACTGTTTTGATCGAACTCATTTCTCAAACTATTGCAAATAATAATAACGATCAAGTTTTGAGATTGGAATTTCATGTTTTCTACTGATACCATAGCTGTACCCCTTGTACCCCTTCTTTGTTAAACCAATCATTGGGAAGTTTTCAATACATTATATTACGGCATAGTTGTATTTATTTATTTATTAAACTTGCACATAAATGGTACAGTGAAAGACTTAATACCTAATGTATACTCTACCAGTCAACTTAAGGTGGTGCAGAGAAATTTATGGTAAGTGCTCAACATTTACGAAATTATAAGCCGAACTATCAACATTATACTTAAGTGTATATTTATAATCTAATTGAACCACTCTTAATGCCGCAATTTTAAACACACCTTATATAAAACTATTTTAAAAGACAGTTTATAAGGTAGCTACTTCAAAACTGCTAGATGGAACGATGACCTAAGAAAGGTGGCCGATAACAACTGGATGAGACGAGCAGAAGATCCAGCTCAATGGCGTATTTTGGGAGAGGCCTATGTCCAGCAGTGGACGAGTGTGGGCTGATGATGTTGATGATACTTCAAAACAGCCAATTTTGAAAAAAATCGAAGACCTTCGATTTCCCAATTGCGGTAAAAATTCATAGAATTGCCCGTAAATAAATATATTTTAAATTTGAGTCATATCCGTAAATGCATTAAAATATAAAATGTAATGGGAATGATTTTTATATTTATATTGGGATCCGGAAGTACCATTAAGAGAACGATAATAAAATTATGCCGGTCCCTTATAGTCGATGAAACGGATCAAATAATCTGCAGATTATGGCGCGGAGGCTTTAGAAGAGTTTTACTTACGAATAACAGCGGATCAGGCAAATGGTGAACCTTTTTTATTGGTTTAAGAAGCACATGATTATCTCATGGAACTAAGCAATGACAGTTATCATCAAAAAATGTTTTTATTGTTGTAAAATGTGGTGAGGTGCCAAGTTTTTAAAAAGGAAAACCGATTTAAATAATTCTTTAAAATTTTCAATAATTCGTAATCTTTCTTGAAGATGTGGCGACCAATAATAACGCGCGAGATCCTGACTCGCGGTTACGACATTTGCAGAAATCTTCGCATATATACGACATCTGAAATCTACTACAGTGGGCTTCGGCCTGACCGGGCATACACTACCTCGCCCGGTCGGAGATCTCCCTTTGGCCATAAGGATGTTCTTAGAGCTTTTTATAGTAGTTTCGTTGTTGAAGTGTATTCAAGACACTTCGCCAACGAACGGTACAATGGCGGTCTACCAGTCAACCAAATCAAAGAAAATTTATATTATTCTAAATGTCCTCTCAAATCTTTGAACATACACACGTCCTAGAGCACTAAAATACACGACGTAGAATAAGTTTTATTATTGTTTATGATTATAAGTTATTTTAATGGCATATAAAGCTAAAATTCCACTATTTTTATATTTTCTCAGAGTTAAATTATGGAGCAGTAAAACTAAAACTGCATTTAGCTGCTTCAGAAGTTAACTACTTTTAATAAAATTATTTTCGCGACTGAATAATTCATAATTTTTATATTCTTCTAATGTTCGTCAAATTAACGGTTCTAGAACAATAGAGCTCTGAAGTGCACTTTCATCATAAATTTTAATGTATTTAGTTAGTTTATTTTACTCACAAGTGTGAGTAATGGGCGAACTTAGTGAGCGGAATTCTTACTTGATATCCAGTAAAATTAAAAGGTTTTCACCGGGTTAGCTTTTATTAAGTACTTATCTCAAATGATAATCGAACTACAATTACATACATACATTAGTAATACACTTTACATTACTACTCCCATTGCTTCTCACTTCTGGGCTCAGGTCTTCTCAGAAGAAAGATCAGGAATTACACTACGATTTCTCAATGCGGATTCGGAATTTTGCATAATCTGCGAAGGTCGCGATGTTTTCAAAAAATAGTGGCACCCTCTACTGGAGTATCGGGGACTCGTACCCCTTTACTAAATAAACTTCAATCGCTTTCGCTGTCGCATCTGTACTATAGTTTCTGATCTGTGACAAGAGTGACTGAAACCTTGAAATATGAGGAGCGTCGTGTGCGAAATACAGTTTATAACTAGTTTGTAATTCTAATTACTAACTAATTCCGTCATATTTGAGTAGCTCCATGTGCGGAGGGCCTTACATTCATTTAATTTTAAGTCTTCCTTTACACTTAGCGGACTATACTCTATGTCCTAATCACTAGGTAACAAAGTATAGCAGCTGCCTGAATGGGTTCTCTACGTCTACACTAGAACTGGCAGTGAGCATACAGTGACGTCCAGCAGTGGCAATGTACGTTTGGTGTAATCTTCTCTTTGATCAAAATGATTAGTATCTCTAATCCTGGTTTGCCTTTGGTGTCGGATTTCCCAGTGTATTTTAGACCTCAGATTCTCTCCCTGTGAGGTATGTATTTAAAAATGTTGACTACAAAAGACATTTTAAATTATGAATTAGGTAAATCTATTCCTCAATTAATTATGGCTAAGACATTCGATACTTAAACTGAAACACCGATAACTCCATAGAACTTCGAACTCGATATGTTTCAGAGTCAATTATCTAAATCAATCATCGAAACCCACAACGTGCCCGCAAATGTAGATAACGGCCCTTAACTTCGGCAATTACTTAAAGTCGATGGCCCAACTGATAACATTCATCTATCTTGCCTCGCTCTACATCCAGTAATGATGGCTGGCTAGCATTAAGACGTAATTAAAATCTTTGAATGGAATCCCTTAATGTAATGTATAGAAAAAGGTCGAAAATCATGATGAAGTGTGGGGATGGATTCGGCTTCTTATACATATATTTCAAAATAGAGTTGCATTTGTCTTTTGTGATAGACCATTTTTGCATAGACACACAAATATTATTTTACTATTATAAGAAAGTAATTAAAATGCAGATAAAAATGCAGCTCAACCTTTGACATATTTAGATAAGTTGTAAGTATGGTTTCTACAAAAACATGCAACGTAAAAACAATTTTAATGTGTCTTTACTTGTAATGTAGTAAAGGCACAGAGAAACAATAAAATATTTTAAAATAATTAATATTAGTTCACATTTTACTCGCCTTATTCATGAAAACGCTACATACATACATGTTAAACACCCACGGAGTAACCAAATGGGAACTACAGAAATAGAATGAAAATGTGAATTTGTAATTTCGTAATTACAAGGCAATCATTTAAACGAGCCCCGCGTGACTAATTCTCTAAATATCCCATTTCAAGTGAAACTCCGAGTAAGGGTCAATCGAAGGGATCCATTATGGACGCCCCGAGGTGTTTACCCACGTTTTACGTATTCAAAGATTGACATAAACGTTCCTTTGTGACGTCAGCATTATGTTCCTGCTCATTGTGAGTCTAATTACTTTTTTTAATGTAAAATGCTTAAGTTTCACTTATGCTTACTAGGAGATCTGAGTCCCACGATCGATGAGTAAAATTACAATACAATAAATACATTAAATTCTACTTATTGTATGTTTTATTTTGGGTTTGCTGTAAGAAAACTCAGTATTGAGTTAAGCTAGCCTTTTGTGAACATTTTTTAATATAACTTATTTTTCTGTCGTGTACAATAAAGTATTAAATAAATAAATAAATAAAATCTTGATATAAACTATTAACACAACGTATAAACTATCAAATTTCACGGTCTGGTATCTTGAAAAATTTGCTGAATTTCGAACATTATTTTGGCTTAATGTTTTAAGACTGTATACGTTACTTGACACTTGAAATTAGCGAATCGTTCCTAATCTTTGGAGACGTGGTCCATGAAATATTAAGGAAGGAAGTTAGTAAATATGTCAAAAGTTCCAATAAAATTGAGTTTTACCTTACCTGAAAATTAATTTAAATTAAAAGTTTCACGTTCTTTTAAAAACAGTCAAACCACTTTTCTTAGCTTGTTAGCTCTTTTCAAAATGTTAATACACTCTTCAAAATTGTAAAAAACCTTGGTTATTATAAAAAAATATTAACAAAACCGCGTTTACTCAAATGCAAATTAAACCTCTTTGTCCACGTCTTGAAGTACCTAGATGCTTTCATCTTTATTAAGCTTAGCGTAATTAGAGTACATTTATGTCTGCATCAACCTGAGATTTCATTTGCCTTATAAAAGGTTCGGAGTCCATTTTATTTATAATTTAGAAGGGTCTTTTAGTTAATTAAGCTTAAATATTAAAGGAACGTTTAGATTAAAAATCAGTTTATTTGTATTTTATTTTTAGTGTCATTGGTTTAATTTTGAATTTAAAGTGTAAACTATGCATCTTCAGCGTACTTTATACGATTTTAAATCTTAGTTAAGCTGTACAACACGGACTGATGATGATGATGAAATTTTGCAATTTTCTTCCTAATGCAAAAAGGCACTATGCTTACCCATGTCAACCAAATGAATACTCAACCGAAAGTAAAATCGTCAACATAGTTGATCATTAAAGCTTGCTAGTAAACTGCCCACCTAATATGAAAAATTCCCATGGACCTCTTCATTGTCCGAGCATAGCAAAGTTACATATCACCTTCAAAGGACACGTACGTTATTTGAAGACGGACAAGGAAACACCTATATATCACATAAATAAATCAAGAATGCTATCTCTCAGTTTACTTGAAAGTTATTTCTCTCGACCCAGTTAAACAGTAACCATTCCTAGAGCCGGTCCCTAGAGATGCTGCGACATAGAAATAGAGATTTGAAACAAGAATTTTATTATTTACACTCGTAGTTTTGCACGATTACAATTTATTTCCCTTGGCTCGGAATGTTATCCGGAGAATGGGGTCGAATAATTTAACATACATAATATTTTTACCATTGAAACGAAATAGTTGTTTTGACGAATTAAACGTTTTTTCGGTAAGATTTCCGTAGGTCCATGTTTGTTACTTTAATTGAATTTTAATGTTTTTTTTTTCGTGATATTTAGTTTAATTAATGCTATTTTATTTATGAAATACTTAATTTTTGCTATTTTGGAGCACATTAATTAATTAATTATATTGAATGCTGTGAACATCTTTAATGGGTATACATATTAGAAATTAAGTTGTGAATTGTTAATGAATGATTGTTAAATATGTCATACTGTTGATGTTCCTAAAATAAATAAATAAATAGGTCTGAATGTAGAAAGTAGTCCTAAAAGAGTGTCACTGAAAACACTTTGCCTAAGTTATTCAGAATAACTAAATTCAAAGACCAAGTCTTTCACTTGACAACAAATAACTCCTCGATTTAATTATTACCACTAAATACGTCATTACTTCATATATCATCATACATGCCATTAAGGGCACTCTATCTACACAAAACGGGTCCAATTAAATTATTAAAATGTAATCTAAAACGCAATACATCACGAACCAGACACTCAATTTAATAATTCAAAATCCAATCCGTCCGAGTAATAAAACGGATTACGCATACACGTAATCAATTAGGCACAGCTACCCTATCCTTTCTGGACTTGGGAAAATTATTAAACTTGATAATGCGAAAAGTAAGGCTTAGTTGGAAATTTATTACGAGTATAAATGACCAGATTAGCGAAACCTCCTTTCCCGTTTAATTACAGCTCTCGAAACTCGTGGTTGAAAAAAAAATTAAATCATAACTCGCATTTTCTGGGTTGTTTTACTTTGGTCGTTCTGTCGTGCGCGGTAATAACCTTACCTGCTAGCTTCAATGCGTCGTTGAAATGAATTTACGTGTACGTTTCATTTGAAATTAAAATTTTTGGAAAGTTATTTGAAATTTTAAATGGGGAATGAAATATATTTTTCATAAAATTTGACCTGGATTTTTTGTGACATTTTGGGAAATATTTTTATGTTATTTGGTTACTAGAGTATATCATCAAAATCTTTGAATTTTCATAGGTAGATAATACTAATTAGTAGTACCTACTGTATCTTTAGCCTTACGTGTAAGTTTATACATAATATAGTACCTACACCGACACAACATTATAAAAGTATTTAGATTACAAAAATATTTATCGCAGCTAATTTATATACTCACTAGGTGACCCGCGCAACTTCGTCTGTGTTACAAAGGGGTTCAAAAATTATAGCCTATGTGTTATTCTGATGTATAAGCTATATTGTGGTAAAGTTTCAATCAAATCCATTCAGTAGTTTTTACGTGAAAGAGTAACAAACATACATCCATACATCCATACATACAAACTTTCGCCTTTATAATATATATTAGATTCCTTATCAGTCCTAAACAAAACCCATGATACCAAAACCATTATTTGCTTTCCATACGAACACGTTCAACTTATTAGCATGAAATATACGCAAATACCGCGAATATCGGACTATCACGTTTTATTCATAAATCACTTATCTACGATAGGTATTAAGAGCCCTGACATTCTGATCCCTACGCTGAGGGAGTGGAATTCCTGTAATAGCTGAAGTCGGGCTCGAGTACGACATGCCAATGCAAAAATGGACATTCTTCGCGAGTTTGAGCACACCTTTAGACCTCTAGACTAGTGAAGCCATTAGACCTGAACGTTTGAATATTAGATTCAAGCTAGTTTTTGATTAAAATATTTACATCATAGAACAATAAATAACATATTATTATCTGACCGTATGTGCGCAATTTAACACATCAACTAAAACAGTTTAGAGGGACTGTATGTTAAAGACATATAACTATCCTCCTAGCTTCTCGCCTAATAATGTGGTAGGGTAGTATAGCACACTCCACTTACCTTAATAGTAGGCATTGCTGTCTTCATCTGCAGTCTCGCCCGTTGATGTAGAAGGTCGCAAAATCAAACTTATTATTTTTATATTTAATTAAATTTACATTTCGAAACGTCCGATTAAGTTCACGGTTTTCTTCGATACTTCGTCTTCTTTTTCTGCATAAATCGAGTTGACCACTCGACGAGCGACGGCAACTGTTTCCGGCCAGTATTGTGATTCACGAAAGCGGTTGAGTATGAAAACGTCACTCATTTCTTGACTTTCTTTTATGTGCTAGCTAGTGGAGTATTATCGATTTCTCGAACTACCCACCGTAAATCAGACGAGGATCGAACACTATTTGAATGTTTTTTTTAATATAGGGTGCCCAACCCAATCAAGAGCAAAGTCCAATTAATGACAACTTCAAAATTATAGTCAAACGCTACTATTTTTTTATTTCCGGTGTTATTAAATCAATTGAACAATTCTTCAGCTTTACAATGATATCACTTTCAATAGTAATTACGTTAAATATAATAATGGAAAATTGATTCAAAAACCTTTATCTAAAATTGTTCGAAATTTGAATTTCTATATTAAATTTCTGATAATAAACTATTTTGTATTTGTATATACAAAATGTATGGAAGTTGTCAATAACTGGACTTTGTCACTTTTCAAACAAACATGAATTTCTCTTTAACAATGGTATGTTTTAAATAATATTTATGGAATCAGATACTGGATTGAACACCGATCCTACACATGTAATTATCATGAACTAATTGCTGTAATTAATAAAGAAAAACTAAGTTGAAAATGGAAATCGCAGTATAGGACGAGCATGTAGGTAGGGCACCCTATTCCTTTAAGTCATTCGTCAATCGGACGTTTCTGAATCAAACGACTAAAACTCCAATTCCAACGCAGACATTTTTTAAATTTTTTGATGGTTTAAAATAAATAAAATTCTAACCTAAAATGCATTATACATATTTTGTTTCTAAATCTCACATGTGTTATAGTTCTATAAAAATATAAAAGACTGGAAAAATTTAAAACCCTGAATTTTAGCATGAGACTGGATGCAGCTGTTTCATGTGCAGGTCTTAACTTCTACTCAGAATATGAAATAAAACCTGTATTTTATATGAAAATATAACAAAGCATACATTCTACTAAACAAGAAATGATGTTCCTATGCACATGCAGAAATATGGCTAGCCTTACTTGAAATAACAGGAACGTATTTGGACATGTAATAACATTTTATCCCCCGGTTTAATTTTTAAATAATGTGACAATTTAATACATTCATATTTTTATAGACATACTAGGTGAACCGCGCAACTTCGTCTGCGTTACAAAGGGGTTCAAAAATTGTAGCCTATGTATGTGTAATTCTGATGTATAAGCTATATTGTGGTAAAGTTTCATTCAAATCCATTCAGTAGTTTTTACGTGAAAGAGTAACAAACATACATCCATACATACAAACTTTCACCTTTATAATATATATTAGATTATACCATAAAATACAGACGAAATTTTATTGATTTTTTTTTTCATTTTAATATATCTAACGTGTTCTGTTATTATTTAGTAGAGAGTTACTACTAGTTTAGATTTTGATAGCATTATGAAATTTTTCAAGTTCGTCTAATTTGTTAACTTTATCCACAGTACCAAGATACCTAACTACTAAGACAACTTAGTAAGCTAATAAAATCTAAAACCAGTCATCATAACGCCATTTACCCAACGCTATTTTTAATTTGACCCCCTCTTCAATTAGTCTGACCCCCAAACAATAGTTCAAGTACGGCCCTGTCCCTCTGAAGACGCAAGCAAGAATGTTTGTTCAGTCCGGCCTCCGTATCCGGGACACGCCGGGACGACGGATTACTTAGCATCCAGTTGTTCACCGTCGGTGTGTACCAAACTAATCCCTCTTCAAAATGCTAATGCCAGTCCTGTCGAGATCTTGACAACTTCCTTGGAAACATGCTCTCGAACCGCTCACTGTTTTGTCGTAGTAAATTGTGAGAGAAATATTGTTTTGAAATACTATAGTACTGTACACTTTTACTGTCCACTTTGGGCTCAGGTGGTCTACCACGATTGCCCAGTGCGGATTGGGTACTCACATATATTGGAAGGATTTTTGAAATTCTTTTCCACTATGATATTTGTGATAAATAGCACAATAACCTATCTCAAATTAAAGTTTAGAGGTACCTACAAGCCGGCTAGTTTGAATCCGCAACCTCCCGTATGGAAGCCAAGCTCTTCAACCACTCGACTAGTTTTATTATTACTATTGACCTCTGACCTCATTATTAGATATATCAATAAAACTGTTATGATTGATGACGTAATAAGACCAAGACCTACTTCAGCAAAAAAACTTCGAACAACGAATATGTATCCGAAAAACTATCTCCATAAAAATCCAGCTCCATAACAAAACTCATCCATGTTTACAAACAAGGAAAAACAATAAACTTTGATTGATACACACGAAAAATGTTTTGGTTTCTTCGAGCTGGCAAATTGAATGACCGCCTCCGGATCTTAAGGGGTCGCTTTTGTGTGTACAAATAATATTAAGTGTCAAAATCACACGTTGCCGACCAAAACTGGAGAAATAAGACCAATGAGATGTTGAGAAGCGGAGCGAGTTTTAATTTTAGTTGGGAACATTATCAAATAACTGGCTTGTGGGAAAAGGTATTGATGGTTCTGGAACTCTACAGTGCATTACTTGCCTTCCTTTGATACGTTTTAAAAGGGAATATTACGTCTACTTTTATTTGGATTCTCCACAATTACAATTAGATTGTTATCTACAATCAAGGTTTGGAATGAGGTAGCTCATTGACTTGAGTATATCGAATGGGCAGATGGCATCGGGTTTTTTAGGTTTTAGCTGAAAATCAGTGCTTTTGGTCTTCTTTGAGACCATAAGCTTTTGCTGAGCTGAAACCTATTCGCACGCCACTGAGGACAAGCCTCTATCTTGTTCGGTTTTATTTATTTTTTTAACTTTTTTGTACCTTATTTAAATAGGTATTATACTGTTTAAATGTTATAATAATATGAATGTCCTCTATGTGCGTGTTGAATAAATGCTTTTTCTTTCTTTCTTTCAATAGCTGGAATAAAAATCGAGAAGATTAGTAAAATGATTTCATGTGTTTTTTCAGTTTTTATGCAAATGGTGAAAGCTAAAACTGTTATCTAGTATAGATGTTAATCTATTAAACTACTGCATAATGTTAGTACATTATCTTCAACTTTTATTCCACGATTCACCACATAATTTTCAATGAATGCAACCATAAAAATAAGGGTCTACGGGACTTACCCGCGGCGCTCATGATAGAGTGTTAGCCTTAAAAGACCTTTCGACTTTTTCTAAACATACTGCCAAAGGTCAGCGCTGTTTGGGTTTACCAACGTAGAAATTGCTTTCTGATAAATCGTGTTTCTCTAGTTCTACCGTAAACGTGCCGAAAATTCGATAAATCATAAACTTCTTGTAACTTTGCCGTTTCAGTAATAAACACGAAATACTGCAACTCAGTGTTTGAGAAAGGACTTGTAGTATTTTTATTAGACCGAAATAAATGTATTAACTAAGTAGTTTACAACAACATTTACTAAATCACTTACACTATTACTAAACAGGTTCTTACCACGATTATTTTTAATTGAGCGGTCTCGCTATTTCAGCACTGTTTCAAGCGCCATGATCACGGGAAGACTGAGGAATTGCGGGTAGGTCATTTAAGAGCAGACCAATCTGTCTTGTTCACCACTGGAACTCGAACTCACATTTCGTCATACCACACTGACAGTATCGGCTGCCGTCTCAAAACTAGATTTTTTGGCTTTATTTTCATCTAACACTGGATTCCACATACAGGATAGTTTGAAGCCGTCAGTCATACAGGATAGTTTACTAAAGCTAATAGTTAACACTATACTGGAATCTTGATAGATCAACTTTCTATCTACTTATCGAATTTGAAGTGACTTGACACAGGATTGATTTCTTCAATTTATATTTTTGTATATTATTATTTTTACAATGTATGCTATGATACGAAAAAAAAGAAATACGAAACGAATCTCTCTAATCATAATGCACATAGAAAACCAATGATTCTTCGCGGTACGAGTTTACGTAAAAAACAATCTCGGATCTCCAAAACTGCAGTAGAAATGCAGCAAAATTTAATAAAAGAAACGAAATTCAGTAAGAAAATTCCATTGTTTCCAACGAAATTGGTTCCGAACTTATGAATATCTATCAATATTCTCCATTGAAATTCTATTTTATTCAATCCGACTCCGGCCGCAGCGTCGTTTCAGAGCCGGCAGCGAAAACTTTACTCGTTTCCTTCCAAAATGAGACTGCTCATCTACTTCAATATATTTCCTACCTTTTTCATTCAATCTATTAACTTAAATTATTCATTTCAGGTTTCTAAATTGCACATTTTGCAAACGTAGTACTGAAGTTTGCCGACGTGGAAGTATTCAAATGAAACATAAATCTGGACATACCTACAAGTATACCCATAATATAAAATTCGTTCAATTATAAACTAAACAACACATAGGATGCTTAACCACAAACTAAATTAAAATAAACAAACTAAACTCCATGTTAAATTAATTGCTCACAATACTCAGCTACATAGAGCTACCATAGCCTACCATAGTAGCCAGGAGCTTTATATGCTCACCCATAATTCACTTTTATAACAAAAAAACTTGAGAAGTGTCAAGGGACACCCGGATGGAACGAAGTTCCTTTCGATTAATTAGTGAGGGAATTGTAGTATTTTTTTTTTAAGTTATAATAATTAGTTAGTTTAAAACGTCTGTCAATAAAATATTTTGATCACAGCGCCATCTAGCATTAATCATATAAAACAAAATAAGGAATTGTTTTAAAAGATTTTAATCACAGCGCCATCTAGCGATAATCATCTAAAACAAAAAAATTGTCGTGCCAACTTTTTCATAAGAATTTCCGTCTAGCACCTTTTCGATAACGCGCGATAAGGAATTTCGTTCCAAAATACATAAACTTAAATTACAACACACACCTGCTATAATATTCAAAGAATGAGACACGTACAGTTATCTTAAAAACCATCTCGATTTCGCTAAGAAAAGTCCTAAATATGTCGCTTAGCATACTCGCTGTTTATTATGTAAAACATTGCTTAAATTATCGTACTATTGCGCACGTGATCCAATCATGAACACAGCATCCGATTAAGAAAAGAGATACCTCGACACATACTCGTACATGTAAATAACATGCTTGTTTATGTATGGTGTTGGAGAGAAGCCAATTTGCAGAGTACATGACAACCTCAAAAAATGTTTTCTTCAAATGTCAAGATGTGACCCTTTTCCTTTGTTAAACCTAGTAATTTAAAAGAAAATGAATGTGTGTGCTATGTAGCGTAGGTACTGTAAAAAAGTAATGTTTAATTTCATGCCATGACAATTATTTATCAATAAGTATGTTTAATAAAGTGAGATAAATTTTATAACAAACAACTGGAAAACTAGTTATCCTTTTGAATTGCGTAATACATATTTGTAATTAGTCCTATGAAACGTTGGTCTAGCATACTAACTCTAGCTATTGATTGTGATGTGACTCAAATTGATCTACAATTGATTTAAACAAAATCAAAAGTAGGTACATCTCGTGAATAATCTTAGCTTCATATAAATTTACAAGCAAAACAGATTGAGCCTACTCAAGAAGTCCAATTCAAGTTTGTAAAGAACGAAAGTGAAAATCTTTTTCGTCTATCGCATCGTAATTCTGAAGGGCGCCAGCAAGCGAGTTTGTTTTTAGTTTAATCTCTCAGCCCTTTCCATTATAACTCTTGTAACTAAGTTGCAGAACGAGCGACGAGGGATGAGCCAGAGGGATTGTAGGGCGACCTTAGGGTTCAGAGCCGGCGTAACAAGCCCTGCTTTTACCGAACTTTTAATGAATAGTTTTCGATTACATTTATTATCTTACTTTTGGAATCCTTGACTGTGTTCCAAAGCTTTTTCTATATAGGATAGGTACATTGTTTTATAATCATGAAGTGGTTATCATCGCTCATGGGCCTCTGCAATCTCAGGGGACACTGTTGAGATGCTACCAACGATTTACCTTTAAGAACTTTTTTCAAGCCCTTTATCTTTTAAGTTTTTGCTTCCTTCTATGTATCCTACCGTCGTCTTAAAACACTCTTGAGTAGTTTAAAGATTCAAGCATACGAGTACATAAGTACAGTCAGGCAGCGTGAAGCGACTTTGTTTTGTTGTATGTAGGCCTTAAGACCCTGACCTAGACCTAATCATCACTAATTACTTTTTGTACATACTAACTTATATTTCTAACCCATTTAATTTGTGCAACAGTAAATCGAATTGCTTATAAGTATTATAATCGAATACAAAAGTTGAGATTTCGTAGACATCGCAGTCTCATACCCTTTATTAAGCATGTTAGTTGTAGGTACACTAGGGCATCATTGTAAAATAATGTATCTACTACTTAACACCTTTCCAAGCTCAAAATCGGTTATTATTCAAAGAATACGGTACAACAAAACTTTCGCCCGATTTGAATTATTCCTTCACTACATAGTATAAAACAAAGTCGCCTTTTCTGTCCCTATATCCCTATGTGCGCTTAAATCTTTTAAAACTACGCAACGAATTTTGATGTGGTTTTTTCCAATAGATAGAGTGATTCAAGAGGAAGGTTTATATGTATCATACATGCATCATGTACTAAGGCAACAACAATATGTTATCAAGAGTATTAATGTAGAAGTAAATTACTTTTTGTTTTATTCCAATCGGTCTTTTCGTTTAGAAGTTGTCACGAGTATAAAACGCAATTTTATTAATACATCCACAGCGTGCGGCGAAAATAATATCGCGACGACATAGCGAGTACTGTTTGAACCCGTTTGTAACGCAGACGAAGTTGCGCGGGTCAGCTAGTTTTAATATAAAGCCCAATGTAACGTGTCACATTTATCCTGTTTTAAAATCAAAATCAATGAACTTCATACTAAACTAAAATAAAACGTGGGATGTTAGTTTTATACGTTCACATGCAGTTGTTTTATAATTCCTAAGGATTTTATACGAATATTAAGGTATGTAGAAATAAGTTAAAAAGTCACATAAAGGCACGGCATAAAGGCACCACTAAAAGTTATGGCTGTTGTCTTAAATCATAATAAAAGGGTTATCCCGGGGCGATCCCCGATTTGTCATTTTCCTAGAAAATAGCATAATATCGTGAGATAAGTAAAGTACACTAGATAAGAATTCTTTTGTATATTTTAGTAGCTTTTGTCCAAAACTCGTTAATTATTTTAGTTTTATTTCAACGTAGAAGACAAGAAGTTTTTGTTGTATCTATTGTTATTTTGAAAGAGCAAACTTATAAATAAAGTTATTCTATTTAAAAGGTGTTCCGTACTGGAACAGATATCGTGTTCACAGGTTTTTAAATTTTCTTGCATTATTTCTTGTGTCGTGATACTGAGCTGCAATACTGCACACACACACAAGATATACTTTTATTGGAGTATGATTTCCGTGAGTTGTTGACAAACCTTTCGTTCCGGTAACCCGTGGCCGAATACGTCGCACGCCCATTGGCTGCCGCGAACACCAACAGAACAGACTTCATGTTTGAACGCGCGAGCAACAGCTGATTTTGCTACCGTTGTAATAAGATCCGACGCGAAAGTTCACACGACTCCTGTTAGTGCATAAACTACACATCCAAGACTTCACCAGCGACCTGTGGATTGTGTGATATATTCCAAGGAATCTGTGAGGGCTTCACCAACGACGGCGACCACAGCTTCGCATCGCGGACGGGCCGGCCGACAAAAGGTAAGTCTCAGCTCCAAGGAATATCATACATAAATTTTTGGTCCGTTCGAGACGGATTATATCTTGTATTGTGTAGTAATTGCAAAATCTTAGCTCAGTATTACGTACTAGTTAATTTTTGTCGAATCATTCGCGTCATTTCGACCGACATCTTTGTTTCGCAAAATGTCGGAAGAAAACTTAACATCGTTTCAATATTGTGAATACGATATATTCCAACGAGATCTCATCATCGATGAACTCAAACGAATTCTACAGTTCGCAACTACTGACGAACCACAGTTTTGTTCGCGAACTAAAGACCTAACGTGTCATCAACGTAAATTTTACAAACTGCAATCGAAAATAGAAAAAACATTAATCAAATACAGATGCTTTAACAAGGACGAACAAATCATAATTAGAAACAACTTTAACGAATTGTTTTATTCAATACAGTCCCACATAATTAGTATCAAGGATAGGAATGACAAACATCGAAATATCTTTTACAAAAATCAAAATAATGATATGTCAAACATTTTACCAGCATTATCAACATTTAATTTGAACGTTAATACTACGAATTTGTCATCCTTCTCAAATAATCATAATGTAAATTCCGTTAGCCAACATTCAATAAATGCGGGTACATCAAGATACACGACTTCGCTCGAACAAAATCGTACGCCCGTTCCGAAGTACTTGCGAAACACGTTCTCGGCCAGTGTCGTCAATACAAAGCAAACGCGACCTTATGTCAATAACGGTAAAAACAATGATTGCTTGTGTTGTGATGAACAACACACATTATCTAAGTGTGTAACATTTTTAAATCTTTCACCTCATGAAAGACATTCATTCATTAAACATAAAGGAATTTGTTATAATTGCTTGCAATCGGGACGTAACGTAAATAAATGTAAGTCGAATTGTGTTTGCCGGACTTGTCAAAAACAACATTATAGTTTAATGCATTTAAATACACAAGCTTGTGTTGTTACTAGTAAACTAGCCAATATTGCGGTTTCTCCTACGGAGGTTGAGACAAACTCAATGAAATTAATTTTAGATGAATCAAATGACGTCATTATTGCAGTTCACAAAATAAGTACACATTATTTAAATCCAATCCAACTTTCGTTTCGCTCGTTTGACAACGACATATTGTTTTTAAATGTTAAGAACTCGGAGTCGTCCCCTGCTAAGCGGAATTACGTTCCCGACGACGTATTATGTGATTCCTTTCTCCGAAAGACGCATAATGCAATTGATGCAGGGCGACACGACGTTGTGTCTTATTCATTTAATAATCATCAATGTATTTCACAAACCGGTTTGGTAGCATCAGTTTCTAATGGTGAGCGGCCGGTGGTTCCTTTCGTCACTCATATGACTAATACTGGTGTACCGAGCCTCGGTTTACACCGTGATCCAAGTTGGACCTGGTACAAGCTGCTACTATTTTTACCACACATTTTATTCTCACACACCATTTTTTACAAACGTCTTTCAACTTCATTACTTAATAAAAATAATTTTCGAAAAAAGTTTGTTTATAAAATAATGTTTAATTTTTGTAGATCATATTTTCATCTTTTGTCATGTAGATGTGAACTAACAGTTAGCTTACAAGATATCATTATGGGATCTCGTAATCGCGATTCCCGCATTCGTGACCAACACTGTTACGTTGTGTCGAGTGCCTTCTCCACTCCAGTGGAACATCCACCACTCACATTATAGCCCTAATCTGTGATTTACGGTGTGGTGTTCTTTAATTTCAGTTTTTTCATGTTTGTTTTTTATTGGAACGAAGTTCCTCATTTTTTTTGTTCTTGATAAAAACGTTTTTTCTATAATTTTGTCTTATTTTATGCTTAGATGTATGCGAAAGGCTGCATACGTCTTTACATTTTTAGTATTTTTCTTTTTTTTTATGTTTTTTAATTTTGGTTCGTAGATATTGGAATTCATTTGAGTTTATTGTTAAAGACACCTACAGGTCTTTAAGGTGAGCGGTATGTTCCGTACTGGAACAGATATCGTGTTCACAGGTTTTTAAATTTTCTTGCATTATTTCTTGTGTCGTGATACTGAGCTGCAATACTGCACACACACACAAGATATACTTTTATTGGAGTATGATTTCCGTGAGTTGTTGACAAACCTTTCGTTCCGGTAACCCGTGGCCGAATACGTCGCACGCCCATTGGCTGCCGCGAACACCAACAGAACAGACTTCATGTTTGAACGCGCGAGCAACAGCTGATTTTGCTACCGTTGTAATAAGATCCGACGCGAAAGTTCACACGACTCCTGTTAGTGCATAAACTACACATCCAAGACTTCACCAGCGACCTGTGGATTGTGTGATATATTCCAAGGAATCTGTGAGGGCTTCACCAACGACGGCGACCACAGCTTCGCATCGCGGACGGGCCGGCCGACAAAAGGTAAGTCTCAGCTCCAAGGAATATCATACAAAAGGCTTTTTTTAATTATTATTATAATAGATATTATTGAGAAAAATAAGTCCATAAATCTCGCCAATAGAAAAGCTTATTTAATTATTAAGCTATTACACAGCTTTTATCGTGAGTCTCGAGCGTGGAGACCGAAACCAGAAATTTCGAAACAAAAGTAACCTAACACCCCCACTCCGGGGACGGAGCGACGGGAAAGAATGCCAATGGCGTAACGCGTCGCGCCGTCCCTCCAAACCCCGTGCTGGGTTCTGGCCTCAGCCGGGGTTCGGACGCTGAGTGTGAGCGGTTGGAGGTTTTAGTGCGGTTCAACTCCCACATACCCCGCCCGCGGGGCGGGCGGGGATCCGGTGATTTCCTCCAACTAAAAAAAAAAAAAAAAAACACCCCCACTCCGACCGACACAGTGGTGATACTTTTTAGTTTTGCCACCTATCGATAATTAGCAAAACTTATAATGACTTTTTAAAATATCACGCTTGTTTCTTTAGTTCAGCAACTTGCCTCTAGGTGGCATTGGTTGTGTGCTCTTTAAATATTAATGATAATTGCATAAGTTGATAAAAGTCAAAGCCAGAATTCCAGCATTGGTTAATTTTAATCTCCAGAATTGTTATTTTTTCTTTTCTGTTTGTTGTTTAATGATATTTTTCTCTTTTTGATGATTATTTTTATTCTTTGTTTTTTTTTTATACTGTAACTAATTATTATATTTATTTTTACTGTGATGTGTATGATAACTGATGCCGTGATGACGTTCGTGAACATATGGCTTCAACTGCAAATCAGCGCTGTGGTGCACCACCACAGCATGTGCTGAGTTGAAGCCTTATGGCATTACTGTTTTCTTTTTTCTTTTTGTACTTGTTTTTTTTCCTTTTTATGCTGTGTAACCATTAAAGGTTTTTTCTTTCTTTATTATAAATACAGCTATGCAATAGCTATACCGCGGCATTCCCCGAGTGCCACATGTCTTTTATATAGACAAACTGTGGTTCAAACCTCCCCCCCCCCACTCCCGAACCAAACACTTAAAAAACTTTCGTTAAAAATGGGAATTGTCGATATACTTATCACCACGGAGTAGAATGAGAAGGTCCGATACTTAGATACCGATTACAGTATGATTCACAGACATCTGCAGACTCTTGATGAGAAAAAGAAAACAAAAAAGAACATAAATAGGTATAACTGTTTAACATGTCAAATCATAAATAAATTTATGTTAATCATAAATTTTATCTACCTAAAAATTGGCTTATTCGACATACCTCCCATATTATATTACTGTTTTCATATTAAATAAATCAAACCCAATGTATATCAACAGAATATTTTAAAATTAATTAACCTAATTTGATAACGAAAAAATAACAATATCTGCTTACTAATAAGCCAATAATTACATAAACAATATTATAAAAGCAGTAGTTTTGTGATAGAACTTTCATTAGTGTAAACGAGTCATAATAGTGATGTCTGATCTTGATGAAGAAGATATTCTTTTTATAGTTGGTTCTACTGTGTCATCAATATGTTGTGTGATGATTATAACGACCTGGTGCTTATTCCCCAAGTGGAGAAACCTCCACAACTACGTCAGCATGAACCAAATCATGACGGGTACCTTACATCTCGTCTCTTGCAGCTATGCATTAAAAATATTCCGATTGTTCATTGATTTAGACTTGGCAATCTCGTTAACAGTGAATTTAAACGGATTTTTTTTCCTTTCTACAATAAGCTGGTCTTTGTGCTGCTCATTATTAGCATATTTAAGATTGGTCTTACTAAATTCGAGTAAAATTAGCTACGAAAAAAGGACAGTTACAGCAGTCGCATTCGCCATATTTTCTATTTTTAAAATTGTGTGCTCGTACATAATGCCAAAAGTCTGTAATTTAACGTCATTGCAACACTTTCTATTAACACTTCACGCGTATGGTCTCATGATGATGCTGAATTTGTTAATTTTCATACGCATAGCCGTTTCTGTATTGTCATGCTGCCAGCAAAGTGTTACTAGAAGAAGCGTCAATCACTTCACTGGAGTGATCGGGGTGGCCTTGGTCTGTGATTCGATAATGATTGCATATTTTGCTATTATGAAACTTGAAGATGCAAATCCTCGGCTGCCTAATATCGGAATGATTTTGTTCACAATGAGGCTTGTACCTCAATCTCTTGTTCTTCTTCTCAAAGCATCGACGAGGAATCAATGGAAACATTATTTCAACAAGAGAAACAGTGTTTTAAGTCACGAACTGTCTATTTTACATAATAGCACGTAAGTAATTTTTTTATTTTAATTCTATTTAACAGTGGTCATACTCCTGCAGACAGGTAGTATTTATCCAGTAATCTATTTCTGGTGTCTGGTCTAAATATGTAGGCTTCGTCTGCAAAAGCGATTAATAATGTAATAGCTTCCGATATATCACAACAGAGAAGAATGAGAAGGTTCTTACGTAGATACGATATCAGTCACAGACGTCGACGGACTCTTGATGAGAAAAGGAAAACAGAAAAAGAACGTACACGAAAATTACTTTGCTAGTTGTTTCCTATCTTAGCTTCCAATTAAATAGCTTAATTTTTATTAACTGTTTAACATGTCACTTTTTAGTCATAAATTGTAAAAATTGACTAAATCGACATACCTACCTCCTATTTTATATTACTGTTTTCATGTCAAATATTCAAAGCAAATGTATAGGTGTCTACCGAATGTTTTAAAATTAATTAACCTAATTTGATAACGCACAACATAAAATTTAATAATATCTGCTTACTAATAAGTATCTACTAGGGATGTTGGGAATGTCGATTTTTGAACATCAATGCGAATGTGCAGTTTTAAAATTCGCGAATACGAATGAGAATGTTGACCTTTGCAACAAAAATTTCAAGGGTTTTTACTGGCAAGTCAACTAGATCTTCCCAAAAGTTATTATAATTTACAGGTACCGCAAAATAGGGTCCTATCCTATATTTTACCTATACTGGATCGACTTAGGAAGTAGAAGGTACTTGCCTCCCCCCCACCAAATAACGGTAACATCCCTGCAAATTATTTTGACAACGGAAAGGTCGTAGACCCATCGAGTTTGGACACATTTGAAAGGACAGGTAGAGAGAGAGACCTTTAATTTGGCTTTGTCAGATCTCTCCTAAATCAATCAATCCTTGTAACTTTAGTCAAAACATTCGCATGATTTTTCGCGAATGCGAATATTCAAAAACATGCGAATACATTACATCTCTAATACCTACACAATATTACAAAAGCAGTAGTTATGTGATAAGACTTTCATTAGTGTAAACGCGTCATACCGTACAGTGATGTCTGATTTTGATGAAGAGCATATTCTTTTTATAGTTGGTTCTACTGTGTCATCAATATGTTGTGTGATGATTATAACGACCTGGTGCTTATTCCCCAAGTGGAGAAACCTCCATAACTACGTCAGCATGAACCAAATCATGATGGGTACAATGCATCTCGTCAGTTGCAGCTATGCATCAAAAATATTTCCATTGTTCATCGATTCACAGTTGGCAGACAAGTTAGCGGAGAATTTAAACGGATATTTTTTCCTTTCTACAATAAGCTGGTCTTTGTGCTGCTCATTATTAGCATATTTAAGATTGGTCTTACTAAATACAAATAAAATTAGCTATGAAAAAAGGACAGCTACAGTACTAGCAATCACCATATTTTCTATTTTTAAAATTGTATGTTCGTACATAGTGCCAATAGTCTGTAATTTGTCGGTAATCGAAGAAACGCTGGTGACAGTTCACGCGTATGGCCTCATGATGATGCTGAATTTGTTAATTTTCATACGCATAGCCGTTTCTGTTTTGTCATGCTGCCAGCAAAGTGTTATTATAAGGAGCGTCAATCACTTCACTGGAGTGATCGGGGTGGCCTTGGTCTGTGATTCGATAATGATTGCATATTTTCCCATTATAATGCTTGGATATGCTATTGATAATCCTCAGTTGCCCAATATCGGAATGATTTTGTTCACAATGAGGCTTGTACCTCAGTCTCTTGTTCTTCTTCTTAAAGCATCGACGAGGAATCAATGGAAACATTATTTCAACAAGAGAAACAGTGTCTTAAGCCAGGAATTGTCTATTTTACACAATAGCACGTAAGTTATTTTTAATTTTAATTCTATTTATTAACTTGCAGACAGTGGAAGCATTTACCCAGTAATCCCAGTACGTAATCTATTTAAACGAACCACTCTAACAAGTAACAGTTAAATTCTATAGCTTTATGCTACCATTAATGTCAACTGCTGTGAGCAGCAGTTGGCCTAATTCACTAAATAGGATACCTGGCTAAATTTCGACTTCCACAGAAAAGATTATCAAGTTGTATTTTTAGTTTCATATTTCTGCCCGCATACATATGCGACGGGATAATAATTATAGGTATACTACATGACCCCCGCAGCTTCTTCGTCTACGGTACAAAGGGGTTCAAACAGTACTCGCAATGTTGTCGCGACATTATTTGCGCGGCCCGCGTTGGGTCTTTCATTGCGTTACTCGTGATAACTTCTCAACGAAAAGTCCGATTGGATTAAAACAAAAAATAATTTACTTCTATATTAATAACCTTGATAATATAGTGACCTTGATAACTTAATTTGGATAAGGATTAAAATAACGATTCTCAATTCACGTTATTTCTTACTTCGGATTTCTTACTTAGAACATAAAAGAGGTTATTGTGACCAAACTATGATAGTTAGATATATGCTCTCGCGGACTTTTTTTCAAATCTTACTAAGATCTACAAACCCGTAGTACATTATTTTGTTCTATTATCAATATTTTTTGCAGCGTACGCAAATATGTTTTAGATTTTACACCTTGTGTTACAAATTCAATATTTTCATACGGATCCCTAATTCTTTTCAAAATAAAATATACCTAAAAAACATCCTGAAGAATCACTTTATCTATTAAAAAAACCGCATCAAAATCCGTTGCGTAGTTTTGAAATCTAAGCATACATAGGGACAAACAGACAAAAACGACTTTGTTTTATAATATGTATTGATGATGATATTGATATTGATTAGTAGGTACCTAATAATTATAAGGAAGTTTAAAAATAGCGCCTGTCTGTGACAAGTTGAGAAGCAAACGGTTGGGCTGGTACGGGCATGTGACGAGAAGGCATGAGAGCCATGTAACAAGTCAGATGATGAATTTAAAAGTAGACGGATGTAAGATTAATTTAAAACTAGACGGATGTAAGAGTTGTGTGAAGGATGGTATGTTGGTTTTAATGTGACAGACGATGAATGTAAAGATAGAAAGGAGTGGTAGAAGACATATTCCGCCGACCCCAACTAAATTGGTTATGGTGTATTTTTTAAAATTTTATTATATTGCAACAACAAACAGTTGCACATTAAATCTTATGTGTAGAGAAAGGAAGAAGAAAGTAGGTACCCATTATGCAAGGTTATATTCTCGAATTAAATCTGCTGTTTATGTCTTTTTAGCTCAGGGATTCCCTCCCTGTTAATTTTGAATTTGAATTTGAATTTGTCACTGGCCGGTAAAAAATAGTGTCTAACCATGATCTAAACACAGACTATTTTAAGCCACATTTAGGCATAATTATAATATTATTTATTCGTCTTTAGGAAGATAAATTCCGGTAGTTTGGTGTTTTGAAGATTTTTCTTCAGATTCTGTATGAAATTTTACTTAAAAGCGTTTCGTTCAAATTTGTAAGCTTTCATTACGCTTAAAGATATAGAAACCAGCGGCCATTATATTTTTTCGGAAAAAAAAAAATAATTGAAACGAATTTAGTCTATGTTTAGGAATACCATGAATTTAAAATTTCCTAACATATGGGGTGCTCTTCACAGGATTTGAAAATAATGTTTGAGAATGCATTTTTGTTCTAAATAATTATAATATTTCAAGATACTTGTATTAGAATACTTACTGAGGTATTTGAATCATAATGCGATTTTACATTTTAGTTATTAAATAATCAATACAATTTATTAGCAAACAAAAACTTTCTAAAATGAATTTGCCAAAAACAATGTTTGTGCGTTATTCGAGTAAATTAATAGTTTAATTCAACCTAGGACTTGAGTTTTTATATATCTATTTCTATTATTTTTCAATTATTGAATTCGTCATGACATTGAAATAATTATTTCTTTGGTTGAATTTCATGCTATTCTATTTAATGAAAATTAATAATTAAAACAATTAATATCTAAAATTGACATCTAAAAAAGGTAGGTTCTAGTTTTCTACCAATATTTTAAAAATTATTTTGGGAGAAAATACAAGAAAAATAATGTACTAAAACTGGCAACCCCGTCTTTCGCTCGACATTCCCACAAGAAGAAGCAGTTGTCGGACTTCAAGTTTTATTTAGATTGTGATTTAGATTTTATTGCTTTGAATTTTACTTAATATTCAAAATGAAGATCATAGCGTTCGTCTGTTTATTAACAATCACCCTGTCCGTGGCAGCGCCGCCAGGTAAGTCACACCCAAACAATTACGCGCTCTATTGGTAATTATTCTCATAAAAATCTATTGATACGTAATACGCAGTTTTATATGTCTAAAAAAACAAGGAAAACTAGTTTCAGACGCTTTTTTAATTGATGCTGGTAATGAAACTAATTTTTCCCACGTAAATGAAAACTGTAGATAGAATGCTTTGTCCGTAAACAGGTTGCCATTAAAATATTTGTGACGCGACATCGAGAACAAGTAATTGTGCATAAAATTAAATAGTTTAGATACTTTACCGGATCTGATCATGGAATTTCACCATCAACGTGATGCAATAAATAATTTATGTTGGTAGCCATGGTGTTTGATGCCATTGAAAATTTCATAACTGTAACGATTACCTACTTTTATTGTCTAATCCTATGGAATGTAGATTTTTTAAAGTATTAAATAAATAAATTGTAAAAGTATCACCTCTTCAGTTTGTAAAACATTTTTGATGAGATTTTCATTTTGTTTGTATTATTATTTTAAGGATATTATTGCTTGTAATAATGGATCTTATAACAAAAACTAAATTTTTGTCACATTAACTCTAAAAAATAACTATATTGTTAACTTAGGACTTGTTAGTACAAAAAACATATCTATAAAAAAAGAAAAAGCATCTCCAACAAAACAATGAAAACTGAACCTAAATTACTATACAAAGAATGCAAACTTGAATCTTTTTACATTTTACGAGTTGATAATGCGGCTAATTGGATTATTATCATGGAAGGTCATCCCGCCCACACGGAATAGTCTGGAATATGGACGATACTTTGAGATCTGCTATCATCCAACTATACTGTAAATAACTAAATTATTACACTCAATTTATTGCTATGTAGGTAGACCAACTAACAGGCCACCTGATTGTAAGTGATTACTATTATCCATAGACCTCTGCAGTGTATTTATTATTGTAATTTAGGTACCCTACACCTTGTTGGAAGAAAAACAATAGAGTAGTTTTTTTTTTTTTCAAATTTAAATGACTACAGTTGGCATATTTCTGCTTAGTGTTATTCTTTCAATTTGTACCAGCCAGATCTAACAAAAATCCCTAATAAAATAAATGAAAATAGCCTGTATTCCATTTGCTTTCTTTGTAGGTATTAGAATATCTTCAATTTTGTTTTTTTTTTCACTGTCAAGTTGTCCATTGATATAGGCTTCCTGTTTCCACCATTTCTCTCTTGGACTTAAACCAAAATATACCCAGGTCATTCCTAAAATATGTTGTCCAATAGTATAATAACAAATAGTTATTTTACCACTTATGTTATATTGTAGAAATACCATGTGTATTTTTTTTTTATTGCCATGTAGGCAGACGAGCCAACGGCCCACCTGATAGGAAGTGGTTACCGTCGCTCATGAACCTCTGCATTGTCAGGGGACACTGACGGGTCTCTACCTACGACCTAACTTTAAGGACCCTCCTCAAGCCTCGTTTGAAGAAGGACAAGTCATAGCGCTCAGGGAATCATATGCAATTTAAAAACAGCACAATAAAATAAATAAATATCTGTCTTGTTTGTGGTGCAACATTTCACAATATTAATTATTATACATATTTTGATAACAACTCTGAAACTAATTATAAATTTTAGTCATCCATTGTTGATACTGGTGATACTAAAATTTATTTTTTTTGTGATTTCACAACTTGTTATCTCAAACATTAAATGGGTTTATTTTATGGTTTTTGCATTAAAACTCCAGTAAATAACCATTCCATCTTATGTTATTTTTCAAACATTGAAAAACCAAAATTAGTATCTTTTACAAGCCCTCCAATTGAAACAAAAAATTCCATTGCTCTTAAATCCATTTCAAGAAGGTTGCTATTTACTGCGTACTTTTTCCCCTATTGTCTCAATATCATCTTAGTTTGTACACATGGCTGCGTTTGCAAATGAATGGCTGGCCATTCTACTGAGAAGACCAGTAGTGGGCAGTAACCGATAGATATAGTAAAATAAGAAATTACTATCCATGTAAACGTTCTGGAGCCACTTGATCCTAAAGACTTTTAAAAATACATAGAACTATTTCCAACTTTTTTTTTTTTAATTATGGCCTCATTTGCACGTGGATTGTACCGCGCACTGATTCCACCAATGTCGGCGGAACAGCGGCGTTTTCCAACTTTTGTTGAATATTTATTTAAACATTGCAGAAACCAAACCGGTACCTTCAAGTACCGTAACTGAAGCTTCCGCCACCCCGACTACAACTAAACCCGAACAATCTAAATCGCCTGAACAAGCGAAATCGCCCGAAGCAGCAGCCCCGCCCGCCACTCAAAACCAAACTCCTGCGCAGACAACGAAAAAAACTGAAGAGAAAAAACCCGAAGTTACAACCACTGCAGCACCCACTACTGCTCATACAGACGAAAAGGCAAACAAAGTTGTTGACAAAGATGCCAAAGAGAAAACCGAACAGAAACCAGCTACAACCGAGGCAGCTAAACCGGAACATTCCACTGAAGCAACCAAGAACAATGAGGTGAAACCCGTGACTGAGGCTAAAACGGAGGTGACGACGCCTAAAGCTGAAGCAACAAAGCCTACTGAAGTCCCAACTCACAGTGAACCAGTTGTACAAGCAAGATCGTAAGTATTTTTTCAAATATTTTATAAGGAGCTTACAGTCCACCAAATCGTTAGTGGTTACTGTCTCTCTTGTACTATTAAAATGTCTGGAGAGATTGTAGGACCGTCGTATACAATCTACTCTAGCTCTTTAAAAACATTTTATTGGCTCTGTAATTTATTGAAATGGACCTAAAGGATAAAAAATACACCACTGCTATCAACTAATGCATTAATGTCATTATTTTATTACAAAGGCTGGTCACTTATCATGATCACAAGGCCATAGCTACATTAGCTTCATTAAAACATACACCTATTGTCTGTAATACATTGTAAATGAATTACATTGTGTAGCCTAGTACATTCGGATGTAATTTATTTAATTGAAATTTCTACAATGTAGATATATTATGTACTTAGTTCAAAAGTAACTGAATAACAAGTCTTTCAAATCTCAGACACTTTCACTTGTCTAGGTTTCAGAAAATTACAAAAATGTACATGTAGAATGGCATTTTTAAATTTTGTGTTTTCTTTTTCCAGTTTCGATGGCCCCAGTTTCGTGGGTGGAATCATCCTTGCGCTCGGTCTCTTGGCCATTGGATTCATGGGATTCAAATACTACAAAAACCACACCGAGAGGAACTATCACACTCTATAAAATATTCCCTTTTAAGTGCACCAATTTATTATAAGAATTTAATATTTTAGTTTTCCCCTGAGTGCACTATCACCTTATAAATAGTAAAACAGGGTTTTTACATTGTGTATCTAAAGAGTTTTGCTTCACGTTAGAAGCTTGTAGAATTTCGTCCTATTATTATTTTAAATTCGAATTTATGTTTTGATTTATAGTTTCTATGTAAGGAATCTCGATTTGCGTTTGCAAATTTTTTATGTATGTTGTACACATTTCTTTAAAGTTCTCTAAATGTTGTTAAATGGTTTTTAATGTGATTAATGGCTAGGCTTTTGTGCAACTTCGAGTGCAATTTTTGTTATAATCTAAACCGTGCCATGGTTTTGGGGAATTTCGCATTTAAATGTGTATCACAGCTTCATCCACGTAGAAATATATTTTAAGAGAATTATCTATTAATGTTAAGTGTTATTTTAAGGAAACGCAATGTGATGTTGAAAAGGGTCTAAAGTAGTACCAATTTCCATTTTAGTGAACCATATAAATATGAATCTCCCAATTCTTTTTCTATTCTCTTTGTTTTCTGTTTTCATTTTAATATTCTTTCCAATTGAATCTCCCTTGACAATCTCATTAGAATTTATGTTTTTTTTTACTTAACATTTTGTGAACTGTATAAATATTGATTCCATCCTGAAGTGCTCTTAACTAACTGGTCTATTATTCGAATAATCGTTCAAAGATTTAAAATTCACTGTAGTTTCCTGTTTATATAAGTAAATAGTGCTATTTGTGTCACAGTCATGTTAAATTTAAATAAAGGTATATGATAAAAAATTGGAAATTTATTTTATTCATCAAATATATTTACACATGATTATCAAATACATTAAATTAATAATACTACTATCACAACATCAATGGATAAAAACGACGAATTAAAAATACTTTCAAACCTGCATATTGGAGAGCTCTTAAAAACAGATAAATCTCCTAAGTACTTTATAACAGAGGTGTCCAAACTACTGCCCGCGACATATTATTGTAATCACATTTTACTTCATTTACTTGTAAAACAGGAATGAAGATGTAAAATTTTACACAATTAGAATTTAATGTACCTATGCAAATCTTAGGATAAAATTGCAAAACGAACCGTTGCTGCTGCCGCCTCTAGTGTTAAAATAAAAAGATCCCTTTTTATTTTATAAATTGCACATGCAAAGCTTAATTCGAACATCGCAGCCAGCTACGTTAACAAAAAAAATTATCAAATCTGTCAACTTGAACAAATTAGGCAAAAAATTGATTAATTAAGTAGACTTAGCCCTTGAAACTTATAGACGAAGTCATTGTGGTTCTAAAACTAAAGTTTGGAGACCCCTGCTTTACACATTAATTTCTCCAAAAACAGAACTCTTCCTCTATGAAGAAGGCCCGACCCAAATAGTGGGCAATAATTTTTAGACACAATACTACGTTAAGTCTATTCTAAAGGTAGATCAGAAAATAAATCGTAAACACATTTACTGATGGTCGGTCCAATATTACGGTTTAATTCACCGTATTTCAAATTGGCTAGTAAATTTCGTCCATCAACTTTACTATATTTATACGCTTCGATAAGAGATCTAGGAGTGTTGTATTTAGTGGTAATCGACAAAGCCTTTTCTAAAGACATCCCTTTCAACTGTACAAGCATCTTTATAAATGTTTCCCTGACCGTCAACTTTTTAGATTTCACTGATGATTTACTGAAGTATTCAAAAGTAGTAAATTTTCCATCAGACGGTTCGTTGTTCCAGCCCGTTAAAATTTGATCCTGAAATAAACAAAGGGTTTAGGGCATTAGAAATCAATAGCTAAGTTTCTAATTTTTATCTTTACAAAAAGTAAATTTTCCATACCTCAAATTCCAAAGTGAGTCTCTTTGTCATCATCGCTAAAAATCTAACTGAATGAGTCAATGATGCAGTCATGTAAATTTTAAACCCATCTTGAACTTTCGTGTTGGTTATAGCTTGCTTTAACGACTGCAGCGGTAGACCGACATTCTTGTTTTTGCCGAAACTTTCGATTAAGTAGGTGACGTGAGGCAATCCGCATTTTCTCAAACGGAATTTCTGTTCATGGAACCTGCCGTCTTTTATGCTAGCTCCAAGGTCGTCCATCCTCTTCCTTTCAACTATGTAAGGCAGTACAAGTTCTTCTTTGCTAATTCGATGTTTGGCTATCCAAAGGAAATCTCCAACTTTTAAGCTTCTATATTCGTGTTTAAGGTCTGGAAACTTCTGGAACTGGGTCACAGTAGGATCATTCTTCTTTGAAGATCTAAAAAGAAACATTTTACTTTAATCTAGGTTGTTGGGTCTTGTTGTAGGTGGACTTTTTCTTAAATTTAAATGTATTCTTGCTATTCGTTCTTTAGGACCATGATACATTGTGATCTATAGGTGATTCGTAAAAGACATATAATTTTAATCACCAGTTCGTTATGGATGTGTGTGATCGTTAAACAATAGGTGTTGCGTGAGAGTCGACCCCACAAACTATTTAATTTAAAAGTAGTTAAGAGAAAAAAACGATATAATAAAAAAAAAACATTAAAGTTGAGAAAATAAAAATGTTAAATCCGTGTTTGGGCCAAGTTAACATGGTTAATCTATTTTAATTACAAAAACCTGTTCTTGATCCAGTTCTATACGGAATAACAAGTTAATAAATAAGTTAGTTACTGTTGAACTCTAAAGTAAGATACACGGGTCAGGTTACAGTATAGTTAACCCACATACCAATGTGGATGCCGATATGGAACGATAAAGATCGCGAGTTTCGTCTGGCGGAATATTCTGAATGCATTAGTCCTGCTTGTTGGGTAATTTATACGAACTCTATGCGCTCTATGAGCTGAAGGTGCAGTAATTTGAACTACACGATCAAAAAAAGTCACACCACACCACTAAAGTTTGAGGGCTTTGGGTTCTAAGTGGGTCATGTAAAGTATTGGGTGGGTCGTGGCGTTCCCATTTTGGCGGGCTTCGACCGAGAGCCGGGGGCCGTATCGACGGCGGTTGCCGGTTCGGCGTCCGGGGGCGGCGCGACGTGAAAGAGTGCCGTAGTGCGTAACGTGTCGCGCCGTCCTGCATAACACCGTGCGGAGTTCTGGCCTCAGCCAGGGTTCCGACACTGAGTATGAGTGGTTAGAGGTTTAAGTGCGGTTCAACTCCCACATATCCAACCCGCCCCGCGGTTCGCCAATCCTATCCGGCGATGTGGGTCATGTGTGTTAATATTTTATGGTTCACAAGGTATGAAGCATGTGACTAGAACATCTTTAGGAATAAAAAACACATTCGCTTTGCATCTTATATGATTATTAGTACATTAGATAATACATACCCACTTGTTTCATTTTTATCTATCAGTAGCATGATGTCAAAAGATCCTTTTGAGAATTCAATTGTTTTAATTTCATTTGCCTCATCTGGGCTATTAAGTGTAATGGGGTTGAATGGTGGTGAATTACTCTGTGTAGCATTCGATGGCAATGATGGTACATTAAATAAATTATCATAAAGATTCCTACTAAATGAATCTGGTTTATTGTTATTTAGTAAATCATCTGACTTATTCTCAACATTAGTCACTGTTGAGATGTTATTCATAGTATCTGATGATGTTGAAGGTACAGATGGCGTGTTGCTCTTGAATTCTTCTCTAATAAGAGAATCAATTGGTTTCACAGTGATAGTTGAACCGGGATAATTATTTTCTATGGCTGGTTGCTTATTTAAGTTTTCAGACAAATCAATGGTTTCTGTAATCATTCTTTTACTGAATGTTGTAATTGATGTTGTCTCAGTTGATGTTGTGTTAGTTTTTGAATTATCTGATTCTTTCACTGGTATTTCAGAACTAAGAATAGTTTGAGAGTTAGATGACACATTATTGAATATTATATCATTCATGGATGGTATTGATGCATATTCTTTCTGTAACTCATTAGCCAGTGTCATTCCTTCTTTACTTAGAGAATAGTAAGTCTTTTTCTTATTTATTTTATTAATCAGTCCTTTAGCTAGTAATCTGGTCATGTTTGACCAGGCTGTGTAGTATGAATTAGGTGTTGGTTTTGTGAATGATTCCTCGCTGTAAGGTTGAGCTTTCTCAATTAACTTTTCTTTCGTTAGCAAGGGAAGACCGTTGTTTTGGGTCTCATGTTCTAGTAAAGCAATTAAAATTGCATAACCACCTGATCTGTGAAGAGGTTTGTATTTTTTTTCACTGTTATTGTTAGATTCCAAATTCAAGTTATTGTTAGATGAAACTTTTTCAGGATATAGCTGTGGTGCTTGAAACTCATCATACTTCCTCTTAGACAAGTTTTGTTTATATTCATTTATGAAACTCTCAATAGCAAATGAACAAGGACTCAAAGCACTGCTTGTGTTAGTATTAGAGCTAGCAGGATCTGTGTCAATCTTGAGAGGTTCAAATTCAATTTTCTTAAAATCATCAGTGGCCTTCGAATTCAGATCTTCTTGACTAGATTCATCACTCGTTTGACTTTGAAAACAATCATCTTCTTTCTCCTGGTGCAAATTATTTTTGTAAACATGTAGACGCCGATCCAAAAAAATACATAGTTTTTTATGAAAACCTCGAAGGATCGCGCATTCTGCTCCAGAATTTAAGGGCAAAGGATACTTGGAAAGGGATTCTAAAGCTTCTTGCAACATCGGTTCGAGTTTACTGCCCTTTTCTTTGGCTTCTACATGCAATTCTTCAAGCCATTCCTGAAACAGCGGGTTCGGCCTTTTCCTTTTGTACGTTATTCTTTTGCCCAGGTCATCCATGATTGAAAAGTACAGAAAATATTGTTATTCTAAAACACTTCTTTGTCTTCTTGCATTCCATTAATTAGATAAAACATTTTACACTTACAAACTAACAAACACATTCATAAACAAATCAAAATAAACCGTAAAAATTAGACAAGATTCAATAAATATTTGAAAATTGAAATTAACAATAGGGTTTAGTTTTCTGAAAATATCGATTTTTAAACGTTGGAATCAGTGTAGTTTTAATCGACTCAGAAAGTGACCATGGATTACAGTTCGTAGACCCTGTCCAAAAACTAGGAATATAAAATGATACTGTCGTTTTGCAATATCCAAGAAAGATAAAGCTTAAATGTTTTAGAGCACTTATAAACGATGATAATTTCATAATCTAGTTTCATTTTGCGAGTGAAAATAAACATCTCAATATTTCATTCCTTAGTACATAGTAGCAAGCAGCTTTTTTATACCAAAATTGGATTCACAAAATATTTTTGTTTTCACTAATTTGTTTCAGAATTAAAATATGAACTCATCAAAAATATCGATTTTTTATTTTTTCATATGGATAGAATGATTTCCTAAGACTTTTTTTTATATTCAATTAACTTTCAAGTAAACGACAGGTGAGAAATGTTTCATAAATTTATCTTTAGTAATTATTTAGTTGTATGATATGTTCACTAAAGTTTAATATGATTGAATTGATTACTATAAAATCAAGTTTTAAAAATTATCGAAAATAAAGAAATCGATTAATTTTATGTTATGCTATCTCTAGTAAAGGCAGGCAATGTCAACGTCAAATCACATTACATGCCATCAGTGAGGCTTAGGCGAAAATACTATACAGCTAAATTTTAGGATGTAAATAAGTACCGTTCAAGCATTAACAGGAAAATTATTTGAGAAAGTTAACCAAGATGATCAAATATATAATTAAAATGTTAAAGCACTTAAGTCAACAAATTGTTGCATAATTTCACTTTAACAATTTTTTGCTATTCTTGAAAATTATTGATTCTTGGCTGTATAGACATAAGTTCGTGGTCTGACACTACTTAAAATTAAAAAAAAACATGAAAAAATGGTGATGTTTTCAGTTGTTTTCAGTTTCTAAATAGATTCGGAAGTTTTTTCGTATTTCATGTTCAAATGTGAATTTAAATTATTTTTATTTCTAGATTTTATTCTTATATAATATTTAGTGCAATGAAGTGATAACAAAACACCATCAAGATGTCGCTTGAAATACCTTTGATGAGCACCGATGAGGTGAGACGAATTGTTACTACAACTTAAACAATAATAATTAACTTTAAACAGAATTTAAATTCACTAACTCTGTTTTAATTTTGTAGGTGATTGATCTGGATCCAGAGCAATTGCCTTCCGGTGATGAGGTGCTCAGTATTTTACAACAGGAACGCTCACAACTCAGTGTTTGGATCAATGTCGCGGTAAGTTAAGTTAACCTCAACTTTACTTAAACTGGCCGAATTTATTGAATTAAAAAGAAATAGTTAATAACTTGTGAGAATTAAGACATCTTTTGCAATACTTTTTTTAATTAATCAAACAAACTTTTAAAAAATTCATTCTACCAACAATCTTGTATTCCTACTTTAGCCTCTTAACTTGTTGTTACAGCTTGCGTACTACAAACAAAAGAAGATCGATGACTTCCTCAAGATCTTGGAATCATCACGCACAGATGCCAATATTGACTATCGGGACTTTGAGAGAGATCAGATGCGAGCTCTCGATATGTTGGCTGCCTACTATGTACAAGAAGCTAATAAAGAAAAGTCGAAAGACAAAAAGAAGGAACTCTTTACGAAGGCAACATTATTGTACACCATGGCTGATAAAATTATCATGTATGATCAGGCAAGTAAAATTAGAAAAATAAGTAAGTTTTGCAAGTTTATGGCTTTGCTATTAATAGCAAAGAATGCTCTGGAGTTTTTAATGAACAATGATAATCATAACAGTAGAATGCAAACTGGTATGCTTAAAATAAGTTCACAATGAAAAAGTCAATTGTGCTTATATTTACTAGAAACACCTCCACCTTAACATAATTATTTTTGTATCTGTCACATGACCTTTCACTGAACATTTCCCAAATATTCCAGAACCATCTTCTCGGAAGAGCATATTTCTGTTTGCTCGAAGGTGATAAAATGGAACAAGCTGATGCTCAATTCAACTTCGTACTGAATCAGTCACCAAACAATGTCCCATCGTTGCTCGGTAAAGCCTGCATTGCTTTCAACCGTAAAGACTACAGAGGTGCTCTGGCATTTTACAAGAAAGCTTTAAGGACTAATCCGGACAGCCCAGCTGCCCTACGTCTGGGAATGGGACACTGTTTCATGAAACTGAACAATCAAGAGAAAGCCAGGTATATATACAGGGTGATTTGTTAGAGAGGGTACATATTGCAGGAGGGTGATGAGTACTCTGTTCTAATACGAAATATTACAAAAAATAAGTAAAATTACAAAATATTTTTTTTTTTTTTTTAATCTAAATTTGACAAAACTACCTCAAACATAAACAATTTCGGCTTAAAGAGTGTTGACTAACGACCTCTAGGGATCTCGCGCACCCCACACCTCTGTCACACCCATCAGCTGTCGAAAAATCATCATTTTGCAAGAATTTTAGATATTTTTAAGTTGCGATTACTAAGGCATTAAGCCACATTCTTTGGAAATAATATTTTTACTGGTCGTATATAACCATCAGCTACCATGACCTTCAATATGTACCCTCACTAGGAAATCACCCTGTAGACTATTATTTTAATTTTATGAACTTATTGTGTGTATCATCAGCAGTAATTAGAGATGGGACCTTTGAAACAAAGATTATACGCAATTTTTTTCTATTTCCATGTTCCACAAGCTAACTGGCCACCTTAGTCACCTGGTAAGGTGTTATGGTAAGTAGTTACCATTGCTTATAGACCTCTATAATGTCAGGGTAAACTGCAGGCTGCTATCTACAATCTATCTTTAAAGCCTGTTAGCTCTGTTTACAACAAGAAATATTAACAATGTATCCCGCTTGTATTTATTTCAGAATGGCTTTTGAAAGGGCATTACAGTTAGACCCGCAATGCGTAGGTGCTTTAGTCGGACTTTCTATCTTGAAACTAAATCTACAAGAAAGCGAATCAAACAAAAACGCTGTCATTATGTTGTCTAAAGCCTACGCTATTGACCCAAAAAATCCTATGGTTCTAAATCATTTGGCCAATCATTTCTTTTTCAAAAAGGTAAGGTTTTCATACATAAACTTAAAGTTTAGAATTTTAAATAACTTCAATGAATAATAAGTCCTTGGACTTATATTAATGCCATTTCTTCAGGAGTAATATTTAATAAAAATTTATATTTTTAGTAACTACAAGGCTAATTTTTAGCATAATATGTATAACAAGTAATTGATCCTGGCAATTATTGTTCTGTCTGACTAACATACCACTTACCTATTGCAAATGTAGCTTAAGGTAATCTGATGTGCAAACTCAACAACTGTAAAGTTTCACTGAAATCTAATCTGTAGGTTTTGCGTGAAAAATAAACAAATATCAATCCATACTTCTAAACTAGTGCATTATAATATTAATAGGATAAGATATATCTTCTGTTATAAACCAAATAAATTGCAAATTTAAAAAATTTTGGAACGAAGTTCCTTATCGCGCGTTGTCGAAAGGGGGCTAGACGGAAACTCTTATGAAAAAGTTATCACGACACTTTTTTTGTATTAGATGATTATCGCTAGATGGCGCTGTGATTAAAATCTTTTAAAACAATTCCTTATTTTGTTTTATATGATTTATGCCAGATGGCGCTGTGATGAAAATATTTTATTTAAACTAATGATTATTAAAAAAATAAAAATTTATTACAATTCCCTCACTAATCAATCGAAAGGAACTTCGTTCCATCCGGGTGTCCCTTGACACCTCTCAAGTTTCTTTTTTTTTTTATCTAAAATATCATTAAAGTTTAACTATCCATTCCATAGGACTACAACAAAGTACAACACCTAGCCCTACACGCTTTCCATAACACTGAGAACGAAGCAATGAGAGCTGAAAGTTGTCATCACTTGGCGCGCGCCTTCCACGCTCAGGGTGACTGCGACAAAGCCTTCCAGTATTATTATCAAGCCACTCAGTTTGCTCCCGCTAACTTTGTCCTACCACATTACGGGCTGGGACAAATGTATATTTATAGAGGAGATACTGAGAATGTAAGTGATATTTCGATACCTCCCACGGACGTTGTTGTGAACCAAAATCTGCATTTATTGTTACATCTTTTTGAAATTCTTTTTGGTTCACTTTGAATCTTTGAAACGCTGTACTGTAAATTTGCAGTTTTGTAGATACAACAACTTACGTGGGAGGTATCGATTTAGTGAGCTATGATTATATTCATGAATGTAAAAACATTTATTCCTGAGCATACATTGTGCAAATTTTACCTTTGCGATTTCTTTTTTGGCTTACCTTTGTAGAAAATGACAAATTACTGGTGTTACATAATGTCGCCTCAGTGCTTGTCTGGCCAATCTGACATTTTTTACGAAAATTACTTTTTAATGCAGTATTATAAAGAATTAAATTGCGATCCGACTGGTAAAATATTTTTTAAAATATTAAATTCTAAAACAAATAAAAATCTCATTTCAATTTTTTTCTCAACACGGCACTTAACGAAAATTCCGTGCTTGTTTGCTGTCTCCTGTAAAATTTGCTCAAGTGCAGATTGGCCAAACAAGCACTGAGGCGACGATAAGTATTTATTTTGTTTTTCGTGTTATGATATGCCACAATAATTATTGAAAACTTTTGACTGACATCATATTTCAAGATTTACATTGTATTTATCACACCCTTTTCTCGATTTAGGCAGCACAATGTTTTGAAAAAATTCTCAAGGCTCAACCAGGCAACTATGAAACAATGAAGATATTAGGTTCGTTGTACGCCAACTCCCCCTCGCAGTCCAAGAGAGATATAGCTCGCCAACATTTGAAGAAGGTCACAGAACAGTTCCCTGATGATGTGGAGGCTTGGATTGAGTTGGCTCAAATATTGGAACAAAATGATTTACAGGTATTTAGAGAAATTATTTAGAGAAATTTTCAAATACTCACAGTTTTCTACACTACTTTCATGCCTTTAATTATGCATGACTTACCACTCTTACCACGATTTTTGATTAATTGTGGTAGTGTGGTAGATTGTGGAGTGGTCACGATATTCATGTCATTGCCATGATTACAAGAAGTCTAGATAATGCGGGTAGATTTAAGAGCAAACAAATCTGGCTACCCTCTTTTTAAATTAAAAATTGTGGTAAGAACCTGTTATTATGCATGAAAAAAGATATTTTTTTTAAGTGTAATATGACTTATTTAACCATAAAACCTCTGAGAAAATATTTACTTTAATCAAAAATAATTGGAAAAAACTTGAGAGGTGTCATGGGACACCCGGATAGAGCGAAGTTCCTTTCGATTAAAAGATATCTTTTTTTTTTTCCTAACGTAACGCGCGGTAAGGAACGTGTTTTAAAAGATTTTGATCACAGCGCCATCTAGCGTTAATCATCTTAAACAAAAAAGTGTAGTGACAACTTTTTGTAAGAATTTTTTCCGTCAGCCCTCTTTCACAACGTGCGATAAGGAACTTCGTTCCAACAATCTCATTGTTTTTAAAGGCTTTTATGATTTTTTTTTTTTTTTTAAGAAACAAACTATATTTCTTTATAATAATAATAGGGTTTTCTACAGATTTCAAAATTTGTACTAATATTCTTCACAGGGTTCTCTAAATGCCTACAGTACAGCTATGAAGATTTTAAAAGAGAAAGTGAATGCTGACATACCGGCTGAGATATTGAACAATGTTGCCGCTTTACATTACAGATTGGGTAATTTAAATGAAGCGAAAAAATATCTCGAAGATGCTCTTGAAAGGTGACTATAATATTACGAAATTATACTTTTAGTTATTTTGTAAAATAGGTTATATTTTGGTAAATAATAGCTAAATTTTGTCACGTTCATCTTGGCGTAATGTCATGTTACTATTTACAAAATCCATGAATTTTCCTGTCCTGTGATGGGAGTGACATAATATGGGCTAATAAGTAGTAAGTTTGTGTAAGTGGACTTCACATTCTGAGCCCAAATATTGTGTAGGTTCTCGTCCATTTATCACCTACCGTATAATAATGCACAACTGTCATTTTTTGTTTCAAAACATTATTCTTTTTATTTACTTTCAAAATCATATTAAGCTCCCACAAGATGGACCGACAACATAGTTAGTACATTTGTAGAGTATTGCCAAAATTCATTGTGATTTCAGGGAAAAATCAGATGCAGAGTCATTAGATGCACAATATTATAACTCAATTGCTGTAACTACAATGTACAATTTAGCTAGATTGAACGAAGCTATGTGCATGTACAATAAAGCTGAGAAATTATACAAAGATATATTGAAGGAACACCCTAATTATATTGACTGTTATTTGAGGTAAGAAAATATTGGTTTTATACTCAAAAAATTTTGCTACAATGATAGACAGTCTAAATAGTTTGTTGAAATGAATTATGTTCTAAAAACCTTAAAAGTTAAAAGGCAAATAATTTAAAATAAAATTAATATAAAATGATGAAAACACTTCTACTTCTATGATCTCAAAATATGTAAATAAAACTTGAGAGGTGTCAAGGGACACCCGGATGGAACGAAGTTCCTTTCGATTAATTAGTGAGGGAATTGTAATATAATTTTATTTTTTTAAGTTATAGTAATTAGTTACTTTAAAACGTCTGTTTCTCTCTCTTGAGAGAACTAATTATTATAACTTAAATAAAATATTTTGATCACAGCGCCATCTAGCATTAATCATATAAAACAAAATAAGGAATTGTTTTAAAAGATTTTAATCACAGCGCCATCTAGCGATAATCATCTAAAACAAAAAAAGTGTCGTGACAACTTTTTCAGAAGAATTTCCGTCTAGCCCCCTTTCGATAACGCGCGATAAGGAACTTCGTTCCAAAAATTCTCAAATAACATCATCATCCATAAAGCCACTTTTTGTTACCTAAAATAGATTAGGTTGCATGGCCCGTGACAAGGGACAAATATACGAAGCATCTGATTGGTTCAAAGAGGCTTTGAAAGTGAACACAGAACATCCCGATACTTGGTCGTTGTTGGGTAATCTGCATTTAGCACAACAAGAGTGGGGACCTGGACAGAAGAAATTTGAAAGAATATTACAGAATTCTTCCACTTCAAACGATGCTTATTCACTTATAGCTCTTGGTAAGTATTAGTATTAGTAAAAGTATTAGATATGTAAGTGTATGTAAAGTATGTAAGAAAAGTCCTAAATACAGGGTGATTTGTTAATTATGGTACATATTCTATTTATCTTTATTGTTGGAGTGGTGCTTGCAATCACCTGACACTTCCACCCAATCGGATCTTTTGTATCACGACCCCGCCTTCATTCCTCGGTTTCAAAAAGTGATTACATTAATTCATCAATTATTTTTGGAGCCAAGGACCTATACACGCCTTGGTCCGGGTACCCGTCACCCAATGCGTTCATTCTTACCCTAGCTAGGCCATTGCATGCACATAGAATGTGATGCATTGATTCTGTGTCCTCCATGGTACATATTGCATGCAGGTCATGATAGTTGTGTCATATATAACCAATTACAATATTATAACTAAAGAATATGGTATAAAGCCTTAGTAAACACAACTTAAAAATATAGAAAATGTTTTTCGGCTGTCGCAGACGTGTAGAGTATATTAGAATAGGGAATTTATCACACACCTTCAGTATGTACAAATCACTCTGTAGCATGGGTAATGTGTGTAAGTGGTGGGCAACAACGCCCCAATGCATTGCAATGATAAGCTACGGTAACCTCTTACAAGACCGTACACTCATTTACCGAACCTGTAATAAAATAAAGAAACCTATAGTTTCCTTCTAGAATCTTTCGCTTCTAAAAATGTTAATTGTATTTGTAAATTTACTAAAAACAAAGATTTTAAATTTGTGTTAAAGTAAATTTTCAAAGAATATAATGGGCATGACATGGTTTATTACTCATATTTTTTATTCTAAGTTTTGTACCCAGAGTATCAGCTGTTGGTTTTCCTTAAAATTAAATAAATAAATATTAACAAACACTACCAAGACCTTTTCAAGTAATTCTAACAAAAATTTTAGGTAATGTATGGCTTCAAACACTTCATCAGCCGTGTCGAGAGAAGGATAGAGAAAAGAGACATCAAGAACGAGCTCTCACTATGTACAAACAAGTACTCAAAACTGATCCCAAGAATATATGGGCAGCTAATGGTATAGGATGCGTTTTGGCACACAAGGTAACTATTAAAAAAAAAAATAGATACTATGTTTGCCTTTTGATTTGTTTTTGAACGACTTCCAAAAAGAAGGAGGTCAATTCGTCTGCATTTTTTAACTTTAATTTGGGTGGACCGATTTGATTCTATAGGTGTTTAAAAATGTGAATTTTGAACAGACAAAATTTCACGATTTGCTATGTTTTTGCGTGTATTTCTTTTTGACATGACAACGTCTTATAAATTGGTGTTGGGGGGTGACACTTCACTTCACTGCGTTACGCTCCGCTCACGTTATGCGCTCACAATGAGAGCGAGTGAGAGGCACGCGTCCCTTCCACTTTTTATGTCTGTCTCTCTCGCTCTTAGGCGGGCTAACCATGCCCGAGTCGTTGTCACGTAAAACTTTCGCCCGTATACCGACTTTACAGCCAACTAATTTTTTATATGAAGTGATTTCGAAGATTCACTTTTTGTTAGAAATCAGACATTTTGAGCATTGTCTGATATCAATTTTGCTTGAGAAATGGAAAAAGGTCGTTTTCATTTTTGTAATAAAAAAATATTTCTAATTTCTACGATAATAGAATAGTTAGAGGCATATGCTTACATGTCAAAATTTAAAAAAAAACTTTGTAATCATAATTTTAATGCCTGAAACTAATCTCTGTATAATTTTTTGTTCAGGGTTGTGTGAACGAAGCCCGTGATATATTCGCTCAAGTGCGTGAAGCGACGGCCGACTTTCCCGACGTCTGGATGAACATAGCACACATTTACGTCGAACAAAAACAGTACATCAACGCTATACAGATGGTGAGTTTAGTTCAATTAAATCTCTCTCTGGATTTAATTACAATGTCTTTACTTTACATACAGTTGGCTAGTTAGTTGAAACAAGTTCAGATTGCAATGGTTCATTATTATACAACAGTTATTTTCTTGCTAGTTCGGACTTAATGTTAGCTTAGTCAAAATCAAACTCGATTTTTGCGAGTCCACCATCTCGCTAAAGCGGGTGGCGCGGCGTGTGAGAGAGCTCTTCTCTCCGCGTAGAAACTCGCCGACGTCGAGCAGGGGGCCAGAACCGGGATCTGGCCTACTAAGAGGGTAATGGAAGGCCGCGAGAGAGCTGGTTGGCCTATTGCCAGCGGTTGTTGATTCGGCGGCCGGAGGCGGCGCGACGGGAAAGAGTGCCACTTGTACGACTTGATAAGTCCTAATGATTGTTGTTGTGATGTCACATTGATGAAGCAGTGATGATAATAATGAGTATGTTGTTGTCTCCAGTACGAGAACTGCATTCGCAAGTTCCGCATGCAGCACGACGTGGAGTGGCTCACGTGGGTCGCGCGCGCACAAGGACTCGCCGGACGAGCACGAGCCGCCCGCGCCGCGCTACTGCGGGCACGACGCGTCGCACCGCACGACCCCGCCCTCCTCTACAACACCGCGCTCACCCTGCGACGACGCGCCGCGCTCGTGCTCAAGGACGACCGCGCCGACCTCGCGCTCGTGCTGCGCGCCGTGCACGAGCTGCAGGTCTCGCACCGGTACGTACCCGCACACACCACCCCGCCCTCCTCTACAACACCGCGCTCACCCTGCGACGACGCGCCGCGCTCGTGCTCAAGGACGACCGCGCCGACCTCGCGCTCGTGCTGCGCGCCGTGCACGAGCTGCAGGTCTCGCACCGGTACGTACCCGCACACACCACCCCGCCCTCCTCTACAACACCGCGCTCACCCTGCGACGACGCGCCGCGCTCGTGCTCAAGGACGACCGCGCCGACCTCGCGCTCGTGCTGCGCGCCGTGCACGAGCTGCAGGTCTCGCATCGGTACGTACACGCACACGCACTGCTGTAGAGAGAGCGCACTGACCCCTCCCCCTGTGCAGGTACTTCGAGCGGCTGACGGCGGAGGGCGCGGCGGGCGGGCCGGGCGGCACCACGTGGAGCGGCGCGGCGCCCGAGGCCCGCACGTGCGCCGACCTGCTGTCCCAGGCGCAGTGGCACGTGACGCGCGCGCGCCGCCAGCACCACGAGGAACTGTCGCTGAGGGACAAGCAGCGCGAACAGCGGGAGGCCTTCCGCAAGCAGCAGGCACGTGCACTCGCTCACTAATCTTTTACAATATCTGATTTCAAATCAAGCATAATTTACTATTAAAATTATCAGTCACTTCAAATATCCCATCAAACTATTCTAACACTAAAACCCAACACAGGAGGAAGAGAGAAAGCGTCGCGAAGAGGAACAACAGAAGAGTACAGTGGAGATGCTGCAGAAACGACAGGAGTACAAAGAGAAGACGAAGAACGCTCTCCTGTTCACGGAGATGCCGGAGTCCAAGCCCAAGGGCGGAGGGCGCGGCCGGAGGAGGGACGAGTACATATCGGACTCGCCCGGGAGCGGGAGCGATAGACCTACTGAAGAAAGGTTAGTAATCTAAAGTAATGAGTAACTTAAACTTAGTACTGTAAAGTTTTTGTAGAACGTTTTTGCGGCAAAAGTTTTGTAGAACTCCATTCCCATCGATGTCCCTTGACGATAGTATTGTAACAAAGTATTGCTACACGCATTTATATCCTCATCTTTGGTTTATAAGTATTTTTGTGTATGAAAGAACATTCTAGATGACTGTTATGACTACTACAACAATTTTTCTTTCTAACGTACAATATTTCATTAATTGCTGTGCTTTTGCGAATTTCTTTTCCAGGTGAACCAATTTCGATAATTCTTTTTTGTTAGTTATCAGATGCTTGGACAAATTCGTAGATTTTGTGTTAAAGTACAACAATGGAAGTTGCTCTTTCATTTTTGTAAAATAACTTACTTTTCGTTCGTTCATACGACATCATTTTCATGTGTTACTTAAGTGTATTTTCGTGACTAGGCGTGAAGCCAAACAGAAGAAAAAGAAACGTGAAGGTGGCGACAGTAAGAAGGGGAAATCTCGGAAACGCAGGGAACAACGCGGCTCCGGCAGCGACAGCGACCCGCCCCGGAAACGGGGGAGGAAACGGGTAAGATGATTTAATGAACATTCTTGACTAAATATTTCGTTAAATGGTTGAGTTTATTAAAATCGGAAAAACGTTTTTGGAACGATGTTCCTTATCGCGCGTTATCAGACGGAAATTCTTATGAAAAAGTTGTCACGACACTTCTTTGTTTTAGATGATTATCGCTAGATGGCGCTGTGATTAAAATCTTTTAAAACAATTCCTTATTTTGTTTTATATGATTAATGCTATATTTCGCTGTGATCAAAATATTTTATTTAAACTATCAAAATATTTTTTTTGTAACTTAAAAAATAAAATTTCATTACAATTCCCTCACTAATTAATTGAAAGGAACTTCGTTCCATCCGGGTGTCCCTTGACACCTCTCAAGTTTTTTTTCATGCACTTAGTTCCTTAACTAATTTAAGTTAGTCCGTAAACTGTACCTGCTGTTATAAGGTGGTAGTGGATAAAAATTTATTTTTTCGACTATTTACTTATTAATTGACTTTTTTTTCTACTTTGGAAATTTTTGGGTGTAAGCCTTCTTCCAAATAAAATAAAGGCTAGCTCTAATCAATAAACCGATTTTAATTTCTTTATCAGGGCGAAAAAGGCATCGGTCGTAGAGAACGCGCCAAAGCAAAGGCAGCAGAAGAAAAGCTCAGTTCCAAACAACGCGCCAAAATCGTTTCCAAAGAAACCATTTCTACCTCAGAATCTGACTCCGACAATAACGCACGCAAGTCGCGTAGTCGCAGTCGCAGCGGAAGTCGCAAGTCGCGCAGTCGCAGTCGCAGCGGAAGTCGCAGCCCGCCCGCCAATAAAGGAAGGAAACGCATCATGTCGGCTTCTGATAGTGATAGATCCAAGTCTAGGTAATTTAAAATAATTAATGATAGTTTAATTAGGAATTAGGTATATCAAAAGACTGACTTACGTCACACGTTAAGGGAGCGGTCAACCAAGTGTGACATTGTGTGACAAGGGGCTGAAAATATGTGACATCACACTAGAAAGTCGGGGATGTGACTTACAAGGAGGGGCAAAATCACGAAAATCGTATGACGTAATTTATGGAGTAACTCCAAATTAAGAAATTCTCTTTATTTTTTAATTTTTGAACTACACTCCGTTACAATTAAAGTATCAATCTATCGGATATTAATAACACATATAAATATTTTTTACAGATCAAGGTCCAAATCCAAGTCGCGTAGTCGTTCACGATCCGGTTCAGTCAAGAGTCGTTCTAGATCTAAAAGCAGATCCAAATCTAAAAGTCGATCGAGATCTAAGAGCCGATCCAAATCCAAAAGCAGATCCAAATCTCGTTCGAGGTAAGTTTACAATGAAAAAGATAAATAATCATTACAATTTTCCGTTTGCATAATTTTGTGCTTGGCAAAGATCTTTTTTAAAGCTCATCCATATATTTTAAACTGATACTTTGTTATTGAACTCGACAATCGCAATTTTATCGATTTAATTAATCAATTTTTAATGATGATTAATGTTCAACAGGTCAAAGAGCAGATCTCGTTCGAAAAGTCGCTCGAGATCTAAAAGCGCATCTCGTTCGAAGAGCCGATCTAAAAGTCGATCCAGATCCAAGAGTCGGTCTAGATCTAAGAGCCCGTCTAGATCACGTTCCAGGTGATAATATTTTAGTTAAAATTTAAATTATTTATTTAAATGGTTATTTTGGTCTACTTTATTTTTAGTTGAAAAAAATTATGATAATTTTTTTATGTTACATTTTTCGAATGTAAATTTTGGGACATTTACGCAGTTTCATTAGTTTTTTTTTGTGGGTTTTGACTCAAACGCAATCGATTTTACATCGACTGTCTAATTGATAAACTAAAGCTGGTATCTCCTTAAAATAAAATTTTTTTGACTCCATTGTTTGTCACTTCAAAACAATACAATAAACATTTCATTCCAGATCGAAAAGCAAATCTCGTTCTCGATCCCGTTCGAAGAGCGGTTCCCGAAGCGGATCCGGGTCGCGCGCATCCCGCTCGCGGTCCCGATCCGGATCCAGATCCAGGTCCGGATCCCGGAACTCGCGCCCCGACACGCCCGTCTCCAGGAAATCAGTGTCCGCGAGCGATGACGACAATTAGATTAATATGTAAATATCTTAGTTTTATGTAACGACATACTTTTTTATTTATAGTGTCAACTACCCTCAAACAAATGGATCATATATCCTCAGTTTTTGCGTGAAATAATTGACTGGATTTTTTTATGGTTTGATGACAAATTTGCAGTGTTTTGTCACAAGTAAAAAAATACAGGATAACTGTCAAAAATATTATTATGAAAAAGTATAACATGATCCAATATACTTTCTTTTGAAATTGTGACATTCTCAAAAAAGATGAAAACAATGATATTAAAATATCTATCATAATTTCTAAGCATATTGTCTATTTTATTATCATTCATTTTCCTTGAATTTGACTAAAGATTTAATCAATATAAATACTCTTAGACACGATATGAATAAATAACAAATACAAATTTGTAATATATGTGCCTTGAAAAACAATTTAAATTCCGTTATCGTTCCATTGACATATTAAATGCAGATTTATTTTCATGTAGTAAAAAGGTCATGATATGCCGAAATGCTATATCTGATTCCATTGTTGTATTAGAATTATGTGCAACTTTTGAAGAGCTTTTCAGAATGCCTTAGCAAAACCATGTTTGTTCCACTAGACCATGTTTTGAAATTAATTTAGATATTTACTAAAGAAACATAGCTTATAATAGTATTATAGGCTTGTTATGTATCCTACAGTATAGTGTTTAAAAATCAGACAAAACTTGTTAGTAGTTTGAGAGTTTAAATAAAGTATCGAGACCTAAATTGATTTTTTATTTTATCGTTTCACATTTAAATTTGATGTAAACTTATTAAAAAGTTATAGATGAAATGATTTGAATAGCGATTGAGCAATGAAAGGTTTTATGTACGGAATGTGGAAGTTGGAGCGCACTACAACTTCTTCCCACTACAAAATGGGATTTGCTAACATTGTGGAGAAATCAAAGTCAAATAAAACAACAAGTCATAAAAACATTGTATATTCGATTTAGATGTAAAGTAGGCATTAATTGCCTTTTTTGTATTAGTTCCCTTTAAAATACACGTTCGGATCGATGAAAAAGATTTCGTTATAAATTTTACACTATTCAGAGACTGATTTTTCAATTAGAATTGATAAATATGGAAAATTTTTCTTTAATTATTTTGGTCATATGCGATCTAAACATATTAATCCATATAGAAAAAAGTTACTTGTTTTCAACTAGATTGTAGATTGATTTGATAGATCTACTTATAGATTGTTTCACTTCTTTGGTTAGTCAACTTGAAACAGGTACTAATAAATAGGGGTGTGCGAATAATTCGAAACTCGAATCGAATTATTCGAAATTCGACGAACATTATGTAATATTAAGTATCAAATTTGACTACGACGATGCATCGGAAATAGGACAAGAATTTGTATTTTTTAGATAATATCTTGAATGGGCTAGATGTCAGATATTGTGTTTTTTGTTTGTGATTCGATTCCAACGATATTCGCACACCCCTACTAATAAATGAATGCTGTAAAATCTTAAGTAATTTTAATAATTATATTTTTTTATAATAATAACAAGATAACACATAAATAAAATAGTACAAACATAAAAACTGTAAAATGACAACAAATCAACAACATAACAACTTAGAACTTAGAAACATTTTCAGGATTAGAAGATTATAACAACAATAAGCTTTTCTGATACAATTTACATTGTTATATTGCTCACTACATAATTATAATTTTCCAATGCAACGTGAAAAAAACTGGTCATATTTTGTGGTTTAAAATGTCCAAAAAGTTTTTATACAATTTAACATTCTACGACTTATTTATCTATGACTAGATTTTAATAGTTAACTACCCGCTTTACAATCTTAACAATATTTGAGCGTGAAATCTTGATATATTGAATGAATTATAATAAAATCTTAAAAAATAACAATGGCAGGCTTATTATAAACTATTATACATATTAAAATGCTATGGTAAAATGCTGACAGTTTTTGAATTGAAATATATTAGAATTTCACTGTCAGTACAGTAACTAAGTTACGAAAGGCAAATAAACCACTATTTCTATTGCTTTTTTATTAAATAACTAACGACTAAATCGGAATAAATTAGAATGAATGTTTAAAACTATGAATTATGAATCTAATTTTTAAAACTTTAATTCGAAAGATATTAAATATTACTTATTTATTGGGACATCAGTATTATAGGGTGATTAAATAAGTAATATATTTTTATATTGGAACGAAGTTCCTTATCGCGCGTTATCGAAAGGCGACTAGACGGAAATTCTTATGAAAAGTTGCAACGACACTTTTTTTGTTTTAGATGATTATCGCTAGATTGCGCTGTAATTAAAATATTTTAAAACAATTCCTTATTATGTTTTATGATTAATGCTAGATGGTACTGTGATCAAAACATTTTATTTAAGTTTAAGTTTTATTATTATAACTTAAAAAAATAACAATTTCCTCACTAATTAATCGAAAGGAACTTCGTTCCATCCGGGTGTCCCTTGACACCTCTCAAGTTTTTTTTATTTAAATTCTACTTTTTACCTCAACCAACTTTTAAAACATAGTAAATTTATTAGAAGTTATCAAGCTATCATCTAATAATATTTTATACTTTTAAATATATGGCAGTATTTAGTGCATTCTCAAATCCATTAACCCTAATCTATATTATTCAAAATGACTTCAGTAAAATTGCAAACTAAAACGTAAAATAGATCTAAAGATATAAAGATTTTTGTGAAAGCCCCACACAATTAATTGAAAAATGTTAATTGGACTTTTTGAACTAATTTGTCTACAGTTCTATAATATTTCTGAAATGCAGTCACAGGGTATAGAGTACCGACCTATATAATAGACATAAAGATAATATTAAGAAGTTATTCTATTTTATAATTATGTAAAATTGCACTAGTATACAGGGTGTTATTGCCCGGTGAAACAATACTTTAAGGGCTTAATCTATATCACATTTCAAATCATATACACATACTTTTGAAACGGAGATAATGACTTTATTTTCCCATACAAAGTTGACAAATTATTATTTTGTATTACTTTTGACAACCCTACCCTGACCTACATGTAGCGTGCTATATCTATATGCTATTTTAGCGCACACAGGCGCATCCGATCGCAATTTTAGAGCTCCGTACTATAATAAACTCCTACTAATAGAAAATTAACACGTAGTTTTGATTAGTTATAACTTATGATATATTATGCCTAGAAAACCCAGACTTGGTGGATGGCTTCTACATCAAGTATACTATTTGCTGTGAAAGTATTGTTTCATCGGATTTTAACACCCTGTATAATTACTAAAAACAGATCAATCAAAAATTCGATTATCGGCAGTTCTCGTTTTGCTAAATACAAGTTTAAAATTGTCCTAAGTTATGCTATTTTAAGTGATTATTAAAGTTAGAAGTTCCTTTGAATATATTCAATTATAATATTAATGTGCGCTAATATTAATCTTAAGAATATTTATAGTCTAGTATAGTATTTTATGAGATTAAAAAGACTTAATATCAATATTTCAGTACAGATTTCGAATATCGATTTTGGAATTCTCTATTTTTAGGTCGATAATAAAATTATTAAGTATTTTGATACAGAACGCTAACATTCACTAAAGAAATTAATTGATTTAGCATCTGATCTTTGTCGTCAATTCCAAACTGTGCAATAAACACAATCTCTCAAACAAGTAACATTGAAACATAGACTTTTAAAGTTGGCAATAACAAATAAATTTAATTATGGCAACACTAAAATATAAACACGAAGCTTCGCTTAATAGACGGATCAAGTAACAAGTTATAAATAAAATTTGTATTAATTATCTTTTTCTAATAGTGGATTATTGCCATTTGGTGGTGAAAATGTAATGTTACCGTTTGGCAAAGAATGTTGCGGTCCACCGAGGAATGATGTGAATGTTGTGTCTCGACTCATGGGAGGTTCCAATCCTTCTATTGGTATACAGTCTAATGTAGGAACCGTGTATTCCCTGGAAAAAACAATAATTTGTGATTATGAAACAACGAAACTTACCAACTTCGATTAAATTGATATACATGTATTAGAGCATAAAACTGGCACCAATTAAACGTAGCCAAAACAAAAAAATGCGGTTGCTCTAATCTCAACTGACGTTTAATATTTAGTGTCAAATTATTTTTTCTGTTGACGAATGCGTTCCTTATTATAATGCGATAGATGTTATTTTTCAATACACTTCTAAAAAAAAATATTCTTAATATTTAAGTGTTAAGATTAATAAAACTACTTTTTTCAGTTTTCTATCATACTTGTTGTGAATGGTAAGGCTTCGGTACATATGCATATCGGATTTAAAAATTAAACTCACATAGACACGTTATCCTGCGATTGTACAGAATCATTCACTAGTTGTGGCAGTCTTTCTGGTGGTGGGGGCTCGGGTCCTGATGTTGATCGACTGCTGAACAGAAACACGCCCACCATGGCCAGCAAATACGATAGGAAGTAGAGAGCGTGGAACTGAAATAAGCATTCAATTTATTTAAATTTTAAGATAACAAACAGCTACCTGATTTATTACAGCTACTAATAAAAATGTGTATAATAGTAAAACTTGTTCGTGCACAAAATACAATAAATCTTTTGATCAATTGATAGATAAAAGAGTCTACAGTCTTGTTAGTGGTTACCATCTTTCATGAGCCTCTGCAATGTCAGAGGATGAAAGATAGCCAAAGGGCAACAAAAGTCAAAATAAGGAAGGTAGGTACAATATCTTCCTTTTTGAATTTTAGTCTTTTCAACATAACTTTTTACAGGGTGATTTCCTAGTGAGGGTACCTATTGAAGGTCATGGTAGCTGATGGTTATATACGACCAGTAAAAATATTATTACCAAAGAATATGGCTTAAAGCCTTAGTAATCGCAACTTAAAAATATCTAAAATTCTTGCAAAATGATGGTTTTTCAACAGCTGATGTGTGTGGCGGAGGTGTGGGGTGGGCGAGATCACTAGAGGTCATTAGTGAACACTAAGCCGAAATTGTTTATGTTTGAGGTATTTTTGTCGAATTTAGATTAAAATATATATATATATTTTGTAATTTTACCTATTTTTTGTAATATTCCGTATTAGAACAGAGTACTCATCACCCTCCTGCAATATGTACCCTCTCTAAAAAATCACCCTGTATAGTTTCCTGATTATCATAAAAATATTATTATACAAATAATACATTAGAAGTAGTTACCTTAAATTGAAATATGAACATTCCAGCTATTACAGTATAATAGTCAGCCGATAAGAATGACAAATGCAATAATATAGCTCCTGCATCTCTCAGCATAAAACATTGCAATATCTGGAATATTGTCTGCAGTGTACAGTAACTTCCCAACTGCACAATCGTCTCAAACTCGTACCAATTAAAGTTCATCAACTCTAGAAATTCCAGGAAAAATGTTTGGGTGCAGGATACAAAACTGCCCACAATTCCCAGGAAAGCTAAGTAGTCTGAACATGAGTGAGTTTTGAGCATCATTTCTTGTAGTACTGTGACTGTTGCAAAGAGTAGGGATCCACCGAGGCATAACATGTCTCCTACAAGTTGGTTTCTGCCTAAAAGATCATAAATGTTTTACTCATTTATAGTAGATGCAACTACTTTTTTTTAATTCTGTATCACCTTTGGTTTATTAGAAGAGAAAGCCTTAGGTATAAGACCAACATTATACTTTAACTGTGCAAATGAATGTATTCCTTTTATTATATCATTCAAAAACTAAAGACTATGAATATGACCATAATCACTAGTAGTACAGTCATTTGGTATTTTTACCTGGAAAGTTTTCCGGGAGTTTTGAAATTTGGCAATTATTTAGATTTTGGTATTTGGATAATTGCCAAATTTCAAAACTCCCGGAAAACTTTCCAGGTAACCTCTATTTTTTCGACCAAATGACTGTACTACAGTGCCAAAGTTTAGCTTTAAAAGATCTAAGTTTAAAATTAATTGTTTTCTAGTATGGAACTGCTATTACAAATTCTCTGTAGATACAAGTTCCAAAATAATATTAATGATTTATTAGATTCTTACCATCAGTAGGGGCACCTTCTACATCGGCCCAGACAACACAAACAACGGCCATTAGCCCGAGAGTAGCTCCAGCCACATGGGACACTCCTAGTCTCTGCCCACCCCATGCACCCCCTACTAGTGCTGCCCCAACACCGCTGCATGCTAACAACTGTCAGCTCAGCACTGAGGTGAACCTTTGTGACATCACTAGCAACCACCCAGCTTCAACATCTAGGGTGCATGCTATAATCAGTACCCACCATCTTCTAAAAATAGAAATTGCTAGTAAGATTTTTTTTCTGTATTGGATGTTTAAAAATTTCTCTTGATAAACTCTGGATGTTAACACTTATTTTTTTATCTTTTAACTTACTTGGTCAGTTTCTTCAAGCCGCTACAAAGGAGGCTAGGTGTAAAGAGTACGAAAAGCACTAAATACGGCAGTACTAACTGCCCAGTGATAGGAAATTGCCAAGTTGCGCTTTGTAACAAAGTTGTTAATATACATTTCCCACTCAGAAACAAAGATAGCACTTGGCCAAGTAGTATGCTTCTCCAAACTTTCCTGAAAACATATGCTTGGTTATCATAGGAATGTTGTGAAAAAATTTTTAAAATAATATACTGACCATCGCCCGAGCTCGGAGAAATAAGACTCAATTTTATCACTAAAACTTGAAGTCTCCATTATGTGAGTAACTGAATATCAAATATTCTGGTGTAATATTTTATGTTTAACGTAGGGAGAGCAGTTAAAATGGATTATCATAAGTATTATTCATAATTATTCACAATAATTTTACAATGCATCGAGAGCCAAAACAAATCTGAATCCATAGACAACAGATTTACTAACTAGAGTAGGAACTTGGTAGGAGTAGTACGACAAGGATTCAAATTAGGACCACAACCGTGCTTGTCTTTTGGTAGGACCATAGATTTAGAATGAAAGTAAATTCTCTAAGCTACCCTTTAACAACGAAGTTATCTGTAACAGAGGTTTAAATTTGTCAAAAGTCAAAATTTTATTGAACTTGTCAAAAATTTATAAACAAAAGGTGGATTACGAAAATAAATTCAATCGTAATACTTTAAATAATAAGTAGAAAGCTACGAAAACGTAAATAAATCCTAATAGTTCTTGAAAAGTACGCATTTGTGACAAATTCTATAAATAATTCATCAAATCTTTCATGAATACAATGGGCGACGGTAAGTAAAAATGCATTTTGGATGTGTTGTTTTTAATGAAATGGCTCTAATTTATATTTCGTTTTTTAGAGGATGTGATTCGGAGAAGACTCCTCATAGATGGCGACGGCACTGGAGACGACAGAAGATTAAATGTGCTCCTAAAAACATTAATAAAATGGTGTAATACTACGGATGATTCTCCGGAAGAGAGGTTAGTTTTAACTGTAAAAAGTATTTAAAATTAATTACCATAACAGTGCATTTTTAAACTAATCTTGAGGTCTTTAGTGAGTAGTCTTCATATTGTTGTTGTTATTACTGGAACTATCTACGATTATCTATTAAGTCAGAATATTTATTTCAGCAAAGCGACACATGATCGAATGTTAGCACAACTCTCACACTGCGAATTTGCGGTCACAAAATCACAGCTTGGCTCCGAAATGATGGCAGCTGAGTTGCAAAGCTACGAGGCACTATCAAAAATTCTAGAAAATGGAATAGAGGTTGCCAAAGGGAACATTCAAAAGAGCAAGGCAGATTTAGCTCAAGCCAAAACTGTGAGGAAAAATAGAATCGAATATGATGTATTAGCTAAGGTTATAAGTGAACAGCCTGACCGTAAAGAAACTTCAGAAAGACTGACCGCTTTAAAAACTGAATTATCAAACTTGGAAACTACGAAACAGCAGTTGGAAAGTCGTTTATCGTTACGTAAGAAACAGTTCCATGTGCTCGTAACATCAATACACCAGTTACAGGCTCTCTTGGACGAGCCTGATGATGTAGACAATATTTGTGATGATGTTGTCATGAAAGATGTGTCAAATGAATCTTAGTGTTTTAATATAATGTGAAGTATTTTATAAAACATTACAATAAAATGTATTTTGTCTTGAATCATTGATCTTTAATAGCCTAATAGTAAAAGGGTCTTTTTTGACTAAGGCCTTAACAATTCAGCTTAAAGTATCTATTTTTAGTTATGTTGAGGAATCAGTATAATATTGTAAGACGCATCACACCTTACCTGGATATTTTTCAACATAGCCTGAGTCCTTGATCTCAGATACTAATTGCTCTGTAAACTCTCTTATTTTTTTAGTTGGTTGAAATGTGAAGTGATAGTGATAGTGTTAAGCGGGCCATTTTACGCAAATCGACGTCACAGTTGCGCCTATTTTGCGTGTGGGTGATTAAATCAGGATGTACTCCAACCCAGCTCCTCCAGGAAGCCAGCCAGCTTCTTAGGTCTGGCGACCGCCTCAGAGAGCAACCTCGGTGAGCCAAGGTGTAATGCCCGGTAGTGTGCGACTCCTGTGCACTTCAGCAGCACATGAGCAGCTGTTTCTTCCTCCTCCATGCAGGCTCTGCATAGCGGACTGTCAGTTATACCTAGGGTGAAAAGGTGATTGTTAAACGGCCCATGTCCCGTTATAGCTCCTACTACTGCTTTTAGGCCTTTCTTCTTCAGGCGTAGTAGTTGTTTTGTCAGTTTTGGATTAATGTCTGGGACTGCAAGTTTTGCCTGATTTGCATTCTGGTAACTGTGACCATTACCATTGGTGTTTTTTATGTGCAAATAGTCTCAGTTGTGAATATATGGTTACAAATGGAAGTGGTATAATAGGTTCTGGTCCGATGGCCCTGGTTTCCGAACCGCGCTGGGCCAGAGCATCGGCAGAATCATTGCCTCGTGATCCGCTATGTCCTTTAATCCATCTTAAGGTAACGTAATTATCAGTACATACCTCACTGAGGACCTCGTGACATTCATGGATGATACCTGATGTGTGTATGTTGCTCTCCAGGGCTAGCAAAGTCGCTTGACTGTCCGAGAATATTGTGATGTTGCAGCCTTTGATGTTTCTGTCCTTGATGGCTATTGCTGCTGCCAAGATACCCATAGTTTTCGCCTGGAATACTGTATTGAGGGCTCCTAGCGGTTTATGGATATGTATGTTTAAGTCTTCAGAGAAAACTCCGTAACCGGTTCCTGTCTTAGTTTTAGAGCCATCGGTGTATATTTCTAAGGGTGTGTCATTACTCACACCGGAGTCGATGTCCCCAGATAATTGTATTTTGTACTTTTTTTCAAAGATAAATTGCTTTGGTATTTTATCTGTAGCTGCTAGAAGTGTGGGAATTTCCTTGTATATTTCCTGGAGATTTCTCAGGTGAGGTGTATCAAGTCGTTTTGTTAAGAGATTTTGGTTCTTTAGTCTTAAGGCGGCTCTAGTTGCTTCCATCTGGATATGAAGCGGCAGAGGGTTCATGTTTAATAGCACTTCAAGTGCCGCGGTTGGTGTGGTTTTCATGCAGCCCGTTATGGCTACACATGCTAGTCTTTGAACTTGTTGTAGTTTGGATGCCGCAGTAGTGAGTTCGGTGCGCGACCACCATACAAGTGATCCATAGCTAATGATTGGTCTTATAACACTATTGTACAGCCATTGTATAATATTGGGCGTGAGACCCCATGTCTTGCCCAGCATTTTCTTACATTGCCAGAACGCTATTGTCGATTTCTTGATTGTGTTATCCAGGGGTTTGTTCCAGTTCAGTTTACTGTCAAGGGTTATTCCCAAGTATTTAACCTCGTTTACCGGTTTTAGTTCTATACCGGCTAATCTTGGTAGGTTGTATCTTCCCAGAATTCGTTTTTGCGTAAACATTATGATCTCGGTTTTTTGAGGATTGACCGACAGCTCATGCTTATCGCACCACATCTTGACGATTCTTAGGGCTGCTTCAGCTAAGTCCATCACTGTGGAAGCTTGTTTTCCTGTGATTAATATCACCAGGTCGTCAGCGTAACCAACTGTTCTAAAGTGGTGCTTGTTCAGAAGGGTGATGAGACCATTTACTACCATATTCCAAAGGAGTGGGGAAAGTACTCCACCCTGCGGACAGCCTTTGATTACTAGGGCCTTCTGGTCATCACCTTCTATGTTTATTACTCTGCTGCTTAGCATGCATACTATCCAATTTATTAGCATCTTGCTAACTTTGTGGTGTGTGAGGGCATTAGAAAAGCTTGTGTATTTTGTTTTGTCAAAGGCTCGTTCAATATCTCAATGTGAAGTGATAGAAGTTGAACCACACTAAGACTCCAACTGCTCACATTCGGCGTCCGAACCCCGGCTGAGATCAGACCCCAGCATTGCGGGGCGGCGGGACACGTTACGCATTACGGCTCTCTTTCACCATTGCAATGCTTGATAACTAAATGGGAATGTATCGAACATTCGCACTAGTAAAAAGTAATCCGAATGTTTTGTCAAAATTGCGTGGGTGTAAGGAAATTCGACGGAACCAAAATAAATGAGTCTTGTTGCTTTGTAGTTCGTCGTACCTTCCGTTATCTAGATAATTTGCGAGTGGATTTCAATTATTTGTTGGGAGGAGGTTGCCCATTCCCTAGTACATCTCGTAGTTAAAATGTACCTACCTCTTTTATTTTAATTATCCTATTGTATAGTACACCCATAAATTATAATGACTTTAGGAAGATAAAATTGATAGACTAAAAAAGATATTCAATTTTGTCTTCGTAAACTCGTCAAAAACCGATTTTCGCAACAACGTCGTTTCAGACGATTTGATTAAAGTACGATTAAAAGGGTCGTTTAACCTAGGTAATAACAGCCTTTTATGTTTATCCAGGTAATTAATAAACATTTGTAACTTTTCATTGTCAAACAATTCAATTTAAAGATCCTCTAAAAAGATAGCCCAGCCCATACAATAAGCATCAGGTATTGCTCTTCCAAAATCTAGAGCAAAATTATCAAATTTATTTTTTAATGATTAGTATATTTACACAAGATTATTATTTGCCTATCCTAATTAATACCTCAGAAGACCAAAATGTTTTCATTAACTCATTTTCTCGCTAATTATCCAAGCTTGAAATAAGTTATTAGTTTAATCTAGTCTAGACAAAACACAATCCATCCAATTGGAATAATTAACATTCGTTTTCTTTTTGCTAGAAATAAAAGTAATTTAAAAATCCAATTAAAAAGTCCAACTAAATTTCAAGAAAATAAGTAGGTATCTACTCAGGCTACATATAATAATTAAGGTTTCACACTGAGTGCTTTTTTCGCTCTGTTGTGATTCGTAATGTTCGTATACAGGGTAAATCTTTAACTTTGGACAATCTGACGTGGGGTGAATGACATGTCGAAATACAACTTAGCACCATTTTTATTTTTTGGATCGGTTATACTTTTTTTCTGATATATGGAAAACGTTCGACTATCGTTGCGGACTTCAATACTATAATGAAAAATTGTTTTTATCCAATTTCTAAAATAAAAGTGGTTCTAAGTTTTTTTTCGACAGGTCATTCACCCCACGTCAGATTGTCCAAAGTTACAGATCCACCCTGTATTTATACCATGGTACATAATATAATAATTGAACACATGAATACTTAAGATTTAAACAAAATGTTCATCGTGGCTTATTTACAGTACCAATTAAAGTAAACCAGGTATTTTCCTCATAAGTATTCCAGTGTCTGCGCTTTGAAAGAAATTGTTTTGTTTAATTTGGCAAACAGTGAGTATGACGATAGAAATACCAATATAGATAGGTTATATGTTAATTTTTCTACTTCTGGAAGAGAACTGCAACTTTGCTACTCTAGGTATAGGTAGAGTAGGAACAATAATTAACACATACTCAAGTAGCACTTTGTTTTTTAATATACATGATGTTGAATGTCTTTGGTTATTTTCATTTTTTTTTAATTATGATGTTTCGTTTATCTATAGCAATAGAGCAAGGCTTAATAGGAATCCCGTTTAATTCAGTCAGTTTATTATACAGTCAAGTAAAACGGTAAATCTGTATGAAGCTCCAATTTATATGGAAAGCACCTTGTTTAATGAAGCGCTTTATAGTCTGAAGTTCAAGACGATCCAATCAATTTCAAAGATAACTTATATCTACGAAAAGCAGCATTGTTTGCTATTCATTCCGCAGACCCTTGCAAGTTTGTATATAAGGTATGTGTTTAGGTCTGTTTTAATTCAATCTTTTGATAGGAAATGAATTTTGGCTTATTTTAAACTCGTGAATTCATAGCTTTGTTTTTGCTCAGTATTTATAAATGTGTGCCATACATATTTTGTAGATACTGAGTCTGTAGCCTCCTAGAAGAACTTCATGTGGACTCAGCACAGGCCGGTTATTATTAAAGTATGTAAGAACTTGCAAAAGTAGACTGAGCAGAGATTGCCTAGATCATTAAATCCGCCTATGTACACACTAGTGCATGAAGCAATAAATAAATAAACTTGTTATATATGCAATATCAGTCGTTGTAGGCACCTACGTATTAGCTTAGTGGCACGGACAGGAGACAGTAAATTCAGGTTGCCGGTTCGATCCTGACCACAGTAGTAGTTTTTTGGGGGTGTCGCGACGGGAAAGTGTGCCGCAGTGCGTAACGCGTCGCGCCATCCCGCATAACCCCGTGCTGGGTTCTGGCCTCAGCCGGGGTTCGGACGCTGAGTGTGAGCGGTTGTAGGTTTTAGTGAGGTTCAACTCCCACATACCCCACCCGCGGGGCTCCGTCGATTTCCTCCAAATAAAACAAAAAAAAAAACCTACGTATGGTGAGACTTGGAAAGGCATGTGCACAGCAATGAGCATATTGTAGGTAACTTAAATAATAAACTACAAAGTTATGTTGCTTTCGATGTTCAGATGTTTAGGTATGTCTACGGAAATTGTGTAGGTAAAGTACGACGAGGCGTTCAATGTTGTAAAATTTATAGGCACTTCCTTCGTTTACACGGTCTCGTAGGCGAGTTTTATGATTGTATCTCGAGATGATAAAATATATAAAGTGCATCTATATTAACGTAACAATATTCTCAGCAATGACGTTGGTCTATACCTATAAGAGCAATTTCACATCTGCGTCATATGACACGTGATCAGGTGCGTCGTCTGTTTTTCAATAGATATGTCATTTCAAAGCATTTGCCTGAATGTACATTAAACCACTTGATATATTTTAAGCACGGTAATATTTTTATTAATTATTAAGGTGATGACGTAGGTAGCTTACCGTGCGGCAGATCTTTAAAAGATACGGTATCACTTATCACATTTAAGACATAATAACCGCTTTTATGTTTATAAAAATAATATATCGTCCCAAGATTGAATTTAACGTTAAATGAGTATCGTTATATTAACCCTTATCCAAATTAAGTATTATGTTATCAAGGGTATTAATGTAGAAGTAAATTACTTTTTGTTTTATTCCAATCGGACTTTTCGTATAGAAGTTATTACGAGTATAAAACGCAATGAATATGTGGGGCATAGCGGGCCGCGAAAATAATAACTCGACGGCATTGCGAGTACTGTTTGAACCCCTTTGTAACGCAGACGAAATTGCGCGGGTCAGCTAGTTCTCTAATACAAAACTTCAATAAATCACTTTCCTGTGGGCATGTTGTGAAGCATTCCTATTTTATTTGACACGTGGGTCACCAGGTCATCCGATGAGACCGTGCCCATCGCAGTCCCTACCCTTTCCTGATTGTGACAGTAAGTACCTTAAGAGGCAAAGAAAAATACATTATAGGTAATGGTGATAAATACTTAAGAGTAATAATCACAAACATTGGTACAAAACTTATTAAAACAAAACTTTAAAATGTTTCTTATAATTTAATTGGTAAGGTAACTTGGAAATCATAGACATTTCGTAAGTGGGTGACGATCACCACTTACCATCAATGATTGTATTTAATCATCATCGAATAGCAATAAATTCCGCCTACGCCGGTTGACGACTGGACAGTAAAAAGAGGAAAGTGGGTTTGTATGTCGGATATCTTTTCTCGTCTAAATGACGATAGATGTTAATGTTGTTTGGATAACAATAAATGGGACCCTTGAGAACGTTAGGGTCTATAATCTACATTATTTACTACTGTTCACCCAAATTTATTGAAATAACGATTACGCACTAGCTGGCCCGCGCAGCTTCGTCCACACCACAAACTCAAGATGCAGAAAAAAAAGATTAATATCGAACATTTTCATACTTATTCACTTTATAAACCATCCCTGGACTAAAATTACTGACTTAGATTAAAAGCCATGAGTATTTGAAGACTAAAATTAGCCAAACCGGTTCAGCCGTTCTCCAGTTTTAGCGAGACTAATGAACAGAAATTCATTTTGTATATGAGTTAAATATATTAGTAACGATAAAGGTTAGGCACTTATTAAATAAGTATTTCAGTATCAATAGAAAAATGTTCCTAAAGATGTTCAGTAAAGTTTTTTTTTTAGTTGGAGGAAATCACCGGGGTATGTGGGAGTTGAACCGCACTAAAACCAACCGGTCACACTCCAACCGGTCACACTCAGGTGACAGAACCCAGCACGGGGTTATGAGGGACGGCGCGACGCGTTACGCCCACGGCACTCTTTCCCGTCGCGCCGCCCCCTGTTCAGTAAAGTACTGAATGTTACAGAAAAAAATATACCACGGAATTAGGTGCTTAAAAATGCTCACGCTAGCAAAACATACTTGAATTACATATTATTTACTCAAGCTGACCTTTCTCCAGTGGTCCTGAATCAACAACATTAGACAACACTTGCACGAACATTGCCAACGTTACCCTTACATAATATAATAGGTACTTTGAATATTATGTTATGTACCTAATAGTGCCTATTGTCTACCTTCTAATTGTCTCGAATCAATCGTGTTGTTTACGTAAGTGACTAGATAGGAACCCATTCCACATATTAGATAGATGCGTATTTTAGCTACTACGTTCGACGTTCTTCCACTGCTGGATATATACCTAACTCTCCTAGGGTCGCACCACCAAGTCTCTCATCCACTTATGGTTGACCTTTTTAATCTCATACTCAACTGACACTCTGGTGCGTCCCAAACTACGTTTGCTGATCCGCGATCTCCACTAACCGTGTCATAACTGTTTTGTTCAAATTAATTAATTTTGTTCTACACTTTTAAAAAATAAATGTGGAAATATTAGGTAGGTACTAAAAGAAAACTATCAACAACAGAGGAAATTTCAGAAAGCAGAATAATTTAAATTTCCTTTAAGATTTCCGCCGGAAATCGTTTTTCACAATGCAAAGGCGTCTTGAAACTGCCATCTCCGGTATCTCGGAAAAACTCTTTAAGCTTAAGTTAACATTCAAATGTCTTGTAGTAAAACGCCTACAGCTTTAAATATTTTAGTAACTAAATGACTTCATTTTACGTTAGACACGACTCGCGTAAAATGTTTTATTCAACAGTCGCAAAGGAAATGTCGCGTTTGCGTGTTTTCCAAAAAAGTTTCCAACCATCCCCCGGAGTAGGACTATGCCAATAAACAAGCATTATTTATTCAATAATCAACGTGCTGAATGTACAGTAACATAAAATAGATACGTAGACGTATTTCTGTAATTTCGATCTTATCTAAGAATCGATTAGTGCTCGTATTTTGGAATTGAAATTGTTTGTCATTGAAGTTTGAGTGGTATAGAGTAGTCTTAGAAGCTTTCAAAAGAGTATAATTTATTATTCTCATATTTACGATTTTCTTTGTCGAACTCGAACGTAGATACAGTTTACGATTTTGTTTCTTATATGTAGGTAATTCAAATTTAATCGTCATAGGGTAGGTAATTTCAAAAAAATGTAATATCAGACGCAATTTTTTAGTCATAAGCATAATTTAATTCAAATTAGTATAATATAAAGTAGTTAATATCTTCATGATAAAGAAGTCTCGAGAAAAAGTTGTTAAGTCCTTATAGAACTTACAAAAAACGCGAACGCACTGTAACTAATTTATATTCAAAAGTAATAATTACTTTACTTTTGTCAACGAAAGTACGAATTTTACTATTTCATAGCCCAAAAATCAACAGCGCGCAAGTTTTCACGCAGCGCTTATAAAGTCTCGCGGCATTACTGTGAGGGCAGAAGGGAAGACCGCACGCTCAGAACCCATTCTCCTCACGAAACTTACAAACGCGAGACATAACAGAAAATGCCTTCTTGGTGGGACTATTTACAGTTCAATCGGCAGTATAATAACAAGAGAAACTTAGAAGAAGGACTTTTTCAGATAGCTTCGCAAACTTGTAATATTTTAGTGAAAGTTAACAATACAAACAATATAAATTTGACTAGGAATGCTAGTAGTGACGAGTACGGTTGTGCTGGACCGCCTAAAGGCACAAGTTCTATGAAGATATGCGTTCCGAAGTTTAGAAAAAATTCTATCACTTCAGGCTGCAATCCTGGATTATCGGTAAGTTTTAAAAACTTAAAAATACAATTTTAATTTTACCGTTATTTTAAAAATAACGACACTAACTTTTATGACCGTAGAAACTTGTGATTGGTAGTTTAGCGGGTAACGTTTAACCTTTAAGTATATCAGTAATAAGTTCCGTCACAGTGATAGTTAAAGATGCATAGGCGCGCGGGGCATGTGCAGTTCACATTCACAGTCCATCGGCACAAAACGATAACATATTCGCAGTGCAAATATTAATTGCATTGAATTTTGATCGTGTTGTGTAGTTGTTGTGTTGTTTGTGGCGTGCGACGTCGCAAGAATTACAAGCTGATTCGATTCGAGGTAGGTCTATAAAACTCTTTTTTCGATATTTATGTTTTTGTGGTAGCGTGCTGTACTGCGATTGTGGCCAACATATCGATTTTACTATGGTGGAAGTGATCGCGGTCGCAGCAGACGCCTTCGGGCCTCGATTACCGACCTTGCTCCAATTATTTACCTCCAAACCTAATAATTTCGATTGTTTTTGATAATCCGTTACTTTTTACATTACGATTCGGTAAACGCTCTTTTTTTACTAAAGGTTACCATAGGTGTTTTTTTTTTATTTTTCAGTCTTTACCATTTTGATCTGAGTGTAAGTGAGAACCGAGGTTGATAGACAATACAGACAAACGCAAAGTTGTAAATTAAACGCGTATTTTATTGGTATACTTAATTTAAGAGTCATCTATTTACTGAGCAGATTTTGATACAATGCAAAAGGAGGGAACTATAAGTTAAAATAAATTAATACGCCAACAAAAACACATCAATAACATTTACTCGGATTTTTTTTATTGTACTCGTACAATTTAAATTGTACCAACTCTATAATATGGTCCACTAAATAAAACAGTCATCAATATTGAAAATGAGATGCTTTTTCATACAATAGACACCTAAATAAAGGGTATCTACTACAGTCGAGTCGAGTCTTTAGGAAGTCGGTCGAAAACGCAAACTCTGTTTGCATTCTAGATTCAAATTAGATTTCTAGCACTATTCGCTTTGAACCTTGCTGTGTATAGAGCTAGCAACTCCTGCCCGAAATGTTCAGCCTGTATTATGCAAATCAGTACGACACGGCGACTCCACTTTAGGGTAGATAATAGTAGATATATACAACTTTGAATATGAAAGGAAATGTTTGATCAGCATTTAGTTTTAGCCTTCTAGAAACCGCGTGTCATAAAAGAAGAATTAATTTATTCTTTTACGTTTTTGAGTATTTTATTGGTATCACTTAAACTATTACTAAACGGGTTCTTACCACGATTATTTTTATTTGAGAGGTCCCGATATTTCAGCACTGTTTCAAGCGCCATGATCACGGGAAGACTGAAGAACTGCGGGTAGGTCATTTAAGAGCAGACAAATTTGTCTACCCTCTTTCTCGTTCGTTCGACATTTTTTGTCTTTATTTTCGTCTAACACTGGATTCCACATACAGGATAGTTTGAATCCATCACCCCGATTAAAAGTAAAAAAAATAATCGTGGTAAGAACCCGTTTAGTAATAGTTTAAGTGATGTAGATAACCGCGAGTGTTTAAAGAAATTTATTTTATTGGTAGTCTGCAACCTTAACTAAAGATAAAGCTATATATTATATTTTAGGTAATATACCTGGTTAATCTTTTTAAAGCTGTTTGTTATCGTAAAATTTTAATTAAAATAAGTGTTTTTCATTTTCATAAAACAGTCATACGTCAATAATACGACTGTATATTAATTATGAAATGGTAATGGTATAAACGCTTCCTCCCGAATGGGAGGTCGCGGGTTCAAATCCGGCCGGCTTGTACCTCTAAATCTAAATGTGAAAAAGATTTATGTGCAATTTTTCACAACACCACTGGCTAAAAACGGTGAAGGAAAACATCGTGAGGAAACCTGCATGTCGGAAAAGGATTCTAAAAATCCTTTGAAGATATGTGAAGTCCCCAATCCGCACTAGGCAAGCGTGGTGGACTATGCCTAATCCCTCTTCTGAGGAGACCTGAGCCCAACAGTGGGCAGTAATGGGTTGGTACAGATACAGATACAGAATGGTATAAACTATTTAATGCATTACATTACGCATTTACATTACTCTTGAGACATCGACCTGCCTTCTCAAGGTCGTCAGTAGGTATTAAATACCAAGAAGAATTAAACAGTTTTAATTTTAATGAGAAGCTATAACTTTATCATCTTACATTGCCGTATTGCATGCAAGTGTGTGCTTGTTTTCTCTACTCAGCAGACCAGTGGCCTGTCCCAGCAGTGGACCGCGATGGATTGATAAAGTCTAGATAAATGAGCTATCTGACCACATGTTTGTGATAAGTAGCGCATTGGGGCCGCTTTTTCGGCGAATTATAAAATCGTTTTTCAAAACCTTTACGTATGTGTTGACTTCCTTTTTAAATCAAACAACCAGCGTCGGTCTCATCGAGGCAAAGTTAATCTTTCGTGGAACTGTCTCAGTAGTATACCAAAACATTAAAAATGTCAATAAAGAATCTATATTAGGTTTTCTTACATGTACCTACTGTTACCTTCAATGATTAGGTATTACTATTTCCTTACTTTCTGAAAGTTACAACAAAACTAAGCTAAACTATGTCCTCGTAAGTTGTAAAGCTCACGTTCATCTTATCTAGTCTTCTTCTTCTCTTATATATAAAAATGAATTGCTGTTCGTTAGTCTCGCTAAAACTCGAGAACGACTGAACCGATTTGGCTTATTTTAAACTTGAAATATTCGTAGAAGTCCAGGGAAGGTTTAAACGGTGAGAAATTTTCCTTATGTGACGCAGACGAAGTTGTGTGGGCCAGCTAGTAGTTCATAAAAGCCACCTTTTTGAACCATTTTAAATTCAATATCCAGTAAAATTTAAAAGGTCACGAACGATAATGGTTTAACCGAACCTGTCAATAAGCCATTGCTTCAACATCAGAATATTAATTGCATTATCCCATCGCGTGTTCACGGCGTTACATCGATTAGCCCCCTTTCCATGGAAATGGTTCAGACCGCATTGTAAGTATCGTGATGATTAAGCTGTTTATTCGAATGATTGACGTATTTTACGGTATGTTTGTCCAGTTTTAGAGGGTACCGAGAACTAGCTGATGTGAAGGTTAAGTAATAATGTTCATTGGTACCATTATTCTGGTAGGCCTCGAACAAGACGGTGGAAATCTGGTCAAGGTCAAAAGGAGGATGTAGACAAAAATGAAAGTATAAGGAGTACGAACAAATGATGATAATGGTGCAATTAGTCTATGAAGCTCTTACTATGATCGATCCCTGTGAAGTGTGTTCACTTTTTGTCACGTACTGACCAAAGGGTTAGATACAATAATTAAATTTTTAATGTGGAAAAGTTGGAAAAAACCTTTTCCCCTTTTTTTTAAAATATTAAATTTGTCTGTTATCCCGATATTAATAAATAAAAAAATATGTAATGAAATATTGTTTTTGAACTTAATAACATTGCTGTTGATAATTTAATTTCTCCAAGCATAAACTTCGTTTATAAAGTCTATGATTACGATTAACATATTTCACGACATGGCGTAATGAAGTTAACTTCCTCAGTATGTAGAGCGAATCCAATTTGATTTAAAGCTGATCGTATTATAACTAATTAAATTTTACTAACGAAGCCAGACTAGGAAGATGGCGTCCAGTACTTAAGAGACTTATGTACTTTGAATTATGAATTATTAATGTTTATAAATAGTGTTAAGCTACTAAACAAAGTATGAAGGCATTGTGACTTGGCAGAGCCGACAGCGATTTTGAAGCATAAGTTGTTGAGTAATTAAGTTCGAATTTGAAATAGGTATTGGAATGTTTATTATTCTTTAATACAGCTTAAAGTTCCCTTAAAAAAGGATTTAATAAAAGTACCATTGCAGTGCAACGTTTTTGAGTATGTGTACCTTTGCTCTATTACTTGGTTAAGTTAATCGTCAATTAAAATTGGTTTATGGTATTAAGCTTTTGTAGAGTTATCCTTCTAGTTTTATACATTTATAAGTTACTAGCTTTTGCCCGCGACTTCGTTCGCGTGAACTTCAGGTGCGTCCCGTATTATCAAAAATTGTAGCCTATGTGTTATTCTGATGTATAAGCTATATTGTGGAAAAGTTTCATTCAAATCCATTCAGTAGTTTTTACGTGAAAGAGTAAGAAATATCCATCCAAACTTTCGTCTTTATAATATATATTAGATGTAGGAAAAGTTCGAGGCACGATTAGAGGGAAACCTAAAATAAACAAAGTTGTATAATTCAATTTAATAACTTTATGTATACCCGCAACAAAACAAAAGATTCAATTAATTGCGATTGCTTTGAAAACAAACAAACTGCAGTTTGTGTAAAACATATTGTTCGTATCACGTGTTTTAATGTTTCCACAGGACCTATTTCTATTTATGTATTCATAAAGGTTACGTGAGGGTAACTGTATTGCAATTGATTGGCATTGATAGCGTGCCCGCACACCTAAGGGCCCGATTAACTTGAAATCATCAAGGGCCCGATTAACTTGAAATCATCAATCATTATGTTGTCTTCACTTCTTCGCTACTGTGGCCTTCCGACATCGAAGATCACCCAGAATGGGAGGATTCTGGCCGGGGCTGGTGGTAGCCAAGAATAGCCTAACCGAAGCACAAATTAGACCAGACCATGGGAACACCCCAGAAAGGGGAAAACTCAACGCCACACCACTACCTTCACCTCCGCCCAGAGTGGCGGAGAGAATGAGCCCGGGCAGCGGGGTTGCCCCAAGGCCCGTCCGTGTCCCCCTGACGGGGGACACGAAGACCCCCATGGCTGGCTGGCTGGCCGCACACCTAAAAAGTATTGACAATACTTTCGATCGAGGGATGGGAAAATATACTAAAAAATAGCATTAAAAACCCATTTTCAAAAATAGCATGTGCATGTTTTAGGATAAATAATACTTGAAAAACTTAATTATATTTAAGGATCGAGTTCCAAAATCGTATAATGTTAAAAATATCAATTTTATCATCGTAAGTCTACTATTCAGGTGGTATTTTAATTTTTAATATATGCAATTAATTAATTCAAATTTCTTTCATACTTTTACAGGTTTGATGATGCCTGAAACGACTTTTTTTCATGTCTTTTAGCGTAATACATAGAACTAAACTCACTTGATGTAAGCACCAGGAGGTATATACAAATAACACAATTTCAATATCTAAAAGATGTTTAGAGCATGCCACTCAAACGTTTGTTTTGACTTTTAAATCCCATCACTGCTCCTGTCGCAAGTATTGACAATACTCTTTTAGGTGTGCGGGCACGCATAGACACTTACAGTTCTTTACCTTCTTTCATAATAACTATACCTAAATGCAAAGGTATCTACTTCTATCTGCCTCTATTTAGATGAAATGTGTAGATAGTTTAAAAGGTGTCAGACATATAAGGACTAGACTAATGTTGATTTCGGTGATTGGTAGGTACTTTTCAAATGCTGTATTTATTAACCACTCAACTGGGAACGTCAATTTTCGCTAGATGGTGAAACTGGGATCGCTCCCCCGGAGTTCGTTCGAAATCACTACCTTCTTTAACTATCTTTTAAAAATGTTATTTACCATACAATTTTGAATTCGATTTTTGTTAAAATTACATTGTAATAAATTTTGGACCAAAATATATTATCTCCAGAAAATATGAGACGATAATAAAATGTAAACAAAACAAGTTTCCGAACTAACGTCATTTCGTGCACAATTTCGGCTCCTGGCACAGACTTGGCAAAAGTAAACAATCCAATTTTGTTGCCGATCCCAATTGAGTGGTTAAATTAGGAAATCAAAGGCTGCCAGTGTAAAAGAAAATCAAATAAAGAGAGAAAAACTAAAACTTGAGAAAGAAATTGTATGATGTGTCTGTATTTAAATTATTACACATTCGATATTTAAAAAAAGCGCGCCAACTTCCATCTTACATTTAAAAAGTATTTATAACAAAAGAGGTTTTAACTACTAGTATTTGCTGATGGTGCTATTTTCGTATGCACAATACGTATTTTAAATGTTTTAAATAAATAAAATACACCATCTTCCATTGTTGAAAATTTAAAATATCAAGATACTGCAGTCACAATAAAGACAGGTACGTTTTATAATGTTGATTGCAAACAATAGCCGTTTTCATCGAAATGAACTTCTACTTCTCGTACCAGACAAACCTGTCAATGTGTCTCCGGCGTGAAAGGAAACAAGCTTCCCCGGCGCTCGGTATTTTAGCTACTTTTTTGTTTCGACGTTAATGGACAGAATGAAAACAATACTATTGTTTCGCTTTGAAAGGTGTGGGTCGTTTTGTGAGGGAGTGCTTTTATTATGGTAGTAGCTGCCCCGCGCAAGTTCGTCTGCGTTACAAAGGGGTTCGAACAGTACTCGCAATGACGTCGCGTTATTATTTGCGCGGCGCGAAGTGCACATATTCATTGCGTTTTATACTCGTCATAACTTCTAAACGAAAAGTCCGATTGGAATAAAATAAAAAGTAATTTACTTCTACATTAATACTCTTAATAACAAAATACTTCACTTGGATAAGGGTTAATATAACGATACTCATTTAACATTAAATTCAATCTCTGGACGAAATACTATTTTTATAAACATAAAAGCGGTTATTGTGACTAAACTATGATAGTTAGATATATACTGTCGCGGACTTTTTTGTTTGTCTTTAAAAGATCTAAAAACCCGTAGTACATCATTTTGTTCTATTGTCAATAGTTTTTGCAGCGTACGCATAAATAGGTTTTCGATTTTTCACCTTTTGTTACATATTCGATATTTTCATGCGGATCCCTAATTTTTTTGAAAATAAAATATAGCCTATAACCTTCCTCGATAAATGAACTTTCCAACACTGAAAGAATTTTTGAAATCGAACCAGTAGATCCTGAGATTAGCGCGTTCAAACAAACAAACAAACAAACAAACTCTTCAGCTTTATAATATTAGTATACATTAGTGCAGTATATTTCGCAGATAGAAATGTAGAGACAAAATTTAATTAAGTGCCGTCAACTGTACAATGACATTAAACAGCCTGTTTACAATTTAAAACAAACTTAAGTTTGATTCCCTTTAATGATTCATAATTTAACAGAAGGTACAAATATTGTGTAAGAATCGGTACTTGTATTACGATTTGGAGGCGGCGCGACGGGAAAGTGTGTCGAGAGCGTAACGCATCGTGTCGTCCCTCAAAACCCCGTGTTGCGTTCTGGCGTCAGCCGGGGTTCGGATGCTGAGTGTGAGCGGTTGGAGAAAAAAAAAATGTTTTACGAACTACCCAGTTCAGAAAATTGCTTCTAAATCAAAATCACTAGATTATAAATTTAAAAATCATATTCTCTTTTATTTTTAAAGTTCGGGATCAAACAAAAAGCCCCTATTTCTTCTACATCAAACAAATACCACGGCAAACGTAACCTCATGTCCCAAATACAATCGGGCACTAATTAATGTCAAACGAAAACACAATAGCATAATTATTATGTACAGGCCATGAAAGTGGGGCAAGCTAAATGAGCTAAGATAGGAACGGAACCGGTACAAGGCCGCGATTTCTAGGTGCCTTTAAATAATTCAGCAGTTGCACTATGCAGTAATGTGTTACTCGGAAAGCTCTAAACTAAGGGGTGGGCCATATAAATTTTGCATTTTTTCATTTTTCGACTGTCATGTTGGCTGTGTGGCATGTTGCGTTATCCTGTTGAAACCAAATGTCGTCAATGTCATAATCTTCAACTTTTGGAAACAAAAATTCGTTGAGCATGGCACGGTAACGCTCGCCATTGACCGTAACGGCGGCTCCTTGCTCATTGTCCAATGATGCCGCCGGACCAAAACCCACACCAAACCATAACTCTTTGTGGGTGCATTGGCTTCTCAATGGTGACGTGTGGATTTTCCGACCCCCAGATGCGACAATTTTGCTTATTGACATAGGCTACTCATTTTTATGGAATTTTTTTTTCACATTTCTTACAGTTTGGACTGAAGACTCACCACTTTGGAAGTAACTTTTCAATATTTCCCAATTTTGTTCAAGCGTATAGCTTCCTATTTTGTAAATGTCAAACCTTTAACTAAATTATGAACACAAATTGAATGACATTTGAGCTGTCATTCTCTAAATAAACAGTAGTTCAAAATGCAAACGTTAGATCGCCCACCCTATATCTGTCAGGATGATCAGAGCTCAGTACTGCGAAGGAATTGTTCTGCCGTATTGTACTTATTGTTGGTACTACGTAATAATGATGTTGAATGTTGTGTAGTTAAGTTTATTGTTAGACTGATCAATGTAAATATTATAATTGAATATAATCGAAAACAAATTATTATGAAGCTTTAGCCGGAAAGTCTAAAAACTCTCATAATTTTCGAATTATGAAAGTAGAAATACAATAGTTTAGTTAAGTTAATAATCCATCTTGATCACGGTCCCTGGAGTACGGGTGTAATTAACCATTTCTGCCCACTGCCGGGCTTAGGTCTGCACCACGCTTGCCCAACGCCCAACGCGGATTAGGGACCTTTAGAATCCTTTTCCAATATGCAGGTTTCTTCAAGATGTTTGCCTTTGCCGTTTTTAGCCATGTGTAGCTTATTGTGAAAATTACACATACATTTTATTCACATTAAGATAATACTCCATCTAAAGACACTTTGTACATTTTCGTTTTTGAATTCTTAATAAATACAAATTTACGCATCCATATTACACTCAGATGTTTTAGAATAGTTTTCGATCAGATGAAAGAATCTCATTTCGATCTCGAACCGTAAATGTAATGTAGATAGATAGATAGATAGATAGAAAATTCTTTATTGCACACGGAAATAAATGTACATGGGTGAACTTAATACTAAACAGCATTATCTACCAGTTAACCCTGGTGTAATGTGGATAGTATTAGGTAGTGCATGAAACATTTAAGTGATAGGTGAATTATTAAAACAAAATTGTATTGATGTTTACAAAACTTTAAGATTTGTAAACATCATACATAAGATAAGTCGATATATAAATAACTACAAATATACGATATTGTACATAATGTTTATCATAAAGTGTGTTTCCGACTACTTACGACACGATCGTCTGTTCACAAAGTACTCACATTGTTGATAGTGTCTTGGACGATTTAGAAAAGTTAGTCACTTAGATACTTTATCTGACTTATAGAATACTCTGTGAAAAAAACCTTGATTCAAAAACTTTTATTGCATTTTATTTCTATTAATAACCAGGGTCTTAGAAATTCCAGAAAATATGGTGGATGTGACATCAAAATGTGATCGAAATAAACATTGAAATTGTATGATATTTTTTTTTTACTGTGAAGTACAAAGCACTTGTTGATAAAGAAAACAACAAAAGAACAGCATACATAAAAGTACATCAACAAATAAAAAATCCTAAGTTCAGTTAACTGTCAATCGAAGTATAAATAAACAGTTTATACTAAAATCAAGTTTGTTGACCTGCGGAATCTAATGTTTGTCTCCAGCTCTGTGACCTGAAATATCCTTAATAATATGAATGGGTTCAACAACCCCTTCGATGGGGACGAGACTGTTTTTTCACCCTAGAAGTTTGTAACAGGAAATTCCGTTTATTCTTAACATCGTAAACATGATAATATTTGTGTTAGATGGAAATCTATGTGGGTTAGTAACAATGGATTTTTTTTCTGATGAGAAGTTTGATAATTTTAGTTGTGGGTTTATAAACGTGCATTTAATTTAAAGATTGCGTGTGAGATTGCGAGGTGGAGTTCATCCCTACTATGTATATGGAACCACCGCGGTCATCCACGGTTCGTTTCAGAAACACTTTTTCGCCACGCACCATCCGGCTATGGAATGAGCTCCCCTCCTCGGTATTCCCTGAGCGCTATGACTTGTCCTTCTTCAAAAAAGGCTTGAGGAGGGTCCTTAAAGTTAGGTCGTAGGTAGCGACCCCTCAGTGTCCCCTGACATTGCAGAGGTTCATGAGCGACAGTAACCACTCCTATCAGGTGGGCCGTTGGCTCGTCTGCCTACATGGCAATAAAAACAAAAAAAAAGAGATAGCTGCAGTGGCGTAACGATGCGTTTGTAATAATACACATTCGGTTATTCTATAAAGAGTAGCGTAGCGACAACGATTTAGCTTCGGTACTGCAGTGGTACGATACGAAATTCATAAATTGAAAGTGCTCAAATGGTTTCGTTTACGTTTTCGAAATTCTAATTATGTTATACACACGAACAAATGAATTTATAGTAACTACACATACAAGTACCTATTTTTTGGCTTGTCGATAAAAGTTTTGTTCGATTCTTAATTAATTGTCAGTCACAAGTCATCCATTATTGGACATAGGCCAACCCAAAAATATCCAATGCGAGCGGTTGGTAGCGACCTGCTTTCGATGATCTTACTAGTACCCAAACCCAATGGTACCCAGAATAGATAAAAAAAGAAAAACGATCAAATCAAAATACTTTCATGCATTTTCAGCGGGTTCTTACCACGATATTTAATTAATTAAGTTGTCTCGATATTTCAACGTTGTTGCAAACGTCATGATCACGAGAAGACTGGATACTGCGGGTCGATTTAAGAGCAAACAAATCTGTCTACCCTCTTTCTCGTTCGCTTTTGGGTAGTACCACTGGAACTCGAACTCACTTCTCGACACACCACACTCACTATATCTACAAGACTCTCTGAGCATGAAACTCAATAAATTAAATATCGTGGTAAGAACCCGTTGAAAATGCATGAAAGTATTATAGAAAACCGCGAGTGTCTGAATAAGTCAAATCAAAATAGTTTCTTTTTCCACGAAAACCGAAACTAATCTTTTGTTTATGTAAATAATGTAATAGCTTACCTTGAAACTGGTTCCTCAATAGCTTGCACCCTTCAAGGACGCACGTATGGACACGAGTAGAATATTATCACGCGATGTGTAGCGTATAAGTACAATGTCACGGCGATTTCTAAACAGAAATAATTGGAATGTTCAGGATTTTTTAATAAATAATGGTCATAAGTTATGTATTAAGCTCGAAGAAAGTTCAGGCTTTGTTGCGTAATATATTTCAAGTACTATAATATTAATAAGCGAAATTGTAAAGACATACTTTAACTAATATTTCTTTCTTTCTTCTTCTTCCTGTGCTATCTTCTATCGAAGGTCGGCGATCATTAAGGCGATCTGTACTTTTGACACAGCAGCGTGAAACAAAGCACGAGTAGTGTTGTTGAACCACTGGCGCAAGTTCTTCAGCCAAGATGTTCTCCTTCTATATACAGCTCTCTTCTCCTGAATCTTGCCCTGTACGATCAAGTGCAGCAAATCGTACTTCGGGCTTCTCATGATATGCCCCAGTTACTCCAATTTCCTTCTTTTGATTTTTTTTTATTGCCATGTAGGCAGACGAGCCAACGGGCCACCTGATCGTAAGTGGTTACCGTCGCTCATGAACCTCCGCAATGTCAGGGGACGACCTACGACCTACGACCTAACTTTAAGGAATCTCCTCAACCCTCGTTTGAAGAAGGACAAGTCGTAGCGCTCTGGGAAAACCGAAGAGGAGAGCTCAAGCTATGCATTTATTATTTAAAAAAACCTAACTACTCTATGAAAAAACTCTTCTCAGAAAACACAGAAATCTTTATGGAGATAAAATTGAATTTAAACACGGACGCAAAGTCATGGTTACAGATCACAGAAACGACAAACAATAAATGTAAAAGTTGGATAATAATGATAATTTATTGTGATACTGTCCTACGATGCTCGCTTTTACAATTAGGACAGGTAGTCACGCTATACCGCTATTATACAAAACTCTATCACTTTTACAACGTCTCAGATTGTTGATACTTGATCGTTTTTACTTTATACTTATGGTATTTTACAAGCTTTATATTAACTTGCACTGTATGTATCTATGTAACTTTGTAGGTTCGGGTGGAATCTTGCAAGCTAAATCTGAGAAACTTCCCGGTTTACGATTGTGCTGACATTTTGTGTAATAATATGATATGATAAAAATGCGCTGATCTAATGATGGATTCGGAAGATGGAGAAATATCCACGTTGGATAATATATCCTCGGTATTCCCTGAGCGCTATGACTTGTCCTTCTTCAAACGAGGCTTGAGGGGGGTCCTTAAAGTTAGGTCGTAGGTAGCGACCCCTCAGTGTCCCCTGACATTGCAGAGGTTCATGAGCGACGGTAACCACTTACTATCAGGTGGGCCGTTGGCTCGTCTGCCTACATGGCAATAAAAAAACATTATTATAATAATAATTATGAAAAATATTTTACAGTTAAAAAATGGCTTGATTACCATCATTTTCCGTAGCATTTCGCTACGATAATAGAGTGCTACGATATCCGTAGCGTTTCTACGAATATGCTACGAACCATGGAATGTCGTTTTGTGTTGAAATTGGAAAGCTTTTGTTGCATCGATGAACGGAATTCACGGAAATATCGGATCGAGTTCGATTCTCCTTTTGTTTGAAATTGAACGTCAATATATTTTGAATTTCATTGCTTTTTGTTTGGCAAAGTGGATTAAAAGGTATCGTGTGTTCAAACAATGATTCTCGTATATTTATTTAGATGTTAGGTTGTAATATAATACAACGAGAGAGATTTTAATTTTGGAATACGTCAGAGCTTTTTTATAGTTACGACTTATAGCTTAATATCAAGCAAAATATTCTAAAATTTTCGTTTGAACGTTGACGAATGCATAGAATTATGACATGTATTGAAATATCGAGACAACTCAATTAATTAAAAATCGTGGTAAGAACCCGTTGAAAATGCATGAAAGTAATAAATAACAATGTCTGGCAACATGTAATTAGTAAAACTGTGTTTCTTAAAAATAATGAGACAATAGAAAAAGCAAAAGAGTAACGCAACGAAGTAAACTAATTCAACATCTTAATCACATTTCTAAAAGTTCTTTAACCCCTACAGTTTCGTCCTAACATCATTATTTTCAAAATACGATATCCCAGTACCCTTTGTTATCAAATATTAATTGACAGCAAAACTGATCGGGCTCCGAACAAATTCAATATTATCTCGATCCTCGATATTCTATTGAACGCGACAAAGCCGTACTCTGTCGCGATGATCCAATTTTCACGAGCCAATATTATGAAAGGTATGTACACTTCAATTTAGGTTTTGTTTGGTTACTGCTGTATGTTTTAGGAGCCTCTGTTTCTCTTCAGAGAACCTTCATCATGTTCAAGAAGTGTCTAAATGAGAAGGATTAATAGCCTTAGCAGTAAACTCCTTTCCTTGGTCTCATCACTGATAAATCTTTACAAAGTCTGATAGGTTCTTCACCTCATAGGTGAGTATAGTCGGGAAAAATAAGTTATTAGGAAATGTTGTCAATAATTTAGAGAATGACAGCTCAAATGTCATTCAATTTGTGTTCATAAGTTAGTTAAAGGTTTGACATTTACGAAATGAGACGCTATACGCTTGAACAAAATTGGGAAATATTGAAAAGTTACTTCCAAAGCGGTGAGTCTTGACTAGTTTGTGATGAAAACCAGTGTTGTTAATTTGTAAATTTAAAATATGTTTATTCCTGTATGTGTTTTCTTCACAAATAAAGCATGTCTATGTCTATGTCTATGGCTATGTCTTCAGTCCAAACTGTAAGAAATGTGTGTGTGTGTCAGATGAAGCCCATTTTCACTTCGAAGGCTATGTCAATAAGCGAAATTGTCGCATCTGTACCAACCCATTACTGCCCACTGTTGGGCTCAGGTCTCCTCAGAAGAGGGATTAGGCATAGTCCACCACGCTTGCCTAGTGCGGATTGGGGACTTCACATATCTTCAAAGGATTTTTAGAATCCTTTTCCGACATGCAGGTTTCCTCACGATGTTTTCCTTCACCGTTTTTAGCCAGTGGTGTTGTGAAAAATTGCACATAAATCTTTTTCACATTTAGATTTAGAGGTACAAGCCGGCCGGATTTGAACCCGCGACCTCCCATTCGGAAGGAAGCGCTTCGACCACTCGGCCACCACGACTTTTTTATTGTCGCATCTGGGGGTCGGAAAATCCACACGTCACCATTGAGAAGACAATGCACCCACAAAGAGTTTGGTGTGGGTTTTGGTCCGGCGGCATCATTGGAAAATGAGCAAGGAGTCACCGTTACGGTCAATGGCGAGCGTTACCGTGCCATGCTCAACGAATTTTTGTTTCCAAAAGTTGAAGAGTATGACATGGACGACATTTGGTTTCAACAGGATGGCGCAACATGCCACACAGCCAACATGACAGTCAAACTTTTGAAAAATGCAAACTTTATATGGCCCACCCCTTACTTCGTGTCTATGAAATATTCTATTAAACGTGACAAAAACGACCTACTCTGACGGTAAGTTCCAATTTCCACGAGCCTATATTATAAATTTCAATTGTCTTCAATTTAGGTTTTGTTTGGTTACTGCTGTGTATTTTAGAGGGTTTGTTCTTCGTCAATGAACCTTCATCATCTTCAAGACGTGTCTAAACTTGTGGGATTGGAAGCTTAGAAACAAGATCCTTGTCATAGCTGACAAGTTATAATAACATTTGATAGTTGACACTGACAGATATTTCCGGTATTATTTGGCTTTAATAAGTAGTAGAATTACAAAGGAAATGCTTTATGTATATAAATTTAATGAAAAAAAATCGTTACCAACTAGGTATCAGGGGTAAATCTAAGTAGGTACAAATCATGCTAGACGAATGATCACGTAACTAGCTAATTCGGATCTAAAACATCACATCGTATGAGAATATTGTTGTAGGTAGTTAGTGTCCGTAAAGGTGTTTCAGTGTGATATACTGACTGAGACTGAAAACCAGCGCTGGATATTGGCATTTGTCCTGCTGGTATGTGTCAATGTTCAGCATTATGCTGAGTCACAGCTGATTTGTGGTGAAAGAGAAATTACTCGCAATTGTCTTTTATTTTTTTGTGTATTATTTTTTTTATCTTTGCATGTTTCTTTTTTCATCACAAATAAAGAATGTCTATGTCTGTCTGTCTATTTAGAACATATAATTGAGGTATACCTATACATGAATCTGTGATACTGATACGTATATTTCAAGTTTTAAGCGTTCGTTAAACTTAACATCAAATTACAAAAACATATTTTTAAACGTCGCATAGAACCTGGATTTCAATATAATCATCATTACGAGACAAAATTGTATATTGCTAATTATTTTTAAAGGTTTTAACTAACGAACTTCTGTATATTGTTATTTAAACAAGTTTATATGCTAATATTAAACTCTTTTTTACACTAAAAGTCATTTAATATTGACATAAAAATTATCACTGACCATTACTTTCGAATAACTTCTCAAACAGTCATACCGTTTCGAATAAAATATTTTATCTTGCAATTTCTTTAGAGATAGCCCGAGTTATATGGCGAGCAGTAAAACGAGCAATAACCGCAAAACGACACCGCTATCGCTAAAGCCATGTTCATACTGAAACACAAGCGTTTCTTAGCTTCGCATACTTCGTCGCAAAACAGTATTAAAACTTCCGACATTTACCAATCGATGTTGGCAATTTTATAAGACCTCTCTTGCCTCATATCATCTCGATTTGGAAAAAAATCTCGTCCTGGGTTTCTGATGGGTAACGGCCTCTCAGCACCTTGGCATTGCAGACGCCTATGCGTACTGTACTGTACTGTACTGTACTGTACTGTATCAACCCATTACTGCCCACTGTTAGGCTCAGGTCTCCTCAGAAGAAGGATTAGGCATAGTCCACCACGCTTGCCTAGTGCGGATTGGGGACTTCACATATCTTCAAAGGATTTTTAGAATCCTTTTCCGACATGCAGGTTTCCTCACGATGTTTTCCTTCACCGTTTTTAGCCAGTGGTGTTGTGAAAAATTGCACATAAATCTTTTTTATATGATGACAGTACCTATGCGTGACAGTAATCAATTACTATTCATTGTTATTTGTGTGACATTGCTTACCGTATTCATTGATAATTGCGGTTATTGAATTGTCATTGGTCAAGATTGCGGGAGGTCACTGGATGCAGATGGCGCAGGACCGGTCGATGTGGCGAAGTTTGGGGGAGGCCTATGTCCAGCAGTGGACGTCTATAGGCTGATGATGATGATGATGATGATGAATTGTCACCATCATCACCTTAATTATCGTCTTCTTTTTCACGCGTAATAAGGCCCTTGCCCTTCTGTGTCCATCTTTAAATTATACCGCTAAAATGCTAGAGCTGTTGACGTGTTCAAGAAACAAAACTTTAGTGTGAATATATCCTTATTTTACGTCCATTATATAGGTACCATCGAGACTGTAAACCATTATAAAATTGCACTCCGTTCCCACTCAGCCCTTCCACGTTTGATTGAAATTCCAAGTATAAGCTTCGTTTAGTATAACTAAACTACAGTTGCACTCAGACTAATAACTAACCTTGGATGTGTGACTTTAAATATAGTTATTTTTGTGTTTGTATTTTTGTCATTAGTTGTAGTTTAATTCACTATAGTATTTTAACCACTCAACTGGGAACGTCATTTTTCGTTAGATGGCGAAACTGGGGACTTCGTTCGGAATCACTACCGTGTTTGAGCCCCTTTTTAAAAACATTTTATCCCAAAAAAAATAATTTAGATTTTTAATTAAACCTTATATTTTTGTAAAACTTTATTATTAAACGACGCTGTATTGAATTTTCAACGAAAATATATTATCACCGTAAAATATGAGACGATTAAAAAATGTAAACAAAACAAGTTTTAGAACTGTGTTCAATTTTGGCTCCTGCCACAGACTTGGCAAAAGTAAACAAACCAATTTTGTTGCCGATCAGTTGCAGTTGTCAGCAGTTGAGTGGTTAAAGAAATAAATAAATATAGAAGGTAAAATATAATATACCACTCCAATTTTTGACTTCTGATAATTTAATTCCTAATTATGAAACATAGTGATTATGAAACATACTTGAAAAACAGAAATCAAGTGTGCTGAAATTCTTTTTTATATTATGCAACTTTTATATCCATCCAACAATTGAAGAAATTAAAACTCAATAAATATTGTCATTTTAGGAGGATCGTAGGAGGAGATTTCGAAGGTAATCTGTTACTATATATAACTTAAGAAACAAAGCCAGGGAATATAATTTTGTTGATAATCGCGACTGTCAACAATATTGAAAACTACCTTAGTCCTTAACAGTTATGTTTAAAAGATTGAAAATCTAGTTCTTTTGTAACAAATGGCGCACAATAGCTAAATTATTAACTAGATTCAATCTTAATGTCTTGACTTATCAGCCGCGACAGTATGTTAATAATGGTAATAACGTTTCACGTGTGTTGCAAATAATCGAGAATCAGGGTTGTCACATGTTAAGTATTTTTTTTTTTTTTGGTTCATTCTCTGACCCTACAAACTGGATGTCTTACTTAGCTTCAAACGCCACCTGCAATTACAAGTGGGGTGCAGTGGTTGGGCCTTGTGAATCCTCGTGGGGGTCTTCTGTGCCTGCGGGAAGGCGCGATCAAACCTGGCTCTTCTATAGAAGAAACAATGTCTATGTCTATGTCAATGTCCACTATATTTGTGCTAATCTAAAGTCAGTTGGTGACTTCACACATCTTCGAAGCATTAAATTGTTTTCCGTTTTGTAAATTCCCTCACGATGAAGATCATTATTTATTTTCATTAAAATAGTAATTATACTTAATTTGCAATTTTTCAGCCCCACACCAGATTTTCCAGTTTTTTTTTGTATACCGAAATATATAATATTATATTCTCTGTATTTTTAATGTGTGTCCACATCTATGAAATAACAATTCCAACATCCCATGTAGGTATTACAGAATGGCTGGCAATCCTGCTTAGTTCGCAAACCGAGGTCGTAGGTCGAGCCCCGGTCACTTGGATATTTGCCTAATTTTGTTATTACAACCGTTGCTATGACGACGGGCGCGGCTTTGATGTAGTTAGGTCTCCCAAAATTCGTGGAAAAGCAAACTGATACGTATTTTCGCGAAAACCTTACAAGCAATGAGTTATTTTTAAACGATTATATTATACACATACATTTTATGTTGATTCCATATTGTCTCGTCAACACACGTAAAAAACAAATGACGGTGACCAGTGACGGTCGATCAACATGTAAATGAGGGTTTTATTGTATGCATTGGCCGGCTTCGAAACTATGTGAAACACCGTTTGACAGTTGGCCTACCAGTTGTCATTTGCGTGCATTGGAAGTTGGTGAGCCAATATGTAGGTGCACGCAACATTAAAGTAATCGAAAAATTATATTTAGGTACTGTAATTTTAAAGTTACAACCAAATATTTACGAATAAATGTTGGGGAAAATAAAGCTATACGTGATGCATGACTTGGATTTTTGTATACCGAATTTGACGAAGTATTTAACATTCAATTTCAATGCAACCAGTTAATAGCACCTGGATTCTGCGTCTATTTTTATTAATACTTTGTCAAGCTTCCCGTGTGATCATAGTATCGTTTCTTAGTAATGTAGGTTTCCTTTTTCAATTTTGCATCCGTCCTTGAATATGAGTCGACCCAATACGGCACATGTTAGCTCTCATACGCAGAAACTGTTTTTGTATTAGGTAGTCAAATATTAAAATGGAGACGGTGTATCGAGACAAACGATCTTCTTTTGTTTTTCGTGCGACTGTATATTTTCTAAAGAAATTTCTTTACTTGTTAGAAATAGGGTCAATTTTACTTTTCTTTTGTATTTTACTTGTTATATTTTCTAAAACTGTTGCTTCTCCTATAGTCCTAATCTGTTTCGAAAAACTAATAAAGTTAACTAAGTATGAAATTGTTTCAGTGCCTACTAATTTCGGAGGTCTGTGAAATTTTAAATTGTGTTTTGAATGAGGAAATGAATTGCTGTGAAATTTAGTTTTCAAACTCATTTTCGAAGCCCACGCACATTTATTGTATCAAACGATTTCTCTCTGAGGAAACAGTAAACAAGTTATGTAATTACTAGTCCATTAATTTAAAGTAAATTAACAGTAAGACAAAGAAACAGTAACCAAGTTATGTAATTACTAGTCTATTAAAATAACATAATTTAACAATTTTATTGAAAAGCAAGTGAACCATAATTAGATTTAGGCCTTTGTTAAGCTTTGTCTTGCAACTTTTTCGTGAACATGACTGTGTAGGTAAACAGCTGAGTACTGAAGAACTTTTTTTATTTTCAGTAGTGTTGAATGCTAAAGGATCCAACAAAGAAAAGAGTTATTGTTTGTTAAACTTTATAATTCATTGAAACAATGAAAAAAATATAAAATTATAAAACATGACTACTCTCCTATATGGCTAGAACAGAAGTGAATTTGACATAGAATTTAATTCGAATTTAGTTTTCCATAGCGCGAGACAGAGTCATCGCGAAAACTAAAAAGTTTGAATACAAATGAAAATATTAAAAGTTTCTATGTTCAATATGGATTGAATTAAGTATATATTATTACACTAAAATATAGTTGATAAAAATATACTTGGAACTGTCATAACAATGATAAATATAAAAAAAAGATATGTTATTTATTATCTATCCTTTTTGACTAGATCTGAAACCTACTGTGGGTATCTATAGTGGACTTATGGCCAAAGGGAGATCTCCGACCGGGCGAGGTAGTGTATGCCCGGTCAGGCCGAAGCCCCTTGTAGTAGATTTCAGATGTCATATATATGCGAAGATTTCTGCAAAAGTTGTAACCGCGATTCAGGATCTCGCGCGTTATTATTGGTCGCCACACTACCTATAAAATTTAAATAATATCTAAACTTTTAAAAAATGTGTAAAATTTGCGATTAATAAAAGTAGCTCGCAATCCGAGCTTTTAGTTTAAAACAAATTTAACAAGACTAAGAGCTCATATTAAAGGTATTTAGGTAATCAACATTTATTAATTCACAAAAACATAAGAAATTCCAATTAAAATTTATTAAAGAGCCTCTTAAACTTAAGTGCATAACTTTTTAATAAAGAACACAAGTACCTCGTTCAATTTTTTAAATTCTCTATTTTATAGACTTAAGACTCTTTTGAGTTATTTTATTATATTATTGAATATCAATTTAAATTTATTGCTACTTATTTAGATTATCATTATTTTTTTATTTAATTTCATTAACATTTTTCTGTATTTAATTTTTAATAAATAGTTCGTGAACTTTGTAGTTTAGAACAAGATTAAAGTTAATATTAAGATATTATTAATAGTTAGGTATATTTTATTTTCGTTATTGATCTCGTAAAAAAATATTAAAAAGGTGGGCAATTATAGGTTTAATTTTGCGACAGTTTATCTAAACATTAGTGTGTTTGCAGTAAATATTTTTACCTAAACTACAGATAAATTAACGTCAAAATGAATTGAACAGTAATAAATTTAGAACAGATAGAGTTTCTCAGCGTTAAATTAAAAAAATGGTTTGGACAAAATCTACCTATAGTTACCTAGGTAATATTATTTAAGTTTGAAGTACTAACGTGTAGTGAAGAGTAACGTGTAATGAATAAATCAATGAGGACATTTTGGCGCCGGCTATCTTCTGACCCGCCAAGTGTATCTAGTATGTGGGTCATAAAATAGCAAACTTATACAAACAAAGGTATCGTCTCGTTATTAATATCTATCTCGTAAAATAAAGCAGATTTATGATGTGTGTTTTATGAACTATTGTATTATGAGAGAAATATTTAAGGCCTATTTTCATAAAGCTCAATTCGATACGAATTGTTCTTCTTCGAACGAATCTTGAAGAAAGTCCTTAAAGTTAGGCCGTAGGTAGCGGCCCCGCAGTGTCCCCTGACATTACAGAGGTTCATGGGCAATGGTACCCGCTTACGATCAGGTGGCTCGTTAGCTCGTTTAAATACGAGGCAGTAAAAAAAAGTTACATTGGTACATTCTACACAACTGAACTTGTGAACTGCTCTCTTCCTAAAAGACGAAGTGTAAAGTTTACTGCCTCGAAGTGTTCTTTGTACGAAGGAAAAACGATGGAATATTGCGAGTTGAATTTGAATAACTCTCTGGTTTGATATAGAGCAGTATTGCTATATGCAATAATATGGTAGAATGGAGCTGATTTGATAGAAGATTAAGCTCTAAGTAACTGTTCACTAATTCTGCTTTGAAACCATAAAGTCTAAAAAACGCTACATTTAATTCAATTTAATATAATACGGTAGGTTACTTCTCGCCAAATTACTCTGTTATTTCATAACCAATACACGAGCTGCCTAATCCTCGGGCTGGCTCAAAGGATCAGTTTGGTTACTCCAGTAACGAGTTTTCTCACTGTCTCATGCTAGGATTAGGTCCTGAGTGTCACAAGTATTATAAGTTTGAACTTTCATCTTGTTTTCGTAGACGTGATATTAATATCATTATAACAGTAACTGGGGACTGAAAACGTGTGTGTTGATAGTTTCATTTATTTTATTAGAGGTCAGACTGAGTAATAATTGAACGTAAGGTACGCTATGTAGATCTTTATTATTCGTATTTTTATTTATTTATTACTAGCAAACCAACAATGTAGTTAGAATATCAAAAATTCACAACAAAAATGACTTAAGGTAACATTCTAAGCAAAATATGGGATATGGGAGTAGCAATTTTTTTTCAAAAAAAAATCTAACAAGTTGTACTTATTGCAAGGTATTGCTTAAAAATCAATGTTTTGGCAATTTTTTTTTCAGTTATTCTTGTGTATTTACAAAATTTCTTCTTTATTATGATGATAGTTTTTTTATTGCGAAATAGATAAACAAGCCTACGGTCCACCTGTGGTAAGCGGTCACCGTCGCTCATGAACCTATACAATGCCAGGGCAATGAGGGGTCGTTATCTATCACCTACCCATACAGGACTTTTCTTAAACCTCCTTTAGTTTAGTTCCTTTAGTTTATTAATTATTTTATACCTACGAGGTGTATAGTCTGACCTTTGTCCCGGCGTGGCATGTTGTGTTCCATTCTTCTATAATTTATTAATTTACTATAATTTGTTAGATTAAGTGTGTTACCAATGGGAGTGGCATGGTCACTAAGTGACAAAACTCCTTTTCTTTAAAAAAATTAAGAAAAAAAAAAATACCTATTGGTACATGTGTGTCTCGTGTCTAAAACTTAATGAGTATTAAGTATTTCTGCACCAAACGAATAAATACCTACTCAGGTTTAAATACCTATAGCTATACGTCTTAATCACGAAAATAACGACTGCAATAATGTTCTTATTTCTTATATTTTCTTGCTAAAGCTCTTTGGTAAGATAAGTATCAATACGAAACCGTAAACGGATTTTCTATTTCATTGAACATCAGAAATTAGGTTTCGTATCAAAAATAAAGTTGGTATTTATGCAGATAAATTCTTATATTATTTGATTTCATCATTGTACGTGTATGTTGTATGTTTTATATGTTGGTAAGTTGATAAACTGTAGGTATACATATACATTAGAGTGCAAAATATCAGCTCAATCGGGAACCGAGAAGTTTGTCAAATTTAACTCGCCAGATTCCACCCGAACTTACATAGTTACATCCAGTGCAAGTTAAAATATAAAGCTTGTAAAAATACAATGTTTTAAAATAGACAAATGAGTTTCTCAGACCTTCATATTCATAGCTGTTTATTGTCGTAAACAACCTCGGAGATTGCACTCCGGCAATATTTATTTTAGAACAACGTCTATTAGGTACGCCCTAATGGATGTTTTAAGCTGCTCTGTTTGTTTAGTATTTTCTTCGAGGTTCATTTAAGCGCTATTTTTATGCGAGCTTTTTTAATTTATTCATTGTTTGAACGAATGATATGATAATATTTTGTCATTGATTAGATGTGAAAATTCTTTAACTACTCTCATCAACAATTACTTCTGCAGTAATTTATTTTTTGTTTAACTTACTAACTTCCTCGCCTTCGTTTTAATATTTTTCCATTAAACAATTTTAGGTCGACATTACCTACTTGATTTGAAATCAACAAATTAAATCGTAAACGTCGGATTTATTTCTTCCTTTATACCTATTAATAACTTAAGTAGATACTATAAATCGTTATAGAAATAAAACAAATTACCAATAACTTCAAGTATTTAAAGCATTTTGTATTGCCTTTCCCCTTACACGACTATGCTCTTAGCCGATGCCCTTCGAGACGGAAAATAAAGTAACAAACTTGTATACCTACGGGAACAGCGTTTTAATAGGGTCAACTCGATGTAGTGCAAACATTAAAATCGCGTAGTAAGCTAGCTTAGTTGCTATTTCTGACGTGATTTTACTCAGTGAAAGGTCAGCTTTTCATAAAAATGTTCTACTTTTTCTTTATGACAAAATAGCTAGTTTAAATGTGAGATTTTTGGTGCTAAATATTGCAATCGCTAATAGCTGTAGGTAGTTGCAGTACCTAATAGTACTCACTATAGGTACATGGGCATCTATTTAAATCGAGTGGTGTGATTAAAGTAAAGTTAAAAACTCCTTTGAAAAAAAAACTACTTAAACAATATTAATGAAAGTCCGAAAAGTCTACAATAGATACTACCTGTCTTTCTATCGTGGAAATATTGAGAAATATAAACAACATTCGGAACTCCACTCCGCCTACTTCAATATTTGTCTAACCTACCTTCTACAAAGCCACCTCGACATTCAACTCTAAGCTATTGTTATTTTCTTGGCAAATTGGTATGTACGGTTAAACCCTCCCTAATGCTGTATAATGTTCTACGAGTATTATTATTAGAGGGAAAATGTTTTGTCACAGTGTTATTTCGTTGGCCGCGTCCACACGACGTGCTTGATTTAATGTACTGTGGATATTATTTCGACGGCTAATAGCGCCTGTCAACTGCGATTTAACTATTGTACTTGAGCCTTAATGATGGAGCTTTGGACATATGTATACATACTATGAACTATAAAGCATTACCTTGGCGAAACTGAAGGTTAGTTAATTTTCGTTACCTACTTTTCTTATTGTGCTGAAATCCAAAAGTTTGAAATAACAGTTGTTACTACGACAGATTATTTAGTTATTGTTCTTCCTTGTAGAGTTGTAGATGCAGGGCATAAATGGATTTGCGAAGAATTTGCTCCTGCGCAACTATGAGCCCTTTTTCCATAGCTTTAATTCTCACTCGGTAATTTTTAAAAGCACGAGTTGCTTCTTCTCGAATATTATGATGGTATATGCCACAAAAATATCCTACCTAATATAAAATTAAGCTTACATTGTTGACGGAATAAGCTTCTGCGACTTATAGACAATGTTTTTCAAGGCTTTTCATACCATAGGAAATGGTAATTGGTACCGCCTTATACTAATGGGGTGGCAACTGTTGACTATTATTGTTCTGTTTCAAAGCTTTTAGGGGGCAATTGACACTTCTTGGTATTACTCAATTAGGTATGTTCGTTTTTCAATTAGATTGTAGGTATCTACTGTTATTCGAGACTATGAGTTAATCCGTTCCGGTCCTTTAGAAACACGAAACTTATCTTGGGTGTCTTAAGGTAGGTCGGCTTTAGGTGCTTCAAGTGTACCTACCATATGTTTCTAAATGTGTGTAACGTTAACCGCTAATATCCGTAAAATATTTGAATTAGAAAAGATATAAGTGAAGAAATAATTAATTCTTTGAAGATTATTTACTTTACTTTTTATTTTATTTTATTTTTTCGCTTTGTGTGCTTAATTAGTTATAAGTAATTTGTTACTCTGTCTCGATCGGTACTATCTTGTAAATCGTAAAGGTCTTCCGCAATACAGGTCTGATCTAGTGCGGGGACCATAGCAATAGTTAAAAAATTGTAACTACTGACTCTTTGACAATAAATTTATTCTTATTTACTTATTATGGAGATCTGATGAAGCAGGAATAATTTACTCAATGAAATGACTCAGATATCTAAGTAGAAGATGGACCGACAATCTGGTCAGGGTCGCGGTTAGACACTGGATACAGACAGCGCAGCACCAGATCGTTGTTGCGGGGTTTGGGTGAGGCTTATGTCAAGCAGTGTGACGATTACGGGCTGATGATGATGATGATGATAGGATGCTTCTTAGGTATAAATAATTAAGGATGCAAACCACTTGTGAGTAATTGCTTTGTTGTTTAAACTATTTAGTTCCAAAAAGTTAATTACCCTTACCAGTCTCATATCTATTAATTATTAATAGCGCTATCGTGTGTAAAGCAATTCCAAAACTTTTTTACAATCACTAAACATAAGCTATCGTGCTACAAATGGCAGTATGTCTCTAGCATTTAAATATCCGTGTACAATGCAGTGTTTGTAGTCTGCAGTAATATTTGAGCAACTAATGCGCCTACACGACTGGTTAAGGAGGAAAGGATTAAACCAAAATGCAGTTATTCTTGTGTACCATTCGAGTTTGCACATTGAAAACATTGTTAAATGAAATTTTAGTGTTTAATATATTGTTTTGGATTGTTATTTCGTGTATTATGGTGAGTAAGCAATATTTATGCAATATATAGATTTAATTTTGAATAATAGGAATGATTTGTTACTAATTACGTGAAGTCTACTGATGCATGATCTTTAAAATTAGCGGCTGAATATTACAAGATACGTTAGCTAAATCAACAAATTAAAAGTTATAAACGTCAAACCCAGACGAGTGTGGTCCTAAGGTGTAAACCAACCGAACTTTGCGAGAAATCGATTTATTTTATTGAAATTGGACACTGGTTTAATGGTATTTGTGTACAAAATCATATTATTTAAATTTATGACTAGTCAAAGATTTCAATATCTTTTTAAATGAAACAAATTTTAATACAGTAGGCCCATAGTTATTAAAATTAATTAGTACTGGTAAAAGCTTGGGCCCTTTTTATGAATACATACATACATACATTTACGAATTATCGATATTGCGAGAAAAAAGTTCTGAAGATGAGGAATGTCTGAGAAAAGTCGAACACCGCGTTTCTGGAAAAATCGAAATTGTTAAATTTATTTTAAAATCGATTTAAAAAATGATCGTGCTCATGCCTACTCAACTAGTAAAATGTCAAAATTCAAAACATTTCGTGCCAAATGTAAACAAATAATGAATTTTATTTTTAACGTTTAAACAAATTAAAGTCTCAATATATTTCATTTATGCAATTTTAATCGTATTAAAAATGGGTATGTTGTTACATATCGTCAAAAATTGTGTCAACCATGTTAAGGTGAGAATTCGCAATTGTTATGAACAAAGAATGCAAATTCAACAAAAAAAATTGCGTGCTCGACAAAACTGAAGCATATCTACATAATATCAAGACATTAAGTTGCTAATCAGTGCAAGACAAGTTATATTTTTCATTTAAATGTAAAAAAATTTTTTGAACTAGACTACCGTTTTAGTTCGACAAACCTTAACCTCCTTGGTGAACAAATTACCTCCGACCCACGGTTCTTCTAGTCGACCTGACCTAATAACTAGACGATCAAGGATTCACCTGTTAGAAAAAAGGTGGGCCTTAAGCACATAAATGCTGCAACGCCAGGGTAGAGGATTTTGCAACAAAAAAGTCCCTGAATCTTTAACATGATCTGGCAAAGTTTTAAGGAAGCTATCAGTGGTCTAGATGTTGACAATGATATACATCTATTTAAGTAACTTTACTCAATGAGGTTACTCAATTTGGGATGTTTGTATGAAGATATGTTTTTTTTTGTTTCAGACTGTGCTTGATACTGGGAGTGTGGGGAACGCATCATCCTCTGATGAGGAACTGGAACAGTGGGAACAAATTTTCATGATGAGAGACGAGAACGGTAACAGTTATAACGATAAGTGAGTATCAATGATATTTATTATTATTATTTTAGATTTGGTCCTATGAAAATTGTACAGATTTAAAGAAAAAAATCAGTAATATAATTCATTCAATATTATTGAGGTTCTGTTTTTGAGTTCTGCTCTTTTCAATGATACCATATAATCAATGACTGTATTTTGTATAAAAAGCATAACAAGAGTCTTGATGGAAACTGAGCTTATATTTTAGATAAAACATTGCTCATACAGCAAATACAAAAAAAAATATTTGTCTTTGATCCATACCAATTACCATTCTTTTTTTTCTTTTTTTGCGTGATAGATAAACGAGCCTACGGCCCACCTAAGCGGTCACTGTCGCTCATGAACCTCTGCAATGCCATGGCAATGAGGGGCTGTTATCTATCGCCTACCGATACAGGACTTAGAATTGTATTTGACATCCCAAACAAACTAATAATCTCCATATCATAATACATTATGTTTTATTTCAATCAGGAGGAAGAAGCGTAGTATATGGTGCCGACCATCCTGCATCCCCGTATCAATAGTTATCATATTAATAGTATTGGTGGTTCTCGTTCCTTTATTGGACCAACCGAATGCGGTGCAATTGACCACTGCGAATGCTCCAGTGAGTTTACATTGCTCAGATGAGTGTAGGTAAGTGAAAACATTTTTCTTGTAGCTTCACAAGTGCTTTTAGCTAATTTTCCCGTGCTACTAACAATTTTAGGTTCACCTCAAATTTTGTAATCATATACAATGTTAGTTTCGGTTTGGTTAAAAGTTTTTTGGTCGAAACCGATACTAATTCTGATCATACGATAAGAATTAAAGTTGGTTTAATTTATTCATTTCATTGATTTTATTCATTTTATTGATTTAATTTCGTGGATTTAAGTGACAAATTTTCTAAGGATTCTGGTCCTGATGTCTCTCCCCTGCCCAATGTTTTTCTCCTGGCCTTCGAAAAAGTAATAACAAATGTAAAAAGTGACTTGCACTTGTGTGAAAAGGTAAATAAAGGGGTCAAAAATCAAAATATAAAGGTTTCAAGAAAAAACTCTTAACTTTTCTCCTTGGACACCTCTCCATCGTCTTGAAACCTCTTATCGTAGAATCAGCCAGTCGCCACTTAAAAAAAGCAAGAGAGATTTTTCAACGCATAGGTCATTTTTAAATTGCGTGCGAAAAGTGAACATCGGTGCAGCATCACGAAATATACAGAAAACTTTTTGTCATACATCACCCGGCTATAGAATGAGGTTCCCTTCTCGTTTCCCGAGCTCTTTCTTCAAACGAGGTTTGAAGACAGTTGCTAGGCTAGGTAGATCGTAATTAGAGGCCTCGCAGTGTCTCCTGACATTTTATCATGAGCGACAGTAATTACTTACGATCAGTTGCTCTGCTAGCTAGTCTACCTAAAAAAACAGGATCAAACACATCAATGTATATTCATAGAATTATTAACTCGAGGTAATAATTCTATGTGTATATTACAGACTACAGTTAACAATTTAGTACCTATCTGTGTTAATGTCCTTCCCTTTTTGGCCCAACGTAGGTTGACTGATTCAATGATAAACTCTTCATATTCAGTTATCTTTTGCAGTTACAAATGTCAATATCGGGTGATAAATTAAGCAGAACAAGTTGCGCGCGGTTTATCGGCAATTTAATTTTAGCGGTGATTTATGTGATGCTTTATTTTATTGTAATAGGCAGACGGATTTCCATACACACTGCATCAACCGTTTTATTGAAAAAAAAAACTACACAAAACTGAACAATAAAAACAAAACAATCATAATAGCGATTAACATATTATAATGAACACTTATACAGAAATTGTGTAACATTTGTAACGTTTTGGTACAAGTAATATTATATCGAACATAACGACTCCTCTGCATGCGATCAGCAACACGCGAACTACGAGATTTTTAAAGAAATTTATATGAGGAAGATTTTAAATTACGATTTTGTGTAAAGTTTTATACGATGCGCATGCAAATGCAGCAGTAGAAGACTATTCAAGTTTTTGGAAGTCTTTTTATACAGAGAAATATTTTAAGTTTGGAGGTCATTTTCTTTGATATTACAAGCTTTATAATCTCATATTAGAATTTTATTAAGAGATCTTTCGATTACGTCGTATTAAAAAAGTTTAATTAAAAGATATTAAGTCGTGGTGGCCGAGTGGTCGAAGCGCTTCCTTCCGAACGGGAGGTCGCGGGTTCAAAACTAAAAAATGTGAAAAAGATTTATGTGCAATTTTTCACTATACCACTGGCTAAAAACGGTGAAGGAAAACATCGTGAGGACACCTACATGTCGAAAAAGGATTCTAAAAATCCTTTGAAGATATGTGAAGTCCCCAATCCGCACTGGGCAAGCGTGGTGGACTATGCCTAATCCCTCTTCTGAGGAGACCTGAGCCCAACAGTGGGCAGTAATGGGTTGGTACAATAAAGGCTATGTAGGGATTGGGAAAACGATACCTATCAATATAATTTGACTTGTTTTCGTGCGCTAATCTCTTAATCGTACTGTAATATTCCCTTGAATTCCCTTCTTGTCAAGGTTCTTACCGTTCTTTTTTCACGTACCTAATATATAATCTGTACACGATTTCTTTCTTAGAATTAAAATAATGATGATTGTTCTACGTTTTCACCTTAATTTCCAACTGAACGTATGTTTCGGTATACATACAAGGTTAACATTGATTAATCACATAATTTTTTATTGTAGTAATGATACCGCAGAATGACACGGTAAAAATTTGATTAATGACATCAAAAGTTAACCACGTAAACAAAGGAATATACGAAACGAACGTAATAAAGTATTCTTTCACTAAAAGGTCATTTACATGTCACAAATGAAGAGGATGTAGAAAAGCTCTCTAGTTTGCTGCTGATTGATGGTTTGCAATAGGAATCTTCATTAGATATTACAAGTCTTCGAACTATTACTCAAATCTCAAGATTACCACAAACTCATATCAGGGTCTCATTGTTAAGTTCTAGCCAAAATAACCGCACTGTAAACCATTCAAGAATTAAAGTTAAAAATATCCCGTACTGACGCAGAATCAGCTTGTATGTTTACCTACTATAGAACAGTTGGTTATCAAGGAATGATCTTATACTCTATTGTCTTCAAATCTAGATCGAAAATCCAATGGGAATAAGAAGTAGATTCAGACCCATGTATTATTTCAATGGTACAACGAATCCTGAAATGTCAAGGTGTAACTTTGACATTCTTGTTTACGCCAGGTCCAGAAATTTGTCACCAAAAGTTTAGTACGATTACGCTATTTTTAGAATACCAACATATTTGTTGTTGATTATTTATCTACTACTAGTAGGCCCTCACAACTTCGTCTTGTCAGTTTGTCATTTTCAATTAAAAGGTAGCCTATGTTCCTTCTCAGGGTCTAAAGATAGTCTGTGCCAATTTTCATCAAAATCGTTTGAGAGGTTTAAGCGGGAAAGCGTAACAGACAAACAGACATACAGACAATCAGACTGAATTACTTTCGATTTTGTAATATTATTATACTTAACGTCGAGAATTAAGGCAGAGTCGTCAAACTAATCACACTAACGAAGTAATTAAATTTTCCAAATGTCTGCTCGAAGTCGTAAAAAACGAGTCGCAGTAGTCACATTTTCTCGTAAAAATCAATGACCCAAATTAGTCGAATAATCAAAGGTAGTAAAGTCTTCTGAATCATAGTGCACAAAATATTTTCGAACCAGAAATGTTTCCAAAGTGCGGCTTCATTCAGTTTTGATGAGCACAAAGGCGCGTTTTATCACAATCTTTACAATTGTCGTAAAGTGAATATTCCTGGAATTATGATGTGCCAACACACGATATTTTCCACTTTAGTGTGGCTGCATCCTTAATCTTTATTCGTACGGACATGTTTTCATCTCTCGTAGAAATTTTACTCTCTGCAATAGATGCTATCTACTCAGTTTTATTTTGAGTCTTATGTGGTGGGCGTTGAGTATACAATTATTTTATTCAATTTTTATACGCGCGACGAATAATCGACCTTCCATTAAGTGCTTATACAAATATATTCCATGATCGGTTATCATTGAAAACCATTTTAATTAGTAATTTTAACTTTGGTTGAATCAATCCATAGAAAAACCTTTTCATCACACTTCTTTGTCCATCATGCTTTCTGTTCGCTGTTTGTAATTAGTTTTTAAGTTTTCTTTTACTCAAATTAAATCTATTTTCAGGTTATCATTAGTTGAAAGCATACCGGAGGGTCACATGTTCCCGCCGAACTCAACGCATATACACACGAAAAACGTGTGGCTAGATTTAATAGATGAAGCTCAAAATAATATAGAAATAGCGTCTCTTTATTGGACTCTTAGGTTTAATGAAAATTATCCTTACAATACCTCTATAGAGGTGAGTACAATTCTATTTTTTTACAGGAATTAGATCTCTTTTACCTGCAGTTTTCTTTGAATGAATTATCAATTTCAAAGTGTCCATTAACCCTTTCAAATTAACTTTTTGATACTCTAAGTATTTTAATGATTTTTTATTAAACCGAATATTATTTTTTAATAAAGTTTTTTTATGATTTGTTGATAAACTTTTAGGCCTGTGTATAAAAAAGTATTTACTTATTTTCTTAAGGGAGAACAAGTTTTCCAAGCGCTTCTAGCGGCCGGCGCCAAAAGGAAAATAAACTTGAAAATAGCTCAAAACTGGCCGACGAAGGAGAAACCTAATATAGACACTGAATATTTAGTTAAGAAGAAAGCTGCTCAGGTATTATAATTTATCGATAGCTTAACTATGGTACCGACTTAGAAAAACATTAAAAAAAAAACTTTCAATACAAGCTTTTAAGATTTTGAATATGATGTATCAGTAGAGTGCTAGCCAAGACAAGTAAAATAAGTACAGGAGTTCCTATCCACCTAACCACCTTCCGAATCCATCATCAGATCAGCGCCATTTTGTCATATTATTTCATTGTCACGCGATATACATCTGCGTGCAAAATGTCAGCTCAAACACAAACCGAGAAGTTTGTAAAATCTAGCTCGCAAGATTCCATTCGAACTTACATAGTTACATGCAGTGCAAGTTAATATAAAACTTGTAAAAAAAGTGTTTACTACTGTACTGTACCAACCCATAACTGCCCACTGCTGAGCTCAGGTCTCCTCCGGAGAGGGGTTAGGCATAGTCCACCACGCTTGCCTAATGCGGATTGGGGACTTCACATATCTTCAAAGGATTTTTAGAATCCTTTTCCGACATACAGGTTTCCTCACGATGTTTTCCTTCACCGTTTTTAGCCAGTAGTGTTGCACATAAATCTTTTTCACATTTAGATTTAGAGGTACAAGCCGGTCGGTTTTGAACCCGCGACCCCGCGTACGGATGGCAAGCGCTTCAACCACTCGGCCATCACGACTATGTACTTAAATTAAACCCTATGTTGATGGTATTAGGTTCGTAGTTTGAACTTTTCAAAATTGCTCGGAAGTGGCGTTCTACACACAAAGTTCTGGATAGTGGACAGAACGCATTTCTACATCGGCAGTGCCAACATGGACTGGAGGTCTTTGACGCAGGTAAATCATATTAGCGTATTTCAGCATTAAATCATTTATCTTCTTTTCAAAAGCATTTTAGAATATTTGATGGTTCCCTAAATCGTAGAGAAGGGTTGATCTTTTAACCCTTTCACGCTCACAGGAAATATTTTTCCCTTCTACAAAAATCGTTATTGATTATTATTGAATCGATATTTTTTTAATGAATGTCTAATGTAGGTACGTTGTGTTAAAATGTTTCCCATGAAATTAAAAGGAAAATTAAATTTATACAGTGTTTTTCTAGTGATATCTCTTACTTTACAGAATAACTTAAATATTGTGTAGTATTCGCATATTCAGTCTCGGCCATCTTATTGTCCTGAAAGGGTTAAGACACATAGTTATGCACTTTGTAGTTTATTGACTGCAATTTGATTCCTGTGTAGGTACATACATTTTATGTTACGCGAAAATTTAAAAGGAACCCAGTAGGAATCTAATTAAAGTACCCTTCGTCAAAGGACGATACCTTGATAGAATTTTTACTTCATTATTTTTTTGAAATTTTACTCCAGGGAATATCGTCACTAAAACTTGAATAGTTGTTGAAAATTTGAACTCAGAGCAGCACTTAAGTTTTCTAAAAGTTTGTAACGTTTTCATATTTTTTTATAACAGGTTAAGGAATTGGGAATAGTTGCTTGGAACTGTTCTTGCTTGGCGACAGACCTGGGGAAAATATTTGACGTAAGTACCACACCCACACATAGTGACAGACACACACACACACAAACATACATACATCTAATCTGAAACACGTACGCACGTAGACACAAACATACACAAAATAATAATTATGAAAAAAAAGAGCGAATAAAAACTGAAAATTAGTGATGAGCAACATTGGTCTTGGTCTTGCAAAAAAGCTAGCAAAATTGGTCTTGATCTTGCTGTCTTGGTCTTGGTTTGTACCAAGGTCTTGCTTTGCTCACCACTACTGAGAATTGAGCCTCACACACTTTCGTTTTTAGACAATTATGAACAAACGAATTAAACAATTAAGATAAAATTAATTTTGGGCCAAACTTGCCTCAAATAATTTTCTGTCCTAGGCTACAGTCTGGCAAATCTGCTATTGCAGTATACTAACGTAAATAATAACCTCGTACATCTAACTCCAAGTTTTACACTTTTAAACATTAAGCAGCCATGTTGTCAATAAAAAATTACATCAGAACATGAAACTCGTCGAAATTTCCCCGCGGCATTGAGTTTACAAAAACTTTATGAATAATCACATAGGGGAACACTTTAAGTAAATTAAAGTTACATTACTATTTAGAAGGCTATTTTTAACTGAAAAATGTATGCAGTTTTAAATTAATATGAGAGAGCATTCAACTCGACTTGTATTTTTTGTGTAGTAATACAGTATTCATTTTGAACAAAGTTTTGGTTGATTTTCGTAAAATAATATGGAGTTAATTTTAAATGATATACACACTGTTGTAACGAAAATGTGTCTAAAATTAAAATTCTGATTGATTTATTTGACTAGTAAAGTTTACAATATAGACTTAGGATTATTATTTTAAAATCAAAGCAAATTTCATTTCATCGATTAAAATCTTTTAAAACAATTCCTTATTTTGTTTTTAATGATTAACGCTAGATGGCACTGTGATCAAAATATTTTATAAAACAATTCCTTATTTTGTTTTACATGATTAATGCTAGATGGGGCTGTGATAAAAATTTATTTTTTTTACAATTCCCTCACTAATGAATCGAAAGGAACTTCGTTCCATCCGGGTGTCCTTTGACACCTCTTAAGTTTTTTTTAAATCGTAGTACCTACACAATGCTGTAATTAAATCCGAAAACCATGTACTACAAACATACCATACATCAGTCTTTATATTTTTTGCAGCTTTAAAATACATATTATTTAAGTAATTTTCCTTTGAAGCTAATTTATAAGTTCTATAATTATACTCAATATTCAAAACGTCTGGGGCGCGCAATTAACTCCCCATTCTATTAAAATCGAATTCACTTTAACAGTATCAACTGCTTAAAATTCAGTTTACGAAAATCATTTTCGTATAATAATTTTAAACTTTTACATAGTTGAAACATGTTGGAATCAAAATTTATGTAGATTTTTAGCAAACTTTTAGTCTGTGGTTCATTATTCAGTCTATTTTATCAGTTACAATAGAATATTTAAGCTCTTGTCTATTGAAGTGCTAAACAAAAGAGTCTTTGAATAACTTGGAAAATATAATTTTTATATTCCGATTTTAAAAATATAAAATCATTAAATACTACTCTTCTATTTCACCTATCAAATGTTTTATTGTCCCACAGACGATTTTATTAAGGTATATGTGGGAATTGAACCGCATTAATACCTCCAACCGCTAAAGTGTCCGGCTGAGGCCAGAACCCAGCATGGGACTATGCGGGGCGGCACGACGCATTACTGTAGTAATTAAACAGAGCCTTTCTTTAAATAATAAGTGTATTTATTCATAAAACAGTACAGTACAGAGACTAGCGAGAGACAAAAACTATAGACACGGCTGTAACATTCCATAGACTACTAAAGTTGGGGTGCGTTCAACTTTTTAACAATTACGCACTATGGCATTCTCTACCGTGTTTTAATCAGGCGGTTTTCTAAAAGACATACCATAAAATACTACTTCTGTTTTACCTATCAACTTCTACTAGTCCTTCACAAGGACAATGTATTCAATGTTAAAATAATTTATTGTATGTAGCAAGGACGTGACAATAATAAAATGACACCTAAAAATAGCTCGTCGCATGCTATCTAATTAAATATATGGAGCTTATGACGTCAACAGTGCATGCAGTGATATTGATTTTGAATTTTAAAACAACTTTATTTAATTAAATACATTAAGTGATTGGCTGAAAGGTTCATGAAATCTGTTAAACTGACATTAAATTCAATAGGATTAAACTCTTTATTAATTTAATTTAAAGCTTAGCTTGGCTTCTGTGAAAGGGAACGTAAGATTTTCATTGTAATTAAAACAATAGAAACTATAAGAAAACATTTATATAATGCATTTGATTGATATTTTTCTCTTAAATCTACACAGTTCATAAAAAAAAACTATAATATTTTTTTTATTGAACGTTAGGTTTCAGGAATTTAGTTAGCGTTTTTAGTATGGTCGTTTCACCGACGACTGCCGGTTCGGCGTCCGGGGGTGACGGGGCGATACGTGAGCGACAATCGCGAACGCGTCCTGTCATCCCTACCAGTCTCGTGCCGGGTTCTGTCCCGGGGATCGGACGTCGAGTGTGAGCGGAAGGTTTTAGTGCGGTTCCACCCCCACATCTTCTTCTTCTTCTCTGTCGGTACACTCTTGTCAGAGCGGTCGTGGTTATTATGAGGATTTTATCTTGCGCGCAACTATCACGCGCCTTACGGTGTCCCGCCACTTTCCCCGATCGGTTGCGGTTCTGGTACACTGGTGCAATGGGGCTCCCCCCCCACATACCCCACTCGAAAGTCCGGCGATTACCTCCCATCCAAAAAAAAAATGGCTGAAATAAGAAAAGTTTACTTGTTTTAGTTGCCATGAACAAAAACAATATTAAACCTTACTGCAGAAATACTAACTAGTAAATAATACAAGTTTCTCAATAATTGGTATTTCTGGAAATTAATTTATAGAATTAACTTTATAACTAATATCAAAATAAATTTAATTATAATAAAACTCTTGCATATAATTTAATCAATGTCTATGCACTATACTGAAAATATACAATCTTTTTTCTCCGTAGTTCAAGTTTCCCTCTCCAATTCAATAAAACATTCATACTGTAAAGTGATATTACATTTTTATTGAAATTTATTTGAAGGTAGTCGTCTCGTTTCACATTATATAAGGTAGCTGAGGTCCACAGTATAATAAACTTGTATTATACAGATATATATAAATGTACTTATCTTATTTTAAAACGAACTATCGACTTGCTAAACGAATATGACTTTTTATGTCACTTCAGCAGTCCAACTCGAAACACATATTTTATAAAATGAAAGTGCCCTAATTTAGCGGTAACTATTTACAATCAGGTGGCCCATTGGCTCGTCTGACTACATGACATTAAAAAAAGTGTGATTTAAATGAACAATAAGCTGACCGCTACTTCGCCTGTATCACATTTTTTTCCTAATTTTGGTATCGAAAATTTACTGATTCGGTCTTACGTTTCTCTTCCACATTACGCATGTGGGTATTGTACATAAACCTTCTCTTAAGCAGTAGTAGATAGACTGCTATCTATTAAGCAACCGCATCAAAATCCACTGCGTTTTACAGTTCAAGCATACATAGGGATAGACAGCGGGAAGCATCATCATCATCATCAGCCCATAGACGTCCACTGCTGGACATATCTAGGCCTACTAACGGTCCTGCGCTATCTGCATCCAGTGACCTCCCGTGGTCTTGACCAAGGGAATACTATGTAGTGTTGAATTCTGTAGAGTATTTCGTTGTATCTGTATATACCAGCCCAACCTCATCAATGATTCATTCAAGTCGCTCTAATATTTAAGGACACTCAGATTTCTAAGGAGATAAACAAATCGACTCTGAATGCAGAGTCTGATTCAATTTATTACTTGTAAACTCTGTCTTACGGAGGTTGGGTACCTGCGATTTGTTTATTTTTAATTCAAGTGGAATTTCTGAAAAACCTTTAGAATTTTATTAAATAGATTTTGTGGGTGGTATCCATACTAATATTATAAATGCGAAAGTAACTGTCTGTCTTTCTGGCTGTTTGTCTCTCAACCGATTTTAATTAAATTTGGCACAATCTTTAGACTTTGAGAAAGAACATAGGCTACCTTTGAATTGAAAGTGACGCAGACGAAGTGGCGCGAGCCCGCTAATTTATAATAATAGTACAAAAATAACCATATTATTATAGGCAAAAAATTGAAAGAGACCTATTTCAGACAATAGAAAAGATAGGAAAAACGAACCTTTTGGAGTTGCTGAAAATTATAAAAAAACGTATTGTCTTTCTTAAATTCCTCGTTATTTACGAGGAATGTTATATCAAATTTTTCTTTTAAATTTTATTCGTTTCTCAAAACAGGTATACTGGATGATGGGCGAGTCAAATGCGGTTGTTCCAGACACGTGGCCCTCGGAATTGAGCACCGACATCAACATGAAATATCCCATCAACATATCCGATTCGACGCACAGCTACGGAGCTTATATCACTGTGAGTACTTTATAGAATTACAGGCGACTTGTGCAAACCATTATTGTCACTTCTGGTGTGATCACTTTTGGCCACTACTGCCCACTACTTCGTTGAGAACTCACCCATAGAGGGGACAGGTAAAATGAAATGTAATTTATAAGACATTTATTGCATGGTAGATGTCTTCAAATACAAATGAACTATATCAATAGTAGTAACTTTGGTCATCATACTAAAATTCCATAATAAGTGATCTAAAAAATAGTCCACAATCCTAGTGCAGTTGTAGACTACACAGGTAGTAAACTTAGATTACAGTATTAAGTTGTCGAAATACGGGAACAAAATGAGTTAGAAATCATATATTGTAAGTTATGAAGAGAAGAACCAATGGGCCACCTGATCGAAAGTGATTACCGTCACTCATGCGGAGGTGTCGGCAAAGGGCAAATCGGCAAAGGGTTCTAAAAATCCTTTGAAGATATGTGAAGTCCCCAATCCGCATTTGGCAAGCGTGGTGGACTATGCCTAACCCCTCTTCGGAGGAGACCTGAGCTCAGCAGTGGGCAGTAATGGGTTGTTACAGACAGACAGATGCGGAGGTGTCGCGATGGGAAAGTGTGCCGCAATGCGTAACGCGTCGCGCAACCCCGCATAACCCCGTGCTGGGATCTGGTCTCAGCCGGGGTTCGGACGCTGAGTGTGAGCGGTTGAAGGTTTTAGTGAGGTTCAACTCCCACATACCCCACCCGTGGGGCGGGTGGAGTAAAACAAAAAAAAATCGTCACTCATGAACCTCTTCAATATTCTTGAAAACACTCTTCAAGCCTATTTTAGAAGAGAGATAGACAATAAAGTGTTCTAATTTGTTGTTCAACCCCCTCATTGCCCCTTTAATACCTTTCTTAATAACACAATCGCAACATCTACATCAAAGTCACTGACTTCATAAAACTTTGTACTGTAATTATTTGCTCAAACTACGTAGGAGCGTCTAAACGAGTTTTCGCCATTAAAAGGCTTTTAAGTTTCACTCTAACCGTTGTCGAAGTTTCTGGAAGTTTCCGAATGAAAGTTTAGCGTCACGTCACACAATAGGTCTTGTGGCGCGATAAGCACTTATCTTAGTGACGTTGATATGGATTGTACTTAGGTTTTATATTACAGTTTATGTACTAGTATTTGTTGTCTCGTGTTTGGAGAATAAGTGTTGGTTTAGGGTTATTTGGTGTTTAGTATTGGAAAAATTTACAAACAGTTTTAAGGATGGTCCAAATTTTTTAAGTAGGTGCATACAATTCAGGTGGTTTCTGTACATCGATAAGGAGGCTGCGCGATGGGAAAGAGTGCCGTGGGCGTAACGCGTCTCGCCGTCCCTCATAACCCCGTGCTGGGTTCTGGCCTCAGCCGGGGTTCAGACGCTGAGTGTGAGCGGTTGGAGGTTTTAGTGCGGTTCAACTCCCACATACGCTCCGCGGGCGGGGATCCGGTGATTTCCTCCAACATAAAAAAAAAAATGTACATCGATAGGTATCGTATTTTTTTTTTTGGGATTTAAAGGATACAATTGCAAAGTACCGTATCGCAAAAATCACAAACTTAATAATTTCATTAATTATCCTCCAATCAAAAATACACCAGCATTTAAGACCTAGAATTGCTCAGAGCTCTCACACCATTATCCCTCACCTTAATTAACACATGCAAATAAAGCGAAAAGCTGTATTCGTTTCGTACTGTTTCCGTTATGGGATCGTTTCGTTTGTCGGTACCGCCCGCCCATAATGTTTTATCTGTCGTTAAGAGCTAGACGGAACGACTTTGAGCTCGGTGTCGGCTTTAAATTGGCCGTATCTCCAAGTGGGTTGTGGAGCGATTTCAATGCCTTTTACGGTCTTTTTCATGAGATGTAGAATGGCTATGTGTGAGCTTTTTATGCTGGGTAATGGGAGTAGTTATGATTGAGTCAAAAGCTAGTTCAGGGATCTGAAGTTTTCAACTCTTCCAAACCAAACCCACACCAAACCGTAACTCTTTGTGGGTGCATTGGCTTCTCAATGGTGACGTATGGATTTTTCGACCCCCAGATGCGAGAATTTTGCTTATTGACATAGTCTCCGAGGTGAAAATGGGCTTCATCTTAAAGACGATTTTTCGGTAAAAATGCTCATCTTCGGCCAAACGATCTTCTGCCCATTGGGCGAACCGAAAACGTCCCATTTCGTAAATGTCAAACCTTTAACTAAATTATGAACACAAATTGAATGACATTTGAGCTGTCATTCTCTAAATACAAACTCACTAAATACAAAGTAGTTCAAAATGCAAACGTTAGATTGGCCCACCCTATAATTACCTAGCAAATTAGGTAAACCGTTGAGCTTGGGCGTTTGGGTTACCTCCTTTACCTTACTTAGCTACTTCTTATTGGCAATTTTTTTACATAAGCAAGTTCTTAAAACCTTACTTTTTAATTGAAATGACTGATTTACAGTACAGTGCATTTTTGTGTACTTTAAAAGTGCACCATTTGAAATGCACTTTCGCCTTTGTTCATTTTCTTTTTGACTATTGACATACGAAAATTTCAGAGGCCAAAGCTCAACTAATGAACAAACCGAGTTTATAGGTTGACACATCCTCAATAGGTTGTTAACTTGTTACAAATTCAATGAAAGCCAGTTGAAGGTCGGCCGCGGTCTGGGGTCGTTCATGTTTGTACAACGGAATAATTTATATGTATACGATGATTATAAACTACGAAAGTTTCGACAATTTCTAGTCAACATGTTCATGACAAATCAATAGGGTTGTATCGTTGTAAATAAATGTAATAAAGAAAGTTAGTTTATAAAAATAGTATTGCTACATTCCTGCTTCTCGGGATCAAGTCTTCTCAGTAGTGGGATCAAAGTTTGCCAATAATTGCTTGTTATAGTTATACAGTAGGTACATCTACCCATATGTGAATGTGATCCGATATCAAGAGCACGTTCCTGTACCAACCCATTACTGCCCACTGTTGGGCTCAGGTCTTCTCAGAAGAGGGATTAGGCATAGTCCACCACGCTTGCCTAGTGCGGATTGGGGACTTCACATATCTTCAAAGGATTTTTAGAACCCTTTTCCGATATGCAGGTTACCTCACGATGTTTTCCTTCACCGTTTTTAGCCAGTGGTGTTGTGAAAGAGCACGTAATGTATGCCTAATGGCAAATAATTAACGTTGGTTCTGAAGTATTGACCTCAATATCAGGAAAAGCAAGACCGTTGTTATTGCGGACCACTGCTTTTAATAACAATTTATGAGATATCGTCCCTATAAGTGGTTATTGTAATTTAAGAATTTCTAAGATCAAAATTTCTTTTTACAGATATTTTTTCTATAGGTAATAAAAAGTGATCCGAGACTCACCTGGTATCAGATATAAGTTCTTGAATACCACTTGAGACGTCTTGAGACGTGCGATCAATCTTTATATGTATTATTTCTTAAGATATTAGGTTTAAAGAGTTAGACTGTGTATTTAGGACGAAATCCTAATTTTAGATTCTGTTCAGAAATTTTGTGTGCAAAAAATACTAGACAATATCTATATCGATAGACTGGTTGAAGAGAGAGTAAGTCACCATAGAAGTCTGCCTGAACAGTGGGTCTCTAGTTTTTCACAAACTTCAACCCCATCATCAGCATCATCATCATCAGCTTATAGACGTCCATTGCTGGGGACATACGCCTCCCACAAACTTCGAGACAACGGTCGGTCCTGCGCTATCTGCACTCTTCCTTATTCGAAAACCAAATGTGGAAAAACGGAAAGCTTTGTTTTAGAACTTAAATCTAAAATTAAAAGCCAATCTAAACTTTTAAAACAAAGAAACTCTCTTAATCTAGTTATCAATCCATGAAAATATCTGCATCATAGCGATATAACAAAAGCTTAACTAGGAAAGAAAAAAATAAAAATACCTTTTGCCTTTATAGTCGCAGTAAAAATAATAACAATGCTAAAAACATCGCTAATTTACCGTTAAAATTGAGTTTGTATAACGATAGTAATTTATGAAACACCGCGACCTTCACGGGGCCAAACCGTCGCCCTTGACCGTTCACTTACAGCCCTACTGACATTTTATACTAAGACGTATTTATTATCTACCTTATACAGGGCGTTTCAAAACAATGCATCGCAAAGGGAAGATAAAAAATGAAGAGGAGATAGGGGAGATAGGGAACATGTTGATGAATGTTTTTATTAAATTGGTTTTTCTAAATATTTAAAAGAATTCCCATCCAAAATTACAGTAATTAATATCGCTTAATTAATCATGACTAATGTCGAAGTGAATTGCAAAGAAAGCACTATAATTCTAACTATTTTTTTACTTACTTCGCCTACAAGATATGGTTGATTCAAGATATCTGTCATCATAAAATTAGCTTACCAAGAGAAATATCAATGATAGATGTGTATCTAAACAAAATGATATACATTTAAGTGCTTAATTTCTTTTTTTTTGTTATTGCCATGTAGGTAGATGTGCCAACGGGCCACCTGATCGTAAGTGGTTACCGTCGCTCATGAACCTCTGCAATGTCAGGAGACATTGAGGGGTCGCTACCTACGATCTAACTTTAAGGACCCTCCTCAAGCCTCGTTTGAAGAAGGACAAGTCACAGCGCATAGGCATAGTTTAATTGACAATCCGAAAATATAAAAATTGAGCACTTCACTCTACTCAACTGCGGTCTATATTAATGGACGTCATGGCGTGTCTGAAACACTTAGTGCTCTTTCATAATAATGCATGATATTGTTGTAGGTACGTTCAACGATCGCAATTAGTGCAACCTATTCATCACAATTTGTACAATATTGTTCGACGCAGTTGATTTTAAGTCAAGCGTACCTATATTGTTTTATGACTGAATTTTGTTTTGTTTTTGAAATTTAGTGGATAGAAGTGAAAAAATAGTTATGTTTAAGTTTTTAGTTAAGTTTTAGTTTAATTCTCCTTTGCTAATGTATTATATATGACGAAGTCCGAAGCCCCAACGGGTTTTTAAAATAGATGACGTCAGCCCTGCTGACGTCAGTATCTTCAATAAAGTAGTGATCCATTTCCAATAAAAGAATTCTTGAGTTACTTGATGTTTATTGTTCACAATTTGCGTATGTGTTACACGTATGGCGGCTCGAACTCGACTGCTTGCAAGCTACTATTCGGGTCTTCTCTTGGGCCGGTGGGTGGCCCCGAGGTAACCGGACCAGACGATGGTCTGTTGCGGTGGTTGCGTACGCCGACTGCAACAACAGCCGGGGACGGGGAGAGGCCTCTCGGCCAGGTGATGGTGTCTCCTCGACGTAGAGGCGGGGGGCCCCACGAAGTGAAGCGATCGAGCCCGCAGGAAGGCACGCCGGCGGGCGATCAGCTGGTCACTCCAGGGGTTGTCAGTCCGGTGAGTGCTGCAACCCACCGCTCGGCGAGGTCGAACCCACCGAGACAAAAGGCGTCCCGGCGGGCATCCGTCCGCCAGCGGTGAGGAGCGTCGTATTCTTCTTACTGGAGAAGAAGGTCACGTGGCAGTTCCCTCATGTCCGCAGCTGGCCGACGGTATGGCGCTATCCCACGAAGGTGGTGAGATTGCGCTCCATCGGCTCGCGCGAACATGTTGGAGCTCAGGCGTCGAACGAAGTCGTCCAGGGTCTCCATGCGCAAGTCTCGCAGGATGACGTCGTTCCGCACGAAGCGTGTTGCGCCGACAATTGTACGCAACGCTTGCGACTGCTGCGAGCGGAGGCGTTGCCGACGTGGTTCGCTGGCTAGCTGAAACCAGGCCGGGGCAGCATAAGTGAGCCGCGAGCGCACGTACAACTTGTACACGCCGAGCTTCGCGCGGATCGGAATTGCGGACTCGAACACGGGGCGGAGGAGGCTGCGCGCCGCGCGCGCCTGTCCGACGACGTTGTTCACGTGGGGGCCCATGCTGAGACGGCGGTCGATGGTCACGCCGAGGTACTTCGCCTGCGACGTCCAATCGATCTGCTCGCCGTTCAGCGTCAGCGCAGGCGGATTGCACAAGCCGCCCACGGAAATCGCCTGAGTCTTGGCCACGTTGACCTTCAGTCTCCAGTCTTCCAGCCACGCGGGAAGGGCATCCAGGGATCGCTGCATCTTCACTGCAGCGTGGGGTGAGTTGAGGGAGGTCGTCACGAGGGCTGCGTCATCGGCGTAGAGCGCCAGCATGGCACCTCCGGCGACTGGTATGTCGTCGGTGTACCACGCGTAGCACAACGGCGAGAGGCAGCTCCCCTGGGGTACGCCGGCTCGTACTGGACGTGGAGAGGATAGGGCGTTTTCGACGGCGACCTGGAAACGCCTGTCCTGGAGAAAGCTGCCCACAGTCTTCACTACTCGGCGAGGAGTAGCAGACGTGGTTCACTACTCGGCGAGGAGTAGCAGACGTGGACAGCTTGTACAACAGGCCGTCATGCCAGACGCGGTCGAACGCCTTCTCCATGTCCAGGAACACGGCGATGACTCTCTCCTTCTTGTTGCGCGCTGCAGTGATGTGATGCAGCACGCGAGTCACCTGGAGCGACGTTGAGTGTTCGGCTCTGAAGCCGAACTGCTCGTCGCGTGGCTGGAGGTGAGGCGTCATATGCAACAGCAGCAACTTCTCGAAGACTTTCGAGATAGTGGGCAGCAGCGTTATCGGCCGGTAGCTTCCCGGCAGCAGGATGTTCTTCCTGGGTTTCGGCAGCATGATGACCCGTCCGAGCTTCCACGAAGACGGGAAGTGCCCGGTGCGGAGGATGCCGTTGAAGAGGCGCGTCATCGTCGCGATGGCTCGCGAAGGCAGATGACGCAGCGCTTCATTCGTGACGCCGTCCGCGCCGGGGGCTTTTCGCAGTTTAGTCCGGAGGATCATCCGCTGGACCTGACCAGGGGAGAACACCACGGGGTCTTCCGTCGGAGTTAACGGCGGCTCGAGGTATTCGAGCACGTGCTGCTCCACTGCTGCTGCGTGTTGCATACTCGCAGTCGGGTTCGGTGTGAACTGCGTCTCCAGGAAGTCGGCGAATATCTCGGCCCTGTCCTCAGCACGGTAGCGAGGGTTCCCGTCACTGGCGAGCAGGGGCCGGATCGGCGGCGGCTTCCCGGAGAGACGGCGGCAGAGGCGGTGGATGCCCGTCCAATCTTCGCCGGCTGTCTCGATGGTCCGTTGCCAAGATTCTGTCGCAACCGTCTCCAGTGCAGACGAGATCTTGGCGGCCAGAGCGTTCAGCCGGGACTTCATGGTTGGGCACCTGGTGCGTTGCCACTGTCTTCGCAGTTTCCTCTTCTCCTCGATCATCTTCAGGATCCGGGCGGGGAGCTGGGGCGGTCGACTTCGGGGGGCAGCGGCGTCGATCCTGGACTCCTCGAGCGCAGACGTAATGACGGCGCCGAGGTCCAGAGCCAATCGTTCGACGTCCGCTGGGTTCTCCACCCGGAAGGACGGCACCCGAGACTCCACGTCGTTGGCGAATTTTCGCCAATCCTGCCGGTGTCGAGGAGGAGGGAGCTTCCTTGCGGTGATGGGAAGCATCAGCGCCATGTGGACTGCCTGGTGGTCGGAAATCAAATGGTCGTCCAAGACGTCGATCGACGCGGCGGCAATGTTGCCGCGGAGCACGGCGATGTCGATGACGTCCGGAGCGTGGGCTGCACAGTACGGGTAGTGAGTCGGGACCTCTGGTCCTAACACCCTGTAGCCGTAGCGGTCTGCGTCATCCAGGAGGCGTCTGCCATCTGGGGAGATCGTGAGGGAGTTCCACGCCGTGTGCTTCGCGTTGAAGTCGCCAGCGATGACCGTCGGCAGTTCCGAGTCCACAAGCGTGTGAATGTCGGACACCGCCAGACGGTTCTGCGGCGGCTTGTAGTACGCGAAGACACGTGTGGGTTGGCCGTCAATGCAGACCTCTACGCCCAGGGCGTACGACGTCAGCAGTTGTGGTACTGGCAGCAGTTGGTGAATGATGTTCCGACGCACCAGGATCGCCAATCCCCGGTAGGCGACCCCGAACGGCGAGCTGTGGTCAGTCCGGTAGACCAGGTATCCGGGAACCTTCAACCTGTTCTCCGGCCTGAGGTGAGTCTCGCTGATCAGGCCGATGTCCACACGGCGCTGAGAGAGCAGCAGCTTCAGGAGGCGGGCCTTTTGAGGTGAAAGCCCGTCGGCGTTCCAAAAGACGATCGTCGTCGTAGACGTCGTCATCGCTTGGGAGGTCACGGCGGAGCTGGACGCGGGATGCGCGCTCAAGCCGTCCGGAACAGATCCGCCAGCGCCGCTAGGATCAGCGGGGTAGGATCCCGCTTCTCCTGCAGCGCGGTCAGGACCTTGTGCAGGAGGCTGAGACATGCTATGCGCATCCGCTCGACCTCCGTCTGCGGGTGGTAAGCTAGGGCTTCCTCCTCCTGCCTGGGAGGAGCCTTCGCTCTCCTCGTCCTCCGGGACGTCCTGGGCTGCTGCACCGCTTCCACCGCTTGAGTCGTAGCTCGAGCGGGAGCTGGTATCCGGATCTGCGTGCGTGGCTGGGCCGCAGCTGGGGTCCGAGGCCAGGCCGGGGTTCGAGTACGGGCCGGTGCCGGAGCCTTGGCCACGGTGCGAGCTGGGGCTGGCTGCGGAGGAGGCACTGGCGCTGCATCGCCAGCGGGAATTCCGTCGGGGACCGACGCGGGAGCAGTCGCGGCAGGAGAACGGCCGCGTTTCCTCCCGCGTCCTCGCTTGCCGCGTCTCGTCCGTCTGTCGCCAGGATGGTGCGCGCCCGACCGCTGCTTAGGCAGGTTGGATTCTGCCATAAGCGTGGCGGTGGCGTCTCGCTCTCCTCCGGCGTCCTGGACGGACGGTCTCGCGGGCAGCGTGGTGGCTCTCGACGTCCTGATGGGTTGAGTCGTCGCGACGGTCCCCGCTCGCCGGTTCCGGAACTCCCGCCGGAACACAGGGCAGTTCGCGTTGTTCGCGGTATGCGCTCCTCCGCAGTTGGCGCAGGTGGGTTGGTCGGAGAGGGGGCGCGGGCAGTCTTGGGCGTGGTGCCTTGCGCCGCATCGCACACAGGCCACTGGTCTGTGGCAGTTGTGCGACGAGTGCCGGAAGCCCTGACACCTGTGGCACTGGGCAGGCCCCTTCCTGCCGCGCCACGCCTCCACAACCACGCCGGGCATGCACAGGAGCTCGTGCACCTCGTAGATGGCCGGCACGGTCTCGGGCGTCGTCTGCAGCTGCGCGAACATCAGGCATCCCGGGCGTCCAGGCCTAGCCGGAATCGGCCGGACATGCTCAGGGATGAAGCCGAGTCCGCGCAGCTCCTCCGCCACTAGCTGGGGGTCGGTCCCGACGGGTAGGCCTCGTATGGCCACCTTGGTGCTCCTTTCGGAGTCCAACTGGTAGGAGTACCAGGATAGTCCCGACTCCTGGTTCCGCTCGACCAGGTATCGTTGGACCACCCTGTACTCCTCGTCGGACTTTGGCAGGAATCGCACCCCCCGTTGGTACGGTCTGCCGTTCGGGTTATGGCCGAGGAGGTCCCGCAGCTGCCGGAAATGCACCGGCCAGTCCGGCCAGGTCTCAACCACAAGCGGTGGCGGATGTTTCGCCCGCGCGGTGGGAGCTCCTGGAGCGGCGGCGGCGGTGGCGGCAGGGCCGGACGTTGAGGACGTCGACGGCAAGGTCTGTCCGGTGGTGGTGGTGGGCGTCGAAGTCGGTGTGGTGGAGGCCGCGGTCCACGCAGGCCAAGCGGCGACGTCCGCGTAGGTAGTCGCAGGCGGCGCCGCCGGGCTCGGGGATGTCGACGCGACCTCCATCGGCGTCTGCAGCGGAGGCATAGAGGGGCCTCGCTGTGCGAAGGGTGGTGGGCCCGCTCCTGTCACTCGCGGCGGTGAGGGAAACCGCGCCGCAATGATGTGCGGCTGCGGCTGCGGCAGCGACGGCGAAGGTGGGCGCTTCCGTAGGTCGCTCGGCGGCGATTGCCTAGGGGCAGGGATGGGGGCGGTAGCAGTGGCGGGCGCTCCAGTAGGGCGGGCGGCCCCGGCGGGTGGAGCGACTACGGCTGGTTTGGCAGTCGGTGTTGTCGTAGGGCGGACGGCTCCGGCGGGGCGGGCGGCTTCTGCAGGGCGGGGAACACCTGCAGAGCGCGCAGCCTCGGCGGGGTGAGCAGCCGCGGCAGAGCGGGCAGCACCGGCAGGGCGGGCGGCCCCGGTGAGGCGGGCAGTTCCTGCAGGGCGGGCGGCTCCAGCGGAGTGGTGGACGCCGGCTGAGCGGTAAGCCAGCGTCAGGTCGGCGGTGAGGTCGCTTGTCGAGCGAGCGATTCCGAGGGGGCGGGCGCGCGCCGAGCGCGAGGCCCCCCCAGGGATGGTGTCATGGTCAGCGGCGGGGCGGGCGGCTCCAGCCGACCCGGCGGGGTCAAATGACGCGGCGGGGCGGGCGGGATCCGATGGGCGGCCCGACTCGGACAGGTCCGGGGTCTCATCCATGGGGCGGGCGTCGTCGCTCGGTGAACGTGCGGCAGCGTCCGTTGAGGTAGCGGCGGCCGGCGGGAACGCAGGAGGCTCCGGCGTCGGCGTCGGCGTGGGCGTCAGGGAGAGTGGGCTGGCGGAAAACCAGTCCTCTCCGGCTGACGTCGAGGATGTTGATGGTAGTGGTGGTGGGCGAGGGCGGGCGGCGACAGTCGCCTGGCCCGCAGCAATTGCCGAGGCGATCGCTCCGGCGGATGCGGGTGCAACGCCGCCGACGCGACCGCGCACATACGTCTTACGACGGTAGGGCTCCGGCCGCGTCGCGCGACGCTGCGTCGGGTGTGTCGGCGTGTTCGGCATTTAAAAATGCCCCGACATTCCGACGATAATGCAGCGATGTTGGTGGTTTCGGCAGCAAGTCGAGGCAGTCCGCCTACGCGGTCCTAAATGGACCACCCGGCGCGCCGAGACCCGCCGACCGCTCTCCGGGGCTTGCCGCTGGTGGCAGACCGGAGAGGTAAGCCGACGGGTGCGACGCGTTGTTCCGAATGGGCCAATAGGGGCGCAGTGTTGGGACCCGAGCGTTGGTGTGCGCACGACGAAGATTCTTCAGATCGAATCTTTCAATGGCTGCTGACAGTCGGCGAACTGGGCTGTCCTGCTTGCAAGCCGTCGATCGGCTTCTATTTATACTAACGTTAAGGCTCGCAAACACAACATTTACGGGCACGTGTTTGTTTACAGTTTACGTATCAGGGATTTATTACATTGTTAAGTATCTCGTATGAGTAGTTTCTAGTTACATTTTCTTATTAGGAACTGTTATCCAGTGAGTTTTATTGAATTATTATTAAATTATTCTTATGTTTTTATGGCTCGCGCCGATACGGCCATGCTGATAGGCGGTGCGCGCTCTGCACCTGCCTAACTAGTTTATTCTATTATAATTATGAATGGGTTATAGTTTAATCTTAAAGGTTAGGTTTTGGAATGTTCTTGATGATTATTGGAGGCTCGGAGTTTCTCGGGGACTCGGAGGTTCTCGGAGGTTTGGAGGTTCTCGGTGGTTTCAGGATGACAAACAGTGCTTGCTCGACACTTGCCTGACTTCAGTTTATCTGTAATGAAGATATGAACTCCCTTGAGATTGGTATCTGTAAGCAACCTCGGTTGCTTATTTGTAAGTTGTTATTTTCTTTTTGTTTTAAAGTTATTTGTAAAGTAAAGTCCACCTTTACTTTGTTTAAAGTTGTGAATGAATTGTTATTTTTGTTTTAAGGTTATTTGTAAAGTAAAGTCCACCTTTACTTTGTTTATAGTTGTGAGTGAATTGTTATTTTTTTGTTTAAGGTTATTTGTAAAGTAAAGTCCACCTTTACTTTGTTTATAGTTGTGAGTGAATTGTTATTTTTTGTTTAAGGTTATTTGTAAAGTAAAGTCCACCTTTACTTTGTTTATAGTTGTGAGTGAATTGTTATTTTTTGTTTAAGGTTATTTGTAAAGTAAAGTCCACCTTTACTTTGTTTATAGTTGTGAGTGAATGTGTAGTGTATGTTATTGTAATTTCTCGGCGGTTCTCGTAGATAATTGTAGGTCATCGGAGGGTCTCGTAGATAATGTAGGATCTTAGAGGATCTCAGAGATTCACTACATTTGTTTTATAAGTCTCGTAGATAATTGTAGGTTCTCGGTGCGTCTCGTAGATAATTGTAGGTTATCGGAGGGTCTCGTAGATAATGTAGGATCTTAGAGGATCTCAGAGATTCACTACATTTGTTTTATAAGTCTCGTAGATAATTGTAGGTTCTCGGTGCGTCTCGTAGATAATTTGTAGGTTTTATATTGCTGGTTGTGCAACAGCCTGTTTTATAACTTTACATGACTCTACATGTATTCTTTTTCATTAGGGTAACGGTTATTCTGCTCTGAGGTGACGGTAACTCCACTCTGAGGGTGCAATAGTTTATCAATTTATTATAGCACAGGTGACTCCTCCCATCGTGCAGACGGTAACTCCTCTCCGGCGTGTAACAGTGACTCCTACCCTGGTGTACGGTAACCTCTCGTTCCGATGACCTTATTGCGGGGGGTCCCATTATCTCCGCTCGGGGGGTCCCGCTGTCTCCGCTTGGGAAAGGCCTGGCTTTTAATGTTTCTTATTCGTAATAACCACTAGAGGGGTTCCGACATCCATCAGAGAAGTCCCGATAATGACAACAGTAATTTTACAACCAGAATAGTTTAAAACAACAGGCTGGTTACACAAACAACCTTTTAATTTAAATGAGCGACAAGCGCTTTGAAATAATAAGTAAATCAATCACCGGATTAGTGTACTGTTCGGCCACTCCTTCGTGAACGCCTTTCGTTGATAAAACGGAGCTCTGCCCTCTGCTTAGCTCGCTGTAGTATCTTGATTATTGGTGTGTGAAGAGTCACTGCTGCTGGTGCTCAGGTTCTGGCTGTTAGCAGCGTTCGTTAACAAAATGCTTCGACTGTTCTGTAGAAAACAAAAAAAATTGAGTGAAAGTTGCTAACGCAGTAATTTTTTTTTTTTTTTTTTTTTCTTTTCTTTCTTTTTCTTTTCTTTCTTTTCTTTCTTTCTTTGTATTTCTCTTTCTTTGGTTTGGGTAATCAGCTGCCTCTGCCAATGATCGGCTATGCCTCGGCCGTCCTGCAAGACACGCGTGCTCGAGTGTCGGCTGCTGGTATTGGTTTTGGTCATGACAGTAGATAGGCTGGAAACAAAGCAAATGTATGCGAGTATGCTATTCGTAATGTAGTTAAATTAACGCGAGTAAGTAGAGATTACTCGTAGAATGTAGAGTACTCAGGTTATGATTACTTAGAGTAATTATTATTATTATTTTCGTTTTTATTTCCCACTGGTTAGTTGGGGGTATGTCACCACTTCAGCGGGCTTTTGGCCAAGCTGAAGTGAGTTTAACAATGTTAGAGTGATGATGATTAATGACAAAAATTAACCTAGTTAAGTAATCGATAAAAATTTCGTTACTATTCTACAAGTGTTCAGAATAGTTACTTTTTGTAGGAGAGTATAGAGAGATTATTATTATTATTTAACAAGCCTTCACTTCGGATAGGACCTTGCAAGCTAAACTTGACAAACTTCCCGGTTTCTAATTGAAATTACATTTTACACACAGATGTATGACAATGCAATAATTTGACAAAATTGCATTGACTTGATGATGGATTTGGAAGATGGTATTAGGAACTCTTGTGCTAAACATGATAGACTCGTCGTGTTTGGGCTTGTTTTACTTGTATTAGCTAGCACTCTACCGCTATATGAGATTCAGGATCTTAAAGGCTTGTATTTAAAGAGTTCTCTTTAAAATAAACTTTGTCTGTTGAAAACGTGTTAATCAAATTTGATTTCAATTGATTCCAATGATAATCAAGTTTCAATCATTCTATAAGTTATCAACAAAACTTGAAATGAACTAAATTGATGCATAGAGTAATTCAAAAATCACTCAAAATTATTAGAATCCAAAGTTTTATCAGGTTCAGTAGAAATAGAGTAAAGTATTTTGGTTTGCTAAACGTAGATACTTGCTAAACTAACATTTTAGACAAGTAACATTAGGTGTTCGTAATATTTGAAAATGAATTATAAAAGAGTTTAGCAACATACCAAAATGAAATTGTTTAAAAAGGAAATGATATCACCGGATTGACTTGAAGTGTCTCCGTGAAGCTGGCACACGCTGAGGTGAGCGTGCGTTATGTAGGTGTTCTCGTCACCCGCTCTCGTCCAGCCGCTCGACGTCACTAAGCTTGTAGTCACGACGCTCGTCGATCGACGTCCCGGGTTCACACATAGAAACATCACAATATTTTATCTTCACTCGATAACCGAACACGGCTTTTATTCTTCTTTGTCCGATTTTGATGATTATAGGTGCTGGTATTGTTCAAGATACACAATTGAAGTTACATTACGTCGTTAGAGATCAGCGCTCGTTGTCGTTTGAAACACGCTTCATATGCATGCCCTGATTTCTTGCAGTATGTGCTACTTGCACTTGTATTGCACGGTAATGTTTGAACATGAATTGGATAAGGCTCTCGTACCTTCTAGTTTTGGTTTAAGTGATGTTGGTCTGAACCTGCAGTCTTTTGTTGAGTTGATTCATTTTTTAGCCGATACAGCCATCCCGTCGTCGAGTGCGTCCCATCGGAATAGCGTGTTTTGATTGATGCAGTCACATTCACAAAGGGCGCTTGCACCGCTCTGCCACTGTTGTTGCCTTTACATTCAGTAGTTCGATGCGTAGGCGTTCGTCGCTGATACGTCGCCATCCAACTTATTTTGAGTCACTCTTTCCATAGGATGCTCGATGTCCTTGGACTAGTCATACGTGTGCTCTCGCAGTAGTATTACGTCCCGTGAATATTGATTTTCAGGTTCAGAGGTTTTTATGAGGTGGTGCTCAACCAGTTATCAGTCCACATTTTTGTTTTTCCTTTTAATAGTCCACACATCTTCATGTGTATCTCGATCATTGTGTTGACAACATTCTCTTATCCCGACATCAGTATCCAGGTCAAAGAACGGAAGGTAGATATCCTGAATGTTCATTCTTGGTTGTGCTGGTAGAGTAAACTCCGACATAGAGTGCACTCCGAGATAGTAACATTCCGACATCGACTGCGTCAAGAATTGCAGTGGTACTTCGTTTTGACTTGTATTAGATTCTGTAGCTTGATATTCTTGCTCAGCACCCGGTCGTGGAGATAGGTGCTGCGGCGTGATGCTTCTGAGTAAATTGATTGGTTGATTGTCTGGATGTAGCCTGCTTGATGTTGCGTGGATAGTTTCAGATAGGGAGATCTCTTCCGATCCCACTTCTGATGACGAAGTCCGAAGCCCCAACGGGTTTTTAAAATAGATGACGTCAGCCCTGCTGACGTCAGTATCTTCAATAAAGTAGTGATCCATTTCCAATAAAAGAATTCTTGAGTTACTTGATGTTTATTGTTCACAATTGGCGTATGTGTTACACGTATGGCGGCTCGAACTTAGGGATGTTAAAAAATAATCGATTTTTCTTTTAATCGATTATTATTTTAGAATAATCGATTTTTAATAATCGATTTTGAAAGTCATGTTAATCGATTTTTTAAAATTAATTACGCGATTAAATCGATTTTTATAAATAGCACCATCTATGCGCCGAACAAAAAAACTCGAAGCCTTATTATTTGCAAATTGGTATATAAAAAAACAGCGCCATCTGTAGTTATGTCGGCGAGTTAAGTAGTTTCAGTTTAATGAGTTCTGAGATCTGAGTTATTATAGTTAGGGATGTTCCGATACCATCAAAGTATCGGTACCTATTACCTACTCATTTCGATAGTACTCAAATCTTTTTTCGATACTACTCAAATAAATACTCCTAAAGTATCGATTCTTACTGAAATCGATACTTTTAGCACTTTTGTTATCATTTTATTTAATTTTAAGGAAATTAATGTAAAAACAAGGAACTTTGAAGAACTTACTATAACTAAAAAATCTTTAACATCAAAATTGCTCAAAAACAGAAACTATTCGCGGTATTTTGGAGATAATCCGTTCCTAGTTTGAGACATTGTTGCAACAAAAATTAAACATTGGTGTGCAAACTTGTACATACAAGGAAATATATACTTCATGTTATCCCATTCATATTTCTTTTTTTTATCGATACCGAGTATGTATCGCAAGATTGATTCGACGCTAAAAATACTTGGTATCATAACAAAAGTATCGAGTACCTACTCGTATTTACTAGTATCGGAATATCCCTAATATAGTTCAATATAGTTGTTGGTAAAAATACAGAAATAATAAGATAGTCGCGTTTGATTACAATTTGGAAGTTGTCATTAATTGGACTTCGCTCATAATTGGGTTGGGCCCCCTACCGCCGATGGCGTAACGCGTAGCGTCGTCCCTCATAACCCCGTGCTGGGTTCTGGCCTCAGCCGGGGTTCGGACGCTGAGTCTGAGCGGTTGGAGGTTTTAGTGCGGTTCAACTCCCACATACGGATCGGACGGGGGATCCGGTGATTTCCTCCAACTGAAAAAAAAAAAAGGTTTATTATTGGAATATGAAAAGGATGGAGGATTTTAAATAATATATAAAAAAATCGATTTTTCGAAAAAATCGATTATTTATTTTCATTAAAATCGATTATTGACAAATCGATTAATGTTTAATAAAATAAAAATCGATTTTTCGAAAAAATCGATTATTTATTTTCATTAAAATCGATTATTGACAAATCGATTAATGTTTAATAAAATAAAAATCGATTTTTAATAAATCGATTCTTTTCCATTAACCTCACATCCCTACTCGAACTCGACTGCTTGCAAGCCGTCGATCGGCTTCTATTTATACTAACGTTAAGGCTCGCAAACACAACATTTACGGGCACGTGTTTGTTTACAGTTTACGTATCAGGGATTTATTACATTGTTAAGTATCTCGTATGAGTAGTTTCTAGTTACATTTTCTTATTAGGAACTGTTATCCAGTGAGTTTTATTGAATTATTATTAAATTATTCTTATGTTTTTATGGCTCGCGCCGATATATAAATTACCATGATATGTTCATTCATATAATAAAAAAAAAACTCGTCTTATTAACGTAACAAAAGCAGCAACGTTCAATAAGAGTTTCATGCATTTTCAACGGGTTCTTACCACGATATTTAATTAATTGAGTTGTCTCGATATTGTTGCAAACGTCATGATCACCAGAAGACTGAATACTGCATACTGGATACTGGATATCGAGACAACTCAATTAATTAAATATCGCGGTAAGAACCCGTTGAAAATGCATGAAAGTATTATAGAAAACCGCGAGTGTTTGAATAAGTTTTCAATAAGAGTGTTCAAAAAGGCAAAGGTTATTAGTTTCATTTCTAAATAACTATAATATACTTAGTAATAATACTAGTTTAATTGAATTTCAATAAAATTCTTATAAAGTTTTCCGATAAATATTTGAAATAGCTGTCCTTCCTCGCTACCTTTTGTAAATCTAAACTTTGTTTAAAGAAGGACATATCGTGACACTGGAACTTTTACCTTGGAAGATTTACATTGCCTTTTTAATTTTATTTTAGTTTCAATCCTTTGTTTATTCCATACATTCACTCTTATTAATTAAGGCTAAAGTACTTAGAAAACCTTATATGAATTTCAAGGTCTCAGCAGTATTTTCATTCATTTTCAACGGGTTCTTACCACGATATTTAATTAATTGAGTAGTCCTCCTCTCCTACCCTCTTTCTCGTTCGCTTTTGGGTAGTACCACTGGAACTCGATCTCACATCACGACACACCACACTCACTGTATCTACAAGACTCTCTGAGCATGAACCCTTAGTGACAGTTGTGTTTATGTATGTGGAATCCAGTGCTAAGAGGATAGACAGATTTGTTTGCTCTTAAATCGACCCGCAGTATCCAGTCTTCTCGTGATCATGACGTTTGCCACAACGTTGAAATATCGAGACAACTCAATTAATTAAATATCGTGGTAACAACCCGTTGAAAATGCATGAAAGTGTTATAGAAAACCGCAAGTCTCAGCAGTATGTCGTGTCTCTATACTTCCTTTAATACTTTTCAACTCGTTTGCATACTGAACACTATTTTATTCGGTGTAAGCATCAAATTTGACCTTTCATAGTGAACTTATTAAGTTTTACGACAACCACGGGAAACGCAAAGTGGAGAAATGGCTTCCTCGCGTTTGTTTCGCAAATCATATTTGGGCATTGCTTTTATTTTGTTACTTGCTCGAACGAATTTCCTTAATGCGTTTTGCGATAATATATTTGCAGGTCTCGTAAGAGCGTCTTTTCGATTCAATAATAAAACGATGATCTTAAATATTAGGTACCTTGTAAACTTATTCAGACACTCGCGGTTTTCTATAATACTTTCATACAATAGTCACTAAGGGTTCATGCTCGGAGAGTCTTGTAGATACAGTGAGTGTGGTGTGTCGTGATGTGAGTTCGAGTTCCAGTGGTACTACCCATAAGCGAACGAGAAAGAGGGTAGATAGATTTGTTTGCTCTTAAATCGACCCGCAGTATCCAGTCTTCTCGTGATCATAACGTTTGCAACAACGTTGAAATATCGAGACAACTCAATTAATTAAATATCGTGTTAAGAACCCGTTGCATGAAAGTATTAGGTACCTTATTAATAACTTAGAGCATGTGAGTTATCAACATTAATGTAACTAGAGTAGATCTATTTATTTTTATTTCTTGAATGTTTTGAGTTTGCAATGCTTTGGACTTAACTATAACTGGGACGTAACCAAAATAAAGGTATTTTTACCTAGTATTGGAAAAGTGTCCACGGTTCAACTAACTCCCTGAGAGTCTAGCAATATCTGTCCAAGTAAACGCAATTTGAAAAATAACAACCCTGTTCAAAGTAATAAAACTGTTATCTTCATGCATTGTTCATAAAATTACACACCTTCAAAGCGTTATCTTGCCTTTACGTGCACACGTTAAAAAGGTATTTTCAACTTTTAAAAGCTCAATTTATTTCCCAAGTACAGGATTATGAAACCTTTTCAGTTTGTGAGCACCTGCTGTTTTTGGGACAAACGTAAAAACGTTTGTTTACTGTGTCGTTTAGGTAAATACGAGTATATTTACTGAAAAATTAATTAGACCTGTTTAAAATTATTTAGGTCACAGTCGTTTAGTTTGTTTAATAAGAGACGAAATTCTACCTTACTTACCCTAATCTCTAACGACATATTCTTTATATTTTAAGTCTCATTTGAACCTGCTATCCTCCTTTACTAAGCCTAAAACGAAGTGGAATTTTAGCTTTCATTCCTCAGCTGCTCTATAGGTACCCTTTAACTTTCTAGCCAATGAAGGACTCTCCTTCCACCATAAACTATTTGCTAGCTCCAAATCCATTACCACATTTACATCGTCGTATAAAAGATCAATCTAAATTACATTCTTGAAGTTGTTTCTGAAAACTATGGTGTTTAGTCTTCAAAGGCGTGTCGGTTTAAGTGCCCATCGATCGTAGTTCGTACATTGCCATTTCTTGAAGTCACGCGACTTCCTCGGCGTTAATTACTGAATATAATCTACCGTGAATTTCGACTCATTAAAATTGTTGGGAGTATAATGAAGTCGTTGTGTTGTGATATATTTGTTTACGAGTGTCGTTTTGATTTTCTTGGCTTAGATTTTACTTGTAGGTAAGCTCTGAACTGTTATGTATTGCAATATTATCAATTTAGGTTCAGAGCTTGGGCTTATTCCGAAAAATATTACTTTTGCCATGAGCCAGATCTTCGGTTCTTATCAACCACTTTATAAGACGTGTTGGGAATCGCAATTTGAAATTTATACAAAACTTTTTAACCCGCGCAACTTCGTCTGCGTCAGAGAGGGAAATAATATAGCCGTGCTCGAAAAATGGACTATCCAAAACTAAAATAATTTTTCAAATCGGACTAGTGGTTCCTGCTCGTTCAAACAAACTCATCAGCTTTATAATAGAATAGATTGTTATTTACACCTTCAGACTGATAATTTTATTATTTCCAGAGCTCTCCTCCTGCGTTCAGTCCGGTCGGACGCACGGATGATAGCGACGCGATCGTGTCCATAATACAATCTGCCGAGCACTTCGTCTACATATCAGTGATGGATTACATACCGGCCACTATATACACGCCTAAATTATTGTAAGTATTTTCTTTCTAGAAACAACCACGACTTTTAGCGCAATTAGACAAAGCAAAATAGAAAAATTATTGGAACGAAGTTCCTTATCGCGCGTTGTGAAAGGGGGCTAGACGGAAATAATCCTTACGAAAAGTTGTCACGACACTTTTTTTGTTTTAGTTGATTATCGCTAGATGGCGCTGTGATCAAAATCTTTTAAAACACGTTCCTTATCGTGCGCTTTTTTTTAATGTATCTTGGTTACTAAAGCATACGCAAACTATAATTTAAGTACTGTATTTACTTTAATGAATTTACAAAATTCTTCTAATATTAAATTATTTTCTAGGTTTTGGCCTAAAATAGACGACGCGATCCGCAAATCGGCCATAGAGAATCGCGTCAAAGTACGCATGTTGATCAGTTGGTGGAAACATTCTTCGCCCGCTGAGGATTTCTTCCTAAGATCTCTGAGCGCACTCTCCAAAGCTTACCCACATGTCGACGTGCAAATAGTAAGTACATATTAGTTTAACGGTTTGTTATATTGGTTTTAGTTCCATGATTTCACATGCGAATATTTTTGATGAAATAAATTTAAATAAAAAGGTCTAAATTTTAGAATCATAAGTTAGCTGCATCAAGAGGTAATAGAGTCCTTAACTCCTTACCAAAAAATTTAAATCCCCGAGAACGGAAGGTCAAAGGAAACCCATTGTTTTTGGGCTCATGTGTATGAGCCTTTATTTTATCAGATAACGTTTTACAAAGACGCAACTTTTGCCAAAAAATCGCATATATATTTTTTTAAATATTCTTTACATCTCTTTACTACCTTTCAAAAAAACTACCATTCTACATTTAACACCATTAATGATTTTTTTTATAGAAACGTTTCGTGGTACCATCAACACCGGAACAAGACAAAATACCTTATGCTCGAGTCAACCACAACAAATACATGGTAACAGATAAAACTGCATACATAGGCACCTCTAATTGGTCCGGTGATTACTTCATAGATACGGCAGGGGTCGCTTTTGTCTTCAATAGCGAATATAATGAGGGTCTCAGTAACTATACGATGGTGGATGTCAGGAGGGACCTTCAGGCTGTGTTTGAGAGAGATTGGGACTCGCCTTATGCTGTCCCTTTGAGGAAGTTATAGCGATGATGTGATGAAGTAGTGGGGGTGGATCGACTTTTGTTTTAGGACATGGACGACTTTTGTTTTAAGGCATGGACGACTTTTGTTTTAAGGCATGGACGACTTTTGTTTTAAGGCATGGACGACTTTTGTTTTAAGGCATGGACGACTTTTGTTTTAGGACATGGACGACTTTTGTTTTAAGGCATGGACGACTTTTGTTTTAAGGCATGGACGACTTTTGTTTTAAGACATGGACGACTTTTGTTTTAAGATTTTTGTTTGAGAAAATTACTGGTTTTATTATTGCCTCCGCCGCTCTTAGACCCTTGCGATATTAAGGATAGAGGAAAGTCATTAATTAAATTAAATTGGGATCATTTTGGTAAACCAGATTCCAAGTTAGATAAATTTAAGATCGGTTTACCTAGTTTAAAAAAAATTAAATTTGAAGTTTAGTTTGGACTTTTTCGTGAAATCGATTTAAAAAATATTTGTTTAAATTTTAAATTAATTTTACAGAAGTAGATAAACGACAGCATATTTTAATGATTTGCTATTTTATTTTTTACTCAGTCAAATTGTTCGTAATAATTAAAAATTTTGAACTCAAAATTTATGAATTGCTGTTTCCTCATTTAGGACTAAACTGGTTTCAAAATTTTCAGTAGAAATTATTAACTAGAAAGATATAAATAATTTTGTGGATATTTTCATCAAAATTACTTTTATAATACTTTCATCAGTATTGAAAAAATGTATTGCTCCAAATATAGATGTTTTCTTATAGATATTAGTTTGTAAGGATTTTAGATTAGGACATTCTTTTTCTAATATTAGAATTTCATGAGAACTGTAATTTTAAAATCAAATATTTATTATTATATTTGTGCGTTTTGTTCTATAATCTATTTTTATATATAGGTATGTATTAAATACAATCTTATAGTATTTTTTATTTATAAAAAAAGATGTGTTTAAGAAATTCAATTTCATAAATGATATTATGTAGAAGTGATGTGCTATATACTCTATTTTATTATTATAGGAACTATATAAATACAGGGTGTTAATTGAACACTTTGAAAATAAAGACGGACGACAGAACTTACGACTATGCAACAAAAGAAATGAGTCAAACACATTTGTTTTCATTTTCGGAAGTGCTCTTTTACCACCCTGTATAAGTTTATTCAACATTTAGGTAGGTACACTATAACATTTTGAAATTTTAATTTTTTTCTTGTAGTTATCAAGTAAAATTCGACAGTTTACCTTGTAGTTATTTTGATTTTAAAACTATGATTAAAAATCTGGCAATGAAGCAATCATTTTTAAATTGTATGTTAATTATTAGAGAACTGTTCCAAAACAATTAACTATTGTTTTAAAACGGTTCTTTTGGATTTGATAGTTTATGCTATTTTATTGTAACCTTTGTAAATATACCTAATACAGAGTGGATCTCTAACCTTCTGTCAGCTGAAGTGGGGCGAATGACTTGTCGAAATACAACTTCCATAAAGGAGAATAATTTATTTTAAAGAAGACTTTAAATACAAGCTTTAATATCCTGAATATCATGTTTGAGACAAGACAAGTAAAATGAGCCCAAACACGACGGGTCCATCTTATATAATACAGTAGTTCCTATGACCACATTCCGAATCATCAGATCAGCGCCATTTTGTCATATCATTGCATTGTCAAGCGATATACATCTGCGTGCAAAATGTCACCTCAATCAGACAACGTACGTACATAGTTACATCCAGTGTAAGTTACTGTAAAGCTTGTTAAATAGTTAATGTCTAAGTTGTGTTTTTTGACAGCTCTTTTAACCTACTTTAGCTAGTAACTTTGAACAATCTGACGTGGGGCGAATGACCTTTGAAATAAAACTTAGAACCATTTTAATTTTAGGAATTGGATAAAAAATCATCATAGTATGGAATTCCGCAACAATAGTTGTATATTCCATACAATGTCAGAAAAAAAAGTTTAACCGATTCAAAAAATAGAAATGGTGCTATGTTGTATTTCAACAGGTCATTCACCCCACGTCATATTGTTCAAAGTTACAGATCCACCCTGTATATTATAATGAGTTAGTTGTTATCACGAGACCCACTGTGAGACAGCGTGCCTTCGTTTCACGTGTGATTCCTTCAACTGAATTGCCTAAACGTAGATTTTATATTTCTATTAGAATTTAAGAATTAATATTGAATTTATAATGTTAATCAATTTAACTAATCTATGTAAAAGTAAGATACTCTATTCTCATATTTTATTGTGTTCTAAATTTTCATCGTTTTGTGTGTTCTAAACTTAAACACAATATTTTGGTATTTCTGAACGAAAAAGTCATCTATAGGTTTTCAGATAAGTTGTCAAAATAGTTAACTAAAAAGTAATATGATGTTGTTTCATCTTTATTACCATTTGAGAACCAGTGTTCTAAACATATCAGTTTTCTAAAAACTATTTAATATTCCTATTTAAATTTAATTCCTATTATTATGAACTAATAATGTACTGATACTCTTTAATAATAAATCTTTATTATTAGACAATAAGAGTCAACTTTTTTTTATTTGTAGTTTGTTTTGAAGAAACTGATGTAACGTTTATTTCGATCTACCTACATTTTATTGATGTTTATTTTATATTTTACGTGAAAATAAGTGTAATATTTTAAAACAATACATTTAACATGGATTAATTTGTTATTTTGAATGTAAATAAAGAGTGATTTCTTTTCATAATTTTATTTCATTTTCTTTTCATCGCATCAAATGACAAAATAAAATGTCGGTTGTCGTTTGAAATACCCCATGCATTCTATTTTTGGGCCTTTTGTGTTTCTAGTTATGTCATCGAAGGTTGAAGAAAAACAAAACGCTTTTTATAAAAGGAATTTATTCTTCACAACGTTGAATTGCGAAAGATAACACTTAAAAGTATTTATAGAGGTTAGAACAATACATTACGGAAAAATATAAACTTAAAAGATGTTACAAATAATTTTTCTTCCCAAATCATGGGTATAAATCCTAAATACTGTGTCATAAAATATGTCAAAATAAATCATGAAAGAATAGGTATAAAAATAGTTAAATTATTCCATATACTCAATCTTTTAAGAAGTCTATAAAATTGAATATTAACCTATCTTAAAACTAACTGCACCAGTCGGAAATACAATAATATATTCACTTCATATTATAATCATATACAAATAAATCTTAGATATTATTATAATATTCGTAAATTAAAGATCCAATGGTTTTGTAGTTGAATTATTCACCAATTTCCTTCTTCAGTAGATCTGAAAAGAAAAATAAATTAGTGATTCACAGATAGCAAAAATCTTACGTACAAGCGAGATATTCAAACAAAAAAAAATATTAGACCGGCCGCACACCTACAATAGTACTGTCAATATTTAAAATATATTATTTTAAGTATTGACAAGACTCACGTAAAATTTAAAGCTCCACATTGGCAACATCGGAGCTAATTACTTTTGTAAAACTATTGGCAATAGCATCTTATGTAGGGTGCTCAAACCAATTAAGAGCAAAGTCCAATTAATTAAACCTTCCAAATTGTAGTCAAACGGGACTATTTTTTTTATTTCCGGTGTTAATAAATAAATAGAACATATCTTCAGCTTTGTAACAATATCACTTTCGATTGTTATTACATTCATTATAATGATGAAAAATTTATTAAAAAAATATTTATCTAGAACTGTTGAAATTTGAATTTCTACATACAAAATGTATGAAAGTTGCTAATAACTGGGTCTGCGGTCACTTTTCAAAGAAAAATGATGTTTTTTTGACAATGTTATTTTTTTTATTAAATATTTGTGGAATCGTATACTTGATTAAACACCGATCCTACACATGTCCTGACCATGAACTAATTGCTGTAATTAATAAAGAAAAACTAAGTTGAAAATGGAAATCGCACTATATGGCGAGCATCTAGGTTGGTTACCCTATGTGACACAAGTATCCAATATTATAGGTGTGCGGTCAGAGATAGGGATGTGCGACAATACAATCAAATGATTTTTTTTTTCATTTGGATGAAATCACTGGAATCCACGGGGCGGGGTATGTAGGAGTTGAACCGCACTAAAACCACCAACCGTTCACACTCAGCGTCCGAACCCCGGCTGAGGCCAGAACCCAGCACAGGGTTTTGAGGGACGAAGCGACGCGTTACGCTTTAAGCACACTTTCTCGTCGCGCCGCCCTGAGAATCAAATGATTAGAAAAGCTGTAATTTGATCAATATAAAATTATAGTTACATCTAAGCGTGAGTAGCGCTGTCCTCCACGAAGTCCCGGGCCTCCTCCTGCGACACGCACTCGACGTGCGACACCTTGTTCCGGAACTTGACGCCGTAGAACTTGTGCGCGTGCTCCAGCAGCTCGGGCCGGAACGTGGTCGTTATGAACTGGGCTGATGTGGACAACTCGTGGATCATGTCGGCTATCGCTTTACGATGTTGAGCGTCTAGGGCCTGCGGAATTTAATTTTCGTTATTAATAAGTAGACACAATATTCTGTCAGATAGTTGCAACTAATTTAACTTAAAAGCTTAACCAAAATTAATTTGGCAATGTTTAAGTGAAAGAGTGATAAATCTTCATCGTCTGCATAAGTAATAAAAAAAAAAATCCATACCCACAAAAAAATAATGGTAGCTATCATCAAAATTATTAATAGTCCTAAAATAAATAAATACTAGTGAACTTGAACAACTTGGTTTACATGGAAGAATAGCTTGTTTACAAGACAAAAATACTTCTGCTATCAACCTGTTGAAACTTTATCACAGATTACACACAGTAAACAAATAAAATGCTACATGTGCCAATAGCATGCCAGATCCTGTATTGCGCTATCGATGTTTGCAACGTTCAGCGACATAAATACATCTTCAACTACAGTGGACTTCAGCCTGACCAGGCATACACTATCTCACCCGGTCGGAGATCTTTTGGTCATAGTTCACTAATCCCCAAACTAAATATTAAAGTTTAATAAATCACCTGATCAATTTCATCAAACAAATAGAAAGGTGCGGGGTCACACTTCTGTATAGCGAATATCAGCGCCAGAGCGACGAGCGACTTCTGTCCGCCGGAGAGCTGGTTCATCTCGCGCATGTCTCCGTCGCCGCCCGTGAACGAGACCTTGATGCCGACGCCCGCGAACTGGTCCGCGTTGGCGCGCTGAAATCGGATTTAATCGATTATTGACTCGATTTAATCGATTTTGATGCGTATAATAAAAATTTGTCGCTCACTCCGTCATAATAAGCAAAAGACATGAGCGTAAAAAAAGGAAATTGTACCTAGTTTCGTTTGATATTTTTTTTGTCGTAAAATGAGTCTGAAGAGATATTTAGCAAAAGCAGCACAAACAAACTAAATAAGTGGAAAACCTATTTTAATATGCATTTCCTCCCGTCCAAAAAAACAAGTATTTTTATAAGTTATTAATTTTAGTAGCTTTAGTAATATTTTGAAAGAGAACTATTAAATTATTCAAGGCTCATTTCAATGATCTGTTGGATCACAGAAATGAGTTCCACATAAAAGCATGAACACAAGAATTTCATTTGCACTATCAAATTAAAAAAAAAAAAAAATAATTGTAAAGCCTGAAATCTGTAAACATTACCTCTGGATTGATATCCTGTACTTCATCAGTGGCGACCCTCATGATGAGACTGCCCCTGCCCTGAGGCACCAGTTTCTTGAACACTTCAGAGAAGTTCTTCGTAACTTGTTTGAATGTAAACTGTATGGCTTCTAATTTTCTATGTTCTAATGTCTCGATGAGTTCACGGATTTTTTCACCTCTGAAATATACGGACATAATTTAATTAAACAATTAAGTATTACTGTAACTGACTGTGTATAAAATTGGTTGCTGATCAAATGATATTATACACGGTGGACTTTTTCAATAAAATACAGTGCAATGACTATATGTATTATATACTAGCTGCTGCCCGCGACGTCGTCTGCGTGAACCCTATGACCTGTTTTTTTTTCATTTTTCCCGGCAACTATTCGATTTTTTCTCGCCGTAAAACCATCCTTGAACTTCAACTTACATTTTAAAAAAGATTTGGCCAAACTGGTCCAGGCGTTGTTGAGTTATGCGCTTACCAACACATTTTGCGATTCATTTTTATATTATAGATAATTACTAATGAGGTTATATTGATGTTAACTTGTTAATTATAAAACTATTGGAGCTCCACGAGTTGATATGATCACATAAAACATCATCAAAAAAGTCACGATTTCGTTTAATAGAAGCTATAATAAAGTCTCTTCATATTATTTAAAATGACACAGTAACAAACCTATTCAAACACTATTTTCTAAATTACTTTCATCGAATTTACATAACATAACATCATGTTAATAACCCATTAATTAATTATGCATGAAAGTAAGATAATATCGGTACTTGTTACATTATAATGATTCAAAATTCTGCTGGAATATTCTAGATATAAATACAATGAAACCAATCACAGTCCTGCTTCATTACATTGAACGACATATAAAATACATAGTAATTAACATAATGACATGACCATATTCCAAATACCCAAAACATACAAATGACACAAATCTGTGTCAAGATTAACCATTATATAGTAATGTTAGAACAAATTAGTTAGCATTTAAATATTATGCAAATGTACAATACATTGTTCATTCGAAAATTAAACTTCATTCAACAATGTATCGTATTTTCTTATTATTGTTTTTAATACCGTTAACGAGTGCAATAAATTGGTTCAGTATTTGGGATAGTATAATAACTGGGATCGCAAGCGTAGTGAGTTACGAATTACAATCAGACGATGCTCAACTGAATATAAATCAAATTGTCAACAAATACGGATATCCGTTTGAAGAGCACAATGTGACTACCGAGGACGGTTACATTTTGAACATCCATAGAATACCGCACGGAAGGCGTAATGCAGCAAAGAACAATTCAGTTGTGTTTCTAATGCACGGTATAATGGAGAGTTCAGATGGTTGGGTTCTACAAGGACCAAATAGAGCCTTAGCTTATATGCTAGCTGACAACGGCTTCGACGTGTGGATGGGTAATGCGAGAGGAAACAAACACGCATTTAAACATAAATCTTTAACGACAGACGATTAGAATTTCTGGGAATTTACATGGGAAGAAATAGGACTATACGATTTACCAGCGAGCATAGATTATGTGCTGAACGTCACGAATAACACCGATCTGTACTACATTGGTTATTCTCAAGGCACCACAAGTTACTACGTCATGACTTCAATGAAGCCGGAATACAATAGTAAAATCAAGATGATGTTTTCACTAGCCCCCGTTGCGTGGATGAAACACGCTAAAAGTCCTTTAGTGCAAACATTTTCGCCCGCAAACGATATTTTAGGCTACATGCTATCTTCGCTAAACTACTACGCGTCAAGTGCTGATTCTTTCAACAAAATGTCTACGTTTGTTTGCAAACTGTTCCCGGGACGTTGCGACAGTATTATGTACAATGCATTTGGGTACAGTACTAAAGTAGATGAAGATTTAATTCCTGTTATATTAGGACACGCGCCTACAGGGTGTTCCGTTTTGCAACTAGTACATTACGGACAGCTAGTTGTCTCTGGAACGTTTAGCAGATTCGACCACGGAGAATACAAAAATATGAAACTGTACGAACAAGAAATTCCTCCAAATTACAACTGCAGTAAAATAACTTCTCCTATAGTTTTATTCCACAGCGGAGAAGATTGGTTTTCCGATAAACGAGACGTCGAAATACTTAAGAAATGTTTACCGAATATTCGAGACGTTATTTACATTGCAGATATGAGTCATGTTGATTTTATGTACGCGAAAATCGCAACGGAACTTGTTTACAAGAAAATCATTACTTTCATTAGTAATTTCGAATTAGAAAATGTTAGCAGAGTCAAAAATTAAGTGTTTACAATACACTCAAAATTGTGAAATTTGTTCAGAATGTTGTCACAGTGTTACTTAAAAACTATTTAAGACTAGCTGGCCCACACAACTTCGTCTGCGTCACATAAGGAAATTTTCTCACCGTTTAAACCTTCCCTGGACTTCTACGAATATTTCAAGATTAAAATAAGCCAAATCGGTTCAGTCGTTCTCGAGTTTTAGCGAGACTAACGGACAGCAATTCATTCTTATATATAAGAAGATATTATATAAACTTGTATTACTAAAATCTGTATTTATAATGGAATCCATTAACAATGTCAGTTTAGCTTCAAATGTTTTCTATTTAAATTTAATAACCAAATAAATAGTAACTTTCTGCTGCCATTCCAAAATATTAAATAGTTATGATTTTACAAAACTAATAAAAAAAAGGAATTCATTTAGATCATAGACAGAGCTGATAAATTTCATTTACTACATTTTTTTAGTTGGAGGAAATCACCAGATCCGACCGGGTATGTGGGAGTTGAACCGCACTAAAACCTCCAACCGCTCACACTCAGCGTTCGAACTCAGGCCAGAACCCAGCACGGGGTTATGAGGGACGGCGCGACGCATTACGCCCACGGCACTCTTTCCCGTCGCTCAGCCCCCTCATTTACTACATGAAGTTAACATTAAAAAAATAGGATTTTAGGTTCAACATAAACTAAACAAATACATATTTTTGCAGTTTCGAAGAAAAATATGAAATCTAAATCTTTTAATACTCACCCTACATCGAGTTCCTCTTTCCTCTTATACAATTTTTCCTTCTGTTCAGAGAAACTAATGAATTGATCCAAAGCTTTCTTGTTGACGTGGTTGTACTTTTTGAGGTGTTGGTTAGCTTTCTCAAGCTCTTTGAATAACTGTAAATTGAGGTGATTATTGTTTTTTTTTTTTAATTTTTGTAAGCCTTCTTGGTTATATAGGGTGTTAAACAAACCATACTGTACTGTACCAACCCATTACTGCCCACTGTCGGGCTCAGGTCTCCTTCGAAGAGGGGTTAGGCATAGTCCACCACGCTTGCCCAGTGCGGATTGGGGACTTCACATATCTTCAAAGGATTTTTAGAATCCTTTTCCGACATGCAGGTTTCCTCACGATGTTTTCCTTCACCGTTTTTAGCCAGTGGTGTTGTGAAAAATTGCACATAAATCTCTTTCACATTTAGATTTAGAAGCACAAGCCGGCCGGTTTTGAACCCGCAACCTCCCGTTCGAAAGGAAGCGCATCGACCACTCGGCCACTACGCCTCCAGTTGATAGTGTTATTGACAAATTTGATGAAGAAAGAAAAAAATAGAAGTGTCTTTTTGTTCCTTCATCGTAAAGTGCATCAGTCTAGTCTTCATTTTGGATATCACCCTGTATGTTTTTAAAGGTACTGTCAAATAAAATAAAATTTCAAGTATTAAATTGTAAACGAGTTTTGTGTGTTTTAGTAACTATAACTCTTTCATTACATTTTGAAGTTCATTTATTAGTGAACTCCTAAATGTTTTTATAAGACGACTATTTTGAACAAAATCGAACACAGTTAATTAATATAATTACCTGTTTGAGCGACATTTTCTGATATTTAGCGTGTAACTCCGGTGCGTTGGGTAGTGTGCCGAGCGCCGCTATTTTATCTAAAGACTCTTGTATTTTGTCCTGTAACAATACTTCTTTGGAAGCCATCTTTTCTAAACCTTTGGCGTCCTCCTCCATTTTGTCTTGGGCTTCTTTTTCCTATAAAAAATAATTAAATCAGTTTTTTAAAGTGTAATAAAAAAAATGAAACTTTGCATTATTATTTATCATTGCATTCGATAAAAAAATGTATTCTAAGTGTTCAGGCCGTTCAGCACTAGCAACACCACTAGCACGGCAACACCGGGACGCGGCGCGCGGGAGGAGGCACCCCGCTCTGCGCATAGAGAATCAGCGCGCCATATCTTCTTCGCGCCATTATTTGATTTTTTTGAATGTTTTTCGATCTTTAAGTTTTTATATTATAATAAACCCAATTTATTTATTATTGAAGTTTCAATGTACCCTATTCCTGTACACTAAGTATTGATAAAACTTCTAAACTGTCTAAAATATTTTTTTAACAATACATAAATGAAAATAAACTTTTTGTATTTAATGTTGTATTATATCTATTAGTTTTACGTTTATGTTATAGAGTGTCGTTTTTGTAGCCACATGATACATTTACTTTACTTCAATAATGTATGTCACATTCTCTCATTATTTAAGGACTTATCATGTTGATGTAGAAAAGAGACATTATGTTGGAACGAAGTTCCTTATCGCGCGTTATTGAAAGGGGGCTAGACAGAAAAAAATCTTAAGTTGTCACGACACTTTTTTTGTTTTAGATGATTATCGCTAGATGGCGCTGTGATCAAAATCTTTTAAAACACGTTCTTTATCGCGCGTTACATTAGGAAAAAAAAAAAAGATATCTTGTAATCGAAAGGAACTTCGTTCTATTCGGGTGTCCCATGACACCTCTCAAGTTTTTTATGTTTGTTCCTTTGTCACTTTAGTTGAGGTGGATCGATTTGAATGATTCTGGTATCAAATAAAAGATGATCGTCATGGGGTCTTATTTTTTTTTTCAATTTAAATTGGATTAATCCAACAAAGACCATTAACACAAACCTCGAGAAAATAGTAACATATCAATTATTGAATGTCATTTATTTATTTACCTTGTTTCTCCATTTATCCAATTCCACTTTAAGAGCCTTTTCGTTTTTGACGGCAGCTTGTACTTTCCTTTCTACCTCCTCTAATTCCTTATTAATTTGTTTAATTCGTTTCTCAGTGGCGGATAGATCAGTCTTACTATTGGCGAGGCGTCGTTTACGATCTTCTACTGATATCTCTTGAAGGGCTTGCACTAATTCATCTTTACGTCTAAAATAGTGATTATAAGTTTGAGAAAAGGGGTTTTATTTTGGGTATTTATAGATGTTACATGTGGGGTATTTCATGTGAAGTGAAAAAAAAAGCATTTATATTTTTGATTTTTTTGGTCTTGTTTTTATTTTATGCGATCTTAAAAATCGTCAAATTCGGTGAAAGGTTTTTTTCGAAAGGAATTTTTGGGTTAATTTCAATATTTTTTTGATTAAATAAGTATTGGGTATTGCAGATATTTTTTTTTTCTTTTACAAAAAAAATCTTATTTTTTAACTTGCACTGAAGTACAAAACTTCCAACTTTCATCAAAATCCACTACCTGACATATTTTTCGTTGTCCGTTTCACGTAAATGCCCCATATATAAAAAAATATGAGACCCGGTTATAATTTTTATCAAAAATTGAACAAATTTCAAACAGCAATATTCGTATTATAATTTTAGTATAGTATTATTCAGTATTTTATTTTCAATAGCAACATTATACATTTTTTTTAATAAACACAGATAAAATTTGAAATATGTGGATTTTGTAATTAAGATTGTAGGTTTTGATCTGACTAACTTTTGATCGAAATTGTTTCATCTAATCAACAGAGGTTTAAGATAACATCAATCTGATATTATTCATCACTTGTTTCATTGAACTACAAAACTGACCAAATCAACGTACTAAAATCAAACAAACTATCAACATCAAAGAAGCCCACGGGAATAGAGTTATACAGTACCTACGCCATTACTACACAAACATACATACCGTATCAAGTTATTAGTGAGCAGGTTCTCCAGTTTGTTCTTGGTAGCCTCGAGGTTCATTCTGGCGCTGAACGCTTCCTTGTTCTCCTGCGTGAGGCGGCGGATCGCGTCGTTCAGCTCGTCCACCTTGCCTTGGTCCGCGGTCGATAGTTGCTCCATTAGCTCCTGTCATATAAATGTGATACTTAGGATATTTTATGTTATTTTTGCAAGACTATTCCATCAATGTAACAAAATACAAACATAATAAATAAACACCATAATCAAAAAAAAACCCTGTTTTTGTGCAACTGTGATTCTTATCAAATTAAATCTAAATTATACAAGTAGGAACTAGCTGCCACGCGCAACTTCGTCTGCGTCGAAAAATAAAAAAAAATTTAGGGCTGGAGTACCTAATATTTAGGGGGATGGAAAATAGATATTATTTGATTCTCATAGATACCGGATAAGCACAAAAAATTTCATCAAAATCGGTCAAGCCGTTTCGGAGGAGTATGGCAACGAAAACTGTTGCACAAGAATTTTATATATTAGATATAGATAGATAGATAGAAAATTCTTTATTGTAACACCACATAGAAATACAATTATAGAGATTTTGTACAAATAATACAGTGTGACAATTGGCGGCCTTATCGCTTAAAGCGATCTCTTCCAGGCAACCATGTACGGAGATAAACTTATTTAAAAATACAGAACGGTGTAATATAAGTAATATTTTTACCTGATGTAACTCAGATTCCAGTCCTTCCTTAGTAGCCTGCATGGCTTCAAGACTTGATCGACATTGCGCTAGGGATCGCTCTTTAGGACCTCTGAATCTCTCTATGGAAGCTAATTCTTCCTTCATCAGACGAATATCAGCTTTCACTTTGTCGAATATATCTCTACAAGGTAAAGTAATTCTGTATACAGGGTGTCCTACGACTGTGTGATATGAAAGGGAACATTTTAAATAGGATGTTTCTTTTAAAAGAAACAGTATTTAACTTTGACATTAAGTAAAATTATATTTAAAGATTTCTCGTAAATTGTTTGGTTTGCCCGAAAATGTTAGTAACAAAATTGGATAAAAATGAAATTCTGTATTTTTATCATGACGTCTTCTATAACCTTGTTTAGATATCAAGAGAATAACAAACACTTCATTTTCTTGCACACTTAAATAACTTGTCACAGATTTTTAACTTTTAATAAAAAATGTAAACTTACTTAGCCTTCCCTTGCTTAGTTTCAGTTCTCTGCATTTCCGACACTATGCTGTTGATACTAGACTCAGTTTTGTTTAACTCCTGTCTCAAAGTGTTTAATTCTTGTTCTAACGTTGAAATTTGTTCCATTAATTCTGAACGTGTTTTTTGCATCTCCAAACGGGACCGAGATTGGTTGAAATAACCACCTGTTAGGGATCCTTTTGATGATACCTGTAAGGTAAATTTAAATGTTTATTTTATTTTTGCTAGACCAAGATAATTAATATACTTCCTAAAAAGACATTGATTCTATTGTAGTGCTCCTATTTCCGCAAATTCAGAGTATTTTAGAGATACTCGAATTTTTTTACATTGTCACTTTTGGAATTCATTTTTTTTTTGTGACGGGAGGAAATCGCCGGACTTCCACTCGCCCCACGAGAGGGGTATGTGGGGGTTGAACCGCACTAAAACCTCCCGCCCTTCGCGCTCGACGTCCGATCTAGTAGGGGTGACAGGACGCGTTCGCTCGTGTCGCTCACGTATCGCCCCGTCACCCCTCCACGTCGAACCGGCAGCCGTCGGTGAAACGTACACCGCCTCACTCGGTAGGCATTGGAATTCGTTTTACAATAAGTTCGAATATGTGTTGTGTAAAATTGTTTTATACAGGGTGATTTTTTAAAGAGGGTACATATTGCAGGAGGGTTATGAGTACTCTGTTCTAATACGGAATATTACAAAAAATAGGTAAAATAACAAAATATTTTTTTTTATCTAAATTCGACAAAACTACCTCATACATAAACAATTTCGGCTTAAAGAGAGTTGACTAACGACCTCTAATGATCTCGCGCACCCTACACCTCCGCCGCACTCATCAGCTGTCGAAAAACCATCATTTTGCAAGAATTTTAGATATTTTTAAGTTGCGATTACTACTAAGGCATTATGCCATATTCTTTGGTAATAATATTTTTATTGGTCGTATATAACCATCAGCTACCATGACCTTCAATATGTACTCTCACTAGGAAATCACCCTGTATACGTAGCGCATATTAATGAATATTCTTAACTATTTAATACAAAAGACTAAACATTTAGTCACTTCAATCCAAAAGTGATATTTGCTGTTGTAAGTCCATGTTATAATTTATGCCACTAATACTTAAAACTGATGAAAAAAAATATAAATTCTTAATAAATAATTATATACACAAACCTGATCTCCTTCCAACGTGACACAATCTAGATGGAACTGTTTCCCCAATTCGGTGGCACATTCCAGATTTCTGCAGATCAACGTCTTACCGAATATGTACTTCATTGCTTTCGCGTATTTCGGATCGTATTTCAATTTCTGCACCATAGCTATTGCATTCTAGAATTATAGTTAAAAAGATCATTAGTTTTAATATAAATTTAAAGACAATGAAATGTATATTTGGACTTGTTTTTGTTAATTCTAAAACAAGTTAAATTCAGTATGCAACAATAATTCGAGATGTTTTAGAAAAGTTACTGACGCGAGATAGCATACATTACGTTACAAAATATTTTGGGCTTTCAAAATAACGCTTTTTTTATTGCCATGTAGGCAGACGAGCCAACGGGCCACCTGATCGTAAGTGGGTACCGTCGCTCATGAACCTCTGCAATGTCAGGGGACACTGAGGGGTCGCTACGACCTAACTTTAAGGACGGAGGCTCAAGAATTTAATTTAGATGTAGTTTTATAATTAATGGATAAACAAATTTCTAAAACAAAACAGACCAAAATAAAGAGTTATTCTTACTTTCAAGGAGTTTATTACAATTTTTGACTTTTTACAGCAAACAACCTATTCTAATTTTCAACAAAAACACATGCAAACAATTATTTTATTACTTACATTGTCATTAGGATACACCATATCTCTGACTTGCAGTCTGTTCAAAGGCATAAACGTGACCTCGCCGGGCAAACTTTGTCTGTTCATTTCTTTGAGAATCTTTGTGCCTACTGTATCTGATTCTACGATGTGATGGAATAATCTGTTACCCGCTGTAACCTGGTAAATTAAAATTAAGATATTAGAATATGTGAAAAAAATGTTTGTGACATTCTTAAAATTCTTATGAATATGCCATATATAAAATTGACGAAAAACTCAATTCAATTATTAATAATATCTGTGCAAAGAAATTTGATTCACAGACCAAAAAGAAGCTGATAGGAATAGAGTTGTGTATACTATTGCCACTGATTTTTTTAGCAATTATTATGCTATAATAGTATTAAACAAATTTGCTTCCCTCTGTATGTTTTCATTTTTATAACTATTTACTCAACGGATTTTTAATAGCTATTTTATATGAAACTGAAGAAGCATTCTTCATTAAGAATCTAGTATAATTATGCTACAGTGATACCAATATCACGAACAAAAGTGTCAACTGTCAACTGTCACCCCAACGTCACTTTGACATTGACAGTTTAGAATAAACATAAATAGAAAACAGAACAGGCAAAAGAGTGCTAGTTAACAGCCAATTACGAAAAATGGAAAAAAGCATGGAGTTATTGCTATCAAAACTAGATGAAAAATTAAAACAACAAACAGAAATAATCACTGCAACAGTGACAAAATGTGTTATGGAAGCGCTAGATAATAAACTTAAAACAATAACAGAAGAAAATACTCAACTTAAAACTAAAATATCCTCGCTAGAACAGAAAATTAGCTTAATGGACAAAGAGAAACGGAAATATAACTTGGTGTTCTTTGGATTGGAAGAGAATGGGAAATCAGAAGCAGAGTCGACTACATCAAAGAAACGGTAATAGAAACAGGAACACATCTGGAGAGCCAAGAAATCAGCAACATTTATAGAATTGGCAATAAAGGCACCAATAAAAATCGTCCGGTGGTAGTGTCTATTACATCTGTGTGGAAAAAACATATCATACTTAAGAACAAGAGAGGTTTTCCACCAGGAATATATGTTAAAGAAGACTTCCCTAGAGAAATTCTCGAAAAAAGAAAGCTGCTCCAAACTCAAGTCATAGAAGAAAAGAAAAAGGGAAATGTGGCTTACATAAAATACGACAAAATAATTGTGAAAAAGCCAAGAGACAAAAGAAAGAGAGAAGAATCAGGCTCACCTAACTCATCAAATCAAAAGAAAACCACCAGCAACAATACCCAAACACAACAAACTAGCAAAGGAACTTCAAAAGAAATTTTGAAACCCAATATCCTAAACTATGTTGCACGAGGTAGAACATCATCCTGACGCTCCAAAAAACTTGTAATGACCGCCGGTACTCGAAGTCAAAACAAAATGCAAATCACAACTTTAACTAAACCAACAACAGAAAAAAACACCCCAAGCCGGCTGGTCACCGTGGGGAAAAGAGACCAAGACCCTCTAAAAAGGAAAAACTACAACTCTTCAGAAATAAATATAGCTACCCTTAATACAAGATCTCTACGAACACCTGAAAAACTACTCGAATTTGAACTAGCCATCAAGGATTTAAAATGGGATATAATAGGAATGAGTGAAATGAGATAGATAGATAGATAGAAAATTCTTTATTGCACACGAAAAATAAATGTACATGGGCGAACTTAATGCTAAACAGCATTATCTACCAGCTAACCCTGGTGTTATGTGGATAGCATAAGGTAGTGCACGAAACATTTAAGATATGAATTATTAAAACAAAATTGTATTCTAAAATAAGCCACTTTAAGATTTATAAACATCATAAATAAGATAAGTCGATACATAAATAACTACAAATATACGATAAAGAATATATTAATAAATAAAAATTACGAAATAATTAAAATATAGTTTGGTTAGAATTTGCTCAATTAACGTCCGTTTTGCAATGAGAGAAGGTGGTTATAGGTTTTTGTGAGACGATATGGAGAAGGAATAGAAGACCGCGGAGATTATATTTTACACTACAAAGGAGAGACACCAGGCCTCTACGGGGTAGGGTTTTTAATTAAAAAGAACCTGAGCAATAACATAGAAGAACTCATCGGAGTCTCAGAAAGAATAACACTCCTCAACATAACACTACCCACACAAAAACAAGAAAAATGGTCAATTATCCAGGTATATGCTCCTACTGAGTCAGATAAAAAAGAAGATGAGATGAAAATTGAGAAATTCTATAATGACCTAACAAAAACAGTTCAGAAAGCCCACAAGAATATAATAGTAATGGGTGATTTTAATGGACAAATAGGGAAATGTAACACCGGTGAAGAATATATTGTAGGTAAATATAGTAGCGGAAAAAGAACTGGAAACGGCGAAAGACTAATCTCTTTCGCTTCAGAAAATAGACTAAGTATCCTCAATAGCTTCTACAAGAAGAAAAATACAAAAAAGTGGACGTGGACGTCACCAAATGGCCTCCACAAAAATGAAATTGATTTTATCCTGTCAAATAATGCAAAAAATTTCAAAAACGTATCCATAATACATAGACTAAACTTTCATACAGATCACAAAATGGTACGAGCTACGCTGGCTAGTGCAAACATAAAGAAAAGTAGACGATTCCAAGGTGATAATACACGAATAATATGTACAGGTGATAAACTTAAACTCTCAAATAAAATTAAAGAACTCACAAAAATGTACAAAGATAGAGATATGACTACCCAATTAAAATACGACAAATTTCTGGAAGTACTTAAGACGGAAACTCGAAAAATTAACAAGCAGAATAATTCCATGATTTCTACTGAGACCCAAGAACTGCTCCAAACTAGGAAAAAAATAATAGAAAGTAAATCGAATAAAGATGATAGAGTCAAAATAGCGGAAATCAGCAAAAAAATAAATGTAAACATCAGAAAAGACAGAAGACTAAAACGGCAGGAAACTTTTAAAAAACATATACAAAAAACGGGTGGGATCAAGAAAGCTTATAAAGAATTAAATACTGACAAAAACTGGATGCCAAATATTAAGGTAACAAATGCAACTTATACTTCTAAAAGGTCAGATATAATTAAAATAGCTACAGACTATTATAGAACCTTATATAAAAGACAAACCTCAATAGACCAAGACACAATATATGGTGGAAGAGAATATTCGGAAGCAATACCAAAAATTTTAATAGAAGAAACTATAAAAGCCATAAAATCACAAAAATTAGACAAAACACCAGGCTCTGATCAAATATCAAATGAACTATTAAAATCTACTATCCCGATAACTGCTCCGATATTAACAGATATTTTTAACGAAATAATAGAGACAGAATACATCCCTTTGGATTGGACTAGATCGATCATAATACTCTTACATAAAAAGGAGACAAAGGGGAAATTGGGAACTATCGACCCATCAGTTTGATGTCTAACATTTACAAGGTTTTTTCCAAGATAATCTTAAATCGTATTTCTACACTACTAGACGAAAACCAACCAATAGAACAAGCTGGTTTTCGTAGCAAATTCTCGACTATAGATCACATACATGTTCTTAGACAAATCCTACAAAAGTATAAAGAATATAACAAAACCTACTATTTGGCATTCGTTGACTTCAAAAAAGCCTTCGATTGTATAGAACATCAATATATTTGGGAAGCTTTATACAAGCAAGGAATACCAACAAAATATGTTAACATTTTGAAGAACATATATGTAAATACAACTGCACAAATAAAACTGGAAAAAACTGGTGAAGACTTTCCAGTACAGAGAGGTGTTCGCCAAGGAGATCCTATCTCACCCAAGCTATTTTCCGCCGTTCTTGAGATGGTCTTCAGAAACTTGAGATGGGACGAAAATGGGCTAAATATAGATGGAGTAAAACTAAACCATTTGCGTTTTGCAGATGATGTAATCCAGTTTTCTGAGTGCCCATTAAAGTTACAAAAAATGTTACAGGAATTATGTGACCAAAGTGCAAGAGTAGGCTTAGAGATAAATACAGATAAGACAAAAACAATGACTAATTCGCTTCAAACTTTAAGGATCACGATAAATGAAGAAAACATAGAACAAGTAGACGAATATATTTATTTAGGACAACTTATATCTACAGATGATACTATGAACAAAGAAATTTCGAGACGAATTGCCAATACTTGGAAAAGATATTGGTCCCTTAGTGAAATCATGAAGAACAAACAAATGCCATTAGCGGAAAAACGAAAAATCTATAACACCTGTATCCTACCAAGTTTGACATATGGTTGTCAAACATGGGCCCTAAATGACAAACTAAATAGAAAAATAAATGTATGCCAAAACAGCATGGAAAGAAGTGTAATAGGAGTTAAAAGGAGAGATAAGATCAAATTAACAAATATAAAAAACATAACCAAGTTTATAGATGCAAACTCAGAATGTAAAATCCAGAAATGGCGATGGGCGGGTCATATATTGAGAGAGGATAAAGAAAAGTGGACCAAAACAGTTACAGAATGGTACCCAAGAGACGGAAAAAGGAGCAAAGGACGGCAAACTAAACGCTGGGAGGATGACTTTCGGAAGATAGCAGGACCAAATTGGATTCGGGTGGCAAAAGATCGGAGAGCATGGAAGAATTTAGAGGAGGCCTTTGTCGAAAGACAAACTGTTACACATCCTTAACTTTAGATGACAAATGTCAACATATTTATAGTTTTAAAATGTAATTATAACAGTAACAGTAATAAAGGCTAATTTTTTTTTTATATATAATTATGCTTCATACCTCTACAGCAGTGTAAATAGTTTTATCGCAAGTGAAGTTTTCAATGACCGGTCCGTAGTACTGAGTAGCGATCTTCGCCCAGTCGCCGCCTCGCTCTTGGAATGTCTCTAATACTTTACGGACACTGTCACGACCGTTTAGAATTGGCTGAAAAATAAACAATATATATGAAAGTTATGTTTTTTATAGTAACAACTCTATCTTCAAATATATATATTGTAGTTAAAGAAATATGATTTTTGTTTTATAGTAACAACTCTATCTTATGTAATAAAGAGCCAAATTTGACAAGTTTCTGTTAGTTTTGAATGATTCGGGTCCACGCATGTGAGTGCGAGCGGGGACCCAAGAAGGTGCCGTGTCTCGCTCAGCACGCCCTTAGCGTTAGAGCAACCGAGGCATGGTAGTGGGCGCTCCCCGACCCAGCGGGAGGGTGACACGCAGTCCCATCTTGGCGGGCTTCGGAAAGCCTGCCGACCGAGAGAGCGGGTGGCCGTATTCGCCGGCGGCTACCGGTTCGGCGTCCGGGGACGGCGCGACGGGAATGAGTGCCGAGCGCGTAACGCGTGGCGCCGTCCCGCAAAACCCCGTACTGGGTTCTGGCCTCAGCCGGGGTTCGGGCGCTGAGTGTGAGCGGTTGGAGGTTTTAGTGTGGTTCAACTCCCACATATCCGGGATCCGGTGATTTCCTCCAACTGAAAAAAAAAAAGTTTTGAATGATGAGAATTCAAAATTGCTCCGAATGGTTCAGTTTTGTACTTGGACTATGCTTGACAATACCGCGTGTTAAGATAGGGGCACAATTTATTTGTGTAAACTAGTATAAGGAATGGTTCAATGAAGCACATTTTTTTAAATTACATATTTAAATTAATAATTATAATTAATGGTTTTTATACTACAACTACTAACAACTTTAATGATAAATCTTTGAACAAAATAAAATGTTCTATTACCTTTCCAGCCATAGACCTTAATGCTTGATCGGCTTTAGCCAAGTCATCTTTCAATGAAGATAAGTTTTGAGTCAATGAAGTTTCCTTACGCCATAATTCACTGAAATAAAATAATTAATTAAAAAAAAACGTTTTTATAAATGTTATAGTGTACAGAGTACACCAGACCATCCGGACTCCCGGATGGAACGAAGTTCCTTTCGATTAAAACGTATCTCATAATAATAATTTTAAAATATTTTGATCACAGCGCCATCTATCACTAATCATATAAAACAAAATAAGGAATAATTTTAAAAGATTTTGATCACAGCGCTATCTAGCGATAATCATCTAAAACAAAAAAAGTGTCGTGACAACTTTATCGGAAGATTTTCCGTCTAGCCCCCTTTCACAACGCGCGATAAGGAACTTCGTTCCAAAAAACCTAATAAAAATTATATCATAAGTGACTGATACAAAGATCAGTTCGATGCGTTGTACATGTGATAACAAATTTTTCACTGCAATTAAAATTAAGATTGTATTTGTCTATGTCTTAACATAAAATATCAAAATCTAAATAAAGGGGAATATTTATCTACTTACTTCCTAGCACTCTGTTCCTGGTCCTTCCTCTTCTTACACTCATAATACTGTTTATTATGTTCGTCTATAGCAACTCTCTGCCTCTCCATTTCTTTAGTAGTCTCTTCAATTCTTTTCTCAAGTTCCGTCAGTTTGTTCGCATCACGTCGAAGATCGTCACGTAATTTAGTTTCGTGGTCTTTCTTGTCCTTGATTTGTTTGTTGAGGGATCTAATGGTTTTTGGTAGAAACAAGTGTTGGTTATAAATTATAATGCATGTTGACTACTTGAGGAAATTCTGTTTTTTTGGACATAATTTCTTTCATTGACAGGAAAAGAAAAAAAAAATTGTTAAATGCCAACATTCAGACTAACTTTACATTAAGGGATTAATGATGCGTTTAAAAAGCTTTATAGGAATTTTTATTTGAACAAATTAATAGATAGCTAGACAAAAATTTAATTTTTAGAATACATCAAGAGTTAACTTCACTAGATCTTAAGGACTGTTTGATTCTCATTTATGTTAAAATTATTTGTTTACTTTACTACTTACTTTAATTCCTTCTCAATCCACTTGTCCCTATCATGTTTCGATGTAAACTGTGTCCCTCTGCCTTGCTTAGCGTATAACTCTTGTCTCTTCTGTTGGTTCAGAGCTAATGCTCTAGTACATTCTTCTTCACGCGCCTTCATCTCTTCATATTTGGGCTTCAACTCTTCTAATTCACGTTCTTTTTCTGAGATTTGTTGTCTTAGACGTTCTAATTCGGCTTCCGCGCGTTCCTTTTGTCAATATGTGATGTTGGTTGGAAATTAAAGGTTTTTAAATGGTAACTTTGCAAAGGGGTATACAATGAAACAGAAGATGATATAGAAAGCTAATTTGATAGCAAAAAACTCACATTATAATCTCTTGTAGTCATTTGCATCTGGCGACTTTTTGAATTTCAAAAAAAAATGTTTTATTCAATTTATAAAGCTTAAAATGTTATGCTACCCAACAAGCAAGTGTCAATTGCAATTTGAGCCTTAAGTGCAGGGTATTAGGAATAAAATTGAATAAAGTAAAATTTCCTATGACAAAATATTAGTATTGGAAAAGGTTTACAACAAACAGTAATCAAATTTAAACACCTTCATAGATTGTTGACCAATGTCTTATCAATTTTAATTAGTAAATAAAATCTTTTTAAGTATTAGGTTCAAAGCTTACCTTAGATTTATTATCGCCATCAACATCATCTGTCAAGTCCTTTATAGCCAGTTCCAGTTTAGTTTTTTCCCTCAGCAGTTGTTGTTGTTCCGTTGATAATATATCTTTTTCTTCTCTGGCTGCTGCTACATCTTTGCGGGCTTCTTTTAGTTTTCTATAAAGAATAAAATATTTTTTGGAAAATTTTTTCACAATATTTTTTTTATTATACTCAAAGTAACATAGCAGTAATAGTTTTACAAAATTATTAAACCGTGTCACTGCTGAAGATGACTGAAGGAAAAAGTGTAAAATATTTAAAAAAAAAACCAAACTTATTACATTTTTTTTATAATTTCATTACCTATTAGCTTCTCTTACATGTTCCTGTGCCTCTCTCACCAAATCTGCATATTGTTGTTGTTCTTTACCACTATTTGCTCGAAGTTTCTCCAACTAAATCAGGACAAAAATAAATAGATACCTATAAATTTTTTTATGTGCTTAGAATAAATGTCTTCTGATTTGAAATATTTACAGAAATGGATGCAGGCCGCTACCAACCGAAATCTTTGGGGGAGGTCTATGTCCAGCAGTGAACATATACAGGCTGAGAATGATGATGATGATGATGATTTAGAGAAAAAACAATAAAATTGGAAGAAATTGCCATATGTAAATTAAGTTCACCAAACCTACTCCACTCTTATTTTTAAGTTTAAATTAATTAAATTTAAATATTCAATTTCAAACTACCTTCACTTTACAATATTTTCAAATGTAAAAAATATTATTACCTCTTCGAGTTTACGTTTATTTTCTTTATGCTCTGTATCATGTATTATAAATTCCAGTACTCGTCTAGCTCGATCCCATTTCTGATATTCTTTCAATTCTTCCTTTTCTTCTTCTAAAGTCTTCAAACGTTCTTCGATTGTTTGAAGGAACTCATTGATTTTTTCAACCTGGAAAAGTTTATATTTAGAATTAAAAACTATCAGTTTAAGGTTGTAATTTTTTTTACATTTTAAGAATTAAACAATTTAAAAAACAACTAAAATTGAATGAAATTAAGCTAAGTTACCTTTCCAACTGTCTCTTTAAGGATAGCAACGGATTCTTCCCTTCTTTCATCATAAACTCTGGTACCAGCCACTTCTCTAAGTAGTTTCAATCTGTGTGAATCAGGCGCTATGGCCATTTGGTTAATCTGTAAAACAGAAAGTTAGTGTTATTGCTTTTTCTTTTTTTTTTAAGGTTTTATTCTTTTTGCATGGTCTATAATTATAACACTGAAGTAGTCCTTAACAATACATTCTTAATACTTTATTAGATTTCATTTCTCAACTTATACTATTACTTTAAACTGATACTTAGATCCTCTGATTTAAACAATAAACTTGCTAAAGATAGGAAAATACTAGACTAATAACATTTTTTTCTAACAAGTTATTAACAATATGATTAATAACATTGAAACAAACAATTGTAAAATGAATTTCAATTCTTACTTTTCCCTGCTTCACTATATAATAGGGGTTTGAATTGGAAAGGCCAGCACTTTCAAGCAAGTTGAGCACTTCTGAACGAGGGACAACCTTCTTGTTGAGGAAGAATTGATCCTTCTTTGAACCAATGACTCGACGGAGAAATATCTCATCTTTTTCAATCTGTAAGTAGGTTTTATAAAGTTATTAAACAAAACAAGCATTTTGGCCTTAGAACATTAAATTTAAAATGATTGTTTTAGAATTTGTTGAAATTAATTTACTTACAGGAATTCTGTTGTCAGAGTTGTCAAATATGATTTCAACGAACGCTGAAATAACTCTGGGACCAGTACCTTCGTGAAGCAAAGCCAATCTTTGTTCAGGTCTGAGATGTGAGAACTCATCGCTCAGCACAAACTGAATAGCTGAAAACATACATAACGTTAAATAATGTAATTTCAGTGCAACTAAAAGCAAAAAGTTCAAGTTTCAGAATTGGCGGGTTTTCATGACACAATTGTCAACTTTTGTTTAGTGTTCTTACCGTGAAAGAAATTACTTTTCCCTGAACCATTCCGTCCTACGACTACATTGTGCCGTTTATCGAAGGGTTCAACCACAATTTGCTCTCTGTAACTCTTGAATCCTTGGATTATTACCTGTAAACACAAGTAGCATCACTAGACACGAACAAAAACAACTGCATTTTTTGTAGTGTATTTATGACTTTTATCAATGAGTCACATAGTACTACATGAATTCTTACTTGTTTAATATGCATTTTCGTGGAAAACTCTAAAAAAATGAAGAAAACTTCGAAAATAAATTAAATTAGTTTTAAGACGATACGTTGACCGCCAAGCGCCATTTCTCGAAGTTGTAAAATGTCAGTGTGACATTGACATGACGAAAAATGCCATGTTGTAGTGGCGCTCCAAGCATTTTTTTATGGCGATGGCTCCGATTAATTTGAGAAAATCGAAAAGTTCGTTTTTATTAAAATTTAATTTGAAGAATTTCCATAATTAAAAGTCAATCGAAATTAGTTAAAACGGTAAAAAAATATAGAACTTGCAATCATTAAGACTTCTTCTTTATTTAAATAACAAGGTTTTCAAGACTACTCCGAGTTAAAGTATTATAAAATCTCAGCATGATTTAAGTAAAGATTAAAGTAGTTCATTAGATTTTTTTTCTGCGTTCGGATCTGAATAAAATTGAAATCAGATCGAAAAGATCATCCCTAGATGTTTGTGTAAATTAATGACACTATTGACACACTGACAGTCACGGCTATGACATTCCATACAAACTTGACAGTTCTTAGTGGAAACGGTACGGAATTTTAAAAATCCTGTAGAGGGCGCCACCATTTTTTGTCTTTAGTCCTCATTGGCTTTGGCGACAAAAATAAACGCTTTCTTTTGAATTAATATAATTATTATAAAAAAAATCGTCTTTTAAATTATTTATATTTTACTTATTTATAAAAATATGAATGAACATAGTATTCAGAATCTATGTAAATCATTTTTAATGGGGTATTTAGAATCTATACGACTGAATTGAATTTTGGATTTTAGTATAATTATTCCAGGACCAAAGTTTGATTTTAAGTCATAAGTAGTTTACATTAAACAGAAACTGGTGATTTTTATAATTATTTCTACCTCAGAAAAAGAAGATGTGTGCCCGTAAACTTCGCAAATTTTAATATATTTTTCTCTTATTTATAATATATGTATATTATATTCTCCTATTTATTATTCCGAAATTTTATTTTTTTAATCTTATTACAATCAAATTTCAATCATTATTTCAACTCTCCTTCAGAGTAGTCACAGTTTCCTTCGCACTCACATCTGCTCATTTCTTTCGAACCACTTTCAAACTATTTCATTGCGATTGACGACTTGACACTGATTACGGCATCTCGGATTTGTTTGTAAAATTAATTACAAAATGTTCAGATTTCCTGCAAATCCAACTCTTCGAGAAAACTGGGTAAAACAAATTAAAGAAAGAAAAAATACGTATTTCTCTATTTTTAGCCGTGTCTGCTCATGTTTACTTTTATGATTTGTTGAAGACATATTAAAATGATATTCAATCAAATTTATGAAAAAAGAACATAATTCAATAAACTATTTCTCATTTTTTTATTGCGATTTCAAGCAAATCTCACTGTGTTTCCCACTATTGTGACATCTTACAAAATGGCGGATACGGCGCAACGCCGGCTGTGATTGGTCAATTGAGTTGTGATACAGTAAACAAGCACTGAAATTTAAAAAAAATACAGATACAGCAAACAAGCACGGAATTTTCGTTAAGTGCCGTGTTGAGTAAAAAACTAATGAGATTTTATATTTTAGAGTTGAATATTTTAAAAAAATATTTTACCAATAGGATGGAAATTTAATTCTTTATAATACATACATTCTTTAGTATATCTGCTCTCTCGTTCCCAGTTATTCCAACATGGGCTTTCGTCCAGAAGAGATTGATCTTCGGAGGCTCTGATGTTGGCTCTGGCCAACCTAGTATTTGGGCCAACCTTGTATTGGGCCAACCTAGTATTGGGCCAACCTAGTATTGGGCCAACCTAGTATTGGGCCAACCTAGTATTGGGCCAACCTAGTCCTGCGCCAACATAGTATTGGGCCAACCTAGTCCTGCGCCAACCTAGTATTAGGCCAACCTAGTATTGGGCCAACCTAGTATTGGGCCAACCTAGTATTGGGCCAACCTAGTCCTGCGCCAACCTAGTATTGGGCCAACCTAGTATTGGGCCAACCTAGTATTGGGCAAACCTAGTATTGGTCCAACCTAGTCCTGCACCAACCTTGTATTGGGCCAACCTAGTATTGGGCCAACCTAGTATTGGGATAACCTAGTATTGGGCCAACCTAGTATTGGGCCAACCTAGTATTGGGCCAACCTAGTATTGGGCCAACCTAGTATTGGGCCAACCTAGTATTGGGCCAACCTAGTATTTGGCCAACCTAGTATTGGGCCAACCTAGTATTGGGCCAACCTAATATTGGGCCAACCTAGTATTGGGCCAACCTAGTATTGGGCCAACCTAGTATTGGGCCAACCTAGTATTGGTCCAACCTAGTCCTGCGCCAACCTAGTATTGGGCCAACCTAGTCCTGCGCCAACCTAGTATTGGGCCAACCTAGTATTGGGCCAACCTAGTATTGGGCCAACCTAGTCCTGCGCCAACCTAGTATTGGGCCAACCTAGTATTGGGCCAACCTAGTATTGGGCCAACCTAGTATTGGGCCAACCTGGTCCTGCGCCAACCTAGTATTGGGCCAACCTATTATTGGGCCAACCTAGTATTGGGCCAACCTAGTATTGGGCCAACCTAGTATTGGGCCAACCTAGTATTGGGCCAACCTAGTCCTGCGCCAACCTAGTATTGGGCCAACCTAGTATTGGGCCAACCTAGTATTGGGCCAACCTAGTATTGGGCCAACCTGGTCCTGCGCCAACCTAGTATTGGGCCAACCTAGTATTGGGCCAACCTAGTCCTGCGCCAACCTAGTATTGGGCCAACCTAGTATTGGGCCAACCTAGTATTGGGCCAACCTAGTATTGGGCCAACCTAGTCCTGTGCCAACCTAGTCCTGCGCCAACCTAGTATTGGGCCAACCTAGTATTGGGCCAACCTAGTCCTGCGCCAACCTAATACCGATACAGCAAACAAGCACGGAATTTTCGTTAAGTGCCGTGTTGAGTAAAAAACTAAAGAGATTTTTATTATTTTAGAATTGAATATTTTAAAAAAATATTTTACTAATAGGATGGAAATTTAATTCTTTATAATACTGCATTAAAAAGTCATTTTCGTAAACAATGTCAGATAAGCCAAACAAGCACTGAGGCGACGAAAAAATAAAAAATATAAATATACCAAAATGTAAACATCACTTTACAGTTGAGTTTTCAAGCCACCTCGTTTTTAATGAAAAAAATAACTGTAACGCTAGAGGTTCACGGCTGGATATGTTGTACATAAGTTATGTAGAGGGAGATAATGTACAAAATGTGAAAAAAGTATAACAACTGAAGAGCTCACTAAAGTTCATCAATTGATTATCTTTAGAGAACGAAAAAAATTAAAAAGAAAAAGAATAAAATAACCCTCTTCACAATTTATTGTAGCATTTTCTGCATTAACAGACGAAACGAATACACACTTGAACTATAATTATAAGAAAAAAGGTAATTTAACAAAAAATATTAAAAACATATGTTTACTTGGGAGGGATATGGAATGGTTGGGCTGTCCTACCCATAAAGTCGAAATTTTACATAATTTTCACAACTGTGCAATTACAAATATTTAATTGGTGTCGCGGAATAAATCTTATACTGAGTGGGACAGTCACCTCTAAAATAGGCGAAAGTTGCCTAGCATTTGGGTTAGTCACCCTGATTCTATTTTATTTTAATATTATTCCATTTGGGCCAAAGAAGTCACATTAATTTAATGTAATAGATTATCCTTTTAACCAATGGCCGAAATTAAATGCCAACTTGTTTTATGCAGCAATGCAAAAATTCTACAGAAAAAAAAAATGCTGGCGCCCTCTACTGGAGCGTCTGAGACTCGTACCTCTTTACTAAATAAATTTCAAACGGTAACAGTGGTATTTGTAATATACTTTCTAATCTGTGCTGACAGTATTTCCAACTATTCTGTGATTATCTGTGCTGATTTTTTCAAATTTTTATAATAATATTGATTGATCTGTGCAGTAACCTCAAAAATATCGTGCAAGGTTTTCGGCTTTCGCCAGTATTAGTAAATTCTAAAAAGTTTCCTAAACAAAACAACAACTAATACGAAGAATGGAAGGATTTGAAGTGAGAACCTACAATACCAAAAAGGTAATTTGCTGTTCTCCGCTCAATAAAGTTGCAAAACGATGTGTGATAAAACTTGATAATAATTATGCGGCCTACGGTTATTTTTCAGGGTAAAGCATTGTTTGCTACAAAACAGTATAATCAAGGAGATGTTATCCTTGAAGAGGATCCTTTGGTCTCCTGTCAATTTGCATGGAACGCAGCGTATAGATATTTGGCTTGCGACAACTGTATGAGGTATGTTTTAAGATTTTACTAAAATTATCGAGTATTCTAAATTATATTCCTAGTCTTTTTAGTGAAAATATCTAAAACTCCTCATGCCAAAAAAATAATTAGCTGATTTCTTGTGAGATTATTTAAATTATAATCAATAAACTGGTCATGAGGCATATGGATAAATCAATTAATTTTTGATCAATTACAAAAAATCAACAAATTAATTATTTTTACAGACCCTTGGAAACTCCAGAACAGAATGTAAGACGTTTGTCAAACAAACCTGACATACTATTACCGCATTCAGACTGTTACGAGACAAAACTTGATACGTTGACGACTTGCAGCCAGTGTGGAGTTTTGTATTGCTCCGATAATTGTAGAGAAGAGGCTTATGAGAAGTACCATAGATTACTGTGTTACGACACGGCTGATGCCCAACATCCTATCATGATTCTTTTAGAGGCTTGGAAGTAAGTTGCTGTGAATAATTCAGCAATGTTCTCATTTATACTTTCAATATGTTTATGTTCTCAAATAGCATGAATACAAATGTAACTGAGGAAACATAAACTTATTGCTAAAAATTACAATCACTGCATAGTAATCTAACATAGAAATTCTAGGAAGTCATTTCATTCATGTTCGTTAATGTTCTAAATATGATTTGTTTTGTTGTTTTCAGACAAATGCATTACCCTCCCGAAACTACAAATATCATGCTTCTAGTAAGGATATTGGCATTCATACAGCAAAGTTCTGATCCGCAAGCAGCTGCTTCTAAAATCAAACAGTTTTGTCACAGAACTGTGAATGAAGACGCAGAGTTAGTTCACAAATTACTCGGAGAAGAGTTTACGAATCAATTGGGAACTTTAAGAGAACTCACTGCAAATGTTATTAGCGGTGAATATGTACAAGAGGTAAGATTCTATTTATTAAAGTAAGCTACACAACAACTTGCCTTCATACAAACTTTCAACCCCTATATCATCACCGGTCGAAATGTCAAAAACGCTAGCACAAATGTTCATAATTACTTATCAAGTGCTTAAATATAACGTTTCATGGTTTTAACTCTTAAAATTAATAAATCCCATACAAACTTTCAACCCCTATTTCAAACGCTGCATCCTTTTGCTCGCAAAAAAAAGTAGCCTATGTTCTACCTCAGGGTCTAAAGATTGTATGTGGCTAATTTCATCAAAATCGGTTGAGAGGTTTAGGCGGGAAAGCGTAACAGACAGACAGACAGACAGAGTTACTTTTGCATTTATAATATTAGTAAGGATGTTGTAATTAAATTTGTTTGTACTGATTAACACTTTTGACTTTTGTAAGTGCACATACATCGCAATCATTGTCTACACTCTCTCATTATGACAGACAAAGTTGCTTGGTCACTAGATTTATCAATTACAATTTTTATTATTTATTTCAGTTCCTGTCACCCGATGGATTTTGTTCCCTAATGGCTCTATTAGGAACTAATGGACAGGGCATTGGAACCAGTCCTCTGGCAATGTGGGTGAATGCAGTACTGGAGATTGCCATGTCTGATGATGAAAGAGAACAACTGGATCTGTTTATAGATAAACTCTATCAGTATGTTCAGGATGGTGAGTTATGGTTAAATTATTGTCATAGAATTATTACATCTGGAATCAACATCATGAACAACAGAATGAAGCCAATTTAAAGTGCACCGATCGCGCGTAACTACACGATATTCTGGCGTTAGTGTACCGATGATACTGAATTCGTTTAACACACTAATAAAATATTACATTCAAATAATTTCTTTAAAATTTCACTTTGTTATTTCTGATGTTGATTCAAAATATCGTGTAGTTACGCGCGATCGGTGCACTTTAAATTGGCTTCATTCTGTTGTTCATGATGTTGATTCCAGATGTAATAATTCTATGATTATTGTATGCAATATTGCAAAATACTTTATGTAAACATAAATGTTAAATTTTGTTAATACAAAATTACTGAAATCCAAAAAGTAATCTTACAAAAAACAAAGTGAAGCAAACAAAAAAACAAGTCAAGAGTAAAAAATCCTAAAAATTCATGCAGTTTTTTTCGTCAGGAGTTAAAAATTACAAGTATAAGGTGTAATATTGATATACTTTTTATCAAATTTATCTCATAATATAAAAATGAATCGCAAAATGTGTTGGTAAGCGCATAACTCAACAACGCCTGGACCAATTTGGCTAAATCTTTTTTTCAAATGTTCGTTGAAGTTCAAGGATGGTTTTTACGGCGAGAAAAAATCGAATAGTTGCCGGGAAGAATTGAAAAAAACGGGTCATAGGGTTCACGCAGACGACGTCGCGGGCAGCAGCTAGTATCATATATTTTTAATAAATCAAACTGTTTTTTCAGAATCCGGAACATTCCTAAACACGGAAGGATCTGGCCTATTTCAGCTGCAGAGCGCCTGTAACCACAGTTGCGTACCAAATGCAGAGTCCTCATTCCCATACGGTAACCACAGGATACAATTAAAAGCAGTCAAAACCGTAATGCCGGGAGATGAGATCTGTATCAGTTACTTAGATGAATGTGCACTGAGAAGGTCGCGGCATTCTAGACAAAAGGTGAGAAAAAGAACAAAATTATTCTTAACTATAGATATTATAACTGTGTGTTCTGCAAGAAATAAGATTATTCAGGCAGATACATTGGTGAGCTTAGTTCATTTTGGTTAATGTTTTTTGAACCCTTTTCCGACATGCAGATTTCCTCACGATGTTTTCCTTCACCGTTTTTAGCCAGTGGTGTTGTGAAAAATTGCACATAAATCTTTTTCACATTCGGTCCGAAAAGGGTTCTAAAAATCCTTTGAAGATATGTGAAGTCCCCAATCCGCACTAGGCAAGCGTGGTGGACTATGCCTAATCCCTCTTCTGAGGAGCTGAGCCCAACAGTGGGCAGTAATGGGTTGGTACAGGAATGTTTTTTGATAAACCATAAACTTCTGTACAAATCAAATAGCTCCACATGAAATCAGAATGGACAACATTTGATATCAAGTAGTGAAATGAAATGAAATGAAAGTGACTCAAAAATTTCGATTAGTAGAGATAAGTAAGTCGTATGTATAATGTAGTTGTACATTAACACATTACCTCAGTCATCTCGTCAAATATTGCGTTTTTTGTGAAGTTGAAATGTTTTGTATCATACTAGAAAAAAAAAAAAAACTTGAGAGGTGTCATGGGACACCCGAATAGAACGAAGTTCCTTTCGATTAAAAGATATCTTATATTTTTTTTCCTAACGTAACGCGCGATAAGGAACGTGTTTTGATCACAGCGCCATCTAGCGATAATCATCTAAAACAAAAAAGTGTCGTGACAACTTTTCGATAACGCGCGATAAGGAACTTCGTTCCAAAACCGTACTTCGAATTCGCATAAAACAAATTCTGAACACAAGTTTTATTTATCAGGAGTTGGCCCAAAACTACCTATTCGTGTGTTGGTGCGAGCGATGCACTAACGAGTCCTCCCAGCCCGACTGCACCAGCGAGGAGGACATGAGCGAAGATGACATGGACGCGGACGACTGATGTTCCAACTTGCTCGCCTTATGTTTGTTGGGCATCTGAGCAAGTACAAGGACTTATAGTGACATAAGTGATTAGTGAAGTGATCAATGAACTTCTGTGGAATCGACAAGGATTTGAAAGTATTTTGAAAAATGTTAATCACATTTGGGCGTTCCGATAATTTTTATATGCGAACTAGCTGGTCCGCGTAATTTAGTCTGCGTCACATAAGTAAGGTTTCTCACCGTTTAAACTTTCCCTGTACTTCCACGAATATTTCAAGACTAAATTTAGCCAAATCGGTTAAGTCGTTCTCGAGTTTTAGCGAGACTAATAAACAGTAATATACATGAGACAAGTTTACATAACGAAATTAATAGAAAGATAGCGAATTTGTGGGTACAGTGGACTTATGGCCAAAGGGAGATCTTGCGGGCGAGGTAGTGTATGGTCGTCAGGCCGAAGCCCGCTGTAGTAGATTTCAGATGTCGTATATATGCGAAGATATCTGCAAATGTTGTAACCGCGATTCAGGATCTCGCGCACTATTATTGGTCGCCACAGAATTTATCGTCAATTCGATTTGGCGATTCCGAATAAACCCGTTGTTTGTGACTGTTGACCGCCATCTTTCTTTATTTCAGTTTCTTGAAATCGTATTTTTTTATATAGTTTTAAGAATGTAAATAAATGTAAGTGAGATTAGTGGATATTAGTAAAACTTTGGTAATAACAACAATTAAATATTAAGGATGTCAAAATTGTGATTTGTGTATTACAAAAAAATACATTAATTACAAGAGATTCAAAATTATCTTCTGTAGTAAAAGTAGCAAGTTTTTTTTTGATGTTGTATAGTATTTAGTAATTGCTAGTTATTGATTGAATTATGAAGAGGAATTGGGCGTGATTAAATTTAAATAACGTAAGATAATGTAAGAAAAATATGCACGTGTTTGTGCCAAAAAATAAAAGTATCCTATAGAAACTAAAATGGAGAGTATGTTAAATTAAGATATTTCAGAATTCAAAAAATCTTTAATGAACGTTTATAAAGTGATTTTCTATAATACTTGCATGCATTTTCAACGGGTTCTTACCACGATATTTAATTAATTGAGTTGTCTCGATATTTCGTTGTTGTTGCAAACGTCATGATCACGAGAAGACTGGATACTGCGGGTCGATTTAAGAGCAAAACAAATCTGTCTACCCTCTTTCTCGTTCGCTTATGGGTAGTACCACTGGAACTCGAACTCACATCACGACACACCACACTCACTGTATCTACAAGACTCTCTGAGCATGAACCCGCGAGTGACTTGTGTTTAGCACTGGATTCTACATACTCAATAATCTGATATCGAGACAACTTAATTAATTAAATATCGTGGTAAGAACCCGTTGAAAATGCATGAAAGTTTATAAAGTGCTTATCTTAGTAATTTTATAACCATCCAAAAAATCCATCCAGTAATATAATCTAGCATGTTTTCATGAACAATACTAATTCTTAACATAAAGTACAATATTAACTCGAAAAAAAATTATTAGAAATTTTAGATTTGAAGCAAACGCAAAATAACTATTTAAAAAAAAATTATGCATTCAAAGAGATTAATTTAAGAAAACTAAATTTTCGAGGTTTTTGATGTAGCTATGAGAAATATAAGTTATGATATAAATTATAAAAGAAACAATGATACAAATTGCAATCGAATTTTAATATTACGGCCTAAATGTAAGGACAAATGTAGTGAGCATAGTAATTCGATTTTAGATGATGCTTTTAGATATAGCTGTAGGATTTGTTTTTAAATGAAATAAAATTTCATTGTAGTGCATGTTATGTATTAAGTACAAGTCAAATTATTACAAGTTTATCTATAATGCAATATGTCTAATTGTTTGTAAATTAGTTTTTTTTTCAAACACAAAGTAATTACAAGTTATTGTTGTGAAATATTGAGTAGATTTCGGATTATAAAATATATTATGTATATCCATTTATCGTCTATTTTAGTTGTGGATATTTAGAACACTAAGTTTTTGAAAAATATCTAAAATTTGGCTATTTTGCTTCACTTGTAAATGTGCCAAAATTACGAAAATTTTTAACATCGAAATTTATTGGTAGTGTAAGTTTTCTTGAGTATAGTTAAAGTTTTACTTGTGTATTTATTTCTTAAATGTATAAAAAATAACACCAAGAATGGGGCTAGTAATACTGTGTGTACGTAAAGCAGCTGGATTGTATACGAAGATTATTTTCTCGTTATTTTTCTTATTAAAATTAATTTACATTGAGTTGTTGTTTTAATTTAGATTTATTATTTTTTATAGTTATAAAAAGTGAAAGTTTGAGTAAGTTAGCTAAAAAAGCATTAAATAATAATATTTCACGTACCTAATGATTTAAAACTCCTTTATATGCAAAGAGTTTTGTTACGTTTCACTCTAAAGAAAGGTATAAGGGCAAAAACAATAAAATATTTACTCGAATCTTGGTTAGTAACAAAGACATTCAACACCATGTATATTATAACCAAAATCTCTTTGGTTAGTAAACTAACCAAACTAACTAACTTGTGTTAATCACCGTGATATTCTTGAGATCGTGGTAATTTTGCTCTTTTAATGTATAATACATTTTATAGTACTGTATCCTACATCATCATCTTATGATATTTCAAATTAGACGTGTTCACTCATGCATTTTGAAAGACAACAAAATACTGCTGCCATATCTAAAGTTAACTATTATCATTAAAACGATTTAGCCAGGAACAAGCGGAGTTTTACTCAGAGCTTGATGAAAATCGAGAAACTGTTCCTTTATAAATAATTCCTATTTTCTAATTAAATGTACAAACTTTGTAATCCACTATGACAAATGAGAAGTTATACCTACCTACATGACCTACTTCCTTACTTCAAGACAAAACACTATTCGTAGCAATTAATGTGTAAATTTTCGTTTGACTCGACACACGCTGAAAACGACGAATAACAAAGTTTTCTGTTTCCTTCAATTTCTGAAAGCGTATTCATTATTTTAATGATCATCTTGAAAGAGGCCGTATACATTATAATTTTAATTTATAGCTTCAGTCATTCGACTCGAGAAAAGGAAATTCGCTAATGAAGACCGTTTCAAAGTTCTTTCGCGACGGTCATTCATTCAGTATGGCATTGATGTTGAAATTCAGGAGGACTTGCTGTTAAATATACTTTTATATAGCACGATTCTCAGTAAAATAATTGAGGATTTGAGTGGTGCAAGTTTAAATAAACTAATTGTAAATTTTTATGTCAACACAGTCAGTAGGTTCGTATGGCGGCTCGTATGCCTACATGGCAATTAAAAGAAGTACCTGATTAAATACTTCACGAAAGATTCTATGCTTCAACAACTCTGGTGACTTGAGAATTGCTTTTTATTTACATAGATATACTATACTATACTATAATAATATAAGTAGTACCTATCTACTAACTTAATCCAATTAGTTTCTAATTTGTACAAAAGTTCAAACTTCAAGTTCATAAACAGAAGATACCTATTTTCCAGTTTCGAACAAAATACCCAGTTCGAGTGGCTCTTGATTAATCTGTAAGTTGATAACAACCGTTGATTATCTAAGTCTGACGTGGTCCAGAGTCGAGGGTTCTCAACGGTTAATTATGATGGAGAGGTGAACACCGTTCGGCGTGGTTTATAGTTTACTGAATTGTTCTAGCTTGTTCGAAGTCAATCCTAAATTATAAATTCGATATGATAAAGGTTAATACTAATTGAAATGGAATAGATGATGCCTGTTACTGTTGCGTAACTAATCCAAATGTTTAGGTAACCTAGAAAGTCGTTATAATAATTTAATCTAAATACTGGCCTAATGTTAATGATGTCATAGATATGGTAAGTACTACATCATTCATAAAATAACTTGATGGCTTTGAATTACCCACAATATGAGTTTCGACTTCACATAATTCAATTCATGGAGTTCAAATTGTTGTTCTATGCGTGGGTATCTAGAAAAAACGCCTGACGCTATATCATCATATAGGTACTTTTGTCTTCGGCCATCACGCGCAAGTTTCAAGTATCGAACGAAGCACTAATTCGGGTGTTAAACAAATTCTTTATGTGCACTATTCATTTAATTAACCTTAACAAGATCATCATATATTACTAGTTGTTAAACTATCGACCAGTGTGTTATTGTGTGTCGCGGTCACCACGAGTGGAGCCAGGAGCTGACATCGTAATGCATCCAGGTAAGTGCGTATTATATGTTACAGATTCGGATTTTCACAGAAAAACCTACATTTAATTGAGCGGCGATAGTAATTTTATATTTAATTGATTTGTTCGGGAACGAGTCTTAATACACTCTTTCTCCCACACAATATGTATAAAAGTTAAAACCATTGGCAAAACAAATATAAAACATAAACTAATTCCATCTCCACTAACATATGTAACTAGTTTAAGGATAAAGAAATTTCGCTGTAAAATGGAAAACAAAGCGAACTAACACAGATGATGAACGAAGAACAGTAGAATACTGACAAGTAGAGCCCGAGAGAGCTCGTCTAGCCCAGTGCAAACATTCCGCACACCCTATTCCAAACGACGTCTATTCTTTGAAAGGGACGAGAAAATTATCTCTTGAATAAATTATATTTTTCTCCCCTTTATGAAGACACTCGAAGTGCATTTTCGTTTATTTTTTTTTTGTTTGACTTAGATCAAAGGCATCGTAGGAATTCCGACCGCGGGCTGTGACCCCGCGAAAATAAAACGAATAAAGAATTTAATGTGAGTTGATGTCTTGGGATAATAACGTTAAAGTGCTTTAGAATGTTTCCCTGGTGAAATGTTTGTTTTGAAAATTAAATTTTCCTTTGTGGGATTTCCTCGTTTACCGTGCTTTATTGTTCCTCCTATTCGAGAGGTGTTACGTACTTACCTAGTAAAATACGTTACGCTTGAAATTTACGTTTATTTCGTTTGCGTAACTGGAACAAGAAAACTTAAACAATTTTATATGTTTCAAAATAAATTCTAGATTTTATAACTTTGCACACACCTGTGTTGTTTGATTGTTTTTGTTCGTTTTCTCCTAGATAAAATGCTTGTTTTACTAAAACTGTTTCCTCAGTAAGATTTGTAGAACATTATTGTTTTCAAATTTTCCAAAACAATTTTATAAAGACATCAATTACAACTCTTTCAACGACTCAACTCTTTTTTCATTAACTACTAAATGACATTAATTAAGTACCAAAAAAAGACGATGTTGCATTCGTTTCCCGCCAAAATGCGTCGGCCATTGAGCGGTGTCTAATAGAGGACCAGATTTAAATTAAAATCGTCCCCTTTGAGGGGTATTTAATTGTGATCCGTTCTGGATATTGGTGTTCTGATCGGGTTGCGTATAATTGGCGAATTTCATACTCAGATGCCTTTGTCGTCTGTTATTGAGTTAGTCGAGCGTTCTTCGATCGAAACGAGAAATTGCTTTGGAAAAATGCGGCTGTAATGTGGCCCTGAGTGATCGGTTGATCGCTTTTTGTTACACTGGATTATTGATATTATTATTAAAATCTTATTTCTATTAGAATACAATATATTTACAAAAAATAATACGATCATCCTTTCCTCTCAATTTCTTATATATATCATTAAACCCCGATTTCTTTATCATAAAACTTCTTCTGATTTTTTTTTCCAACAAAGTTATGCGTGAAAAAAACTAAAAAAAACATTTTGAAAGCACGGTCGAATGGTGAAACCACATCCTCTTTTGAAGTTTTAATTGAAGCTTAAATAAATAGGTGGCTGAAATTTCATGGTAAGTATTTTACAATAATTAGCTTTATCATACTCAAGGTAGCTAAAATGTTCCTAAACAAAGATAATTCCATTAATAGTTTCACTTTCACAATTTACTGAATTGAAACCGACACATAATGTACCGTACATACCATTGAATAGATCGATTTACATAATAATGGAGCGAATAGAACAAACAATGGATATTGTAGATTCAGGTCATATGGTCTGAAGCTTACGGTAGGGGAGACCGAGGGGAGTTGAAACAATTTTGACATTTTGTTTCATACACCAAACGCTATAGACAGGAATCATATGAGATTGATATCAATCCATAGATCATTCTTTAGAGTTGCGAATGATTAACATAAATAAATTGTAAACGTTAAATTTTGCGGTGAAAAATCGAATTAACCGTAACAAGTCAACTTGTTTCAACTCCCCTCATACCGAGGTAAGATGAAACAGGGATCGAGGCGAGTTGAAACATATGATTTTTAAGAAGTAATAAGGGCTGTATAATAATAATGATGATATACTTTAAAGGTATTTAATGAAATAAAACTCTTGAAGTACGAAACAAACTTATTTATCATGTGTGTGTATTAGTTGTGAGGTTTTTCACTGATACAATTTTCATTTAAGTAGTTAACTACAGGTCTAGTTTTTCTAATCAATATATAATAGTACGATTCATCAACACTTAAAGTGTTTTACGTTCTTCTATCTAAGTCTATAACAAATATCTTACAATTATCTCACAAATGTATTGAAATATTACATAATTTACTTAATATTCCAAAGATTTTGATCTTTTTCTTGTTTTTGTTTCTTCAAAATTTAGGTTTTTTCACCTTATTCTTGGCTGTTCTAACTTCTTCGATTGCAGCCAGTTCATCTTTTACAGGAGTGTCGGTTAATATAGCTTATTTTACTTTGCGTCTATTTGTTTGATTGCCTTTCCATGGTGAAGCCTTTTCTGTCGCAAAGTTATCTCTTTTGCAGCGAGATCATACATTTCGCGAATTGCCATACCTCTGTCAGTCATTCTTTTATAATCAATAGGCATTCTTAAACAAAATAAACAAATTAGATCAACTAAAATACATAAAAATCGAAAACGAGGAGAGTTGAAACAGTCTGTTTCAAATCTCCTCAGTATGAAAAAGTGTTCCTATTTATGTTCATTCTATTATTAAAAAGCAAATATACAGAAATCAATTGTACCAAATATATATAGTAAATCTATACTTAATGACTTTTCGAAACATATATAACTTAAACCAAAATACAAAACCCCTATCAAAATATAGGCATCGTAAAAAAACGTTAAAAACTTACTTTTCTCGATTTTTGACACATGGTACACATAACTCCACAACCACGCAACTCACGCGACTGACTGAACTGACACGGTCGCGGGTGGGTGTCTAGTAGTTGAAAAGCGAAATTGCAACTCGCTAACGGTTTTGAGTTCTAAGAAATCAGTACTGTTTCAAATCACCTTTGTTTCAAAACCCCTCGGTCTCCCCTAGTAATAGGTACATACAATGAGCATATTATTAAAATGTAATGAGACGTGTATTTGTGATGAGATTAGCTCGGTAATGAGTTAGAAGTTTGGGAGATTTCATCTTATATCTTCCGTTGTAGTGTTAAATATCAAAATATATTATGAAGCAACTAAATCTTCTAATTTTATGGCAAAAAGTGCGGTAAGGAGACGTCTTGAAAACTGTCGTACTATCAGGTTTTTTTTAGTGTCTCGTAGGCGGACGAGTTAGCGGGCCACCTGATCGTAAGTTGTTACCTTCGCTCATGGATCTCTGCATTGCTAGAAGACACGGCGAGGCCGCTACCTACGGCCTACTCTCAGGACTCTTCAAGTCTCTCTTCAAGTTTGAAGAAAGACAAGTCAAGGCTTGGCTAAGAGTACCTACCTATACAAAAATTATAGAAATTTACACATACAATAACATGTAATTTTCGTCGTGTTCTGTCTACTATACTTATGACGTGAAAGTTTTTACTTTACATAACCACTCAACTGGGAACGTCACTTTTCGCTAGATGGTGAAACTGGGGACTTCGTTCGGAATCACTACCGTGTTTGAGCCTCATTTTAAAAACATTTTTTTCCAATGAATTTTAATTTAGATTTTTAATTGAACCTTATATTTTTGTAAATCTTTATTATTAAATGACGCTGTATTGCATTTTCATCGAAATATATTTTCTCCGCAAAATATGAGACGATTAAAAAAAGTAAACAAACCAATTTTGTTGCCGATCCCAGTTGAGTGGTTAAAATGATGAATTACCTAGATTTAACTACAGACGGAAGAATATACAGAAAGATCGTGAGATAATACAAAGATGTATAGAATACTCGTAATTCTAAAACCCGTAATTACATTAACATTTATTATTTTATATTGCTTCAAAATCCTCGACATTTTGAACGAATGTTTAAAGTATTTCTGACCGTAGATTGAAAATGGAGACAACACGGCCATCTCATCACTTTACTCGTAGTTGGACGAATAAAAACAAGAGAGACGGAATGTAGGTTGAGTGTTCTACAGGGTGGTTTTCAGGGTTCTACAATGTAAAATGAAAAACCTTGAGTCTTTTTAGTCCAGTCATTTGGCATTTTTATCTGGTTATGTATAGTTACTTCGAGATTTGGTATTTCTCTGTAATTCGAAATACGGCTCATAATTTGTCATGTCGTATGTATTTTGCATTCTTGTCGCCATCTTGGAAAATTTAAGATACATACCTACTAACTAATTATTCGTACCTATTAAAGGAACGAAACATCAAAAAACTTTAATGAAAATAAAGTTAGAATTTCAATCATACAAAATTATTGCAATCGTTAAAATATTTGTTTATAAAAGCTCAACCAAGTAATTAATTTTAATTTTGTACGGAATACTCTGTTTGCAAGTTCTAGTTGCTCTTTTCAATCTCTTTTTATCCACAAACGACAGTATTCCGACTCCAGGGAATCCAACGTGTCTGTAATTAGTTTGAGGTCGAACGGAATTAAAAATCTTATAAAATGTAAAATGTGGATAATGGATTTTCTGCTGAGACGGCGCTTTTCATTTGTTTTAATTATCACAACGTAATGGCGAGAAGTGGACGAAATGAATTTATGATGATGGAAAGTTAAGCTTGAAAAAATCTACTAAAAAAACTTTTGTATTTTTACTACTTTGGTATCTAATGTCATCTTGACTCGTCACAATATGGACCATGCTAGAGTTACTTGTAGATATTTAGTGAATTTCTTCCATTTAAAACAGACTATCTGTTCGATCCTCGTTCGACTTACGGTAGGTAGTTCGAGTAATCGACGATACTCCACTACCTAATATATTGTACAAAAGAAGAGTGAAGTCTTCACGACTAACCGCTTCCGTGAAGCATGATACTGGCCGGTAAGAATTGCCGGGCGCGGCCATCTTGACCGAAGCGTGGCCTACTCGTTTTAAGAAGAAAAAGAAGACAATTTGACGTAACGACGAAAAAAGCTAAAAATATATAATCGGACGTTCCGAATAAACAAAACGATACTACAACGATAATAAGTTTGATCATCATTGCCACTTTCTACATCATCCCACGAGACTACATATGAAGACTGCAATAATATTATTAAGGTAAGTGGAGTGCTGCTATCTACCACATTATTGGGCGAGGAGCGAATATGACTTCACACCGTAAATCTACAAATTTAACATACAGTCCACTATTCAACATTATATTCACCAGCTAAAATTATTTTAATTAATGTGTTTAATTACGCACACTATCGAATAATTATTTGTTGACTTGATTTTATGTAAAAAAACAATCATCCCAATCATTACACTTAGGCAAAAGTTTTGCGGCAAAACACATAAAACTACAGTCGGATTGAAGACCTCTTTGACATCTTGGAAGTCAGCCATTAAAGGTACAGACTTTAACAAGCTATACTAATATATATAATCTACTTAGTCATAATCTGGTCTCGAGTCTTGACCCGTATAACTCAACTTAGTTAGCCTAACCAGGACCATTAAGAAATAACCTCAAAAGACGTATGTTATCATTAAAAAATTGAGGTCGACCTAATCCATCCGTTACGTTTTCTGTGATTATACGGGTCTGAGCAAGATTGATGACGAGTCGACTGATGGCCGGACTTGGACCTAAATCCATGGATTATGAGGCATAAATAGCAATTCATGGTTGTCCCTAAAACGCCAGAACATTTATTTAACTCACAGTTTGAGACAGCGGTAATGGATTATTATGTAGTGGTCTGCGGTCGCCTTTCGTGGTAGTGTTTTGTTTTTGACTGGACAAGCGATACGCAACTGTGTATTTTTGCATGGTAATTATTTTTAGACGAGTTTTTTTTAGTTTAGTGAACCACTCAATTCTAGTACCTATACTGTTCGTACATATTTTATTTTCTTTTAAAACTTTCACATAACAAAAGGTAATTTATTTTCAACAAATAATTCGACTCGACTAGTCTAAAACAAAACACGGTAACTGGCAACAAACTGTACGTAAATCCCGCCTAATCCGTTTCAGCGTATTGACTGTCCAAACAAACAGGGAAGGCCGAACGTATCGTGCGTCATGAAAAGTTAGGGTACTCCTTAATTAAGGCTCTGTTCGCGTCGCTAAACGCGGAATTCAAGGAACGTTTGTAAAGCTTAAGTCCACCCGAGTAATCCAGCTTTTGCCCGCTTGATATATCGCCGTATGGGCCCGGGTATACGCAGGTTAGTAGGTTTCTGGTGCCTTTCCGATCATTGAGAGTAAGAGCAAGACAATTTGAAGTGAGTGAGATCGAAAATGAGATTCAAACGAACTATCATTTATCATTTTTTCATATTCACGAGTCTAACAACAATTAGGATTTAGGTTGTCTCTGATTATAAAAAGTAAAGATTTTGATCTTAAAAGTGAACTGAAAATGCTTTTCAAACAGAGACTTCGTTAATCTTTTCGACGATTATTTTGAGCATTTTAAATTATAAACACACTAAGTCAATACTTTTTGCAAAAAAAATCATGTTCTTGTTCTAAATTATCCTTATTACAAATCACCCATTATCAATTATCAAATACAAAGATCTAGAGGAATTACAAGAACTCAACGATTTTCTTTTGAACCGGGGTCGAATAGCTATCTCGGCCGAAGAATGTGCTAATAACAAGATCAAAAAACCGAACCCAGATAAAGTCGGTCTTTAGGAGGGTGAATTTTAATTAAATGCGTCTACGGACGTTAACGAGATGAAACCGGGGGATCTTTAATCGCGTGATTTGTTTGTCCCATCGCTCTGGACCCAATCAAATGGATACACTAAGTTTTCATTACGTGCTTTTCCATTTAGTTTTCATGATTACGTTAAGATATTTAGTTTGTTTTTGTTGCTTATTACTATGTTTTTGTTTTTGCATTTGATTTAAGTGTATATAGTTTAGTGTTGATTCTTTAATGTTAGTTAAAAATGCTCTAAGTATATTTATTATTGACTTCAAACATAGTCAACTTAACACTCTACCTGGTGGTAAGTGCCTTGCTTATGTACATCAGTATTTGATTGTAAACTGAGAGACGACACCGGGATTTCAGTACTGTAAAATTTTTCGTGGGTTCTTAAGGACTCATCTCAAGTTATTGGATTTAGTCGACCCGTTTAGAACTTTAAAGGAAATTTTAAAACCAATAGTAATCTTGATAATCATACTATACAGAGCCCTGTATGAGTGGTAACGCCCAGTCATATCAAATTTTCACATCCTCAGCTTGAAACGAAAAGGCTTTTGACAAAGCGTTGTCGTCCCGGGTCCTGAGACCTTAAAGGATCCCGTACTTTCGATCTCGAAGGAACAATAAACCTATTTCTTTTTGTTTTATCTCTCGCTGCGAAATGGTCGTCGAATGATGCGCGGGTCCGAACTCGGTATTATTTGTTTTCTTATATATGATTAGGTACAGTCTTACGTGTTTGTTCAGGTCTTTTGTCTGGCAACTTTGATTTTGTTGTAGCAAATCGGATTGTTTGAAGTGGGAAATGATAGTGGCTTGTTGGTAAAATTGTCAATAGTTGAAGGCCATGCGAACTTCTCATTGGAAAGTTTTGCAGGTGAACGCGAAGTTTATAGGATTGGTTGACGTGGAAATTTTGGAATGGTTTATGCCTGGTTATGTATATTGATGAGTCGATGGTTGAGAAGTTGATGTCGTTGATTAATTATTTGTAATTCAATAAAAAAAAATCTAAGTGGTCAATGCAAGATTCTGCGATGCTGAAATCAAATCCAATGAAATTTAACATTGATTGTAAAAGCTTAATTTGTTAATTTATTATACTGTTTAAATCACCAAACTTTAAGTAATGAATAATGCACATAATAAAAACAATGAGATTTTTCAAGACTTACAAACATCGATGCAAATGAAGCAATTATTTTTCCAGTTCATTCTAACCTCCCTGGTATTTGTAAACAATAAAATATTCAAATGCTAGGATCCAATTTGTAGTACAAAACGAGTACGTTCAAATATGCATTGGGGGCTTTGAATTGCAGTGTCCTAAAGGGGGCGAACCGGGTCACTTTGTGTCGTCGAGGGAAAAACGAATGTAATTTATTATTTTACCCTATTGCCTTATTATACAGAGGACTCTTTATGATAATTTGGAGATTTGGTTCATTGATTTGTTTCACTATTCTTTGGGTAAGTAATGAAGACACGTCACGCTATTACTCGTGTAGTTTAGTCGAAACAAATTTCAAAATGTACGAATTTGAACATTGAAAAATGTTAGGACGAATAGGTTTTTCTGTTAGAGTGGTGGTACATGACGTACATCTCTGCAATATACAGGGTAGATTTCTTAAATGCCTCCTCCGAAGAATGATTTCCAAATATAATATTTTGGTAAAGGGTAAAATGGTTTAAGATGGAAGAACGAGTTGAAGCTCACTCTGGGACCGTACTGGACCAGGGTCGCTGCAGATCGAGTATACTGGAAGGAGTTGGAGGAGGCCTATGCCAAAAGGCACACCGAGCTGCGAGATATATTATAGTTTTAAGTTAAATTGATGAACTTTGTTGCATAAACTCGGAAATAAAGGCTATTTTATTTTATTTTATTTTAAAATGGGTGTATTTTCGAAATTCTTCAAATGTACCTAGTTGTTTTACTTTATAAAAAAAAGAAATGTTTCCTTTTCTCACAATTCACTAAATCTTCTTTTTAGAGTACTTTTCATTTCAAAATATACTTGAATCGTTTTGATATAACGGCAATCTCAAATTCTACACACTCCGAAGTGATTGATTGAAAATACATTTTTATTTTATACTCGTATACGCGTTTTATTCAAAAACTCTTTCGACGTTTGAATGGTTCGATCAATATCGCAGATGGATACTCAATAAAACAAATATGACCCGGAGTATCGCCAGATTGGAATTATTCGTTGAATATTAACCGATAGCAGAAAAAGTAGGTAAAAGTGCTTGTCGGTATTCGTAGGTAGCCATCATTATAATATTTTTGCTAGTATAGGCACCAGTCTCCCACAGTACTCACACGTATATATTAGTAATACGCATGTTAAACTTGTAACGCTGTGGTGAGAAAATAAAGATTTTTATTATTTATTGTATTTATTGTAAATAACAAACCACATCAGAATTATTTTTAATTTTGTTTTATGGGAAGTATTTAATGGGTTCTTCATTGGTAAAAGGACTGTCACTCCAAAACTAAAATAGCTATTGCTAAGTTTAAAGTCTTTGGTCCAGGAGTTGTTGAGTTATAAGCTTACCAACACATGTTGTGACTTGTGATTTATTTTATGTTCAAGAATATGTTATTATGTTATGTTTCTTTTTTTTTCTTCACAAATAAAGAATGTCTATGTCTATGTCTATTATCATGCTGCTTACTAAAGTTGATTTTTGTTTTAACATGATGAATACTACTAGAGACAGTGCGACGGTAAAGTATGTCGTAGTGCGTAAAGTATGCTGCGTGTTGGTCCAAGTCATGGTTCGCACGCTGAGTGTGAACAGGAAGAGGTTTAGTGCAGTTCGACATACATACCTCATATGCGCTATTTCCTCCTACAAAAACATACCTATACATCCACATACCTTCCTTCATCTCCATCCGAAGGGTAAGTAATGTGTTCAGTAAGAAACCATGTTTTACTGTAATGTTTTCATTTTACGAGGGTGTTACAGCTGTATTGTAATTACGAGAGGCCCTCACGAATCCACTGCGTTCGTACAGAGTTATTTACGTGTGCTTGCTTTTTATGGTTTAATGTACGAAATATTGGCGGAGTCGAAACACACGTAGATCTATAAATGTATGTAGATTTTTTAGGGTTATTGTAAATACTAACTATATTATATGCATACCTTCTAGACCCTTCGAGGCCAAGGATAGTTTCTTTCGTGCTTTTGTAGGTAGACGAGCAAATCGACCACCTGATGGTAAGTGGTTATCGTCGCTCATGATTGCTTATAAGCCTCTGTAATTTCTGTGCTTCACGAGGTCGTTACCTACAGTTTATACATTAATCTCTTTTAGGGTTTTTTTAATAATATTTAGTTTGCTCATTATTTCGGAGAATGCAGTTAGGTAAGTATAAATTTTACACTGGTATTCTTAATCAACTTGAACTGTCAAACTCATTAATATTTAGTTACCACGTCTTACATTCGATTACCGCGTTGAGTAACCTATCGGTTCACTTCAAACCTCATCTTTTTCACATTTAGTTTTAATTAAATTATTATCTCGTTGTCAAAACTCATCATTATTTGTCTCAACTCTCCAGTGTCTCATAAAAAATATACAATTTTATGATCACAAGATCTTCAATATTCCCCAAAGGAATTTCGAATAATAAACAAGATGATCCAGACGCCCCTAGATTACAATAAATGTATCTCATCGAAGCTGTCATTGTACGTGTAATACCATTTGTCACTGCTTCTCAAGAGACGGCTCGATACTGAAATTGAGTGGAACTAGAGCGATAGGAATAGGTAAGTAGGCACTTTGGAAGTAAATTGAAGAAAACAATATTGTTATTAGGTTTTTTGCGCTTTTTGTACAAATGTATAGCTTGGATTTTTCTGGAAAGAATTATCAAGAAGAAAGTGTTAGTGGTACTGGCATTGCAGCTCATGAGCGACGGTAACCACTCACCATCAGGGTCGTAGTTTTGTTTGTCTGTCATAACATGAAGAAAAAATATTATACTAGCATTGGACCAAGGATGACTTAAAAGAAAAACTAGATCAATTTCTACTCTTTCTTCCACTGGTAGAAAACATTGAAATTAAATTAAATATTTCTTTATTTGTAAGTAATGTTAGGTAGGCCAGTATCCGTTACCCTAAAGACTTGTAATAAACCTCATTTGAAGAAGTAGGTCATTGATTACCTTAGTGTAGGCATTTTTTTTTTTTTTTTTTTTTTGACGGGAGGAAATCGCCGGACTTCCACTCCCGCGAGTGGGGTATGTGGGTGTCGAACCGCACTAAAACCTCCCGCCCTTCGCACTCGACATCCAATTCGGTAGGGGTGACAGGACGCGCTCGCGATTGTCGCTCACGTATCGCCCCGTCACCCCCGGACGTCGAACCGGCAGCCGTTGGTGCGACGACCACCGGCTCACTCGGTAGGCGGGCCAATCAAAGCCCGCCGAGATGGGGCCGCGTGATGGAGGTTCTCCCTCGGCTCAGGCCGGGTCAAAACCAGCCTGGGTCGGAGAGCGCAGCTGACCATCTCCCGGTAGATGTTACAGAGGGTGCGCGCTGATGCCTAGCGCAGCACCCCTCGGGTCCGGTGTTGTTGGACCCGGTACTCTTAGGGGGCCAGATCCCGGGACACCTCCCGAGGCCGGCCCCCCGCTCGACGTCGGCGGCGACGGGGTTGGTCGGGGAGGGAAGAGCTCTCCCTCTCCCGCCCCGCCGCCTCCTTTTGCGAGATGGTGGACTCGCAAAAGTCGAGCATAGCTTTCCAGGACTCGTCGTCGTCGAGCATCGATGCTACGACACCCGGCAACGACAAGTCCCGCCCTACTTGTGCGACCAGGACACGGCGCTGTTCCTCCCATGCGGGACAAACAGCGAGCGTATGCTCTGCCGTGTCCAGGTCGCTCGTGCAATGATGGCACCTCGTCGTCGGCTCGACCTGTATCCGATGCAGGTACTTCCCGAAGCAACCATGCCCGGTCAGCACCTGCACCAGACGAAAGGTGAGGCGTCCCTCGCCGCGATTCACCCAGTCCTCTAGGACAGGGCGAATCGCCTCGACGGTCCTTAGGCCCCAGCTGGGGTTGGCCAAGCGCCTTGACCAAGCCTCCAGCACGGACCGCCGAGATTGGGCCTTCCGGTCCCGTACCGCGGCTCTGAGGGGACGCACAACGCCCAGAGCACGGAGGTCGCAACGCCAACGGTAGTCGTCGGCGAGCGCCTCCGCCTCCAGATCCCAGGGTGGCGTCCCCGCCAGCACGCACGCCGCCTCGAAGGAGACGGTGCGGTATCCGCGGATGACCCTGATAGCTACGACGCGCTGCGGCCGGTGCAGGAGCCGGACAACGGTTGCTGTCCGGTTTCCCGGTCCGGCCCAAGCGGGCGCGCCGTACAGGGCCATCGAACGCACCATCCCAGCGTAGAGGCGGCGCACGACACGGTTTGGTCCCCCGAGATTCGGAAGCAACCGGCTCAGTGCGCCGGCCGTCCTCATCAATCGGGGGACGAGTTCCGTAAAGTGGGCCCGGAAGGTCCAACGGCTGTCCAGTATGAGGCCGAGGTACTTCAGTCGCACCCCGACCTCTATTGGAACGCCTCCAACCACGATTTGGGCCCCTGCAGGTGGCGTCACCCTAGCCCTGTGGAACCACAGGGCCTGGGATTTGTTGAGCGCCACCGCGAGGCCCAATCTCCTAATATGACCGACGACGAGGGCCACCCCCGCTGTGGCGAGACGGGTAGCCTCTCTAAAGTCTTGTCCCCGGGCCATGATCAAGGTGTCATCAGCGTAACAAATTACTCTTAGGCCCGGGAGCAGGGCGCCTCTCAGCACCCAGTCGTACCCGACATTCCAAAGGAGAGGTTCGAGGACCGACCCCTGAGGAACCCCGCATACGACCGGAAACCGGTAAACGGTCCCATCGTGCCCGGTGCATACTACCGACCTGGCCTCCAAGTAGGAGCCGACCAGCCGGCGGAGGTAGGGGGGAACTCCATGCCTCTCGAGTGCCCCCCCCATCACGGACCAGGGCAAGGTGTTGAATGCATTGGCGATGTCGAGCGACACCGCCAAAGCCACCCCGCCCTGTGATACGGCTTCATTTGAGAGGGTCCGCACGCGAAGGATCGCGTCCACGGTTGAGCGGCCCTCTCTGAAGCCGTACTGCTCCGCCGACAGGTCGGGTCCCACCCCGACCAGGTGCTGGTCGATGCGGGCAGCCAGAATGCGTTCCAGCAATTTGCCCACCTCGTCCAGCAGCACGATAGGACGGTAACCGGCGGCGCCGGGCGCCCCTCCTTCCTGAGAAGGACGAGCCTACCCTCCCGCCACAGCGAGGGAAACCGTCCCGACTCGAGGCAAGAATCGTAAAGCCTCAAGAGTCGGTCCCCTAGGGCATTGAGGGCCAAGGCCAGGACCCGGCCATGGATGCCATCCGGGCCGGGTGCCGTGTCTTTAGCACTCATCCTGACTACGGCCACACGAAGCTCCTCCCCGGTGATGTGGGGAACCTCAGCAGGGGCCTCGCCGCCGGTATCCTCCGGCGGCTCACCCATAGCAGGGGGGATAAATCCCTCCTGCTCCTGCGGGAACAATGTCGTGACAATGTCCCGCAGCTGCTGAGGCGGTAGACGCTCTGTTATGGGGGGCGCCCATGGGCGCACCTTGCCGCGCACCATCTTGTATGGGTGCCCCCAAGGGTCTTCCTCGAGCGTCTCTAAAAGGCGCTCCGTGTGCTGCTCCTTGGCCATCTTGATGGCCAGCCGCATGGCTCCCCTCGCCTCTTTGTATAAGCCATGCAGCCGGGCCTCCTCCTCCGCGAAGGCAACGGGATCGTTGCGACGCGGAAGGCGGCGACGGCGGTGTCGTGCGCACTGGCGCCTCGCCCGGACGCATACAGTTCTGAGCTGCGCTATCTCGGGCGACCACCAGTACGTTGACTTCGTGGGAGACCAAGGGCCGACCCGGGGCATCGAAGCATCGCTAATGCGATGCATCGCGTCCCGGAGCCAGAGCGCCTCGGCCTCCACGTCCACGGGGTGTGGACGCATAGGCGCCCACGCCGCCACCGTAGAGGCTTCCATCAAGAGCTCCTTGTTCAGGAGCTTCAATGCCCACCTGGGGAATGACCGGGACGTACTCCCGCGGGCGTCCGCAGCCGGCGTGGGGACGGAAAGATCGAACCGAATGTATCGGTGATCCGATAACGATTCCGCCCCCACCAACACTCTCCAGCCGCGGATGCGATCCGCGATGGCAGATCTCGCGAACGTAACGTCCACGATGGACTCGCCCTGCCATCGCACGCAAGTCGCGACCGAACCCCTGTTGAGTACACAGAGGCCAGTCGCGACCGCCCACTCCTCCAGCAGCCTACCGCGAATCGTAGAGCGGGGGGAGCCCCAAGCGACCGATTTCGCATTGAGGTCCCCCGCGAGTATCACTGGACGGGGGGCGAGGCGGCGAGTAATCGCCTCGAGCCCGTCCAGGAACTGCTCAAACTCGACAGTAGGCCGATTTGGAGAGAAATACGCCCCGATCACGACGGTGTCCCAGATCGATACCGCGACGAACCCAGAGCCCTTGGCCACCATAACCAAGGGCGGGACCGCCGCGGCTCTTCTCACGTGTATGGCCGCCAGGCCGCAGTCGTCCCCGAACCAACAATCGTCGGCTGGGGGAACGAAATATGGCTCGGCGACCACGGCAACGTCGATTGACCACTCCGCCATGCTCTGGAGCAACATGTCCTGAGCTCTGACGGAGTGGTTCAGGTTTCCTTGAAGGAGGCGAAGGGTGCGGTCCATCAATGTCGAACCACATCCATCGCCTCCCCCCCTCCTCTATCGCCCCCACTATCGAGCGCCAATGGCGCCACAGCGGGGTCCGAATCGCCGGCCGGTGCTCCTCCGGCCGACTTCTTCTTTTGGCGCCGCTTCTGTTTGCGGCGCCTATTCCGCTCCGTATTTACACCGGACGGGGAGCACGCCTTGCCCCCCGTCCGGTGGTCGGCCCTGCGCCCGGCCGCCGCGCACAAAGCGCAGTGTGGTGCAGCCGAACACACGGCCGCTTTGTGTCCTGGTTGACCGCAGCGGAAGCAGAGTCCCCTGCGGTCAACCGTACTGGTGCACCTGGCGACGCTGTGCCCCGTGCCGAAGCACTTGAGGCATCGCCAGGCGCGCGGTTCCAGCAGGCGCACGTGGGCCGCAACCCAACCCACGCGCAACCTGCTGGGATCTCCTACCGGTCTTCCCGGTGGGGGAGCGGCCAGGGAGGTGGCCGTCTCTACGGGGCATCGCACCCACACCGAGCCGGCCCCGGAGTAGCCAGAGCGAATTTCGCCCACGACTATATTCTCCGAGACACAGCTGCCGCGGGCGACGATAGCCGCCGCCACCTCCTCTTTGGTGGTGCAGTCGTCCAGGCCGGTAACCCTAATCTCTGCCATTTTTACCGGCCTGTGGACTCGCACCACTTCCTCCGGCCAGACCGCCCGGAGGCCCGCCATTAGACAGTCCGCGATGCCGGAACTTTCGGCACCGGGACACTCCAACAGACGAGCCCCGTTGGCAGTCTGACGGATGCGGAGGCCCTCCCCCGCTCCAATTTCTCCGAGGTCGATAGCCGCGCGCGCCTGGGCCATGACGTTGGAGTACGTCATGCCCTGGGTCTCACCGGCTGGCAGTAGTGTAACCACTACTGCTGCCGACCGCGGCGCGCGCGGCTGTTTCTTCTTCTTCCCTTTCTTTTTCTTCTTCTTGGCGGCCGGTGCTCGACCCTGTTGGGGAGCAGCCACGGCCGCCAAGGTGTCAGTCCGGTTGGTGGGGGCGGCAGGCACTCTACCCGTCTGGGCAGCCCGTGCCGTCTCCCGCGTTATAGTTCGTTGAGGGGGGGCCGCAGCCCCTCCAGATGGTGGAGTCTCCGCCGCCATCGAAGGAGCCGCGATCCTGGCCCTCTTATTTCCCCGCCGTACTACCTCTGTCCAGCCGTCGTCCATATTGGACGGCGCTGGCGGCAGCAGGCGGGGCTCTGGTGTTGGCGCGATCTTCACACCAGCACCGCGTCCCTTCCGGGTTGGCCTCGTAGGGGGCTGGCGAGTGGTGGGACGCGACGGGGCGATGGAAGGTGGCACTACTGGGGCAGTGCCACGCAGGGCAGAGATTTCCGCCCTGAGTTCGGCAATATCCCTGCCGAACACTTCCATCAGCTCCCGTCTGATGCGCCCCTCCAGCTCAGTCGCCTCCCGTATCCCCGCCCTTGTGCGGGGCGAGGGTTGCCGCCTGGGCCTCGTCGCCTCCCTAGGGGGCAAGGCCGGCCGTTCGTCCCTGGTTGGAGCTGGAGGAGCCCGATGCGCGGCCACATCCCCCAGCCGAGCGGTCGGTGGCGGCGTGCGCCGCTCCCTCCGCGGCGAGCGCGATGGCTCCCTCCGCTCCAACGCCGCCAGCCTCGCCCTGAGGACGGCGACTTCCTTCTTTTGTTGAGCGGACTCCGCTCGGAACCGCTCAACCTCCTTTTCCAGTGCCGATGCTCGACTGGTGACCACCAGCCGAGAACACCGGCACTAGTTTTTTAGCATCGGCTGAGATCTCACGCAGCCTTTGCCCTTCCGCCTTCTGTCCTTTTCCTGAGGCCCGGTTCGACGCGTAAAGCACCCTGCGGCTCAGGCTCCCGAGAACGAAGGTGGGGCTCTCATAGAGCTCCCCGCCGCTCACCGGAGCCGAGGCCGCAGACGCCGCCGAAGGTAGTGGTGAGACGGAGTCGTCTCGACCGGGCCCAGGATCGCCGCCCTTGGCGGCCCGACGTTTGGAGTGTCTCGTCCTCTGCGGCATCTCACCGCCAGAGGAAGATACACTCCCCGAGTCTCTCCGCGCAACGGATTTCCGTTTGCGGAGGACCCTCCCCGCCTTCTCAGAGCCGACATCGCTTGCCAGCGACATCGAGCTCTCACTCCCAAGTTCGACGGGTTTTCCGCTGCCCGTCGCACAGCCCCCTTCGTCTAAGCATTTGATGCCCGCCTCAGAATACGAACGCGGGCTGCGTGTACCGGACGTAGCAATCCCTGCTTCGTCCGGTACACGAAGGGAGTCTCCACACGTTCCACGTGTGGTACCCTCCTGAGTAGGTTCTCTCATGCCTGTACTCATTATGATGTTTTTCCCCCTTTTGTTTAGCCAGGAGGAGGGAGGTCCCCTGGGACGACCTAATGACTGGAATCCCTCCAGCCATTCATCCCATCGCCGGGCGTCAAAACTTAGGATTAGGGCTTTTTTATAGAGGTTTTTCCTCCTCGCGGCCCCTGCATGTAGTTCTACGACAGTAGAAGATGGAAAAAAAAATTAGAGATGCAGCGGCCCCCGTCTCCCACACAGCCGGTGGGAGTTACGGTTTGCTACTCCGAAGCCACGCCGGTAGACCGGTACCCCCCTCTGGAAGGCTTGTCCCTGCAGCCACCGCGAGGCAGCTACAGGCACCGTGGCAGCCGGCGACCGGGAGGAAAGATCCTCCGGTTCACCCAACAGCTCCAAGCGGGGTCCTTTGCCCTTACGGGCCTTGGCCCCCGCTTTGTGGCTACGCCCAAGGGCGCAGCCAATCCTTCTCCGGTGGCCCAGCCACCCTTCTCATCCCCAGGGGCATCGTTTGCCTGGCAAACGATGTAGAGAGAGAAGCTCCAGTGTGGTCTTCTTAGTTCGCGGCACCCTCTTGCCAACAAAACACCCTGCGGGGTGCGAGGGTGCTCGCTTAAGCCCCACCGCCGCGACAAGGCGAGACCACAAGGTGGGGTTAGTGTAGGCATAGGTCGATGCGACCTCTCCTACTAAGCTTCTTGACTGACTTCTGACTTACGACTTGAGTAAGAACCTTGCAAATTAAGACCTAAGTAATCGTCAGTATAATTCCTAAAGTCGTTCGGGAGCTAGCGTCGAAATGAATCAAGTTCTGGGATCCAATCATCCCAGTCACGGGAACAACCTTCCAATCCAATTAGGCTTTCGGACGAAATTTCCCTTATTTCAATTTGAATTAAGTAAAATTGACACGAAACTTAGCGTGACTCCACTTTGTCACCGATAGCCCGTCCCTTCATAAGATACAATAAAATTATGGGCCGAATAATTAGTCTGTTGACATTGGAAAGTTATGGCTAGCTACGAATAAAATAAAGTAATAGTATTTTCAAATGAATGTGGCATTATAATTACGTTTTAAGGTTTAATTGAAATGGTTTAGGGCGGATTAAAGTTTAATCTGTTGGAACTTATCGGTTAACCTTAACACGACCGTAATAAAATGTGGTGGTAAAAGTTTTATGAATGTTTCAGCTTTTATTTAGGACATTGAGTATTAAATTTTAAATGTAGAATTTGTTATGCTTTTGATATAAAATAGAATAGTTAAAGAGACTGTTGTTGTTCTTAGCTAGTTTCTCACAATATAGAGTGCTGACCTAATTGTATTTTTTCACTCAAGTCAATATTAAACACAGCTGGAGTACGTACGTCTTTTTCTTATAATGGACGTCTGCACAGCACGAGATTGTTTGTTAATCGCTAAATAGCTTAGAGCTATTTTACGTTGGTTGTTAGATTTTTATGTTATGAAAATGTCTGTGAAAAGAATCTTCGTGTATAATTATATCATACATCTAAACGTAACATATTAAAATATACCTACGTTTTACAACATTTACATGACAAAGGTTTTGCCAAAGCTTTTTCGCTAAACTAAGTAAAATTTTGTCGCAAACATTTTAGTTTCAAACTCGTGTTAGGTATTCCCGAATTTTGGTCCAAAACTTTTCTATATCCCTTTAGTCACCTGGAAATTGTTTGCTCTGTAGCGAGATTCTGTGAAATTGTCCACACATCTAGGTTTAGTTTGACACGTATGGTTTACGACGTGTGGTCGACGGTGGAACAAAATGTTTCAGTAATTGTAGTGTTTGAAGCTGTGCTATGTGATGCGATGACTGTAAGTATTTTGTTAGAAGTTAATCGTCATAATACTAAACTTTTAGATTGTTATGGTTTTTTGTTTCAAAAGCTCGTTATTCTCGGTGTCTAGAGAAAGTGATTTTCCTCTACAGTATGTTAAATTGGGAATTAAGCGTTCTTATTTATCGTAATTTGAAATTGATTTATGTGCGTTTTATCACAACACCACTGTTTAAAAACGGTGAAGATGAACATCGGGAAGAAACCGGCATATTGAAAAAGGATTTCAAAAATCCATCACAGATAGCCGATGTCCCCAATCCGCATTGGGTAATCGTAGAAAACAATGTCTGATCCCAGTAGTAGGCAGGGCTAGTTGTTTTATTATTGCTCACTTCTCATTTACACATAACAGCACGTACTATGAAAGAACTAAAGAGCATCGCTTCACTAACATACGACATCATGTTAAAATTGTGACCGCAGCAAAAATAGACGTAGAACGTGCCTGCGGAATGTAATATCAGTTGAAACAGTACCTGGGAACTAGACTGGAATCCCTAACGCAGGTAGAGGTGACCCAAATATTCGCACCATTCTCTGTGGTTTCGGAACACTGTCTCGTTAAGTGCTGGGAATTATTTTGTCTAGAAAGCTAGGGTTACTACGAAAATAGATAACAATTAGTGTCTTATCGTAAATTGAGAATAATAGTTTTAGGACAGGAGAAAAATTTAGGCTTCTTAGTACTAGATCACTTACACTATTACTAAACGGGTTCTTACCACGATTATTTTTGGTACCGGCAAACGAACGAGAAAGAGGGTAGACAGATTTGTCTGCCCTTAAATGACCTACCCGCAGTTCTTCAGTCTTTCCGTGATCATGGCGCTTGAAACAGTGCTGAAATATCGGGACCTCTCAATTAAAAATAATCGTGGTAAGAACCCGTTTAGTAATAGTGTAAGTGATGTCGATAACCACGAGTGTTTAAAGAAATTTCTTAGTACTAGGTTTGGCTTCACTATTCGAAGTCTTTATGGTGGTCGATCCTTCACAGGAGTTATAGTAGTAAGAGTGAGAGATGAATATATACCCAAGCACCGGCTCGTGGAGTTTCTGGAAGTCAAACCTTTATTTAATACTAACCTTAACCGGTGTTGGTTTAGCGATACGTGAGCCTTAGTGTGTAATGTATCCTGTCACTCCGCACAACCTAACACATTTAGTATTAGCCTTTTTTTTTTTTTTCAGTTGGATGAAATCACCGTATCCCTGCCCGGGGCGGTCGGGGTATATGGGAGTTGAACTGCACTAAAACCTCCAACTGCTCGCACTCAGCGTCCGAACCCCGGCTGAGGCCAGAACCCAGCACGGGGTTTGGAGGGACGGCGTGACGCGTTACGCGCTTGGCACTCTTTCCCATCGCGTCCCCCCCCCCTACTACTGTATAGGTGTGGGTGGGGATCACTCTGCTGCTGCTCAAAAAAGGCCTTCTACTAATCAAACGAGGCAATGTGAATCTTATATTCTACTCACCTATTATATCCCTTTCTTCTTCCCTTCTATCCCTTAATATTTTAATTAGTAAAAGAAAAACTAAATTTCACGTTTCATTATATTTTGAAGCTTGAAAGCCGATGATTAGATGTTTTGAACTTCGTCCGACTTTAACCAGGAAATCTGCGGGCCAACTGTAAAACTCTTCCCATATACTCCGAATACTTATTTACATGCGTGTAGAAGAGTAACAATATTCTGCGTTTATGAAAAAATACATACACATCCAGTACGCAAGCTCCCGCTGCGGTCGCTTTATTACTTTCCTTCAGCCATAACTTCGGAGGTTTTACGAGAAAGCCGTGTTCTGCTAAATATTTAGGCAATAATTACATAAGTACACGAGTCTACTGGTATATATGTGCAAGTATTGTTGGCTGTTGGCGTGGGTTGGTGCAAATATTGGACGAATAAAGTGCGTTATGGCTCGGGTTCTGTTTAATTAAATTTGTTGTTTACTTAACAAAGATCTGTGATATGATTTATGTTTTTGAGGAAAGTCATTGCACACATAAACTAGAACACTTGACTACTCAATTCCTAAACATCGCGCCTGTTCAAGTCACAAGCGTTCTCGATAGTCAGCCCATTCGATAACGCGTTATACAAACGTCCACATCAAAAGACCACGCCAAATAAATAAATAAGAAAAAATAAACTTTTGTTAGTAGAAAAATAATCCGGAATTCTAATCACCCTATATGTGGGAGTCAAACCGCACTAAATCCTCCAACCTCTCACTCTCAGCGCCCGAGCCTCGGTTGAGGTCAGAACCCAGCATGGGATTACGTGAGTGGGTCAACGCATGACGCACTTTATTATACTATTCTGTCGACCTCAATATAAAAAAGGCTGGAACCAACTACCGACTTTATACGAAACAACTTATCTTAAACACTAAAAATACTTTTGAAACTAAACGAGCTATTAAGTAAAAAGTAATATTTAAAGACGTTTAAGTTTCTCCTAAGTGCAACTTAAATTAAAAATTTATCTCAACATCTTCCAAGCTTTACTGACGTTGATAGAGCGAAAGCTAATCGTTCAAAGAAACACTCAACTAAGTTTTCAACCTTATCGGTCAAGAGGCGAAATAAAATGAAACTTTCAAGTTTTTTATTGTAAGTATATTTCTCAAGTAATGGATGTGTATTTATAAAAAGTTTAGTTAAGCAAAACGTGTAGTTTGTTGGATATTAAGTTTAAAGAATCCCTCATGTTGAAATCGATACGCATGGTGAAGAAGTTTTTTATCTATACTTAATATTATAAAGCTGAAGAGTTTGTTTGTTTGTTTGAACGCGCTAATCTCAGGATCTACTGGTCCGATTTCAAAAATTCTTTCACTGTTAGAAAGCCCATTTATCGAAGGTCATAGGCTATATTATTTTCAAAAAAATTAGGGATCCGGGATCCGTATGAAAATATCGAATATGTAACACAAAGCGAATAATCTAAAACCTATTTATGCGTACGCTGCAAAAACTATTGACAATAGAACAAAATGATGTACTACGGGTTTTTAGGTCTTTTAAAGACAAACAAAAAAGTCCGCGACAGCATATATCTTACTATCATCGTTTAGTCACAATAACCGCTTTTATGGTTATAAAAAATATTTTTTCGTCTCAAGATTGAATTTAACGTTAAATGAGTATCGTTATATTAACCCTTATCCAAATTAAGTATTTTGTTATCAAGAATATTAATGTAGAAGTAAATTACTTTTTATTTTATTCCAATGGGACTTTTCGTTTAGAAGTTATTACGAGTATAAAACGCAATGAATATGTGGGGCACTGCGGGCCGCGAAAATAATAACTCGACGGCATTGCGAGTACTGTTTGAACCACTTTGTAACGCAGACGAAGTTGCGCGGGTCAGCTAGTACCTTGATAAAGACTTTATCGTAAGAAGCGGCTGATCTTTACTATATGGACTCACCGCGGTCATTTCAGGTTTGTTTCAGGAACTCTTTTTTGCCACGCACCATCCGGCTATGGAATGAAGTCCCCTCTTCGGTATTCCCAAAGCGCTATGACTTGTCCTTCTTCAAACAAGACATAAACAAGGTCCTTAAAGTTAGGTAGTGGGTATCTGTTTACATGGAAATAAAAAAAAAATCGACAGTAACCACTCTTCTTGAGGTGGGGCGTAAGCTCGTCTACCTACTTGTCTATAAAGAAAATCCTTCGCTCTCACTGCTGCTATTTACTATAGCTTAGTTTCAAAGATTAAATTTCTTTCTATTCCAGAACTAAAAGTTGAATTGAAATGTGCACTTCATTTTATTTGAAGACTGTTCGTACCGATTGTAGCATTGAAAGAGATTTAAAACACAATTTTCAACTACTGCCTTTCAGACAAAGTTTCAAATAAAGTTGTGCAGTAGCTTGCATGTTTGTATGCAAATAGCTTGAAAACTATTGAAGAAATCTGTTATTCATGTTATTAACTTAACATATTTTTCCAATATTGGAACGAATTTCCTTATCGCGTGTTGTGAAAGGGAGCTAGCTAGACGGAAAAAAATCTTACGAAAAGTTGTTACGACACTTTTTTACGTACCATTTCGATTTGGAATGGACTCCCGTCTGCGGTGTTCCCGGAGCGCTATGACATGTCCCTCTTTAAACGAGGTTTAAGAAAAGTCCTGTATCGGTAGGCGATAGATAACAGCCCCTCATTGCCTTGGCATTGCAGAGGTTCATGAGCGACGGTGACCGCTTACCATCAGGTGGGCCGTAGGCTCGTTTATCTATCAAGCAATAAAAAAAAGGTATATTAGGTAATAGGGAAAAATAATTGATTATACTTTAGATATTTTTTCCACTGTCCATTTACACAAAATTATTCTTATTGATCTATTTCTTTCCTTTCACACTGTACTGTTACCACTTTTAAAATTCTTTTAAGGAACACAACCCTTACAAACCATAAAAAACACCCTTCGTCATTTTACACAAAGTCTAGTTTCGTTTGCACCCAACCCAGACATCCATCATGAGTTTTGTGAATTTAAAATACGTAGACTAGTTTTCGGTAGTAGACGGAAATAATGGTTGAAAACCGTCCGACCGACCGGAACGTCCGACACGTCCACGTTTAGCGGCCCGACGTGTGTGAGAGGCCATTAAATAAGCGATACTTTACTATAGATTTAGTAGTGATACTATACTACCAAGTACCAGTTCATACAGTATCAAATCTAAGCTCTTTTTAGTGGTTGGGAATTGACGTAAACTCTTTAACTCGAATTAAGCCTTTATTTCCTAGCGCGGTATGCCAGCAGGCTAGTCAGTTGTCATCTTTTTTTATAGTCTATATGATGATAAGTGGTTACCACTGTTCATAAGCTACTGTAATGTCAGGATAAGATTTCTATGGTAATGTGCACTCTCCAGAGCTAAATCTGCTACTGAAGGCTGTCATTGTGACAGCGTATAAATACAAATTATAGTCTCATTTCACACTTAGCATCTAAAACCCAGTCTGGACTATGTAGTTTGTTAACGTATGCTATTGATTTGATAAAATGTCAAAAGGTTAAAAACAAAATTAAAATTTAAATGTATAACGAAATCAAAGCATTGTTATACAAAATTATTTCTACAAGAACCTAAACTGCTGAGAAGACTTTGACTAACATAATATCAGGTTTTAGAGCCCAACGACTACAACATCAGTTAAATACGCTGGTTCTACATTAGTTCCGTAAACATTATGTATGTATATCCAACCAGATATAATACAGAAAACCACACGTGTTTGCGCTAGATAAGCTTTCGTTGTTCAAACAATTTAATTTCGAAATCTCTTTGAACTTGTTAAGCTGTGTTGTTATAATTTGCATTATAATTTTCATTTTGGCGTACATTTTTGTGTTTACGTGCAAAAAGATCCCATTAAAATTTATAAATAAAAGAAGTAGTTACCTTAAGTAGAACTTAAAAATAATCTTAACCAATTCTTCGATACACAAAGATTGGACAAAAAATAATCTTCGTAAAAAGAAACATAAGCTTGTAGTAAGCTTCTAAGTAAAGATACTTAACTACTAATATTTCTCAGAACTTTCGGACTATTCCTGTCTCAAAACAAGAAACACTTCGCACACAGTCCTTAAAAAAATACTTCGGACAATCTTGTTAACTAAATCCCTGTTAGGCTTATCCAGTTCAAAATAAATTCTTTTCTATTTACCTTCGTTCTCGAGGCTCCGTAAGTGGACATCCTCAAGTGCTGTTTGATCTGGACAGATTACCTTTGCTCTTTCCATCCTTCGTGTATTCAATCAAAAACAGCGGCTTAATACTGCTTTGGCTTTGAAGAATTGTCTTGGAAAAGGGACATTTGAGGGCTCTTCATGTGGGTGGAAATTTATGAGAACACGTATGTTATAAAGATAGGTATGTTATAAAGTGTTTTGTGTTTTTGTCCATCAGTAACATGAATATTAAATGGGTTCTAACAGCAAGTGATTAAGAAGTTTTTTGTTTTTGTTTCAGGCTAAAATACCAGTCTTTTGGGATTACGTAGCTTAGGTTAGCAAAATTTGCTTAAATGGTGCAATTGATGCCAACTTTTTTGCCAACGAACTCTTTACAGTTTTCATTATATTTATGTTTTCTTAAAGTCATTGTTTGATAACTTTTAAACACTAATTAGTTTGAGCTCGCCACAGTACTACAAAAACTGAATACAGGAGTTATTTCCGCAGTAGCCAAACGGTATGTCTGTGACAATTAGCTTTTCTATTTACTTCATCAAAACCAATAAAAATAAAGTCGGTATATCAAAACACCTAGAGTAAACAACAAAATTTTCAACTTTATCAAACATTCATTTTTATTTGCGGTGAAAAATTCAAAGGAATCGATACCTACCTGAACATTTTCGACTTTATCCTGCGCTTAGTATTCGCGCCACGATCTCGGAGTGTTACGGTCTCCTTCGAAGAAGGTACTCTGTAATTTTATTTTCCGACCAAAACGTAGTTACCGGAGTAACTGATACTTTTATATGGGATATTTTCGGACGAAGTATCAGTTTCTGCTTTTGATCACCCACTGAATTTGGTTTACAATGAGCTTTCGGGAAAAGTAACGAGATTTTAAATATTTTCTCGTTGATTTTTGTTACGTGTTAGTTTATTTATAGAATCTTTTGTTATTTTAACAAAGGTTGGGTTTTATAATGCTTTCTATTTTAGCAATCATTTACAGAGAATCCGTAGGCGTTTCACATTACTTTCATGGATAGACTTTGGGTCAGAAATTTCACAGTGTCTTCTGACAATGCAGAGGTCCATGAGTGATGGTAACCGGTTACCATCAAGTGGTCTGTTAACTCTGCTTAGGACGAAAAACAAAATTAAGGTAAAAAGCAAGAATCTGTAGTTATCGTGCCATCAATGACCTTAACGTAACATATTACGTTTTCTCTTCAGAACAGGTTTGAGTTCGATTCTCCAGCTTAGAATATCACCTATCCGGAAGAACGACCAGGACCAGACCATGGGAAAACCCCAAGTAAGGGGATAAACTCATCAACGCCACAAAACCACTTCACCTCCGCCTAGAATGGCGGAGAGATTATTCCCGGGCAGCGGAGTGCCCCCAAGGCCCGTCCGTGTCCCCCTAACGGGGGACACGAAGACCTCCATGGCTGGTGGGTTCGATTCTCCCATGCCGAAATTAGAGGTTAATAAGTGATGACCATTGATGACCTCCTTCTACAGAGACGTCATAAGTTGCAATGGACTATAAGTAGATCATGGCTGAATTAGTTTTTTCGTCGTCATAATAATAAATATACCGCGTTGTGACCGGTACCTTATTTCGTCACATGGCCTCTGTCACCGGCGACGTTAACAAGCAACGACCCTCCTATAAAACTTCGAGTCACGTGCTACGACTTTCAGTAGACTTTGCGTTTGTTTGCGTAATGTTACCGTCTTGTTTCACTCTCGTTTTTTTATTTGTTTGACGTTTCAGTGAATTATGAGCCCCTCCGAAGTTTTTGTTTGTCGATTGCTATAACACGAAGTTTGCAAGTTGATTTTAAATGATATAATGTTGAAGTTTTTGGATTGTTTATTTGTAAAATTATACAATGGCATGTTGTAGTTGATGAAGTGACTCAGAAAAGTTAAAATACATCTTCAATTGGAAGATGTTAATATTTTTTATGTATTAAAAAATCTTTTTACGGAGGGACAAGTTTTTAATGCCAAAGAAATAACTATTCTATGAAACCTTTGTTTTTCTTCTTTAAACTGCCATATAGGCAGACGAGCCCACCTCATGGACTTCTGCAATGTCAAGTGATACTGTAGGACCGTTACCTACGACTTAACAAAAAAGGTAAACTCATTTAAAGACTAGCTAAACAAGTTTTTAATTTTATCTTTGACTAATTTCGTTATATAGAAACTATTATTTTAATATGAACAATTTTTTTGGCAATAATTTTTTTAGTTTTTTTACAGTAAATCCTTTTAGTAAACGTTTCACATACAACGTGGTCACTTTAATCGAACACGCTTTAATAATTCAAGCGTTTTATTCGAGTGGATTGAATCATGTAATCGGTTAATGCCGCTACATTCATATAAAATTAAACGTTTTTAAATATTTAAAACCATTACTTTGGTTATTGCGTTCGTCAAAATGGATATCAATTTTTGTAATAGTTATTTATGAAGAAAATTTTGGTGTAGTATTCAGTTTTGGGTAACTATTTTTGTGAAGCAGATTTTGTTTATCAATATTGTAAGTAACAATGAAAGTATTTTAGCGACTGATTTGAAAAACTACCCGAAAAAAAATACACTCTGTTGCGTGCTCTACAAAATTTACTTTAGAATAAAAAGAGTATCGAAAAGTGTTCATAATTTAATGATATATTTCACAACATATAACTATCTTGTATCGTCGTATAAGTAATCGATGGTATATCCCTAAACTGTTATTTTACCCTTCACACATTTTTTTTCTATGTGTTTGGCTTATGACATGTTCAAGCAAATGATTCGCCTGTTCGATAGTTCGATAGTAAAATGAAATCCGAAATCATGATCCTTGTAATAATGTATTGTAATGTTACGACTACTCATATCGATGTAGAATATTGGTTTTATTCGATTATACGAGAAAATTGAATGAAGATTGAACGAGTATTGGGTTTTTACATGAGTCTGGTATTTTTATTAGTTTTTAGGTGTTTCATATTTTTTGATTTTTATTTGATTTTGTATTGAGTTTTGATCGTAAACTTTAAGTGTGTATTCGGTCAGTATACCAATGTTATAGAAATTTAGCTTTTGTTTGACATTTTTCTGGTAAATTAAATACTCTTAGTTACTTTCAAATATTTGCTGTGAGATCGTTTCTGATTTAATTAAATTTTATCAGAAACGATCTACTACAGAATTACTATAATATTTCTTAATAACATTCAGCAAGTCTTACGCATTTAAAAATATACTTCATGAGCCCCAAAAATTACCTTAATAACTAAAAGCAATACGACAAAAAATAATGAACATAAAATTTGTAAAGATTAATTTATAGTACAAATTAATACGGCTCTATCAATCTTTGGACGGTCACATAAAGCCTTCGGGTCAGCACTAAATACAGGGATCTTTGCACAATGAAATTTACAACGAGGGGTGAAAGACGTACGGCTGTGGTCTTACTAATTTATGGTGTGTTTTTTGTTCACATACGGGGTTACCGGCCTTTAATGGGACTTTTATATAGCAATTAGAGTGACCTCCGCCCTTCTTTAGAATAGAAAGGTTTGAAAGGATTGGTGGTTTGTCAAAATTAGGAAATGATTTTGGGAGTTTTTGTGATAAGTAAACGTGACTTTTGAAGTGGCCTATTATTATTGTTGGACTCGGGTCTAATTAGTGGAAGGAGAAGTCTCAAAGACAGGAAATCATCGCCTATTACTAAATGGTAACTTTAGAAGCCTTGCGAAGATTTGATGCCTTCTTCAATAGACAGATGCATATAATTCGCGCTCGTTCTATCTTCAAGGTCATTATGATTATTCGGAAGAACGAGTGCTATGGCCTTCTTAAACCAGTTTAGAGAAGAATTCTAGACAGTAGTAGATAACATAGTTTCTCCTAATATTGCAGAAGTCATGGGCGACGATAATAACTTACCACCACATGGACCTTAACATGTTCGCTGCTAAATGAGATCTAATTGATCCCACCTGTACCTTTTTTGTGGAGTGGTAAGGAAAAACGCAAACTTCCCCGGAGCGCAACGAGCATAACTTTGTTAAAGGATTTGGGGTCTAATAGACAGCGTGTCGCCCTAACGTGTTAAGATTACCTGCTTCGAAAACGTCGATCTAAATTTATCATTCCAAAACGCATTTTATTTGTAAAATTTATTTAAAATACTTGTATTCCACATGTCGTATTATGTCGCATACGCATGAAACGTGGCTCGTGCCTGCAATATTGCACCTGAGCTCCTGATGGGCACCGTAATTTCATGTGACATATTGTGCGCTGTGTAGTACAGCCACGATCTACGGGTACGTTGTTTTTCTGCCTTCCTAAAACATTTTTTTTCTAGTTATAAGATTTATTCATTTACGCTAAAAATATTATTGTTACGAAGTTCCTTATTGCGCGCTGTAAAAGGGGGCTAGACGGAAAAAAATCTTACGCAAAGTTGTCACGACACTTTTTTGCTGTCAGGACACTTTTTTGTTTTAGATGATTATCGCTAGATGGCGCTGTGATCAAAATCTTTTAAAACACGTTCCTTATTTTTGTTTTAGATGATTATCGCTAGATGGCACTGTGATCAAAATCTTTTAAAACACGTTCCTTATCGCGCGTTACGTTAGGAAAAAAAAAATAAGATATCTTTTAATCGAAAGGAACTTCGTTCTATTCGGGTGTCCCATGACACCTCGCAAGTTTTGTTTTTAATGTAATATTATTATATTATGTGATATAGGAGTAATAAAAGAAATACAGCAAGGAGTTGACGTAAATAAACTTAATTTTATTCAGGTTAGACAACTTTAGAACTGAGGTTTAAATTACGAATAGTATCTAAACGGGAGGAAAGCTCTAAAATATTATTTTTGAAGATGAAGAGGAAACAGTTCCATGATTTACCAACGACAAATTTATATGCATTGACTCATCAGAGATTACTTGTACAGTCAGGCATATCACGATATAAAAAAATGTAGAAAGATTTACGTCTATATGGATAGTGGATAGAGGCACTCAATAATAATACAATTTGTGATACTGTTAAATATATTTTTTTAATCGTTTAAGAATGTATCTAATGTACACTAAAAACCAGGTTGTACTAGAATTTATTACTACTATTCTTTATTGATGTACGAAAATACATTTTGGAAGGGACTGGGTTCAATTTATTCACATTTATTATAACTGAGGCGAGGCGTCTTGTGATATTTGCGTATCTATCTGTTTCATATGAGCTATAATATTTCAACAGACATTCGGTTTGAAATTGAATAAAAAATAATAATTATTTAGAATTGAAATAATATTAACACTCTTTTTTTCTTAGGAACTACTTTTCACACTGAAATCTTGTGTATAAACATTACTTTTTTATTGCTTAACACGAGCCTACGGCCCACCTGATGGTAAGTGGTTACCGTCGCTCATGGACCTCTACAATGCCAGAAATTAGTTTTTTTTAGTTGGAGGAAATCACCGGATTCCCACCCGCGGGGCGGGTATGTAGGTGTTGAACCGCACTAAAACCTCCAACCGCTCATACTCAGCGTCCGAGCCCCGGCTAAGGCTAAAACCTAGCACGGGGTTATGAGAGACGGTGCGACGCGTTACGCTCTCGGCACTCTTTCTCGTCGCGCAGCCCCCGCCAGCAATTAGTGAAAGAAAAGTTTTTGATTCATTGACAATATAAAATGCTTCATTTAAAATATAATTTGAAGATCAAAATAATAATTTCATATACTGACTTTGTATCAAACTTAACTGTACTTTAAACTCTTTCTAAAACATTTATGAGAACGTCAGCTGTTGAAACAAAGTTCAAAACTAAAATCGTTTGAAACAATTTCGAACTCTATATCCTACACTATAAATTTTAGATGCACATTTGTAAGAAGTGAAGCGGGTCAGATCGAAGCTGGTGGTTTAGCAAATTAATTATTACCTAAGGTAGCTCCTGGACACGGAACTTGAATTATTAAGGAATGTCGCCTTAGGGAAATCTCGAGTGAGAAATGGTCAGGCGACCGGCAGAGGGCGCTGTGAGATGGAGAATAGTTTGTTGAGCTTGACAATTATAAAATAGAGTAGGTACATGCAAAAGCGTTTACTATGGTAACGCAAGATTCAAGTTGTTTTTGTACGAGGTTTCAATCGAGTCTGTAGTTTTTGTCAACTGAGTTAATACGGGTAGAACATGGTCTAGGTGGTGTAAAGTGAATAGTGTTTAAAAATATTGTAAGGATGATATTTTTTAAAACTATAATGCATCTTTTTTTGAGGAAGAGAGCGTAAAAGACTACTTTCTGCCGGAATCAGTCATCAAATAGATTTGTTATTTTTATGAAGAATCTTTTAAAACACGTTCCTTATTTTTGTTTTAGATGATTATCGCTAGATGGCGCTGTGATCAAAACCTTTTAAAACACGTTCCTTATCGCGCATTACGTTAGGAAAAAAAAGTATAAGATATCTTTTAGTCGAAAGGAATTTCGTTCCATTCGGGTGTCCCATTACACCTCTCAAGTTTTTTGTGTATTTTTATTTGCATGCTGTGTTTACATTTAGTAGGTCATTCATATAATATAATCATGTTCGTTATGCTAATTTATTTATTGTAACACCATTGTAATGACCAGTTTTGTAAACCAATAAAATAAAAATAAAAAGAAAGCAGCTAGAAATAGGTAACGGATGCTGTTACTTTGTTAGGCTCTTGAGTGATATTCACTTTCTGTCTTTACTTTTTCTTCCTTGGAAATTTTGAACTGAATGTGAGTGCTCAAATATTCAAAATCCCGCTCTTCCTGATTTCTGAAAATTTTATACTGGTTGAGTTTATCGAAATAAATAAGTTAAGTTTTATTTAAATAGTTTTTCTCGGTTACTATTTTTTTGGTCGATGAATCAGATTTTGTTGAAGAAACTAATTATTACAATAATGTCCATATAGTCTAGAAACACAAACTTAAACGCCTCAAGGCGGACATCCATGTTACAAAGGCAAAGGCAGTCGATAATAGCAAAGTTCCACAACTGTGTCTTCTTGCGAGTAGTATGAAGTTACTTACAATATTCTTAAGGAAAATTTATGTTATATACTGTAGTTCTAAACCAGTTCAAAAAGCAGGAATATATCTTTGCTTAAGGAAGTATATTATGACAAACATTCTTAACCCTTAAATGGACAATGTTGTTTTTAAACAACTTACTAAACATCTTGACCTTCTTTTAATTTTTTGTTAATTTTGACAACTAGTTCTTATTTCTGAACGAATTTTGTACTATTTTTTTTAAGTACACATAGTAAATTCATGTCTAGATTTTTGTACTCATTTTTTCCTAGATAGTACAGTAATACATGTCTATTACACAAATATATTTTTTTAAAACGTAAAACAAAAATTGTCCATTTAAGGGTTAAAGTAGAAAAAATATCATCAGACTCATCAGTTTATCACCAAACTCTGATTAAAGAGTGAACAATTTCCACAAGTCATTGTACAACACCTTCAAACAAAATTAAAATCATCACAACTATTCTCCCACCCTAAGAAACAAGTTTAAAAAGGCATATCTTAGATTAACCTCTGCACTCGTTTGATTAGGTAGAGGGTTGCCGCATCCCCCGGAGTGGATTTCATTCAAATTGATGCCTTCATTGGTTTAACCCCGATAAGTAGGAGATTAGGGGCGCCTCGGGTTTACCTAACACTGTACCGAAATGTTTAACTAAGGACTCTAATACGCTTTTGGGTTACATCTGGAATTCGTAATTTAATTTTTTTGGGATGAAGTTCTTGGTTATCGTAGTCAAACTAAAATGTATTGTATGTATAGTTTGGGGCAAGAATAAATGCACTTCGACTTTCAGGAAATTATGCAAAAATATTTAGAGTTTTAACAACTGTATATTATATTATATGTTAGATTGAATTTTAACAACAAATGACAATGAATGTCACAAAGCTGTGTGCGAAAGAAAAAGAGCTCTATGAAGCTGAAACTATGAACTTCTCTCATTCTAGAGTCGAAGTACATTCTTGCTCCAAACTATAATGTATTTAGATGTTATTTCGAAGATATTGTGCGTTATGTCGTCTCATTATACATGGTTGGTTAGTAGCGAGTGAAGCAACTAGATTAGAATCATTTTCCAGTTACATTGAGGAGCTCGCACCAAGTTTTGTGGGTGCATTTTTAGTTTTCGTCCATCTTGTGTGAGCGAACATAAAATGAGTACATGTTGTGACAAAGATTACAAAGAGTACCTACGCGAATAAAAGTAAAAACAACGCTATGAAAAGGTACGTAAAGTTTCTGATTACAATTGTTTGTTAACCCTAATAAATGAAAAAAAAAAATTTTTTTTTTCTTTTTTCACTGCACTACTGATACAGTAATATAAGAATTTGATGAATGTATATTCAATTTCGAGTAAAAACATAACTTTTACACAACAAATCAAAATAACTTCACTGCTAATCACTGTATTGGTGTATCGGTAAACAGTAATTATACGATATAAAGCAAGTCAGTAATTAATCAGTGAAGTGAACGCACAAGGGTTGATCTTTTTTACATGAAGGGGAAACGATTGAAAGGGTTAAAACTCATTAGTATCGGCAGCTGTATTCTGACAAAGATAAAAGTAGATATATATTACATACAAATAAGAAACAAAATTAATGAGAGATCATTTAAATTTAATTGAAGAAAGACTTTGATAAGTAGAAGACTAACAGAACACAATGTAATCTTAAGTTAAAACCAAACAAAAAGTCTCAATCCTGCGAACCAATTTAAGCTATTTGAGAAAGATGTATGTTTCAAAATGAACATTACTCTGACTAGGTAGACGAGGTAACGGGCAACCTAATCGTAAGCGGTACCATCGCTTATGCAACTCTGTATTACCAGAATACATTGCGAGGCCGCTACCTATGGCCTACCTTTAAGGACATTCTTCAAACCTCGTTTGAAGAAGGACAAGTTATAACGCTCGGTCACCTCAATATAAATTATTACGGTCGGTTTTCATTTTCTACAACTTCAGAGTGCACCACACAACTACATACTGCCTACCAGTTAAGACACCTATACATCGTCAAAAGCCGCGTTTGAGCAATTATAGAGGTCAGGGTAACCGCAAACAAACCATTTCAAATGTAAATAACGTTACATTACTAAACTTAATTACGCAAGAATAGTGGATTATAATATATTTTTGAGAATATCCGCGACAAGAGTTTGTAGTCCCGGAGCCAACTCTTATAAATAATCTATGGTACTGCTAGATGGCGTTCAGGATCTTTCAGTCCTGGAGATGATGGCAATTCGGTGTGATGTTAATTACGGTGCTGGACGTGTTTTGCATTTAGATAATGAGTAAGTATGATTTGTTTTTGGTATAGATTAATTTCAATCATAAACTAAAGGAGGTTCAATGTATTCCATTAATTAATCCTTGTAGAGTGGCTGCCACGAACCGGTAAGCGCAACATGGGTAGACCTCCCACAAGATGGACCGACGACCTGGTCAAAACCGCGGGAGATCACTGGATGCAGAAAGCGCAGGACCGGCCGCTGTGGCGAAGTTTGGGGGAGGCCTATGTGTACGAATTAATGATTTTTGAAAATTAAATCACTTTTCGTTCATATAAATATACTATTACTATAATGAGACTCAGACGGAGCATTAACTTGTAATGCGCTTATAAAGTAAACTTAAAGAGCATTTTCCAAGAAAATAAAAAAGAAATAAGCAGAATAAGTATTGGATAGTCGGCTGCGGAACGTTAAGTCTGCAGCAATGGACCGTGCGCGTTATTAGCGGCGAGGGTTCAAGAGAAAAATAGGGATACCGCGCGAGGGAGGCTGTATAATTTGTTTTAATAGCTCTGTGTGTGAATAAGGCAAGTCTGCAGTGTAAGTTAACTGAATGTGGAGTTTTAATGAGAGTACTTTGTTTTTTACAACGATTTCAAATAGAAACGACTTAATTTCACTGCATTTTTCTAGCTTAATCTATTTCAGTAATTAAGCGCATTTTTTTGATTTATGGAACTTAGATTATAATCATTACAGTTGAATCGAATTATTTCATTTATATTACGCTAAATTAGTGTATGGAAACTTCTGAGACATCGCAAAATAGCAACTATTGACCTGCCATTTCAAACATTTTTTTTTAAATTTCGTGGTTTTTGTTTAAATCACCTTCGGAGTGAGCGGAAGACTGGCGATTTCCTTCTCAAAAAAGAAAGGCCTAAGTGACAAACACCCATGGTAAGTAACTACCATTAACAATAATCAACAATGTGCGGACTATATCGACTACAAGTTACCAGTTACGTTACATAACACCGAGAGAGCCGGTGGTCGTATCGCTGGCGGCTGCCGGTTCGGCGTCCGGAGGGTGCTGCGCGACGGGAAAAAGTTCCGTGGGCGTAACGCGTCGCGCCGTCCCTCATAACCCCGTGCTGGGTTCTGGCCTCAGCCGGGGTTCGGACGCTGAGTGTGAACGGTTGGAGGTTTTAGTGCGATTCAACTCCCACATACCCGTGGGGCGGGCGGGGATCCGGTGATTTCCTCCACCTAAAAAAAAACATAACACACCAAACAAAATAATATTTTATTGTTATGAACATTTTTCCAGCGAAGCTCGTCACGACCTGTGCATGTATAGAATGCATTCTGTGTTCTTCCCTTCTGAATACAAATGCCGTTACTTAGCCGCCTTGAGGGGATGTTTACGAACAACCTTAATATCTTAAATGTGGGTATATTTTTTTGGAAAGTCTAAGAGACGTGTAATCTTCCGCACTACATTTGTTTTGAAGTTGATTATCAGAATGCCACTGTCGTCAAAATTATTATCTCAAGTGTCAGGTGTAAATTGCTGGATAAATAGGTCCAAAAATTTCCAACGTGGTCGGCCGGTATTCAGTGTGTTTCTGCAATGTGCAAACTTGGTAAGGCAAACTTCTGTCCTTATTGTAATGTGGTCGTCGCAGCAGCTTCCTGGTGAAAAAACTGTAAAAATGTATACGAATGGTATTCAAAAAAATATATAAATTTATTTTAACATTTGTTGTATTCATTTATTTACACTTATTTTTTACATTATATTTTTAAAAAAATTAACAAAGAAATAAAATTTAAAAATACAATATAAAAAACATTTTTTTATTGTTAACATTATTTAAAAAGCAAGCATGTATTTAAATGGGTAAAGCTTAATATTCCATGTTTCCTAAACTATAACGCAAGATATTGCAAGTGGGGATGTGATTGAAGGGGCCAGGAATTGGTATATTCATGACTTTTGGTGTTATTGGTCATCTGTTTATGCATATGTCTGGGTGAATTTTTCATTATGATAAAAAAATATATTCTTTTGGTACTTAAGTCGTACATAAATAACACGTTTTGTGAAGTCGTATTAAAAATAGCTATGTATCTCGCTTTTTTTGTTTATGTCATATGTATTTAAAGTAAAATGAAAAAAAAAATGATTTTATTTATTTATTTATTTGTATAAAACAAAACTTTATTGTACATGCATACGACCCGTTCTCACTTATGGATGCCAAACCTGGGCACTCACGAAACACTAAAAAAAAGTTGCAATCGTGCCAGACAGGAATAGAAAGGAGTATGCTCAACTTAAAAAAAACTTGACAAAGGAAGAAACAAAACAATCAGAAAGCGTACCAAGATAGAAGATGTAGCAAAAACCATTAGAAGACTAAAATGGAGATGGATAGATCACATAATACGAAAAACCTGGACTAGTAAGGCACTAAACAGAGATCAATGGAAGGAAGAGGAGGAGGCCTTTGTCTACACCGACAACTAAAGAAAAAAAAACAAATACCTACTATGAAGACATATTTTACTAGTATAGTTCTGAAAAGATTTTTACTTCTAACTTTAATTTTAATCTTATACTAAAATATCGATGTGTAACCAACATTGTATATAGTTTGCACTTATTTGCACTTACAAACCGTAAACCGTAACTCAGGTCTGAATAAAAGGCTTATATTATTATATACTACATATTCATTTATTTGCTCATTTTTTACATTATATCTTTAAAAAAACAATCACAAGAAAATAAATTTAAAAATACAATATAAAAAAAGCAGAGGGCCACTGGAGACGGGGTCTACGACCCAAGCCATCAGTGGTCAGGGCTCAAGAGAGAGGAACCTCCTCACAATACGTGCCGTGTCAAGAACGACCGCCTTTTGAATCAGGCCCTTTACCCAGCCGGAGAGCGAAAGCTTCTCTAGATGACGGTCGAAGCTTTTCGCTATTAGACCGTGCACAGATACAACGATCGGAACAATGATGGTCGATTCAACACGCCACATGTCGGTCACCTCGTGGGCCAGGTCCAAATATTATTATTATTATACATAGACGAATAGTATTTGAGCCCTGTATGACTAAAGTAAATTAATGATTTAAAAACGTTTGTTTCCGGAAGTCATTTTAAATGAATAATGTACTTTTTGCACGCGAAAACCAAACAGGAAACCACAGCGAAGGAAAAAAAAAAAGACTTTAGATTTTAAATGGAAACATAGGATTTATTTAAGTAGGCTTTAAATCACTCGTATTTTATTTATTATACAACTTATAAGAAAAAGTTTTTTTGAGAAAGGGGTAAAACGATTTATGAAATTTTTAACTGAATATAGTTAAAATATAATATAGATAATAATTTAAAATTTAGTTTGACGAAGATAAAAACAAAGCTGTAAAATAATACTCTAACAATAATACTTTCATGCATTTTCAACGGGTTCTTACCACGATATTTAATTAATTGAGTTGTCTCGATATTTCAACGTTGTTTGTCTTTCAAATCTGTCTACCCTCTTTCTCGTTCGCTTTTGGGTAGTACCACTGGAACTCGAACTCACATCACGACACACCACACTCACTGTATCTACAAGACTCTCTGAGCATGAACCCTTAGTGACTGTTGTGTTTAGCACTGGATTCCACATACTCGATAATCTGAGAGCTAACAGATTTGTTTGCTCTTTAATCGACCCGCAGTATACAGTTTTCTCGTGATCATGACGTTTGCAATATCGAGATAACTCAATTAATTAAATATCGTGGTACATCATAGAAAACCGCGAATGTCTGAAAATAATTTTCATCTATCTTCATCATAAAGAAATCCGAAATATTGTCAATCATTCTACCTCAAAGCCGATTTCAAGAACTAATAATCACTTCAAAAATTTTCATGATTCAGTAAATCTTTAACTAAGTCTTGTTGCTTGTTTCGTTATCTTCACGATTCGTTTTCAATTATTTCGTTTCAGGATTCAAGTTGTTCAGAACTTTCTCGAGATCTTACTTTGTCCAAAGATAGGACTTGTCGCGAAGTCTTTGTATTTTACTTGAAACTAGTAAAACAACTGTTGAGAACTCTGATAGTATTACATATTTAACGATGTTTAAATTAAGAAATGTTATTTTTCTTAATTTAAACTACTATATTTAAACTGATCTAGTAAGATTATTATTAATACTTCAAGACTATAACCACCGCTGGGTTAAGACATTTATTTATTCTTCGTGTACAAAAAAATAAGTACAATGGCGGACTTAATAAGACATCTTAATATATTGATCAAGCATAGTTCATCATGACACGTTGGTCATGGCCCGGGGGCAAGACTTCAGGGAGGCTACCCGTCTCGCCACAGCGGGGGTGGCCCTCGTCGTCGGCCGTATTAGAAGATTGGGCCTCGCGGTGGCGCTCAATAAGTCCCAGGCCCTGTGGTTCCACAGGGCTGGGATGACGCCACCTGCAGGGGCCCAGATCGTAGTTGGAGGCGTCCCAATAGAGGTCGGGGTGCGACTGAAGTACCTCGGCCTCATACTGGACAGCCGTTGGACCTTCCGGACCCACTTTATGGAACTCGTCCCCCGATTGATGAGGACAGCCGGCGCATTGAGCCGGTTGCTCCCGAATATCGGGGGACCAAACCGTGTTGTGCGCCGCCTCTATGCGGGGGTGGTGCGTTCGATGGCCCTGTACGGCGCGCCCGTTTGGGCCGGACCAGGAAACCGGACAACAACCGTTGTCCGGCGCCTGCGCCGGCCACAGCGCGTCGTAGCTATCAGGGCCATCCGCGGATACCGCACCGTCTCCTTTGAGGCGGCGTGTGCACTGGCGGGGACGCCGCCCTGGGAGCTGGAGGCGGAGGCGCTCGCCGACGATTACCGTTGGCGTTGCGACCTCCGCGCTCGGGGCGTTGTGCGTCCCCTCAGAGCTGCGGTTCGGGACCGGAAGGCCCAATCTCAGCGGTCCGTGTTGGAGGCCTGGTCAAGGCGCTTGGCCAACCCCGACTGGGGCCTAAGGACCGTCGAGGCGATTCGCCCCGTCCTCAAGGACTGGGTGAGTCGCGGCGAGGGACGCCTCACCTTTCGTCTGGTGCAGGTGCTGACCGGGCATGGTTGCTTCGGGAAGTACCTGCATCGGATACAGGTTGAGCCGACGACGAGGTGTCATCATTGTACGAGCGACTTGGACACGGCAGAGCATACGCTCGCTGTCTGCCCCGCATGGGAGGAGCAGCGCCGTGTCCTGGTCGCTCAAGTAGGACGGGACTTGTCGCTGCCGGGCGTCGTGGCATCGATGCTCGACAGCGACGAGTCCTGGAAGGCGATGCTCGACTTCTGCGAGTCCACCATCTCGCAGAAGGAGGCGGCGGGGCGGGTGAGGGAGAGCTCTTCCCTCCCCGACCGACCCCGTCGCCGCCGAGGTCGAGCGGGGGGCCGGCCCCGGGATGTGTCCCGGGATCTGGCCCCCTAAGTGTACCGGGTCCACTAACACCGGACCCGAGGGGTGCCGCGCTAGGCTTCAGCGCGCACCCTCTGCAACATCCACCGGGGGATGGTCAGCCGCGCTCCCCGACTCGGGCTGGTTCTGAGCTGGCCTGAGTTGGGGAGATCCACCATCACGCGGCCCCATATCGGCGGGCGTTAATTGGCCCGCCTACCGAGTGAGCCGGTGGTCGCCGTTCGCGACGGCTGCCGGTTCGGCGTCCGGGGGTGACGGGGCGATACGTAAGCGTCGATCGCGAACGCGTCCTGTCACCCCTAGTCCATCGGATGCCGAGCGCGATTGGCGGGAGGTTTTGGTGCGGTTCAACCCCCACATACCCCACTCGCGGGGCGAGTGGAAGTCCGGCGATTTCCTCCCGTCAACAAAAAAAAAAAAAAAGCATAGTTCATCATTCTTTAAGAAGGAACAATTTTAGGGGGTGACGGGGCGATACGTGAGCGACAATCGCGAACGCGTCCTGTCACCCCTACCAGCCTCGTGCTGGGTTCTGTCCCGGCCGGGGATCGGACGTCGAGCGTGAGCGGCCGGAGGTTTTAGTGCGGTTCCCACTCGCGGGGCGAGTGTAAGTCCGGCGATTTCCACCCGTCCAAAAAAAAAAGGTACAATTTTATATAGATAGATAGAATATTCTTTATTGTACACCAATCAAAAAAAATAAAAAAGTAACATTTTAGAATAGTACAATCGATAGTCTTATCACTGATATATTTTATTTTGTCTTAAGATCAATGAAATGGCTATTTCAATCCTGGTAAACATCTCTTTAATTGAAAATGAAAACACTATTACTCATTAAACGAAACATGAAACTACTAAAACTGAATCTAATACTAATACTTCATAGTAAACACTGTATTTAGTTATACGTGTACGAGGAAATTGCTGTGAATAAACAATGTAATTTGTATACAGTACTCATATTACCAAACGCTTCCACTACTATGAAACTAACTCGAAAGATATTTCACTCTCAAAGCTTTAAAAATCGCAACTCTAGAGTAAAAGTTTTATACAAAACGACTTAACTTTTTCGCAAGGTTATATAGAAATTACTTTAAATTAAAAATTCTTGCACACGAATGTTGTTGAAACCGTTGCAAAAGAAAATAGATTGTTATAAATTTCTATAAACAATCGCGGTTATCTACATCACTTACACAATTCCTAAACGAGGTCCATGATGTTTATTAAATGAGCGATTCCGATGTTAAGTAAGTGGTAAGAACCCGTTTAGTAATTATGTAAGTGAAATTGATTGCTTTTTATAATTTAACGAATGAATATTTCAGGAAGAAACCATAGTAGTGGTTAGTGGTTTTCTACTTAGGTGCCTCGTTACTGAGTTTCCCCATAAGATGCTCGTGAACAACCTGTTCAATCAGGTAGTTTACTAAATTTGTCTAATAATACTAGAAGAAATTGTGTCACGTGGTAAATAAAACAGTGTGTTTCGAATTAGTTCATTTAATGACACAAAATACTGAGCATGCAAATAAATACATACACATATACAAACAAGCAAGTTAACTCTTCTACATTAATTAATTTTCTTAGCTATTCTATTAATTCATAAGAGGTGTGTCATAGTAACTTAATTACGGAGTTAAGGCTGATGGCAGAAGAAGAGAGATGGCAGTTTCCAAAATCTATGACTTAAACTATCAATTTAAATCTCTGAGGAATTATTTGAGATGATTCCAACATCTCCCTTTTATTACCGTACCACCCGGCGTCGAGGTGGAGTTTATCCATACTATATGGAACCACCGCGGTCATCCACGGTCCGTTTCAGGAACACTTTTTTGCCACGCACCATCCGGCTATGGAATGAGCTCCCCTCTTCGGTATTCCCAGAGTGGTATGACTTGTCCTTCTTAAAACGAGGCTTGAGGAGGGTCCTTAAAGTTAGGTCGTAGGTAGCGACCCCTCAATGTCCCCTGACATTGCAGAGGTTCATGAGCGACGGTAACCACTTACGATCAGGTGGCCCGTTGGCTCGTCTGTCTACATGGCAATAAAAAAAAATACACATAACACACCACACTATAATATTCATTTCACACAGAACTCCATACAATTACTATCACTTAAACATAACTAATCACTTCCAAAGATACCTAAGAGGTTCCTCTTGAGACAGATTGTGATACGACCATTAACTGAAGCTGGTTACGAACGGTATCTTCTGGGAGAACAACTGTCATATCAAACTCTAATACTAATTTCCCGGGCGATATATCGAGACGCTAGTTTGTTGAAGTTGGGCTAATTGATCGGGTATAGTGGATAGAGTTGTCAGGATGAGGAGAAAGCCTGGATTGTATGAGAAGTTGGTGGTTTATTTTTAAAACATGCGGCTGTTTTATTGGAACGACGTTCCTTATCGCGCGTTATCGAAAGGGGGCTAGACGAAAAAAATCTTACGAAAAGATGTCACGACACTTTGAAAGTTGTCACTTTTTTGTTTTTGATGATTATCGCTAGATGGCGCTGTGATCAAAATCTTTTAAAACACGTTCCTTATTTTTGTTTTAGATGATTATCGCTAGATGGCGCTGTGATCAAAATCTTTTAAAACAGGTTCCTTATCGCGCGTTACGTTAGGAAAAAATATAAGATATCTTTTAATCGAAAGGAACTTCGTTCTATTCGGGTGTCCCATGATACTTCTCAAGTTTTTTCTGTTTTAACATAATTAATAAACACCTATGTATGTTGATTTTACTAGTTGTAGCATGTATAGTCTGTTTCATAATCAATTCGGTTTTGTGGTAAAACCAAAATTATTCCAAACAATATTAGTCAATTCAAAGTTAGAGTTACTACAGTTTTCGGAGATTAATCGAATAAAATTTTTGTTTATTTATAGATAGATTGGTTGTTAATGTTGCTTGGCATCTATTAATTTCAAAATATTATTATTTTAAACTTGTTGGTTAAGCGATAAGTGAGTTTGACAGTTGAGTCTTGGTTTCGGGGTTCGAGTTCCAGTCTGAATATTTATAAACCCTGTGTGTTATAGATACTAAGTAGAAGAGTCGTAACTTAGGAAAATAAATAAATTCATTTTTCATTTTGTTGCAAGATCAATAAACTAGCTTACATAATAATATTGAAAATGTTTTCGGCAATTGTAAAAGTAAACTATGGCAACACAGTATCCCTCGAGATCTTAATGAAATAGAAATTTGTTACGTAGAATATTGTTAATGTAAATAGATTATTCAATACTATCTCGAAGTAGATACCCTAAAAGCTTATTTACACAACTTTTGTAACATGATTTGAAAGAAAACTTTGTGTTTAAGGGGGAGCTGTTTTTTTTTAAATTTTCTTGGTTCAACTAGAAGCTATACTATTGAAAATTAATTTTTTTGTTGGTTTTTTATTTTCAGATGAAAGTTGCGACCTGCATCTTTCCCGCCGCACGACACATGCATATTCGAGGCGCCTCGGAGAAATGCTTGTACCACGCATAACATGACATATAATATTTTGATGAAAAAATTTGAGAAGACACTTGAAATACAAAATAATAAAACCTGAAAGTTTCGTTTCAAGCAAATATTTCTTTCCTTTCCAAAAAAATCCTCTAAAAATCGATTTTTTGAAACCTCTAACGCAAGCTCCCCCTTAAGCTATGCAATGTTACCAATATTTGTACCCGAACTTTTCAAAGAAAACGTGTACATGTGGAAGCGGCTATTGCAGAAGGCGCAAGCTAAATTGTGTTCATTATTTTTTCGAAACTCAATGCCTAGTACCAGAAGAAATATAGACTTATACCACACTAAGGTGGAATCTTAGTTTTATTGTAGGGCATAACTATTGCTATTAACTATTTTAAATTTGGCTCTGCTGCCTATCTATGTTGCCATGTGACAATAAATAAAAAATAGGCAATAGGTGATAGCAATGTCAAATTTTCGAAAGTAAATCCAACCAAAACAACGAGAAGAAAATAGTTTGTAAACTATCTTCTTTAAGGAATATCTCAAAAACAAGTCCAAACACTAAACAAAGGCAAACAAATCAACACTATTTAATATTCACTCCGCTGAATCCATTAAAACTAGAATATATAAAATCATAAAAGTTCCGGGCGAAGTACAAAGCTTCATAATAAGGTCCCATAGAAGCACTGCAGCCTGGAATGGAATCCACAAGTTTAGCGTTCTTTCTCTCCTCATTTTATATTCCTAATGGGCACCGTCGGTCCGAGCTATAAAATAATGGGTCTTCTTTTTATACAGTTATTTTTATATTAAGTCTGCTTGTGGGTGATTAATGGGATGATAATTCAATTAGGTATTTTTTAGTTCAGTTACAATTAAGTATGTAATGCTATCGTATCACTAAATGGCGATAATAAAGACGCTATCTCTTCCTATAAGTGCTTAGATCTTTAAATCTACGATATAATTGCAGTTGGTTTCCACAGTTAAAATAATTCATGAATAAAGTTTTTTACATAATGCATGTATAGAAGACGTCCAAGACGGAAAAAAAACTTGAGAGGTATCATGGGACACCCGAATAGAACGAAGTTCCTTTCGATTAAAACATATCTTATCGTAAGGCGCGATAAGGAACGTGTTTTAAAAGATTTTGATCACAGCGCCATCTAGCGATAATCATCTAAAACAAAAAAAAATGACGTGACAACTTTTCGTAAGATTTTTTTCCGTCTAGCCCCCTTTCGATAACGCGCAATAAGGAACTTCGTTCCAATATCTACTTTTGACGCCAACGAAAAAGCGCGAATCAGTTAATTAGTTATAAAACTCATCAATTATACAATTACTAACTTAATATATAATATAGTAAATCTTATGATATACTGGAATAGCATAGAAGTACAATTCACGAGAAGTTTCTTCAGTGTCTTGAATTGGCGGCGGCGCGACGGGAAAGTGTGCCGAGAGCGTAACGCGTCGCGCCGCTCCTCAAAACCCCGTGCTGGGTTCTGGCCTCAGCCGGGGTTCGGACGCTGAGTGTGAGCGGTTGGAGGTTTAAGTGTGGTTCAACTCCCACATACCCCCCGCAGGACGGGCGGGGAGCCGGTGATTTCCTCCAACTGAAAAAAAAAGTGTCTTGAATTTTATAAAAAAAATATCTTCCAAATAATTTTCAAATCAATTTAAAACGAAAACCCAAATTAAAAACCCAATTAGCGAGCGTCTAATAATAACAAAAGTCCTATTTAAAATGCAAATCACGAGTTTAAAATAAAAAGCAACAAAGGCCTTTTGAATCTTGCAACTAAGTTTAATTAGACGACTGGTTCTTTGAGAATTGTGACGGTTCATTGTTATGTTGGTATTGTTCGAGCACTCTTGTTTTATCAAAGAAAAACTCAATCTCTTGGATATAAGTATCTTTTGTGACGTCATTAATCGGTGACGTCTTGAAGTTGTTCAGTACAGTCTTACATCAAATCTAGGCAGCGGCGCGACAGGAAAGAGTGCCGTGGGCGTAACGCGTCGCACCGTCCTTCGTAACCCCGTGCTGGGTTCTGGCCTCAGCCGGGGTTCGGACGCTGAGTGTGAGCGGTTGAAGGTTTTAGTGCGGTTCAACTCCCACATACCCCGCGATCCGGTGATATCCTCCAACTAAAAAAAAAACATCAAATCTAAGAAGATAAATAGTAAAAAAATAGTGGCTCTAAACATGACACTTTTGACTCGTAAAAAATTAAAATTAACTTTATTGCATAATGCAATCTATCGTATAGTCGTTACAAGGCATAATTTTGACTTCGTCAGTCGTGCTGCTGGGGTCAAAATACGAAATTATTTCGAATTTAGTAGTTTTTGTTTGGTTTGGTTTATTTTTATCTAAATATATTTCGATCGAAGAGTACAGTTATAAAATAGCAGTAGGTACGTATAATACATATGTCGGTTTGTGATTTTGCGTCTACACTGGTCAAAACTGCTAATGTTCTTAAAATGATATAAAATGAAATTAAATGATATATGAATGATAGAAGAATCGTCACATAACAAATGTTATAATAAATTTCTTTAAACACTCGCGGTTATCTACATCACTTACACTATTACTAAACGGGTTCTTACCACGATTATTTTTAATCGGCGGCTGATACTATCAGTGTGGTATGTATGTAAAACGGCAAACGAACGAGAAAGAGGGTAGACAGATTTGTCTGCTCTTAAATGACCTACCCGCAGTTCCTCAGTCTTCTCGTGATCATGCCGCTTGAAACAGTGCTCAAATATCGGGAGCGCTCAATTAAAAATAATCGTGGTAAGAACCCGTTTAGTTTAGTAGTGAAAATGAAAGAAATATCATGTTTTCCTAATAATAATTATCCTACATTTTTCCACACGATATAAATAGATATGCAATCAAATCCAAACATCTTTATAATAAACTTCCGATACGGAAAGTTACTTGCGAACCAAACAAATATATCGGAGTACAAACACACATATTTTGCACAAACACGTTTCGCTCCTGTTTAATTATGGTGAAGCTATTAACCAACTATTTCTGATAACGCCCGAACTTTATGAAATTATACAAGGACGTACTGGGTTTGGAATCGAAATTATTTTCTATTGGTTAGAAAGAAGAAGAAAGAGAAGCCATTATCTACTCTCTACTGTTGGCACTGTATAGGAATTTTCTTAAGCCTCGTTTGAAGATGAATTTGTCGTAGCGTTCGGGAAAACTAAGGGGTTTTTGTTTTGAAGTGGTATATTCATTTCATTTCAGTATATCATATTCAGTAGTTTAATTATATTTCGGTTTTGTTCTTCGACAAAAAATTAATTGAAAAAATTTGGTCAAAAGTGATTTTTTTTTAGTTGGAGGAAATCACCGGATCCCCGCCCGCCCCGCGGGAGTTGAACCGCACTAAAACCACCTCCAACCGCTCACACTCAGCGTCCGAACCCCGGCTAAGGCCAGAACCCAGCACGGGGTTATGAGGGACGTCGCGACGCGTTACGCCCACGGTACTCTTTCCCGTCGCGCCGCCCCAACTAATTGATGGTACTAGTTATCGAATCATTTTATTATAAAATTATTATTTTATAAAAAAAAGAATTGCTAAAATCATTTACGATAATTGTCGTAAAAAGAGCAAGATATCTTCATCATCATCATCATCATCATCAGCCTATAGACGTCCACTGCTGGACATAGGCCTCCCCCAAACTTCGCCACATCGACCGGTCCTGCGCCATCTGCATCCAGTGACCTCTAATATATAAAATTTTCGTGTCACGGTGTTCGAACTTGAACTCCTCCGAAACGGCTTGACCGATTTTGTTGAAATTTTTTGTGCTTATCCAGTATCTTTGAGAATCGGCCAACATCTATTTTTCATCCCCCTAAATGTTAGGGGTAGTCCACCCCTAATTTTTTTTTATTTTTTCGACGCAGACGAAGTTGCGTGGGGCAGTTAGTTTATGTAGAAAATACCACATTCCGAGTCCGTCCCTGTGTTAACGCTTCGCTAATATTTGATACTAGTTAAGGTATATTAACGTTTGCCACTGGGAAATTACGTTTACAATGTAACGTATGATACAAGTTACAGAGAGCCTCCATATTTAATATGGATATTAGATTGCTAATTTTATGTGAAACTCGCTGTAAATGTGATATTGAAATAGGTTTTTGCGCGTCTGTTTATATTTTTATTTTATTTTTTTATTGCCTTGTAGGCAGACGAACTAACGGGCCACCTGATCGTAAGCGGTTACCGTTGCTCATGGACCTCTGCAATGTCAGCGGACACTGCGGGGCTGCTACCTACGGCCTACCTTTTAAGGACTTTCTTTGAGCATCGTTTGAAGAAGGACAAGTCATAGCGCTCGGGAAACACTGAAAAGGGGAGCTCATTCCACACCCGGATGGTGCGTGGCAGAAAAGAATTTTTGAAACCGACCGTGGATGACCGCGGTGGTTCCAAAAAGTAAGGATGAATTCCACCTTTGGGAAACAATAGTGCAAGTTACATCAATACCGGAATCTAAATAGTTATATTTGTTGTGGGTAATTAGCATTTATATTTAATTAAAGAATTGTTTGATCCTTGTTCGACTTGCGGTGGGTAGTTCGAGAAATTGATAATACTTCACTACGTAGTACCGTAAAAGTCACGAAATGAGTGACATCTTCACTATCTCAGCCACTTCTGTTAAGCGCAATACTGGCTGATAATAGTCATCATGGCGACTTTCTGGAGTAAACCGTGGCCAACTAGATTAATGTCGAATAAATTAAAAGTAAAAACTTTTTTAAAAGCTTGTCGCGAGATTTATGTATTAGACAGCAATACTATTAAGGTAAGTGGAGAGTGTTACATACCATATCGTTGGGCGAAGAGTGATTATCTAAAAACTGTTTTGTGTCATGAATTTAAAAAAAAAGTGATTATTTCACAAAATTATTTCTATTTCATTAATCGAATAAATATAATAAAATTATTAAATCTATCTAAATTGATACGTCGAAGGTGAAGTATTAATGCAATTTCTAAATTACCCCAATTAGTTTTTTTCGTTGCTTGGTTTGTTTAATTGAAAAACCAAACATTTTTCTTGACTAAAACAGAGCTCTTTTAAAAGTCCAAATAAATCGTCATAAAAATTTCTAGTCCAAACTTTCTAGAATATTCTAAGCCTCATTAACGTGAAATGTAGTGTAAATTAATTTAGCGTCCTTATTTATAAAGCTCGCGTGAGATACAGCATGTTTCAGGTCGTTAGTGTCGGAACTAACAAGTGGCAACGTGTAGAGCCTTAAAATAGGTCAAGATGCCGTCCGCGTTAATCTGGTTACGTGTGCCGACGCCTTTATAATAGAATACGTTTGTCAGAAGTAAATAATTAACAAAGTATGAAGGCAATAATGTGTATGTATTTATTGAACATAAAAAGATATAAAAATTATACAGTTTCAAAATTTATTATTACAGAAATGAAAATGACCGACTTCCATTTCTCAAGCATAGCACAAAAACTACCAGTCAGATCTTTATCGAATTTATATGAGATAATGCTCATAGTGTTTGCTTTTTAACAAAAAAAGAATCATCGAAATCAGTTCATATGAAAAGGAAATTCACGCAAAAACGCATAGTAAATCGTGAAATTTTGACCGTTAAAAATATACATTTTTAAACACAGATCCAAAAGTACTTATTCGATCTTTAAAAAAAAATAATGGGACCTAAGTTCAGCCATTACCTTTTATCTGACACCAGAATCATCCAAATCGGTCCACCCAAACTAAAGTTATCGAGGAGAAACTTTAAAAAAAAGAAGACGAATTTAGTACCATTTTTGAAGTCGGTCAAAAAAGTTATAAATGGTTTTGGAGCGATATGATGTGTTTTAAAATGGTGTTTTCTGGCAGAGTCCTTCGTCAAAGTTGAGACTAGCGCCAAAAGAAAGAAAAAAAAAAGGTGTTTAAATTGATCTATAGTAATGACCGCATACCATTTCATAGAAAATAAAACTTTGTTTGGTCAATAGAAAGAATAAAATGGCAGGAACTAAATTATTTTCTTCTTGGTTCCTTTTCCATACGCTGAATCAGTCTCGCCCAGTTTCTTTACTAAATGCAAAGTAATAAAAACGTTTTAGAAAAAATTAAATCTGTGGAGTTTGACTTCTGCCTAATGTTGGTATTCTATGCCAACGCCTTAAGGCTACGTCGTAGCGCGTTCGTAGCACCTTCGTAGCTCTATGAAACTAGGCCGATTATTATTAAATGTTAAGAGATCCTTAGGGCATGTGCACTCAAGCTTAGTTTTGATTTTCAAAACATAATTTTGCTGTTTTACAATTTCTTTGCCAAAAATCGAAGAATAAGTTTTCAAAATTTCTGATTATGTTAGTTTGTTGGATTTTTCATAGAAAATAACAAAATTCAACTTTCATGAAAATTTGAAAATATCTTTATTATGAAATAAACTTATTCACACGATTTTCTAAATTACTATCATGCATCATGAACGGGCTCTTACCACGATATTTAATTAATTGAATGGTATCAATATTTCGACGTTGTTGCAATTACGAGAAGACTGGATACTGCGGGTAGATTTAAGAGTAAATAAATCTGTCTACCTTCTTACTCGTTCGCTTTTGGGTACTTTATTTTACATGAAAATAATACCTTAATGATTTTTTGGAACGAAGTTCCTTATCGCGCGTTATCGAAAGGGAGATAGACGGAAAAAAATTCTACGAAAAGTTGTCACGACACTTTTTTAGTTGTCACGACACTTTTTAGTTGTCACGACACTTTTTTAGTTGTCACGCCACTTTTTTGTTTTAGATGATTATCGCTAGATGGCGCTGTGATCAAAATCTTTTAAAACACGTTCCTTATTATTGTTTTAGATGATTATTGCTAGATGGCGTTGTGATCAAAATCTTTTAAAACACGTTCCTTATCGCGCGTTACGTTAGGAAAAAAAAAGATATCTTTTAATCGAAAGGAACTTCGTTCTATTCGGGTGTCCCATGACACCTCTCAAGTTTTTTTTATGCAATTTTTAAGTTTCATTTTTTAACTCTTACGAATTCCTACATTTTGTACGAAAAAATCATAGTAAAATACAGTGTAAGTTAAACTAAGCTTTAGTATGTGAGGACGTAATGAGAATGTTGATGCCTTGTTAGCGACACGGTAATGAAAATAAAGGATAATTGGTGTGTTCTAGCGGTTTACAAGATAACAAGGCCACGACGTTCTGTTACGTTAAAAATATCTTGAACATTTTTATGTTTGTGTAAAACATGTTAAAAGAGAAGCGAAGATATGTTTTATTTTAAAGTCAAAGTCAAATCATTTATTACAAAGTTGATATGGACACATACATTTTGAAAGTAAAAAAAAAAAGTTCTACTACCAGTTCGCTAAAATTACGCCTCCGTCCTGAGAAGAACCGGCGCAAGAAACTCAGCGGGCATGTCTTTTTTTTAATTTAAATTGTTTTTTTTTTTCCATATTGTTTTACAATGTTTTTGTTTCTAACAAATGTATCAATTGAAACGGCCTGGGATGAGCACCTCAATCCCATTTTGAGCAGTCATTTATATAATCATGAAGTTTATAATAAGCTTTACTGCATAGCCGCTCTTTAATAACTCTCTTAAACCTATTTATAGGCAATGTTTGAACGGCCACTGGGATTTTGTTATAAAGCTTTACAGACAAACCCTGAAAAGAATTACTTATTTGTATTTAATCTTATTATATGGTATGGAGAAATTAATACTAATCAGGAAGATTTTCTTAACGTAATAAAACAAACTTTTATGATACTACAAATCTACTGAATTGATTAATTTAATCAAGATGGCATTACAGAAATAATTTTCTTGCATTTTCAATTTTATGAAAGTATTAAAAAGTGTTTAAAGAAACCATTTATATTTTTATTTTTTAGAATTTTGAAGCAATTGGTGTGCAGCAAATGTGATCTCTAAACTCAATTGAATGAAACTAGTATTGCTATTTCTGCCCTAAGTATAAATGTTCACCCATATGTTCCCTACTATATGGAACCACCGCGGTCATCCACGGTGCGTTTCAGGAACACTTTTTTGCCCGCACCATCCGGCTATGGAATGAGCTCCCCTCCTCGGTATTTCCTGAGCGCTATGACTTGTCCTTGTTCAAACGAGGCTTGAGGAGGGTCCTTAAAGTTAGGTCGTAGTTAGCGACCCCTCAGTGTCCCCTGACATTGCAGAGGTTCATGAGCGACGGTAACCACTTCCTATCAGGTGGGCGGTTTGCTCGTCTGCCTACATGGCAATAAAACAAAAAAAAATGTTCTTGTATATTAGTCTATTTTACGTCCTACATTTATTTCAACTTCTAGCCTTGAATTAATAAAACCCTGTAAATAATGAAGACAACTCTAGTTCAGTTAGTTTAGGACAGCGTTTAGTTTCAAAAGGCAACCTCATTAGCAAGTAGACCCTAAAAGGACATCTAAGAGTCGTTTTTGTCGCTAATTGCTGTAGTGAAGGTACCCGAGTACCTTGTAAATGTGTATTTTACAGCCTTTCCTGTTATTATGAGAATATACTACGCTTAAAACGTGTTAGTTAGTTTTTTCAGGAAAGGTCATTAGTTTGTATAGACGTTTTTTTTTTCAGTTGGAGGAAATCACCGGGTCGGGGTATGTGGAGTTGAACCGCACTAAAACCTCCAACCGGTCACACTCAGCGTCCGAACCCCGGCTGAACCCAGCACGGGGTTTGGAGGGACGGCGCGACGCGCACTCTTTCCTTACGCACTCGGTACTCTTTCCCGTCGCGCCGCCCCCTTTTATAGACTTTAGGACGTTCTTATCACTTTTTCTCAATATTACCGGAAAATGATATTAAAACCCTTCGAATAATAGATATAATATTCGAGAGATAATATGTGGACTTACTAATACGCATGAGGTAAATGTGACTACGACTGAACCCCAGTGACATAAGCCCAGCAGTGACCACCAATAGGATCATTTTACAGTAATGATTCCTACGTCGTCAATATGAAGTAAATCTTTCAGCAGATGATGACGATTCAGTTATGAGATTCTGGACTTGACTTCAGAATCTTAGTCATAGTATACTATCAGTCAGGCTATTGATTTGTGTTACCTTTTCCAAAGATGATGCGATCATAACCTCAAATAGGATAATTTTGTCATCATCATTATCATCATCAGCCTATAGACGTCCACTGCTGGACTTAGGCCTCCCCCAAACCTCGCCACATCGACCGGTCCTGCGCCATCTGCATCCAGTGACCTCCCGCGATCTTGACCAGATCGTCGGTCCATCTTGTGGGGGGTCTACCAACGTTGCGCTTACCGGTTCGTGGCCGCTACTCCAGAACTTTTCGGCACCATCGGCCACCCACAAACCTATGCTGGGTGTCTCTCTGCGTGATCAAATCAGAAATGAGGAGATCCGCAGAAGGACTAAAGTAACCGACATAGCCCAAAGAATTGCATCTTTGAAGTGGCAATGGGCAGGACACATTGTGCGAAGAACAGATGGCCGATAATTTTGTATTCCAAATTAAAAATTGAAAGCCAACCTACGCTAATTACAGCATTGTTTCTCGAAAGGACCTTAGCCAAAATTAAACGAAACCAAATTCTGAAGAGCCCAAACCCGTAAATAACTCCCGGATTGTCTAATATCTTGACTCGGAGGTTAATAATGACAATATTAATAAAGTTCCGTTTGCGCTCGACTGGAAGGTTATTGTCTCTCGTTTCCTTTATCGAGGTATTTAATAATAACCCCCGGGGTATTATTTCGGACGTATCGACATTTATCGTTCACGAATATTCGTATTTTATCGTTAATTCGGTTTATTTTGTGAGGGACTAGTGTGTTTTGTCACGAAACTAGAAACTTAGTGTAAGTACAGGAACTATGAATTGAGGTCGATGTTAAGGATTGCAAATATATTTTTAATGGCATGTAGGCAGACGAGCTAACCGTTTCCTATCTTCATGTATTAATCATTATCAGATGAATTTAGTTCAACAAAAAATAAGTATTAACACATATTACACTACACAAAAAGAAGCGAAAACGCATGTTAATTTTGCAATAGTATAATATCAATGTTGTCAATTAGTAAGGTCTAAATTATAAAGTGTAATAAAGTGTATATTGTAACCTACTTAAAGGGAGAGTACTAACTTTCATAGCATAGTTTTACTACTAGTTTGAGAGCCTGGGTTTAACCTATATAGTGTGTTGTTAAGTGTTCCTTAAATAAATAAATAAAATAAATCAATTTATGTTGAAGATCTTGAAATTAAAGATATAGTTAGTTTAATGTCACAACAGGCTCTGAGGTTTGTTAAGTTTCTAAATTTTCGTAAAATAAAATCAAAAGTAGAAGTAAAGTAATTTAGCAATTCCAAACTACAAGTCTCATGTCAATATGACAATAAACATCAACGCTACTTTTGCTCCATTTACTTCAGCAAAACAGTAGACATAGTATCGCATGCCTAGAGAATATCGTACCATTTAATAACTCCTACACCGCATTATTAAGTTCGACGAATTACAAATAATTTATACAGATATCGAGAATATTGACTTTGATGGTAATATCCATAGTTATGATTGTTGTCAGGGAATATTACTTATATCATTGTGTAAAAAGTATGGGTACTTAGTATGTAAAATTAGATTATCTTAGTCGTACTTTTGGTCTAAATAATATTTTGTTTGTTTTGTTATGTTGCTACAGGATAGTCCTTGTTTAGTACAAGATTTTATGGGAAAATTCTGAAATCAGATCAGCTCCATAGTGGGTACTATAATTATTACATTGTCATGCGATATACATCTAAATGCAAAGATATATCTCGAAACCGGATAGTTGTTCAAATTCAACTCTCAAAATTCCACCCGAACTTACATAGTTATAACCAGTGCAAGTTAATATAAAGCTTGTTAAAACACACTTAAACCTGTTTAAATTGAGGATTTCATTATCTACTCTTTAAAAGCTAATTACACCAAATTTCCTAAGCCTGTCGACATCCCTAAAAACTGCAACCGAAAATTCACATAGCATATTCAATTTCTCGCTATAAAAGCCTCCGAAATATGAGGAAGGCTTTAATTTAAGCAACGCCTCGTACGAGTAATTTCGTCTTGTAGAGTTTAATTAAAATAATGTATCGCGGCGTGTTCCTAGTGCAATGTTTGTGTTTGAAACGAGTACATGTACGTGGGGCTGTTACGAGAATTCATTTGAATAAGTGCTGTTGTACAACGCAAATATTGTATTTTTTATTGTTTTAGTAAAGTTTGAGGTCACGTGACATTTTTGTTATTATTAAAGTTTTTTTTTCTATAATATTATGTATATAGTACTTCACTATTTGCACCTGTAGTCGTGGTGGCCGAGTGGTCGAAGCACGTCCTTCCGAACGGGAGGTCGCGGGTTCAAATCCGGCCAGCTTGTACCTCTAAATCTAAATGTGAAAAAGATTAATGTGCAATTTTTCACTACAGCACTGGCTAAAAACGGTGAAGGAAAACATCGTGAGGAAACCTGCATGTCGGAAAAGGGTTCTAAAAATCCTTTGAAGATATGTGAAGTCCCCAATTCGCACTAGGCAATCGTGGTGGACTATGCCTAATCTCTCTTCTGAAGAGACCTAAGTCCAACAGTGGGTAGTAATGGGTTGGTACAGGTGCACAAGTACTATTTAATTTGAGATATCTATCACATAAGTCACTACCACAGAATAACACAACTCGCATCTTCACTAAGAAGCAGGATCACTAAGAAGTTCTACAACCAATCTGACGAATCACACCTACGACAAAACATAATGATAAATATAAAATAGACAACTAGCTGTAAAAATGGATCAGTATTGTGATCCACTGGTATCCAAGAGATAGGAAGAGGTGGGGTGGTGGTGGTGGTGGCGACCACATAAAAGATGGGAAGATGACTTGAAGCAGACAGCCGGCCCATACTGGAGAAGGGTAGCAGGGGACCGGCAGCAGTGGAAGACTTTGGAGGAGGCCTATGCTAAGAGGCACTCTGAACTTAGGGATATACTTTAAGGGTAATGAAATCAAGATATTTGTAATTTTAAAGTAAGTTTCTTTTATTAGTAATGTTTGTTTTATTATCTCTTATGTGTAAATTGTGTATTTGTTATTAGTTCAGATTAAAGGCTTATTATTATTAGCTGTAAAAATACACAATTACCAAGAAAGAGTAAATAATATTTTTAACAAAACATCTACACAACCATATCGTTAAATATAATGAGAGATCAGACACTAATTAAGATCGTTAACACGTCGAAGGATAATATGAAAATATACCTTTTATATTGTGTCGTTTCGTCCCGGGGGTCGATGTAATTATCGCTGTGATGTCTATAATAACACTTGATTAACGAGCTCCGATATTTTAACGATAATGACATTCTGCGTATTAAGTTGTTTGGGGCGATCGGTGTGCGCTTTCCTTATTATATTTTCGTTTGGTGCCGGAAAATCGGTCTTTGAAAGGTGCGGGTGTGTTGCTGTATTTAATATGAGATTAAGTATAGGTTGATGTTGGGTTTTAATATTCTCTGGAGCATTATTTGTGGTATAGGTATATGAAGATTGTTTAGTATATATGTTACTGGAAATGTATGAAATCCTTCATTGTATACAATTCCTAGAAAATCGCACGGAAAATTAAAAATTGTGTATAAAACATGTTGCACACTAATGCACACCTAGATCTAAAGGGAATCAACTCAAAAATCGAATAAATGTAGTAAAACACCCAATTGCATTATCGACCTGAAAATCTATTGATCAATAAATTAGATTTAAATATATCTTTGATATTTAATGCTTGATTACACTTCTGCAGTGCATAAGGACATAATCATTAGTTTTTCGCGAATAAAAAGATCTTTCACCTTGAAGATAGTCTTCTTACATTGCAGACGTCCATAAGCGACTAAACTATTAGATTAGATAGGTTGCTATCTCATCGGCCCACGTGACAGTTGATACTAAAAACCTTAACAATCTTTAAAAGTCTTTTAAAATTGATATATTGAATGAACCAAGCACTTACAAATGAATATAGAAATACTTCAAGGAATAACGTTACAATTCAAGTCTCGATGTGGCGTGACCGAACCAGATTAGGGGCGGTTTCCTTCTTACTCCCCGTAGTCTGTGCTAATTTAAAACCTTCGGTCTCGTCGAGTTTGACGTGAACATAGCGTGTTTGTACAAACAGTGAAGATGTGGGATTTATGGATATGTCTGTAATGGAATTTTTATTGTAGTTTATTGATAGTTGTGGAATAGTAGGAATTGTCTTGATAGTCGTTAAAATATCAACTGAATACGTTTTAGTTTTATTTATTTATTATTATTTTTTTTAATACTTTATTGTACAGGACAGAAAAATAAGATAGATTGAAAAAAAAATGTTCACAAAAGGCGAGCTTAACTCAATACTGAGTTTTCTTACAGCAAACCCAAAATAAAACATACAGTAAGTTTTTTTAGTTTGTTTACGAATTTATGCTTATTTACTCGATGATAAATTCAACACGAATTGTTTATACATAACAACGAATTACGCAATCAATTTTCATAAACCAAACAGTAATCAATAGACCTAATCTAAATTTAAATTACAAAATAATCTAACACATTTACAGACCCATTATTTTATTTTTATTTTTGTAAGTCACACCAACAATTTACATACACTTAATCTTATTAGAGCAAATTCATTTAATTTAAAAAAATGACATAAAAAAAATACAAAATAATCTAATACATTTACAGACCCATTATCTGATCTAAAAAAAACTAAACAAGTAAATCTTTTCCAGAAATCTCTAAGTCTTGGAAGGTTCTTGCGCAGAATATCTACAAATTTAAAAGTTAAAGATAGTACCTACAAATAAACACATACGAAGTTTAGAAAGGTATCAAAAGTATTAAAGAAACTATATTAATATACTAGGTATACATAATTATCCGATCATGGTGGCCGAGTGGTCGAAGCGCGTCCTTCCGTACGGGAGGTCGTGAGTTCAAATCCGGCTTGTACCTCGAAATCTAATTATGAAAAAGATTTATGTGCAATTTTTCACAAGACCACTTGCTATAAACGGTGAAGGAAAACATTGTGAGGAAACCTGCATGTCGGAAAAGGGTTCTAAAATCCTTTAAAGATATGTGAAGTTCCCAATCCGCACTGGGCAAGCGTGGTGGACTATGCCTAATCCCTCTTCTGAGGAGACCTGAGTCCAAAAGTGGGCAGTAATGGGTTGGTACAGGTATAATTATCAGAACATTCAGTACCAATATATAAATGTAATGAAAATAGTTTTAAAGGTACGTCTAAGTAGAAGTCACGTAGTGTCCCCTTTGTCATTGCAGAGGTACATTCAGAATGACTGTAATCATTTACGATCAGGTTAGTTCGTCTGCCTGATTGGCAATAAAAAAGTGTAGATTTTTTGATGAAATATCTGTAAAACACTATCTTTACATTGTTTTGTTTAGCATGAAAAATGTAAATCAATCAGAAATTCTTTTACAAATCATCACATTTGCTTTTTGGCTTTTATCATAAATTGAGTATTCTAGTCTCAATTTAAGTACATAGTAAATTTGACTTCTGTTTTAAATAATCAGTTCTAGACTAGTCGAGCCCGCGTGACCGGCCTTAAATTTAGTACACGAAAGCTCTTGCAGTTGACAGTTGGGTGGGGGCGACGTTTCCTTTCGCAAATATCGTACTTAAATTAAAGTTGGGGAGCTAGTTTTAACTAGTTAGAATTGCGGATTTGTACTTGAGTGTAATTTAACTCTGTTGAAATACAAGAAAACTTAAAGATTGAGAATTTGTGTGATTAAGTACGAAAATGATTTTATGCTGTGATTCTGCCATCATTTTTGTGCGAGTGCAACACTGAGATCGATATGAAACATTAAATTATCACACTTTGGTAACAAGCAATTCTTTTTTTTATTATTGGTAGTTTCTTTATGACTGAGAGTCGTGAGTATCAAGATCCACATGCTGGATCAGTCTTGCTCTTTGGTGACTCTTTGCCTTTCTGTTCGCTGCGAATAATCTTGACGTCGGTCCATAGGATAGGAGATTATCTTCTACATCTTTTCCCATCGACCTGGCCATCATAAGTTTCTTTAAAGTATCGGTGTCCTGTCGAACCACATGATCAAAGTATTGCGGAATTATTTGTATTCAAATAGATAGCATCAATATCGCATTGATGCTTTTTAACAACATCTAACTGTTAACTTAATTGCTAATAAACAATGTACCTAATATTTCGTCCTTATAAAAATTAAATAAAACAATAATTCGAATATTTAGCTTCAATAAGAAACTTTTGATAATATTATGCTTTAATCTTCATTTAAGTGTATTTATTAGACTTCCGAGAAATCTTCTCTGTAATTCTGTAAGAAACAGGCCTGTATATTAAGTTCTAATTAGACAAGTTTATGAATAAATACAAAATTAGCAAATTTATTTAATTATGAAAATTATTGAAGTCTTTATAGAGTGCGTTTTCACTGTATTATTTCAAAAGAATAATGTCGTATTAATGACGTTCGATAAACAATCGGTGTCCGTATTGTCTCGCCAACTGCCAATGCGTGCAAATGACAACCGGTAGGCCAACTGTCAATCGGTGTTACATAGTTTCAAAGTTTCAATGACGGCCAATGTACATACAAAACCCCCGTTTAGATGTTGGTCGACCGTCACCGTCATTTGTTTTTTACGTGTGTTAGACGTTTATGAGTCAATATGGTAATCGGGCATAAGAAATACAAAAAGTTCAAGTTTCATTGTGATCTGGAAAATAAACTAATATTACTTGTTTTTACAGTAATAAAATAAAATCTATACCTTCCTTGAATACTTTCCTGAAGGCAGTAAAACATTAAATTTGACATCAATACAAAATTAAAAGAACCTCTTGCTGTATCTTGACACTTAGCAGTACACAGACGAGTAGCGGTTACCATTAACTATCAATTGAGATGTATGCTTGATTATCTAAATTTAAATAGTAAATAAATTAAATAAATACTAAATAGTAGTATTAATACAGAACAGTTTATTGATTAATAAATCGCACTGTAAATTAAAAAAGATATTAACAAAAATCGTAATATTATGAAAACATACATTTCAGTCTCTTGCCAACTAAAATAACCTTCATAATATTTCCTTTGAAATAACGTTTTATAATTACATGATCTCGTTAGCAAGAATATTTATAAAACTAATTAAAAATCGTAGTAATTTTTATGTCACGTTAAATTTTTTATAGTATCAGCTTTACTACAAATTTTTGTTGATAATGTCATTAGCAAATAAATTTCTTTAAACACTCGCGGTTATCTACTGGTGTAAGTGATACACTATTACTAAACGGGTTCTTACCACGATTATTTTTAATTGAGCGGTCCCGATATTTCAGCACTGTTTCAAGCGCCGTGATCACGGGAAGACTGAGGAACTGCGGGTAGGTCATTTAAGAGCAGACAAATCTGTCTACCCTCTTTCTCATTCGTTTGTCGGTACCACTGGAACTCTAACTCACATTTCGACATGACTAGACGACAAAACTAGATTTTTTGGCTTTATTTTCGTCTAACACTGGATTCCACATACAAAATCTAGTTTTGAGAAGAAGAAGTTTTCTAGTTTTTCCCGTTTAGTAATATTGTAAGTCATCATTAGCAAATGATAATAAATTATTGGTAGGTTTAAGCTTCCAAAGATACATGTGATCATTTATGAGGGGAAACTAAGACATACCATAACCGAATAGAGGACGATATTTTGATATTATTTTGATGGTGATGATGAGGGCAACTATAAAACTAATGGTTCTTTAAATCAAATAGTATGGCTAAGCATTTAATCGTTCTTATTAATACTTTGGATACTAAGTACAGTACTCTGACAAATTTAATGGGTATGCTATGTTAGCACCAAATATTGTATATTTTAAAATCGTTATTTCCAAAAAAATCCAGAAATATCTGCATGAAGATGAGTACATGAAGCATTAGTTTTAAAATACCTACATACCTTAAAATATCATGCACAATATTTATGTTAATTTTGTTCATGATATACGCATGCTTTCCAAAGTTTATTTTCCGACGTCCGTGTCGGGAGTATTACAATATAGTGCAGTTAATTAAGGCCCGCTAAAGCCTTCGGGCTTCAGGCGAAATGGGAAATAGGTAATTATGAAGTTGCGTAGTGGCTTGCAGCTTGCCAGTAGCGGAGTGTGGTCTTAAAGACAAGTATAAGCGTTTTATGAGAATAGAATAAATAGAAATTGTAATTTACAAGCTTTAAATTTGATAAAATGTGCTTTTCTCAATTGTGGCGTAATGCATCTTTCAATGTTATTTTATTGTCTCCCGCTTTTGCGAGAAGAGAAGTCGAAACTCATGTTTTTCCTACTCCTTCTATCATCTTCTGATTAAATTCGTTGCGGGGCCCAAGACAAGTTAGCTTTCCCTCGGGTTCCTGGGTTTCACTGCTCAGAGTCATGACGATGGTCGCCATTGTGCATCCTGGCTACACAGGAGTTACAGTGGTGGGAATGAGAGGTGGGCAAATACCCAAAAAGCTTTATATTAATTTGCACTGTATGAAACTATGAACTTATGTACCTATGTAAGCATTGAGCTGACATTTTGTACGCAGATGTATATCGCGGGACAATGCAATAATATGTTACAATGGAGCTGATCTGATGATGGAATCGGAAGATAGCCATAGAAACTTCTGTTCTAAACAAACTAGACTAGTCGTGTTTAGGCTCGTTTTATTTGTCTTAGTTAGCAGTTTGTCATCCTTTTTTTTCATGAAGCTTATAAGCCTCCGACATTATAGACGTGCATGAACCACGTCAATCACTTAATAGGATCACGAGGAGAATTGGCTGATTTACTTGCAAATCAAAATTCTTAGGGTCTCCTTCCACCCTGTTAATCTTAAAATGGGCATATTCCACTTGTTGGTTTCATTCCTTTGACCGTGGGTAGATGACATGGGAGACAGGGTTTCTGCTGAAAATCAGTGCTATTGGTTTCAGTTCTTGAACCAATAGCTTTAGCTGAGCAGAAACCTTTTCCGTGCGCAATCCGGGGACACAACCCTATCAGATACTTTTAATTTAATTTTATTTTTTATAATCTGTGTTTTTCGTTTATGTTATTATTATAATGTATTACATATTATGTTGTTAAACAAGAAAATTGTATGTTCTACTTTTTTTTATATTATTAGTTTATATCTTTGTGTCCTCTTTGTGTGTGTGGAATAAAGTTGTTTTCTTTCTTTCTTTCTAGGGTTAATGAGATGAAACGCTACTTTTTCATAACTTAGTACCTGTACTCGTAGTTGTAAAATCTACTTGGGCAAGGTAAACAAAAAATATGATTCAATATTATTCATAGTAAAAAATATATTACCAAAATTGCATGACTCCTTTACAGTAAACTAGTTGCAGTTTTACTTCTTCAATGAGATTAAAAATACTTTTTTTTTCTCACATTAAAACTCTCTCCAGTTTATGTATCCTAATATATATAGGTATAAATATGATTAGGTTATTATAGCTAAAAGATCAATGGGCTACAAAGCGAATATAATTACAAACTGGTTGTTGATTGCTCGTCTGTTCGCTTGGGGGCATGCTTGCGTTCGCTGTTCAAAGATATCGCCTTAGGAACGTATAGGGAACTAATTCCTAATGGAGTGACTTATTGAAGATCTCCTCTTACGTATAAACTTTTATACGAATCGTTTTATGTAATGTTTAGTTTGTCGTTATAGTAATTATTTTGTGGTTCTAATAGGAGAAACAAAAATTCAGATCCAAGTCTTCGAAGTATTAGTAAGTAGTTCAACATTAAATCGTAAACGTTAATTGCTAGACTGAGGGTCCCTATCCTGCCTTGATTGCTTTCATACTTCCACTAAAAGCCAGACAAAAGAAAGCAGTTACCATCGCCTTTAAAAATTCAGGACTCAAAATTAAAATTCTTTGCAAGCCTGTGTCAAATCGAAATTTATATTTCTAAAAGACTTAAATTTATCAAACTTTCAAACTATTTCACTTAACCTGATCAAACTTTCACTATCAATATTCTGCATAGCTTTCTCAGTATAATCTAAAATATTCGCCTAACTCCTAAGCTTACAGAGCTGGATTACCATATAGAGTGACATCTAGACTCGTCCAGCATGATACTAGCTTTGTGGCGAGTCGTTGATATTCACGAGATGTAATCCTGGTGCATGCTAGACACTAGATACGTATTGTTGCGAGCGAACGCGTTCAAAAAGTATGAAATGTGAATTTTGTGTAAAGATATCAAGTGAAAATGTCGCATAATTGGACGATGGAGTCTGTATGTGCATTTTAAATGGACAACATTGTCTAAAATGAAAAATTTTAGACGATGTTTAGACGAAATTTATTGATTTTAACAGCTATAGTGAAACTGTTAAATGAACATTAACAGAAGACAGTCAAGAGTCGTCAGTAGTGAAATTTAAAAAAAATAGTAAATTTGTTAACAAAGTTGTAAGTAATAAGTTGACTAAAAATATATTCACAAACATTATGATGAGAAAAGAGTTTTAATTGACTTATGACTAAATTAAATTAAACGTACATATTACGATTACTTTAGTAAAATAAAGAATTTAAACAAAACACAATATAACAATACAGCTACAGCCAACGTAATAATCTCGATAATAAACCAGCCAATACGTCAGCTGGACTTAATAAAAACAGAAAACCAACCATAACAATACTCATTCAGCTTTAATAATGGTTGCACGAGACTTGGAAGACGTTCAAGTCCTTACGGAGAGCCAGAATGACCGCTGTACCACAACTCTGCTACCGACAACGATATTTGTGCAGCTAGAGCATACAAAAATCAACTCTATCACAAGGTAGTAAGGTTTGGTTAAGGCACATAGATATGTTTGTCATATGTAATCCAAATGAAACGTTGACACTGAGCCTCAAGCGACCGCCGTCGGGAAGAAAATTGTAAGATCAAATTAGGTCCCGGTTTAAAACCCTCACAATAATAAGAATGGCTCGAAAATGAAATGTTGGAGGGTTGCCTTTTTGTTTTCTCTTTTAAAGTAAAAATTTAATTTCGTTTCATTTAGAAAATTTGTATTGTACTTTATAATATTTAGCTTTTATCGTTAGCTGTGGTAAAAAATTATAATTATTGCTTGGGGCGTACAAGTCAGGGGTTCCTTCTTGGAATTGTTTCTGGGTATCTTCCTGTACTTCGACATGAAATAGATTACCATTAACCATATAACAGATTGGAACATGATAATGAATTTCTAAGAATAATAATTAAAGAACTGGTGAAAAGTTGGATGGACTGTCTGAAAGATGGTTTGAATTAAGGAATAATGGAAAAACTAGAACTATTCGGACACGTATAAGAACAAATTTTAAGATGGTTTATCTATCATGCAATAAAAAAGAACAAAGTTAATTTTACGGGTTAACCACGCATTTTTCACACTGTAAAATAACATCGAAATATGTAGTTTATTTCAAAAATAGACATCAAATAATAATGCATAATACATAAAGAAATATACATTTCATATTGTGAATGTGAAAGGAATCCATTAGAAGGATCCCAGCGGGAACGTAGCGCGTACTGTTTAGGAAATTACATTAAAAAACAATATCTCCTTATCAATAAAGAAGGAAAAATTACTAAAATATATTCTTAAAGAAACTTTACTTGGTATTTCTAAAAGATATGGTAAAATGCAGTTTAATTTGAAAGAATTATTTTTATCATCATTATCATCCAGTAGACGTCTACTGCTTTTTTTGAGTTGAAAATGTTAGGAAGTATATGTGGGAGTTGAACCGCATTAAAAACCTCCAACCACTCAGCGTCCGAACCCCGGCTGAGGACAGAACAGACAGAGCGTTACGCACTACGGCACTCTTTCCCGTCGTGAAGAATTTTACCGGAAAACACGAGTAAATAATAAAAAATAGTAACATTTTTAGCAAAACTTGTATAAAGGAAATTCGAACTGGTTAAGCTTAGTCTTGATCTCGGTGGCTTTTTGTTTCAAATCTGGGAAATCTATCGACGCGTAAAATTAAGAAACAATAAGAAAATCCCCTTTGTTTTGGTCCAGACGTTTGGACAAACGATTATGAAGTTTTCAGGATGTGTTAAAGAAAAAATATTACTAAAATTTAGTCAGGTATTTTGCGAACACATTGTGCGAAGAACAGATGGCCGATGGGGCCGAAAAGTTCTGGAGTGGCGGCCACGAACCGGTAAGCGCAACGTCGGTAGACCCCCACAAGATGGACCGACGATCTGGTCCAGATCGCGGGAGATCACTGGATGGAGATGGCGCAGGACCGGTCGATGTGGCGAGGTTTGGGGGAGGGGGGCCCCCCGTTGCTGACGTCCGTGGGCTCGACCACCTTCTCTGAAGGCTGACCCCGCACGTGGTCCCCGGTTGGTGCCAAAGCAGCAACGGGAGAGCGGCCGTTAGGTTGGGTACCCGGGAGTAATCGCACTGGTGCGATTACTCCCTCCGACCTCTCGGTGAGTGATGGACGTTGAGTCCATCACCGAAGCCCGCACAGGGGTAGGCGACCAGGCCCCTGTGACGGAGAATGCCACTGGCGTAGGGTCGGGGCGGGCATCGCGCGCGAGTACTGTCGCGAGTGATGCCCGCTCTGTCGAGCAGGGTGGGAGGGGCCGGCGCAAGCGGAAGACCGCGACGCGCCGGACCTCGGAAAGCACTGGGCCTTCGTCCGCCTCCTCTGAAGAGGAGACGCCGCGAGGACAACCAAGGATCCGAGGGGGACCTCCGCCTCACCAGCGCCCTCGGTGGGATCGTTCGTCTCGGCTCAGGCGACTGACGGGGAGCTCTCAGAGAGCCCCGTCGTCGTCCTGGAAACCATACGGCGCCAGGCCGCTTCTGCGGCCACTAGCAAGACGATAAGGATGCGCCCGGCCTACGCGCGGTGGTGGCGGCAGGTGGCCGATGAGACCGAGAGGATCATGCCTGCGGTCTCAGCGGCCATCAGTCGGGACGCGGCGCAGCGCACGGAGCTGGAGAGGTCGAGGGCAGAAGTGGCTCTTCTCAAGGAGAAGCTGCTGGCCCTCGAGACCCAGGGACCGGGGACTGCTGTGGCAGCGAGCGGCTCGCGAAGGGCGCGGCCTACGCCGCCGGCTGCGCAGCCAAGCGGCACCCGAGCGCTGCGGGCCAATAAGGAGGCCAATGACGAGTGGCTGCCCCCGCGGCGACTCGCGTCACCACGGGCCAGGGTGCAGCAGGCGGAGTCTCGGGAGGAGATGGTTGCCTGCATCAGGCGGGAGCTGGCGGAGGAGTTCGGCAAGCAGATTGCCGAACTTAGGGGTATTGTGGCGGCCCTGAGTGGTGCTGCCCCATCCGCCCCACCTCCGGTCGCTCCTGTCGCTCCTGAGGCTCCCACCCAACCGGGTGGACTTCTTCCGGGTCCGGAATCGGGTCCGACCCGGAAGAAGAACAAGAAGAAAAAGAGCGGCGACGGCACACCGGCTGCGGTGCCAGCGCCCCAGCCCCGCCCGCTTCCTCCACCACCATCCAACATGGATGAGGCTTGGACGGAGGTGGTAAAACGGGGTGCCAAGAGGGCCAGGGTCGTGGCCACTTCGACCCAGCCACCACCACCGAACGCGACGAGAGCAGTGGTCAAGGCGACTCCTCAACCGGGGAGAGCGCAGACCACTGCCCAAAACAAGAACGCGACTCCGGCGGTCGCGGCTGCTCCCCAACCGGGTCGAGCGCCCGCCGCCGGAAACAAGAAGAAAAAGAAAAGCCAGAAGGCTAAGAAGAAGCCGCGCGCGCCGCGGCAGGCTGCAGTGGTGGTCACCCTGCTGCCTGCCGGCCAGGCGAAGGGGTTGACATACCCCGACGTCATGGCGAAGGCGCGTGCGGCTGTGGACCTCAGGGAGATCGGGGCGGAGGATGGCCTCCGCATCCGGCATACGGCCAATGGGGCCCGACTGCTGGAGTGTCCCGGCGCTGACAGTGACAGCGTCGCGGAGCGTCTGGTGTCGGGTCTGCGGGTCGTATGGCCGGAGGAGGAGGTCAAGGTGCACAGGCCGGTCAAGATGGCTGAGCTGCGTGTGACCGGCCTGGATGACTGCACCACCAGGGAGGAGGTGGTGGCGGCCATCGCCGCCCAGGGCAAGTGCGCCCCGGAAAATGTAACCGTAGGCGAACTTCGCCAAGGTTACACCGGGGCCAGCTCGGTGTGGGTACGGTGCCCGGTCGGGGCCGCCACCTCCCTGGCCACTCCTTCGCCCGGAAGGCCGGCTGGGGACCCTGGCAGGCTGCGCGTGGGGTGGGTTGCAGCCCACGTGCGGCTGCTGGAGTCACGCGCCTGGCGATGCCTCAAGTGCTTCGGTACGGGGCACAGCGTCGCCAGGTGCACCAGCACTGTAGACCGCAGCGGATTGTGCTTCCGCTGCGGTCAAACCGGACACAAAGCGGCCGTGTGCTCGGCCGCGCCGCACTGCGCGTTGTGCGCCGCGGCCGGTCGCAGGACCGATCACCGGGCGGGGGGCAAGGCTTGCTCCCCGTCCGGTGGAAACACCGAACGTAACAGGCGCCGCAAAATGAAGCGGCGCCAACAGAAGAAGTCGGCCGGGGGAGTACCGGCCGGCGTTTCAGACCCCGCCGTGGCGCCTAGTGCGCCCGATGGCGGGGGCGATGGAGGAGGGGAGGGAGCGATGGATGTGGTTCAACAGTAATGGACTACACCCGTCGCTTCCTCCAAGGAAATTTGAACCACTCCGCCAGGGCTCAGGACATGTTGGTCCAGAGCATGGCGGAGTGGTCCATTGACGTAGCGGTGGTCGCGGAGCCGTACTTTGTCCCCCCGGCAGATGAGTGCTGGTTCGGGGACGAGTGCGGCTTGGCGGCCATCCACGTAAGGAGAGCCGCGGCGATCCCGCCCTTGGTAATGGTGGCCAAGGGACTAGTGTTCGTCGCGGCGATGATGGAAGATACCGTCGTGATCGGGGCGTATTTCTCTCCAAATCGACCTATTCTCGAGTTCGAGCAGTTCCTGGACGGGCTCGGAGCGATTACTCAGCGCTCCGCTCCACGTCCTGTGATACTGGCGGGGGACCTCAATGCGAAGTCAGTCGCTTGGGGCTGCCCCCGCACCGAACCTCGGGGTACGCGATTGGAGGAGTGGGCGGTCGCGGCCGGACTCTGTGTCTTAAACAGAGGGTCGGTCGCGACTTGCGTGCGGTGGCAGGGCGAGTCCATCGTGGACGTGATGTTCGCGAGCCCTGTCATCGCACAACGCATCCGCGGTTGGGAGGTGCTGGTGGGGGCGGAATCGCTATCGGATCACCGGTATATCCGGTTCGATCTTTCCGCCCCCACGACAACCGCGGTCGCCCGTGGGACTGCGCCCCGGTCATTCCCCAGGTGGGCATTGAAGCTCCTGGACAAGGAGCGCTTGGTGGAAGCCTCCACGGTGGCGGCGTGGACGCCTATGCGTCCACACCCAGTGGACGTGGAGGTCGAGGCGCAATGGCTCCGGGACACGATGCATCGCATTAGTGATGCTTCGATGCTCCGGGTCGGCCCTCGGCCTCCTAACAGGTCGGCGTACTGGTGGTCGCCCGAGATAGCGCAGCTTCGTGCTGTATGCGTCCGGGCGAGGCGCCGGTGCGCCAGACATCGCCGCCGCATCCTCGCGCGCCGTGACGATCCCGTCGCGTTCGCGGAGGAGGAGGCCCGGCTGTATGGCGAGTACGCTGAAGCGAGGAGCGCCATGCAGCTGGCCATCAAGCAGGCCAAGGAGAGGTACATGGAGTCACTCTTGGGGACGCTCGACGATGATCCGTGGGGGCGCCCGTATAAAGCGGTGCGCGGCAAGCTGCGCCCGTGGGCGCCTCCCCTGACCGAGCGTCTCCCGCCTCAGCAGCTGCGGGACATCGTTTCGACGTTGTTCCCGCAGGAGCAGGACGGATTTATTCCGCCTGCTATGGGTGAACCGCCGGATCACACCGGCGGTGAAGCCACTGCTGAGGTGCCTCACATCACGAAGGATGAGCTCCATGAGGCCGTGGTCAAAATGAGCAGAAAAGACACGGCACCCGGCCCGGACGGCATCCACGGCCGGGTCCTAGCCTTGGCCCTCAATGCCCTAGGGGACCGACTCCTGAGGCTGTACAATTCATGCCTGGAGTCGGGACGGTTTCCCTCGCTCTGGAGGACGGGCAGACTGGTCCTCCTACGTAAGGAGGGGCGCCCGGCGGATTCAGCCGCCGGTTACCGTCCCATCGTGCTGCTGGACGAGGTGGGCAAATTGCTGGAACGCGTTCTGGCCGCCCGCATCGTTCAGCACCTAGTCGGGGTTGGACCCGATCTGTCGGCGGAACAGTACGGCTTCCGGGAGGGTCGTTCGACCGTAGATGCGATTCTACGTGTCCGGGCCCTCTCGGAGGAGGCTGTCTCCCAGGGTGGGGTGGCCTTGGCGGTGTCGCTCGACATCGCCAACGCCTTTAACACCCTGCCCTGGTCCGTGATTGGGGGGGCACTGGAGAGGCATGGAGTGCCCCTCTATCTCCGCCGGCTGATCGGCTCCTACCTGGAGGCCAGGTCGGTCGAATGTACCGGGTACGGTGGGACCTTGCACCGGTTTCAGGTCGTGCGCGGTGTTCCACAGGAGGGGTCCGTTCTTGGACCCCTCCTGTGGAATATCGGGTACGACTGGGTGCTGAGGGGCGCCCTCCCCCCGGGCCTTAGCGTAATTTGTTACGCGGATGACACATTGGTCATGGCCCGGGGGGATGACCACGGAGAGTCTGCCCGTCTTGCCACAGCGGGGGTGGCCCTCGTCGTCGGCAGAATAAGGAGGTTGGGCCTCGACGTGGCGCTACACAAATCCCAGGCCCTGTGGTTTCACAGGGCCAGGGTGGCGCCACCGGTCGACGCCCACATCATGGTTGGAGGCGTCCGAATCGGGGTCGGGGTGCAGCTTAAGTACCTCGGCCTCGTGCTGGACAGCCGTTGGACCTTCCGGACCCACTTCGAGCAGCTGGTCCCTCGACTTGTGAGGACCGCCGGCCATCTTGGTCGGTTGCTTCCGAACATCGGGGGACCCAGCCACTCGGTGCGCCGCCTCTACGCAGGGGTAGTGCGCTCGATGGCCCTGTACGGTGCGCCCGTTTGGGCCGAGCCTCGTACTCGGGTAACTTTTGCCCGATACTTGCGCCGGCCACAGCGCATCGTAGCCATCAGGGTCATCCGGCGGCGGCGTGCGTGCTGGCGGGGACGCCGCCCTGGGAGTTGGAGGCGGAGGCGCTCGCTGACGATTATCGTTGGCGATGCGACCTCCGGACCCGGGGCGTAGCGCGTCCCCTGCGGGAAGCTGTTCGGGATCGGAAGGCCCAATCTCGGCGGTCCGTAATGGAGTCGTGGGAGCGACGTATCGCTAACCCCACTTGGGGTCTGCGGACCGTCGAGGCGATCCGCCCCGTCCTAAAGGATTGGGTGGGTCGTGGCGAAGGACGCCTCACCTTTTGGGCGGTGCAGATGCTGACCGGGCACGGATGCTTCGGGCGGTATCTGCACCGCATTCAGGTGGAGCCGACGACGAGGTGCCATCACTGTGTAGGATGTGACCAGGACACACCGGAGCATACGCTCGCTGTCTGCCCCGCATGGGAGCAGCAGCGGTGTGTCCTGGTCCGACAAATAGGACCGGACTTGTCGCTCCCGGGCGTCGTGGCGTCGATGCTCGAGAGCGACGAGTCCTGGAAGGCGATGCTCGACTTCTGCGAGTCCACCATCTCGTTGAAGAGGGTGGCGGGGAGTGCGAGGGAGAGAATTTATTCTTCTCTCCGCCCCGCAACAACCCGCCGCCGTCGAGGAAGGGGCCGGAACAGGGGTCTCGCCCGGAATCTGGCCCCTTAAGAGTTTCGGGTCCCCAACGCATGTGAGTGCGAGCGGGGACCCAAGAAGGTGTCGTGTCTCGCTCAGCACGCCCTTGCGTCAGAGCATCCGGAGGATGGCGGACCGCGCTCCCCGACCCACGCTGGTTCTGACCCAGCGGGGTATTCCTTGGGAGGGTGACACGCGGTCCAGCCATCTTGGCGGGCTTCGGATAGCCCGCCGACCGAGAGAGCCGGTGGCCGTATCGCCGGCGGCTGCCGGTTCGGCGTCCGGGCGGGCGGGGATCCGGTGATTTCCTGACACACAGACACATACATAGTTTCAAACAACTAAGTATACTACATTATAGACATTCTTACGAAATTTTGCATCCGTATAATTTTATGAATGCTATGTATTCGTAATGTTGCAACAGTCTATCAGGGCCACGCTAATAATGATAACTGTGAATATTCGTCGCAATACGTTAATGTAGCCGAGTGATTTTCTTTGAGTATTTGACATTTTCAGGTCCGGTATTTTATTATTGTGGGCGTTTTGAGTGTACTCATTTTAGTGTTTATAAATAAGTAAAAAATGATTTAGAATACTGTTGTCGCTATAATTGACCAGTTCTTAAATTAAATCTAAAAGAAAGTATTTTAGTAACAAAACTGGCCAGTCTTAAGACTTAAATCGAAATATTAAAAGCCACATCCAAAACGTTATTATTCTTTAACAATTCACGGAAAACCTTCGCATGGACACGTTAAAAGAGACGGATCTTTGATGTTGGATGTCCGTTAATATTGATTTTCATTCGTTGGAATTACTAAGGGTACTTTACCCAGAATTTGACGAAACAACCAGAAAATTACATAACATTTCTGAAGCGTTTTTTACGGCTTTCAGTTACTATAAAAGACAACAAGAAGTTTATAAGATTTGGTGCAATTTCATTTATCTATCTTAGAATAGTGTATAGCATAGAAGTACTGTACTGTACTAACAACCCATTACTGCCCGCTGCTGAGCTCAGGTCTCCTCCAGAGAGGGGTTAGGCATAGTCCACTACGCTTGCCTAATGTGGATTGGGGACTTCACATATCTTCAAAGGATTTTTAGAATCCTTTTCCGATATGCAGGTTTCTTCACGATGTTTTCATTCACCGTTTTTAGCCAGTGGTGTTGTGAAAAATTGCACATAAATCTTTTTCATATTAAGATTTAGAGGTACAAGCCGGCCTATTTTGAACCCGCGACCTCCCGTACGGAAGGCAAGCGCTTCAACCTCGGCCACAACGACTAGTATAGAAGTAGAGGTAGGAAAAAAATACATTCATAAATTTATAACATTTATATGAAACACAGGTCGTTGAGCATTTAATTGAATTAAGCGTTATATTATCGTCGTGCTTATAAGAGCATAGTGTCTTTAATGTCTACTTCTGATGTTTGAATAAATCTCATCAACCTAAACATAATCGAGTCCATCCACAGACTATAAGCAATTTAGCCTGTGAAACCACGGAGCCTTTGGAACTCGCCCCGAAGCGACTAATGCAGTTCAATTTGTTTGTAGTCGCAAGTTAGATGTAATCGAATAATGACTATTGAGGGAGACAAATGAATCTGCATCTCGTTTGGGGGTTTAATTCTATTGTGCGGGTATTTGATTTCTGTTTGAGTTTGGAATGAAGTTTTGGACGGTTTTGCTGAAGAGGAAATGTCTAGTCTGCGTCTTAAGGATAGTGCACATTTAGGTGTGACAATATTTGTATAAAAACTTGAGAGGTGTCATGGGACACCCGAATAGAACGAAGTTCCTTTCGATTAAAAGATATCTTATAACTTTTTCCTAACGTAACGCGCGATAAGGAACGTGTTTTAAAAGATATTGTTCACAGCGTCATCTAGCAATAATCATCTAAAACAAAAATAAGGAACGTGTTTTAAAAGATTTTGATCACAGCGCCATCTAGCGATAATCATCTAAAACAAAAATAAGGAACGTGACAACCTAAAGTGTCGTGACAACTTTTCGTATGATTTTTTTCCGTCTAGCCCCCTTTCACAACGCGCGATAAGGAACTTCGTTCCAATAATCTAAAGTTCATATCAACTTTATTAGGTTTGCGTTGAGGCCCACCGACATGAGTGCACTGCTTTAATATGCTCTTGATCAACATGTGAGCGAATGTTTTTAACTAATAAATGGAAGTTAGCTTCTGGCATTGTTGGGTGGAAAGTTGTGTTAGATTTTTTTTTTTAGTTGAAGGAAATCACCGGATCAGTATGTGGGATTTGAACCGCACTAAAACCTCAAACCGCTCACACTCAGCGTCCGAACCCCAGCTGAGGCCAGAACCCAGCACGGGGTTATGAGGGACGGCGCGACGCGTTACGCCCACGGCGCTCTTTCCCGTCGCGCCGCTCCCTTTTTGTTAGAAAAGTATTTAGTTTCCTCTACACTATATATCATCAGTTCTCTTGAAACGGTATAATTTATACGGGACTTACGTGATACAAACTTTGGTAAATAACTTATTAAACAAAAAACCAGATAAGCACCTAAATATAACTCAGAATTCACCCCAAATTGTTTTCACATTATTAAACAAAAGCAACTCATAAACAACATCCACCTTGCTTATTATCCGAACAGGATAACCAGAAAACAAGCGAAAAACAACAAAATATAAATCGTCAAAATCCCAACTGTATCTTTTCGAGAGTTTTTCTTCGTCTCTTCCTTATTACAAATCCGTCCATTCACATTCTCCGTATATACTGAGTTTGTTACAACCCGACCAAATACCGGAGGCCTGTATATCTACGACTGAATCTTTTAGGTACAGGTCATCTTAAATTAGCCGTTGATACGACGTATTATACCTGGATAAATTTAACGAGTCTGACCCATGTCACGCGCACAATGTTGTGTCACTGACCACCACCGACCTACCTAATTTTGTCCGGAAATCTTGCGGTGAAATTCCGGCAATATTTTTCTGGTGTACGTGTTTTGTGACGTGCAAAATGTTAGTATTAAGGCGTGATTCTAACAAAACTATGCGGCTAATTTAAGCCTCCATCTCCATCGGGTAAGCTGTGTGTAACTTTTGTAAGTGTTTAGTGCACTTGAGGTCACAAACATTGTTACTGAGCGTGAGATATAGATCGGGAACAAAATATTTAGTATCAACAGCTTACATATTATTCACTACTGTTGTACTTATGTTACATAACTTAACTTCTAATATGGTAGCCAATTATAGATACACACAGCATTCTTGTTTAAACATAATTAAATTAAAAGTGTTATGAGAATTACAAATAAAATAATTATAAAATGAATGAAAATTATAGAAAAAACTTATTCAATAAAAAAATATAATTCTAAAACTTTAAACAAATTACAGAGAATAAAAAAAATAAAATTGGAAACTATAAGTTGAATATGCAAAATATGCAACCGTCATTTGTTTACTATTTGAGAAATGAATCTTTAAGAAACATTTGTGCTGTACAGTGGAGGTGTAATTGCGGCAATAGTAAAGTTTCCTAAATTGCGTATTAAGTTATTTTTTGGACAATTTAGAGACAAGGTGACAAGTGAAAAGCTATCAATGAAGTCCAAATGGTCACACTGGAAATGTGTTGAAGGAGGCTTATATCCCGAAGTTTATGTCTGCTATGTGTATGTGTTGCTTAGTATTATGATGCTTATTTTTGAGAATATCTAGAAATTTCATTAAAACGAGGTTTAAGAGAAGTCCTGTATTATTAGGTGATAGATAAGGGCTCCTTAATACTACCCTGGCATTGCAAAGTTTGTCAAAGCAATGGTAAGGTAGCTGTCTCGATCAGATGAGCTGTAAGATAGATCGATCGATCATCTGTCTTAAAAGTAAAAAAAAAATACCTAATCGTTCTTATTAAGCTTCAAATAACAACACAAAACAAAGCGACAATATTTGTCATTTCAACATTACAATCCCCACCTGTCGCCATTTAGAGTAATTAATCCGTTTCATACTAATAAAAACAAAAAACCTACATCTGCACCGTCATGATGTTATCTACATGCGAGCCACGTTGCGCTAAAAGTATCTTCACACGATACATGAATAACGCAGTGTTTTAACCAGGCGTGCTACATATGTAAATATTTTTGGAACGAAGTTCCTTATCGCGCGTTATCGAAAGGAGGCTAGACGGAAAAAAATCTTACGAAAAGTTGTCACGAAACTTTTTTGTTTTAGATGATTATCGCTAGATGGCGCTGTGATCAAAATCTTTTCGCCTTATCGCGCGTTACAAAAGGAAATATTTTTTATAAGATATAATTTAATCGTTCTATTCGGGTGTCCCATGACACCTCTCAAGTTTTTTACTTAAATTGATTGTATGTTTATACAGGGTGATTTGTTAGAGAGGGTACATATTGCAGGAGGGTGATGAGTACTCTGTTCTAATACGGAATATTACAAAAAATAGGTAAAATTACAAGATTTTTTTTTTTTAAATCTAAATTCGACAAAACTACCTCAAACATAAACAATTTCGGCTTAAAGAGTGTTGACTAATGACCTCTAGTGATCTCGCGCACCCCACATCTATTCCACACCCATCAGCTGTCGAAAAACGAATCATTTTGCAAGAATTTTAGATATTTTTAAGTTGCGATTACTAAGGCATTAAGCCATATTCTTTGGTAATAATATTTTTATTAGTCGTATATAACCATCAGCTACCATGACCTTCAATATGTACCCTCACTAGGAAATCACCCTGTATAAGGTTGGAGGAATTCACCACGTAGTAAATAATAAAATAACCCTTACGGAACGGCTATGCATAAAGGACTAGACTATATAAGAGAGAAGAAGCGTGTCCTTTTATTTCACATAAAAAATGTAAATAATCATAAAACATACAGAAAAGACAGACAGACAAGACAGTCTCCTTCTTTTTATGTGACTGTTCGTCTAAGAACTTTATAAATTAAATTTACTATTATATTTTTGCAACACGCAGCGTTGTACAGCTCCAGTGCGAATCAGACATAAGTCTGCGGAGACATGGGAATGCATTTAATGAAAATAACCTAACAACCACAGATGGCGTTACGTGACGGACTCTTTTCTTTGTTTATTAAAATACATATCGTGTGTTGATGACACATTCGTAATACTCTTGTGACTGACGTATGTGTGTGTGTATAGCGAGTGTATATTAAAGAAGAATTAAAAATACTTTAGCGCAAAGCCTCGACCGTCATCTAGAGAAGCATTCGCTCCCCGGCTGGATAAAGCGCCTGATTCAGAAGGCGGTCGTTCTTGACACGGCACGTATTGTGAGAAGGTTCCTCTCTCTTGAGCCCTGACCACTGATGGCTTGGGTCGTCGTCCAGTAGCCCTCTTTTTTATATTGTATTTGTAATTTTTTTTTAATATAATATAAAAAATAAGCAAATAAATGAATATAACTAATAAAACTTTAAAGTAAAATGCATGCGGTAAATAATGCCGTAGTACGTAAAGCGTCGTGCCGTCTCGAATAGCTCTGTGCGGGGTTTTTATCTGATCCGATCCCTACTTGTGGGGTAGGTAAAAAAAAGTAGAACCTTCTCTATTTGTATAGTATTTGATGTAGTAAATTTAAGCATCGCATGTTTACAAAAAGATGAAGTTTTTTATCACTAGTTACATGACAGTATTGTCTTCAGAAATGGATAAAGCTAATATTTCTATAACATATTAAAGATTTTTTATTGCCTTGTAGGCAGACGAGCTTACAGGCCACACGATCGTAAGCGGATTGTAAGAACTTATAAAATTATATTGTTAACAATATTTTAGGTCCAGGTTACTTTCTTAAGAAATGCTATCTCAGATGACGCCAGGTCAACGAACCGAGATAGCTTCAAAAAAATATAAATTTGCATTTACAAACAAAACTAATTAAGAAAAGAGCGACCGCATTGCAAAACTTTAAAGTTGCAATTATGCGAGGGTCGCTACAGAACAGATAACTGGCAATTTAGTTGAGGTTAAGTCGTAATGTTTACTTGGATACCACCGTGGATGTTAGGGTGACCATGACAGTGCAAGCGATTCGTGTAAATTCTGTCTTTGTGAAATTGGGGTACCTCTTTGTTATTGGAACAAAGTTCCTTATCGCGCGTTATCGAAAGGGGGCTAGACGGAAATTCTTATGAAAAAGTTGTCACGACACTTTTTTTGTTTTAGATGATTATCGCTAGATGGCGCTGTGATTAAAATCTTTTAAAACAATTCCTTATTTTGTTTTATATGATTAATGCTAGATGGCGCTGTGATCAAAATATTTTATTTAAAAAAGTAAAGTTACAATTCCCTCACTAATTAATCGAAAGGAACTTCGTTCCATCCGGGTCTCTTGACACCTCTCAAGTTTTTTTTATGCTATCTATTAGTTGTTGATATTGATGCTATAAAAATACTTAAAATACCTCATATATATAGGATGACTGTTTAGTGTTTATTGATGTAGAGTACTGGATTCTCGGTATTGGTTAATAAATGACAACCTGACTTGTATCTCATTCACTTTTAAGTATAAAGAGGATCATACTACTTGTTTTTTAAAAGATTTTTTTATCAAGTCTTAAGCATGGTAATTCAGAAGGCTAAAACAATTTATTATTTTTCATTGCAGTAATACCACATATTCTGCAGTTTAGGCTTATTTTACACAGCTAAAAGTGTGTTTAATAAAAGTGCCGACAAAATCATGGTCACCGTAGAATTCTTAGTTTCAATTTAGATTATAATTCACAGAACATGTTTATCATTTACGACCACCGCGCAGATTCCCAGCACGAATACATTTATTACGATTACCACGCGAAATATAGATTTAGGTTTAATTTTAGATTTCTAGAAATTGCTATTAAATTTATAAGATGTGAAACTGAGAGGTTTAAAATTAATTTGTCTAAGAATAATTTATTGGTTTTAATTATAAAAGTTTAAATCTTATTGTTATTTAAGTTTATATCTTATATTCCAATTATCTTACTATTTATTTAATTAATTTTATGGAAAACCAACAACAAACCTATGAATATTTTAACCCATTTAAGTCGTGGTGGCCGAGTGCTCGAAGCGCTTCCTTCCGAACGGGAGGTCGCGGTTTCAAATCCGGCCGGCTTGTACCTCTAAATCTAAATGTGAAAAAGATTTATGTGCAATTTTTCACAACCCCACTGGCCAAAAACGGTGAAGAAAAACATCGTGAGGAAACCTGCATGTCGGAAAAGGATTCTAAAAATCCTTTGAAGATATGTGTAGTCCCCAATCCGCACTGGGCAAGCGTGGTAGACTATGCCTAATCCCTCTTCTGAGGAGACCTGAGCCCAACAGTGGGCAGTAATGGGTTGGTACAGAATTTAATTTTAAGGAAAACCAACAACAAACCTATAAATATTTTAACCCATTGTAAAATCAATTTAAGCAAGATGTGATTAGTGGCATTGATAGAAAACACTGTCCCAAGTTTATCTTACATTACATTACCCATGGCCTATAATTTACATTTTAAGTTAGGTATATTCCATTTTCGCGGTCTATCCTAGGTATTATAATTTAAGTATATGTACTTTCAACCTTTTTCATGTGTTTTATTTATTTATTTATTTATTTAATACTTTATTGTACACGACAGAAAAAAGTTATATAAAAAATGTTCACAAAAGGCGAGCTTAACTCAATACTGAATATGTTTTGGTGAAATAATTCAATGGCTTCAGATCACAGTGGTCTAAAATCAAGGTTGTTCTTGAGTGTCAGTCATTCTGTCGACAGTGCAATCTATATTCGAAATAAAAAGTTTTAAAAACATGCTGTAACATTATTCAGAGTTTTTGCATTTGTGTCTTCACTCATAAATCATTAAATTATGCAAATCATCTCATTTGTTCCGAATTTCTATAAACAGTAAAGCAAGACCGCATGCGACCGTAAACCTCGATTTATTTCCCAACACCCCGACACTTTGACACTAAAGCTTATAGTATATTGTGAGATATCTTATTCGTACGTGGAATCCGTTGGATGCACAAAGGGAAGCAATTTACCTCTGATCCCCCGAAAATGATCGGCTATAAAAGCAAACGCAGTCTCGGGCGAAACCCTAAAAAACGTTATCGAAGCCTCAACCTGCGCGCTGCATAGACTAGAAAATGATATCGGATTGTAGACGTGCGATTTTTAGTCGTGCGTTAGTCGCAAGAAGTTGGTGTAAGGTCATAGCTCGTAGAAAACCGTTAGTGATGATTATAGCAAGACGATGAAAGATTATAAAAGACTTGATATAGTAAGAAGTAGAGACTTTAGCACTAATACTGTTTTAGGACTAAGTGGATTGATTTGTGGTATCGAAAGTAATTAGTAAAATAATAAATAAGTTTGAAGAAAGTGCTTAAAGGCAGGCCGTTAGTGGCATCGTAGTGACCATCGATATTGTAGAGGTTCATGAGCGGTAAGCATATATATTGCAATGCCATAACGAGTATGGCATGGCAATAAAAAAATTAACGTGTCTTAATTTTGTCAATATATTATATGCTTAGAAAAAATATTTACAGCATCACTATGTTAATTACTACTAGTACGATATTTTTGCACCTCTCATTAAATATGTGAGAATAGCGACCAACCATTGTTTTTTTTAATTTGAGGCTCGTCTGAAATCACCTAAGCGGTTTACGGTAACCACATAAGGCATTGTACGGACGACACACGGTCGAGCCCCTGATGCGACAAAGTGAGAAAAATATGGTTGTTCAATATTTATAGGATTTTTATTTCCGTCGTTTAGCTTCGGCACACGTAGACGCAGGGGACTCTGATCCTATAGAAAAATACTTTCGGAGGTAGATAGCGAAGATAGTATCGATTTTAAAAGGATTCCAGAAAAAATGCTGTGAAAAAGTAACGGTTCAATGAACTTTCCGTCTATTTCTTTTCTATTTAGTTTTCTCTCTGTTTGTAGTCGATTTTATGTTTCAAATTACTGTAATAGACAACACGTCTTTCGTGAAATTGCAAATCCAAGAAAAATCTTTAGATTTTTCTTGGATTTCTGTGATACAAATTGCGCTTGTAGTCTTTGCCAATTTACTGTACAGTTTTTATTGAAAGACAAATGAGCATCAAAATTTTTGGTAACCGGTAGCAGCCGCTTATGACTATCAGTCTCAAAAAAATCTGTTACCAATGGCGAAACAATCAATTTGAAAAATACCTAATATAATCTCTTTAGATCGTAAACTACATTCAAGAAACTGCGGATCTTTCAGGGGTCTATTTCCACATAGATTACAGATAGACTACAGTCACTTTTTATTTCTTCTTGGTAATTTTTTCATCATGTTGTTAACCATGTTGGTTAAACAACCGGTGTCAAAAGGGTGGATCTGTAATTTAGGCAATCTGAGGTGGGGTGAATGACCTGTTTTAAATAAAAGAACCACTTTTGTTTTAGGAACTAGCTGACTCGCAATGCCGTCGCGTTATTATTTGCGCAGCTCGCAGTGCACCCTATGTGAGTGCACTTCATTGATACTCGTGATTACTTCTAAACGAAAAGTCCGATTGGAATAAAAAAAAGTAATTTACTTCTACATTAATACTCTTGATAATATAATACTTAATTTGGATAAGGTAAGGTTAATATAACGATACTCATTTAACGTTAAATTCAATCTTGGGACGAAATATTATTTTTAAACATAAAAGCGGTTATTGTGACTAAACTATGATAGCTAGATATATGCTGTTGCGGATTTTTTTATTTGTCTTACTAAGACCTAAAAACCCGTAGTACATCATTTTGTTCTGCTGTCAATAGTTTTTGCAGCGTACGCATAAATAGGTTTTCGATTATTCACCTTGTGTTACATATTCGATATTTTCATACGGATCCCTAATTTTTTTGAAAATAAAATATAGCCTATAATTGTCATTCACCCCACGTCAGATTGTCCAAAGTTACAGATCCACCCTGTATAATTTCCACCATTTTTATAAGAATTAAACACAAAGATTTCGTGAAAGTACTATGTTGTTTTGGCGGTGCATTCAGTATACATAATGCATGCGAGGGGTCCATCGGTATTCCGCTCCGGTAGTTAGGTCGTCGTGTTCGACAATCGTGAACTGTATTTTTTTGTCGTCCATCTTTGTTTAGCTAAGCTGTAGGCTGATAATTTGTCCGTCTGGGGTGGAGCTTTGTTCTTTGGTTTATTTTGGGGATCGATGTCTGTCTTGTATTTTCTTTTGTAGAAACGTAAGTTTCACAATCTAATTTTGTCTATACATGCGATGGGAGATTTCTGTGTCCTATTCTGGTAGTATTTTGAAGAAGTTTTTCACTGTATCACCAATAAATTCTTAGTGTGATTCATCCTATGGCAGTCATAATTATTTTTTGTCGAACACCACGTTAAGCAATGAATCAGCTTATTGTTATAAACTTATCCAGACACTCGCGGTTTTCTATAATACTTTCATGCATTTTGAACGGGTTCTTACTACGATTACGGTCGATTTAAGAGCAAACAAATCTGTCTACCCGCAGTATCCAGTCTTCTCGTGATCATGACGTTTGCAACAACGTTGAAATATCGAGACAACTCAATTAATTAAATATCGTGGTAAGAACCCGTTTAAAATGCATGACAGCTTATTGTTATCTAAAACTACGGTATTTTTAGTAAACTATGCTAAGTTGGCTCACTTATGCATAACAGTTAATACACACTAATAAAGTCTACTTAAGGAAAAAGATTTCGTCCCAAGGCGACTTCGTTGAAACTTGTACATCGAACTTCGAACTATTCCCGTCTAAACCGTAAAAAGAGCTTGCAAATCCTTATATCAAAGTGTTGGCAGAATAGTCGACCTGAGTATGTGATAGCTTAGACGAAACTTCCTCTTTTCGAGTGTCCGATTCTTAAATCTTCGACTTTTTGAACATTTTCACTGAGTTTATTGCTTTTGTGTTGGCAACAGTCTAATGTTTTGTGCCAATGGTACAACTTTGATAAATAAAATTCGAGAAGTTAGATTTTGGGGCATTGCCAGGGAATGTATTTTGAAATTTTAGTTGAGTAATAAAAACTAGGTCCGTGGAGTAAGTATGTAATTTGGCAGAAAAATTCTAAGTTTACTACGGAAAAACAATTGTCTTGTTAGTTTTTGTTACAATTATTAATTAATGTTTTAGCAAGTACATAAGTAATCAATCGTTCGGTGTCCGTATTATCAGTTTCAGGGAAATCAGTGAGATACATGTCTGTGTTTACCGTGTTGTGTGTGTGTGTGTGTGTGATTATTCCTTGCTGGCTGCATCAAGACATTAGTCCACGAAAAAAAAACTTCACATTACTTCAGAACCGTTTTCATACCTAAGTACCATGTCATCAATAGAGATTTATCGAGCGCCCTCAACATGTAAGCGTCGAGCCCCTAAGGAGTCCACTCTCATACGATCCGCTATTTACTGCCGCCGTCTCCCGAATCAATATCCAGCGCAGATGCATCTACCGGAGAAAAACTTTCCAAAATGAAATACACTAGAAACATGCCGACGAAGTTTAAATTAAAGTTAGTGGACGATTTTTTAGTTTTGCCTCCCGTATGGAAATGTCTGTATGAACTTTCGGTATTTTGTATAAAGTGGTTATTTTATTTATAATTTTAATGTGTTCGTTTAACTCTGTTTTGAATAGTCAGAATTGTAGAAAGAGAGGAACTAATATCCGAACTGGTAGTTGATTGATTCATAGAAGTTTTTTATGAGGTAGGGACTGAGATTTATTTTTGAAATATAATGAGTGAAGAAAAACAATTAATGTCGATAAGCTAAATTCTTGTTAACGTCCATTACAAAAACAAAAATAAAGAATTGATTCTCATTAAATCCAACAACACAATCTAACAATTCTAATCTAATTAAAGACAGGAATTTCAAAGTAAATTGCAATTATATAAGTGAAATATAACACGCCCAAAGACGAGAGTATCGAAGAAATGGGTCTAGACGAAGAACCGTAAAAGTTTGAAAAGTAAATTAGATTTGGTCGGCGAGTGTAACAGAAACCATTGCTGGCCTCAGCAGCACTCTCCTAGATACGCTATGGGTATCTGTTTCCAATCATGAAGACGATACGGTTTTAAGATTATAAAAATTGATATAAATTAGAGTAGGTAGTAGGCTTCAAAATGCAATGAGTTGGTGGTTTTTCTTTATTATTTGGAGGAAATCGTCAGGTGAGATACGTCCCACACGCCCCGCAGGTAGGGTACGTGGAAACCGCACTATTCCGATCGCTCACACTCAGCATCCGAATCCCAGTTGAGGTCAGAATCTAGCACGGGTTAAGCGGGACGGCACGACACATTACGCACTATGGCATTATTTCCCATCACTCATGAGTAGGTAGTAGGTTGTATTTAAGTTGTATCGCAAGCTACGACGTCATATTTCCATAAAAAAACGTGAAATGCGTGCAAACGTCAACCGACTTATTGCCTGTCGAGGTAAAAAAAACGCGTGGGTTCAACCGTTCTGGATTTTCGGTGTTTAATAATATGGAACAAAAATTGATTTTGTCTGAATTATGACAATAATAATCTTATCACATTTTAATGCATTAAAAACTTACTAAAATAAAAATAATCTCTCTATTTCTCACTCCTAATAAAAGTGATCGTAAATAATCGGAATATCAATGGACACAGTAGAAATGGAATCGATATATTATCGATAACGCCGCAACGTGGTATTCATATAAATGTCAGGTTAAATTCAACATTTGCTTGCACATCACTATAGCAATTTTGATTCACCTTACTAAAAGCGTATTTTACGAACGAGTTATCCGATGAAATATTCTTAAATTAAATTTTATATAAGCCTTCGAAGCTGACAGAAATTTTTGCTGAAGAAAAACTTTATTGGATATTGGACGTGTGAAGAGTGTGATATGTGAGTCATAAATTATAGGCGACGAAATTCATTAGAATTTGATTCTTTTTTTTTTATTGCAATGTAGGCAGACGAGCCAACGGCCCACCCGATGGGAAGCGGCTACCGTCGCTCATGAATCTCTGCAATGTCAGGGGACACTGAGGGGTCGCTACCTACGACCTAACTTTAAGGACCCTCCTCAAGCCTCGTTTGAAGAAGGACAAGTCATAGCGCTCAGGGAATACCGAGGAGGAGGAGGAATTCTAATTATAATTACTTTAAAGTAAACTATTGCTACAACACGCAGCTTTTAAACACAGAAACTCACATGACACATCACTTCAAGTGGCCTTTAGAAAAATCCTCTATCATAGGAAAAGGTAAGCCGGAAAAAGCTTCTGGAATAACTAACATTCATAAGTGATGTAACCATAGACTCATTTGCCTCCAAACAGAATTGAAACAGTTATTTCATTATACTGCATTTAAAATTTGTTTCCATGTTGTTAAATAATTTATTTTGAACATATACAAAAATAACCATTTACTTTCTAAAAATACACGTTTGTTTAACAAATTGAACATGAGTGAATACGTTCGTGCTCTTTGTGTCGCCGTTGACGTAAATAAAACCGCATTTCAAATTTCCCAGAGTGACATCATAGTAAGAGATTGAGACAGAAGGAAATCTACATACAAATCGTGCTCAATAAGCGGCTCTTAAATATTTTAAATATCAAAACAATATGAAACACTGCGAGAGAGTTATTACCTTCTGTACAAAAAACTAATATAATCACGAGTTGTGTAATTAGCCTACTAAAGGACTACAATCAGTTTCGACACACATGGACCCTGTGCATTCACAAACAAACCAAACTAGTATAATGTGGACAGGACCTATTAGCATATACCTATTATATTAGCACAAGCAAACACGTATCACTACCATTAAGTCATTTTTCAGCAGATTTTTATTTCTTTTTTTTTTATTGCCATGTAGGCAGACGAGCCAATGGACCACCTGATCGTAAGTGGTTACCGTCGCTCATGAACCTCTGCAATGTCAGGGGACATTGAGGGGTTTCTCCTTATGATCTAACTTTAAGGACCCTCCTCAAGCCTCAACTACAAACAAACTAACTACAAATTTAGCATTATTTGCAGTAAAAACTAAACAAACAAGACAATTTATGTTTTCTGAACCTTAGTTATAAGCAAGTAACATCTCATCAAAGTTATTTTGTAAAATCAGCGCCATCTTTTAGTCCACTCATAAACTAACTTCATTAAATAAGTTTTCTTCTGTAAATATTCTGTGGTAACATACCGCAATAAAATTCTAACAGACAGAAGCAGTCGCCTATCAGACGCCAGTGTTTAATCAAAATGCAAATTAAAATGGCGGCAAGCTAGCTGCGTGACGTGACAAGCTCTCGTTTCGGCTTCTGATATGTATTTTATGCCAAACGGCATCGCACTACTTCGTTGATAGAATGAATCTGACTGAAATGGTAAGCCTTTACAGTTACGTAATAATCCAAAGTTTATCTGACTGTAAAATGGATAAATATTAAAACTATCTGGTGGTGTGATGTAGTTTTTCGATCGTGGTTTTAAAGGTACAGTTGACATTAGTGTAACTTTGACATTGCTGAAGTTCGTGTAGTGCCCTTAAAAAGATGATGAGACGTAATGAGAAGTAAAGTGGACTTTAAAATACACGACAATCTTAAATACCCCTAAAACAAAAATCAAACAATATTATTTTAATTAATTCCAAAATCAAACAACAAATTCCCGAATCCGATTTTAAATTTAAAATCAATATCCACAGTTACAGATTCCGTGCACAATAGCGGAGACAGAGTTCCTCAAGACTAATCGTCTGATGCTCGAGCGAAGAGCGTCGTGTCTTCCGAAGTTGAAATTCCAATTTGTCATAGAACGTATTACGTCCAACAGATGCAACAAAAGCGGGGGCTTGTCTTTCCGGTACGCCTTTTGGAGTTAGCACGAATCTGGGTTTGAACTTACGATTACAGGGTATATTTTCAAGGTGTTATTTTCAGTTTAATTCAAATTCAAAATAATTTATTTTAGACAACAGGATCCACTGGCTAGTAATAGCAAAGAAACTTAAAACAATTTTTAAAGGTACATTATTTTACCAATCAATTATTTGTTCTTTTAAATTTTACCCAAATAATAAATTTGCTTGTTTTTCTTCTCTATAAGAGTTGTGTTATTTTAGCATTCAGTCTTCTTAGTTATATTATACTGGCACTCATTAAAATTAGTTTTTTAATACAAAAGTATTAAAAATATTTTACCAGTAGTCTTCAGTTTCATCGTGTTAAACAACTGCAAATCCATTGCACTGCTCATTTATTTAGCACACAACTGAGTTGTAAACCTAAAAATCGTATTTAGAACTTCATTGTAAATGTTTCATTCTAACTCCAGTCTGTCTTTATTCGTTCTTAACAGTTGCTTTCATTGTGGAGGCTTCATCTGCAGGCTGCGGACGCTGATACAAATTGTCCGCTTTCTCTTCGCTAATAACATTTCGATTCAGTATTGTCAAAATTGTATTTGTTAATTGCTTTGTTTGCTTAAAATTGTTTCATAATTTTGTATATTTTTTCTGGTTCGTTTTCTGATTAATTCTGATCGTTTGATTTGAAACCTTTTATAAGCTTCAAAGGTTTAATTGTTTTTTTAAAACATCATAGTGAAAATATACGAGAAAGTAGCCGAGTATGACAACCAAACTTAACATCGCATAAATGAGTATGTTGAGGTTCCTACCAAACATATTATATTTTTGACAACGATAAATTCACTTCCATCTATTCAAAATCTATTTAATATGCATGAATAGATCATCATTGAATTCATCCACAAATAGACAAATAAAGGAAATTAATACCACGGCAAATTTACGTTCGTTCGACACAGAATTTTTCGCTCGCAAAATGAAATTTGAAAATCGAATACAGGTGCTTCAATAAGCGTTTGTGTACGATTCACCCTTCCTCATATTGTTCCAGACGAGCGGTTTGTCTGTTTGTTCAATCTAATTGCTACTCAGTCATCGTGTGTAGTCGTCCGTATGAAATCATATTGCGAATGAAACCGGTGCGCATTTTGTCTGTCTGGTGGCTTTTCGGGAAGTCATGTGCGTTAAAATTTTGGGGTTTTGTTGAGTAGGAATGAGCAGGGTTATTGGTGTGTAAATAATTGTAAAATATAAACAGAAGTTGCTAACTTTAAAAAAACCCAAAAGATAGATACCGAAAAGTACACAAAATTAGACATAACGTCGCCTCAGTGCTTGTTTGGCCAATCTGACATTTTTTACGAAAATTACTTTTTAATGCAGTATTATAAAGAATAAAATTTCCATCCGACCGGTAATTTTTTTTTTAAATATTCAATTCTAAAACAATAAAAACCTCATTTCAATTTTTTTCTCAACACGGCACTTAACGAAATTTCCGTGCTTGTATGCTGTCTCCTGAAAAATTAGCTCGAGTGCAGATTGGCCAAACAAGCACTGAGGCGACGATAAGTACTATAAAAAAGAAGAATACTTGCATCACTTTCGCTTTTAAGTGTGAATGAAAATTTAATAACTTCTGCATTTTTATCTCAATGTTTGATCGATTTTCATTTGGATGCTTTAAAACAACGTTTCTATTTCTATATTTAATTTTAACAAAGAAATGTTATTTCGCGTTTATTCTGTAACAAAATTCTGTTCCACGTGAATAAAATATTACGTCGACGTATTCTTTTCTGGGCTACTTTAAGCTGTTTATGTGATGTTATGTCTAAAGTCGACAGCACGTTTGAGCTACCCAAGACTTGGAACAAGAACTGTGGAGTCGATAATAGCATCTATAGCATTTTGTTTTAGGTTGATTTTCTATTGACAAAGTTTCAATAATAACATTATTCTTCATATTTTTTGCTACATTTCAGCTAGCTTTTTTGACAGGTAGGTTATTTGAACGTTAGTGTGTAATAGTTTTAGTAAACGTAAAAAAAATCATATACTTTTAATTAATCGCGTCAATCTTTACTTAAATTTCAATGCTAATTATGAGAGTTCTTTAGAAATAAAATAATAACTTGAAAATACAGTATTGAATCTAATCTAATCTTTGAATCTTAAATGTGTCGGTAAGCACATAACTCAACAACACCTGAACCATGCAAATTCTTTTCTTAAGATTTTCGTTGAATTTAAAGCATTAGGGGTCATCCATAAATTACGTCACACCAATTTCATGATTTGTGCGAAGTTGATAAATAGATTTTTAAATGTGACGTCACAAATTAAAGAATCCTCCCCTTGTCACACAATGTCACACTTCGTCGACCCCTCCTCCTCCTTAAGGTGTGACGTATTTAATCGAATGTGACGAAGTTATGCGGCTCAGCCAGTTTATTATAAAAGAAAACAGTAAGTATTCTCCATGGTTTTCCTTGTTCTCCATCTACTCTCCCGTTCCACGTTATCTCTATCCTGGTAGTACAATTTAATTTAATGTACGCTCTTACAATCTGGGTTAGTAGGTGCAGTCTTTAGAGAAATTCGATCGTGTTGTTTCAAATTATTACAGTTTTAGAGGGGAGAATTTAGCTAGGTTATCTAATATATATTATAAAGGCGAAAGTTTGTATGTATGGATGTTTGATACTCTTTCACGTAAAAACTACTGAATGGATTTGAATGAAACTTTATCACAATATAGCTTATACATCAGAATAACACATAGGCTACAATTTTTGACGTTTTTAAGGTCTTAAAAATAATTTTTTTTTGCGGTATAATAGTACTATATTATAGACGTCGCGAACTAGACGGGCTAGACGGGACGAACCTGAAGTCCACGCGAACGAAGTCGCGGGCAAAAGCTAGTAGAATATGAATCTGAATGCACGTGATATTTTTGGTGATATCTTTGTTTTTGTTGACAAAGGAGTTTGTTGTAACATGTTTTTGTAGTTTAAGTTCACAAACTTTTACAGTCCTGAATATCATATAATAATGATAGTGCTAATGAAGATAAATACGAGTCTATCTTCTTTAGTACAGGAGTTCCTATGGCTATCTTCCGACTCCATTATACCTGTTAGTTTACATGAAATAAAAGATATCTTCCACTGTATTTATTGAGTAATTGAATACTTTCTGAAGTTCTAATTTAAAAATAAACTTGTAGTTGATTGTAGAAGCCTGGATTGGTGCACATATAAATATACTGTTCCATATTTCAGGAATAAGTTTTCTTTTGTTTTTCTCTAATCCAGGTAGAAATACAGCTACACAGATCAGCTTCATCGTATCATATTATTGCATTGCCACGCAATATTTATCTGTCAAAATTTCAGCTCGATCAGAAACCGGGAAGTTAGAAAGAAAGATTCTACCCAAATTTTTAACGCCAAATACGGATTGGGGTATGCACATATTTTTGAAGGGTTTTGAAAATCCAAATATGATAACTTAGTTTCAAAGCAAGCGTATAATAGCAAATTTTCAAACAATATCATACACAGCTACCAATACATACGCCATATTGAATCATGAAAGCCAAATCGACCGGAACCAACACAGTACGGGACCCCTGCTTTGTGAGACAATGCGTAGACCATTGTCTTACAATATTGCATATTACCGCTCCGGGCAAACTCCTTATATTTGATCGTCTAATTGATCTGTCTCTTAGCATTCCTGAGAAAATATGACAGGAGAGAACATCATAATAATATTATAAAGGCGAAAGTTTGTATGTATGGATGTATGTTTGTTACTCTTTCACGTAAAAACTACTGAATGGATTTGAATGAAACTATACCACAATATAGCTTATACATCAGAATAACACATAGGCTACAATTTTTGATAATACGGGACGAACGTGAAGTCCACGCGAACGAAGTCGCGGGCAAAAGCTAGTCTTAAATAACAATTGATACTTAATTAAAGCTTTTCGATTTAGCTGGAATTTTGTAGATATATGTATATTGCGTGACAATGTAATAATATGATAAAATGGAGCTGATCTTTTTTTTTTTTTTTTATTGCCATGTAGGCAGACGAGCCAACGGCCCACCTGATAGTAAGTGGTTACCGTCATTGATCTGATGATGAATTCGGGACATCTTGTCATAACAAAGACAGACCCGTCGTGTTTGGTTCTCTCAATTAAATTCTAAGATAACGTGTTACAACAATTTTTGTCAATAAAATGATAACCTAACATGACTCAGTTGCCTGCCTAAGTATGCGTTAGTTGTGTTGCGGCCTGGTTCAGCGTGCGCACTCCATTAATATTCTTTAATTGTACTTGCATTTGCACATTTTGTAGCTATAGGTAAACTAAGTTGTGGTATTAATATTTATAAAAAAACTCTTTCAGTTTATTTTTCCGTTTCCTAATCTGTCTGAAACAAACTGGAAAAAATTAGCACAATAAATATTTTTTACTATCGTTCGCTTAGTTTGTTTTGCCGTGTATTCTCCTGTCATATATGCTCTAAGCATTCCCTCTAATGAATAAGGAACGGTGTACACAGACGCGTCCGTAAATGCACAAGTAATTATGTAGAGATGTTTGTTCGTTGAGAAATGTTCAATTAATTTTAGAACGGAATATTATTGTTTGCGAATGTTCACAAATTACAAATTTGATATTCATTTGGTATTAAACTGATAAAATTGACTCGTGTTGTAATATTATTCGTTAAAAGCATTGTTTTGGATATTTTTTGATAGATTCAAATTTGTTAGTAAAATTTTATAATCTGGTAGAGTTGTTATTAAAATACACTTTTCTAGTAGTCATAAAACTTTAATAATTTAAAATATTGTGTTCTTTTTTTCTACAAAACAGGTAAATGAACCTATACACTTGGTGGCAAGCGATTACTGTCGCTCAGCCTTTGCAATGGAGGGCCGTTATTCATCACCATAGTGAAGATTTTTAAAGATGAGATTTTCTAATAACTCTGAATCTATAAAACTACCTTTATTACCTTTTCAAACAAGATTCATACTTCTTTATCATTTAAATTATCATAATAATATAAATCTACTAAAATAAAATTCGACCTCCATGATCTCTAAGAAATTATCTTCACGACTTAGACTCAATTAATACAGGTATTTAGTAGACTGAAGTAATTGATGTTAAACCAGCTATAACTATTCACAAATCTAGGCAGATTACGCAGTTAAGCCACAGATTAAAGACGGCTTAGAGTAACTCACTGAGTCAGAAACCATCAACCGAACATGTTCAAGATGTTACATATACTTAAGTTTGGGTGTATTTAATCTATACAATTGGATACATTTAAAATAAATAGCCAGTGGTGTTACAGAAAAACATCGTGAGGAAACCTGCATGTCGGAAAAGGATTTTAAAAATCCTTTGAAGATATGTAAGTCCCCAATCCGCATTGGACCAATCCAATCTGAATTCTGTCAAATCATTATTATAGGCATATGGAATAACTTAATATCTAATCTAATTCAATTTATCTAAATGATACAAAGGATATAATTAATAAGATAGTAGATTTTCTGATTGAAATCAAATTACCATAATTTTAATCACGTTTGGTAGACATGAAAATGATTCACACGAATTTCAGTAGCTACTTCTATAGTTTCATATTAATTTACAAAACAAAATCTATCAATATCAGTATCCAGTCTTCTCGTGATCATGACTTTTGCAATAACGTTGAAATATCGAGACAACTCAATTAATTAAATATCGTTGTAAGAACCCGTTGAAAATGCATGAAAGTATTATAGAAAACCGCGAGTAAGTTTAAATGACATGATGTTTGTGACGTTGGGTGTATCTTCAATCTTTGGACCTATTGATATATCACTTAAAAAATATTTTACTAGCTACGCTATTTTGAGTGTCACAAACTTAATAAAAATTAAGTCAAAACTGTTTACCTTTACGACTAATGCTGATTCAACTAGTTTAAGTTAAACTTCTGTCAAGAAATCGATGCCTAATTCCAACTGGCACCATATCCGTACAAGCCCTTAGATTCGAGTATAGATCCTCCAGAGCTTCCTCAATCCAAGATTAAACTGGCTCAAGTGATTTTGCCTCAAGTTGGCCTGGCCCCGTGCCTAATAGTCGCACGTTAAAACCTCACTCATGCTATACTGGATAGGGTTGGCAGGGAACAAAAAAAAATTGTTTATGGAAGATTTTAGTTAAGGAATGTATCTTACTAATGTTAGTGATTAAAAGGTGGAGGAGTCTGTGTGTATTTTAGAAATTGATGACCCTAAGTTTGTAGATTAATAATTATATAGGTACTACGAAAATGCAAGTTGTGAATTATTAGCGAAACTGAGAGAATAGTTGAGAAGTCACAGTGATGGGATCCGTTTTGTAATTTCATGTTTTTATTCACACTAATTCTAAATCACTTCATTCATCGCATTAGGATCACTAAAGTCATTTATTTCTTTTTTTGATCTTGTAACCTATTATTATTGGCATCATTCCAACTACCCATATAAAGAATTAATTAATATTGTGATTGATATTATGACCCTATCAGGTCCTCACGATAGTTTTGTAAAACGAAAGTGATGTTACGGCATTGTTAGAAATTTTACTTTCTCTTCTGTATTTATACTCTCATTTAACTTTATTACAAACTCATATTTTCACGTGTAAACAAATAATAAAATAATAATAAAAATTAAAAAAGATATAAAAAAATAATAATTTATAACACCAGAGATTATACACATATTGTTATTGCGCCTTCAAAATAGTGAATATTAGGAATCTATTTATTACACACTCTAAAACTAAAATCCTGTTCTGTTTCATGTAGGTATTTTACACTATTACTAATACAAAACGGGTTCTTACCACGATTATTTTTAATTGAGCGGTCCCGATATTTCAGCACTGTTTCAAGCGCCATGATCACGGGAAGACTGAGGAACTGCGGGTCGGACATTTAGTAATAGTGTAAGTGATGTAGACAACCGCGAGTGTTTAAAGAAATTTATTACAATTAATGCAGTTCTAAACTAAATAAAAAAAATTGTTAGTAATCACACTTTCACTTTAAATTGTTATAAATGTGACGTCAACAATTTCACAACATGTCAGCCCTAGGCAAAACGTGACTATCTCAAGCTTATACTTGTCCGTTAGTAAATTCTAGGCCAAAGGTGTTGGAGTTTCTTTGGGGTTCTAGTTACATTTCCAGGGAATCTAGGTTAAAACACTTTTTATTTTCAAGAAAATCTACTTGAAATTGTTAGCCATATTTGATTTTCTGGAAGTAGTTTAATTTTAAGTTGGTTAAGTGGAAGACTTGGGTAGCGTGGTAATATGACAGCTTTTTAAATTTAGAATTTGCATTCCAAGAGGTACCTACCAATTTTCTTCACCTACTGAGTACAACAACTACACAATATATTTCGTCTATGATTAAGAATTATCAAACACTAGCAAATAAAAATTAGCATTACAAGAAATCAAAATTATTACCAATTCATGTTTATGAGAGACTGAAAGACTAAAAGACACAACCGTAGGTGTCTAAAATCCCGTATTTTATTATCTACATCACTTCTTTTGTTATGTAAAAAGACGTTACGTAAAAATCATACCTATTCTATTCCATGTTTCCATCATCATCTTCTGATTAAATTCATTGCGGGGCCCAGACAAGTTAGTTTTCCCTCGGGTTCCTGGACTTCACTGATCATTACGAAGTTCGCCGCTGTGGATCCTGGCTACACTGGAGTAACAGTGGGTGTAAGAGGTGGGTGACTACTGACTACCAAAATACCTACTCTATCATTAGTTAATCTAGAATCGCAATTGTTACTCTGAAAATACTTATAAAATTTTAGTTCAAAATTACAAAAGCATAAAAAATGCAATGTTGAGATATAATTCTCGGACAATATCAGCAGACAGATAGAGCAATAAATGTAACTTTATTAGGGAACTGTATCGGTGTTTGTGCACATTGTTGCAGTACCGGACCTCTTTGTATGCTAATGGCTTTCCTTTCATAAACTGTAGGGTTATCACTTTACCAAAGACACAACAAATCCGCTTGTTTCTAAATTATTTTGTGATGTATTCGTGTGTTGATTATTGGTCATTTTTAGATGATTTTCTTATCAACCTATGAGCTATGAGTTTTTTGTTAAATTGTAATGTCAGATAAGATAAAGATTTAGTTTGTACACTGCAGTTGATTTCTTTAATTCTTCCTAAGAACGTACTATTTTATTGCACATTTTTTTTTATTATCTGACGGTAAATGACTGCAGGCCTAAAAATACCCGGAATTGTATAGCTACAACAGCTATTTTATCGAACTTACTATCTGTCATTTCACATCACAACTGTCCACACTGGCTCGTCTGCCTACATGGCAATAAAAAAAACACTAAAAAGTACATTATACAGACTAAAATCTATACATGATTAAGTAAAGAACATCCATTCAAAATTATCTCCAACATGTAAAATAAATTATAAATCACTTTACACGGCGTGACAACCCTGTTTATGATGTATGAAAACCAAATGCGTGCACGGTCCACAGTCCGATGCGTTCGTTTTATTCATGATCGTCGGGACTCTGTCGCCCTGTACTTGGTAAACATACCTAAATATTAATAAACTCTTCACAAACCGCGTATTCGATATTCAAAACCAATTTTGGTTGTTGGTTGGATTTTTGACAGCAATTTTCCGGTTTAGGCAAAGGATTTTTTTTGGAAATTGAGTACTTATGGTGTAAATTGTGGATGCTTTAATCATTGTTACTTTATCAAATGAACATACTTACTTCTTTATACATACATACTTCTTTATGATAAAAAGTAAATTTAATATGATGCCGTACCTTGTGCCATACGATGTTTAATCCATTCTATTTTATCCACTCAATTTTATAACTGATCCACTAGAAATAAACTTTATTTTGAAATAACTAAAATCTAATATATAAAATTCTCGTGTCACGGTGTTCGAACTTGAACTCCTCCGAAACGGCTTGACCGATTTTGTTGAAATTTTTTGTGCTTATCCGGTATCTATGAGAATCGGCCAACATCTATTTTTCATCCCCCTAAATGTTAGGGGTAGTCCACCCCTAATTATTTTTTTCGGCGCAGACGAAGTTGCGCGAGTCAGCTAGTATAATATAAAATCGATTCTTCTGAAAAACTATTATTTTAAATTACCAAAAGTAAATCGACTTGCAGATTAAAAGTTAAACAAAAAAATCGAAGCAAATAGTTATAGTAACCATAGATTGTAATTTGAAGACTAACTTCATTTTCTTTGTATTATTAACTCATCAGCAATAGCAAATAAGAATATGCCAAACTCAATTTACAAAATTAAATTAATTCTACAAATAGAGGTATTATTGAATCAGCGCACGTACATAATGAAATTAATCATGTGGTAGATAGTAATATTAGAGATTTAAGACATCGTTTCTAGACAAGATTTCGTGAGTTGGGTTCTAGGTAGACTATTCGATCTTAGAATTTGTACCATTAAAGACTCTAAGATCAATAGTTCAGAATTCAGAATATTTGTAATTCCAAGAACGTTAAGTATTCTGTACCAACCCATTACTGACCACTGTTGGGCTCAGGTCTCCTCAGAAGAGGGAATAGGCGTAGTCCACCACGCTTGCCCAGTGCGGATTGAGGACTTCACATATCTTCAAATAATCTTTAGAACCTTTTTCCGATATGCAGGTTTCCTCACGATGTTTTCCTTCACCGTTTTTAGCCAGTGGTGTGGTGAAAAATTGCACATAAATCTTTTTCACATTTAGATTTAGAGGTACAAGCCGGCCGAATTTGAACCCGTGACCTCCTGTACGGAAGGAAGCGCTTCGACCACCACGACTAATGTAATTATAAATAAGTATTAAGTATTAATAAATAGTATTTATAAAATCACTAACTTTTTCACATCAAAAGGGAAAACGATTGTCAATCGAATTTTCAAATGAAATAAACTCAATAGGGACATCAAAAAGTGCAGCTTCTTCTGTTCACCAATTTGACGCAAGATTGATTCAATTCAGGATCTCCTTTCCAATTCTGCATACACCCGGATAATGCTTCAAGTGGTTCTGTCGATTCCGCAAACAAATTTAAGTTGAACTCCCCTGACGCTGAGCTGTCTCACTCGTGTTCCATAAAGGGTTAATTGCTGCAGGTCTTCGTAAAGTGGATACTTTCATGTCTCCTGACATTTGAGGTACGGCGAATGGTCCAAAACGGACCCCTTTTTAGGGCGTGAAATTGAATCTTGTTGAGGGCGGAGGGTGCGTAGAAAACTTAAATATTTAAGGCGAAATTACTATCTGGAGAGGCAACCCGACGATTTAAAGGTAAGGTATTAATTTTACGAGCCCCATTGTAACAGTAACCAGGACGTATGGAGTCGTTAATTCTCGTCGTCGTTGCGGATGGAAATTGGTGGAAGGGTCGAAGTCACAGGAGATGCTACTTTGTGTGTGGTGATGGAATTAATTAAAATTAGCGAGGGCGTCACGCGATACTTTCGTATGAGCCGTTTGATGAGATTGTGCGGTTGCTTCAACAAAGTTTAAATCTGTTTGCTAGATTAAATTTTGGCTTATGTTAAGAGTTAAATAAACTTCATTTGCTTTCCAAGATTTACTGTGTACTAACATTTTAGATAATTTGGTGTATTCTCATTGATTAGCAAGTCTTTAAAAAACTTGTACAGTAATTCAAATCGTCCATTACTGTCATATTTTTTTTTTTGTTAGCTTTTTAAACTAAAATTTAATGATCTATAATATTACGCACTAACTAGGTCAGGATAATAACTATATTCGGTCCATTTCGTCAACATCATTAACTCAATGGAAACTTTTGATCCTGTTATATAACTTGCCCGTATCAGTTGCTCTTCATTAAAATCAACGTTTAACTTTAGGATCTCATTAATTTGACACAACATCGATACCTTTGTCTTCTAGTTTGGGAACAATGCGATCACATTGAGGGCACGTAACTTAGGGGTCTTAGTATATCCCGAGGGAAGTCAATTTCATTAATACTGCGGTCGGGGGACCTTGCATTTTTAAAACATTGTTACTGTAATTGAATACCTGCTGTTGGAAGCAATGAATTAAGATTAAGGTGACTTGGATCTTTACCGCTTTTAAGTACTTTTTGGGGCTCAGTTAATTAAATTAGAATATTTAGGAATTAGGACATTATCCCATATGCTGAGACGAGTATTGTTCGTTATATTGTTGTTTTTTTATCGTTGCATGCAGCATTTTTCTAAGAATGTTTTATTATACATCCGAGGTGTTTTATACACAATTGATCGACCTGAGATGAAAAATTAGAAATTACTGTTAAATGTATACGTATCGTCGTATAGTCGTGGTGGGGTAGTGGTTGAAGCGCTTGCCTTCCGTAAGGGAGGTCCCGAATTCAAAACCGGCCAGCTTGTACCTCTAAATCTTAATATGAAAAAGATTTATGTGCAATTTTTCATAACACCACTGGCTAAAAACGGTGAAGGAAAACATCGTGAGGAAACCTGCATATCGAAAAAGGGTTCTAAAAATCCTTTGAAGATATGTGAAGTCCCCAATCCGCATTAGGCAAGCGTGGTGGACTATGCCTAACCTCTCTTCGGAGGAGACCTGAGCTCAGCAGTGGGCAGTAATGGGTTGTTACAGTACAGTACAGTATACGTATCAAAAGGTAAATTTGTTTACTTTTAAAGTATGCATCGAAGGATGATTATTTTATATTTAGTCGTAGTTGGAAACATATCAATAGGCCCAGAAAAATACAATAAAAACACAAAAGTATGTATAATACAACTCCATGATATCAATCATAATAATTTAGATTTATGAAAGAAGAAAAAACATTGCTTAAAGAAAAACAGCCCGCTCGCTTCCCACTTTGAAATTTTCTTCAAGTTTATTCTACTCAAGAAATCCCACAAAACACATTTTCCGAATAAAGAAAATATGGAACCTTTAAGTTGCCAAGTTTTTTGTGATGTAATCTTAAGAGATTACCGTGAAATACTTTCAGTGAGGGGAGGATCCTGAGAAAAATGAATTGTTTTAGGCTTATTTTTATTTAACGAAGTTGAGAATTATAGTATTTTCGGAAGTATTTTTCGTTCCCAAAATCGGCTTAAGCTCATGAAGCTGTGCAGCTGATGCCAAAATTAATTTGAAAGAATGGTCAATTCAATAGCCCTTACTTTAGAAACCGCTTAGATTTTACGAATTTTGTCACTATATTCTGTCATCAAGGTTAAGTTATTTTCTCAAAGAAACTCGGTACCATTTCTCTTTAGTAAAAAGTTGTAAATCTTGAAGTATTTGCACTTCGTAACATTCAGTTGAAAGCAAGAGGATATAAAGAAAATAATTTACAGTCAAAACACAAATTATCGCATTACGAAATCAACAATAATATATGGCAATTATCAGATTAACCGACTTTTAAATTTATTGGGTCTTATCTTATTAATTCAAGGCGTCTTTATCAGCTAATTATCTTCTAAAATTCTACACTCATATCTGTTAAATGGCATTAATGTAATCGATTTAATATATTTTTGATAAAGTGTCAGTTCATACCTTAGACGTGTACTAAACAGTCGAAATGATTGTTAAGGTAGCTCTGTGTTTCATCTTGGCTTGTACCTTCGCTAAAGGTCTCGAGGTTGTCAATGGAAAGATAAAAATCAGCGTAGGTACTACCGCTGGCTGCTCTGATACTGTCAACTTCATCAGCCAACAACTGACTGAAGCATACGACCTTTACAAAGAATACTTGGAAATTGAATTCATTCCTTGGGGCAGAACTCGACTGGAGAATGGACAATTCATCTGTCAATTCGGAGTCAATGACTGTTGGGCCAACAGGCTCCACCGATGTGCATTGAATATGCTGAGTGGAAACCAAGATGCTCAAGTGAGGTACATGCAGTGTGAATTTTCAGCACCTTTCCCATCCTTCATCAGCGGATCTTACGTCTGTGCTCGTGAAGTTGGATTGGACCTAGTCAATTTGGACCATTGTGTGTCCAATGTTGGTGATCAGTTGGACACTGCAGCACAAACCGCAGCTACTCAACCAATGGCTATCATCAACTTCGTTCCTTCAATTGTTCTCAATGACGTAATTGATTTGGATCAGCACCGCCAAGCTTTCTCGAGGTTGGCCAGTCTCGTCTGTTTCGCATTGGCAGATGACCCCAACTCTAATGTCGTTAGCTGTACTATTTAATTGAATTCCCAATTTTATTTATTAAAAACATTTTAACTAACTGAAACGTGTTTCATTTCGTTATCTAAATTTGTAGAGGAAGTAAATTCGTCGAAACGTCTTCATTTAATTTAATTACAAACATTAAATAGACAATGAAATAGCAACTTGCTAAACCGTTTTAAGTCCAGCTCTCAATTGTCAATTTGAGAAGTTTTATCTTAGTTGGCCCGTATGCTCCGGGGCTCCTTTTCAGCTAAATGCCCAACTTTTGCCGCCTTTTAATCGTCAAAGTTGGGCAATTGGACAATCGGCGAGCAGAGATATAGCTAATAGCTCTGTAATTTCAGACGATAAGCTAAATGATATCGTTTTTGTTATGATATTGCAAACACCGCGCTTGCTTATCTTTGAGCATTCGAAATTAATATTTGCGATAGTAATATATATTTTGACTTTAGAAATTCATAATGTGAATATTATTTTTATGGATGTGTAGATTGATTTTAAGACATAGTTTTAATAAAAACCAAAACAAGTAGTTAGGTATTATGGTAGTGCAAGATGTTATATCTATTTTGTTGGAATTAATTTTAAAATTATCTCTTGTCTATTTCGAATGCTCCTTAAATATTACTGAAACCCCATTTTTTTTGGAATCTTAACTGTAAAAACAATTCACTAAAACACAATGAGCGAGATACCTAATTCATTCTAAAACCAAAAGCGGTTTTGGTTTCACTGCAATGTGATTTCAATAACCCTAGAAATAATATTAGTTGCCTCTATTATGTGCAGTGCAGTCGTTGTAATGGCTTGCAAACGATCGTCATTACTAGCCTGACAATGCATTGTGAATTCTGTTATGACTCGTCGTATTGTGTGGTTTCCATACTTTAGAACACTTTATTAGTATTAAGAAATAGCGCTGGTCCCTTATAGGTAACATTGTTTTATGAAAATATGTTTAAATCAAAAATTGTGAGCTTTGTTTGATTAATATCGTCGACTATTAATATTTACAACGAGTTTACCGATAGCCACTATATCATAATTTCGATATTATGATGTCCACGAGCAAAGGTAAACAATGGTTGTTACAAAGGAAGAATAGAATTAGATTGAGCCGCTTTTCTCGGCAAGTGTCATCAAAATTTCAGACCAAAACAACATCACCACTTACAAATATCAAAATATTAATCCAAAAGTTTTACCATAAACCTGTCTTAATCCACTTTATGGCCACCCTGAGCTATGAATTCACTTGGAAATACACTTCTAATGTCCTCGCGTTAAACTATTGAAAAATGTCACAGTCCACTTTGCAGCGATACACTACATTAAACGTCGTTTGGGAATAAAGGGTGGTGGAATACCTGAATTATTAGGTGGTACGGGATTTACGGACCTGACTAATGGTTTTGGAGAAGTGCATTTTAAAAATGTTGTGGTAGTTTGATTGGTTTGTGAGTTGTAGCTGATGAACACAAGTAGGAGCTTCGTTGCAGATGATTGAGTCTTTTAGTCATTGTGTTTTGAAGGTTTATATTTTACTAAAATTACAGTACCTATTTTCGCTACAGGTCTATACCTGTACCAACCCATTACTGCCCACTGTTGGGCTCAGGTCTCCTCAGAAGAGGGATTAGGCATAGTCCACCACGCTTGCCCAGTGCGGATTGGGGACTTCACATATCTTCAAAGGATTTTTAGAACCCTTTTCCGACATGCAGGTTTCCTCACGATGTTTTCCTTCACCCTTTTTAGCCAGTGGTGTTGTGAAAAATTGCACATAATTTTTTTTCACATTTAGATTTAGAGGTACAAGCCGGCCGGATTTGAACCCGCGACCTCCCGTTCGGAAGGACGCGCTTCGACCACTCGGCCACCAAGACATACTACAGGTCTATGCTTGATCTTAATCAACGTAGGTAGATATTAAACTTTCAGTTATTGTATTCGGTAAACTTTCTAACCTCATGATGAATTTCCTATTACCACTTTTTGGAACAGAAGACGATCAATATTGATCCCTTAATCTTTACAGTTACAAAACCCAAAGCACTAAACAGTAACCTAAAACATCGCACAACCTAACAACCTGTATACCCAACAGTTTCAATAAACAACATTAACCACTGACAGGACATAACCGGTCTATCGTTCGGTAATGCGCTGTATTACCGGGTAAGCGGAGGCATTACCCGGACACAGTACCCGGCGTAATCTCGCGTTATGGTTATTGACTTGTCGTTGGTATTCCTGCTAATTGAGGAAAATTGACACGTGGTTATGAATTAGCAGCTATTTTGGTCTTTGAAAAAGTTACTGTAGAAGGCTTTTTTTGAGTTGATGAGAATCGGAGATGCGGATGGGATATGCCAGAGTTGATTCGATCCAACCGCTATACTCAGCTTCCGAACCCAGCACGGGATTATGCGGGTCGGCGCGATGCATTACGGCACTCTTTACTGTCGCTACGACCCCTATTATAGAATATTTGTAGATCTTGTTTAATTGTGTGTTTGTCAAAACTAAAAGGCATGATGAAGAGGGGCTGCCATAACTGGGTGAAAATGTAATTATATTAATTGCATATTAAAATTAGTAAGAAAGTTTCTAAATCAATCCAAACTGATGTACGTACATAAACAACAAAGACTCATGAAAAGACAGACAGTAATAAAATTAGTATTCAATGATATTCTAGTACCACTTTTAAGTTCAGAATCTCACCAAACTACGTCCACTAAAATGCTTGACACTAACTCTCGACTTGAACAGAATAAGACCGTTAAAACTTCTCCACATTAAAACTTGAGTTACGCACTAAGAGCGTCGCTTTTATGCACTCCCGAGGTGTTTCTCTAGCAGTGAAAACTTCCCTAAAACATGAATTTTTATTAACATTCGCCTTCCCATGTCGGAAGTGTTACGCGGGCAGATGAATTTCAACTAAAACATAAAACATCGAGTTGGGACACCGAGTAGTGAAGGTCCAGTATATTTTTTGGAGTTTATTTGGATGAAAAATTTATTGTTTGGTAAGAAAGATTTAGGAAGGAAGAAATCAATGTTCACTTCGTAATACGATCGTCGTCATTATTATAATCATCATCATCATCGAACTCTCCTAATAATTTAAACCTTTGCTCGACTTATCTGTCGAAGTTCTGTCCTAATAACCCCTAAACAGGGTGTATCTGTAACTTTGGACAATCTGACGTGGGATGAATAACCTGTTGAAATAAAACTTAGAACCACTCTTATTTTAGGAATTGGATAAAAAAAAATCATCATAGTATGGAAGTCCGCAACGATAGTCGTATGTTTTCCATACAATGTCAGAAAAAAAATAAAAATGGTGCTAAGTTGTATTTTGGGTCAGGTTATTCACCCCACGTCAGATTGTCTAAAGTTACAGATCCACCCTGTATAGCAGGCACTCAGTACTCTACTCTCTTTTATGTACTCCATCGACCATTCGTTTAGTGATACAGAAGTATCTGGAGACCAGAGTGCCTATTTCTCTTCATCGAATCCCTGTTTTGTTTCTATCTCTACTTGGATGTGGGAAGAAGATGCATATCTGGCACGATATCCTTACAAATCAGCTAACTAGTTATCCAGCAAATATAACTTACTGAACTGTACACAGAAGGAACCCTAGAAAGTGATACCGCAATACACATCTGTCCTTGAATACGGACGAGATGTAACAGCCCAGCTTCCTGGAAGTGAGCGACTGAATAATTGAACAACCACGGTAGGACGCGCGTGCATCCTTTCGGTGGATCGATACTTTATCACTACACCAAATATATGGAATGTAAACAACTACTGGAGTAAAGGTATATTTATGTATTAGTTATTAGGGGTGTGCGAATATCGTTCAAATCGAATCGAATCGAATATTAATATTCGATTTGAATTTTGAATTTGTATTTTGTAGATAATATCTTGAATGGGCTAGATGTCAGATTTTGTGTTTTTTGTTTGTGTGATTGTTAAAACTTACGTTCTCTGGTCAAAAGATTAAGTTCTTGAGAATCATCATTTGCATCAAGAATCTCCCGATTTCGAGCTTAATATCTTCTTCAACTTCTTTTACTTCCTCTTCTTTGTAAAAATATTTTTTGTACCGAGGTGCTTTTCTTAAAAATAATATCACGAACAACTTCACAAAATCTGACATCTAGCCCATTAAAGATATAATCTAAAAAATATAAATTCTTATCCTATTTCCGATGCATCGTCGTAGTCAAATTCGATAACTATTCCAATTATTCGAAATGTTTCGAATGTTCGATTCGCACACCCCTATTGGTTATCTTTCTGGAACTAGTAGTTTCAAAAAGTAAACGATGTTACACATGGTAGGTATATAAGAATATATTTTGGAGAAGGTACTAATTTGTCGACGTAAGTGAAATAAAAAGTCATAGATCAAAAACTCTTTACATTAGTTATTTGATTCGTAGTAACCAACTATTTTAAAATAAGTGTTTTTAATTTTTAAATCATTAAAAAATGTAGTAACTTCGTATCATAAAAAGTAAAACTGCTTCATTAAAATTTCACAACTTTCTTAAATTAATTTGGATATTTATTAAAATTGTTCATTTTAGTTGGCCATAAAGAGCCTACTACGTAATTGAAAAATATTGGGCTTTAAAATTTTCACCCCACAATGGAACTGTAATTAAAGTCTATAATTGCCAGTAAAACGTTCACCACGTGGCGTTTTATTATTGAATTAACTGACTAGATCGGTATTTATGATAGTGTCTATGGTGCAATGAGTTATGGTTTTTGATATTGTTTATAATTACGTGGCTGAATGCACTGATAACATGGAATGAGTGTTTCAAAGCACAAAACTCCAAGTGTTTTCAAATGAGAGCAAGTGTGAATGTTTTCAGGAATCTATTTTAGCATTTAAAATTGAAATAAACAAATTATAGTATGCCCACAAATTAAGTATATGTTATGCCTTTTCTTGTCTGTGGTAAGCATTTTAAATTGCTCAAAGCTGAACTGTCTCCATATGACTTCTAAGCTTTAACAGCGAGATGAGTCTTTTAATAATTTTCTCGAGATGTCATAATATTGGTCTGGATCTGTAACTATAACAACCTATTACTGCCCACTGCTGAGCTCAGGTCTCCTCCGAAGAGGGGTTAGGTATAGTCCACCACACTTGCCTAATGCGGATTGGGGACTTCACATTTTAGAACCCTTTTCCGATATGCAGGTTTCCTCACAATGTTTTCCTTCACCGTTTTTAGCCAGTGGTGTTGTGAAAAATTGCACATAAATCTTTTTCACATTAAGATTTAGAGGTACAAGTCGGTTTTGAACCTGCGACCTCCCGTACGGAAGGCAAGCGCTTCAACCACTCGGCCACCACGACTGGTCGTCTTGGTCTGGATCATCTAGTTCTAACTAAGCTCTGTTTTAAATGGTCGTAAATTGTTGACTAAGCTACTCTGCTAGAAAACTCATTGATGCTGGAATTATACCGTAGACCCTTTTCACACAACAACCTATTTCATTATTTTTAACACCAAAACACGTTCTCTCAATTCAGCACAAAATGGACATTTCAAATAAAAATTCAGTTCGCACCAAACTTAAATCATTATCTCAAATGGAATTAACATTGGAGCTTTTTTCGAAACTTTTGTTTTAATAAGTCAGCAAAGTCGAGAATGAAGTTTGTTTCAATAAAAAGAAGAATTTTCCCTAAAGTATGAAGAGCTGATATAACTTCGTATCCAATATCGATTCTGACAGATCGACTTTGTTTTAAACAAGTTCGGTACTTTTCAAGCGAGGTCTTATTTTGTCTTTGAATTAATTAAAATTTTCTCTTGGAAGTGGAAAAAACGTGCTGTTTTTTACTACAATTTAAGAAAGTTTTTATTTTGGCTTGAAACGTAAAATTGAAACACTTGTGTTTAACTATCGAAATAACAACAGCAAACACTAAAGATTTTTCAAATGTTACAATTGTGAACTCTGCTGGAAAATAAAGACCACTGCAATCAGAAAATTCAATCTTCATACGACGATACTATACTAAGCCTAGAAACAATATACTCCCCACTATGAGTGATCATTGAACACGATCAAATATTTAGGTCAAATGCACTGATAGAAATTACTATTGGTCTGCCGTTACCATGGCAACGGGCCTAATAGTTTCCAATAAGCAATAACTTTCGAATGAGCGAGCTTGCGGCTAATTTATTTACAAGCTTTGCGGGAATACCTCCGAGACAAAAGGTAAGCATATTTCGGTATAGACTCGCTGAGGACTTAATAGAACGTTACGTTGGAGCTATAAAAATGTAGTTTTATTTGTTATTTGTTCTCGTTGGATTGGTTTATTACAATTGCGTCATCATTTCGTATAGAGGTTTTTTGGTTAGTAGTAATCGCTAGACTTTTATAAGCAATAATATACTTCGTATTATTATGGTTTGTGGTAATACGTACTGAAAACCCGCATTGATTTCTTTCCCTTGATGTTTCATCAGATGTATGATTATTGCTTTCTCCAATTCCCTTCAGCATGCAGTTTATTTGAAGCATATGAAGATGACGTCCTGTGGTATTTTGTCATGAGATATTCGTTGCACCTATTTTAAATAATATTTTTTTAATAAACTGTACCTATAGTTTGGGGCAGGATAAATGCACTTCAACTCTTAAAAAGAGCGCAAACTGCGCTAGTATAGCTTTGGATTTATAGAGCGCTTTCTCTGTCGCACACAGCTTTATTAATTCATTGTAAGTTGTTGTTCAAATTCAATTTAACATATAATATAAAACAGAGTTGTTATACTCTAAATACTTTTGCATAATTTTCTAAAAGTCGAAGTGCATTTATTCTTGCCCCAAACTATACCTATAAGAACAGTTACCACTTACTCAAAGTGCAATTACCAAACGAATTAAAAAAAAATAGTTCCATCTGTAAAACAAAAACAACTTAAACTTTAGAACATTTGACCAGAAAATCAACTATTATTGTTACATTATTATTTCACGAAGCCTTTGCCCTAAAGTAATATGACAAAAAACAAATTTCCCAAGTCAAGTGTTGTTAGTATAAACGGAAAGTTATTAAACAAACTACAAGAGTGGCTGTTTCCTTCGTTTTACGAACTTCCAAGTTTCGTTCTCAAGTATTCATAAGCGGAGTCGGATTATAGTTACTTGTTTGAAAGTTGGCCAAACAATGGCCAAGAAATTGGACGTAAAACAGATCATTGTTTATTTAGGGCACTTGAAAATTCTTTAAGAAATTCTTGTGAAATTACAATAACGTTTATTGTTATAATAACTATTCATTTCTAAATTATTAATAAAAAACTACGGTATCTAAATTGATTTTTATGATAGATCCCATTGTATCGTCAGCTTACAAATATTATTGAAAAATGTATATCAAGCAAATTTGATCCCTAAAGGTGAATCTGCATCACCAATTACCATCATTTAATTTACTATACGCCCATAATAATAATATATGTTAACTGAGCAATAAATTTACACAAAAAGACAGGAAAACATACAGTCTTTATTCATAGTCAAATTCTTCAAGACAAAACCGCTATTAAAACATTTTAAAGCCAGGATCCCGGCCAAGGTGGCTGATTTAGCCTCAATTTTCCATCCGGATGGTTCCACTGGTTCTCCGTCGCGGATCCACTGCCAATAAACAATATCTTCCAGCTGAGCGACTCTGGAACGAGTATCTGCTAATTAGGGACGTGGAAACCGATCAAAAGGAATCCTTTGATGCGAAACTGAAAAGGTGACAACGTTTCGAATCGCTCGAGCGCGCGTTATCGATGTTTTAGAATCGATATCATTGGCTTGGATTATACGAATTTGTGGGAGAATCGATTTTGTGAATTTAAAGTTTGGAATTTTGACTATTTTCGATACTGTAAAGAATCCTCTTTAAATAATTCTTAATTCAGTCTCTTGTGATGTAAAGTGAAGAATTAAAGATCTCAACACCAATTTTTTATCAGCAAAAAAATAATATCCAAAGAAAGTATAGATACTATTATTATGAAATCACTAACCAACATTGTAAATTATGTTATATACCAGGCAGTAATTTTGCTGTATATTAACATACATTCTCATACAACATAGTCCAAGTTTCATGTTACAACGCTTCAGTATGTTGAGGTTAATGGCAAGAGCTTGCTCTGTGAACTTCCTTCACAAAACACAGTAGAAACATGATATTGAAAAGGAACAAAGTTAGCGTTATTTGCTTAAAGATAAATGATTTTGAAATAAAAGTAAGGAAGGATGAGGATGAGGAGAGAGGAGGAATATTCATAGTAATATAACAGATGTTTATCATTGTCTAGCAAGCTTGGACTACCAAATGAAATAATTTTGTAAAAGAGCCTATAGAGAAATGCTTCTAACCTTGTCTGACAAGCAGTTTCAGAATCGGTTTGGATTTTACTGCAGAATAAGTGTTCGTAATCAACTTATGGAACTGCTGATCAATGGGACATACTACATTTCAATCTCAGTAGACTTTTTTAATCACTAGCCACTGATGAAGTATATGTTTGTACTGCACTAAAACCTCCTACTCACACTCATCGTCATAGCCTCGTTTGAATTTTTTTTTTTTATTGTCATGTAGGCAGACAAGCCAACGGGCCACCTGATCGTAAGTGGTTACCGTCGCTCATGAACCTCTGCAATGTCAGGGGACATTGAGGGGTCGCTACCTACGACCTAACTTTAAGGACCCTCCTCAAGCCTCGTTTGAAGAAGGACAAGTCATAGCGTTCTGGGAATACCGAGGGGAGCTCATTCGATAGCCGGATGGTGCGTGGCAAAAAAGTGTTCCTGAAACGGACCGTGGATGACCGAGGTGGTTCCATATAGTAAGGATGAACTCCACCTCGACGCCGGGTGGTACGGTAATAGAAGGGAGATGTAGGAGTCATCTCAAATAATTCCTCAGAGCACTTCCTTTAAACCCAGCACAGGTTTATGAGGGGTGACACGTCGCGTTACATACTAAGGAAATACTATATTGGCATTCGTTTTTAGTATAGTGTGTATTACAACACCGTAAGTACCATCAGATGAGTAGCTAGTATGCTCGTTTACTTGACAATAGTAAAAAATGTAGATAAGAGAAGACCATATTTCAGACAATTCATTAAGTAAGGTTTAGTTAAAAACGCAGGGAAAAAATCAGTTGAGCATTTTACACAGCACGAATTTTCAATGTTAGAAAATCTTTGTGCAAGATTTGTTTAAATGCAAAACAGCGTACACGCAATCTTTTACATCTTCTGAATTTAAAATACGTCACGTCACTAGAGTTGCCGTGAAAAATATCGTTCGGGCACCGGGTCGTGGGATCGATTTCAATAAGCGATAACTTCCGCATGACCGGCGAATGGTGCCCGATGCCCGGTGCTTCAGCGGGCCGTTTGCGGGCATCGGTGATCAAAGTGTTACATTACCCTGTTACGATTTAACGTAATCGTTTGTGGAAGAACTAGGTTTGATTAAGGAATAATGGGTAGGTAGTAGGATGCATTGTTTTAAAGTACAAATTGGTTCGTGGAACAAGAAATGAGGTTATATTTTGTGTACCAAAAAATTATAAGCTACTTTATATTTTTTTACGTAGAAAATATGATCAAGATATGTTCGTTTACTTGTAATAATAATAAACAAAACTAAAAAAATAAATTAAAAAAGTCACCCACTGAATTATCCATTAAAATTGATTTATTTTTTGCATTCGTCATGGAAGTAAGTTTCAAAACAAACTTGTCTCATGTAGTAGTTGAAATAATAAGTACCTACTGTCAGTTTTTCTAGGCATGAAACTGACTTCTATTTAAGTCATAAATAGGCCACTCAACTATTTTATCTTCAAATAGCCTAGACAAGAGGATAGGCATTTAACAACTCAATTGGGAACCAAAATTGGCGTGTATCAAGTAGTCTATTGGTAAGATTTAACAGCCACAGACGAGTGGATAAGAAAGCAAAAGATTTACAAGAACTAAAACCAGAATGCACTGTAAAAGAATGGTTGTTACAAGACATATATTTCACACTTCTGACACACGTGTCCCCCTTTAGATTTATAGCTAAGAATATGAAAATATGAAGTAGCATTCCATTCGAAGGATTCTCTTTTGTTTTCAAGCAGAGGTAATATTAAAATTCTGTTGTGACGTCACAGAAATGCTTACAAAACGACATGGAAATGTTTCACTGAAATATCACGGTTCTTGTATACGCTAGTGTGAATCGTAAAACTGTTATGTAAATATTTTGACGTAACAACGTCTTATAAATTGGTTTGCCGGGTGACACTTCAAGAAGCTGCGTTACGCTCCCCGCTCACGTTATGTGCTCACAATGAGAGCGAGTGAGAGGCACGCGTCCCGCCTAAGAGCGAGAGAGACAGACATAAAAAGTGAAAGGGACGCGTTTACCACTCAAAGTCGTTGTCACGTAAAACTTTCGCCCGTTTACCGACTTTACAGGCAACCAATTTTTATTTTTTCTCTATATTCAGTAAAATGTGTAACTTTCAACTGAGTCGTAGCCCGTAGGCTTATATCATGCAATTAAAATAAACTTATAGTAAAACTATGAGGCCCTTTACCCCAGCTGGGTAAAGGGCCTGATCCAGAAGGCGATCGTTATCGACACGGCGCGTATTGAGAGGAGGTTCTTCACTCTTGAGTCCTGACCACTGATAGCTTGGGTCGTAGATTTCACCTCCGCGCCCTCTGTTTTTTTATATTGTGTTTTAAAATTATTTTCTTTTGTTAGAATTCTCAACCTAAAAAATGTTGCAATGCTAAAACTCATCATCAAATTAATAACAACAGAATCTGTACATAAATCCTCCTCAATCTATTCCAATATCAAAACACCAACAGTATAACTTTCCTCATCTCGCCCGCATTCTAAGCACTAAACTATTTATTATCCGTAGTCGAAGTTCTTTCCGCCATCTTTCAAAACTATATCGACCGTTAAAGATCTATTTCCCAACTTGTCCAGTCTCCACTTAGTTCCTTGCCAAGAATTCTATGATATATGACGTGTTGTGATACAAATAGAGCTTGAAATACTTTCATGCATTTTGAACGGGTTCTTACCACGATATTTAATTAATTGAGTTGTCTCGATATTTCAACGTTGTTGCAAACGTCATGATCACGAGAAGACTGGATACTGCGGGTCGATTTAAGAGCAAACAAAACTGTCTACCCTCTTTCTCGTTCGCTATTGGGTAGTACCACTGGAACTCGAACTCACATCACGACATACCACACTCACTGTATCTACAGTACAGTATACTCGCAGTATCCAGTCTTCTTGTGATCATGACGTTTGCAACAACGTTGAAATATCGAGACAACTCAATTAATTAAATATCGTGGTAAGAACCCGTTGAAAATGTATGAAAATATTATAGAAAACCGCGAGTGTCTGTATAAGTTTAGAGCTTGAAATAGTTTGGATTTATGAATTATGTCATTGTATGGAGGTGAAAATTTTAGTAAACTTATAGATAAATAAATATAGATTGATTTTTGGATGGGCAGATGGGGAATAGTAAATGACAACTTGGAACAAATTTTAATGAAAATCAGGAACTTTAAGAGTTCTTAAAAAGTGGTCTTTGTGATCGATTTCAGACTAAGTCCAGTATATTCAATTTCAAAAATCCAATGATATTGTTATACTTTTCATCAAAAGATATTTCATTAAACGCATATTCAAAGTTATGACGAAGACGCTTTCTCTAAAAAAATCATTTTGTATACTATGAAGTTGAGATTATAAAACGATCCTCCCATATTATTAACTCTCATACATTCCATTATATCTAATTAAATGAACTAGAAAACATCCGTAATAAAAACAGGACTAACCCGAAAACAGACAAAGAACAAACAGGTTTTATCGACTCCCCCAAGACAACTAAAGCTCTCAAAATAATGAATACATGGGTACAAATACTAACATTCTCTTCACAATACACTTAGAGTCCTGTCTTATAGAATTTATGCACATAATTCTAGGATGAAATTGCGAACCCTTGTCACCTGGATGACCTTCATGAATTATACACAGCAATTTGCTGCCAAAGTTATCGGATTGTGGTCGAATACATCTTTATAGCTTGAAAAAATTCGAAGATATTTTTATAACCTGCTTTATGTATGGGGAAATGTATGGTTATTGGGTTGTGACGAAAAGACGGTATGGAATGTAAAAATATAGTATAGGTACTTGTATAGGTTGATTGTATTTCGCTTATATTATTCGGTACAGTCATAGTCGTTGATCGTATTTAATATTAAATTTGGAAACTGCTATTATCCTTTTTTCGTAATCTTAGTTCGACACTGTTATATTAAATTACCACCCTTTTGCATAGTTTATATATGGTAATATGTCTAATTTTTCTTAAATTATTATATTATCATCCAGTAGATAAATCCAAAGATCAAAAAACAATCCTATTTTAAATGTAAGATTTGTTGAAAAAGACAATAGTATTACGTTTAAATTAAAATGTAAGTCCTTTCTGCGGATAAGTCGGACTGGGAATATCCGATGAGACATTCAACCCTTTCAATGTAATCGAATGAGTCCATTGCAGATATCCGAAATGGATATTTTATGTGTATCTATGAATACTTATTACGAAGGTAGTAGAGTTTCGAAAAAACTTCATGTGGTTTCCGTCTATTATTAGAGCGGTGCGACAGGAAAGATTGCCGTTATACGTAATGCGTCGTGCTGTCCTACATAGAGACCCGTGCTGGGTTCTCGCCTCAGCCGAGGTTCGGACGCTGAGTGTGGTCGGTTGGAGGCTTTAGTGCGATTCAACTTCCCACCCGCGGGGCATGTGGGAATCCGGCGATTTCATACATCTAAAAAAAAATTGTCGAGATTAGAAGCATTTATGTTTGACCATTTGTATTATTGTTCTTTGTGCATATTTTTTCATTCATAGACAAAAAGAGGCCACCAACAAGTGAACGGATATTGAAAAAAAAATCAAAAAATCTTACATAGAACCTATTAAATCGTTCAAATTTATGAAAAACAAATACAACCTCTCAAGATCTTAAAAACAATAAAAGTTTGGGAAAATAAGAAAAGTGGGCGCGCATTTTCCGAGGGGTTTCTACAACAGCTGTTGCCGAATGATGAAAAGCTTAAAGCGATTACCTCTGTTTCAACTTTAATGCAAAAATAAGTAGACAATGCAATCTAAAGTGTATTATTTTTTAGGATTCGTCATATTTTAAAAAAGTTTTCGTAGAATTTAGACTGAGGGAGTACGTGATGTAAAAATGGATTAGCTATTCGGAGTAGAAAAATGTTTTATGTACAATATACTTAAGAACTTAAGAGGTTCAAGAAATTTACTTTTATGAACGCGAGTAAAAATGTAAAATAGTTTTTTGGAGAAATGCTTGTATTTTTATGAGCATGAATAAGCATAGTACACCTGGTAAGTGGTTACTATTTTATAGTTTAGGGTATAAGTATAATATATTTCAGTCATATATTTATAGAATATGTTTTTATTATATTGTGGCGTCTAGACGTTTTTTTAATGAAGAAGGTACTTTCGTACATTCTGTACTGTACTGTAACAACCCATTACTGCCCACTGCTGAGCTCAGGTCTCCTCCGAAGAGGGGTTAGGCATAGTCCACCACGCTTGCCTAATGCGGATTGGGGACTTCACATATTGGGGGTTTCCTCGCGATGTTTTCCTTCACCGTTTTTAGCCAGTGGTGTTGTGAAATTTTGCACATAAATCTTTTTCATATTAAGATTTAGAGGTACAAGCCGGCCGGTTTTGAACCTCCCGTACGGAAGGCAAGCGCTTCAACCACTCGGCCACCACGACTATCGTACATTCAGTAGTAATAAATATAGTTTACTATCTCAAACTAATCTAATATACTTAGTTTAAATTGTGAAGAGTAGTCTTCGATTTGCTTATAATTTTTATTATCAATCACAAAAATTCAGTTCTGGAATTAGTTAAATGGACAATATGTGAATCCTAACCTTAAAATAAAACAATCATTAAAATAAGTTGTGATAAAATATATTCGATTTGCTTCCTTACCAGTCGTTCCAAAAATACTCGTTTCGTGCGAAATACTTTAAAGACATTTGTTTGGGGAGGGGAAGATATGTTTCTGTGTATAAAATATTTGCGTTGGTGCTTAGTACGTGCATCAGACGTGTGGGGCACTTTGTCAAGGAAAACATCATTGTGCAAATATTATTTTTAACATTATTTTCTTTATTAAATTTCTTGTTGAGTTGCCAAATATTTGCTGCATATAAGAATATGCACTTTGTTGTTGTTAGCTTGCAGATCTCTTAGTAGTTTAGAGATCGATGAGAAACAGTAACCGTTTCTCAGGTGGACTATTTGCCAGTAAATACATAAAAAAGTAAACACAAATCCAAACACCAGGAGTCTTCTTTAGTAATAGAGTTCCTATGACTATCCTTTGACTTAAATCAGCTCTATTGTATAATTTACAGGGTGTATAAAGAACACTCCCGAAAATGGTGTTAGTACTAGTGATGCCTCAGATCTTGCTTTTTGCAAAAAAATGTCTGAATAGACCGATTTCCTGGCTCATCATCACAGATATCACTAATACTACCACCAGTCTTCGTTTTCGGGAGTGCTCTTTACACACCCTGTATAATTATGCTGCATTAATAATATATATGCAGTAGGTAGATACATCCAGTGCATGGTAAACAATAGCTTTAGAAAAAAAACAATGTATGATAAGGTTCTTGTCTTAAATATTTTTCAAAATCCTTTCATATACAGTATGAAATATTTGCATGAGTCGTGCATTCTATCGTCGTTTGTTCGCGTTTACTTCGCAGTTTTCCATATCGCGTCTGTTTATCGCACGATCGCCGCCCCCCGTCGTTCTCGATGATCCGTCTTTGAGGGAACTCGGGTTTCGTAGACGGGCGTTTGGAAAGCTAAAACGATTTTTAATGCTAACGTAATTGGTGTGAGCTATGACTTATTAGAGAAGTTAGGTATTTTTTTTGAGTACGACAGTTTTAGAGCATTTTTACATGCCTCAAACCGTACAGTGCCATAATAATTTAATAAATGTACTAGAAGGTTTGTGTATAATTTTAAACTTACGCTTGTGAAATTTTCAATCGTCAGTTAAGTAAAGTAAAATATATTTTACATTGATTTAGCTTTGTTGATATGAAATTAATTTGGTAAGAAGGACTGCAGTAGTATCTATTAATTATATTGCTACTTTTCATTATCTTTTCTTCTTAGTGGATATCGAGTAAAAAGAATTCGTTGGTTATTTGTCCTATAGTTTACCGAAGACAGTAATAATCTTTTTACTAAGCGTTTTTTACCATAAATAAAAACAAACGCAGCGTTTTAAACGCTCGTCCACATAACTTCTTCATCGCGCGCACCAATGATCCATCTTCGTGAGTACACGCGCAAGCGACGCGTGATTCCACCAACAAGGGTGCAGCCGAGGGCGCAGTGAAATATTTATTTTTTCCCTCTAGAATAAAGCGGGGACACAGAACATTTACAATACAAAAGTCAAGTGTTATACAAAGCTTGATACAAAGTATTTTATAGTTAAGTTAACTCGTTAGTATTTTATAGATACAAAATATACGGGAGTGACAGAATGAGTGTTAATACTGTCCAAAAGTGTGTCCCTAATCTGTAGCTTGATTTTAGCTACACCATGTTGCCACTAGATCATGTCTCTATTGAGACACAACATAATTTTACGAGTACCTATTCAATAGACGAAATTGCAGGACTTTCATCTGTCTTTAGGTGGAATTCCATTCACCGTATGCCATAATACTGATTTAGTATAACATCGTTTATACTACTACACCATACTCGTTCTGTGATCTGCCCAAACCCGTCTTACTCCGTCCTATTTACACCCGCTCCGGTGGTATAGCCTCAATTATGCTAAACCACTCGTTTGTGGCTGTCAATTAATGTCCCTTATAAATGGTACTACTAGACAAAAGTAAATTTTGATCAGTTCCCGTTTGACTTCTGTACGTAATTTCTGTGATAGGGGCGACAAATGGTGGCAATGTCCGCTATGTAAGATGTTTTGTTAAAGGGATAGCGTCTGAGGACTGCTTCTGGTTATTAGTTCTTTTGTCTGGAATTTTGTACTATGTTTTTTATGGAACACATTGGAACTACACTTTGTTGTTTTTAATTTACTGTTTTGGATGTGAATTTAATGCAGGAAATTTTATGAACTGCTTTTCATTCAGTAAGGTTTGCGTTGATATAAAATTACTTCAGTATTTAACCAGTTTAAAAGGAAAACGGTATATAGTGACTAAAATATTACAATAACAACGTGGTTGAATCATCAACGTGGTTGAATCATCATCATCAGTGGCGCTACAGCCTTTTGTGGACATTGGCCTGCTCTAGTTTCTTCGTCCAGATATCCTTATCTAGAGACACTGTTCTAACTTCTGCGTCTCGGGTCTACTCCGTCCAACCAGCTGAGTCTTGGTCTGTCCCTGCTTCTACGGCCCTTGGTTTAATACGACTTATTTGAAAAGTAGATTGGGACTACTCCATGTTTGTGGAAATCTATTAAACGTTTATAAATACCTTTCATGACTAAAAAGTCACTTCGTTTTACTGACGTTTTTACTTTATCTTTACAATCAGTTTTCCATCATCACTTAAAAGTAACTTAAATACTCTCACGAAAGCACTTAATATTTTAAAGAGCTTTAAATATTAAAAATCCAGTAATCGTAAAAGCATTATCGTGTTCCGAACAAATTTTAAAGCAAATATTAAAACAACAAAAATAAGCGCTAATAAACTTGTCGACAAACAGTAAATTATTAGTCACGAATCATTCAAATTAAAACGAACTTGAATTAATGGTTAATAATGACCTGCATCAATACATAGTATAAATCAAAGTCGCTTTCGCTGTATGTCTGTATGTATGCTTAGATCTTTAAAACTACGCAACGGATTTTGATGCGGTTTTTTTAATAGATAGAGTGATTCTTAAGGATCTTCTCATTTATTATACATACAAACCTGTATAATAAATGCATAATATAGTAGAGAAACACTGATAAATTTAAAGGTTTCTAATGTGATGTCGTAAATAAGCACGTTTTTTTGCGCTTATATTGCAAACGCTGGCTGAACCCTACGAGATAGACCAAAATAATGTACTACAGTATTGTTCACCTTAAAAAGTTCAACAAAAAAGTCCGCGATGGTATATGTCTATCTCTAAGGGATAACCCAGCATAACCATTTTTATTCTTTACTAAAAAATGGTTATTTACGAAGTGATTTTAAACAATACAGCATTAATCCTTATCCAATTAAGTACCTTAAATAAATTTTGCATTTATTATAGATCAATATGCTTTTTACAACATGTAATTTAAGTAAATATTACCGAAGATATTACAAATTTAAAACGCAGGGTCGTAGTTGTTTGCGCCGGGCGGCGCGTGCCTATATAGGCTACTATTTTTGAACCCCTTTGTAACGCAGACGAAGTTGCGCGGGTCATCTAGTTTACTATAAAACTTGAAATTTGTTGACTCCGAGCTATATAAAAATACAGTTCACTTGATACCTCTTCTTGTTTGGAAGTCGCTCAAAAACAACACTAATCTTGCCAAAACGAAACCGAGCACTATGATTAGGTATTTCGTCTTTAAACGATGTTTGAGAAGAGTTCTACGCGGTATATCGTAGTAGCCCTGCAGTGACATTATAAGAGTGTATGAGCGACGGTAACCACTCAACTAGTGGGCCGTAATCACGTGTTCGTATAGGCAATAAAAAACGAAAATTAAGGATTATAAGAAACTAGATGACCCGCGCAACTTCGTCTGCGTTACAAAGGGGTTCAAAAATTGTAGCGTATATAGGCACGCGCCGCCCGGCGCAAACAACTACGACCCTGCATTTTAAATTTGTAATATCTTCGGTAATATTTACTTAAATTACATGCTGTAAAAAGCATATTGATCTATAATAAATGAAAAATTTATTTAAGGTACTTAATTGGATAAGGATTAATGCTGTATTGTTTAAAATCACTTCGTAAATAACCATTTTTTAGTAAAGAATAAAAATGGTTATGCTGGGTTATCCCTTAGAGATAGACATATACCATCGCGGACTTTTTTGTTGAACTTTTTAAGGTGAACAATACTGTAGTACATTATTTTGGTCTATCTCGTAGGGTTCAGCCAGCGTTTGCAATATAAGCGCAAAAAAACGTGCTTATTTACGACATCACATTAGAAACCTTTAAATTTATCAGTGTTTCTCTACTATATTATGCATTTATTATACAGGTTTGTATGTATAATAAATGAGAAGATCCTTAAGAATCACTCTATCTATTAAAAAAACCGCATCAAAATCCGTTGCGTAGTTTTAAAGATCTAAGCATACATACAGACATACAGCGAAAGCGACTTTGTTTTATACTATGTATTGATAATCTTCAGAATGTGCGAAATAGGGTTAAGAGTTTTATATGTAAGGCAATATGTGATCACATCTTTGAGCGACAAACTTTGCAAATATAAAAAAACAGTTTACCCACTAAGCATTTCGTTTTAATTGAGTTCTGATTTATCATACGAAATTTTTGTTCTATTCAATATACAGTCGAAATATTACTTAGAACCACTTTGATTTTTGGAATCGAATAAACTTTTTTAAACATAATCTATGAACCACCCTGTATAATGCTTTTTCGTCACAATACTAGCATTTTATGTTAAATTCTTTGTTTGTTTGCACTGCACTCGTAAGTCAAGCCACACCCCAACTAAAGGAAATGAATAAATTTACTACAGACGATTAGATCGCGGCTTGACTTCAGTCACGCGAACTCAACGCATTGTCCGTGTATCGGGAAATAAACAAAGAAAAATACTTGCGGCTTCCTGTAAGGATATCTTTGCGATATGATTAGAAAAAAATCGATGACGTGGAACTTTTTTGAAAAGTTTTTTTGTTTAAATTTAAATATGGAATCGCTTCAAGTGATTCAAACGTAGTTTAAGAAAGTCCTTAGGTAATTATTGGTTGTAGGTAGCGGTTCCGCATAGGTCCACGAGCGACGGTAACTTACTTACCATCAGGTTGACCCATCTGCCTAAATGGCTATGTATTGCTAGAATGTTATACGACCTAAGTTACAATTTAGCATTCCCGAACTTTAAATGTCCTAAAAAAAATGATCCCATCAAATCACTGTAAATTTCATCAACACAATCAACACCGTCCCTCAAGGAAAACGCATTTAAATACAAATTCATCATTTCGATAGTATTTTGACGTGTGTAACGAAGGTGATAAACAGTATCGTGGTAGGGGAACTCTCGGGGGTCGTAACTCGTAAGTGAGATGTCAAATATATTGGAATAGATTTTCCACTGTGTTTCTCTGGATTTTACGTGTAATTTTACTATAAACTACAATTTAGGTACCGCATTATGTTACATAAAACATGACATAAAAATAGCGATGTTTAATAATGTACATACGTAATTTTGTCATTAAAATAATAATCTTCATAGGTGTAAGTTTCCAAAAAGATTTACGTAATTAAGTATTTTCTCTGTACTGTACCAACCCATTACTGCCCACTGTTGGGCTCAGGTCTCCTCAGAAGAGGGATTAGGCATAGTCCACCACGATTGCCCAGTGCGAATTGGCGACTTCACATATCTTCAAAGGATTTTTAGAATCCTTTTCCGACATGCAGGTTTCCTCACGATGTTTTCCTTCTATTTATCATCTAACTTTTATTAAATGTATAAAACGACCGCTTGTGTACCTAACTACCTTCAATTTGAATACCTACAATCAAATTAATATGATGACATTAAATTATTGAAATCACACCTAAAAACATATAAATAAAATGTGCAAAAAATATTTTTCATGAAAAAGAAAATCATTTTAAAATTAGAACCATATTTTATAATAAAATCAAATAAAATTCATATTCATAGTGAAGTCCAATGCATTCAACTTCAAATATAATCGATATCAACAAACTATTTATCGAATCGATCCCTTACGAAGCCCCGCTAATGGCTGAACACACAACGTAATAGGGCATCCGATTGATTTATGATTGCATGCATTGCAAACTCGATTGGAACGATCGGATCGGCTTTGATTACTGTTACGTATCGATTTTAAACGGATTTGTATTGTTTCTGGTGGATCCGGAGCGTGAAATATTGGCAGTTCATTGCCTATCCATAGACAATTGGATTGAAGTATTTTGTATAACAAACGTGTCTGCTATTTGAATTAAAATAATAATTTCGGATCTAAACTCATGTACCCATACACGATGGGGGCGTTACGAATGACGTAGTGCGTAATGCGTCGTGCCGCTTCGCATAACACCCTGTTGGATTCTGGCCTCAGCCGGGGTTCAGACCCTAAGTGTGAGCGGTTGGAGGTTTTAGTGTTGTTCAACTCCCACATATCTAACGATACGAAAAATCCAGCGATTTTCCCCAACTCACCTACAATATCATATTATTGCATAAAACAATAAAATGCCAACCCTATTTGTTAAATCGATCTTTAAAATCCATCAATTTTTAAATTAAAAACACAAAAATCATCGTAAATTTAAAACTAAAGCCACCGTCTACAGTCCTTTACAGGTGCATTCGGAATTCAATTTGTCGTAAAAATAGTGAAATAAAAACGTTTTATTGCTCACTTCATTACAGTTGTACGGCTTCAACAGTAAATCCGCTGCATCGCTGCACTGATACGGAGGCAGAAATTTTTACAGCCAATGTAAAGGTAGTATAGGGCGGATGCACACTGAAGGTATTGTTCTTGTAGCTCAGTTTTATATAGGGTATTTTGGAGTTGTGTGATCAATTTAAATTATTATAATAACTGATTTTAAAATTCATTTAAATGAGGATATAATATGGTTTTTATAAAATGAAATTTAGTTAGTGTGTGTTAGAAGAAGAATAAAGTCTGTCACGACTTTGGTAAAACTATTAAATTTACCGATATGAACAGAAATACAATGTATTTCATTATTTTTATAGCAATAAATAGCTTAATCACATCGCACTGCATCGCATCGCATGAAATATTCGTGAGCTTTCTCGCGACTACATTCTTAATTTAAATTCCAAACCGAGGATAAAAAATAGAAAATTATTTTTTTTGCTAATTTGAATTAAGCATTTCGATTTTTAAATAAATCTGTTGTACTGTGCCGTGTGCGCTTGTCAGGAATCTGGTAGACTGTTATAAATCGATTCAGCCAGGTTAAGAATTAAATGGATCGTAAAAATTAATAGGCGTCTGTCGCGGCGAATCGACGGCGATGGCACAACCCGAATGGCAGTTTCCCACTTTATGAATTACTTCGTCCCACAAAACCCCGTGCTGGGTTCTGGCCTCAGCCGGGGTTCGGACGCTGAGTGTGAGCGGTTGGAGGTTTTAGTGAGGTTCAACTCCCACATACCCCGCCCGCGGGGCGGGCGGGGATCCGGTGATTTCCTCCAACTGAAAAAAAAAAAAAAAAAAAAACTTTATGAATTACTTGGGAACTTTATGACGGCTTTGTCAGGCTCGGCGTTTTTTTTCCCGCGTCACATGTTACAGACGGACGCGAAATTGGATTTTTAGATAGAGAATGGGAGAAATATTGCGATAGGGTGTTTGTTCGGACGTACGGGCGCTAAGTGATTGTTTGTTTCGTTTTTTTTACGATTGCAAAGGAATTGGGGTACATGGCTTCATATTAAAATACTCTGATTATTGTGTTGGTAAGTTTTTCAAGTGAAATTGTATGATTTTTATGTTCGTGAATATTTCTGCTTGTGAATAAATGATAATTGCCACTTATGTTTAAGGTATTTGGCGAAAATTATACAAACATTTTTTATCTACTTAAATATTTTTACTGTAAATATAACTTTATTATCTAAATTCAATTCCTACCGTACAAAAAAACAAGCAAAACACTAATTATTAATGAAAAAAAAACCCAACATTTATATTTGTACGTAGCTAAAAGTACCAGGCTCGCATAAATAAAAGGAGTACACATCGTAGTCGACCTTTGTAGTGTGCACTCAACCGACTGCGGGGTACTGCACGCCTCGTGAACCAACTACTGAAATGGCGAATGAAATGTTTTTAATATGCACATCGCGGGAAATTTAAAATTGGAATTTGCCTCGCGGAAATGTTTTTCTGCTCTTTGTTGCGTTGAAAAAACTAAAACCTCTTTTCTTGAGAAATGCAATTTGCAACGACATTTGCATTTCTTTAAACGCTTTATAATTGGAAAAGTGTTCGAAAAGAATTTGAATGAAATCGTTAAATGGATGATTTTATTTTATTTTAAGAAGTTCATTGGTGCTGTAGGTTTTGAAACTAATAGTTATAGTTTTAGGTTGTTTAATTTACCTACCTAACATAAGTTAAAATTATATTACACAGGGTGTTCCAGAACTAGGCGACATGAACGGGAAGAAGTACCTTAAGTATTAGAGATAGGATGTCTTGCTGAAAGAAAACATCAATTTATTTTTGAAGTTTAATAATATTGCATTCACAGATTTTTCGTAAATTATTTGGTTTCTCTGGACATCAAATTATCAAAATCGGCAAATATCAACACCCTGTATTTTTATGATGCCAATCGAAATAACAGTTAATCACGAATAATATTTGCTAAAAAACATAGTGTCTTAAAATAAAGGAACAATGTGAAATGCTTAATTTAACATTTTAAATACCTCAATTTTTGCCATTCCTAGTGTTCGTTATACAAAAATCGTAAATTTTAACTGATTGTCTTAAGAATACCTATGTAGAGTATATATCCTCATATTAACAGCACGCCACCATTTATTTATTTATTTAATACTTTATTGTACACCAGGCAAAGAAAATTACAGTGACTTATAATAAGTAAAAAATAAGCACAAAAGGCGAGCTTAACTCAAAAATGAGTTTTCTTCCAGCAAACCTATGAAAAAAAAAACAGATATGACATCGTACAGAGAGGTAGTGAAGTGTACTAAATAAACTATACGAATTAACTACATACCGTCGCCTCAGTGCTTGTTTGGCCAATCTGACATTTTTTACGAAAATTACTTTTTAATGCAGTATTATAAAGAATAAAATTTCCATCCGACTCGTAAAATATTTTTTTTAAATATTCAATTCTAAAACACTGAAAATCTCATTTCAATTTTTTTCTCAACACGGCACTTAACGAAAATTCCGTGCTTGTTTGCTGTTTCCTGTAAAATTTGTTCGAGTGCAGATTGGCCAAACAAGCACTGAGGCGACGATACAGATTAGCAGTCTAAGTACTGCCACCATATTTCAAAATTCACAAACTTTACAAATATAACACTACAAAATAACATTGTACATTCGCAAACAAACATAATAAACGCGATTAGCACAAACAAAAGGTAACATTACAATCGTTCGCTTAATACGTATTATGTGAACTCATAATGGTCGTATTAAAAGGGCCCATTATAAGCGGTTAACCGACTCGTGTAATCACCCATTTGTATGTAAATTAAACTTTACTAAGATAATTTAAGGGATTTGACTCCTTGAGATGCGAGGTCAGGTAATAAAGCGGTTTTTGTTTGATAATGTATGTTGTGTACGATGTCATTTGTTTTGTGTTGTGTTGTTTTATTGTAAATATGTATTTAGATTATTTTTTAAGCTTATTGGCTTTAGAATGTATAATGTTTTATTGTTATAGAACAGATAATTTAAGGAATTAGACTCCTTTAGATGCGAGGTCAGGTAATAAAGCGGTTTTTGTTTGATAATGTATGTTGTGTACGATGTCATTTGTTTTGTGTTGTGTTGTTTGATTGTAAAATATGTATCTAGATTTTCTTTAAAGATTTTTGGTTTACCCACTTTTTACTATTTAAAATAGTTACTTCAAACTATAGTTATGAAAAAGATAATTGAAGAGATTAGACTCCTTGAGATGCGAGGTCAGGTAATAAAGCGATTTTTGTTTGATAATGTATGTTGTGTACGATGTCATTTGTTTTGTGTTGTGTTGTTTGATTGTAAAATATGTATCTAGATTTTCTTTAAAGATTTTTGGTTTACCCACTTTTTACTATTTAAAATAGTTACTTCAAACTATAGTTATGAAAAAGATAATTGAAGAGATTAGACTCCTTGAGATGCGAGGTCAGGTAATAAAGCGATTTTTGTTTGATAATGTATGTTGTGTACGATGTCATTTGTTTTGTGTTGTGTTGTTTGATTGTAAAATATGTATCTAGATTTTCTTTAAAGATTTTTGGTTTACCCACTTTTTACTATTTAAAATAGTTACTTCAAACTATAGTTATGAAAAAGATAATTGAAGAGATTAGACTCCTTGAGATGCGAGGTCAGGTAATAAAGCGATTTTTGTTTCATAATATATGTTGTGTACGATGTCATTTGTTTTATGTTGTTTTGTCATTTGTTTTAGTAATTAAGAAAAAAAAAATTTGGTTATAAAAACAAATTTCACTTGCAAATCGTCGATTAAAAAGTTCAAAAGACCAAATCTATTTAAAGAACAGAACTAATTTAAGCTCTAACGAGCTCAAGGGCCGTAAACGATCGTATCAGTACAAAAACACCAATGTTTAACAAACAGCTATCAAAGACTAAACAAGTTCTGTCACGTCATCAATCATCGAAGATTGACGGGTGACGTCAGCATTGACAGTAATGAAATTTTATGCCCGCATCAATGCGTTCTGTTCCGGTAATTAGATGATAAGTGAGTAGATGGGATCCTTGCATACAGGGATAATTCAGAAGGTAAGCTTAAGTAATTTAGTTAGGTCTTGTATTTCGGGGGCGGCACGACGAGAAAGATTGCCGATGTCGTAACGCGTCGCGCCGTCGCTCAAAACCCCGTCCTGGGTTCGGACGCTGAGTGTGAGTGGTTGGAGATTTTAGTGCGGTTCGACTCCCACATACCCTGACCCGCGGGTGGGGATCCGGTGATGTCCTCCAAATAAAAAAGAGGTATTGTATCTACTTTCAACTAACACAGATTTTGATGACAATTTAGCTAGAGAGACAACCTCACTTATGGTATTGTACTTTCAGAAAAATAATTTTCAAACTGACAGGACAGGACTGATAATAATATATAAATAAATAATATTAAGCGCCTTTATATTTATGTTCTTTTAAGCTTGTAGCCAGTGAAGCAATGGAACTTGGAGTGGAGTTGGAAATTTTTAATGATAGATATTGAAGGTCATATTCGATAGTCACATACGATCAGTATTAATATTATATCTATAGAATACCTCTAAGCAAACGACAGCTGGTGGCACCGACGGAATTGTGTAATATACAAACACTTTTTGTTGTCCGTGCAAAAATATATATTTTTTTTTTTATTGCAAGATAGACAAATGAGCCTATGGCCCACCTGATAGTAAGCGGTATACAATTTTTATCACCCTCTTACAGTATATAGCATCGTTAACAATTCACCATGTATATTATAATTGACTTCTGTACTATTGAGATTCTGTGATACAGTTAATGAGAATTCAGTATTAACTGGCTTCTTTGTTCGAGAATTCGTGTCGGTTTGTGATTGCAGAAGCCGTAGTTGTGGCTTTTCTGTTTTTGTCTCACACGACAATTAATTGGAGTATGTGATGATGTAATACATATGTTTTATGTAGTCTTTCTTTGCCATGTTTTACCAAACTTTTAATAATTAATCAGCTGCCGATTCTTTCAGCAATATTAAGTATAAATTGCTCATGGGACTAATAAGGAGAATAAAAACAAAACGTTCTAAAATAATGTGCCATTTTAATAATAATGTTTACATCGATAAGCCTATTAGTCAGAGTAAGAAGTAAGTGTCTTCAAAATAATATAGTCAAATCGGTTTTAGTATCGGTAAAAAAACAGCAGTTAATAGATAGCATAATTTGGGACAAATCAAAAAAACCAAACGTGTAAAAACAACACTTGTTTTAATTAACAAAGTTTTCCTAATAAATCACAATAATGTTGCGTTTCCATATTGGCTTGCCAACGTCCAATACATGTAAAAACAAGTGACGGTGACGGTCGACCACTATGTAAGTTCGAAGTTGTCAAGCTTATATGCAAACGCGGCTTAAGAATCGAAATTCAAACACTCTTACTCGAACTTACAAAGATACAAACAAATGAAGATAAAGATCTCAAAACAAGTACTGTCTACCGAGGAACACCCGCAAGCTAATAAGACATGCATTAAAAAGGCTTTAAAACGAAACGGCATAATATAACCAACAAAAACTGACATTGAGTGGATACGAATAAAGGACAGGTCCTGTGACATGAGATCGCAAGATACTAAGCACACAAACTTGACAATGATGGTCCAAAATCAAAAATTATTGGATTGTGAACCCTATTACCTTGCAAATAAGGTTGTAGGAATCTCTCGTGATGGTAATCTTATAATGGTTTTGACCGTCTTTTCGACGTCTTCAGGTGTAAATTATTCAAACTTGGCTCATCTTCGGACGCCTGACTGATTCCGTTTTTTAAAGGAATTAAACTTATTTAGAGGTACATTTGGGATTAACCACAAGATGTGACTAATGTCACTGGAATATGCAGGATTGTGATTGACACTTTTGTTAGCTTCTTGCTCAGGAACTGGGGATGAGTCAAGGAAGAATTTCATTGGGACTATTCTTTTACTGACAAGGATCTCAGAGGGTTGGATTTTGAAGTTAAGATGATTATAAGGTTACCGAATCAAATCGACTTGACACGGAATTAGGAGCTATTTTCAAGTATGTTAAAAACCATCGTGCATTTTTGGTGTTATTGTGTTGAATTAATATAATAAAATTGTCTACTAAAATGTACCCGGTTTAAGAAAATCCAATAACCTCAACGGATTAACTCAACTGCACTTATCAGGTCCACCTCTTCCTCCCACCATTGTAACTCCTGTGTAGCCGGGATCCACAGCGGTGACCACCGTAATTACTCTAAGTAGTGACGCCCAAGAATCCGTGTTATGGGCTAAATTTTCTTAGACCTTTCAACGAACTTAATCAAAACATGATAGAAAGAAAGTAGTTCCGAATTTATCCACTATGTATGTTTCTTTTATGCTACACACTTTTGTAAAAATGACGTCACACTAAATTAAAAACAAAAACTAAAGTCCTCTATCACTAACTAAACTAAAACTGTCGCCAGCACCATGAAAAGCATATAAACGGGACTCATAAAGCCTTACATGACCAGACCGTGTCCAAACGGTAACACTGAAGGTGCAAGTCGTGACTATGGCCGACCATTTACGTATGATACACTTGTGTAGTCCATTACACGGATATATGAAGAGGTGTAACGGCATTGAATGTTTTTGAATAGACTGGGATTTTTTTATATAAATCCGTATAATAAAGTCTATGGGCACTATCAGTTGCATGAAATCAAAAAAACGTTTTTTGTCAACTCTAAAATATTATTGTTTTCTTACCAATCATCATTCAGTTACTAATGTTTTTGAAATAGACTACAAATTATGTAAAAATGCGAACTAATTTTGATTTGCCATTTTTGTCTAAAAATACGCAAATCTGCCTATTTTATGCATTAGCTATCATAAATCGAATCAGTGGCGTGCATACATATTTAAGTCAGCGTATGCAGAAATATAAATCTGAGTAATTTTCCACATATTTATGTCCTATGACCAATTTCATTTCACTTTTATGCTAAATGTGTGCCAATTATAGTAATGAAAAGTGTATTTTGATTAAATATACAACGTTTAATCGTTTTTTGTTACAATTTTTTAAGCAAATTTGGAATGATAGGGTATGCAGTGCGTATTTGCTTGTATGAACTGCACGCCGCTGAATCAAATAAAGATATCGTTAGTAGTCACGATGATACCAATTAAAAAGATAAACTCAACCCTTGAATGAAATTATCTACAATAGCTTCAAAAAACGTCGATAGTGATTTAGCGATTACAGAACCGAGTAATAACTACTTCCCTCAAGTATAATCTTCAAATAGTATCACCCTGTATAAAATAAGTATAAATATACACCCTATATACAGTATAATAGATACAGTAAAGGACAGATACAGACAGCCGGCGGCGGCTCGCTCATACGCCCACAATCGTGGTAGCCTTTTTTGGCGTATCTGACATTGCACTTACGTATTATAAATGTTCTACAAGCTACTGGTTATAAGGAGCATGTTAGTTATATAGTTTTATATAGAAGAAGTAGAATTAAACTTTGTTAAGTTCTTAATTATTAGTATCAGGATCATCAGCTGGTAGTCTTTCATTGTAGCTTAAGACTCGTCAAATTTCCTGGACTTCTGCTTCGGATCTAAATGTTATCGAGTACGAAAAGTTAGTAGACAGTGGCTAAGTGTAGTTTAGTAGTTTTTAATTTATTTTTTTTTTTTCATAATTTATGTTCATTAGTAACCCAATGTTTTTTTTTCTTTTGTTGTATAGTTTACATTATTTTTAGGCACTTTTTTAACTTTTATTCGTTTGTATCAAATTTATTTATATGATAAACTGTAGGCAGATGGCATCGGGTTTTTTAGGTTTCAGCTGAAAATCAGTGCTTTTGGTCTTCTTTGAGACCATAAGCTTTTGCTGAGCTGAAACCTATTCGCACGCCACTGAGGACAAACCTTTATCTTGTTCGGGTTTATTTCATTTTTTAACTTTTTTGTCCTTGTTTAAATAGGTATTAAACTGTTGAAATGTTATAATAATATGAATGTCCTCTATGTGCGTGCTGAATAAATGCTATTTCTTTCTTTCTTCTTATTTAAATAGAAGATATAAAGAAAAAAAGACATTCTATTACAACATAAAAAAACAAACCCCTTTTACGTCACTTTACCAAATCAATCTTCAAGCCTTATAACATTTGATATAACCGTAATACCAGTCTCAGCTCATCGATCAAAATCCTTAATAGGCGTTAGAAGTTTTACATCCTTTAGTATAATCTATCAAATCAGTTTTTCGCGGTTCCCCACATCTTCCTAACATCAATGATGGATTCCACACGTCCGTGAAAAAAGACACAAACTTGTCCCAAAATATTATATGTGACATTGTTGTGTATTATGGCTCGTGTTGAGCGTTAAAATGGCGCTTTGCTGAGATTCTTTTTTTACAAGCTTTTTATTAACTTGCACTGGGTGTAACTATGTAAGTTCCGATTGAACTGCATTTTGCACGCAGATTTATATCGCGTGACAATGCAATAATATGACAAAATGTCGCTGATCTAATGATGGATTCGGAAGGTCGGAAGGAAACGAGTCGTGTTTGGGATCGTATTACTTAGCTTAACTATTAGCTAGTACTCTACTGCTACATGATATCCAGGACCTTAAAAGAAAATATCACTAGAAGTGCAAATTAATAAAAAAAAAGTTTTATCAAATTATTTGAGAAATGCCGATGTTACATTTTAGCGGTTTTGGCGCGTCACGCGGCGTCCATCAATAATGCCTCGCCTCTCATATTGAATGGAAAATTCAATAAAATTTTATCAGTAAATTTAATAGTTTTCAGTTATCATTTTATTTGCTTGCTCGTCAGTTTTATTTACAAACTATTTAGTCTGACAATGAAAATGTAATTTCGATTTTTTCTTATTAAATTATTGTGCGCATGTGAGCTTTTATATCGTAACTCTATTAAATTAGACCGTTTCCAATGCCACCTTTTTTGTGACTGGAGGCAATCGCCGGTTCTCACCCAAACCACAGGTGGGATATGTGAGTCGAGGCGCACTCAAACCTACTGCCGCTCAAGCTCAGCATCCTACCCGGCTTAGGACAAAACCTAGCATGACATTGGGTGAAGTGTCGGAAGGCGTTGCACGCCGAGGCTTACGTCTCTCCCCGGCAATCCAGTGACACCTAGTCTACTATAAAGTCGGCCATAGTTGATATGATAAAATGATATAGTTAAGTTGATTAGGATCTATAGCAATCCGGCAAAGGTATATCTTTACAGATGAATTATGCGTAATTAAACCCTTGGTATAATATGGCATTACACGCACTTGCAAGATATTTTAAAAAAGTCATAAGATGAAAAGAACTTAAATTATTTTTAAATACTTCACATAATCGTATCTCAAGTGCAAACTGCAGTTAAACTCTAACTAGATATCTTTAATAATGCTTTCACGCTCAGATGGGACTCAATCGAGCGAGTATCCCATAACTCTAGGAAACTTTAAAAGTCGCTTCTGCATCACAAAAGAACGCGGGAGTTAAAAATTCCAAAACCTTTAAAAAGGAATGTTGGAGGGAACGTCTTGGGCTGCAGTTATGAATGTAGCGAGTAGCGGTTTCTGAGTTGGGAGTGCGAGCGTTTAGCATAATAGCGGTTTGTCAATATCATACTATTTACTTCAAATTAGATGTGGAAACCATATAAATTTTGGAAGACAAGACAAAAAATACTACCTATCACCAGTTCGCTAAAGTAACGCCTCCGTCCTGAGAAGATCCGGCGGGCCGACACCCGACAGCGGGCATGTCTTTTTACCTTACTATTAATGGGATAGTAATGGGTGTAGTTCTTAAATTATTTACTGTTTTTTTTTCGTTTAGTAATTTTGGAAGACGAATCAACAGTCTGTTTGTAATTGTCAACCATTCAGACATCTAAACACTCGGTGCTGACATTACCATCGATTTAATTTCCATCCATTAATTTCCATCGATCTAACTAATGACGCATAGCAAAAATATAGATCTACACGATCCCAAGACACATAGAATTTAGAGGTCCAAACGCTCATCTTAAGCTCTCGCTCTCGCTAAATTCACAGCTGCAGTCTTACAAATAAGGGGGTGGCGTTTTATATAGAACCTTCAAAACCAGACGTTCTAATCGACCCTTTTGAAATTCCAACTAGCGGAAAAGTCATATTTCCATAACAATAAAAACGTGATCCGAACATCTAGGAATGCCCAAATGATATTCACGGATCATAAATTCGTATTCAGTTTTCAAGTGAAATGTGTCCGATTTAATGGAAGCCCTCTTTGCTGTTCTGTTATGAAGTTAAAAAGAAGTTTAAGGTGTCTAGTGATTTTGGTTTATTCGCTTAGAATCGACATTCGAATCAATTTTATCGATTTCAATAATCTTTAAAATCGCTTATTGGATAATAAAAGAGAGTAATCTTTTCTGTTGAAAGAAAATCGAACCTAGTTGTTGTTCTTAGCATTGGGTGGACATTTAAATAAGCAACAAGTTGTACTCTATTCAACTCAATCCCTAACGCTCCTCAGTTCTAAAATTGTAAATTGCGTTTGGATTTTTATCTTCAAAATAAGACTAATATATTCCATTGCCATTAGCGATAATTATATCTTTCAGAAATAATGATATACCTAAAACACTATCAATATTGCTTTGTGCATCTAATTCAGATTAATCTTTACAACCTAGAGTATCTTTTGCAAAATGAACATCAACCTCACCGTACAATAGCCCGAGAGACCAATTAGTTTGCTAGTTATGAACTTTTCATACACCAGATTTATAACATTCACCTTTGGGAATAGTCGTACTAAAATATTTACTCGCTTTAAATCTACCTTAGTCTCAGTAGACTGTTTCGGTATATTCAAATAAGATAGTACAATGCACTGAAATGGAAATAAAATGGTTCGTATTTTTGTATTTGTAATATGATATAGTAAAGTAATTTTAGTCGAATAATATTTAGTATACAAGCTTTTGAATATCATGAGTGTATAGAAAAATTATTGGAAAATATACTGAAACATTTCTTAAAGATTTATTCTGCTTTTTACATTTCACAAGATCTTAAACGTGGTAAGTGCACTTTATGTAGCAAATTTTGTTTCATTGTGTTTGATTATAGTACAAGTGTAGTGAGATCTTCCAAAAGATGAACTAACACCAATCCGTGCTGGGTTCTGGCCTCAGCCGGGGTTCGGACGCTGAGTGTGAGCGGTTGGAGGTTTTAGTGCGGTTCAACTCCCACATATCCGATGATTTCCTCCAACTAAAAAAAAAACACCAATCGATCGTTATGGAAAAAATCTAGTGAGTGATGCCTTTGTTCAATGAATGTCTGAGACCCAAAAATTGAAGTCCAAAAAATCTTTTCGCTCAATCACCATCTACAAGAACCCTAAAATAAAATAGCACCACAGTTCCTTTAAAACTCATTGACAGTCAAACTCTTCTTCACAACCTGCATTGTCTCTGACGTCACAGTTCTAGTAAGTTCTCGGTATGCCCACGTCGTTTGTCAGCAGTAGACAGATGAAAGCGTTAATTTGACAAGGGATCTCCTCGCCACAGTGACCCACTTGCGGGATTACGCGGTTCCAGAATAAAATGACTATACAGAATGAAAAAGATACCACGCTTTGGAATTAACTCTCTTAAAAAGTTTCCCAATATGGTTCTGCTTTATTCTTGTCAAAGGAGGTTTGAGAATAGTTCTATGAGTTAGGTCATAGATAATACTACGGTGTCACTAGGCATTGAAGGAATCCGTGACGGAAACTTACCATGAGATGGGTTTCTTATGGTGCGATTAAAAGAACACTTTGACGGCCTCACATTTTTACATCTTTCATCGACACGAAATACCAGTTAAGCGAGTGTAGTCCGTACTACTGATAATAATTAGTGTGATCATTTTCAAAATCGTTACATGTTGCTATTGCCTTTTTCAATAACAAATATTCACAAATCACTTACATCGATGCATTGTCGTTCAAGCGAATTTCGCCTTTATCGTTGACATGCACTAATGAAGCTGAGATTATACATATATTACTTACATTTAACTTCTGTAAATTAAGTTATTCTGTGGTTCCGCGTTGTTACCTTGTCACAGTTTTTACGAACGTTATAAATCGTCTTAATGGGACGTTTACGTGATGGCTAGTTAGCTGTTATCTAATAAGTTTTATTACTGCTGTTAGGCGGAGATTGTAATAGCTTTAAAACCAAGTCTTAGAGTTCTTTGTTATTGTGTCACAGGTATTGAAGTCAAACAGGTCATGTTAGTTGGTTACCGTCGCTTATAAACCGAGCATAGTAAGGACTGTTATGTGTCTATCATATGGAACACTCTTTAAACTTAATTGTCTTAAACTACTTTAAAACAATGTTTTGACTTAAGTAAGAATTGTGAAGTTATTTTCGGAAGTTGGTTATGGATTTCATAGCTGGTCAGAGTATGCTTAACTTATTGAAAACCAGGATGTACTTCTTGTACTATTTACCCAGGATCTCTTGTCTCAATGTTACAAAATACAAAACTGTAACAGGCAGTTGAATGCAGCCATGAATATTTTACAGAAAAAAACGACATGAAACAAAATTTCCTCTAATTACTCATTACAGCTTTATTTTCCAAAACTTTTCCACTCAAACCAATTCAGAGGAAACATTATTAATCCTACCGTTCTCGTCAGTACTTCACTACGTCAAACTTAAGAGTATTAAATGTAAAAAGACCAGCTCCGCAGTTGGCGTGTGGCCAGATACTGGAGGCCGTTTCTCAGGAGCTCAACGTGTTGGACCGATGGAGCAACTAAATTTAAGAAAAATGAACGACCCATTAGTTTGAAAAAACTATCGAATAAACGAAAGTCCGAATAATGTCGGAAAGTCGATTTTAAGAGTTAAAATTTCTATAAAACAGAAGCCATGCGTTAGTAAGCTAGGCTTGTGCAGAGTTTATCACGGCAGAATAATAAGAAAATAGATGATGTTCATATTTACTTTAGTAGGTAAACACTAACATGGCAGCTCCATCAAAGTAAATCTGGATCTGTACTATTTCAACTCAATTCTACCTTTTGTTGGGCTCGAGAGAGGCTACGGAGGAGTCGTAGAGGAGAACGTGAGATCTTCACATAAAATCTTCGAAGAATTAAAAATCCTCATTTAGTTATGACAAACTGCACACATCCATCCGGCCGGCTTGTACCTCTAAATCTACATGTGAAAAAGATTTATGTGCAATTTTTCACAACACCACTGTCTAAAAACGGTAAAGGAAAACATCGTGAGGAAACCTGCACGTCGGAAAAGGGTTCTAAAAATCCTTTGAAGATATGTGAAGTCCCCAATCCGCACTAGGCAAGCGTGGTGGACTATGCCTAATCCCTCTTCTGAGGAGACCTGAGCCCAACAGTGAGCAGTAATGGGTTGGTACACGCACACTACCATACCATACATCACTACTATTTTTCTTTATTCAATCCTCATGTCTCCAAACCCGTCACGAAGTTCAATTTACGAAATCTATTTACGTAAGACCCGAAATAGTTATCCAGAAAACACCTTGATTTTCGTTGGTGCCAGAAAATTTCGTATTCAGTTTTCATCCGTCGCTCGGGGATTTTAAAAATATACTTTAACTTCTATCCGATTTCTTGTAATGCGATCTTGAATGCTAACATCACGACGCCGTTTAATGCACTAGATGGATATTTTATGTTTAGCTTAACTTATTTGTAGAGGAAAATATTTTATTTTATAAAATGAATTGATCCAGCCGTTCATTTACAGTATTGACTAAAACTGAAAGTATTGACTAAAATGTCATATTGTTTAGGAAATTCGCGATTTAAGTTGATAAAATTCATCATCATGCTCACTCAGAAGACGTCCACTGAACGGCGTCAGTAGCGGCCTACAGCCAACGTATTCCTGTGACCTTAGCGATCTGTTCACCAGTCACCTTGTAGATGAAAATAATATCTGTTATATTTAAATTGCAATAACTCTGTTTGTCTCAACTACTAAGATCAAAATCTCAAAAGCAGTATTAAAAGTTATATTATTTAAAGAAGATACAAGTTTTTTTTTTTGAGTTGGAGAAAATAACCGGATATGTGGGAGTTGAACTGCACTAAAACCTCCAACAGCTTACATTCAGCGTCCGAGCCCCAGCTGAGGCCAATACTCAGCACGGGATTATGCGGGACAGCACGACGCGTTACACACTACGGCACTTTTTCCCACCGTCCCCAAAGATACTAGGTAATAATAAAAATATTTAACGTGAAAACAAAACAAAGAAAGCATACCTTAAATTGATTACATTGGTGTATTAAACGGGTCGACCCTATTACAAGGTTCTTTTAATCTAGGTTCCGAAAATAGAACATTACAATAGGATCAAAGGGAAAAGTTTTTTTTCTACATAAGAGGGTTTAAGGTTAGAATAGGTAAGAAACTTCGATAAATATTCTGGATTCTTTATTAAAGGTGCTCAAATGTTTGTAGAGTTCCTTTTTCGTATGTTACACATTAAAGAGTATGTTTGGTATTTTTTTTCCTTGTTTCATTTCAGTTTTCTATTTTGGGAACCATTCCTGTTCACAAACGAGGTAAACGTTATTTCAAAATGATGTTTATAATATTTCCTGTATAAAATAAGACGTGCCTATTTTTCTCGAAATCAAAGTTCAGTTTTCTTAACTAAAAAACATTTGAAACAAGGAATTGATATGTAAGTACATAATATTTGTGCCATATAGGTAGGTAATATTTAAAGATTTTAATTTGAAAGATCACTTTTTATATCTAATATATAAAATTCTCGTGTCAGGGTGTTCGAACTTGAACTCCTCCGAAACGGCTTGACCGATTTTGTTGAAATTTTTTGTGCTTATCCGGTATCTATGAGAATCGGCCAACATCTATTTTTCATCCCCCTAAATGTTAGGGGTAGTGCACCCCTAAATTTTTTTCTTATTTTTTCGGCGCAGACGAAGTTGCGCGGTGCAGCTAGTCTTCTAATATATAAAATTCTCGTGTCACGGTGTTCGAACTTGAACTCCTCCGAAACGGCTTTCCCGATTTTGTTGAAATTTTTTGTGCTTATCCGGTATCTATGAGAATCGGCCAACATCTATTTTTCATCCCCCTAAATGTTAGGGGTAGTGCAACCCTACATTTTTTTCTTATTTTTTCGGCGCAGACGAAGTTGCGCGGTGCAGCTAGTTTAACAATAAATAACAAGTTCTTTGGCGACATCTACGTAATTATGCACATATTCGTAAGTACTTGACAACAACGGTGATCATGGCGCTTGAAACAGTGCTGAAATATCGGGACCGTTCAATTAAAAATAATCGTGGTAAGAACCCGTTCAGTAATAGTGTAAGTGATGTAGATAACTGCGAGTGTTTAAAGAAATTTAGTACTTGACAAGCTTCAACGACATACATTCTAAAGTAGAAAACATGACAATACAAATAATTTTACTCCAAAACCTTCAATCTAGTACAATGTTCTTAAACTCGCTTCTCGCTAATATCGCTGTTCATATTCGGTGTCTAAATATCATGTCGCATATTTCTTTATATTGGATGTGTTCTTTATTACAATGCAGTAGAATTTTCCTACACAAGTAGTTAACTTTTAAAGACATTTTAACGAATCTATGTATCTGGTTATATTTCATCGCACCCAAAAACAAACCATCACTCAACAAAACGACTTAATGAGATTAAATTATTCTAGAAAATTCTTTTGACGGACGCCATTTTTGCTCCGTAATTACTCCCAAAACTGTGTCAACGATATCAGTTTCCTTCGTCAGCTACAAAAAGGTCACGGAATGACCTTGTCTAACTACCCCGGATTGGGACAAAGGGCAGATCGTGAAATCCAGCACAATTTCATTGCCATCATTACAAAAAGAGACGAGTAAGTGATTCGTTTTCTGAAAAATCATGAGTCTGCGCAGTGGGGCCAACAAAAAAATAATGTCACTCCAAATTGAATCATTTGTAATATTCATTCCTTTTTACTCATGCTTCTGTGGACGGTTTGTGAAATCTACAATGATTGTTAAACACTGGATGTACTTTTTAAATCGTTATCAATTTCACTAGTACTGTCGATTCTCGATCTATTCTATAGGAAGTTTTTTTTACCTTTTCAAATTTGTGTTAATTTTTAAAACAATATTTTTAAATGTGATGAGCGTTTTTTAAATATACAATTAAATTCAGCATTAATTGTATATTAAAAAAGACGTATCTGTAAACTTTGTATATTCAATTAGCGTAAAAGATGATATGAGTTTGGGAAAAAATACTATCATTAATCTGGAAATTGACTCCATACGACAGACAAACGGCAACCAAAATACGGGGAAATTTATTGACAAATCTGAAACGAAAAGAAAGAACAAGACAACTGCCTATCGCTCTCTTTTTCACTAGTCCATTATCTTCTTGAAAAATACTCCTTAAAACAATTTCAATCACAAACGTTTCCAGGAATATTAATACCTAGTACCTCTCATCGTTTCTCCTTTATGGAACTCGTTTCACGATAATCAACTGCCTTCAGAAATCCGTCGACGTCACCGTGCCGGAAACGGAAGGAGAATAATCCGTTTCAAAGTATCTTTTATTAATATCTTTGCTTTGAATCGTCACTTGAAAGTTCACGGTGATTTAACTTGTGATTTCATTCTGATTTGCTGCAATTGAAGTATTGTCTTTGAAAGTATTTTTGAAGTATATCAAATAAGAATAAGATTAAATTTATTTCAGAAGAACTATATTGTAACTCAACTATTGATGTCCATACTATGTCGGATTTAAAGTTAATTTTTGAATATTTCAAATTGATTTAGTTAGCGCATTTTGAAAAAAAAAACATGGAAATAGTTTGCATACAGCCATACAGGTTGCAAATAAAAAAGGTGCTCACTTACTAAATTTGGATCACTTACTTGACTTGAGAATGTTTTATAATTTATTTGGAGTACAAAAGAACCCTTCACTCACAAGAGTTTAAATTTAATAATGGATTTTTAAAAGCACTAAAAACAAATTTTAATATTACTTTAAAATTCTATCTCCAAGTAAACATTGCAAACAGAATCCAGAAATAACTTACCGTGCAACCTAAATAAGGAAGGGAGCAATCTGATTTCTCGCTCTTGTCCCGACTTAGAGGGAAATAAAACTGTCGTTTCATAGCGGAACGGGGTCGGACATGTTAGTGCACCCGGTGGTATGCGGGGACTCCCTAAAGGGGTGGCAAAGCAACGTCACCCACGATTCCGAACAGTACAAATCACGCGAACTCCACACGCGACCTAACTACTCCGACCTTTGTAAAATCAATTAAAAACACCCAACATTTCGCTTTGTTCAACTTCCATCGCCGGTTATGCTTTAGACGCGACTAACTCACACAAATGAAGTTGGCAATAGAACCAAAGTTTTCTTTGTTGAGCGTTGCTGTTATAATGTCAATGTTCTTGTTTATTTTCCAGTAAACGCCGCTGTTTTGTAATAAAAAAATACCATTGAAATAAGTTGGCTGTCAGAGGCACAATAGATAGCACCGAAATCTTTGTCGGGACGACGTTGTACGAAGCCATATGCAAATGTAACTTTATAAGGTTTTCTGCCTTTTCATGGCGCTACAACTTATTTTATGGGGCATATACGTCTGGACAAAGTTTTACGACCCTGGTGATAGGACCGAGTTTAGTTTGATCGCGATAAAATCTACGCAAAATATTGTGTTACATCGTTCTTGGAATTTCTTTTATTTCCAAAAAGTTTTCTATTTAAAACGAAGGTCTTATATGACATTCCTTATTCAAATTGCTCAGTGACGAATAGTATTTTGTTACGAGGTTCAAATTGGATAGACTAATGAAAAATGAAGATCAACTTCAACACGATATAGTAAAAGTATTCTCTCACTGAATCATTGAAATGAACACTTTATACTTTCATTATTTGAGTCAATTATCACTTACTTCATTTTCTCTTAATTTTGTTAGTTTTTAAACGCACCATCAAACAACCGACATTCAACAACCTCACAATACAAGTAACCAAGCGAAAAATTTTCACCAATCGTATTAATACCCCATAAAAACTGCATACATTAACGCTTTCATAACAAAACCATATTAACCATAAACAAGGAGTGAAAGAAACCTGGGCTACGCATTCCGCCCACTGTCACATAATGGGCGGGTGGCAATTTAAAACAATAAGCACGCTTTCATTTCTAAGCTATACTTTATGTTCTGAAAGCACGCGACCCATGCTTATTATGTATCGCTGCTTAGTACTTGAAACTTGCGAACTTGCTACATTTTTGTTTCATTTCAGGGTATTTTTTACGCATTTAAGTTTTCATGATAGCGCGAGTCCAAATACGAACACCAAGTTCGTGAAATTTCGAGGCACAGAATAGAATTTAAAGCATTTGATTTGTTTTTGTCAAATGGTCTCTAGTGACCACTATCATATAAATAGTGCTACTGTACTTGAAAAGATCGTCGATCGGGTTGTGTCGTATTAATTTTATTTAAAAAAAATAGCGTCTTCTAAAAACTTAAAACATATAATATAATGTACTCGTATATCTATTACCTATTCGCCTTGTCACTGTGACTTTATGATAAAACTGTGAAACAGGCTCCGTCTCAGTTCCAAAATTTTAACAGTAACAAGTAAACATAAATATTACTAAAAGTAAAATGAGATTTCAAAAATAATAGAAAAATTACAAATCACACAATTCAAGGACTCCTTATGAAACAATATACTTTGTCTAGACGTAGTTTAAATAAAATAGTTTCGATAAAAATAATAAAGCGCTTTAGATTGAAACCTTGAGATTTGATGAGGCGAAACCATTTTCTTAATAATGAATTCTTTTTTAGATGAATGTTAATGTTTTCATTGTGACTCATGAATATTGATGTCTATTGAGAATCAAAGAGCTTTAAATTATATGGCTTTTAGATTTGATAGATAGGGATCTGTTCTATCATTCTGCTCGTTTTCTTTGATAGTTCTTTGGATTTAAATGTTTTAAAAACACACTTTTGAAGCTCTAAAAATAGTTTATCAGTTCAATAATAGATATCTATTACATTATCAAATTCTCTGTGATATTTTTGCAGTATCAAAAAGTAAGAAAAATTGTTAAGTCAGAATAAAAAGTTACACAATATTAAGGTCCTTAAACATCTTTATGATGGTCATAAAATTAGCGTAACAAAACACAATCTGAGGCTATAAAGCGACAAAGAGAAAATCCGCATCTGAACGAAGATTTTTATACTCACAACATTATGTTTATTTTGTCCGGATAATGCTCTCAGCTGCCGTGAACATCAAACCGTTGTAAAGTACACAAACGCGTCTAACCCCTAACTCCTATAGGTTTTAATGCCGCTACATTCGTAACAAAGTGACACCAAGTACATCATGGTACTTTTATGAGTAACTCGTAAAGGCAAGGCCGTCATCAGCCCTAAAGTTTGGAAGGCTTTAAAAGATTAAAGCCATTAAATTTTTATGAAGGCCCCTGTCAGTGAACCGGCAATACTTACGATAAGAACTGACTCAGGAATTTCTAGTTACATTTTCTGAGAAATACTGCCGCGTAAACGAGATAAAAGTTCCTGAACATGACTGTGCTGAAGCGAAATGATGCTTAAATCTTCAAGATAAGGCTGTATATCGACATTCAAAATTAGTGCATTGGAAAAGTATTGAGATAACGTCGCAAGTTTCTGAATAAACTGAATTATGCTTTGAGTATTCAAAGTGGGTGAAAATGGAACAAAGTAGTAAGTCATTCTTGAATTTTCTATTAAGCCACAGAATAGTTATTTTACAAAAGTTAAACTGCTGTTTACCTTAGATTGATTACATTTTCATACTAACATTCTTTTACTACAGACAATATACTCTTTTGAAACGAAATGTATTAGATTTAAGATTTAATAAGTATAAGGAACTGTTGGAGAACCAAATAAATTAAAAAAAAAATGATATTTCATGATACGAGTAAGAGTCATCTGTCATCTGTGACTCCATTCTGTTATTATTTATTCACATTTTCTGACCAATTTATCACATAGCACTCTAAGTCCTTTTTTAAAATAGTTAGTATTAAAAAGATATATATATAATGGTAATATAATCTTGAAGTAAATAATAACAAAATTGCGTTCCTGTAAATTAAAATAGCAATAAAAAAATTAATAGCTATTTCTTTACACAATATTGAATCAAAAAATGAATCTAATGAAAACTTTCTTCCTTTCATGTAATTTTACAAAATGTCAGATGAGAGTCTATTAATTCTCTATTATGTAATACAATACTAAAAAAATTTCATTACATATATTAAATCTCTTGTATATACCCGTTATTTGTAAATGTTAATAAGGGTAAAACGTCCTGCATTCGTCCCACAAAGCGTCGCTCTCCAGCTCGGAAGCAAGCAAGCACAAAGGCTGTGACCAAAGAACTATTTTGCTGGTTCATCGTTAGAGGAACTGATTATGCGGGCTTGAACCTTTGCCGGGTTTTATCTTAAAAGGATTAGTTTTCTGAATCATTTGTTGTGTAGTTTTCTGGACGGCGAGTGCTGTGTAAACTCTATTCCAATCGGCTACCCTCTGAAGGACTTTTATAATGGCCGTAAATCGACATAGTGTTTTTTTTTCTTTTTTTTTTTTAGTTGGAGGAAATCACCGGATTGTTCGTATCGTTGGATATGTGGGAGTTAAACCGCACTAAAACCTCCAACCGCTCACACTCAGCGTCCGAACCCCGGCTGAGGCCAGAACCCAGCACGGGGTTATGAGGGACAACGCGACGCATTACGCCATCGGCACTCTTTCCCGTCGCATCGCCCCCGACATAAAGTGTAACCTGATTTTATTTATAGTAACATTTCTTTTAACTAGCATTTTTTTGTTCTATACACTGCAATAGGTATCTGATCAAAATTTAAAGGTTCTACCATCATACTTTTGTGTTTTCGAGTACTATGAATATTACGCGTAGCTAAATGAATTATAAGTTAAATTATCTAAATAGAATAAAGTAATAAATAGCCGACACAGTGAAAATGAACGACCTATTTTTCCTTTGTTTATTCATTCAATAGGTACAATATTCCCGTAGTATCAAAACGTATAATAATATTATGATCGGTAATTAGTGCTCTATTGTGTTCAAGTATTTCCATTCAATCAATACAAATACTATTTATGAATAGTTAGCGAAACTACTATAGAGATCTATTGGAACGAAGTTCCTTATCGCGCGTTGTGAAAGGGGGCTAGACGGAAAAAATTCTTACTAAAAGTTGTCACGACACTTTCTTTGTTTTAGATGATTATCGCTAGATGGCGATTTGATCCAAATCTTTTAAAACACGTTCATTATCGCGCGTTACGAAAGGAAATATTTTTGATAAGATATCTTTTAATTGAAAGGAACTTCGTTCTATTCAGGTGTATATGTGAGTTCGAGTTCCAGTGGTACCGGTAAACGAACGAGAAAGAGGGTAGACAGTTTTGTCTGCTCTTAAATTACCTACCCACAGTTCCTCAGTCTTCCCGTGATCATGGCGCTTGAACCAGTGCTGAAATATCGGGACCGCTCAATTAAAAATAATCGTTGTAAGGACCTGTTTAGTAATAGTGTAAGTGATGTAGATAACCGCGATTGTTTAAAGAAATGTATTACTCTTTTGTTTTTACAGTTCTATTTACAAAAATCAAAAAAGTATAAATAAAACATTCACCCCTTGGCCACCCAAACCAGGTGCATTCAATTCTCATGTTATCTCTCTATCAGATTTAATTCGACGCAAGAAAACTTAATCTTAATTTATATTAATGTCAGTGTAGTTAATTAGGCATATTTCACTCAGTGACGCCCTTCAAGTTCAGAGATAAAGATAAAATTATGTTCATTCTACAAAGATTTTAAGAGATAACATTGATATCGTTGCGTCTGGTAAGATAGAGTTACGAATATTGGATGTGAACTGTGCACAGTTTTTAGAGTTCAGTGTTCACCCAAATTCACAATCAGCGACCCCTTTGAATAATAATATTGTACCTATTTGAGCTACTGAAACTGTATTTGCTATTTATGTATTAAAAACTGAGCGACTTAACTTAACTTATATGAAGTCTAGCTGAAATCATGGAATTGTGGTTTCCCATCCAACTTTTTTACTTTGAGCTACATTAAAATGCTAGGCAACCAGGACTGTGATTTAGTCTATTTATAATTTAGTTTAACAATCAATTTTTTAACTTTGTTAATTTAGTTGAAAAAGTAAGAAATATACAAAATAGAACAATGTCTAAATAGTGCTTGAACCCCAGATTACATGTTTTTAAACAACTCGTCCAAATTTCGTACATCTGTTTAATTCCATACAATGTTCAATTTATACTAGCTCTCTGTTGAAGCTATGCTCTTGATTGGGATTCAACGATGTATTAAAGAATAAAGACTTACCTAATTATGCATCCTTTGTGATTTTATCTATCGAAAATGAATTTCGTATTAATACGTAATTGAATATAATATACAGATTATTTACAAAATAATTTAATGTAGGCGTTGTTTATTCTAATTTAAAGGCTTTACTAGCAAACAAAAATGTATAATACATTGCAAATAGATCTTGAAGCGAGGTTTATTTATATATTGAAGTGATGTAGTAGAAGATGTAGCCACCTGGCGTCACGGTCCTGGCATTGCAGAGGATCATGAGCTACGGTTATACCATCAGATTTTCACAAAACGAAGTTGCAGTCAATTTCTGATAATTGGTATGGTGGTAATGAGAATCCACTGGTTAGGGACAGCTCAAATCGGTTTGAGAGGTATAAGGAAATATCAAGCCAAAAGTGGATGTTTACGAAATAGGAATGATGGTCAAGTTTTGCAAGTATAATCAGTCTTGGTTTGTTGATAGATCTTTATTGTCATAGCAAGAATATTATTTTAATAAACATAAATTAACACGAAAACTACTATTGAAGAACTTATTTAATGATCAATCACAAATAAACACTTCATTGAGAACTGCCAATACTCATCACGTACCAAGATTGAAAAATATTCTCGTTGTCTTTGTGAAAATCTCAAAGAATGTTTTTCAATCAAACGATATTGAAGAAACGTAATATTCACTTTGAGTTCTGGACTTGATATTGAAGGAAACTACCCAAGAAGATTGCTCGTGATATCAAATATAGAAACTTTATAACTTTGCAATAGGTTATTTTGAACTTGTTTTATAGTTATAAACTTATTTAGACACTCGCGGTTTTCTATAATACTTCCATGCATTTTCAACGTGTTCTTACCACGGGTATGTGGAATCCAGTGCTAAAAACAACAGTCACTAAGGGTTCATGCTCAGAGTCCTGTAGATACAGTGAGTGTGGTGTGTCGTGATGTGAGTTCGAGTTCCAGTGGTACTACCCAAAAGCGAACGAGAAAGAGGGTAGACAGATTTGTTTTGCTCTTAAATCGACCCGCAGTATCCAGTCTTCTCGTGATCATGACGTTTGCAACAACGTTGAAATATGGAGACAACTCAATTAAATATCGTGGTAAGAAACCGTTGAAAATGCATGAAAGCATTGTTTTATAGTTGATATTATGCATGATGCAATTTTCTATATTTCTCATTATTGTATGTTTAGACAGTTCATTATACTAATTAATTGTTAAAGATTTATTAAATAGGTTAGACCAGTAAATATTATCTACAGTACTTGTATTGTTGCCAATTGCCAAAAAGGATCATGTATGCTTTTCTTGAGTGGTTTGGAGACTTCACAAACTCCGAATCTACAATTCATTAATTTTTTTGGTTTTATAATAAACTACTCCAAGAAATCATCAATCATAGAAATATAGACCACCTGTTTTGAACTAAAGAAACTATGCCGTTTGTATGAAATAAACAAAGCACTCAATAAAGTATACTGAAAGCTTATCACTTCAAAATAAGACTTCCCTACTATTGTTTTCACTTACAATAAACAGTGCAAAACTATATTATGCACTATGTACCTAGTGAACAGTAGTTTCACTAGTCTCAATCTTGGTCTTGCAATTCGAGCCCAAGTCAGTCGCGAAAGTACAGTAGTGTTAGCTATTGTTGGACTTGTTCGACGTGTGCGAGAAAAAACGCAGCGGTTATTGCACAGCGGTTTTATATACAGGGTGATTTGTTAAACAGGATACATATTGCAGAAGGGTGATGAATACTCTGTTCTAATACGGAATATTACAAAAAATAAGTAAAATTACAAAATATATATATAAATTTTTTTAAATCTTTTTTCGACAAAACTACCTCAATCATAAGTAATTTCGGCTTAAAGAGTGTTGACTAATGACCTCTAGTGATCTCGCGTACCCCACACCTCCGCCACACCCATCAGATGTCGAAAAACCATCATTTTGCAAGAATTTTAGATATTTTTAAGTTGCGATTACTAAGACATTAAGCCATATTCTTTGGTAATAATATTTTTACTGGTCGTATATAACCATCAGCTACCATGACCTTTAATATGTACCCTCACTAGGAAATCACCCTGTATATACAGCATGAAATGTGATTTGTTGACAACATTATTCTGTTTAATTGTCGTTTTTGGACAGTTCAAATCTGAAATTGTAAACTTCGCCACAGGAGAACTGTAACATCCTATTCACTGCTGGGCTCAGGTCTCCTCAGGATTGACTCGCGGATTGGAGATTGACGACTTCTGAATATATCTTCGAGAATTTTTAGAATACTTTTACAACATGCAGGTTTCCTCTGGATGTTTTCCTTCACCGTTTATACCGTGGTGTTATTAAAAATTCCACATAAATTCACAGGAGAACGTTACGATTTTTAACTATAAAACTATTTAAAACGCGATTGTTTTAATAACTAGTGCGTAATACGCAGACGACAAACACAGCGGGCCGTGCCAGCTGCGTCTGGATATGATGTCTTTAATTAAGGCCCTCGTCTCGGACAACTTTCCTTCTAGCTGTTTCTATGTAGTGACAACTTATAATATTAGAACACATTTCACTAATTAATCTACATTTCATTAATTACATATTGTTTTTGAAAACTTTGTTGTAAAGAGATTAAATAATCGTAGATGGCGTATTTATTGTGAAATAATATTTACGAGGTATTCTTTCGTACAATAATTGTATCAGGCTCATCTGCAATGGTCTCCACTCATCACCAAGCGGGCTGCAGGCTCGCTTATCTGCTGAGGCCAGTTTTACTCAAACATATAGGATCATAAAACTAAATTTATAAACTTATTCAGACACTCGCGGTTTTCTATAATACTTTCATGCATTTTCAACGGGTTCTTGATCAGTCACTAAGGATTCATGTTTAGAGATTCTTGTAGATACAGTGAGTGTGGTGTGTCGTGATGTGAGTTCGAGTTCTAGTGGTACTACCCAAAAGCGAACGAGAAAGAGGGTAGACAGATTTGTTTGCTAAATCGACCCGCAGTATCCAGTCTTCTCGTGATCATGACGTTTGCAACAACATTGAAATATCGAGACAACTCAATTAATTAAATATCGTAGTAAGAACCCGTTGAAATTGCAAGAAACTAAATTTAATTATCTTCTTCTTCTAAGTCATTCATCATTATATCTACAAGTCAGCCTAAAGTTGTAAAAAGGTTCAAAAGTTCTACTTATAAGATATATTATTCTTATAACAGTAGTTATGCAAAAACAAGAGCTTCTCTTCGACAAACCGTATCACCGAAATTTGATTATAACCTCGCCAAGTTTCGCTCGCTTCAAAGAAAATTACACCAAAACCAATTACGAATATTTAATTAGTTCATTAATTAATATTTTAAGTAATTATAATTGGCGAATAGCAAAGTTATTAGAGAGTAGTGCTGTGACAATGTCAGCCTTTGCTATAAATAATTTCATAAAATATTTTCATTAAGTTTAGATTTGATAATTTGACTATTTCTTCTTTTTGTAATATTAAATTACTTAAAATACAAGTAAGCTCACAGTAATGTTTTTTAAAAATAGTATAACAGCGCTTCCTCTGAATCTTAAGGATAATGTTGCATGGTAGATATTTTTTTAAAACATCTAAATTAATAAAAAATTGTGTGTGTGTCTACATGTGTCTACAACAGTAACCTTAAAAAACAACCAAATTAGCTTTGATTTAACCTGTCCTGAACCAACTCATTACTGCTACTGTTGGGCTCAGGTCTCCTCAGAAGAGGGATTAGGCATAGTCTACCACGCTTGTCTAGTGCGGATTGGGGACTTCACGTATCTTCAAAGGATTTTTAGAACCCTTTTCCGATATGCAGGTTTCCTCACGATGTTTTCCTTCACCGGTTTTAGCCAGTGGTGTTGTGAAAAATTGCACATAAATCTTTTTCACATTTAGATTTAGAGGTACAAGCCGGCCGGATTTGAACCCGCGACCTCCCGTTCGGAAGGACGCGCTTCGACCACTCGGCCACCACGACTTAATTTAACCACTCAACTGAAAACCGCCCAAAATTGGCATTTGACCAGTAGTGCTATAGGTTACATTTGACTAGGTTTCAAATCACTCATCATTTTCACAACTGTACAAAACAAAAGACACTTGAAACTTGTCAGTCATTATCCTAAAATTAGCATCACACAAAAGCGTGAACCTTCATATTTACCAGTTATATATAGAAAAGCAATTATTTTTAATAACAGCTGACAAATGCGGGCGCATGCAATAGGCAGCCGGTTCTACTTTATAAATTGCTATGAGCAAAGGGCGGGCTCTGTCATTCAATGTCTTTGGTACAATTACCTTTTTGTTGCACGTTGAAATTAATGTTTTGTTGAGGTTAACATTGGAGTTGTCGTGAATTAGCTTTCAATTGAATAAACACAACTATAAGTTTATCTAAAATGTGTTACGTGATTATTATTATTTAATACTTTATTGTGCACCAGGTAAAGAAAATTACAGTGACTTATAGTAACTTAAACATAAGCACAAATGGCGAGCTTAACTCAAATATGGCAGGTGGCTTCTGACGCTTGATTACGATTGTACTGAATCAATTTTCACTATCCCCAAATAACTTGTTATTGTAATGCTAAGTTTAATTTCATCGTAATATTGTAACATCGTTTTTATATTATTGTTTTATGCTTGTTAGCGGTCTACTGTTTTCTCTTCCATCTTTCATTTGGAACCAATAATTGTACAACCCTTACGGCCTCCCGCGATTCAGGCCTAGCCTAGTGCGGGGGCCATTGTTGAACTCCTTATGTAAATTACTTTTATGTTTGAAAATAAATTATTTGTATATGATTAATGGATTTTTTGTGCATTGATTACTAATTAGTAGTAGCATAAGATAAGTGTTACGTGTTTATTCATTACTATACTAGACTTGACGAAAATTCTTAAATATGATTTACAGGCAACGGCTTTGTAATGTCGTCTGACATTGCAGAGTTCAATTTGGGGACGGTAATCACTTGCAACCGGCCAGTTTGACCATCTGCCAATATTATGTTACAACCCTGAATATTAGGCCAAATAAGTTGATCTTGCACAAAACAGAAACGACAGAATCTATAAAACGCAAATCCACTGGTGTTAAAATTGTACAAAATAAATTATTAACATTTAGTGTGTGTAAAAAATAGTTTTCGTTTTTGACGTAACAACGTCTTATAAATTGGTTTGCCGGGTGACACTTCAAGAAACTGCGTTACGCTCCGCTCACGTTATGCGCTCACAATGAGAGCCTTTCACTTTTTATGTCTGTCTCTCTCGCTCTTAGGCGGGTTAACCATGCCCGAGTCGTTGTCACGTAAAATTTTCGCCCGTATACCGACTTTACAGGCAACCAATTTTTTTTTAACAAGATTTAAGGTACGCAGTAAAATTTTAATAATTCAGAAATAATTCAACATTTTCCTGTTCACTAGACCTACAAAAGATGACTAATTTAATAGACATCTCGTGCTTTATCACTCCACCTGAGCGGTTGTGGTCGCAGTTAATCACTTTTATACCTTACGACTTATCCTCGGCCATAATTTAAAAAGTTTCTCTCACGTTGACGTTTTTAATTAGTTTTCCTAGTAAGATTCACACTGCGATATTTTATAGGCGAATGAAGATAAATTTGGATGAATTTATTAGTGTCAACTGTCAACCTTCCATTTTGTTTTTCGTGTTTCATTCTTTCGCTGTATCGTTTTTAAAGGAGGTTTATACAGCCTTTTTCAAGTACCTGTTTTATGTGACATTTTAATGTTATTTTATTTAAGAGTTATAATCTCTAGACGATTTCTACTTATCATTTACAAAGGAATCTTCTACAAGCGAAATACCATTTAATCCTGATTTTTAAATTGTTATTTTCACGTTCACAGTCAGTAGTTACTACTGCAGTACTCCATCTACTCGACTAGAATGCTATTTACAATTATTTGTAAAAACAAAAGTTATTCAATAGTTCGGTGGCGTATTAATATTAAATTTAGAAACTACGACAGGAGACTGGATGATAAAAATGAATCCTATAATGTCAGCTGATAAGTCAATTATAATGCTGAAAATCAGCGCTATTGGTAAATACCTACAGTATGAACTAATAGCTTAGGCTGAGCTGAAACCATTTCTCACGTCATATTGGGGACACACAGTCATTTACATGTTGTTTATGTTCAACATTAATTCGTTGTTTTTTGTACCTACAATGAATGCATTTCATATTTAATTTAGGTGCATGTTAATTATTTATATCATACATAATATTTACGAACTTGTGTCCTCTATATTGTGTACGTGGTGAATAAATATTTTTTCTTTCTTCTTTCAAATGTAAAAAATACAAACACCAAACCCAAAAAGCGTTTAATAAATGGTATTCATTATAAACTATTTATATCGATTAAGGCTTGAAGGGACCTGTCGATTCATTATGGACAATCGAAAGATAATCGATTTCATTACTGTGTGCAGGGGCGAGTGTTGGGGTTGTACAGTTTTTCGGCGAAATGCACGTAATGTGTAGAATACTTGGAGTATATTGTGAATACTGGATGTGCCTAATATAAAATAGTACTGATTTATTATGAATAGTTATATCTATTATATAAAATGAACTGGTAATGAGTAACAGGCACAAAAACAAATGTGCAACGGTAACAATTTCCAATCTATCTTAATCAAACGAGATATGAGAAGAGGCTCCAGACTCCACTCTGCCAGAATAAAATGATGGCAATAAAATGTTGTTTACCAAATATTGTAAATACCGACATAATATGCTTTAATGATTTGATTTGGAATTGGTATCAGGCAAAATAGAAAGTGGAAGGTTGACGTCAAACCACGGCTTTCAGTTCTATTAGGTAGCCGTTCTACAAACCATGACTCTGCCACTTCGAACTATCTGGCTACCTAATATTATTATATCTATTAATTCTCTGAGATGATGCAAATATGATCACGAATGGACATTCCAAGTAACGTTTTCATTGATTTTTAAGTCCTTTTTACCACAATTTTATTAAATGAGCGATCCCGATATTTCACCACTGTTGCAAGCGCCATGATCACAGAAGAACTGAAAGACTGAAAACTAAAGAAAAAAAATCTTTTGAGTTGAGTTTAAATTGATGAGATTAGTAGATATAATTACTAGTATAATATGCCCAGTTCTATTCGATCAACTCCATGTTATGCGATGTCACAAGACGTACAACCAAGAAGTCAAATAAAACCTTACAAAAATCTCGAATCTGTCCTATCCTGTATCTTATAGTTCCAAGTATAATAGAATAGTGGTGTTTCGGGCAGGTTTCCGGTAATGAACGGGCGTTGTAGGGAAGTAATGGGAGGGACGGTTGTGGCGCAACCGCAGTTAGCGGTCACTCTGAGCTTCACTCGTAGCGTATTTGATGATATTACAGGTGTCCACGAAATTTAGATTTAAGTGGGAGGATTAAGGACTATTTTTGAGTGTGTGTAGTGAATGTTATAGTTGCTTTTTCGTGATTTTTTTATTGTCATTTTATAGTTTGCTCATGGATCTTAGCAATTGCAGGACAGTGCGACTTAACTTATTATTATTTATTCGAATAAGAGGCAATCGCTAATCCATCGATATATAGAACTTCTACCCATATATGGAAGATGAGCCGCACCTCTAAAACCTTGTACTGCACACACTCAACGTCGGGCTAAGGTCAAAACTAGTATAAGTTATGCAGAATGATTCAATGTAGTACTTCCCATTAGCCCCACGTTAACTTAGTAAAGTATTTTGAATGTTCTTTAAAGAAGGAAAATTACAGTGCAAATTAATTTTACGGCTTTTTTCCCGATCTTTTACTGTTACTTTCTCTACTTCATGTGATTTTAACATCCGAAGTGTAACCTATTTGACTGATATTAGGACGTAAGTTAGACTCATTTTCATAGTTTGATAATTATGCACCATCAATAAATGTCCATATCAGTTTTTAACAGAAATTCGATAGCTACATGATCATTGGTCATCGGGTAGTAGACTCTGTCACAGAAAAACTTTCTGTTTGCCTAAATTTAAATCTAACATTGGGCAGCACTCACCACTGTATCGAATGTTAAATTTTGCAAACAGTATTCGGGACGATGTTGATTTTTTTGTGTGTTCTGATTCTTCAGCCTCGTTTTGTAAAATTCTGAGAAAGATTAATGAATCTAATGTTATAATATGTTAACTAACCATAGTTCACTTTGTCATTCATGTTGTGTATGCTGCGTTCACATCTAGAAGGTTAAAATTGTTATTATGTAAACTAGAGGAAGTAGATATTTAAGTTTAGTTTTATATTTTAACCAGTATGTGGACCTAAAAATAAAAATAAAAAAATTGATACACAAAACCAATGACAACAAAAAACTTATTCAATACATTTGTTTTCGAGCAGATTCTCACAAAAACAGGGAGACGTCTCAATCGAAATTTCATTTCGCAACGTTACGGCAAATTGGAATCATGTCTGCCTTTATATTCAGTGATCCTCGCACCATTTGGCCACCATCTTTGATTGAAGTGAGTAACCGGATATCCGGGGACGGTGAACGTTTTCTTCCCTTTTTTACGGTGAATATCCCTTTATCATGTTTCGGCTTTTGATGTTTTGATTTGCTTAATACGGTTTTCGCCGTAACGAATATTGCTTTTCGTAAATTATTTTCGGAGTACTTGAGCGGAAAAATGGAAAACAAATATAGGGATTATTTTTGGGCGAGTTTGGAATAAAAATGTTTTATGGAATTAGATTGTGAATAAAAGCGTTAGAGATAATGTTATTTTAAGGAATAAGAGTTTTATCTTGTAGTTAGGGAGATTCCGCTTGAAATATTATTAAGTTAGGAGGATGAGTAATGTTAACAAGTTAAATATATTTAGAAATAAGTGGGATTTGATATTGTTTTTCTTGTTAAACGACAGCTCACTCGTTTCATTTTTTTTTAAATATTTTTACAAGCAGATGAGCAAATCACCTATCTCTTCGAAAATGTCGCAATTCATGAGTCCATAAAATCGTTGTAGTGAGGTAATAACCAAATTGTAACCCCTTCTGAACTCTCATTTAAAGCATTACTTATTACTTCATCGAAATTACTTATTTCTGTCGTGAAATAAATAAATAAATAAAAAGCCTGTTTATTTCTCGCTTACTTAAACTTAAAAAATAATTTACAAAGATTAAAAAGATTTTAAAAAAAGTGACAAAAAAAGATATGAATAATAATATACCTAACGCTAGTGCTAGAATCCCCTATTGGGTAATAAAAAAATAATATTAAGGACTTGAACATACTAGTAATACTGTATGGGTAGGTGATAAATAACGACCCCTCATTTTCCTGGCATTGCAGAGGTTCATGAGCGACGGTGACCGCTTACCATCAGATGGGCCGTAAGCTCGTTTATCTATTTCGCAATAAAAAAAATACAATAAGACCAATAGTCATAAACATTTCAAGCATTTAAATGTACCACGAAACTAATAGATATACTATAAACTCCAGACAAAATAAGGCTTAAAATAATCCGCCATTCTCAAAGCCTTAAAATCAGGAAAGCATTTCCAATCGAATGCTCATTTTCTTTTAAAAGTTTCCAGTTGAAGAGAAACCAAAATGTGAAGTAACGTTTGAAAAGACGTGTTTTGTTGTAATCTTACCAAGTTTAAGAAATACAGGGTGCTCTTTTTAAATATCTTTTTCTGTAGGGGAATTATCTAATCCAAATAATTATTTAAACGAATTTTGCTGACGGATTCCTGTATTTTCGAAAACTGCACAAATATCTTTGAATGTATTGGTATTAGCACTGATAAAAGGTTGTTAAAATTATTTATATTCTAGCTGGAAATCGACACTTTCTTCCAAAATATATCTGAAAATAAGGTAAAAATTGTTTACCTTTACACAATATTGTTACTGTTAGGTATTGTACAGACACGTAATAATTCAATACCTGCTGAGCTCAGGTCTCCTCAGAAGAGGATTGCTCAATGCGGATTGGGAACGTTACGTCATAGCTTCGAAAATGTTCCTTTCCTTTAAATTTTTTTAGAATCCTTTTCCACTATGCTGTTTTCTCACGATGTTTTTCTTCACCATTTTAGCCAGTGGTGTTGTGAAAACTATTTTTCATATTAAGATTTAGAGGTACAAGCCGACCGATTTTAAACCCGCGACCTCCGATACGGAAGGCAACGCTTTAACCACTCGGCCACCACGACTTCGCAGTAAAGCACAACACAATACACTTAAAATGTTTTGTATTTATTTGAAAATTATATATTCCATTTAAACCTAATAACAAAAGCCTCACATTACAGAACACACACTAAGAGCTTAGTACACTAATCAACATGAACTACTACTGACCTATTTCGGGGACTGTACACCCATCCCAATGAATTGCATGAAACTGTATTCAATTTGTTTAATTGCAGCGAGCGAACTTGTGGGGAGCTCTGCTTTTATTGTCCGACTCTCGTGGGAACTGAATATGTAAATGTTGATTCGCTTTTGTTTATTTAAAACGAAAAGTTATTATAGAGAAACAGAGTATTCTAGGTTATTGCATTAGTGTTGTTATTTGCAATTGCTATATTACTGTATTGTCTTCTTAGTATTACTGTCTCTTGGGCTCAGGTTTGCTCAGAAGAGGGACTAGGTATATTTTCTTTGGCATACATAGCCAAAATGTGGCTATGGTTCAGTTAGATTTTACTTAAAATCCAGTCATAGTCATTCTAGCTCTCGTTTGAGAATGGACTTGCATCATTACTGTTCCTAAAACGCTATGACTTAAAGTTAGAAAAAAAAAGAAAGCAGAAGAAGAAATGAAAAATAGTTTGAGAAGAGTTCTGTTTGAAAGGCCATAAGTAATCGATTCTCAATGCATTGTAGATCCTTAAATGCAGAAAAATATTACTATCAAATAAACGTTAGACTCGTTTTCCTATCTAGCAACAACAAAAAACCATATCATAATAACAACACACGTACTTACACTATTACTAAACGGGTTCTTACTAAGACTATTTTTAATAGGTCCCGATATTTCAGCACTGTTTCAAGCGCCATGATCACGGGAAGACTGAGGAACTGCGGGTTGGTCATTTAAGAGCAGACAAATCTGTCTACCCTCTTTCTAGTTCGTTTGCCGGTACCACTGGAACTCGAACTCACATTTCGACATACCACACTGACAGTATCGGCTGCCGTCTCAAAACTAGATTTTTTGACTTTATTTTATACATTATAGTTTGAAGCCGTCACCCCGATTAATCGTGGTAAGAACCCGTTTAGTAATAATGTAAGTGATGTAGATAACCGCGAGTGTTAAAGAAATTTAACACACGTACTATTATTAATTTCCTTTAAGTTCCAAACATAAGAACAAAATGACCAACATTGTCAAAGTTCAGCGAATCTCCGACTAACCATTTCAACTTTAACCAACAGAAGCCATTAATAAAAAACACATTTTCGATATTAAACTTACAAAGGGGTTCCTGATTGTTTTCTCCCTCGAAAATTGTTGTGAAAGTCGCCTTTTTATATCGCAAACACCACAGGGATGCGGTACTCTTGTGAATGATTTCGTATTTGACATTGCATCAGTTTATGATATTCACTTTTAAATACATATAATGGTAATATAATCTTCTTGAAATAATAACTAAATTGCGTTTCTGTAAATTACAATAGCAAAAAAACATTTACAGCTATTTATTTACACAACATTGAACCAAAATTAATCTAATGAAAACTAAAATATATCTTTTATTCTTCCGTCATTTTTCATAATGTCAGATGAGTGTAAAATTCTCTATTAAATAGTTTTCATTACATACATTTCAGTACTAATTTTGGTAGTAAGTATTCATGTGTTTCAAGATCGAATTAAGGATCATCATCATCATTATCACCATCACCGCCATCATCATCATCATCACCATCATTATCAGCATCAGCCCGTAGACTCTGCTGGACATAGACCCCTCCCCTAAACCTTGCAAAAACCGGTGCTGTTTGCATTTGAAGATTTCATTTGAAAGTTTACCAATGATATAGTGAATTTTATTTGGTGTTTAGCAAAGTTATTATTTTTGGGATTGTCCGTGTATCAATAGAATTTCTGATCTCCGATTTACCATGTTTATTATTGTTAGGGGTGGCCATTGTCCAGAAGTGGTCTGTTCATGACGATGATGATTAGATATATGTACGTTCGGTTTAAGCTTCGACATTATTACTGGTATTTTTAAGCTGCATTAAAATGAAATAAATATTCCTGAAATTAATAATACAAAGCTGTATTTTTTTACTAATGTTCAACAGGCAAAATATATTTTACTTCTAGCATCTAATACTACATGTGTAATACAACGTCGATACGGGAGCCCCTGGCATGTGACATGTATGATGCTGATTGGTTATTGTGAAATAGCATCGAACCCATAATATATCGCTCGGCGCCATGTCGCCGTTTCACTAGAGCTGGACAATGCAGGGACACTTAACAACATATTTTATTTAGGGTTCCGTAATATTTTTGACAGTTATAAAATTTCTATTATTTATTTTAGAGATTTTTTTACATTTAAGTTCCTGAATATTTCGTCATAGAATCAGGATGGTAGAATGGACAAACGAACCCAAACTCAACGAGCCAGTTTTGTTTAGTACAGGAGGTTCTATTGCTACATTTCCACTCCAGGTCAGCTCCACGGTACTATTAGATACTTATTATACTTGTACTTGTAGTACTTATTATTTTATTGCATTGTCATAATATGGGTACAAATTTTAGCTCAATCGGAAACTGGGAACTAGGTAGAATTCAACTCGCAAAATTCCAACCGACCTTATATAGTTATGTTATATAGTGCATGTAATCTTTTAAAAATAGTGTACTGAACCCACAAATAAATATTAGAAATATGCTTACCATCAGATTTTTCCGGCGAATTTGCCAGATTTTTGGCAAACGAAACAGTGTGGCGGCTCGTTAAAAATAATGAGATCGGTTACAATATAATATATCATTTTCGGTAATTATGTGTGACCCAAAGTGCCAATCACAGGCACATAAGGAGTTTTAGATGACATTGATATTGGTCAATTTGGGTCGAATATTTTTGATACAATAGTTTTTACAGCTCAAAGCGAAAGATCTTGTTATCTTGTTGTCGCATTTTATATTACACTTCTTTTCTTTTCTCAAAGTCTAAAGATTGGCTGTGCCAAATTTTATCAGAATCGGTTGAGAGGTTTAAGCGGGAAAGCGTAACAGACAGACAGACAGGCAGACAAACAGATAAATAGACAGAGAGACAGACAGGTAGATAGACAGTGTTACTTTCACATTTATAATTTTAAGTAGGAATTACATTCATAATACTTTAAAAGAACACATATAAAGGCAGTATTCACAAATTATTACTTTGAAAAGCGTATTCTCAATATTAAAATGCACTTAACAACTTAAAATGTTACTCATAAACTTTCCAAGAGAACAATTTACAAACACGCGAAAGCAATTTTGATGCGATAGTTAGCGTATGTGCTTTCCCTTTATTGTATCCTGAGGGTAGCGAGACATTTAACGAATGAACACTATGTTTATTACAACTTGAACTTCAAATCGATTAAGGGAGTCAGTTTATATCAAAATTGAACTCCTTAAATTATAGATGTGCAAAAGCTTTATGTAATTGTTAGACTACTCTAGCCTTCTCTAAGATTTTTTTTTTTTTTTTTTTTTTTAGTTGGAGGAAATCACCGGATCCCCGCCCGCCCCGCGGGCGGGATATGTGGGAGTTGAACCGCACTAAAACCTCCAACCGCTCACACTCAGCGTCCGAACCCCGGCTGAGGCCAGAACCCAGCACGGGATTATGAGGGACGGCGCGACGCGTCACGCCCGAGGCATTCTTTCCCGTCGCGCCGCCCCCTCCGGACGCCGAACCGGCAGCCGCCGGCGATACGGCCACCGGCTCTCTCGGTCGGCGGGCTATCCGAAGCCCGCCAAGATGGCTGGACCGCGTGTCACCCTCCCACGGAATACCCCGCTGGGTCAGAACCAGCGTGGGTCGGGGAGCGCGGTCCGCCATCCTCCGGATGCTCTAACGCTAAGGGCGTGCTGAGCGAGACACGACACCTTCTTGGGTCCCCGCTCGCACTCGCATGCGTTGGGGACCCGAACCTTTAAGGGGCCAGAGTCCGGGCGAGATCCCGGTTCTGACCCCTTGCTCGACGGCGGCGTCGTCGGCGGGTAGCCGCTGGGCGGAGGGAGGAATATACCTTCTCCCTGGCCCATGACGCCGCCTGCTTCTGCGAGATGGTGGACTCGCAGAATTCGAGCATCGCCTTCCAGGACTCGTCGCTCTCGAGCATCGACGCCACAACGCCCGGGAGCGACAAGTCCGGTCCTATTTTTTGGACCAGGACACACCGCTGCTGCTCCCACGCGGGGCAGAGCGCGAGCGTATGCTCTGGTGTGTCCCGGTCATATCTCACACAGTGATGGCACCTCGTCGTCGGCTCTGTCTGTACCAGGTGCAGATACCTTCCGAAGCACCCGTGCCCGGTCAGCATCTGCACCATCCAGAAGGTGAGGCGTCCACGTTTGCCACGACCCACCCAATCCTTGAGGACGGGGCGGATCGCCTCGACGGTCCGCAGACCCCAAGTGGGGTTAGCGAGTCGCCGCTCCCACGACTCCATTACGGACCGCCGAGATTGGACCCTCCGGTCCCGGACCGCTTCCGGCAGGATACGCACCATGCCCCGGGCGCGAAGGTCGCATCGCCAACGGTAATCGTCAGCGAGCGCCTCCGCCTCCAACTCCCAGGGCGGCGTCCCCGCCAGCACGCACGCCGCCTCAAACGCGACGGTGCGGTATCCGCGGATGACCCTGATGGCTACGATGCGCTGTGGCCGAGCCTCGCACTCGGGCAACTGTTGCCCGGTGCCCCGTCCTCAAGGATTGGGTGGGTCGTGGCAAACGTGGACGCCTCACCTTCTGGATGGTGCAGATGCTGACCGGGCACGGGTGCTTCGGAAGGTATCTGCACCTGGTACAGACAGAGCCGACGACGAGGTGCCATCACTGTGTGAGATATGACCGGGACACACCAGAGCATACGCTCGCGCTCTGCCCCGCGTGGGAGCAGCAGCGGTGTGTCCTGGTCCAAAAAATAGGACCGGACTTGTCGCTCCCGGGCGTTGTGGCGTCGATGCTCGAGAGCGACGAGTCCTGGAAGGCGATGCTCGAATTCTGCGAGTCCACCATCTCGCAGAAGCAGGCGGCGTCATGGGCCAGGGAGAAGGTATATTCCTCCCTCCGCCCAGCGGCTACCCGCCGACGACGCCGCCGTCGAGCAAGGGGTCAGAACCGGGATCTCGCCCGGACTCTGGCCCCTTAAAGGTTCGGGTCCCCAACGCATGCGAGTGCGAGCGGGGACCCAAGAAGGTGTCGTGTCTCGCTCAGCACGCCCTTAGCGTTAGAGCATCCGGAGGATGGCGGACCGCGCTCCCCGACCCACGCTGGTTCTGACCCAGCGGGGTATTCCGTGGGAGGGTGACACGCGGTCCAGCCATCTTGGCGGGCTTCGGATAGCCCGCCGACCGAGAGAGCCGGTGGCCGTATCGCCGGCGGCTGCCGGTTCGGCGTCCGGAGGGGGCGGCGCGACGGGAAAGAATGCCTCGGGCGTGACGCGTCGCGCCGTCCCTCATAATCCCGTGCTGGGTTCTGGCCTCAGCCGGGGTTCGGACGCTGAGTGTGAGCGGTTGGAGGTTTTAGTGCGGTTCAACTCCCACATATCCCGCCCGCGGGGCGGGCGGGGATCGCCTCGACGGTCCGCAGACCCCAAGTGGGGTTAGCGAGTCGCCGCTCCCACGACTCCATTACGGACCGCCGAGATTGGACCCTCCGGTCCCGGACCGCTTCCGGCAGGATACGCACCATGCCCCGGGCGCGAAGGTCGCATCGCCAACGGTAATCGTCAGCGAGCGCCTCCGCCTCCAACTCCCAGGGCGGCGTCCCCGCCAGCACGCACGCCGCCTCAAACGCGACGGTGCGGTATCCGCGGATGACCCTGATGGCTACGATGCGCTGTGGCCGACGCAGGCACCGGGCAACAGTTGCCCGAGTGCGAGGCTCGGCCCAAACGGGCGCACCGTACAGGGCCATCGAGCGCACTACCCCCGCGTAGAGGCGGCGCACGGCGTAGCTGGGTCCCCCGATGTTCGGAAGCAGCCGACCGAGATGGCCGGCCGTCCTCACAAGACGGGGAACCAGCGCCTCGAAATGGGTCCGGAAGGTCCAACGGCTGTCCAGCACGAGGCCGAGGTACCTGAGATGCACCCCGACCTCGATTCGGACGCCTCCAACTATGACGTGGGCGTCGACGGGCGGCACCGCCCTTGCCCTGTGAAACCACAGGGCCTGGGACTTATGCAGCGCCACGTCGAGGCCCAGTCTCCTGATTCTGCCGACGACGAGGGCCACCCCCGCTGTGGCAAGACGGGCAGACTCTCTGTGGTCGTCCCCCCGGGCCACGACCAACGTGTCGTCTGCGTAACAAACGACGCTTAGGCCCGGGAGGAGGGCGCCCCTCAGCACCTAGTCGTACCCGATATTCCACAGGAGGAGTCCAAGAACGGACCCCTGTGGAACACCGCGCACGACCTGGAACCGGTGCAAGGTCCCACCGTACCCTGTACATTCGACCGACCTGGCCTCCAGGTAGGAGCCGATCAGCCGGCGGAGATAGAGGGGCACTCCGTGCCTCTCCAGTGCCCCCCCAATCACGGACCAGGGCAGGGTGTTAAAGGCATTGGCGATGTCGAGCGACACCGCCAAGGCCACCCCACCCTGGGAGACGGCCTCCTCCGAGAGGGCCCGGACGCGCAGAATAGCATCTACGGTCGAACGACCCTCCCGGAAGCCGTACTGCTCCGCCGACAGATCGGGTCCAACCCCGACCAGGTGCTGAACGATGCGGGCAGCCAGAACGCGTTCCAGCAATTTGCCCACCTCGTCCAGCAGTACGATGGGACGGTAACCGGCGGCTGAGTCCGCCGGGCGCCCCTCCTTACGTAGGAGGACCAGTCTGCCCGTCCTCCAGAGCGAGGGAAACCGTCCCGACTCCAGGCATGAATTGTACAGCCTCAGGAGTCGGTCCCCCAGGGCATTGAGGGCCAAGGCGAGGACCCGGCCGTGGACGCCGTCCGGGCCGGGTGCCGTGTCTTTCCTGCTCATTTTAACCACGGCTTCTTGGAGCTCATCTTTGGTGATGTGAGGCACCACCTCAGCAGTGGGCTCACCGCCGGTGTGATCCGGCGGCTCGCCCATAGCAGGCGGAGTGAATCCGTCCTGCTCCTGCGGGAACAGCGCCGAAACGATGTCCCGCAGCTGCTGAGGCTGGAGACGCTCGGTCAGGGGAGGCGCCCACGGGCGCAGCCTGTCGCGCACCGCTTTATATGGGCGCCCCCACGGATCGTCGTCGAGCGTCCCCAAAAGAGTCTCCATATACCTCTCCTTGGCCTGCTTGATGGCCAGCTGCATGGCACTCCTCGCTTCAGCGTACTCGCCATACAGCCGGGCCTCCTCCTCCGCGAACGCGACGGGATCGTCGCGACGCGCGAGGATACGGCAGCGATGTCTGGCGCACCGGCGCCTCGCCCGGACGCATACAGCACGAAGCTGCGCTATCTCGGGCGACCACCAGTACGCCGACCTGTTAGAAGACCGAGGGCTGACCCGGGGCATCGAAGCATCGCTGATGCGATGCATCGTGTCCCGGAGCCACAGCGCCTCGGCCTCCACATCTACAGGGTGTGGACGCATAGGCGTCCACGCCGTCACCGTGGAGGCTTCCATCAAGCGCTCCTTGTCCAGGAGCTTCAATGCCCATCTGGGGAATGACCGGGGCGCAGTCCCGCGGGCGACCGCGGTTGTCGTGGTCGCGGAGGCGGAAAGATCAAACCGGATGTATCGGTGATCCGACAAGGATTCCGCCCCCACCAGCACTTCCCAACCGCGGATGCGTTGTGCGATGGCAGAGCTCGCGAACGTCACGTCCACGATGGACTCGCCCTGCCACCGCACGCAAGTCGCGACCGACCCTCTGTTCATGACACAGAGTCCGGCCGCGACCGCCCACTCCTCCAGACGCCTACCCCGAGGTTCGGTGCGGGGGCAGCCCCAAGCGACTGACTTCGCATTGAGGTCCCCCGCCAGTATCACCGGGCCGGGAGCGGAGCGCTGAGTAATCGCTCCGATCCCGCCCAGCCACTGTTCGAACTCGAGAATAGGTCGTCTTGGAGGGAAGTACGCCCCGATCACGACGGTGTCTTCCATCTTTACCGCGACGAACCCTCGTCCCCTGGCCACCATTACCAGGGGCGGGATCGTCGCGGCTCTTCTTACGTGGATGGCCGCCAAGCCGCACTCGAGCCTTCTCTAAGATGATACTTTGTAAGTCTGAGAATAAGTAAATATTGAGAAGATCTTTAAAAAGTTCTGAAGTGGCAGCCACGAACCAGTAGGCAAGCCTCCGCAACGTATGCAGACGTCCCACAACATGGACCGATGACCTGATGATGGTCAGACAGCGCAGGACCGGTTGTTGTGACGAGGTTTGGAGGAAGCCTATATTCAACAGTGGACGTTTACAGGCTGACGATGATGATAATCACCAGAACATCGTCATCATGGGCCATCATCTTGGGCTCTTGAGTTCGACCTTGGATTTTCGAAATCTGTCTGTGATTGTGTCTTGTTTCTCACAATGTGTAAGTAAGTATCGTAAAAAGACACCTTCTTCTTAGAACCTTATTGTGTTAATTACAATTTAAAACTCTTTAACTGGATCGAATTTTCCTGATCATCAATTAATTGGGTAAAATTCTACAAATCCTTGTTAATTTTCGTTCACAATATTTTAAGTAACAAATCGAATTCCCCGATTGTTTACTGGATCGTTGCAAATAAACTGCTGGGAAAGGGCGCGAGTTTAATAAGCGACGATTATAGACGAGGGATAAACTCAAGAATATGCCCTTAGCGATTTGAAATATACAGATGCATAATGTGTTAGGGAATGCGGCGTTTTTTGTCACTCACTTTTTAGACTTACTTTTTTTGAGCTTTGTATGAAATTAGTTTACAGACTCTCGGATACTTTTAAATAGTAATTAATTTAAATAACATCAATGGCTGCAATAAAATATACATGGAATGGATGATACATGGAACTGATTAAATTTGCCTACCCTTACATATAGTTAAAAGTAGTAGATATGGGTGTTTTAGCTATAAAAAATAAGTTTACGATTAAGAATAGCAATTGTGCCTTGAAGACAAGATAGTATTACCATACTACCCCTACTGAGGTATCCCTAAAACACCATACTAGATAAAATTAATAATGCTTTGTTCATTAGACCTAGCCTAGTTCAAGATAGTTGTCTCAAAACGACACTTTATTCCTACCTTAAATATTTTTTTCTGTGAAGTTCCTACTTATTCGTATACGCTTTAATACTGCCAATAAATGTTGAAGTAAAAAGGTCATTCATGTTCATAAAGCAAAACTAAAAACGCGCGTTCCCAGACAGAATACTCTCTCGTATTAACCCGTCACACTTGATATTCAGTTTGCAATATCTTTGTTTAAACTTGAGACAGGCCGCGGATTAGGCTAGATTAATTTTGATGGACTGCAAGGAATTGTTACGTTGACAGACGGCTTAGGAGGGAGAAATTATTTAATAATTTTCTATGCGCAGTTCCGTATTGTTTTAATTAAAATCGGTATTTATTTGTATATAGGGTGAATGGGAAACAGTGAGGCATATAATAAATATTTTGAGGCACAGAAGTCATTATTTTTAGTATCGGATGCAGCCGCTGTCGTTTTCGATCCCTTTTTTTTATTTTATTTTTTTAAGTTGGAGGAAATCACCACATACACCGGCGGGGTATGTGGGAGTTGACCCGCACTAAAACCTCCAACCGTTCACGCTCAGGGTCCGAACCCCGGCTGAGACTCGAACCCAGCACGGGGTTTTGAGGGGCGGCGCGACGCGTTACGCGCTCTGCACTCCCGTCCCACGTTTTTGATCTCTTAGGTCGAATTTCAGCGGAATATATTTTTGTACATTATTGTTAAAAAAATCAGTAGAATAAGATAAGTTGAATAAGATATACAATTTTTTTCAGAGAAGCAGTATTCTATATTCTTAATTTTTGACTCGAATCCTTATTACTTGTATTTTTTACATAGAAAATGTTTTTGATGCTTGAGCTTGGGTCCTTAAAGTTAGGTCGCAGGTAGTGACCCCTCAGTGTCCCCTGACATTGCAGAGGTTCATAAGCGACGGTTACCACTTACGATTAGGTGGCCCTCACATGTCAATAAAAAAAAAAAATTGACTATTGTTTTACATTCATTTTAAGTGTAACATTAGGTACGTGTCCGTGTGAAATGTAATATGAATTCCATTTAGGTTTCTATTCTAATTGACTTCTGTATGCAAAATATTTTGTGTTTAAAGTTTTAAACGATTACAATGATTGATCGCTCGTGATTTACATAGGGTTGTTGAAACAGTTTGTGCTAAAACATGATTAAAAGTTAGCCTTTTGTTCATGGTCGAGTAGTTATTAAATTCAGGAAACGTATGCAGGTATATCAGTGGTAATTTTTCATACAAAAACTATTATAATTAAATTTAAATTACGTTTTGGTATATTTAAAAATGAATGAATCAATGTTTTTTAATGATTTTTTCAAAAGAGTTTTAAATGAAAGAAAAACCTTTTAATATCCTCCTTAACGACTTAATTTGTATACAGTACAATATAAAATTCTGAATTTAAAAAAATAGGCACAGTTTTTTGAAATAGTGCCATCTAGTGACGACTAGACAAACTAAAAACTTACAACAAACACTTATAGATGTCGCCACTAGTCTTAAATGCGCATGCGCATTGTTTTACTGTTTCCAATGTACATGTCTATGGGTAGTTTTTTTATTTAGCAGTGAAATATACCTAAAGGTTGACACACATTTACTGAACTGTTTATTTTTAAGCATAAATTAAAATACTACCAGACTTAAACTACTAGTTATTACCACGTACCTTCCTTAAACAAGTTAAACATCAGTTAACTACACTTCAAAATTGGATCATCAACGTCAACTTTAAAATCCCTTCTCAAATAAAATCACACTCCAATTATTTCATTTCACGGTCGTCACAGAACACGAAAGCATTATCAATCTTTTTAAATATACGAAAAAAGTAACCGACAAATTTATAATGAGGCAGATTTCAGTTGCAGGCTTGACGTAGTCGTTATAGCATGACATATGACTGTCAGAATTAGCCGGATTACCGATTTCACAGAGAACCCGGCTTGTATCCAATTACAACGGAGCTCCAGAATCGCGTTGAAAAAATGACAATTAAAATTTCAATATGGCGGATGTAGGAACTATGAAATGCAGATGTTGATTAGTGGATTTATTGTGTTTCCTTTGCTTTACTGTTGTAAAAAGAGATAACTGTTCTATAATTTATCATAGTAGGTGAATTTATGTAGGTAAGTATGGCGAAACGAAGAATTGACTTTAAGCATAGAATTAATTAATCTCAGTGAGAAATTAATTTAAATTTAGTAGGTCATTAAATTTATTTAGTGTATTATTATAAGGAATAGATTATGTGCCAATCCCTATTATTAAACTTCTTCAAATAATAACAATTGAAAATGGTTGATCATAGTTGTTGACCGCAATATAGGCTAAACTTTTGGAAGTAAGTCAGTTATGACAAATGTATTAACATTACATTCTTCAACAAAATATTAATGTAACAATGAGGTACAGACAAAAATAATCTTCAAATACTTTAACTATAAATCGAAACATAACCTAAAATAAATCATCACTAAATTCCTTAACTGCGTGAACAGCCAAACCCTGTGCGAGACAATTTATGAATTAAAAAAAAAACCGGCAAAAACACGTCACGGGTCGTCGCCTCACATATTTCTGAGGGACTAACACATGTCATGGCAACTTGAAATGCACTAAGACTCAGTTTAAGGTGTTGTTTACACGCGAATGATTTTGAAATCGCAATCGCTTTTGAAATGTGGCGTTAATCTGTCGTATTAATAAAACTAAATACTTTTCGTCGTCTCAGTGCTTGTTTGGCCAATCTGACATTTTTTTACGAAAATAACTTTTTAATGCAGTATTATAAAGAATAAAATTTCCAACCGACTGCTAAAATATTTTTTTAAAATATTCAATTCTAAGACAATAAAAATCTCATTTAATTTTTTTTCTCAACACGGCACTTAAGGAAAATTCCGTGCTTGTTTGCTGTCTCCTGTAAAATTTGCTCGAGTGCAGATTGGCCAAACAAGCACTGAGGCGACGTTTTGATATTGAATTTGCAAGATAATGCAGATGAGATAACTTTTTACAATAGCTGCTTACGTTCGGATGGCCCGTTAGTTCTTCTGTCTACATGGCAAGATAAAACTTTAGAATAGCTCTTTTCATATTTTTATGAGTTCCTAATTCATTGAGTGTTTTTCTATAAAAAACACATTATTTACTTTATCCTTTTTACTAATTTATAGGGTTTTCAGTACATTTTAATATAATATTTTTATTTATGCACAAAAAATGGCGCCAATAATAGCTGCCATATTTAAAATTTCAATTCCAACTTTAAACTTCGAACAACGCAATTCTGCAAAATGAAACACAAATTCAAAATTTGAATATTTAAAATCCAGCCAGTGTGCACGAGTATTTAGAGGTGATGTATATGTAGGACAGATGCACGAGGATTATCTTAAATAGGACCACCTGTTTGAAACTTGGATTTCACTACTGAAACGTGCCCTTTGAACGGAAACATTTATTTAATACTTATTTATGAGTGAGATTCGTAATTTTGAAGCGGGATTTGCTGAAGTCACAATGTACTAAAGTCGCATTTATTGAGAAATCTTAATAGATAATAATATGACAAATTTATTTGGGGATTTGTGGTTGAAATTTGTTGTTGATTCTGTTCAATGTAAATGTTTATTTTTATTTTGTAGATTATAGAGTAGTAAAATATGAACAAAACTGTCATAATTATATCAATGGATTTACGTATCTTCTGTAGGGATTCGTAGTCCTTACGAGGAATTTAGTTACCCGAGTATGAAGATATCTAAATCATACTAATAAAAGTTATACATAGTTTTAATGTAATCTTTCACTAGTCTTAAATTAATTTTAGAAAGTTTAAAGCTGTATATTATGACTACTTTAAGTGATTTTACTTACGATTGTTAACGTCTACTATTTGCCAACAGATGGAGCTACTTGTATCAACTGTAATTCTAATTTCGAATTTATGTTAAAATCTATTTTACATACATATAAATTTTAATAATAATTTATCTCTTGAAATATCTTGCTTAATTAATTTATTACGCTATCAAACACTTCATTAAATAATCAGCTGTTATCGCAGTACAAATATAAAAGTAAAATAAATATTAGGTTGTATTTTTTTAACTTACTTTTTATGATCTACCCAGAGTCTTATTAGAAAAAGCATGATGGATTAGGTATATTATTCATTTTCTGATTCTGATTATAATAATCTTAAACAACATTCGAAATTCAAAAACATCCCACCCGCTATTTCACTCCTTTTCTAACCTTGTTTGTTTACACTCTAAATTTAAAAAAATATTCCTAAATTCAATACATATTAATTTCCGTAACGAGATACTCGAAGGCGTTCTAAAGTGTGCTCCTTAATGAGATTATAAGGGGTGTTCACTGTTCGTACTTATCTAATCTACCCTTGTTTCCTCCCTGGAGCCACTTGAAAATACAACTATGATGAACGATAATGACCGAACAGTGCATTTAAATTAAAGAGGAAACCAAAAAATGTTTTATACCGACTTTTAAAAGACGTATTCTATTCCAAGCACAACCGATTTTGATAATTTATTTCTGACTAGCTTTTGCCCGCGATTTCGTTCACGTGGACTTCAGGTTCGTCCCGTCTAGTCGTATAGCCTATGTGTTATTCTGATGTATAAGCTATATATATTGTGGTAAAGTTTCATTCAAATCGATTCAGTAGTTTTTACGTGAAAGAGTAACAAACATCCATACATCCATACTTACAAACTTTCGCCTTTATTATATTATTATGATCAACGTTCTAGTGGTATTGTTAGATTGTATGTTGAAGCAGGGTAAATTGCTACTTGTATGACTAAAAATGTCGTATTAATAATATATTTTTTTTCTTGTATAATGAGTTAGGTACTAGTTAATACAAAAGCTGCAAAAGCTTTGTTATTCAGGAACATTTTTGACACACAAAAACATGTTTTTTTAATTCGTTCTAAAGTGGCCAGCGTCATCTTCTAAAAACTAAAAAAAGTTTCGTTTCACACCCTCCAACTATCGCTAAGTATGTAAACAAAAAAGTGTCATCCTGTTTCACCTTTTTAAACGGAGATAACGTGGTTTTCATTTAAAAACATTAAAAAACTTTACTGAAGTGTTTCAAAAAAAATTGCTACCAAAAAACCTCTTAGAAGATACCGATGTTGATAAATATATTTTGTAGTTTACCGTTCACTTGACTATGCTCACAAGAAAAAAATAAAGAAATTCTGCCATTCCATGGACCATAGCTTAAAGAAGGACTATTACTAAACGGGTTCTTACCACGATTATTTTTAATTGAGAGGTCCCGATATTAAGGAAGCTATTGAAATTTCGAGGAATAGCACTTTTAACCGGGGTGACGGCTTCAAACTATCCTGTATGTGGAATCCAGTGATAGACGAAAATAAAGCCAAAAAATCTAGTTTTGAGGTGGCAGCCGATACTGTCAGTGTGGTATGTCGAAATGTGAGTTCAAGTTCCAGTGGTACTGGCAAACGAACGAGAAAGAGGATAGGCAGATTTGTCTGCTCTTAAATGACCTACTCGCAGTTCCCCAGTCTTCCCGTGATCATGGCGCTTGAAACAGTGCTGAAATATCGGGACCTCTCAATTAAAAATAATCGTGGTAAGAACCCGTTTAGTAATAGTGTAAGTGATGTAGATAACCGCGAGTGTTTAAAGAAATTTCTTAAAGAAGGACATTCATATACCTAAAACTATTTAGGGCTTTAAGGAGTTGTCGATATTTTTGCAATAATTTAAAGTATTGACAATTTTCTTGTATTGAATACTGTAGAAAGCCTTAATTTCAATGTCTGTTGTCTAAATTTTCTGTCTTCTGTCTGTTAAAGTCTCATTAAACATATTAAAATATTGTGAATAATATTGCGTGTTAAATGAATTAAAAAAAACAATATTTTTTCAAATAAAACACTAAACTTTAATTTCCACCTGTGTCAGTTACCCAATCAGCATCAATCCGGCAATACGATTGACCAGTAACATGGATTCGTGTATGCGATGGTCTCGTAACGTAATTTACTGACAGAATGCATGTGCTTCTGTTATGAGAGTATATACGGGGACAGAGTAGCAGCGTTGAATCAGTACTGATAAAGATAGAGTTTGTTTGAACGCGCTAATCTCAGGAAGCGAGAATCCGATTTGAAAATTTTTAGTGTTCGAAATTCCTTTTATCGGAAAGGCTATAAATTATATCCTTTGATAAAGCAGACGAAATTGCGCAGATCAGCAGTAACAGTATTTAACATCTAATATTTCTGACAAAAAGAAAACGACTGATTTTTAAAGAATAGCACACTATTCTAGTCCGATTATTATCAAATTCAAACGAGATCATGTCAAAAGTACCTATCTGGTTCAATATAATATTTTCCAATAAGTTACATTATCAATACAATTTATCAAAATTGTTTCATCAATTAAAGAAAAAATACACGCAAAAATGCACCCACGGAAACCATCACCTACTGTAGAAATAGAAAAATATAATTTAAGTCGGACGGGACGACCTTCACTAAAGTTAAAAATGACTTGACAAGCTTCTCCTAGTGAAATATTATAGTCTGGACTCTGGACATCCACATTATTGAAGAACGAATATATTCTACTACTCTGTTCGATATGCTCTCGTGCGGCCGTTCCAGGCTTGTCACTACAATGTATGCACTCCACAAATCACTCGTCCGACTGCGCCATTTTTTGTCCTCTCGTTCATTTCGGTTCGAAATTGAGTTTCGCCCGTTCGAAAATTACCAAACCCGAAAAAAACGTGTTTGTAAACAAGAGTGTATGCTTGGATACGTCAACGACTCGACAAGATTGGTTTCGGAGGGTTTTTCGTTGGGTCATTTTTCGGTTTTGTCTTTTGGCTACTGTGCTGTTTGCTTTGGATTTTGATGTGGATCGCTTTCGGAATATGAAGTGCTGTTTATAGTAGGTAGTAGAATGTATGAGACAGCTTTAGAAAATAGTGTAGTATTCTTTGACAAAATTTAAGATGATACACAATTCCGAAAACGTTGCAGAGTAGTATCCCAAAATGAAACTTTCGACATTTGCTTGATACCGACAAATGAAACGCATAATATTAAATTGTCAAGATTTGACACACACAACGTGAGCACTATCGCATAGCAGTATGGAACACATTAGACATGATGAGAGTTTTTGTCATTAATTAATGAAGGAAAAATTGTAGGCACTTCAATAGTACCTACCAATCTACTATTTACCAATTAATTTCTGTAAAATAACCTAACAGTAATTAAACGAATTTTTATGTGTACGCAATTTCATGTTTGAAGACTAATATTACGAGAGCTGACGACCAAAATTTTTGTCTCATAGCAATACGGCTAAAACCGCATCAAATCGATAGATACGATTATCTTGAACTCGAAAATACCAATATCAGACATTTTCCGCGTAGCGTTTGATCTGACCGAATTTTCAAAATTGTCAAAGAATTTTACCGAACTGCATCATAGCAATATGTCTGATTTGCAGACTGTAGTTGAATGATAGTTCTGAGATACCAGAAACATATTTTTCAGACGTTAGTGGTGTAGCGCAAACCCGTAAAATCACTTACAAAAATAAAAAATGAGACAAAAAAAATGTCTCATAGCAATACGTCTGAAAATCTTTTTTATTAGTAAATTTTGGTTATTTGATGCGAGCAAAACAATTTTCAGACGGAAATGTGAACGCATTAAATTTTGAGACCGTTTTGAAAATTTTACCAATTTTTACCGATCGGTATCATAGCAATATGTCTGAAAATTGTTTGACATGATAAAATAAGTTGTCCACATGTGCAAAAAAATTATATCAGACAAATTAAGTGTAGCACCTTCTCTATCAGACAACTTTTCGATACCCAGATATAATTTAAAAATCGTATTGAGGCATCTTGAATTTTCTGTTACAAATCAATGAATACGTTGCGTCCCTGAATTTATTAGATGATAATTAACAAAGAATTTACCCGAAACTGAAGTTGAAGGACTGAAATAAATCGCACAAAAGGAAACTAGGATGAAGTTGAAAAACAAGAGTTGCTACACTTAAAGTGTCTGAAAACAGGTTTTTGGTAATCACGGCAGCAATACGAAAAGTTGAAAAAAAAAATTATGCGTATTGCTATGATACAGGTCGGCTAAATTTGTTGACATTTTCAAAAATGCGCTCAGGCTATATGCTACGCGCAAAATGTCTGAAAACAAACTTTTTCGTAATATAATTATAAAATCTATGTACATTTTCACTATCAGACGTATTGCTATAATACCGACTGTCTTTTTTTATTGACACAGCAGAAATGGCCTCCCACGCAGTTGCTATACTTTCGACCGTTACTACACGCGTAGTCGGGTTCAGAATCGTACAATCTAACGATTTTATAGGGTTTTTGCCGTATTGCTATGAAACATGGTTTTGGTCGCCAGCTCTCGTACTATAACAAAAAAGTCTTTGACAAGAAAAAATTGAGGGATGTTAAAATATCAAATAATCGTTACGGATACACTAGAGCCGAGCTTCAAAGGGCTTTCTTGTAAAAGTAAATTTATTATACAAGGCATGTAATTTCAACAGGCATATTTCAAAGTGTTTAGTCGTAAATCAGGATGGTTATAATTTTAAGTGACGTCCGATGCTTTTAAATGTTAAAAACGATCGTAAATGCAATCGTAATCTGTAATTCCGTTTGGTATTATCGACGTTTTATTGTGGGTAAGTTTTTCTGTTTAATACCTAAAATAGTAAAATATGGAGAGAATAATAACAAAGAAAAAGATAAAGCATTTGAAAAAATTTCAAACGACAGTAAATTTATAAATAAAGCCTAATATTTAGCTTTCCTTCGGATTCCTGGGCAAATGTTCGGTGTCATTACGGTGGTCACTATGAATCCTGAATACAAAGAAAATACAGAAGCGGAAGAGAGGTGGGCAAATGCCGAAAATAATTATATTATATTAGACTATTCATTATGATTCCTACTCCTTTGAATCCGGTGAGGGTCCAAGACAAGTTAGCTTTCCCTCGGGTTCCTGGGCTTCACTACTCAGAGTCATAACGGTGGTCGCTCCTGTAGATCCTGGCTACACAGGAGTTACAGTCGTGGGAGTAAGAGGTGGGCAAATGGCAAAATAAATACTTATAACACAGGTCACATTGTGAATGACCACACGATAAATGGAAAAATATTTGTGGTTTTAAATACCATGTTTATTCTTTTTGGTTGCGTTCGAGATGGTTTCTCACTTTTTGCTCCGCTTTCTTTGTTCTTTTAGTGAGAACATTTATCATTTTTAGTTTTGACTGTTTTACGTACACAATGACTTTTATGTAAATTGCTTTTCGTTAATTAGAAGCTTCATATTTAGATTTATCGTTATTTTAATTCGTGTCTGTCGGCGTGTTTTTAATGTATTTCGAGAAATGCGATGACTCAAACTTATTCTGTTAATCTAATTCTCCAACTTGTTTAAGGATAAATTGCGATAAAATTATTATATGAAACATTAAAATTTCTCATTATTAAAATTCGTGTTTTTGTATATTCCGACAACCAACTTTCAATTCATCAATTCCCATATCAACAAAAAAAACTTATCTTACTGAATTTAGTTTTTTTACCTTAATTTCAAATAAGGAAGTGAAGATGCAAAACATTTCATTGAAACCAATTAACTAACCGTAACTCAGGGATACAACATCAAACAATATATTTGCCGACAAATTTGTTGGGCCGCAAACTTTGGGCGCATCTCAGTCAATTTGGGCCCTTATTAAATTACTGGACCGACACTTTAGTTCTCTACTTCTGACATGCTAAAACCACCTCTAACACTTTAGCATACGGCCTAAATCAGCTTGTAGACATTAAAGCTAATTCGTGGTCTGATGTTGATTTGAAAGCAGCTGTATGTGAGGTGATTAAGGTTGATTTTGGTTTAACTTTTGGGGTAGTATCATGAACGTATGTAAGATGGCTGGGTCGATGAGTGATGCGACGTTTCGAAGCCTCTGACTTCGATGTATGATCGAGCCATTGGTCTTGAGATGACATTATTTTGTTGCTACTATTTTATTGATCTTTGTTTGTTATAAAGATGAGGAGTATGTTTATAAGCTTGTGTGTAATATTCAACAATAGTGTTTAAGGTTTTTATAGTTAGAGAAAAGTATGTGTATATTATTTTCAAAGGAAGAAGTATGTATCAGGGGTAAAAAATTTTTAGGGCACCACGGAAACCAACTAATAAGCTAAGCTATACTAGCTTTTTAAGGGACTGTGAATATGAGAATGAAAAAGATACCGTGAAATACCATTTAGTACTGATTAGGAAAGATGATAAATTAAAATAAGTGAAAACACAAATTTAAATCATTAATTTACGTAAATTTTAAAAATAAACCATAAATAGATCTTTGACTCATATTTAAATTTCACACCTCATTTATTAAGAACCAATAATTTAACACCTACAGTACGAAACGAATAACAAAATAACCGTTACTAATACATAAACTATAATAAATTTTACATAATTAATTGTGGAAATAAATCAAAATGGGCATTAATGTGAGGAAGATTTCATAATTATATTGTCACATATAAAATTATTTTATTCTTGATTGTATATTTAAGACTAATAGCGTCATTTGTAGTACGTCGCGCTAACGATCGATTAAATCGATCATCCGAATAATTTATAATCGATATTCCGAATTAAATGAATCGAATAATTTAATAGACTTGTAAAATGAATGGGACAATCTCGAATAGTCGATAAATTTTATTTTGTGCTAACAATTACATTTTGTCCGCCTGAGATTTAAATGTGTTATAGTTTAGATTGATATTGAATTTTAATTGGTTTTAATGGGTATAGATTCTGTCAAGCAAAGATTGAGATATTAATTCAATTGAATCAATAGCATAATGTAATTAATGTAATTTTTGTATCGTATAATTATGTACATACATATGGTGTTTCAATAAAGAGTTTTTGTATTGTAATGTATACGAGTATGTAATAGATAATGTATATTATAGTATTCTTCCTCAAACACATTTTTTTAATAAAAATTACAAACCTTTTAAAATGTAGGGATCCATTTAGGTCCGCTACTCAGTAGCCAAGTCTAAAGTTCTGAATTGGGGTATATGAGGAGAGTTATGGACCAAGTTTTCAGCTTGCCTCAAATACCTATCTGCCAGCTCTAGGGCCATGTTATTTTTAAATTAATTATCTCTAAACACACTATAATGAAAGGAAAACAAAACACTTATATTCTCAAACATTAAAACATTTCTAAGCGTGCCCGCACACCTACAATAGCATTGTCAATACTTTCGAATGAGGGATGGGAAAAGATACTATAAAAATAGCATGTTAAAGAAAGTATTAATTAAAAGCAAAATTTTCAAATATAGCACTTGCATGTTTTAGGATAAATAATACTTGAAAAACTTATTTATATTTTAAGATCAAGTTCCAAAATCGTATAATGTTAAAAATATTAATTTTAACATCGCAAGTCTACTATTTAGGTGGTCTTATAATTTATAATATGTGCAATGAATTAATTCAAATTTCTTTTATACTTTTACACACTTGATGCTGCCTGAAACTACTTTTTTATATCTTTTAGCGTAATACACAGAACTAAACTCACTTGACGTAAGCACCAGTAGGTATATACAAAAAACACAATTTCAATATCTAAAAGTTTTTTAGTGCATGCTACTCAAACGCTACTATTGCTATTTTTTTCTAACATTCTTATAAAAATGTTATGACTTTTAAATCCCATCTCTGCTTCTGTTACAAGTATTGACAATACTATTTTAGGTGTGCGGGCACGCTTAGGGTAAAAAAAATCATTTATTTATCAAAACATTATTTCAAATCTCTTTCAAACAAACTAAAAGCTTCTAATTGTAATCCTATGAGATAAATTGTGTGAATGCGCATCTCAAGTTGAGATAAAGAGCTGAGGGTAGAATCCCACACGTGCTGGACGCGTGGCCCCAAATCTGAACAAAACTGGCACCCGTCGAACATTTTATTTCCTTAATTTGGATGACTGTTACACCGTTTGTAATTTTGTTTGGTTTTAAAGTAAATGCAAATATGAAAAAGGAAATATTTATGTTTGTAATTGAAATATGAACAAAAAATGGAAACAGAAATTGATAATTATTTTACCGTGAGCAAAATATCTTTCCAAATAATACGATATCTTCAATAGAATCGTAACTAGAAATAAATATACAACGCAAGACTGATGACAATGCACGATTATTTTGTGACATTTTTTTTGTTTTATTAGATTTTAACTTAGGTAATTTTAGATTTAGATTTAGTTTTTTCTTTTGTATTATAAATAATTATCAATTCCACTTATTTCATTACTATTTTAATGTTAATGTGAAATGTAAGCGTGACTTTAATGTATTTAAATTGAATCTCCAAGATACAGGATTACCTAGTTTGGAGATAAATGTAATTCCTTACTGTTTATCACGTATTTGGTCAATAAAGGTATTATTATTATAAGTTATTACTTCTCGCGATCCTGATTAGGTCGTCGATCCGTCTGGTGGGAGGTCTGTCTGCGCTGCGCTTATCGGTTCGTGGCCGCCACTCCGGAACTTTTAGAGGGAAGTCACTGGATGTAGACCGGTTGTTGCAGCGAGGTTTTCACGAGGACCATGTCCAGAAGTGGACGTCAATAAGCTGGTGATATGATTATTATTTTTTCGTTTCGTTTTTGATTGCCTTAGAGGGCAAGCGAGCTGGTATTGTAATGATAATGACGATGATTGGGTGTTGATTACCATTGTATCAAGAATGCCATCAAACTCTGCGAAAAACTTCAGTGAAAATATCGAATCTTCCATAATACCCCTGCAGTCTTAAATCAACGGTGTGACAATAAACGGTCATGCGTGTGTCTCGAAAATAAAACTTGAAAAACACCCCCTATTAAGGAGTTAATGCGACAACGTTGTCCATAGATTTACGCTGCGCTTTTCGAGTGGTCCTGCCCAATCGGCGCTGTCGACGATATTGTCGTGTAGAGCCCTCATTCGCTGCGGTTGCTAGTTTTTTTAAAAGACTTTTACGATTTGCGATACGATTTTTCGAAAAGTCGGAAGCGATTTTGTCTTTAATACTGCAACAGTGGTACGAGAATGTCGAGTGTAAAAAGCAAAAGATATAAGTTTGCCAAGAAGAGCAATAATGACAATTACTTGTAAGGTTAGGTATTTTTTTATTTGGAAGAATTGGCTGGAATGGCACTCGCCCCACGGTTGGGTATGTGGGAGTTGAAACGAACTAAAATCTCTTAACTTCACTCTGTTTCCTAATCTTTGTTAAGGCTAGCACGGGGATGTGCGAATCAGCACGACGCGTTACGCATTATGGCATTCCGTATCGTCGTGGTAATTCTAGGATATAATAATAAGACTGCTTGACTAAAGAGGTAAACATTTGCATACATATTTTAATACGTACTAAATACGTAGGATATTTCTAAAAAAAATAAAGTAGAAAATTCAATTTGATCATGATGACAATTTATACGAAAATAAATCGTATCGTAAGGTGAAAAAGTTTTTTTTTCGATGCAGGTGAAAACGACAGCGTACTCGGTCGGCCTGGGGTAACCGTTTTCATTTAACAGTTCCACTAGCAGTACTTGAGTGGTGGATTGTTTGTCTCATATGGCGAAATTAACTGCTATTTCATTTTGTACTTTATTGTTGATAGATTGAAGGATTATTTTACTTTAATTAATAATAAGTTTGTCTTAGTTTACAAGGTTATATATGTGATCTGTTTTTTTTTATTTTCGACTAAGTGATCCAAAAAGTTCAGATGTCGTTTCTTGAATTAGAATTGAGAAGATAGTAAATAGGTTGTAGTTTTAATATATAGACAGAGAGATATATAGATAGACTAATAGAGTACAAAGTATTGAGCAGATCACATAATATTTTGAATCATCATGCAATACATACAACGGCCGTATACAATAACATTGAAACACATCAAACATTTTTTTTATGCTTATAATTACACTAACACTCTTCTAGATCCATATCCATTTTATTAGACATGGACATAGACATACTTTATTTGTGGTAAAAAATTGGTTGCCTGTAAAGTCGGTATACGGGCGAAAGTTTTACGTGACAACGACTCGGGCATGGTTAGCCCGCCTAAGAGCGAGAGAGACAGACATAAAAAGTGAAAGGCACGCGTGCCTCTCACTCGCTCTCATTGTGAGCGCATAACGTGAGCGGAGCGTAACGCAGTTTCTTGAAGTGTCACCCGGCAAACCAATTTATAAGACGTTGTCACGTCAAAATGATTAAAGACTCATATTACAGTATACCATAGCATTTTCAGCCGAAAATGCCCTTCTTCAAATGAGGCTTGAAGAAAGTTCTGAAAGGTAGGTCGTAGGTAGCGACCCCGTAGTGTCCGACATTGTAGAGGTCTAAAACACTTACGATCAAGTGACCCCTTAATTTGTCTGGCAATAAAAACTTAAACATGAACATTCTTTTAGATCCATATCCATTTTAATAAAACCAGACTCATATTACAACACACTATACCGTCCTAGTGTTACATTTAAAAGCATTTTCAGCTGAAAATGGCCGCAGTCTGGCAATAATGTTGCCACAATTACACGCACATTCATCAACAAAATAGTTCTCGTGTACGAGGTTTAATTAAAATGATATGTTGTTTTACGTTTTTCATTACAAATAGTTTTTGTTGTTGATTAATAAACAACGTCTAGCGGTTAGTAATATTATCAGGTAGTTTAAAGTTGACTTTACCTATGATTATTACACTTGTTTTTGGTGTCATTGGATCCAAATATAGCCTTTACGTTATGGCAATTATTTGCATGAATTTGTAACAAACATCTATATACAAACCAAACAATCTATTAATAGTTAAAACAAGGCTTCAGACTCCTCAATGGAAGAATCAAACTTCAGTTTACCACACAGTTTTCTATAATATGCTTTTAAACTCTCTGTGTCTTTAATTGATATCTGATTGAATCTTTATAGTTTTATCTTTTTACTTTTATCCGATACCAAAATTATATACTACACATATTATATACTCCTGCACTAGAATTAATTATTACTTTAATACCTTCATAATTACAGTTCAAGAGATGATAACTAGGTACTCGCTAAAATCATCGTTAGTTTTTCTAATACCACAACTTGTATGTGTAGCGTAGGTGTAGCACGGCTAGTATTATGACTAAATTACCACAAATTATTATAAATATATAGGCTAAGTTAATTTTATGCTGAAGATTTCTTCATGAAATAGCAAAAACATTCATTATCTTCCATATTTTTATTCCCTTTATTTTATTTTTATTGTGTGATTGATAAATAAGCATTTGGCCTCTGCAAAGGAATGGCATTGGGGGCCTTACCCATCGTCCACTATACAGGACTTTTTTTAAACATCGGAGAGAGTGTCATATGTCATAGTGTCCACGGGATGGTGCGGTTCTTCTAACATATCTATAATCTTTGAAGGTTATCTTTAGCCCAATTATACAATGATATACAATAAATACTATCATATATCAATAACTATCTTCAGATAGATCACATTCATTAAGGATCTATCTCAAATATCAAAGTTTGAATTCAATCAGATGTGAGGCTAAATCAGTGTCGTTTACAGTCGTTTGATCATCTTGAGCACCTCGATGGTCTCTCGAGACGAGACTTAATTAGTCGATAAAATCAGTTTACAGTCAAGAGAGCACTTAACATTTTTCGATTTGAAAATACATTTGTTTATTTTGGAAATTCGTTGTACAACTAAAAGAGTTTGATAGTTTACCTTAAAGTAAAAATTTAACTACATTTAACCTACATTTATGTAAAATAGTAGAAGAAGGTTTTATTTTGAGTTTTGTACCACTTTAGTTTATTTAGTTTGTGGTCAGATGACAGTTTACGAGAAAACGTGACTGAAGATGGATATTATAAAATACGATTAAAGATTAATATTAAATACAAGAAGAGTTTTCAATTCCTACATTTATGTAGACAAATCAAGTATCAATATTCTGCTTGAGTAGTAGTTCATGCATCGGTATGCGTATGTTATGTCAAAAGTCAAAACCATTACATAATGATACCATAATGATACCGTCTATTAGATTATGGTCAGAAGAAGGTCCAAATATGCCACAATATGCGTGTGATGTGAAGGTAAAGAATGTTGTAGTGCGCAATGCGTCGTGCCGTTTTGCATAACTTCATGCTGGGATGAAGCCTCAGCCGGGGTTCGAACGCTGGGAGAAGTCTAGCAGTCACTTTCGGCAAATCTACCTAAAAAAAGGACAAAATAACTAAATAATAAATCAGTTATACTCTAGACTAAAACAAATCTTAAAATATGTTACTTCAAACTTTACACTAAAGCGAAACATTTTATTTTTAAATTCCGAGGGTTATACCGAAATAATACATTTACGTTCGGCAATAATCACATCCTTTCGTGTTAAATGTCTCAATTAGGTATGCTAGTGTGTGTGGACACGGTGTGTTAAATGGCTTTCAAATGTTCAACCGATTGTTCCAGCTATAGCTGTTGTTTTTGTGACTTTGACAAGTCAATTTTCCATGCATATTTATAGTAAACTAGCGGGCCCGTGCAACTTCGTCTGCGTCATTTTCAATTAAAAGGTAGCCTTTGTTTTTTTTCAGAGTCTAAAGATTGTCTGTAGCAAATTTTATCAAAATCGGTTTAGAGGTTTAAGCGGGAAAGCGTAACAGACAGACAGATTGAGTTACTTTCGCATTTATAATATTAGTAAGGAAGGAAGGATTTTTCGTTAGAATTAGGTTAACTCCGATCAAATTTCACAAGAGTCAAGATAATAGTCGGGTCAGTATATAAATGGTCACTGAGTTTCTCTTTCGACGCAAAAGCCAAGACTTCGACCGAGCACTGACTCGTCGTTATACTTAGACGTAGCAAGTCCTCGGACAGATCCTTACTTTGTGTGATCAAGGCAATACTAAATATCTTTCAACACATATCAAAACTATCTTCGATATATCAACAGACACTAATTACTACACAACTTTACACTGCACATCTAAAGTCAGAAAATACTCATCACACATTTTTTTTAAATACACTATACTATTTTTCTAGAGTTGCATTAAGTTTTTTCAAATGTCATAGCTATCGGTCTATAAGCCACTCGGCATTATATCGAAAAATCCTATCGCAGATAACATCAGGACTATCAACAATACTTCATTTACCCGTGCAGTAATATTGACAATGAAATGTCGCCCCCGCCGATTTCTATCGTCGACACCCACGAAGGATTCTAGATGAAACTCTAATCCAATGGACATTGTTGTAGAGTTATTGCATTTGCTAATTAAGGTTTATTCATGTTTCAAATGATCCTTCCACTGCAAAAAGCTAGTAATGCGGTGATTCGTTACTTGTCACAAGATATAGAAGAACCTAGTTCATTTTGTGTTATTACAAAAAGGTAATTTTCCATCTACAATTGATAATAAAAATAGTTTCAAAAAGCATCTTTCAAGCAAGGTTTAAATGTGGAATAAGTGGATTTTACTCGTAGTGTCTCGTAAATGCCAACGGCTCGGCTACTTCCAATGCGCGCAAACGACAACTGGTAGGCCAACTGTCAAACGGTGTTTCATATTATAATTTCGTTGACGGCCAATACATACAAAACCTTACATGTAACATCGTCGTCACCGTCATTTGTTTTTTACTTGTGTTGGACGTTGGTGAGCCCTGTGTACTAAATTAGGTATAATAAGCATCAGGTTGACGGATAGTTAAGGAGTATAAGGCCCGGATTCATCAGGTGGGCCGTAGGCTCGTATCTAGCAATAAAAATAAAATCTTAATTAAAAAAGTAATTAATAGTAATGTAATTTGTGCCACCACTAATCATCAGGTGGGCTGTGAGCTCGTCTATGTACGGGGTAATGAGAAAATTTTAATAACTGACGAAAATACTGAAAATCATATTAGAATTCCCTAGGTATTATTAATATTATTGAAATAGTATACTAGTAATGAATCTTTATGAAAGACATCTCATTATCTTTGGACTAAATTAATGTAAAATAGTTCATTTTGAGGTCTTATTTTATTAATTTTCTTCAGGCTAAGAGACAGATGTTTTAAGATTTTAATTTAGCAAGCTATGTAAATGTACTTTACTATATTAAATACACCTGCGTTCTGTACCAATAGTATTTTGAAATAAATTAAAAAATAGTTTTTTAGATGAAAATCTTAATCAATCGTTCACAGAAATACTGACTTTCGTCTCTGCAGACAGAAGTCAAGCTAAATTATAAAACTCCTTTACTTGGACTCAGCACTCTGATTCATATATTTTGTAACTAGAAGATAAAATTTTACAAACTAACTAAAAAAAGTTTTTTGAAAAAGATGTCACCGATACATTTAAGATTGATTGATGCATACTCTGTAGTAGAATCAGTCTCATTAGTGCATACTGCATATCAATCATAAAAGCGAAATTTGCTAATACGATAATTCAACAACGTAAATGATTTGTAAATGTTTATTACTAAAAACGTAATAAATGTAACTTGCATACAGTTTTGAACCTCATGCACTAATGCATCACATACATACATGATACTCGACTTCTCTATAATATTTTCTACCTTAAGCAAAAACAAAGCAAGCTCCCCCATGCAACGTAGGGGAGTCTAGCAAGTTTACCGTTTCGACCTACAGCTCTGTACTCATTAAGGCTCGCTCCACAAGGGCCTAAGGGGACTTAGCTGCAAGGAAAAGGGGCCCTCCAGACTTTGAGAGCCTTCCGTAAGCGCACACACATCTAAAGCAACAGCTTACCAATTTTAAAGTCGGTGAATTTATTACTCCTTAGTTTCATAGCTTGGTTAGTGTGTGTAGTTCAGTGGATTGTGGTTCTTATTACTTAGGTGTTAGGAGTGAAAATTGGATAATATAAAGTTGTTAATACGCTTCGTTTTTATAAACTGCGCTCGTTATTTATATTCTGGTGTAGTTCGTGTTATTTGTTGATTTTTTGAGATGCTGCTTGAGATGCTTTGAGACGAAAAAATTCAAGATAATGATTTTAAAACTATTTAATTGTAGAAAGATAATAGTTGGTGGAACTTGGTTTCCTAATACCAAACTAGTGATGTATGGAACTGAGTATTCAATTAAAAAGTACTACTAAGTAAAAGTTTATTGTTACACGCTCAATAGCCCAAAGAATTGCATCTTTGAAGTGGCAATGGGCAGGACACATTGTGCGAAGAACGGACGACCGATGGAACCGAAAAGTTCTGGAGTGGCGGCCACAAACCGGTAAGCGCAACGTTGGTAGACCCCCCACAAGATGGACCGACGATCTGGTTAAGATCGCGGGAGGTCACTGGATGCAGATGGCGCAGGACCGATTGATGTGGCGAGGTTTGGGGGAGGCCTATGTCCAGCAGTGGACGTCTGTAGGCTGATGATGATGATGACACGCTCAATATTAGCAAATCCTGATCGGCGGCCAAACAAATAGCATAATAATATTATGTAACACCTATCCTATAGATCAACAACTACTATAAAGTGCCTTATCGTAATTTTATAGGGGAGCCATTTTTTAATGTTCTAAACTGTGTAACTTTTTTACCAATTTAGTAGGTTCTATCTCTGAAAATAATTGGAATTTTAAAATGAAATTTTCAGATATTTAAGACTATTAATGCAAAAAAAAACGTTTTCGTTCCTTTTTGTTATATTGTTGGTAGTACCAGTATACGTTGTACCCGTCGTTATAACCTATCAAATCACTGCACAAGTCCTGAACGCCTCTTCATTACTATCCTCGTATCGGCAGATGTTTAAGGCTGGGCTTCAGACAAATCTCCACTCCACGGTTCGCCGTCTCATCAGTCTTAATAATGAAGGATCATGATTTAGATTGATAAAGCTACCCTTGGCCTCTGTTATAAACATCGTAAGTTATAGATATGACAATTTTTGCAGCTTTTGTTTTTTGTTGCGATTTTGCTTGGGAAATGTATTAATTTGGATCCAAAAGCATTCTAAAAAGAATACATATTTTTTCAATTCTTGTTCTATTTTTTTTTATATATAAATGTTTTCAATAAGTAAAGTTGCAGTTTTATTTTATTGTCATTTAGGTAGATAAGCCAACGGACCACCTGATCGTAAGTGGTTACCGTTTTATTTATTTTTTCGTGAATTTTTAGTGCGACCTGGCACTGAGAGAAGTGGCGAAAACATAACATAAATGATGAACGATAAATGCTTGACTCACTTTTGGTCGTTCAGACTGCGGAGTATGTATGTAAGTATTTTTTTTATTGCCATGTAGGCAGACGAGCCAACGGACCACCTGTAACTGAACCAAGCCATTACTGCCCACTGTTGGGCTCAGGTCTCCTCAGAAGAGGGATTAGGCACAGTCCACCACGCTTGCCCAGTGCGGATTGGGGACTTCACATATCTTCAAAGGATTTTTAGAATCCTTTTCCGACATGCAGGTTTCCTCACGATGTTTTCCTTCACCGTTTTTAGCCAGTGGTGTTGTGAAAAATTGCACATAAATCTTTTTCACATTTAAAGTAGAAAGTCTAAGTCTAAGAAAGTCTAGTCTCTAAATCGTAAGTAATTACTGACGCTCATGAACCTCTGCAATGTCAAGTATAGGTAAATATGAATTCTAAAATGTCTCAGCTCTATGGTCTGTACTCAATCATTACTTAAAAGGATTACAGTTTTATCCCGCAGTCCCCACTATCAACGCCTCTACCTATCTATAAACGTGATTGATGCATCCGCAGATTTACTTAATGTAATTAATGTTATACTTAGTTGCAGAAGTGTTCATGCTTTATATAGCGCTGATATGACTGAAAATTAAGCCTGGTTAAACAGGGACTATTGAAAAGAATATGTACTTCCCAGTTTACTTAGCTGTTCATGTACTTACCTATACCGAAAAAGAACTTTAATTAAATTGTCTAGTTGTCTGGTCCTTATGCAAACAACGTTTAAAGAAAGTCCTTAAATTTAGATAGTAAATAGAAGACCTGCAGTGTCCTCTGCAGAGGTTCTTGACAGTAATTACTTACGATCAAGGGTCGGGTTTCAGAATGCAACTTACTATAGATATCTTATTCTTTTTTTATTGCCATCTAGGCAGACGAGCCAACGGGCCACCTGATCGTAAGAAGTTACCGTCGCTCATGAACCTTTGCAATGTCAGGGAACACTGAGTCGCTGTCGGTATTTTTTATGAGATTAGCTACTAGATTATTTTAAGATAATAAGATAGATGAGATAAGATAAAAGATCTAACATTTAGAAATATTGTATGGTAGGCAGCAATTATACTAAAGATATCATTCGGTCGTAGTGTAATTGTAATTTCGTTTTACTCACATAGTCAAGATCATTCAGATACACAAGTTGACTCATCACTGATAAGCGATCAAACCTTCTTTATTTATATTTCACTTGAAGAATAACATTAAAACTAGTAGAACTTATGATAAACAGTTAAGACAAGGGAAACATAATGCAAACACAAATTATAGAAACGTTGTACCAAATATTTACTTAGTAATAATAGTTTGAACAATAAGAGAGTTACAGGTTTCCAGGTTTCCAGGGTTTACCAGGAATCGTAGAATAATATCGGATTCGTGGAATTTCACAGAACTACTCGATGAGGACTGCATTCATAAGTTACTAAGTTTTCATAAGCTTTTGAAATGGGAAGTCTAGTGAAATTTCTGGCTAGATTATTTCTTATTTATATCTTGAATTATAATTTCTTAGTTTTCAAGATTTCTTAAATTTATCAAGATGAGTGGTGGTAGGTGGTATTTAGGTAAATTTCACTTTTTAAGGTTTCTTGTTGTTTTAATGGTAGCGTTGGTATAGCATTCTAATGTTTTCGGCAGAGCAGATGTATATAAGTTGCAGTAGGTACTATACGATGAGATATCATGAAGGTTGTTGCCACACTAGCAGAAACCAAACGTGATATATTCCAGCTTTTTTCTAGTTGAGATTAAAATTAAATGTTTACTAAATTGCTACTCGAAGAGAAAGGTAAGCTAAATCAATCTAACCTAAAAAGGTTAGTCATTTTCACGATACAGGTCTGACCTAGTGCGGGGATCATTGTATTACTTGTAATATGTAAAAGTGTATTTTCGAACAATAAACTATTTATACAACAACTTTCCACTTATTATTTCCTTCGATCTACATATATATCTCAAAAAACAACCTCTCTTTCTTACTCCATAGAGTGTCATTTCCAATATCAACTTCACAACGTACCTAATCCTGCAGTCACCTCATCCAAACTAACAATCTGTCATGAATACGTCCTTTATCTAAAAAAGCAGTTCGCCAAACAATTGCGGCACGTGTCCACACTACAAAAAATCTAGAAAGGTGATCGTTAAAGTTTCCGCTTGGGTCACCGTAGAGGTCGCGAGGGGACGAAATTGAAATCTGTTCATTGTTGGAGACGAATCTGTAGTTCGGATTACGTTTTTGCAAACTTAGCAGGGCAATGAACTATTGGGATTTCTGTACAGTACATTACAAATTAATTGCTCTTTGCTTTAGTAAATCGGTGATAGTAATTGGGAAATAATCTTATTTTAGTGATCTGTGATGTGGTGGCTACCAAACTCCGCCTCATTTCATCAGTTAATAAGTTCTTGTCAATGACAGACATGAACTGTCAATTGTTAATATTTTCTCATTCTTGTACAGAGCTCTTTTATTCTTAATCTTGTAAATGTTGTAAATAAATCTATAAACCCACGCATCATTTTATTTCCTCGGGACGATCACCTCGATAGTTTCATCGTCTCGAAAGTGATAATACCGAATGCTTCTTTAAATAATGTCTTGCTGCTGTTGGGAAAACTTCAATGCTTAAAATCGTATTCGCTGTAGCTAGATTTCGCATACGTCTACACTAAATAATATGTTATGAATAAAGTAAAAGCGATCCGAAGATGCTCACATAAGCTGTTGCCGTTGCTCAAATACACTTTCAGTAGACTACCAATAGACTAAATTTTTATGTTGCGAGACCTAATACGTGTTAGCTTCTCCTCTGTTTCCTGGGTTTCACTGCTCAGAGTCATTACGGTGGTCGCCGCTGTGGGTCCTGGCTACACAGAAGTAACAGCGGTGGGAGTGAGATATGGGCAAAAAAGACTATATTCCATGGTCTAAAATAAATAAAAAAAACAGTACAGCCTATAAATACGACACATCATTACCGTGCAGACGGAGAAAGGTTTGAGTATTGTGTTTGAATAGATAGAGACGTCGAATTATATTATAAGGGAATAGTATCATCTCTAACATCTTTTTGTCATAACTTCATATTTCTGAAGTAGCTCCACATACTTATATAATGCTTCAATATTCAGTATTTTTAGTTGTTATTGCAGGAACAAGTAAAAATGGTATTCAATTCAGTGTTTTATTTTGTCTGGGTAAGCCGATTTGTTTTGTTTTTCGAATCACTATCAACATTACACATTATTTGAAAAGTTGTTTCAATTGTCCATATAAATATATCCGTTTAAATGCCACGGATTTGTATGTCGATTTAATAGATCAATATTCTAAACATAAGTTATTTTTCATGTAATATTAGAAATAAACACATTTTTCAGCCCTTACATCACAGACGATGCTATCATCAAGTAGGTACTATTCAAATTCAGGAAACCACCAAAGAACTCAAATCATAAAATGGCGGTCAAAACTCTTCAATAAAATTACAAAACCAACTGCCCAGAACAACGCAATGATTCCCATCATTATCTTAAGACAAGTAATTTTATTTAACAACCCAAAAACATTAATAGGACAAAGAAACCTTCAATTTGGATGTGATCACTAAACGATTGTGCATCAAAAACTGTTATCAACCAAACGATTTAAAACCCTTCATTGTCCCAAAATAATTTAAGCAGTATGAGTAAAATGATAATCGTCTTGTAAGATTATAATTTTGAGCCATTTTAGTAACTTAAACGTTTAACGAAAGGGTAACAAAATATTGTGATTTTGGCAGAATTAAGTGTAAAAATGCTATCGAGATGTTACTTTAATAATAGGTTGTCAAATATCTCCCTTCCGCCTTTTGTCTTTTGAATTTCACTGCTATGTACAACGCGCTACAGAGCTCGTATCTGGCAATACTATACATAATTTGAAAGGTCTTGACATAACCTATAAAACGACGCTATGCATGATTAGTTTGGACATTTTTATAAAGCATTGAATAAAGAGCAAAACAGTGGAAGGGAGATATTTGACAATTTATTATTTGAAATCTTAACTTAAAAAAACGCTTGCTAAGTCGGTTTACAGATAATGACAATGTACCTACATTTCTAAAAAGATATTATAGTATTCCTCGTAACTATTTCTCAAAAGTTACACAACAAAAAACCTAATGATACGAACTTTCTTCACAACTGCCAAGAGCAGTTTCGCAGTTAAACTACAATTTCGAAACACATAATCGCATTATAATGAAATCGAAAACGTTTATCCGGCTAAATACGAAGGAAGCTAAAAACCTTGATTGATATATAATGACGATAGTCCGGACACCTTCGTCCAAACGATAATTTGCTTTAATAAAAAATTAAAAGCATTTCAAAACATAATAGTACGTAGTAATTGCTTAATGACGGTCCAAATTGTGATTCCATATTATTTATTCATGAGTTTGGCGATCACAGACGATCAAGTTTTAAAATTATGGAGCTCATTATATCATCAAGCATTTTATGAATCTAAATTCTTTATAATCTAAATTAAATGTTATAATGGGGCCGTGTCATGGTTGCTTACACCCCTTTTATGAGACTTAATAAGCATTTAACTACCGCAGAATATATAGTTTGTGCATATAATATGACGGCGTTGCTTTTCTGAATCATCCTTAATGTATATCTTTATGAAGCGAGCATTTGAGCCTGAGATGGTTTTTAAAGGTGGATTTTCTCTTTAATATATCCTTGTGGGTGATTCGTATAATCTTTTAGATTTTGATTAAAGAATGTAAAGCACTGTACACTTCATAATATAACAAAAGTAATGGCCCAAAAGCAGACATTTGCAAACTCATCGTTGATTTAGAATCAACATAAAATTTTCAAAATTAGACTTAAAAATGTTTACTCAGCAACATCAAACAAAAACCTTCAAGTTTTTTCGACACTAATTTTGTTTACTCTCCAAATTTTCTGGAAGCAATTCAAGCAAAAGAGAAAACATTTGATCTACACACATCTAGACAAAAGACCGTAATTCAAAAAGCAAGCGTTTTATTAACATTGACGATCGTCGGTCCGTTAAATTAAATGCTAATATAAAATTATATGCGATGTTGTTTGTTACTAACAACATTATAATGAAGGGGAGATGGAAATGAGATCGCTTGTAGCGATCACTAATTTCAGTAATTTGAGTTGTGTTTTTTCGTTGTGAGTCTGTACACGTAATTTTCGAATGTTTTTGCTTTCAAGACTGTATTTTAATGTTCAACATTTTATAAAAGTAAACTAAGTTTTTACCGATCCTCGATAATGTAGAGATTCTTGAGCGATGACAAGTGACGTCAGCTTGTCTAAGTATTAAAAAAAACTTGAGAGGTGTCAAGGGACACCCGGATGGAACGAAGTTCCTTTCGATTAATTAGTTGGGGAATTGTAATAAAATTTTATTTTTTTAAGTTATAATAATTAGTTACTTTAAAACGTCGGTCTCTCTCTCTCTTTGTAACTTAAATAAAATATTTTGATCACAGCGCCAACTAGCACTAATCATATTAAACAAAATAGGGAATTGTTTTAAAAGATTTTAATCACAGCGCCATCTAGCGATAATCATCTAAAACAAAAAAAGTGTCGTGACAACTTTTTCATAAGAATGTCGTCTAGCCCCATTTCGATAACGCGCGATAAGGAACTTGGTTCCAAAAATTCAACCTAGAGTATAAGCTATGATCAAAGATTCCACTTAACTCTAAAAGCTCATTCCAAAGAATATTTCTCAAATATTATTAGTATCATATAAACGACAAGACTTGTTAATACATATAACTCGTCAAAGAAATCAAATTAGGAACTAACAGAGCACAATAGCTAAGCAAGCCCTCCAGCCAAGATTAATCTTGCCGTAAGTGTGATTATCCATATTATATGGCCACTTTAAATCATTCAATACTCGGGACCCTATCCACTATGGATTTACTGCAAACTATAAATTTGAAGTATTGCCGCCGTAACAGAAAAAGGTTTCGTAACTCGTTACGTTCGCACAAAAGAGGTGGTGTCGTAAAAATTTTGCAAATAAGTCAGATTTTATATATCGAGGTGTCCTGATATTAAATCCGCAGTAAAATAGGGAGATTTATTAACGAATTATGCTATCCTTGTCGTAAAATTGGAAATGTGTTTTGATAGGTGTGGTACATCAGCATATACCTAGTTATGTTATGTGAAATGGATGACGGGCTAACACGTATATTCATATTATGCTATATGCATACACACTAGGTGTAATTTTTTGATTGTTCTTTTTTATGATATTCTTAGTATACGTTAAATTTGAAAAACTAGAAATTCTGCATGATATATTATGTAGTTATAAATAAAATTATATCTCTATATATATAGCATAGTATACTTTGTCATATTTTCGGGATACCGTGTGTATTTTACATAATAAATTATGTGACAAAAACTTTATACTCCAAAGTTCCAACTTAAATATATTTTCAAATATCATTATTATACGACGCCCTGTATATACAATTTCTTATCAACCATTTAAAAAGGCAAACCGTGTCTCCCAAACATTAAATTTAAACAAGACACCTCTCCGATGTCAACACAGTTTTAATTTATACAAAGGTCCCATTTTGTAACGAAATGTTTCACTGGAATTCCCATAGAACGAGCGGTGTGCTCTGTTTAAAAATCCATTTAAAAATAAATTGAAGTGAAGTAGCCCATTCATTGGAAATAGAGCTCTCTCGTATTAACGGGACAACGGCGTTAATTGGTCAATTCACTAAAGCCTTTTTCTCCTTATTGAATATAAATTTAAAAGAAAAGGCTGACTCGGGAAAGGAACGTTCTCGGTAGATTATTTTCTTGTTATGTGCCTTGTGAACAACTTACTCAAATAATTGTATTTAGCAACATATAGAAAGGATATGTTTCTTATACTTCACCTTAAGTACTAATTACTTAGATTAGTAATTATTAGTTATGCGATAAAGAACAACATAAAACAGGATTTTTCTAACCTAACCTAACCTTTTTTTTACCGCACTAAAACCTCTAACCTCTCTCACACTCAGCGTCCGAACCCCGGCTGAGGACAGAACCCAGCACGGGGTTTTGAGGGACGGTGCGACGCCTTATGCGCTCGGCACTCTTTCCTGTCGCGCCGCCCCCGGACGCCGAACCGGTAGTCGCCCGCGAATACGGCCACCGGCTCTCTCGGTCGGCGGGCTTTCCGAAGCCCGCCAAGATGGGACCGCGTGTCATCCTCCCGGGAATACTCCGTTGGGTCAGAACTAGCGTGGGTTGGGGAGCGCGGTGTACCATCCCCCGGTTGCTCTTACGCTAAGGGCGTGCTGAGCGAGACACAACACCTTCTTGGGTCCCCGCTCGCACTCACATGCGCTGGGGATCCGAAGCTGGTTGGTGAAGGTGGGCCGGTGGCTCGTCTGCCTACAAGGCAATCAATAAAAAAAAAAAAAAGGGGGCCAGATTCCGGGCGAGATCCCGGTTCCACCCCACTGACCTTAGCTAACCTAACTTTACAACAAAATTTTATAACATAAACCTCTTTGCTATCACTTAACGAAACTCAACATTAGTAAGCCTCTCTTATATACGTGAGAGTTTGTATCTAATAGAACATTAATGGGAGACCTCGTTCATACTCGTACAATGTACTTAAGTACTTTTTAATTGGTGATTCATTCGCACGCAACCAAATGTAGGTTATTTATTCTCTCGGATTAATTGAAGCTATCATGTCATTACGGATGTCTTGCGTCTAATTTTATTACACAACTAGCTGGCCCGCGCAACTTCGTCTGCGTCACATAAAGAAATTTTCTCACCGTTTAAACCTTCCCTGGACTTCTACGAATATTTCAAGATTAAAATAAGCCAAATCGGTTCAGTGGTTTTCGAGTTTTAGTGAGACTAACGAACAGCAATTCATTTTTATCTATAAGAAGGAGATAATGTAGTCTATTTGTTAATTTCCTTTGTGACTCAAGCGGGAATAATATACCTTTTATGAGATGATTTTGCAAAACTTTTTGGGTTTTGCTGTCAAAGATCGTCTACAGATGTCATTAATAAACCACTGAACTATTTCTGCTTATTCAATTGCAAAGGACTTTCTCAACATTCATCAACAAATGTAAGTACGGTAATTCTTGGTTTCGCAATAAATTTAAAACACACTACTTAGTAGTAGTACGTACCTAGACTCTTTAGTCTAGAATATATCTATATAGGGTGGATCTGTAACTTTGGACAATCTGAGGTGGGGTGAATGACCTGTCGAAATACAACTTAGAACCATTTTTATTTTTTGGATCGGCTCAACTTTTTTCTGACATTGTATGGAAAACTTACGACTATCGTTGCGGACGTCCATACTATGATGAATTTTTTTTTATGCAATTCCTAAAATAAAAGTGGTTCTAAGTTTTATTTCAATAGGTCATTCACCCCACGTCAGATTGTCCAAAGTTACAGTTCCACCCTGTGTAGTAGAAAGCGTAGAGAATATGACTCACTGAAAGACATGTGCAGTGTCACCTGAGAGCAGATTTTTGTTCAGAATTGAGGAGTGAGCGATAATTTTAAAAACACCGAAATTATCAACCTCAATATTTGATTTTACAAATTACAGCTACATTCAAACCATAACAAACGTTGCTATACAAACTTGTTCTCTTCGCATATCAATTCACAGCATCATGGCCCGAAAACTTTCTATTGCACTCAGCAAATAAGTCCGAACTAGACACTAATTAGTACATCCAGTGGCGTCCAGACCAGCCACAACAAAAGGCCGAAGTTTGCGATCGCGACACTATAACGAGGCTAGCTTTGTGTCCACTACAATTCAGTGCAGTTGCGGTATTCTGTTTTGTAAAGTTGGAAATTTTATTAATTCTTATCTTGGCTACTTTGTTCTAAAGTTGGTTTCTTGTTTTGTCTCTATCTTCACGAAGAGCGTAATTAATAAGGATTTATAGAAATGGATTTAGATATTTACCTAGTAATATTTTTTCTTTTCATATTTTATAGCATTTTGTTTGAGCTTTCATAAAAGTAAATTATTCATCAATATTCTTGACCATTATTCAACATTTACTGCGATCTGTCTGCGATTTACTGTCTTAGGCTAGTATGTTTAGTAATGACGACGTTTTGATCGACTTATGTTTCACTCCAATCTGGACTTCATAATATATTCTTCAAACAACACCAAACGACTAAAATACACCACAAGCAAAAAAAACAGAGGATGAAGTTACATTTAATTGAAAACAGCAGGCGAATTCTTTCAAAATTAACTAGAGAAACTAAAAAATCACTACATTTCACACCTGGTGCTCTTCATCCTGAAGAGTGGTGTCATATATCAGTTAATTAGTGCATGCGTTGACGCGGAATGAGTGAACGAATAGAAAGATGTCGAGTGACACGGTGAACTGCCGATGACTGACGGTTATGAAAAACGTGAAGGAAATAGGTGCCCCAATTTCGGGAGTGTTAAAATTCGAAATATATTTAGGAGTGAATACTGTTTTGGAATATGAGGTGGTTATAAAGGTGATAGGGAAATACTAGTTGCAATTCGGCTTAGTGATGTTGATCACTACTGTAATGAAATGATACGGAATGATTTATACAATGTTATACGTAACAGTTGTAGGAGAAATTTATCTTCAGTAGCTGAAACATTACCTTAAATCAAAAATAATTTATAATTAAATACAATGTGTTCTAAATGTGAAAAAGATTTATGTGCAATTTTTCACAACACCACTGGCTAAAAACGGTGAAGGAAAACATCGTGAGGAAACCTGCATGTCGGAAAAGGATTCTAAAAATTCTTTGAAGATATGTGAAGTCCCCAATCCGTACTGGGCAAGCGTGGTGGACTATGCCTAATCCCTCTTCTGAGGAGACCTGAGCCCAACAGTGGGCAGTAATGGGTTAGTACAGTACAGTACACTGTGTTGAATTTGTGTATGTTCTGATGGAAATAAAGTTTATCTATTACAATCTATAATGCTATATGTATACTTTTTGTACTCTTTACCCATTATTATTCAGTATATTGTAAAGGATACACGTGCACTTAAACTACAAATTGCAAATGCATCAAATGAGGGATCCCGGAACAATGAATCCTGCGAATCACTCTCGAAATGTCACTAAAGCGTTGATAATTCGCTAAATTTGGAGCACATGTTTTGTCCACATTGAATAATAATAGTTATCCATTTTGAATAGAGGATACACGATCTTCTGTACTCACTTTGGTTTTAGTTGGGGTAAAATTATGAGTTACTACTACTAAGTAAGGTACTCGTATTTGGCTATAGATATGCCAGGTTTCCTTTCGTTATTGACTATTTGCTATAAAGCCAATCATAAGCTCTAATGCTTACTATCATAGGCATAAAAGATGAAGTAAAATAAAATATGTTAGCTTCTCTCAAAAGTAAACGAGTTCAAAAGAAGCAGGTGGTTGCAATGATAAAAGGCAATCTTTAAAAACTAGTAAACAAGAGATCTAGTCGTTTCTTCTATCATCACCCTTACTTACTCTCATCGCTTTTATCAGTGCATATTATACTCCTCTACAAAGAATCATAAAATTGCAGTAACATCCAAACTAAATGCGTATCTTTCACTAATAAAGTAAGGGTTGGGTACTCGTAGAAATTAGGGTAAAGGGGTCAATACTAGTGACATAAAGATGGTCTGCAACAAATCGTGTGCTCCAGCCATTGTTATCGTCCCCTGCTGTATTTAATTGTCCTTTTGTCCGCCATTAGGGTCTGATCGGTCAACAACTAGATTTTGTTATGGACTATAATGAATTATCACTGTTAGGCTAAGGTTTTGGTTTCGAATGAGTAAAATATTGATCCAGTATCCTTATTATTTAGTATTTTGTCTTTTTAGTGAGTTAGTCAAAATGATAAAGGATTTAAGATCTAATGCTACAATTTTAGTCATTTGGTTCTATATTAAATTCAAATATTTGTGACAAAAGGTGGTAAATATTGAGAGCATAGTGTATATTCTGGTCTTTGTCCATATACCTAACATATTATTATTACCAACCTACATGCAAAGAAAACATTTATAGCACATAATCCAAATATTTATTTTGGAAGCCTTTGTAAACCTTTGGGACTTCCTACGTACTTTCAACAATTACACCCTATCGTAATACGTCGATTACACAGACGCCTACAAAATGCCAAACGGAGTTATTTGAAACTGACTACAGCTTCGTGTAATTGAAAATTAATCGCACAACCACCCATTTTGTAGCATTAAATTGAACGCCTACTACTTATTGTTCGATGTAAATGCGTCTCTTTGTTTATGTGAAGCTGAAATGTAAAGGGACAAAATTATATAGTGCGAGTGATAATATTGCTGACATTTTTGCTTAAAGGTAATTTGATGATCATATTTTTTTCGACTATTAGGGTATGTGGACAAAATTTGAGATTTATGGATGTTACTTAGTCTTAAAAACAAACTTTAAGGAAGAAACATTAATCTAAATAATAACTAGGATCCAGTAAATTTTAGGGAACAGCAGTAGTGTATATTTGTTTGTATGTAGTTGTGCGACGGTGTGAGCAATTTAATTCCATTAACGGTTTAGATAACACCATCCTACTTAAATCAAAACGTTTCCAACGCTAATAAAATGAAAGGGTACAAATATAAAATTTAAATATCTCAATATCCACCCCTGGCATTACTACCGCAATATACACATTCGAGTGCTATCAGGACATCTCTGCAAACTGTTAAAGGACAATCGCATTAACGCACGCTTCAAAAACGGACTTCACCGCGAATCGCCGTCCTAAATAAACAATAACAGGCCCTGCTTTTAAACGATCTTCACTGGCTCAGCTGACAGATTAGCTCGCCCCATTAACAAAGTTTAAAATGCTGCTGCCAAACATCTCCTACAACTTTAGCCTAAACAAATAGAGTCTACATTCGAATGGCATTTTGTTTTTTAGTTTTAAATGTGTGATGTATGCAGATGGGTTTGTCAGATAGGTGCTTATGGAGTTTTTAGGAGGTAAAGGATGAATGGGGTGGTCGCACGTGGTCGTGTGGCCATGGACTAGACTGTTTTTTGTCGCAATATTCCGAGATTAGTCGGACTTTGCGTTGGCCAAAGAGAACAGAAGTGTTCGTATGTATTTAATGCTACCAATGTTTTTAATCTTGTGTGTTTTTTATGGTTACTGTTGATAAAATACTGTTAAAGTTTTAATTGTCTTAATAAATAGGTGAATAAAGTAAGTCCTAAAACAAGGTCTTACTATTTGTCGTTTCTATGAACTGTGTCATTTTAAGATTTGATATTGATTTCCTTACTGCCTTTAAAAACCTGCTCATATTCTAATTTAAACTAATACTATACTGATAAACATCTTTGCCAAAATGTGCAACGTTTTTGCGCTAAAATTATATTCGAAAATCACAAGCACGGTTTCCTCCAACATAACCTTATTAACTACAATATTTTACAAATCCCAAGTATATACCATAACAAAATTAAAAGAATGATAAAAATTAAAATCTTTACACATATCTCGACGGTCCATCTAGTTAGGTTGCAGGAATCCTCGTGGGACAGTCAGCATATGCGTCCCGTTATAATTAGCGAACAATGTTTGGCTTTAGCAAATCCCTTTGGGGCGTAAATTAAGAGATTCTGCTCTCTACGGCTTACGGATACATTTGCGTTTAAGCTCTGACATGTACTAAAACAGAGGCATACTCAGCTTTTTAAATTTAAATGTTTTTTAGCATTTTCGATACCCTACATGAGTTTTACTGCAGTTACTATTTGATGCTCGATTTGTAAATCAATTGATTTCGGTTATTGACTTTTATATTTTAGTGACAATTAATATATTGTGTTACTTTACTCATCACCACGAAATCGATATAGGTAAATATACAGGGTGTAATCTGGAATCACGCGTTTTACCTTGTTTTGTTTAAGACACTATATTTGTTCTAAATCTAAATCTAAATAAGAAAAAGATTTATGTGCAATTTTTCACAACACCACTGGCTAAAAACGGTGAAGGAAAACATCGTGAGGAAACCTGCATGTCGGAGAAGGATTCTAAAAATCCTTTGAAGATATGTGAAGTCCCCAATCCGCACTGGGCAAGCGTGGTGGACTATGCCTAATCCCTCTTCTGAGGAGACCTGAGCCCAACAGTGGGCAGTAATGGGTTGGTACAGGTACAGGTACTATATTTGTTAGCAAAGATTATTCGTAATTAACTTTCCTTTTGATTGGCATCATGAAATACAGGGTGTTGATTTTTGCCGATTTTGTTATTTACATTTTCATACAAAGTATTATAAAACATCAAAAATAAAATAATACTTCCTACTAGCAAAACATCCCATATCTAATATTGAAGGTACTTCCCGTTCATGTCGCATAGTTTTGGGACACCCTGTATACCTATGTATATAGGCTTATACAATAGATAATTGGAATGTATCTCTTAAAATACAAGTATTATTTATTATTCATACTATTTCATAAACTACTTTGAAATATTCCTCTTTTAATTTTTATATCATCCTTAGTCCGACTCTGAGCATTATTAGCATGCAGCGATCCCGTATTTGCTTGCTCTGAATAAGTATAATTATTTATTGCTGTGTCCTTCCAATTTGTTTCAGTATTTCCATTTGAAAAGAGAGTGAGTTCATTTATGTATTTAGGTTTAAGGATTTATCATCATATTTTTTTAACAATGACTCACTGGCACGCGTAGAAGCTCCAATATATTTATAAAAGTTTTTTAGAGCAACCTTTTTTTCTGTATTGTAAATGAAAAATATGTTTATGCTAAATTTCTAAAACATATTGTAACCTCACTAGGCAAGCTCGCAACATACCCTTCAACATAAATATTTTTTTAGCTTCTTAAGAATAAAATTAAACTAAGTATCTGAATAAATCTAAGTGAAGAATAATAAAAGACAAAATAAGATTCAAGCGTCTAACTATTCCATATACGAAACGTACCCATCAAAATACTTTTATCAATTCATACTCACGTCCGTTTCAATTTATAATACACTTTCATTCCTAATATAACAAATGTCTCGCCACATTAACAAAGGTCTCAACATTTTAAATCCAACTCATTTAAACAAAGTAAATTGAGTATGACAAATGTAAACATGTTACATCCCCCACATTATCTCAGGCTAATGCAAACACTTCTATCCGTTTACGCTTAAAATTTAAAATTAAAACCTTTACTGTCCTCTAGATTTATGGATCGCCACATTTAACATTTACACAAGTAATCTTTTCGAGTATCTGTGGTCTTGATATTTGCATATTTCTATTGTCGTTGAGGTCTGAGGGACTCTGGGCTCTAAAATCAACACGTGGGTTGGGAATATTGCGCGCACATCGTATAATGATATTGTCATTGTTCGGATGAGAGAATTTCATGAATATTTTTGTGTCGCTTTTACGCTATGATTTCATGTTCGTTCTGTATTACATATTCTTGGTAATATACGAAATTTTTGGCTTCAAGGTTGGCCTTGAGGTCTAGAGTTTGGTCTTTAATTTAAATTTAGAACTGCTGTGAATATATGATATTCTACGAACTGCTTTGGTTGAAGGTTGAGGTTTTCAATTTAAATTTGGAATTGTTCTATGTTTTCAGTGTAGTTTTCTGAAATGTTTACCACCTGCTGCTGATTGAAGTTCATACTCTGTAAACTATAAACTATAAACACCTTAGTAATATTATGCATTTCAATGGTTAACGTTAATGAATTTTCTTATTGGAATTTATCCATATAACGTTAGGAACATATTATTGACTAGTATATATCACTCATTTACTATCAGATGATTCTAAAACTAGTCTATTTTATTTCAAAAAACCTTAATTAAAAATAAATGATACACAAACTACTTGAACTGAGGAGCTAAACCATTAATTAGCTCTCACACACAGAAGATTTCAGACTTCAAAAGCCAAAACCGATACAAAATCTCTTGAAAACCAGAAAAACCGCGAAACAAATTGAAATTCTCTTGTCAAATGCCAAATTGATGAGCCACTTAGTCTCGAACGTGAAATCAATTCTCGCACGTTGTACAAAATAAAGGGCCGAGACGATATGTTCATTAACATCGCTCAAATTCCACTCAGTCCATTAGTCGGATATTTTAATTGTTCGTCTTAAAACAGGAACCATAGTTCTTACTTCATTTTTCGTCTCACTCTAACTTGGTCTCATCTTAATAAGATAGAAACAAACGAATATATTGTTGAAGCGGGGTCTATATACACTGGACTTGCCCCCGCTGAAACTTTGCAGCTGCGAGCCTACCACGACGAGCTATTTAAAGACAAATTGCTTTTAAACTGATGGCCGTTTCCTTGAATGCTCTAATTTCGAAACAAAACAAAGCAGTGTGTTATTTGCCGCATTCTTGATTAAATTTTGATTATTGAATTTCTGATGTAATCGGCTTTGGATTACATCGTTGGATTATTTTGTTGGCATTATTCGATGTATTTAGTTTATCGAAGTTTATATTTCAATTCGATGTCCTAAATTAACATAACAATTTAACATATCAGGTATTTAATGACAACGATATATTATTCGAGCTTAACTAATAATGACACTTTTTTAAAAATTTGGAGATTCGAGTTCATATTTATTCTGGTCACTATAAACATTAAAGTTTTAAGGGATATAAGTTATAAGGGACACAAAAATTCATGAATTATGGATTTTGATAAAAATATCAAACCTATTTTGATCTGGTTGTGGCGCATACACAGCGTTCAAAACCAACCAACATCCAATCTGACTGTTCGTCTCAATATCAAACTTCAAAGCAATAATTCAAGGTTTATCTAATCAAATGAACCCTCAACAATTTCACAGCGATTGTGTTCGCCCCGGATTCCAGTATCACCCCATATATCATTATACGTAACGATAATTCAATAGGCAAAGTGATTTCTGACCCCGGCTTTGCGGGGTCGAGATAAAAATAAGCATAAAATTATTCTTTAGTACACACATGGGAGTTTATGGTGTAGAGAAGCATGTATTACATTTCCATATATGTATAGAACTAATGAATATGGTTGCAAGGGCAATGCGTCGACTCAGTGCTTGTTTGGCCAATCTGACATTTTTTACGAAAATTACTTTTTAATGCAGTATTATAAAGAATAAAATTTCCAACCGACTAGTAAAATATTTTTTTTAAATATTCAATTCTAAAGCAATAAAAATCTCATTTAATTTTTTTTCTCTACACGGCACTTAACGAAAATTCCGTGCTTGTTTGCTGTCTCCTGTAAAATTTGCTCGAGTGCAGATTGGCCAAACAAGCACTGAGACGACGGATGGTTGTTTTTCTGAAACATTGTAACAAGAATTGAAGTTGTTGAATATTGCTGATGATGATGCACTGTGTCAATTAGACAAAAAATATATCACTGACGAACTGAAAAGTTTTTAATAATTTTGCGAAGAAAATAAAAATATACAGAAAGTAAGGACAACAAGTCTACTAATTAAGTTCATAATAATATGCGTCCATTAAAAGAATTGCATCTTTGAAGTGGCAATGGGCAGGACACATTGTGCGAAGAATGGCCGATGGGGTTCTGGAGTGGCGGCCACGAACCGGTAGGCGCAATGTTGGTAGACCCCCCACAAGATGGACCGACAAGATCGCGGGAGGTCACTGGATGCAGATGGCGCAGGACCGGTCGATGTGGCGAGGTTTGGGGGAGGCCTATGTCCAGCAGTGGACGTCTATAGGCTGATGATAATGATTAAAAGACCAGGTCTTTCCAACAATCGCTTAAATAGTTATCATCATGAACCTTAAATACTTTCAAATACATAACATAACTGTACCATATATACCACAAACAAAGTGACACATATTTTAACAGATAATCACCCAGATTAAGGAGAATTGAATAAAATAGACCGCATTATTTATGGTTAGTCGCTATCACGCCACAAGTTTGGTCACGTGGCAGTTTGTTTGTGGTTCATCTAATAAAACTGATTAAACACAGTCAGAAAGTTGCAAATGGAATTAAAATGTCTAAACTATATTCCAGTTGGATTTATGCGTTGATTTAATACGATTATTGAACGTTTGACTGCAGAAAATGTAATTAAGGATATAAATTATGGAATTTTAATTTTATTTTGATTTCACAGGCAAATATTTTTATAACTTAATTGTTGTCGTAAATCACACTAATGGGTTGTAATGTAAATATTTGAGTAGCTGATGGTATATCAGATGATATAATATTACATTTTTTGTTTAAAATTGAAGATATTTGAAAAAAAAAACATTTACGATCTGAGCAATCTGTGGTTAGGACTTAAAAGAGAAACTTGATTAAAAATAAATTCCTAAAAGTCCATCAGCGACAATTTATTGAACCTAATTATATATTTGAACTGATTTAGTACCTACATACATTTATTCTCATTATTATCATCATCATCAGCCTACAGACCACTTCTGAAAATAAGCCTCAGCACCCATTCTATATTGATTATTATTTTATGTTTTAAACTATTAAATATACAACTACTTAAACTGCTTACTTATCATTACTGGGATAAGTCCTTCCATCCACTTGTATCTTGTATGTACCTACCATAAAACCTCTTTGTATAGTCTCAGAGATGTAAGAGAGTTTCCTTCACCCATTTATTGGCTTATTTTTATGATTACCTTCTTTAAACATCAAAATTATATATTGTGAAATGGTTTCTAATAATTTATACAAGGGATACTAGCTATCAAAGACGATTGTAGGAATAAAAAAATAAACAGCATGTTATTTCAAAATTTTAAAAACTAAATTTCTTATTTTATCACAATATGGAAAGAAGAATAAACAAGTTTAAAAAATATGTTAATACTATAGGCAAGGTTAACCAACCAATGCTAGTTTTAAACAGTAAATTTTAAAATAGGTACTTTTTCAGACAGGTGTAAAAACCTCATCCACGTCTCCTAAACTAAAATATTTGTACAAAACGAAAGTAAATATTAGCGGGACATCCAGCTTCTGTTATTAGTATTTTGTTGCTGAGCACACATGTACCCCATCTCTCTCGGGTTACGGATGACCACTGAGATATTCAATCTAATTGTTTTTCTTGCTAAACGATATTCGTTTGTTTTCTTGCTTTCTTGATTGACTGCTGTTTGTGTAAGTATATTCTTTATATTTTAAAACTAGATTAACCGCTCAATTTAAATACACACAGAGACAGTCTATTTTTAACCTATTTAAATTTTAGAATTGTTGTAAAATACCTAAACACTGACAAAAAACGTGGTCTTCTTATTGTTTTTTTTTTTTTTTAGTGGAAGAAATCACTGGTTGGGGTATGTGGGAGTTGAACCGCACTAAAACCTCCAACCGCTCACACTTAGCGTCCGAACCCCGGATGAGGCCAGAACCCAGCACGGGGTTATGAGGGACGGCGCGACGCGTTACGCCCACGGCACTCTTTCCCGTCGCGCCGCCCCCTCTTCCTATAGGTAAACAATTTTTGTCACAAACATCACGATATTAAATACTTTAAAATACTTATTTTAGTATTTACTTTATCACATAAGTATAGAAAAAAAATATAGTTATAGATTATTTGTGTTGAAACAAAAAGAAACATAAAATACACCGAATAATTAGTTAATAACTTCAGCTCACACGTGCTATTATATTGTATACTATATCATAAAACTTAAAATAAACAAGAAAACAAATATCTTACAGAAATCAGTTAAAAATAAGTGAAAATAAGCCCAGCACCAAAAATATTGTTATGGGTTTATCATTAATAAAAATTTAAATAATATTAAATATCGCACTTAAAATATATTCCATTATTTACTCACATATATAACAATAAACCTAACTAAAATTTATTCGTACCTATAGCTTCCAGTACTCGAGAAAAGTTTTCGCATGTCGTCAATAGATGTCGCTACGTGTATTCCTGCATCGCGCCACCGGTATGTTCAACCGTTGTATGACTTCCACGAGTTTCGTCCCTTATGTTTGGTCTATGAGCTAAAACGGTAACCACTTACCATTAGGTGAATTTTTGTCTTAACTCGCGAAAGAGCTAATAGGCGCTTTCGTTGAGTTTGTATACTACTTGAGAAAAAATATAATGGTTGATAAAATTTAATGTTTTTAATTAGCAATGTTGGTTGTTAATACTACATCATTGAAATAAGAAATGGTTGGTTTTTTTAATTTGATTTGCGATATCGACTCAAAATCATATGGAAGTATAAAATATTTATATTCAAATAATAACTCTAATATAGATCAATCTGTAAAACGGACTAGTAATATTTTTCATTGGGTCATGTCATCTGTCATTATTAGCATTAAATTTAGTTCTAATATTATCATCGTCAATATTGTAATTTAATTACAGCCACTGATATTAGTAACAAGCTGACCCGTGGAACAAAGAGAGACAATGTAAAAAACATTACGTTAAAATACATTATAATAATATAATATTATTCAAAGTCAAATCATTTATTTCAAAGTAGATGTGGACACACATACATTTTGAATGCCAAAAATAAAATCAAAAGTTCTACCACCAGTTCGCTAAAATTACGCCTCCGTCCTGAGAAGAACCGGCGCAAGAAACTCAGCGGGCATGTCTTTTTTTTAATTTAATGTTGTTTTTTTTTAATATTGTTTCACAATATTTTTGTTTTTAACAAATGTATCAATTGTATTAGAAATTGTAAAATTTTTAGTAGTTACCTCAATGAATGGAGTATCCAACACTACAGTATTTTATATCGTTCCAGTGTTGCAGTGGTTCCTGTAATTAAATATTATTCACACAAACTCTTCAGCTCTATATATTACTATGTAGATACTCGGGGCGGCGCGACGGGAAAGAGTGCCGATGGCGTAACGCGTCGCGTCGTCCCTCATAACCCCGTGCTGGGTTCTGGCCTCAGCCGGGGTTCGAACGCTGAGTGTGAGCGGTTGGAGGTTTTAGTGCGGTTCAACTCCCACATAATCCCGCGGGGATCCGGTGATTTCCTACAACTAAAAAAAAAATGTAGATACTCATCAAAAGTGCTAATAATACAATCATAGGAAAAAGGAAACAATGAATTCAGTCCAATTTTCCCCTTCCTCTCCAACGAAATAGGTTAACGATCAGAATGATTTTAATTAATGTCATCAGTGAGAAGACTTCAGTAGCTATTAATAGGCATGATGGAAACGATATAAATTATACCGACACAGATACAAGATCATCTAAGCTTTTTGTTTCTCGTTTCGGAGTTAAATAAAGCCATTGTTAATAATAATGTACAGAAGACAAGATTACTTCACTTTTAGTTTTTTTTTGTATAATTATGATAGTATGGTTTTCTCTGTGTTTTGATTTATTCTGTCTGGTTATTCTCAAGATGACGTTTTGAATGATTTGTAAATTCATGATTAATTTACTACTAGACAAACTTGTGAAGCTACTTGGACCCATAGCAATTCCTCCTAATACTGTAACCCATTACTGCCCACTGCTGAGCTCAGGTCTCCTCCGAAGAGGGGTTAGGCATAGTCCACCACGCTTGCCTAATTCGGATTGGAGACTTCACATATTTTCAAAGGAGTTTTAGAACCCTTTTCCGATATGCAGGTTTCCTCACGATGTTTTCTTTCACCGTTTTTAGCCAGTGGTGTTGTGAAAAATTGCACCTAAATCTTTTTAATAATAAAACTATAAATATACAGGGTTTGACATCTTTGCTAAACAAACTACACATTGCTCGCGTTGGATCAGCTATGTTTCAAAGTATTGTTGTTGTGTACGGTATTGTTTGATTAAAAAGTGAAGTCTGATCAAAATGTTGGTTCATCATCATCATCATCATCATCAGCCTATAGACATCCACTGCTTCACATAGGCCTCCCCCAAACCCCGCCACATCGACCGGTCCTGCGCTGTCCGCATCCAGTCACCTCCCGCGGTCCTGACCAGGTCATCGGTCCACCTTGTGGGAGGTCTGCCTACGCTGCGCCTACCAATTCGTAGTCGCCAAATGTTGGTTAATACAAAATTTAATGGTTCCCAACTATTAGGTACCTTCTGTTTTCAATGACATAAAAATACTATCTGTATAGTTACTTTTTAAAATTACTTGGTATTTCGTGTCTATGAAAAGTGCATTTATTAGGGCAATGTTTATTAAAGATTTACTTCTGTCTTCTTTGCTCTAGTTTTGTATGAAAACAACTTCAGTGATGAAAACATGTGATGTCGTTAAATGTCAATCATATTAAGTTGATTTGTGTTTCAGTTTATAGCTGTTTTTATAGTTTGTCTCTGGATTTCTTGGAATAGGGTGTTGGATATTACATTGTGGCGCCAGATACTTTATATCAACAAAAATCTTCATAAACTTTTATTGACATAAGCTGTCCTATGACGAGTTTATTTTGACATTTAGGACATAAGCAGAATTTAAACAAAACATCTCAGTATTTAATTAATTGGATATTCCCAAGAGACGTTGTAGGTAGTTCAATTTCTAGTCCACTTATCAGTTTAAAAAAAAAAAAATATTCTATCTTATCAAATTTTTGTGTCTGTTATGTGAAATATAGCATAACGCAATAACAACAACCTATGAATGAACTAAAGTTGTCCAACATAACATAGATAGCAATAAATGGACCTCATAACAAAAATACTTACCAATTTAATACTACTTACCAATTTATAAGCGAGTAGCTGACAAACTATTCAGCTGTTAGTTGGTATAGATTCGATGACTACAGAACAAGTGATGTCACAAATTTTGCAACCAATTACGAAATCTAGACTAAGTCCCAATTGAAACAGAACACTCATGCAAAACAAATTGGATACAATTTCAGGCCAATCTTTAATAACAATGTCCTATATAGCAAGTGCATTGTTGTATCAGCATAGAATTATTACATCTGGAATCAACATCGTGAACAGAATGAAGCCAATTTAAAATGCACCGATCGTGCGTAACACTTAATAATAAACGAGGTTTGAAGAAAGTTCTTAAAGGTAGGTCGTAGGTAGCGACTCCGTAGCATCCCCTGACGGTGCAGAGGCCCATGAGTAATGGTAACCGCTTTTGATCAGGTGGCCCGTTAGCTCGTCTGCCTACAAGGCAGTAAGAAAAAAACAAGATATTCTGAATCAACATCTTGAATAACAGAGTAAAGTTTTAAAGAACATATGTATGCTAAACGAATTTGGTGTTATCGGCACCCTCTAACGCCAGGTAGTCGAGTTGTTACGCACGATTTCGTACTTTCAATTGTCTTCATGTTGATTCCAGATGTAACAATTCTATGTGTATTAGTAACTGGCTGTCATTTGCAACAATTAGCCGGAGCGAGCCGAGCTTAACGAAGCAATTGTCTTTTAGAAGACCCTCGTGTAATGAATATACTGTCGTTTTTATCCGTGCTACAATCTGATGTTTTCTGATCCTTTGCTATGATATAATTCGTTTTGGGGATTGGGCAGATGTTCAGTTTTATGGCTTGTACTGTTGTAAGTTTACCTAGTGTAGTGTGATTTCTTTCGCTGTTAGTTTGGTGTTTTTGAATCATTACTTTAAGACTTAGACGTTTTTGACCTGTATGGTTACATGCATTTTCGTAAAATGATTGACGATACGATAGTGAACCGAATTAATTAAATAAATTTCCATAGCGATAAAACATATTATCTTATTCTATTTAAGAGTGAGTAAGACAAATTGATGTTTGCTAAAATGCTATTTTGCAATATTTGTATACAATATTTCATATACATGTAATGAAATGATTTTTCATTAATTTAAATTTTGCCGCGTTCTTAATTGTCACAGCTAGTTGACAGGAAGCTCATCCCGCGCATCGGAGCGACGCTTGAGACAATGGCGTTTGGATATCTAAGATTGCTTTGATTATTTAACACTTATTAAAAGTAATATAAAAGAGTGTAATAAATCAACTTTAAATGTTGTTTCTTTATGTTTTAGGTGAGTGTGAATAACATAGATAATAAATTAATGTAAAATATTAGGTGTAACAAATAAAGACTACCTCTTTATGTTTTACAGAAACAATCTGCTGTTTGTTTTTTGAAAATCTTCAATATACCTTATATACATACATAAAATATAAATTATAAATAGAAGTCCTCAAATTGTGAAATTAATTAGTTACAGTTTCTATCCATTAGTTTGAAAATGCTTGACTCGTTTTAATCGGGAATATTGTGGGGAACTTGGAAGTGATTGAACCAAGTCCCATCGAAGTTCGAAACAACAATTAACCTATTAGAATATCGATTAAGATAAAATTATTTATTGAATAAACTTAAACCCTTCGATGGTGTTCGAGGAGTTTGAACTGGAATTGTTTGTTGTTATAAACACAAGTGAATTCTGTTTCAAAATCTTTATAACAAATTAAGTCTGTTTTCAAAATAATTACTTTACTGTGATGTGAGTTCGAGTTCCAGTGGTACTACCCAAAAGCTAACGAGAAAGAGGGTAGACAGATTTGTTTGCTCTTAAATCGACCCGCAGTATCCAGTCTTCTCGTGATCATGACGTTTGCAACAACGTTGAAATATCGAGACAACTCAATTAATTAAATATCGTGGTAAGAACCCGTTGAAAATGCATGAAAGTATTACTTTATGTAGGTTAAAAATAAGTATTTTGATTACATAGATTTTAAAATGATCCTTACCCTTTTTGATTGAAAAAACTGTCTACGTTATACAATTAAAGATCGTTTAAACTTTGTGTGAGAAATGATCTCATCGTCAATCTCACCTTATTTTTCATGTAATTTAGGTAGCTGAAAATATCAGAATAATTGTAGGTAAGAGAAGAGGCATATTATGAGATATGAAAAAGATATCATCTGTCACAAATTATACCCTTACTCTAAATTTAGCAAACAATGAAATATCTCTATTATAATATCACGAAGAAACAAATTAATTCTGTCCTCTATAATTCTTAGAAAGTCAAAGCCCTCAGCGAATTGACTCCAACTAGTCCCAGTACGAATTCAACGGACATTTTTTTCAATTACTTCGCGGCCGCATTCAGATATTACTTCATTTAAGTATATTATCTTGCCTTATAATTTAACTTGATCCTTTATTTCTCTCGGATCTCTTTTATTACGGTTTTTAATACAAAACCTCTCGAAATCCAATTTGAGTTCCGAAATTACAATTTTGTTTGCGATTTTAGTGTCTCAAGGTAAATTTGATTCCGTGTTTCAATTTGATGTTTTTATTTTAGGTAATGGGATTGCGATTCGATATTGTTTTGAATTATATTCGTAACTAGATATGTTGTTGTCAAATTCATTTCGAGAATTTTGTTTCAAATAATTTTAGTACAAAGTTGAAAAATTGCTGGTTTGATATCATTATCATTTGTTATTGAGTTACTTAATATATATCTGTTTTTATTTTTAATCTTGACAACTTCTGCTTTGGTGGGTAATAATGATGAGATATTTATTCTTATATTTATTAGATCTTTACATTATATAGTTACTAGCTGCCCCGCACAACTACGTCTGCGTCGAAAAAAAAATTAGTGGTGGACTACCTCTAACATTTAGAGGTATGAAAAATAAATGTTGGCCGACTCTCATAGATACCGGATAAGCACAAAAAATTTCATCAAAATCGGTCAAGCCGTTTCGGAGGAGTATGGCAACGAAAACTGTGATACGAGAATTTTATATATTAGATATTGAACTAATATAATTAAAGTGTTTACATTTAGTTAATTTGTAAATGTCATACTAACTTCTGAAGTAATTAGTAATAGTACTAAACTCCAACCAAGCTAGCCAGTTGTGATGTTACAAATCTGGATGTAAACCCGGATTATACAGCTATTAGTTTACAGTTATTTGCTTAAACTGTGGTTTATATTTGTAGAATTATTCATTTTTGAAATTTTTAGTTTTAGATAAGTATATGACGAACTTAATGGTAAATGGTTATTGTCGCTCATGATAGACACACAGTTATTTTAGCATCATTGGTTGCGTGGGAAATATTCGTGTTAACACGATTATTATAGTCGAATAAAAAAAAAATTATCTACATCTAATATGTATTATAAAGGCGAAAGTTTGTAAGTATGGATGTATGGATGTATAGATGTATGGATGTATGTTTGTTACTCTTTCACGTAAACACTACTGATTGGATTTGAATGAAACTTTACCACAATATAGCTTATACATCAGAATATCACATAGGCTACAATTTTTGAACCCCTTTGTAACGCAGAAGAAGTTGCGCGGGTCACCTAGTATGTATATATAGTTGTACCATACCTTTGTCCGTTCCTCAGACTCTGTGCAGATAAAAAGCTTCTTAATAACGTAAAAATATAAACTTTGTATAAACTATCTATTTCAGCTTGTCTCGTGCAAAATGTTTCTATCGCGCTTGCCACACACTAATCTTCCCTCGCTAATCGCCAAGCTAAAGCTTCTCATCAACTGACATTTATTATCTATCTTCAACAACTGTAGTAGCAGCCACAATAGCTAAAAAAGATATGTAATCTAAACCTTTCCCGTTCAATTCAACAGATACCTACATCGACTTCTATACAAAATATTGATTACAGAGTTTGGGCCCATAAATAAAAATTTTATCTTCGAAATGGATCGTAAATAAAGTGTACAATAAAGTACACTTTGTAGTTGCCATAAGTCACAATAAATCACTTGCGTAGTAAGTATTGATAATTACCGATACCAGACTTCTTTGTGCTTCCAAACATGCAAATGTCTCGTCGATTAATTTATGGCCTGTGTTCAGTACAGGGTATATTAGTCAACTATTATTTTGATTGGAGACATTGAGTATAAGATTATATTTGGTCGAAGGTTAGAGATACAAGGTGTGCTTTTACAAATCATATTGTGTGTTTTTTTAAAGTTCTGATGATATTCTAGACGATAGGTCTCTCTATGTCTTGACATTATTGCCATTATCAGCCTTTATTGCCCACTACAAATGTCAAAAATATTAACAATATTTTCTTACCTAGTCGACGATGTATTCATGGACACTGAGGAGCCGATTCCTACGACCTATCTTTGAGGAGTTTTTACGAGCGTTGCTTGAAAAAGGACCAGTCATAGCGCTCGGTAAAAATCGAAGATGGTGGGTGGCAAAAAAGACTTGAAACAAACCATGAATGACCGCAGTGGTTTAATATAAAAAAGGATCAGATATACAAAATATTTTGAATTTACAAATCTAATATGCGTGTATTTAGGCTGCCATAGGTCTCTTATCTGGTACGTTACTCTTCATGGTCCACCTATAAATGACCTATAAAAAGTCTGAAAAATTTACAATTTAAAAATATATGTATCTACAAATGAGCGATATATCAAGTCCCGTCGCGTGTCCCAAGAAAGTCCGCATCATGTTTTACGATAACTTGTAATTAATGTCGTTGCATAGCACAAGTTTATTGTGCACAAGTTTGTCGAGTGAACGCTCTAAATTATGGGAGTTTGCCCTCCGGTTGAAATTTATAGAGAAAAATGTATGATAATTTGCTTTTTAAGTAATGCTCTGTATTTTTATTGTGTTCAATTTTGATGTGAATGCTTTTGATGTGGTGTTTTTAAGTGGTTTTGTTGTTGATGTGATTTATTTATTTATTATTAGGTCCATCAACAAGATTTACATGGTAACAAGCAAATTCACAGACATATGAAAACAATACACTACATGCAATCTTAATTATAGATGAACACAACGTGGTAAGAAACATAGTACACAAATCACATAGCATAACATTTATCAAAAAATAAAATAATAATTACAAGTTATACAGGGTGGATTTGTAACTTTGGACAATCTGACGTGGGGTGAAAGACCTGTCGAAATACAACTTAGTACCATTTTTATTTTTAGGATCGGTTAAACTTTTTTTTCTGACATTGTATGGAATACGTACGACTATCGTTGCGGATGTCCATACTATGAAGAAAATTTATTTTTATCCAATTCCTAAAATAATAGCGGTTCTAAGTTTTATTTCAACAGGTCATTCACCCCACGTCAGATTGTCCAAAGTTACAGATCCACCCTGTATAAAATAGAAAACAATTTAATGGCACTAAACTTATGGTTAAAATGAGAATTAATTGTAAAATATGATAACTGTTTTTATAGTTTTTTTTCTAATCTAATCCTTGACGAGCTTATGTTAATCTGGCGAGTTTTTGTAAAATCCAAAATCCCCTCTTGGGTTCCTCTTTATTAGTAGGTACTAAGCTCTCTATGCCAATTACTATTGTTATAAAGATGTAAGGTCGTGATGTTTGTGACGTTATAGGTAATCTTTGGATCTACTGAATCGATTTTGTAGTTTACTAAAAAGAAGTTATGGTATTTTTAAGTGCCAAAAGCTATACAATATTAAAATAGGTAAAAACTGCTTTCTTTTTAACACAGATAAAAATACGTGGTTCAGTTAGTTTATTTCATTTTTACAAATCTTATCTATAATAAAGCAAAATGTAACCTTTGGATCATATTTGTCGTACAAAGTGTTTAACACTAAAACATAACCTCAAAACTACTCAACTATTTCTATTAATAAACGGGTTCTTACCACGATTATTTTTAACTGAGCGGTCCCGATATTTCAGCACTGTTTCAAGCGCCATGATCACGGGAAGACTGAGGAACTGCGGGTAGGTCATTTAAGAGCAGACAAATCTGTCTACCCTCTTTCTAGTTCGTTTGCCGGTTAAAAATAACCGTGGTGAGAACCCGTTTAGTAATAGTGTAAGTGATGTAGATAACTGCGAGTGTTTAAAGAAATTTATTTCTATTAACCATATTTTTAACGATGATTTTTTTCTTGTTTTCAATTGAAACGTATGTAATAGTTCTCATCCTTATTACAATAGAACACGTGTTTATTAAAGTAGGTTATGAAGCAGCTGCTTACCATACGCCTTGTTTCAATGATGGCAAATTGCTGTATACCTATAGCAAATATTTTGGCTCTGAAAATTTATTAGTGTAACACTATCATTCATATTTATTTATACATAATAAATAGGTTTAAACAATTATGTCAAAAGACATGATAACGTCAAATTTGTGTGATTTAGATGAAATATTAAAATCTTATTTTTTTTTGTATGTTGGTTATATTATGTGTATTTTATTATTGTTATTCAGAGACAACGCTGCTTTTAAACAATGTAAGGGATGCGTATTGTCTAGTACAGAGGAAAACCTGCCGAATCACATAGGTAGGTATATAGTTACATCCAGTTCAAGTTAAGTAAAAACCTTCAAAAACAAATCATAAGTTGTGTTTTAACCATATTATATATTAGTCAATCTTTAGTGTCACACAGTGAAACAATAAAATAATTCAATTTTTTTAAAAATTCTGTTAATCACAACAGCCATAAAATTATTAAAACAGACATCTCAATCGCTTATTAAATTAGAATCAGTGAGTCACAGTTCAAAGTTCAAATTAATTTACGCAATTCGTAAATTACAACATGTCAAAATCTTATTATAATCCAAATGTATGTCTTTATATTGAACTCAGTAACGTTCATTATTTATAGAATGTTTTAGGCATTATATTTAGCTAGCTTGTGCGTGATTTTTCCTGTGTCAATATTTTTTTGAAATAGAAAAATAAATTATAGGTAAATTACTGGCAAAGATCTGCGAAAAGTAAAACCTAATTACAGTACAGCGCTTGATCAAGCCATTGGTCAATTTTGCGTTATATTGCTTTATTAAAATGCAATTAAAAACATGACTGCTGAATTATTTCATAATGCAAGATCCAGGGGAAGCTGTAGATAGAAGGAGAACATTTTAGCTGAAGAACTTACGGTATCGGTGCACTTTAAATTGGCTTCATTCTGTTGTTCATGATGTTGATTCCAGATGTAATAATTCTATGGTAGTAACATATTTTCGAAAAATAAAGTAGGTACCTACCCTAAATCAATCTAAATCAAATGAACAGCGAACTTAAATAGCGTAGTAAAACTTACATTACCTTCAGTAAATTGTAAAAATCAAGCATTTATTAAAACGCCTGTATTGGCCCACCTCTGACTCCCATCACTGTAACTCCTGTGTAGCCAGGATCCACAGCGGCGACCATCGTAATGACTCTGAGCAGTGAAGCCCTGGAAAACCCGAGGGAAAGCTAACTTGTCTTGGACCCCGCAACGAATTTAGTCACAAGATGATAGAAGGAGTAGAATTAAAACGCCTAATGCAAAATGCCCCACTTTACAAATGACCTGCGACATAGACATTACAGTATAAATCATCTCCCATGTTTTAACTAATTACACGACGACAAATGGTACACCATATTTCATATTCTTTCATTTCTGGGAAGTTTTTACAATACACCACTGTTACTGTTATAGATATGATGACGTCATGACCTTTCATCGAATCGACTGATGTCACCCACACGAGGTACTTATAACATACTATTTTACTTCATTCCCACTCAATGTGACATTATACGGAATTTTCTACTGATTTAATAATATTTTATTACAAAAATAAAAACGATTGTTTCCTATTTTCAAGAACAACACAAAAACTACCAGTCAGATCTTTATATCTAGAAACTGAGAGAGCCGGTGGCCGTATCGCCGGCGGCTGCCGGTTCGGCGACCGAAGGGGGCGGCGCGACGGGAAAGAGTGCCGTGGGGGTAACGCGTCGCGCCGTCCCTCATAACCCCGTACTGGGTTCTGGCCTCAGCCGGGGTTCGGACGCTGAGTGTGAACGGTTGGAGGTTTTAGTGCGGTTTAACTCCCACATACCCCCGCCCACACCGCGGTTTTCCTCCTTTTGATTTCCTCCAATAAAAAAAAAAACATCTAGAAAAGAAATAGACGCAAATTGTGAAATCTCGTCGGTTAGCATTTTGGCTTTTAAACAGCAATCCAAAAGTACTTATTCGATCTTAAAAAAATAGTTAATAATAGGGGTCCCTACGACAACCACTACCTTTTATCTGACACAAGAATCATCCAAAACGATCTAGCAAAACCAAAGTAATTTATTTTTTTCGGGAACATATAGAATAAAAATTGACGTATTGAGTACTGTACTATAACGACCCATTACTGCCCACTGCTGGGCTCAAGACTCCTCCGAAGAGGGTTTAGGAGAGGCTAAATGTAGGCTCGTTTATCTATCAAGCAATAAAAAGGTGATTTCAGACTTTTTCTTAACATATAAAATAATAGCAATCACTATCATTCATTACTTGAAAATCTTATCTCCATTCAATAATAAAGAATAAAGAATAAATTTATTGTCATGTCAGTAGTTACAATTTTTTTAACTATTGCAATGGTCCCCGCACTTGGTCAGACCAGTATTGCGGGAGACCTTTACGATTTACAGGATAGTACCGATCGAGACATAGTAACAAAATTACTTATAACTAATTAAGCACACAAAGCGAAAAAATACAATAAAAACAAAAAGTGAATATCAAAAACAATGTGAAAGAAAAAAGATAAAAAAGATAGTGTCAAAAACAGTTAAAGACTACACAAGGACAATTAACAGCCTAATATAATGTCTCATAAACCCTTAACATTTAATCGCAATCGAAGTTATTCAACCGCCTTTCGTCTAAATTGTACGAGTTCGAAGCATTTGTCAGTTTGCCTACGCGTTTGCAAGTATAATGAAGATGAATAACGAAAACATAATACTGTATTAATAATATTGCCTATAAATGGATATTGGAGAGAAATTATTGTAATCGCGTCTGAATCATCGTTGACATCTGTTATGTGCGGTTTGAGAATCGAATCTGTTGAATTGTATCTATATTTAGGAATAAGATTAATTAATTTTAAAGAAACCTTTTTAAATACAAGCTTTAAAGATCCTGGATATCATGGAGCAGGAGAGTGCTAGCCAAGAGTAAAACGAGCCCAAACACAATGAGTCTATCTTGTTTAGCACAAGAGTTCCTATGAGCATCTTCCGAATCCATCAAAAGATCAGCGCCATTTTGTTATATTTCATTGTCACGCGATATACATTTCTCCGGGCAACACTTTCTCATTCCATACTAAAGTATCATTTCTCTTGTACAATAAATAATTAGAAGAATTTCGCTAATAATATTTAACGTTCATGTGTGCATATTAGCATAGCATAATAAATACGATACAACTTAATAATATATCCCACTTATAACTCTCGCTTAGATGTCAATAAGTCATTAATTAGACACAATTTAAATTAAAAAAAACTACTAATATTATTCATAAAAAGCCAATAAATCGTTCCAAACAACGGAATAAGTCTGAAATCGGAATAAATCAATTATTCCCCGACCGATATATCTTATTCCAAAGCCAGAAGGACCGCTTAAAAACCCGCAATTTGCTTTGCTAATAAAGAATAATTGATTACTCTTACGTATTAATGTAGACTTTATTAGGTACAAGGTCCTATTTGGTTTAACGTTATGTTAAGAGGATTAACGGATATTTATGGGACTAGCGTTTCCGTTTCTTTATTGGTTTTTATGTCGTTTTTTAGGATCATTTGCGATCTTTGCTGCTGTTACATTGCCAATTTTCTTTTTTGGCAGTGCATTAAAATTATATTATTTTCTGATTTAGTAGATATGTATAGATCTATGTATAGTTAGAATGATTGCAAGATAACTACTTACCACATGGTAGGCCGTAAGCTTCTCTTCTAAGGATGCATAAAAACTTGTTGTAGGAGAAATAATTTTTCTCAAGACAATGTCAAGCTTTTGGTTTTTAGAACCACCAAACTACAAACGTTAACGTAACACGTTAATAATTCATTATTTAATATCCATAAGATATCATAATATTTAATATAAAATTATTAATAAACAAGATAAATTAAAAAGAACATAAACAAGGATCCCATTGATTAAAACATGTAAGAAACAAATTCGCAATCTTTCACAACTTCAGACATAAATTCACAAGCAATCAGAACTTCCGAAGTAAAAATTCAAAACCGTAAGACATCAATCACCTTGGATGAATATCTTTAAACTCATAAAAGGTAATGAAGTTTATTATAATAATAAGATAATGACAATGCAAATATTTGGTGTAATTATGACTTGATAATAGGATGAAACTTTTATTGTAGCAATGATGGATGACTTAAATTTTGCCGTACCTTTTGATAAATTTAGAAACAGGGAAAAGATTTTGAAACTTTTTTAAGAAATACGAGCTAACGTCAATACGTTTTCAGGATTATGGATGTATCAGAAGAGGGAATAGATCGAATTGGTTAGTTATTAAACATTATTGACTTGAAGAAAGTCTTTATAAGTAAGTTGTAGGTAGCAGCTCCGCAGTGTCCCCTGTAATTGCAAAAGTCTTTGGGTGGCGGTAACTATTTCTGATCAGGTGGTTTTTATTGCCATGTAGGCAGACGAGCCAACGGGTCATATAGATAGGCAGATGCCTACATGGAAATAAAATTATACTCTCAAGTATCCGTAATCTTTCTTTCTTTAGCTCAACCTTATCCCATTCAAAAGGCTCTCCAATAATTCCTAAACTGGCATAAGTCCCGCCGCAAATTTTCATTACATCTTTCACACAATCCAACCATCACTTCTTACGCCTTCCTCTCCTCTTACATCCGTATAATAATATAAATATAAATTAATATCCGTAATATAGATTGATATAAATAATAATAAAAATAACTCACCTGTACTGACGTACTCCTTTGGCATTCTAAAGTGGACGCAATCAGAACTGGATGCCCTGGATAGAAAAGTTCGGCGACTGCTGACGGCATACAGGATGCACCATCCACGCTCATCTGTTATGAGGCTGTATATACCTCGGAAGTGTGGGGGTCGTGGCATGTTAAATGCCAAGGATCTGCACAACCGAGAGATATACAACCTTCGGGAATATTTCCTAAAGGTGAATGTGGGTATGTACCGTGATGTAGCAGCAGTCGATAAAGGACTCACTCCGCTATCCTTAGCGAACGGGAATTGGCGAGCGCCGAAGGTGATGAGTGTGGCGGATCGCACGGACGTATGGAAGAGCAAGGAACTACACGGTCGATTCTACCGGGCCCTTACGGGTCCCGATGTAGATCAGTTAGCCTCCGTGGCCTGGCTACGATACAGTAACCTCTTCGGAGAGACTGAAGGTTTTGTCTTAGCAATTATGGACGAAGTTATCATGACGAACAACTACCGTAAATATATTCTAAAGGATGGGACGGTCGACATTTGTCGGGCATGTCACCGTCCGGGAGAGTCTATTAGACATATCGTTTCCGGTTGTTCCCGTCTTGCTAACGGCGAGTACTTGCACAGGCATAACCAAGTAGCTAAGATCATTCATCAGCAACTTGCTCTGAAATACGACCTTGTTGAAGCCGCCGTACCTTATTACCAGTATTGGCCTCAGCCGGTTCTCGATAATGGTCATATAACTCTCTACTGGGACCGATCTATTATCACTGACAGGACTATTGCTGCCAATAAGCCTGACATAGTGATAATAGATCGGGATGCGCATCGGGCGGTGCTGATCGATGTCACCATTCCACATGACGAGAACCTTGTGAAGGCAGAAAAAGAAAAACTGCTAAAATATTTGGACCTGGCCCACGAGGTGACCGACATGTGGCGTGTTGAATCGACCATCATTGTTCCGATCGTTGTATCTGTGCACGGTCTAATAGCGAAAAGCTTCGACCGACATCTAGAGAAGCTTTCGCTCCCCGGCTGGGTAAAGGGCTTGATTCAGAAGGCGGTCGTTCTTGACACGGCGCGTATTGTGAGGAGGTTCCTCTCTCTTGAGCCCTGACCACTGATGGCTTGGGTCGTAGACCTCGTCTTCAGTGGGTCTCTGTTTTTTATATTGTATTTTTAAATTTATTTCCTTTGTTAATTTTTTTAAAAATATAATGTAAAAAATAAGTGTAAATAAATATATAGACAAAATAACTCAAAGAAACTCCAGTGGATATCAAGCTATGCATGTTATAAATTTTAACGATTCTCTCACAGCGAGCGGAATTAAAAAGAATGGGAAGGAAGAAGCGCGCGCCTTGCTTTTTAATTTTCCGTTTGCCAGTGGGCTTTGCAGTTTGCGGTCGATTCGATATTGCTGGCACTCCAGCATCATTATTTATTTCCTGAAATGTTTACTAGCTAAATAAAGCTGATTTACTTTCTGACTGAGACTTGCTTTAATATAAAAGTGCGAATAAAATATTTATAAGGGTGCACAAAGATATTGATGAGTCTTACGGTAATTTTCGATACTCTGATTTTGGCTGTGTAAGCTCACATGAAAAAAAATTCTTCCACAAATTATGAGCACTCTAGTTCTTTGCGACATAGTACACAGAACTGAACCATCAACCAAGTATACTTGAACTATACAACCGCCTGATTTCTATGAATGGATCAAAATCTTAATTACAACGTAAAACGTCGATGCTCTGAAGTTATTTTCATTAGTGAAACTGATTGTCGAAACAATGCTGGGGACAGTAAACAATCTGGACGCCCCAAGATTCCTGGAGCGAAGTTCGAGCAACACGTAAAGGATGCTCTCTGAGACGATTGTTCAAACTGTTAAATGGAACGGTCACCTGAAGAAGACAAGACGAAGACAAAAGACTTACATATTTAGAAACTTGTAACTATGGTTTAGAAGATTGTACATAAGATGGAAGTAGAGAGATGGTATAAATTGAAGAAGTATAATAAGTAGTTGATTCGAAGACCTAATATAAAAAAGTTAAGCAGAGCGCTAACTAAAAACTCGCATTACCTTGTGTACCCTACACCATTATCAACTGATTTGTGTGATTACCAAGTTTTTAGGAATTTTTGAGGAACTTAGACACTATTAAATTTTTTACTGGTCGTTTATGACCAATACCAGCCATCTTTCTTCTTCTTCTCTTGCAGAAGCACAGTGAAAGTTATAGACAAGTAATGTCAGGACGTCCTCTTAAAATCAAAGTGTCTTGTCCTACGTCTTTCTATTGTAGCCGCTCCCTAAAGGACTCTCAGAGACGAATGTTCAAGCCATAATGAGATTCCTCCGACGTTATCTCGCTTGACAACGAATCCCCAATTTGCGGTCAGTCGATCTTCCGAGATATTGTGGAATTCAATTTGCTTAGACAAAAGTAATGTGTTTGTGAGCTGGGGGTTTTGCGTCACTGCAGATTTTCAATAGTGATACTGTAATTGTAATGTGGAATCTCTTGCATATATACCGCAGGGGAAGAAATTATAGATGAATAAAGTTGCTCGCCTATTTGTCAAGGCAGTTTATCAATGTTTACAATTTTCTCATCTTGTGATAGTGGTTTTGTCACTTTTTCAACGTTACTTGACTATTTGGTATTGGAATCTTTACTTTAACTGCAAAGTTAATAACAACGAAAGTAGTTCTTACAACAAACTAAAATAAATCTAACTAGAAAGAAAAGGATCAAAATGAGAACCAATCAGAAAAATTACATTGGAAACAAAAGTTTAACTTATTTCAATCCAAAACCGTGTATCTTTTACAAGACACAAAAAACATCAATCGACAATCAAAATAAAAATAGCCCACTAAACGTTGCAGTGGTTCTACACCACATAATTCATGGGCAACAAACGGGGCCAAATTTAAAAGCTTTTAAAAAACGAATTCACAATGCCCAGAAATAGCCCCAGGCCCCAACAATTCACACCCACCTAATTTTATAGTTACCGAACACCTTCAAATGTGCTTTCACGTGCTTAATCTTTACCGCGACAACCTAATTTTCGTACATAGGTGTTGATGTACCTTAATATCCAATTAATATGCCGCTTATTCGAAACCTCTCTAATTTATTGTACACCAACTTGGTATAATAATATATTCTCATTAACTTGACATTCCCCGCCTATAATAAGCTGACCGATCATTAGATGCTGACGATAAATTCCGATTGTACCGAATAAATAGAGATATTGACCAAGACCATAAATTTTGAAGCTACCGTTGTTATACTATTCGGCAAGTTTCTTATCAGCCGTCAGAATGCATTTAAGTGGTAATGTTTTTAAATGTACGAGGGAATTAGTGGTGTTACGTTTTAATTGTATCTCTTTCGGTAATAATGGATCGTGTGAAACGGAACTCTAATGGGGTCATTTACGATTGTCATTCAATGCGACCATGCACCGTTTAAACAATAGACTTTCAACGCTCCTTCAATATCATTTAGTTTTAATCGTCGTTAAATTTACTTTCCTACAACTAAAATGTATTAAAGTTACAGTTTTACGTCTCAATAAAAACGGTATTTCATTCCCAAACTTAAGACGATGTAAGAAGAAGAAATTTATTTTACGACGAGACAAGGCCGCTGTGTCCTTAGCGATCAAAGAGACAGTCCGATAAAAGGACCTAAAACAAACGAAGAAGGTTTTAATTCTCTAAAATATAGTCTCAATAAAAACAACGTGATCGTAATGCATCCAAACTGTGACCGAAGAGATGTACCCCACATCGATTCGATGTTTATGTTAATAAGATACACCGGCTCCTTATTGAGATGTTGTGTTTATTTACTTTTTATTGGCTCGGCCCATTAAGACTCTTAATTATTATACGGCTTTTAATTATGTTATCCGATTGTCTTGTTTCGTTGCGAATCGATAATATTTTATCGATGTAATGATCGTTTTAAATTAAGATACGAATGTTATGACGTCGGGAATTAATTTATGTGAAAGTTAGTTTGCTGTTGGAACGGGGTCGTAAAATAAGAGAATAATATACTAACAATCGTGCGTTGAAAGGACTTAATGGTTTTGAAATTCAATTATGTCTTTATAATGATTTATTTCTGTAATGTGATTTTACATTGTGTGAATAAATGATGTGATAAACTGAATTTCATCGGAGTCAAAGTAACTTTTTTACAATGAAAATTACTGATGTATTCTTACTTTCATGCATTTTCAACGGGTTCTTACCACGATATTTAATTAATTGAGTTACCTCGTTATTTCAACGTTGTTGCAAACGTCATGATCACGAGAAGACTGGATACTGCGGGTCGATTTAAGAGCAAACAAATCTGTCTACCCTCTTTCTCGTTCGTTTTTGGGTAGTACCACTGGAACTCGAACTCACATCACGACACACCACACTCACTGTATCTAAAAGATAACAACAACAAGATTGCAACAACGTAGAAATATCGAGACAACTCAATTAATTAAATATCGTGATAAGAACCCGTTGAAAATGCATGAAAGTATTATAGAAAACCGCGAGTGTCTGAATAAGTTTATTTTTACTTACTCATTCTTAAACGAATTATTCTTAAATTAAGATGATCTTAAGTGTCATTTAAGAGAGAATACTTTTACCACCTGTAGCGTCTACTAACAAAATAGTTAAATTAAAATCAAGACGACGCAATTGTTGTTCTTGTTCATAAATTACTCAACAATTAGCACAAAGGAAGCCCGTCACGGTACATGTAAATTGAATAAATATTTCTTCTAAGAAAACAATGGGTCCTTATTGTTAGAAATCGCTACTGTTCGAGACTTTGTTGTTTATAAAAGGTTTTCTCTATGACAATCCGTCCCCAGTGGGATATTATTGATTTATTTGTACGCCTTTTAAGATGCAAAATATGTTCGTTTATTTTCTTTTTAAAAAATTCGTTCGCCTTTTCATTAAGATTCTCAATTGAATTGTGTTTCGTAGGCATGTATTTATTTAGTGTTGTCTTTAAGTGATTGATTTATCTATGAGTTTAGTTCAGTTTTCTTTATTATGTTGTATCTAAGTGGGCAGATGTGGCGAAGTTTGGGGGAGGCCTATGTCCAGCAGTGGACGTCTATAGGCTGATGATGATGATGATGATGAAGTGGGCAGTGGCTTACAATTTACTAGAAGAAATTAATAACATTAATAGTCGTGGAATGTCTTCGTGAAGTTTATATTATTTTTATAACCTCAACATTGTTTTTCAAAATTTGTATTTTTTTGCTTAGTCCTATGCCTATATTGTACTTTACTCGTCTTTTAAGATTTTAGAGTAACATAAAATACTATTTATGTACTGCATTTTTCAAATAAAGAACTATCAGACGAGCTAAATGATAAAATTACTCGCATGTTTTTCAATCTACATCTCACATGGACAGATTAGTTACGTTTTTACATTACACATATTAATGCCGAATGTAAATTGATCTGTCAAAAGTAAAAGAGATTATAATAAGTCGCCTGATTCTGTCTTCGTCTCGACATGTGTTCGTAATAGGATTAAATCTATGTCAACTTGAAGAAACCGAATAAAATTTGTGACAAAAAAAACAATTATGTAATATGTTAGTTTTATAATCACGTTATGGATTTAATGTTTTGTAGGTACAATAAGTAGTATTGTGAGTAAATTGTATGATGTGGTTTGTAGTCTTGTTGAATTATAAGTAAATTTGTTGAAGTAATTAGTGTGTTGCAAACGGTGAAGGAAAACATCGTGAGGAAACCTGCTTGTCGGAAAAGGGTTCTAAAAAATCCTTTGAAGATATGTGCAGTCCCCAATCCGCACTGGGCAAGCGTGGTGGACTATGCCTAACCCCTCTTCTGAGGAGACCTGAGTCCAACAGAGGGCAGTAATGGGTTGTTACAGACAGAATTAGTGTGTTATAAAGCATATATTTTTTGGCAATGTTTGGTACATTTTAGGCGATATTTTTGACGTATTTAAAGTATAATCTTCACAGTTTCTCCCGACATCGCAGAAATCCATAAGCGATGATAACCTGATGATATAGTTTTTCTATGTATTAATATATCATCATCATAAGTGGCGCTACAACTCCTTGTGGGCCTTGGCCTGCTTTAGTTTCTTCCTCCAGACCTTCCTATCTAGAGACACCGTTCTCCAATTACTCACACCATGCACAATATTTACTGATTATATATTTTGGAACGAAGTTCCTTATCGCGCGTTGTGAAAGGGGGCTAGACGGAAAAAATTCTTACGAAAAGTTGTCACGACACTTTTTTTATTTTAGATGATTATCGCTAGATGCCGCTGTGATCAAAATCTTTTAAAACACGTTCCTTATCGGCGTAGAAAAAAAAATTAGGAAAAAAAAAATATAAGATATCTTTTAATCGAAAGGAACTTCGTTCCATCCGGGTGTCCCTTTGCACCTCTCAAGTTTTTTTTAATACAATTATACCGATTAGAGTACATTGAGTACAATACACATTACCTTTGTAAGACCGCTTCAACTGTCCCGGGAGGTCTACCATTGGAACCAGACAAAAAACTTCAAACGCCCCCCGTCGAACAGAACGTAAAACATATTTCTAGCGATTCATAATTAATTAACGGTCGTGAAGCGTATCGTGGGGTGAATGGGATGGATGCCCACATACCATTGTCGTGTAACTTACGCACATCGTTCATCACGTTGACAACCGTTAATCCTGTACTACGGTTGTTAGGATCTCTCGATTGTTTGTGAGTTTGTCGATCGATTGAAAATGTTATGGTATTAAGACTGGATGATTTTTTTTTACAATAATGATAAAAAATACTCGATTTCTCTTGTCTTCCTTTATCAAACCCTGATTTTATTATCATAACTACCTGTGAAATATATATTTGAATTATATATATTTGCGAATAAACATTAAAAACATAATAAATACCTAATTATACTGTCGAATTGACAACCCTCTTCCTCGAAGTTGGACTAAAAACGTAAAACAACTCGGGCTCCCATTAATTTTCTGTCAATAGTATATTCTAGAAAATTGAATCGAAAACTATAGACCCCATTTGAATGTGATAAATTAGTGCAAAAGAAGAAAGTAAATAAAGTCTTATCTTTATAATATTACTCTTGATTGTGTTTTCAGTAGTTGTCTTGCAATCACTCGAATTATTCAATTTTACGATAGGTACCCAGTATGGTTTACACTTTAAATAACTCTCAACTTCTCAAATAAAAAATTCGAGAAACGAAACTAACCACTTTTCACTCAAAAGTTCTAAAAACCAGTGATCGACAGATAAACGAGAACAGCCGGTAGCGTTTTACCGAAAAAATCCCTCTCGACTCTCGATGACAAATCGCTGCCTAAATGATAGTGTTCGCTGTTTCAAGTCTCGACCACTGTTTTTGTTGTTATGATGTGTGTAGGCGCTTTGTTGCATCGCGCTTTTTACGCTTGATTGAGACTAATCCGTGCAAAAATTTGATAACACTTCGTTTGGTGTGCAGTGAAATTGTTAGTATTATTTTTGACTATTATAATAGGTACTTTTGTTTTTTCTACGACTGTGGTAATTAAAGAGAATAATTGGTTTGGCTATTTTTATGCATTTGATATTGTTCGCTTCGTTTTTGTTGTTATGATGTATGTAGGCGCTTTGTTGCATCGTGTGCAACGCTTTTTACGCTTGATTGAGACTAATCCGAGCGAAAATTTGATAATACTTTGTTTGGAGTGCAGAGTATTTTTTCTGCGATTTATATTTAGCCATATTCCTACTTTTGTTTTTCTATAACTGTGGTAAAGATAATTTAGTATTGGTTTGGCTATTTTGCTGTTAGGGCTGCCTAAATTATAGTGTTCGCTGTTTCAAGCCTGGACTACGGTTTTTATTGTTATGTTGTATTAAGCGCTTTGTTGCATCGCGAGCAGCGCTTTTTGCGCCTGATTGAGACTAATCCGTGCGAAAATTTGATAATACTTTGTTTAGAATGCAGAGTAATTTTGCTGCGATTAATATTTGGCCATATTCCTACTTTTGTTTTTCTATAACTGTGGTAAAGATAATTTAGTATTGGATTGGCTATTTTAATTGTTGGTGATTCCTAAATGATAGTGTTCGCTGTTTCAAGCCTGGACTACTGTTTTTATTGTTATGATGTATTAGGCGCTTTGTTGCATCGCGTGCAACGCTTTTTACGCTTGATTGAGACTAATTCGTGCGAAAATGTGATAACGCTGCGTTTGATGTGCAGTGTAATTTTCCTACGATTACTATTTGGCAAGCTTTTGTTATTCTGTGATTGTATTAGGTAAAGATAATGGAGGATTTGCTTGAGTAATTTAAGTAAGTAGCCTTGTTTATTGGTCCAGCATTTTTTACGCTTGATTGGGAATATTTCGTGTGAGAATTTGATAACACTGAGTTTGGTATGCAGTGTTATTTTGCTGCGATTCTTCTTCTTCATGTTATTTTTGTTTTACCTTGATTACATTTACAACAAACGTAAATTAAAGCATTACTTATATGTTATAGGTAAGAAGGCTTGAGTTTATGAGATAAGGTAGGTAGGTAGGATTTTACGGGTATGTATATTTTATGCTTGTTTGAGTTTTGACAGTTCTTTCTAATTTTTATTATCTTTCTTTTTAATTTTTATTATATTAGCAGATGAACCAACGGGCCACCTGATCTTAAGTGGTTACCGTTGATTTAAATCAAGAGACAATTATAATAAAACAATTATAATTTTGTGTGTGAACTCTATTGTTAACTCTTAAATATGTGTCTGTATGTTGTTTTTTTTAACATACAAATAAACGTATGTCTATGTCTATGTCTAAAACCAATCATATTTGTATTTAATTTTATAACACGCATAAAATAAAAGACCTTAATATTTAAATTTAAAACAATCTGATATTTGAAAAACAAAAAGCTATTTAAATGGCAATTTGAAAGGAATTTGAACAACATAAAAAGTGATCAAATTGAAGTCCATTTAAACCCTTTTAGAAAAGGATCAGATAAAAAGCACCTGGTGAAGATTAAACTGTGGGGAGGTCTCACACCATATGATGGACCGATGACATGGACTACATTATAATAATTAATCATTATTTTAGCCGGACCCTTTAGTAATGATGGACGCCTGCGGGTGGGTTATATATTAGATATTTCCTGTTCAAAATGTTTTTTAAGAATTGTTTGGCATCAAATATGTTACTAAATTTTTTTAGGACAAATACAAAGAGATGACTGTGAAATGGTTTTTGTTAGGAAACTCGTGCCACCTGGTCTTAACTAAAAATTGATGTCCAAAGATAAAATATAAATAATAATGTTATGATGGATGATCAGTAAGACAATTTCGTTACTATTCCTTATTACTCTTCAAACTCAGAAACACAGTGTTTATTTTATGAATGACAAACTTTAATAATAAACATTGATTAATTAATTATTTATTTATTTAAGGCATTGGCTACGAGGACATTAGCCTAAACACTAATAAAATTTGATTGTAGAACGTTCAACACAATTATTTTTTTCAAAAGGTACGATTGCAGCACCGTCAATAAACTATAGGTTTATTATCAAAAATGTTTTTTTATAGTCCCGTGAGAACTACGAAAGGGTGTTCCAAAACCTCAAACCCAACCCAACAACAGTCCATTATTCACTTGTCATAATTCCAAAATCAAAAAGTTGTTGTCACCAGATTAAATGACATTTTTTAATTCCACAACAGATGTATTTTTTGTTGAGACACTTGAACTTTTCAACGAAAAAATAATAAAAAACGAAAAGGGCGTTCGTATTTCGAATTTCAATTACACGTTCCATCCATAGAATTATTATATCTGGAATCAACATCATGAACAACAGAATGAAGCCAATTGAAAGTACGCCAATCGCGCGTAATAACTCGACTATCAAGCTTTAGAGGGTGCCGATGACATTCATTTCGTTTAGCTTACTAATAAAATATTATACACACATACATTTTTTGAAACTTCACTTTGTTGTTAAAGATGTTGTTTTAGAATAGGCAGGCGAGCCAACGGGCCACCTGATCATAAGTGGTTACCTCTTGAACCTCTGCAATGTCAGGGGACAGTGAGGGGTGACTACCTACGACTTAACTTTAAGGACCCGCCTCAAGCCACGTTTGTTTGTAGTTACGCACTATCGGTGTACTTTAATTTGGCTTCATTCTGTTGATTCCAGATGTAATAATTCTACGGTTCCATCTTGTTTTGCTTTCGTTCATTTCATCCGAAATAATCTGTACCGCAAACAGCTCTGTGCAGTCCGATTGTCAAATATAATATGTCTTTTGTGTTCGTAAAATCGATTATGGCCTTTTTGTTGTCAAAATGGTGGTTCGGGATCGTGTTTCACAATAGTTACGATGTTTATCGTGGCCAGGTGTGTGCTTAAGTGCGTTTTAATTGAGCGTTACGGAACTTTGTTAGGCTGAGAACGTTTTAGACTCGAATTTGAGATATTAAATTAATTGTAATAATATCATAAACGAAGAAATAAATAGAGTTAGGAGAAGCTAAAAAGTCAAATTAAAACATAATAAAAGAGAAAGAATACGAAAATGCCTTTGACGATTGCTCCACTGTAAGTAGTTATGTTTTGTCTTACATAACTTTTAAATAAAAAAGCCGCAAAGCTAACAGGATTAACTGTCAAAGAATTCATACTTCTTTAAATATGACGCCTTTTTACAAGCTTTATACTAACTTGCACTGGACGTCACTATGTAACCATAAAGTTTGGGTGGAATCTTGCAAGCTAAATTTGACAAACTTCCCGGTTTCCGATTGAGCTGACATTTTACGTGACAATGCAACAATATGACAAAATGGCGCTGATCTAATGATGTATTCGGAAGGTGTTCATGGGAACTCTTGTCGTCGCCTCAGTGCTTGTTTGGCCAATCTGACATTTTTTACGAAAATTACTTTTTAATGCAGTATTATAAAGAATAAAATTTCCATCCGACTGGTAAAATATTTTTTTAAAATATTCAATTCTAAAACAATAAAAATCTCATTTCATTTTTTTTCTCAACACGGGACTTAACGAAAATTCCGTGCTTGTTTGCTGTCTCCTGTAAAATTTGCTAGAGTGCAGATTGGCCAAACAAGCACTGAGGCGACGTTGTGCTAAACAAGTCGTGTTTGGGCTCGTTTCACTTGTCTAAGCTATGCTCCACTCTACTGCTACATGATATCCAGAATTTTAAAAGCTTGTATTTAAAAGTTTTCTTAAAATAAATTATTTGATATTTATCACTGATCTAACCAGTATTTGCCTAGTAAATCAACAAGTTAAAAGTGTTAATACCTTAGTACGAAACTAGTTCCAAAACCGAATATTCAAAGGATCAAACGTAGCGTTAAATTAATCCATCGGTAAGCAGTGTAGATGAAACTGTCTAGTGCGTTCGAGCGCTGATTGTGCGTACAGTGACAGGTGAAGCGATAGGCGGTAGCGATTTTCGTTTTTTTTATGAACAAATTAGAGGAAAATTGAAAGTATTAAAAAATGTTAACTAGAAGATTACAGTTTCTGGATGACTGTCATCACTTTACAGGAAAATCAAAAATTTTAACTTTTTAATTAATTAGTCCAAGTTAGAAAAGTCTTAATTATGACGAACGAAAGTTTAAAAACTAAACACTTTGACTTTAAATACTAAATATCAATATATCTCGCATCTTTATAAACTAAAACAGACAGAAAAATGTGCGAATGCAACTCAACAACAACACTTTTTTTTTTTTTAGTTGGAGGAAATCGCCGGATCCCCACTCGCCCCGTGGATGGGGTATGTGGGAGTTGAACCTCACTAAAACCTCCAACCGCTCACACTCAGCGTCCGAACCCCGGCTGAGGCCAGAACCCAGCACGGGGTTATTAGGGGTGGCGCGACGCGTTGCGCACTGCGGCACACTTTCCCGTCGCGACACCCCCGCAACAACAACACTAGCAACTCTACTGTTCATCATCCAAACTAAATATATAGACAACATGTGAGAATACTCGTCGCAACTGCTTCATAATCAACTTGTCAAAAACAAAGTTTAACCCGCTAAAAGCTTACTAACAAAGCTTTAGACCCGTAAAGCCAGTTGCAGACCAGCCTACACGACCGGCCTTCAGCCGACAAAGCAACACCAATTTGCAGATTATTTGATGCGTAAACCGTTGCATTAGCTCCACTGAAGACCGGACCAATTATAGCGGTAATACGATACCCGCTCGATATTATGCGTTATGTGCACACCTTTACTAGAGTTTATTGGTGTAAGAAAATTTGTGGCCAGTATTTTTTGCTTGCTGTACAAGGAGGTTAGCAAGTTTTATTTTTTTTGTTTTTCTAAACTAAGCGGTCTAAATATTATTGTCCAAAATAAATCTACTTAAATTATAATTCAATTTTATTATTGTTCATTTAAAATTACAACTCGTCGTCATACTTTGCGTCATTTATAGCTGAAGACTCATTACAGTTTTATGTCATCAACAGAAACATTTGGGTAGTAAATCACTCAGAGAAGAACACGTACCTAAGTCTTAAAAGCTAATAAAATTTATGACAAACGAGGATTCCAGACATACTGGCTATATCCACATAAACTATTCAAGGAGACGGCGCGACGGGAAAGAGTGCCGAGTGCGTAACGGATCGGTTCGGAGGCTGAGTGTGAGTAGTTTGAGGTTTTAGTGCGGTTCAACTCCCACATATCCTCCCACATAATCCGACGATTTCTCCCAACGAAAAAAAATTATAATATTTAAATATTCGAAATTTCAAATGTAACTGACATTACACTGGGCCTTGTACAAGGGTGATTATTAATCTTAAGCTGCAAGAGGAAATGAACTACTCTTCACTGTATAAAAAAAGAACTTCGACAGTAATCAGTGAAGACAAAGGTTCATTTTTTGTGTTTACTGTTTACCTATTACCTTATTTTAATGCCGGATGACCTCTTCAGTGACTTTAAGAGTAGACTGTCTATATTTTAGCTTCTTCCAATGCAAGTAGTTTATACTAATTTCAATGGAACAAAGCAAATATACAAAAAATCTTGCCAGTTTTTCATGCTAATGACAAAGATTTTGAGAGAATTTAGTCGTTTTAAATAGGTATACACATAAACATTTCTCTTCATATAATTTGTTATAACATATATAATTCTCATACAAAACCGTGTGAACTTCGTTTACCATTTCACTACTCACATGTTCTACGTTCGCTCATCATGCAATCGCGTCGAAAGTTTCAGCTGATTCGCACTTTAGCAAACTTTCTAACGTAGTTACAACTGCTTCCTCCACGATGTTTAGTAAGCTATGCGACATATCAAACGTTAGAAATGTGTTCGATAGACTGCTTTGTAAATGAGATAAATTTTGAGGAAATATTTTCCAATAAAAAAAATATGTCATTTTTATACTTACTGTAACTTTATAAAAATAATAAACGGTAACCGCTTATGATCAGATGGCCCGTGAGCTTGTCTGCCAAGACAATAAAGAAACTAAAGGATTCAGGTGTTAATTGAAAGAGTAGTAATACAATTTTTTGGTATTGAAAATAATTTTAAAACTCTTCTTATTACTCGGTTAATAGTATACAGACATCAGACATTAGCAATTTAACAAGCGTAAAAATACTCAAGTTATTTTCATAATAAACTTTCTTCAATCACATTTTCAAACTTTGCCATTTTCATTCACAATCCGACTATAAAACATTTCGTAACTAATTTCGTACATCAAAGCGACTTTAAAATGTGAAATTTCAAATTAATTGTTCTCGAATTTTCCAGGACAGAGATTAGCGTTCAAAGGAAATTACTAAGGAACTACAGTGGTTGGTTTCAGCTCTATCGAAGGAAGCACGCTCGAGCGAGCTGCTTTTGAACTTTCGTTTAAAATATGGAAACTGTCATCGTCTTACTACAGTGGAATGTTGAAAACTATAAATTACGTTTTATGGGAGTTGCGAAGTTTTTTTTTGTTAGGAAGTGAAAATGTTTAATATTGATTTATTACTTTTCATATTTCAGAACAACAACAATAATTGAGCCATGAACACACTTGGTTTTTTGTCTTATACTTATGATATTATATGATAATATTACTCTTAGGTAAAACTTGCTACTAATTAATCTTGATCTCTTACACTATTACTAAACGGGTTCTTACCACGATTATTTTTAATTGAGCGGTCCCCATATTTCAGCACTGTTTCAAGCGCCATGATCACGGGAAGACTGCGGAACTGCGGGTAGGTCATTTAAGAGCAAACAAATCTGTCTACCCTCTTTCTCGTTCGTTTGCCGGTACCACTGTAACTCGAACTCACATTTCGGCATACCACACTGACAGTATCGGTGATCATAGCGCTTGAAACAGTGCTGAAATAACGGGACCGCTCAATTAAAAACAATCGTATCTTACCACGTTTAGTAATAGCGTAAGTGATGTAGATAACCGCGATTGTTTAAAGAAATTTAATCTTGCTCTCATGACTTGTTCTTTTCCAAACGAGGCTTGGATATAGTTCCTAAAGGTAGGTCGTAGGCTCTGCAGTCTCCTCTAATAGTGCAGAAGTCCATGAGCGATTATAATCACTTACGATTAGGAGTCAGGAGTACAAGTTTATCTGACAAAAAAATCTGTCTGATCAAGTAGATATAGAATTTTAAGGTAAAACTTCCCAAATTGCAGAATACATTTTTTATAGTCAAAATGTATAGTAATAGATTCAAAATAATTAATCACCCAAATGAACAGTTATTTCATACAAAGTCTAGACATGAAAGTAAACATCTAAAAAGCACCAATTTAAATGATGATTACTGAGTGTTCATCGATTTATAAACTTGACCTGAAAGTTGTGTATCAAGTCAAATCAAGGGCATATTTTGAATTATATGTGGTTAGCTGACCTGCTAACAGAGAGGGTATAGATAGTATTGCAATAAAGATAAAAAAAAAAACATGAATAATTGTATCACTAGTACATAATAATATTAAAACCGTATTAAAGTGATGATAATATAATAGTACTAACTAACTAAAACGAGCAGGGGAGCAGATTACCCTTTTTCCCGTGGGTTATGGGACGGGGTAGTCTGAAAAAAAAACCCGACCTAAGAGGTCGAGAACGCTAGCCGTTACACACATAGTACTAACTAATAAAATAAAAATACATGAAAACACTGTCCTATTTTGTTGACATATATTTTCCTGACAAAGAATCTACGAATAAACGTGAAGATGATATAACATCAAAAAAACCTACACATCATTTGATATAAAAACATTTTTCATGTTCGAGAAATATCAAACTAAAAGACTGATTATAATACATGTACGTTACGAAAACTGAACATTTCAATATCAATGTAGAAACATGACAAATTGCCTGCTCGAAAACACGACACAAAATTGATCCTTAATCCAACAGAATAAGCTTTAAATTTGAAAGGCTTGAGTTAGGAGATATATCAATGCTTGAATGAATAAAAACGAAAGTGTTCTTTCGTTCGGAAAATTTATTTCTTTCCCACATTCCTTCTCTTGTAGAGTTTGTGAAGTTTTAATTATTCGCCGGATGCTTCCGAATGCTCGACTTCAGATTAATGTACTGTGTATCTGTGTTTCTCGTTCGGTTCACGCTCGATAGCTAAAAGTACTATGTTTTCGTTTGAGTGTTTCAACGCTTGTTTCATCTTGTTGACAAGTTTATATTTAGTTATTGATCTAATTTTCATGTTCGTATCGTTTTTGATATCGAAAATGTTCTTTTCTTTTGACTTTATTTTCCCTCTATCGTGTTTATTTTGTAATTTATACTCAGTATATTTTATGGTTTCTTGCAAGTTGCGTTACAATGTTGGTTTTTACCTATAGATTCTGGAGGCTGTTGTTAATAAATTAAATTAGCAAAGATATATTAACAAAATGACACTAAAAAAAGCAATCTTCAAGTATAATATAAAACGATAAGTAGCAACAAAGTAACACAAACCAAAATGCTTGAATAAGAACTAAGAAGGAGCCCAAAAGATCTAACAACAAATAGTGAAATCTAATACAAAACTATTCCACATAACGTCTTATACACTAAGAAGTTGATCTACAAAGCTGATTTAATGAAGATTATATACAATAAATACGTCTTCCACGTTGTATTACAGTATTGAAGATGGTATCTACAAGATATGCCTACGCTTTCAAACCAGAGTGGATACATAAACTGGTGTACAACTATCAGAGAATTCTATACCACATCTTAGTATATTCGGTTCCCGGTGACGGAGTAAGAAACGTCTATAGATTAAATTGTAGGGTTGGGATAATGTTGAAATAAAATTTATTGAAATTTATAAAATCAACATTTTCTGCTGCAAGAATTAAAATGTGTCAGTTCGGATTTTGTTTAGGGACCTTGGTACGATAATTAATTAATGATAATTTGTTTTTTATTATCATGTATTAAATGAACTAATGGACAC